>OX243837.2:11434375-12868750 GCA_945859575.2 Herminia tarsipennalis | reverse complement strand
ACTTTCAAGGTATACCAATATGACTATAATATAAAAATTAAAATGACTGAATGGCCTGTTGGTCTAGTGGTTAGTGACCTGACTAAAATTATAATAATACAATTTATTTCAGGCATCAATGGCCCATAGAAATATATACCTTACGGACTAACATACACACAATATTACAATAAGTGTTAATAAATACAACTTTAACTATGTTAGTACGCTTCACTTCCACTAGGTCTTTGCCGGACTAAGCCGGAGGTCGTGGGTTCGATCCCCACCCAGAATAAAACTTTGTGTGATGAGCACGATGGTTTATTTTGTGTCGCCCAGACACATAATAAACCATAATATGTTTATTTATCTATAGTATGTATGTATTTAGAAATATAAATGTATGTTGTCTGGTTTCCATAGTTCAAGCTCTGCTTAGTTTGGAATCAGATGGCATTGTGTGAGTTGTCCCAAGATATTATTATTTATGATCACTTTGATTATCTATTTATTTATTCTAAATTAGTAAAAAAATAAATTGTCAAGTTTTTGTAAAAAAATTATTAAAAATATTTTGTAAGGCTTATAGAGTCGGGACCACGATTTCAAATTCCCCATGGACCGTAATTAATATCTATTGTTGTAGTGGTATATTGGAATTACAAATAAAAAGTGTTTTGTACCTACCGACAAGCTATTGTTTTATCCTACCGTTTTCTAGCATCACTTACTACCTAAAAGTTATGTAGGTATAAGTTTAAAATTATCTAAGCAAGGTATATCGAAATTGAAAATACGGAGAATATTATTTTGACTTCTATTAAAGCAAAAACGAATTCTTACCATAATTTATGTAAATACTATTTTTCAAAAACATATCATGAATTATATATATATCAAAATTTAGTAGCAAACATAGAATGAAATTATATGCGTAAAATATTTTAAACTTAGGTATTTAAGCACTAAATTAAATATGACGTAATAAAACTATTACATACTATCAACACATGTACAGGAATTATAATGTGTGCACATAATACATTTTATCATAATAATATTAATAAAACTAGCAGGTACGAAGTCCACAAAGTATGGAAAAATCATAATAATAATAAAAATAATATCTTGGGACAACTCACACAACGCTATCTGATCCCAAACTAAGCAGACCTTGTACTATGGAAACCAGACAACTGATAAACATACTTATATATTTCTAAATACATACTTATTATAGATAAATAACACCCAGACACAGTATAAACCATCGTGCTCATCACACAAAGTTTTATCCTGGGTGGGGATCGAACCCACAACCTCTTGCGTAGCAGTCGGATACACTCCCACCGCGCCACAGAGGCAGTCAGTTGACATAATCAGTCATCTAACTTCATGGCTATTGGTACTCAGGCCTCCTTCTTTAAATTAAATTGTACACTTTTCCTCAATAGATGGCGTTATTAGGTCAAATTAAATCGCGCTATAGTCTCACTACTTTTAATAGACTTTAAATAACTGAGGAAATTTAGCGCATAATGAGACCGTATCAGGTGGTATAGGAACATTTTAATTATTAAAGGTGGCGGCCGAATACTCAGACGCAACTTCATCATAACACTTCGTTATGTCTTATGTTGAGCTATAACTTTCATTTTAAGGTGAATACTAGCAACATACTTAAATACTTTTGAGTACCTACGTCTCTAAGTTGACTATCGTTTGTGTTCGGGGCTACGTCAGTTACATGCGTAGCAACGAGACTATGAAGGCCAATGTCTGTCTACACTTGATATACATTTAAATCATGCACATAATTAAATTAAAATTAAGTGTTTTATCGTCTACTGCTAATTTATACGTCAACGACTTCTTTATTTTTTAATTTTGGCGGAATTGTTTAATTTCCGGTTTTACAGTACAGCAGAATTACTTGTTTGTAGGCCACGAACTTAGATCCTATAAATAAAATAGGGGTCGTCTAGTGGTGGAAAATTGACTGTTGATTTTCATACCACGGTTTTTATGCACTGATGACGCGCGTTATCAACACGTTTTAGCAGATTTTATAGGTTTGTATTGATACAAACGCAAATAAAACGCACGTTTGTATCGATACAAACGCGCGCTTTGTTTACAACGCGTTTGTACCATTGTTACTGCAACCACTCTTCTATTATTATTCGGCGTTTTAAAATCAGTACGAGGGCTAGCGTAAGCAGAGTTGTCTCGAGCGACGCCATCGTAATACTGTGGTTCCTAATGGAAGCGTCTTTCTGCGATGCCTCGCTACAAACGCGGGTTTACAGCGCATTTCTATTGATGTATCAGCGGGTTAGTAGCGATACAAACGCATGGATCGTGTGCAAAAGTTAAAAACATGACTTCAATCTTGCGTTTGCTGAGCGTTCTACGCGCGTTGATAGCTCATAGAAAACGGCGTGTGCATAGGCCCGTAGTTATATTATGAGATCGATCCTAGTAACACACCATAGTCGGTTATCTTGTTAAAAGTTGTCCTAAGTAGTGAGTAAGTAAGATTGTTTAAAAACGCAGTTTGAAAAATTAATGTTAGTCGGCGTTTCCTTCATTTTCACGAGAAAAAACTGCCAAGAAATTGGTGTGTATTTTAATAAAATCGTCAGAAAATGGCATACAGAAAGGGCAGTTTCAGACTAATGTTTTATACGCCCTTGTAAGCTCGTTTTTGGAAGTGCATGCAGGCACATATAGGCGGGCCTATATGTGCTTGCATGCACATATAAGCGTCGGATAAGCGTGTTGATAGTGATACTGACTCACCACTACCAGTTCGAACGAACACGCCGAAGTATGCCCGTGTACGCAACTGCCAGAACTTTTGTCTGCAAAGAGCAACAAGCGACCGCGGCGTACTGCTTCACCATGACAACGCGCCCGCGCACTCAGCGCTCAAAACGAGGGACTTCCTTAACTGCCTTACAGTCCTGATCTGGCACAGTGTGACTTATTTTTTATCCCTAACATAAAAAAATCAGCTGAGAGGGATACAGTTTTCATAGTCGGAAGACGCGCTAGCAGCGTTCGAGAAGGCCGTGGAGGAGGTGTCTACGGCGCACTGGAAGATATGTTTTGAAAATTGGTTCAGACGCATGACACTTTGTATAAAGGCTGGTGGAGTTCTTTGAAAAGATTTTATTCAAATATTTTATTCATTGAAGTTAGATTTTTAGTATCTTATACTTTTTGAGTGTCCCAAGTACTTATTAATTTAATCGTTCAGATGATTCTTAATGAAAAAGCTTATGTAACGCCAAAACAAAACACATGGAAACAGCACATTATTACTTATTTTTTGAAAGCAAAACGTTGTCACTGACATGAGGCAACATAGTCGACTAGTAGTTTAATTTTTTTTTACTACTATACTATACTGTAGATTTCAATACATGTACGATAACGTTCTACAAACTACCAGTAACATTTTGAAACATATCTAGGATCTAGGTACTACCACGCGGCCTGGTCCACGTGATTTTTTCCTGCTTCAAAAGTAGCCAGTGTGAATGTACACGTGAATGTCAATGGCATCTGAACCATTAAGGTAAAAGTATAGAAATAGAGTAGTAAAGTTTTTTAAATTGAGTTTCTGTCTCTTTCACATAATATCTTAATATTCTCATGTCAAGAGTTAGTCAATTTTTAAATCTGTCACACACACGTGTAACAGATTTAAAAATTGACTAACTCTTTGTAGTTACAATTTTCAAAACCTTAATTTTCTTAAAATATTACATTCAGTTAGTCAACTGAATGTAAGTATTGTTCGAAAACTGAGTTTCTGTCTGTCAAATATTTTTTTTTTAAAAAGACGACTCCCGCAATAATATCTTAATATTTTATTTTTATATTATATTATTAATTGAAGCGGCGGTAGCCTAATGGCTAAGGCATCGGTCTCGCAATCGTGAGGTCGCGGGTTCGAATCCTAGTCATTATACTACCGACGTGACCCACTCCTAACACAAGTCTCTGAGCTTAGTTGGAGGGGTTAACAAGATTGCTAGTAATGTGGGACCCAATACCACATTGCTAGTTATCTTTTTATATAAAAAAAAATCTCTTAGGACAGATCTCAAAATTGACTTACTCGTTGGTATAATGGAGTGCATACGACTGCTACGGCTGTTCATGGGTTTGATTCCCACGCGGAGAGGATACCGCTTTGTGTGATCGATAAATTGTTGTTCCGAGTCTGGGTGTACCTACGTTGTGTCAGTGATTTGTTTGTTTGTAAAGTGCTCCGTCACATGTTAAAAAAAAAAATCATGCCTTGAACATGATTTTTTTTTTTACTAATATTTTGACTGCAATTATAAAGAACTTATTCGTAGTGCGGTATCCATTTATACCTTCATGCTGCGAACTATTTATTGATGTTGCCGCGTAGTAACGTAAAAAGATAGAGCCAGCAAATATCGAAAAGGAACAATTGACCTTTGTTCGTTTCCGATAAAATTGCTTAAAATAGATCTATCGACCTACATTAAAAGGAAGTCTTTAAATGTAGGTCGACGTGGGCCCGTCTCTATCATACTCTATGATATGTAGGTACTTACTTTATTATAGCGAAGTATTTGGCGCTGAACAATTGTGTAATAAATCAATGTAAATTTGTAGCTTTAATTGTACCTACCATAACCTTAAAAAGTGGCGCTTCATATAATACTAGCGGCCCGTTTCGGCTTGGCACGGTCTTTTCACCACTATCTATATACATAATATTGTAAAAACCGCATAATATTGTAAAATTTAAGCCTGCAGATAGAAAACATGTTTTATATTTTATTACTTTCTGATTTAAATAAGTATATTACTCATGAATTTTAATAATAAATAATAAACGTAAGCTTTTTAAGCCACCGCCACCAGATATCAGAGGTACTGATATCTTCGAAGCTAAGATATACAAAAAATATGTATTTCGAAATTCAAACCAATCAGTAACCAGTGACAGACATGCGTGACGTCATCGAAACTATTTTTTCGCGCGCAAACTTAAACTGTTCGTTTGAAACCATATTTTTAGGGTTCCGTAGCCAAAATAGCAAAAACGGATCCCTTATAGTTTCGTAATGTCCGTTTGTCTGTCTGTTTGTCCGTCCCAAGCATTTTACTCAAAGACTCGATGAATATTAATAAAATTTGGTGAAGCGGCTACTACAAGACACCTTAACCTTTATAATAAAAATAAATATTTTAAGGAGGGGTTCTCCATACATGTAAGTTACAATTTTTTTTCAGCAATCATCATTGTGTCGCATATCATTCGACAGGTCTTTTAAAAACATATTAAGGTTTCTAATAAACCTTTTTGATTGAGTGAATATTTTTGGAAATAATCGCTCCGAAAGTTGCATAAATTGTGTCCCCCTTAACTTTTGAACCGTCTGCCCAAAAAATATGGAAAAAATCACAAAGATAGCGCTTAATAAATACTTTATACTAAAATTATTTCGGATAAGATCGGATATACCGTCATTGAGTTATTGCCAAAAAACTGCGTTTCTCAGCAAAAGGGCATAAGTGCCATGAACATAGGCTCTTCTGCTGATGCAATTGTTCAAGGCTGCGGAACCCTACACTGAGCATGATCCGACATGCTCTTGCCCAGTTTTTTATATACTAGTAGTGTTCTATTTATTTATTTTATGGAGGTCTAAGAGCTTATTCCATATTTTACATTGCGTTCTTTAAAATGAAAGAATAAATTATATATTGCATGTTCCTATTAACGATTTTCCGTAGGTAATTCAAATATAATATCGTATACCTAAATTAAAACATTTTTAATTCAGCTGGTATATAATTAACATTTATCTATAACGATATATTACATTTATAATAATGTTTTTCCTACTACTAAGGGGCGCCAGTAATTAAAGAAGCTAAAAAAAGTTTCGTGCGATCTGCGAATAAAACACAAATAAGTAATAAGGTATTCTTTATGTTCATACGTGTCGGTATGTCTGTACGATTAGACTTCTTAATCATTGTAATTATGACCAATTAAGCAGATATTTTTCATATTATATATTTACATTAGGTTGTTACCATTCTGCTTTTCTTTCTTTAGCGCGAGCAAGACAATAGTGATCAAATAGTTAATTCAAAATGGCACAGAGGCTAGTCTCCTAATTCGTAATACTTCGATAACAGCATTTTAAGGACGCCCCAGTTGATGATTCTACCACACGAACGCGCATAAGTGATTATTCCTCTGTATGAGGTCATAAGTCAAAGCCTAAAATTATTATCAATTCGTTTTATCATAAACTAGGCCTGTAGACAGCCATAATTGAAAATAAATTATAGGTAAGCCTTAAATAATTTAAGAATGTTAACAATTTGAACAACAATTTTGGTGAAATTCCAATGTTAAGGCTTATAACTTTCAAAATATTAATTTATTTTCAATTATGGCTGCCTACAGGCCTGGCTTATAATAAAACAAATATATATTAATTTTAAGCTTTGACTTACGACCTTGAACAGAGGAGTAATAACTTATATTTTTGGAAATAATCGCTCCGAAGGTTGCATAAATTGTGCCCTTATCTTTTTTACCGTGTGACCAAAAACATAAAAAATAACAGAGGTACAGCTTAATAAATAATTTAAAATAAAACTATCTCAACTAAAGAGCGTAAGTGCCATACGCTCATCTACTTCTAAAATGATTCAAATCGGATTTTATCATATGTAGTGCATTTATTTGTAATAACGGCTGCCACACTGATCTTGGTTCGACATGCTCTTGCCCGGTTTTTTTTAAATTCAATGCCAATTTTATAGTTTGCGATTTGAATCCCCCTCTCTTTCATACACTAGAAACTAAAGTTAAATATTCGATAATCTCTCTACATTGTCATTGTATAGTCGACTCACGTATTTGCTCTTGACTCACTATTCTCTTTGCCAAACCCCAATATCAGCTTACTGAACCTTCTGGGTTTTTAGCGTTCCCTTCAAAAGGTAAAGAAACCCTTATAGGATTTTGTTGTCCGTCTTTTCCCCTCCGCCCGTCTGTCTGTCAAGACCCTTTATCTCAGGAACGCGTGGAGCTATCGACTTGAAATAAAACCATATAACCATATAAAAAAATAAGGCCTGAGACCTTCAGTCCAGTCCCTTGAAGCTGTGAAAAAATCAGACTTCTAAGTTAACGTATAAATATACAGCTGTTTATATGCTCAAGAAATCAAAATTATATGGGGTATTTTTCGTTGACTTAGAACTATGAAATTTGGCAAGTAATACCTTACAAGTATAGGAAAGTCTAAAAACTATATATTTGTAATCAAATTATAAAAAAATATAGTCTTTATAAAACTGCGAGACTCGATTCCTGAACTATTTATAATATGTACCTATAAATTTGAACAGAACCCTCGGTGGGCGAGTCCGGACTTTACCGGTTTTTTTTATTCTATTTTGAAAATGGAATGATTAACACAGACAAAACATCCGCTATTGACAATGCTGTTACTAAAAAGAGTTATTATGAATCTGGGGGTAGGAGTATAGTAGTATTTTAAATTAAAGTACGAAAAGTAATGTCTTTTTACTCGACTGCGCGACGCAAAGAAGGGTCCAGCAAGCATCCCTTTCAACTGTGTAAAATATCTCCTAATGCATTATTTATATTATAAATTTATATAAACAATGCATTAGGTAGGTAGTTTTATATTTTTTACTTGACATTTGACAAAAATTACCTTAAACATGACAGTGACGTCGCAATCGTATTTGTCTATGGCCTACTAAACTATCGCTGACTTATCTCAAATAAAGACATTACGTTATTTTAAATTCTAAATACGCATATTAAGTGCTAGTTTCATTGCCATTTTGCGTTAACTATTCGATTACTATTCGAAAGTAAAATTAGATTCGTGTATACGCTGTTATAACGTGTCTACGTTACACATATACATAAACGTATTGTATTTATTAGTATTATATTAAGATTTAAGTATAATAAAATTATTTAATAACTAATTTATTATGTAAAAATATTTCCCTGGTTATCTACCAAGGAAGAAAAACTCTTTAAACAAGAAAACATTACGAACCGAAAGGAGGGAGTTTTAAGATATATAATTAGTCTGAAATTAAAATAGTTTAAGAAATAATTTGGAATTTATTAACTACTGGCGCCCCAGTAATTAATGAACTCAAAGAAAAACATTAGGTATTATAAATGTATAAAATATAGTTATAGCTAAATGTTAATTATATACCAGCTGATTTAAAATGTTATAATATATGTATCTACATGATAGTATATTTGAATTACGGAAAATAGTTAATTATGCCAGTTATTCAGTTATTGGTGGGAAAAATTCCATAGCTATTTAGGGTTCTCCAAATTTCTAGTAAAAAAAGTTTTTGTACGTCGTCACCCTATATGAAGTGTACGTTTTAAAGGCGCATCATATTGTACTAGTTTACCCACAGTTTCGCTTGCGTTTGTTCCTCTCAGAGTTGAAGTTTTCCCAAATACTTTTTTATCTCTCAAAATTTTAGTTTTCTTGGTCCAGGACGTTGGACGGGAAGTTGATGAGTGACTTTACAAACATACAATTATTGGACACAAAGTAACTATACCCAAACTCGGAACGACAATGGGCTATTTTCCAACTAGTCAAAATAACAACTCGAAATGTCAAACTCTTTAAGAAATGTCAAAACGGAGATTTTATATGGAGATCTCATACAAATGACGGACTCAGACGTCACTCCTTTTTGTGTTTTGATTAATGATAAAAAATTATATTATATAATAATATTTATTACAAAATTTAATCATAATTTTATCGTTGGTAGTTTAAATGCTAGTTTCATTTACGAATTAGGCTTTTTGATTGTTTTATTTCCCTAGAAAATTTTATTTATGGATCACATAAGTCCCATTCGGTGGCCTAACGGGTTTAATTCTTTAAACGAACGTGTGGGAATCAAACCCGTTACGTCACTGAGGCAGTCTTGCCATCAACCCTAAACTATGAAGAAGAAGAAGTACTTAGTAAGTAGATAAAGATCTGCGTAGATGTAACAGATGGGCACAGAAACTACATCTACTCTGCAAGTCATTGTCTAAGCTATCATCAATTATGTAGTACCAAACTTAAATCCACAAACTGCAGCGCATTTGGTATTATCCCTCCTATTCCCGTACTTAATGGGAGACGAATGTCGTTAGAAGTCGCAAGTGCTCGTAAAATCCGGCGGTTTTCTGAATGTACAACATGGTACACTAAACTTTGAATAAATACGTAGCAAAAGATATACTAGTTTGTTACATTTGTTGTACTGCGATTTTCGTACATTTTTGAGAGCCAATTGTTTTAGTCTGTGGCGATTGCGACAACCGGGGTTGTACGATTTGAACATTTAGCGAAGTAGAAATGGGGAGTTGGAGCAAGTGGAGCGGAGACAACTAATTGACCATCGACTACATGCAAATCGCTAATTACCGTCGTCGGTTGCCGAGCTTCGTAAATAAAATATGGCCGATACATTTTTTTTTCTATTAGGTACTGACCCGCGAATATCAGATAGCTATGCTAATGAAATAAAACTATGTTACATCGTTAAGCTTGTACTTGCCTACGAGTTTTTATAGTAAGCATGTATTAATGAAAGCTGTTATTCACATAATAGTGCCATTACCTTTTTATTGCTTTGAGACATTTGTTACATTATAATTGGTTTATAGAAGGGGCCTTCTTGTGTGTGTTCTTTATAAATATATTAGATTCTTGTGATATTAAATAATATGTTACTAGGTTTTGCTCGTTGCTCCGCACGCGTTATTGTCGGTTAACTTGATAAAAAGCAGTCCAAGCTTTAAGCAGCTATTACCTACAATGGCGATACGATTTCATCGAAATTAGTTCAGGTTTTTCTTTAAAATAAACAGATAGATTTATGTACTATCTTGCTTAATATTATAATATTACTAGGTTTTTTGCCTGTGTTGATGTTGATTAATTGCTATAAATCTTAATAAATTATAGTATAGTTGAAAATAATAGGTATTAAGTTACTCTAATGTATTGATACGGTAAAGTTACGTTAAAAAAACCCTTGTTGCGTGAAAGGTTAACAAACATTTATCTAATAGTTTAATTATCTAATTGTTCTATGTTTTTTTTAACATTGTTCAGATACATAAGTGACCTGTCTGTACAGACTGGCCTGTTGGTCTAGTGGTTAGTGACCCTGACTGCTTAGCTGGAGGTCGTAGGTTCGATCCCCACCCAGGATAAAACTTTGTGTGATGAGCACGATGGTTTTTCTGTCTGAGTGTTATTTATCTATAATATGTATCATCATCAGCCTATCGCAGTCCACTGCTGGACATAGGCCTCTCCAATTGCACGCCACTTTGTTCTATCTTCGGCTTCTCGCATCCAGCTCCTGCCAGCCGTTTTGCGTAAATCATCACTCCACCTGGCCTGAGGGCGTCCTACACTACGTTTGCCAAGCCGCGGTCTCCACTCAAGAACTCGCTTACCCCAACGGTTGTCGGTTCTTCGGCTAATATGGCCAGCCCACTGCCACTTCAACTTGCTAATCCGGTGGGCTATGTCGATAACTTTGGTTCTCTGCCGGATCACCTCATTTCTGATTTTGTCCCTAAGAGAAACTCCACATATATATATAGCATAGCCCTTTCCATAGCCCGCTGAGCGACTTTGAACTTGTGGACCAGCCGTACCGTCAGTGTCCACGTTTCGGCTCCGTATGTCATGACGGGTAGGACGCACTGATTAAAGACTTTAGTCCTTAGACATTGTGGGATCGACGATGAGAAGATTTGACGTAGCTTACCAAACGCTGCCCAACCCAACCGAATTCTCCTGTTCACCTCGTCCTCGAAGTTGTTTCTACCTAACTGCAATGACTGCCCGAGGTACACATATTTTTGAACAACTTCGAGAACGGGGCCGTGCACCGCTATCGGTTCCGGTAGTACATGTTCATTGAACATGACCTTGGTTTTATCCAAGTTCATCCGTAGGCCGATGCGTACAGAGGAGTCAGCCAGGTCATTTAGCATTCGTTGCAGGTCCTGCAGCGTTTCCGCCATGATGACAATGTCGTCTGCAAATCGCAAGTGAGAGATGTATTCACCATTGACGTTGATGCCCCGCCCTTTCCAGTGCAGCGTCTTGAATATATCCTCCATTGCATTTGTGAATAGTTTCGGGGAAATAACGTCCCCTTGCCTCACTCCTCGATGCAATGGTATAGGCTTTGTTTGCTGATTCTGTTCTTGGACGGACATGGTGGCGGCTTCGTAGAGACATCTCATCACTTGGATATATCGCCAATCTACTTGGCATCGCTGCAGAGACTCCAGAACGGACCAGATTTCAATCGAGTCAAAGGCCTTCTCATAGTCCACGAATGCTAGACACTAGGGCTGATTATACTCCTGGGTCTTTTGTATAATCTGCCGCACTGTGTGGATGTGGTCTATGGTGCCATATCCGCTCCGAAATCCAGCCTGTTCCGGTGGTTGGATTTTGTCAAGTCTTCGCGCAAGGCGGTTCGTGATAACTCTTAAAAACAGCTTATAGACGTGGCTTAGAAGAGAAATAGGTCGGTAGTTCTTCAGCCGGGTCTTATCTCCTTTTTTGAAGAACAAGACGACTACTCTTCTACTCCACGCCTCCGGAGTTCTCCCTTCAAACAGGACAGCATTAAAGAGGTTTTGGAGCTCCCTCAGTACGGGTTTACCTCCAGCTTTTAACAGCTCTGTTGTAACGCCATCCTCTCCAGGGGCTTTTCCATTTTTCAGCTGTTTAAGAGCCAGCACGATTTCATCAATGTTGACTTCTGGCAGGTCTTCTGTGTAGTGGCGTGTTAGAGTGGCTCTAGGACCCTCATTTTCAGGATCAGGTCGAGATGCATGCGAAGCGTATAACCGGCCATAGAAGCTTTCCACTTCGGAGAGGACTGCCGGCTTCGAAGAAACGACTTCTCCACTTGCTGTGGTCAACTTCGTCAGGTGGCTTCTTCCAAGAGATTGTACGAACACTTTTGAACCCCGGTTCTGCTCGATCGCTCTTTTAATCAAAAGAGTGTTGGAGCACCGAAGGTCGTGTCGTATAAGCTTGTTGATCTCTTGGTTTAGAGCGCGCTTTTCCGACGAAGTGACGGGTGGGTTTTCACGTCGTTCCTTCATTAGCCCTAAAGTCCTTTCCGAAAGCTTTGACTTCTTGCCCTTACGCTGCATTTCACAAAATCTCGTACCTTCTTCCCTGAGTATCCGAACCACATTTACGAGCTTCTGGTTTACGTCTGTTGTGGTTTCCATGGCAGCAAATCGGTTATCCAGGTTTGACTGGAACGCTTCGGATCCTATCATGGTTTGGAGCAAAGTAGGTCGAAGCCTGGACCTCATCAGAGGGGCACGTTCCGCCTTGAAGTCGATATTCAGAGAGCCTCGGACAAGTCGGTGATCACTACCGGTATTAAACCTGTTGATCACGGTGACGTCTCTGAATATATGCTTTTTGTCCGTCATGATGAAGTCGATCTCGTTTTTCGTCATAGTGTCGGGGCTTTGCCACGTCCACTTCCTTTGGGGCCGTTTCTTGAAAAAGGAGTTCATCAAGAAGAGCCCCTCCCGTTCGAGGAAGTTGACTAGCATTTGCCCCCTATGATTTCTGCTTCCAAATCCATGGGATCCTACTACCAATTCGCTGCAATTTTGTACTCCCACTTTAGCGTTGAAGTCCCCCATAACAACGTTGTAGTGGGTCTTAGTAGTAGAGTGGAGGGCCCTCGATATGTCATCGAACATATCCTCCACTTCGTCGTCTGGATGTGCCGAGGTCGGTGCGTACACTTGCACTACTTTGAGGCTATACCTCTCGGTGAGCTTGATAATGAGGTACGCTACCCTGTTCGACACGCTAGACATTTCCACAACGTTGTCAGAAAGGGACTTATTTACCAGAATCCCAACACCACCTTGGGATTTTTGGTCTCCCTCGCGGAAGTACATAAGGTGACCTGACTCGAGGGTTATGGTGTCCTCTCCCTCTCTTCGGACTTCACTTAACCCGAGGATATGCCACCTAATCTTCCCAAGTTCCACCTCAAGTTGTGCCAGATGCGAGTCTAGCCGTAGCGTGCGTCCGTTATACGTCGCCAGGGTCAGTCGGTTTTGGTGGCCTTCCGTAGCCCGGAGATTCTTAGCACCCCCCGCCACGCCGTTACCGTGGACGCCACCATGTCCAGGAATAGCGTGACTGCCGGGAACTGGGGGCCGTGGCCTTAGTGCTTCGTGCATTTGGGGTAATGCCCATAATCGCCACGCTGGGCAGGCGGGTTGGCGATCGCAGGGCGTAGCTCTCGCATCAGTGACGCTGCTGCCCGTCACTGACCTATTACTTTAGCTACGCCTTAAATAGGGATGGTTATACCGCCACCAGCCGGTCGTCAGAGCCTCGTTCGTTGTACAGCAGGATGTACCGCGTGCAGGTGAGGTTGGCTTGGAGCGAAAGATGGTGATGCGCCCCCTTATATCCCTATAATATGTATGTATTTAAAAATATATAAGCATGTTTATCAGTTGTTTGGTTTCCATAGTATATAAGCTCTGCTTAGTTTGGGATCAGATAACGTTGTATGAGTAGTCCCAAGATATTATTATAAGAACCAAATGCAGTCTAGCAAAAACGCAGAATGTCTCAACAAAACCAGTCGTCAAAATTGAAAACTGAGAAAACTATTACCAACTTTTTAATAGGTATGTATGCCTATGCATGACATGATTATATCCATGAATAATATAGAGTATCTATCTATCTACTGCAGTATGGTATGCAACTAAGTACATACATACATCTTAAAGTTGACACGGTCAAACACCAAATAAAGGCCTCTACAACTATCACCAACAGCCTCGCTTCAATAATAATAATGCAGGCAGACTCTGAATTCGTGACACTCAAGACGAAAACCCTCTAATACCCTATTAAATCAAAAAACGAAGAAACCGGGCCCCAGTTAATGGATTAACAACACCATAAGACTATCAACCTATAGATACTCTTGACCACGTGTCTACTTACTAGACAGTATTGCATTAAAAAACAAAAAAAACAATTGCATTGTGAGTCTCTATAACATCATCATCATCAGCCTATCGCAGTTCACTGCTGGACATAGGCCTCTCCAATTGCACGCCACTTTGTTCTATCTTCGGCGTCTTCCATCCAGCTCTATAACATACCCATCAGTATTTATTTTCCACTGTGACATTACCTTGAAAACGTTCAAGTGTTATCTATAAAGTAAACATATTAAATACGTGTAGGCTATGTTAATCGTTACAGCAGTAAACGCTCGAGGTGTGATTTTCCTACATTGTTTGAAAAAAGACGTGCAAAATGCTCGTGAGTCGTGATTACACATTAATGATTGTTTTACTTTGTTGAACATCACACGTGTCAAAACTGCATAGATACAATGCCTAATGTTGTTTTAGCGCAGCTGATAAAGGATTATGTTACATAACAATAATGTAAGATTGTTGAGTAAGCGTTACTTAGGCTCGGGAATCTATTACTTGGTATTCATTGTGCTTGTTATGTACTTTCAAACGTCAATACTGCTAAGATAATGTCACTTAACATTAAATAGTAGTGTAAACTAATTAAAAAAACATGCTTTAACACAACTTTATTACAATTATTGTGTGTACGGTCATCGGTCCTTGATAGGTGTGCAAAGTTTCAATTTAATTCGATGATTTGAAGTGGGTGAAAATCACGTTGAAAAACGTACCTACATTACATAAGTACAGTTGAAGCGTGTTAAAAAATCTCGACGCGTGATACAAATATATGACTATTTTCAAAACCGCTGAACAGATTTTAATCAAACAAATCTAAGTACCATCCCGATCAAATTAGCTTTCTAATTAAAAATCTCTTCGCGCCTTACGATGGTATAGATAGAAACAGATACATTTAAAGACACTCAGGCTAAACTACACCCTCCTTAATTGTCGAGTTTATCAAAAGGATTTTTAAGCCTCGATGTAAATCCATACACTATAAAAATAATTAAGAAGAGTAGGGTCCTTATTCACGTTCTTTTGTCCCATTTCGCGGCAAGCCCGTGCGAACTGTGCGCTCAGAAGCGCAGCTCTCTATTTACCATTATGACAAGATTTTGACAGTTCTCACAGGTTGCCGCGAAAACGGAAAAAAACGTGATTATGGACCCTGAAGAATTTATTTGTATGGACGAGGTAACCTCCCAGAGCCTTTCTTAGTTGGTATTAATGGTTTTCAATTATTTACCTAAATCAATTCGTTGGGTAGAAATATAAATGGCAGAACAACTAAAATGATTGAAACTTATTCTAGAACGTAAAACCGTAACATTACACTAGTAATGCCTTACATAGGTGCAGCAGTGCCTGCAGATACTCTGGGATCGCATCTCACACGGGACAAAATTCATATATTCTCTATCAATTATTTTTATTTCATAACACCAATTCAATGATTCTTCGAAATAATAAATTACAATATGGATTGTGGTGTTAAAGAAAATAGGATAGCGGTGTGCGATCACCGCTATCCTATTTTCTTTAACACCACAATCCATATTGTAATTTGATAATAAACACGAAAATATTTGTGATATGGTGCGAAATCGAAAGAACTTTTAAAAATAATAAACGCGTTCCAAATTCAAAGTAATTAAAAAGTTAAAAAAATAAAAGTTTTTATGTAACAGTATTTATGGCCGGACTATATAAATAGGTAAAACCTTAGAGAAAACTAGGTATAGTTCAGATGCAGGACTTTTACAAATATAAATTATCACATTCCAATGACTTAGTGATTTTAAAAAGTGGCCCATACGTTTCTTGACAACTTTCTGAGCATTAGACTTAGATTTACCGACTAACTACTTTATTTTATCAAATTTATTATTTCGAAGAATCATTGAATTGGTGTTATGAAATAAAAATAATTGATAGAGAATATATGAATTTTGTCCCGTGTGAGATGCGATCCCAGAGTATCTGCAGGCACTGCTGCACCTATGTAAGGCATTACTAGTGTAATGTTACGGTTTTACGTTCTAGAATAAGTTTCAATCATTTTAGTTGTTCTGCCATTTATATTTCTACCCAACGAATTGATTTAGGTAAATAATTGAAAACCATTAATACCAACTAAGAAAGGCTCTGGGAGGTTACCTCGTCCATACAAATAAATTCTTCAGGGTCCATAATCACGTTTTTTTCCGTTTTCGCGGCAACCTGTGAGAACTGTCAAAATCTTGTCATAATGGTAAATAGAGAGCTGCGCTTCTGAGCGCACAGTTCGCACGGGCTTGCCGCGAAATGGGACAAAAGAACGTGAATAAGGACCCTACTCTTCTTAATTATTTTTATAGTGTATGGATTTACATCGAGGCTTAAAAATCCTTTTGATAAACTCGACAATTAAGGAGGGTGTAGTTTAGCCTGAGTGTCTTTAGATGTATCTGTTTCTATCTATACCATCGTAAGGCGCGAAGAGATTTTTAATTAGAAAGCTAATTTGATCGGGATGGTACTTAGATTTGTTTGATTAAAATCTGTTCAGCGGTTTTGAAGATAGTCATATATTTGTATCACGCGTCGAGATTTTTTAACACGCTTCAACTGTACTTATGTAATGTAGGTACGTTTTTCAACGTGATTTTCACCCACTTCAAATCATCGAATTAAATTGAAACTTTGCACACCTATCAAGGACCGATGACCGTACACACAATAATTGTAATAAAGTTGTGTTAAAGCATGTTTTTTTTAATTACTTTACACTACTATTTAATGTTAAGTGACATTATCTTAGCAGTATTGACGTTTGAAAGTACATAACAAGCACAAAGAATACCAAGTAATAGATTCCCGAGCCTAAGTAACGCTTACTCAACAATCTTACATTATTGTTATGTAACATAATCCTTTATCAGCTGCGCTAAAACAACATTAGGCATTGTATCTATGCAGTTTTGACACGTGTGATGTTCAACAAAGTAAAACAATCATTAATGTGTAATCACGACTCACGAGCATTTTGCACGTCTTTTTTCAAACAATGTAGGAAAATCACACCTCGAGCGTTTACTGCTGTAACGATTAACATAGCCTACACGTATTTAATATGTTTACTTTATAGATAACACTTGAACGTTTTCAAGGTAATGTCACAGTGGAAAATAAATACTGATGGGTATGTTATAGAGCTGGATGCGAGAGGCCGAAGATAGAACAAAGTGGCGTGCAATTGGAGAGGCCTATGTCCAGCAGTGGACTGCGATAGGCTGATGATGATGATGGTATAGAGACTCACAATGCAATTGTTTTTTTTGTTTTTTAATACAATATACTGTCTAGTAAGTAGACACGTGGTCAAGAGTACCTATAGGTTGATAGTCTTATGGTGTTGTTAGTCCATTAACTGGGGCCCGGTTTTTTCGTTTTCTGATTTAATAGGGTATTAGAGGGTTTTCTTCTTGAGTGTCACGAATTCAGAATCTGCCTGCATTATTATTATTGAAGCGAGGCTGTTGGTGACAGGCTTTTATTTGGTGTTTGACCGTGTCCACTTTAAGATCTCTATGTACTTAGTTGATCATTTGTAATACCATAGTGCAGTAGATAGGTAGGTACTTTATATAATGATATGGACCGTCATGCATAGGCATACATACCTATTAAAAAGTTGGTAATAGTTTTCTCAGTTTCCAATTTTGACGACTGCTTTGTTGAGACATTCTGCGTTTTTGCTAGACTGAATAAAATAAAGTAGTTAGTCGGTAAATCTAAGTCTAATGCTCAGAAAGTTGTCAAGAAACGTATGGGCCACTTTTTAAAATCACTAAGTCATTGGAATGTGATAATTTATATTTGTAAAAGTCCTGCATCTGAACTATACCTAGTTTTCTCTAAGGTTTTACCTATTTATATAGTCCGGCCATAAATACTGTTACATAAAAACTTTTATTTTTTTAACTTTTTAATTACTTTGAATTTGGAACGCGTTTATTATTTTTAAAAGTTCTTTCGATTTCGCACCATATCACAAATATTTTCGTGTTTATTATCAAATTACAATATGGATTGTGGTGTTAAAGAAAATAGGATAGCGGTGTGCGATCACCGCTATCCTATTTTCTTAAAGTGGGTATATCTATTTAATAAAGTGGGTATGGAGCTGTCGGTCATATTCCAGACACTTCAAAACCGCGGCCGCGTGCTGTTAATGTTGTTGAACTACAAAGGCTGTTAATGCTGTTAAAGCCAGAAATTATAAAACAAGACATGAAGCTCGGTGCTTATCGTCGATATACAGGACATGCTCTAAATTAATCTTTACAATTAAAGAGAGTGAATCGATCAAAACGCCTTCTGTTGTGATTACGATTGAAGAGCACTACAATAAGCAAAATGATAAAGTGTATGCTCACAGTTCTAAAGAAGCAGCTTATGTGGTCGGAACGGTACAGCGTGGTCATCATCCTGCGTCAGTGATGGTTTGGTGGGGCGTGTCTTATCAAGGCTACATTTTTGTGAAAAAGGAGTGAAAACTTCAGCCAAAGTGTATCAAGAAGAAGAGGTTTCACAACACGATCCAAGACTGTCTCAGTCTTGGATCGTGTTGTGAAACCTCTCAGCAATACACTTTTTAAAAATGTACCGTGGACTTTATAATAATAATATTAATCATTTATTTGTTTAAACATGTGTAGTAGTACAGTTACAGTGGTGTTTGACAAGTTTCAACATGTTTTAGTTACAAGTTGCCATATAAATAGCGCACAAAGTTAAATATCAAAATCATTCAAAATAAAGGTATATAGAATTTTTCTAAAATAACATAATTTAAATACCAATAATTAAAAATCAATACAGCGCAGTCACACAGATTTATATTAATTGTCAGTCAAAAATGTCTAAATTAATAATGTCAAGTCAAAGAGATATAAATGAATAGTAAATAATTTAATTAAATTTCAATAATATTTAAGTCATTCATAAAATCGGCAACGCTGTAGTAACATTTCATAGTTAGTATTTTTTTCAACTTATTCTTAAAGACATCAATATTACAATTTTTAATAGACTTTGGGAGTTTATTATACATTTTTGGAGCCATACAGAAAACGCTTTTGCCTATAAGTGCTGTTTTGGCGTTATGCATACGTAATCTAGAAGTATCCCTTTGACTACGTGTGGCACCATCAGACAGTTTGGGAAATAATTCCGAGTTACATTTGACAAATAAGGCTATCTCATAAATATATAAGGACGGAAGTGTCAGGATGTTATGCTCAATAAAATATGGCTTACAACTAGTTGTTGGTTTTAAGTTAAACATAGCCCTACGCACCGTTTTTGAATTTTAAATATTAATTCCTTATCGGTGGAGTTACCCCAGAAAATAATTCCGTAGCGCAAGATTGATGCGACCAACCCGTGGTAGGCAGTAATAAGAGCATCCTTACCAACAGTTGGAGAAAGCTTGTAAAGAGCATATGCCGAGCTACTGACCCTTCTACTAATTTCATCAATATGTGCTTTCCAGTTCAATCTGTGATCAATGATAAGACCAAGAAATTTTGCATTATCTGCTTCAGATATATCCTGATTATTGTAATTAAGTTTAATGTTATGCATGTTGGAATTCCGTTGACTGAAATGCATTATTTGAGTTTTATTTAAGTTGATTTTTAAATTGTTGTTGTCAAGCCAAGAAATAATAGATGTTAAAGTTTGATTAATGTCACTTTCATATGTATCAATTTTTTTAGATGGTATAACTACGGTGCTATCATCTGCAAAAAGAGTCATGTGGTATTTAACAACTTTTGGTAAATCGTTAATATATATTATAAAAAGTAGAGGACCCAAGACGCTGCCCTGTGGAACTCCGAATTTGACTGCGCGTTCTTTGGATAGGTGATTTATTTCATTTTTATTAAAGTCTATTCTTGTGATTGCAGTCACATGTGTCCGGTTATGCAAATAGGACTTAATTAAGTTTAATACATTGCCTCTTATTCCGTAGGCTTCTAATTTTTTGGCTAGTATATTGTGGTCAACATAGTCAAAAGCCTGCGTCATATCGCAATATATTGCAGATACAGAGATATTTTTGTCCACATTGGTCATAACAGAGCGTAAGAATTCGTAAACTGCCATATTTATGGTTTTATTTCGTCTAAATCCTTTTTGCTCGTTACACAGCATATTTTTCTTCTCCAAATACCCATTAAGATTATTGTATATATATTTTTCGAAGATTTTAGACATTATTGGAATAAGCGCTATAGGTCTATAGTTTTCCATATTATCCTTACTTTGTTTCTTATTTATTGGCTTTACTATTGTTGTTTTTAGTCTATCTGGAAAAATACGAGCACAGATGCTTAGGTTAATAAGGTGACTTAGGTGCGTACATATTATATCACTAACTGCTATAATTATTTGGGTGGATAGATTATCATTTCCTACACTGTTGGTGTTATTTAGAGCATTTATTATGTTTAATATATCATGTGGTGAACTAGGGACCATAAACATCGAGTCTTTGTTTCTTGTAATTAATGAAGCTACATTTGTGCCAGAATTAGTTATTGGTATTATTTTATCGACAAAGTAATCATTAAATTTATTTGCCATTATTTTTGGATCAGTAATAATATCATCTTTAACTTTAATATTAAGTATGTAGTCTTTAGGCACAGTTTGTTTTCTGTTGTTCTGAGAAGTTTTAATTTTATAATTATTTTGGGCTCGTTGATTGTCTTTCCAGCAGGATTCTGCACCTGGTCACAAGGCACAAACTACCCAAGCCTAGCTTGAAACCAACGTTCTGGGCTTTATAAGAGCTGAAGACTGGCCCTCATCTAGCCCAGACCTCGACCCTTTAGACTACAAATTATGGTCAGTTTTAGAGGACATGGCTTGCTCTAAACGACACGGTGACATTGAGTTTCTTAAAAGATCTCTGGAGCAACCAGTGTCGAAATTTCCTATGGAAACAGTGCGTAAATCCATAGATTCGTGGCCAGACAGATTAATGGCCTGTATAAAAGCCAGAGGTGGCCATTTTGAATAATAATAATATAATAATAAAATCTTGGGACAACTCACACAACGCTATCTGATCCCAAACTAAGCAGAGCTTGTATTATGGCAACCAGACAACTGATAAACATACTTATATATATATATATATCTAAATACATACATATTATAAATAAATAACACACAGACACAGAATAAACCATGGTGCTCATCACATAAAGTTTTATTCTGGGCGGTGATCGAACCCACGACGTCTTGCGTAGCAGTCGGATACACTCCCACCGCGCCACAGAGGCAGAATAGAATATTGTTTTTATTTTTTGCTGAGACTTTAATAAATATGTATATATAAGTTTTAGTACTATTACATTACTTCATTAAAATAATTGCATTTTCATTTGTAACAGAACTTATGGCCGACCAGGTACATACAGTGGTACAGGTATATAGTGCCGTGTGGTGCCGGCTTAAGAATAGTACCACCCCATCTCTACCCGTGGGTGTCGTCAAGGCGACTAAGGGATTTCACCCCGGAGGATGGGCAGCAGCGTCCTCTGCGTATTTAAAGCCTTACTGCGATCGCCAACCCGCTCGCCAAGCGTGGCGATTATGGCAATTACCCCCAGGATCTACATACTTGTAGGTTCTACTGGGGAGACCCGTGCCCAGCAGTGGGCCATCATATGGGTTGATATATATATATATAGGTACATACACTTGTTCCGAGTATGGGTGTAGGCACTCATTGTGTCCATAAATACTTCAGATCCCTAAATGGCTGGTTACAAATTGCTTTAATAATTTAATAGAATTTAAAAATAATAATAAATAATGTAATAGATAATAAGTTATAATGATAGTATCTAGGTAATTTACATGATTTAATAAAGTATAAGTAAACATTTTTGCATGCCTTAAAGAGGTAGAGAACGTACCTATATGTAAGTAATAGTACCTTAAAACCGTTACATCTACTATCTGTTTGCACCTGTATTCTAAGCAAAATTTATGTTGTAGGATGCTTAAAACATGAAAAATTTTCATAAGTGGAAGCTAATGAAGATTTTTGGGAAATTTGTTCTCTAAGAGTTGCAAGTTTGTATGAAAATCTGTCAGTCTTTAAGTTAGATCTGTGAAACTTTGTACAACCCTTGGTTTTTAATAAAGAAAGTATAACACGTGTTTCGGCGTTTCTGAAAAATTAACCCTTGATTTTCTAAATAAAATTATTAAAGTTAGTATTTAAACTTCCCCGTCAATTTTTGAACATGACACACAAAGACCGAGACACGTTTTTTATTTGAAGAAACACGTGTCTCGGTCTTTTTGAAAAATTACTGATAAGGTAATAAACTTCGAGCAAAGCCGCGAGGATATTATAAACTAACAGCTAGTATTGTATATTCGTACTACTTCAAAGGACCTGTGCCCTAATCGGGATAATTAGAATTACTTACACTGTAATGTAAAAATTATGAATAATTTATATCTATACTTACTAATATTATAAATGCGAAAGTTTGGATGTGTGGATGGATGTTTGTTATTCTATTACGCGACAATGGGTAAACGGACTGGAAATTTGGAACGGGAAAGATTAGAGTCTGTAATAGCACACAGGCTTTCCATCCCAGAGAATTGTTCATGTGTGATAAATTTGCTTTTCAAAAATTTCATGCAAACGAAGTCGCGAGCAACAGCTAGTATCTTAAAAAAATAAAATAATGTTTTCATTATAATATATTAGTAAGAAACTCTCTGAAATGTAGGTAAGTATACGACTTAAAACTAATGCATCAACAAAGTACGCAAGTACATACGTATATAAAAACATTAATACCCTAGTTAAGTATGTAGTATTCATAGTTCCATGCAAGGTTTTGTTTTATTGTGCAGTAATATTGGTGTCCCTAACAATGGTGCATTTTGTAGACATTGTCGGTCATGAAGTAATGGTGCCCATACCCCATGACATGCGTGACCAATTTTCCTAATAGCTAGTGCAGTTGATAAATACTAGACATTTACCACTAAACACCGGGAGTACAGAAACTAAGCTTTGTATGAACGCTCGCTCGTTCGAACAACGCGCACATCACTGACCTGTAGAGTAATAGTACGCAGGACTAGTGGCTACTCCGTACAAAATGACAGCACTGTTTTATGCCTGAATCGAATGGGCGTTCTGTGAACATTTTTGACACTTATAACAAATGACCGTTGTTATACAGTTAAATAAACTTCCATTTAATTTTGTCAAATGAGCTTCCAAATGTCAAAATTACATCAAAGTTTTGTTGTTGTCGGCGGAAGCCTATCCAGCGTACCTACTAGTCTATACTAATATTATTAAGCTGAAGAGTTTGTTTGTTTGTTTGAACGCGATAATCGTAAGAACTACTGGTTCGAATTAAATTAAGTGTTGGATAGCCCATTTATCGAAGAAGGCTGTAGATTACATAACATCACGCTACAACAAATAGGAGCTTAGCATCAATGAAAAATGTAGCAAAAACGGAAATAATTACGCAGACGAAGTTGTGCGGGTCAGCTAGTAGGTAATATAGAGGTCAGTGGCACACATAGACATCATTGACGAACACGGAATCACACCGCTTCGGACCTCGTTGCGAAAGTGTTGCAATTATCCGTCCAATTTTACTATCCGGATAAATCCGGATAATACGGATACATGTTATTAAATATAAATTAAGCTAACACAATGTATTCAATCAACATTTATTATCAACCGACTTCAAAAAGGAGGAGGTTCTCAATTTTTTTTTTTTTTTTTCATACGTATAGTTATTTGTCGTGTATCCGGATATTTTGTATACCCGGATAGCACACCCTGTTCCGAGAATCAGTGTCCGTGAACGATGTATGTGTGCGTAGCTCAAGCGAAATACGAATGAGGCTTGTCTACTGTACTCTCAGTATTTCTTGCATTTACTAACAACAAAGGCACAAAAAATGTTGTTCTGCAACCTCAATACCTACGTATTTTTTATCATGTAGGTAGGTACGTTTAATATAAGTAAATATACTCTACGTTGAAATATGCAATGTACAACGAAAGAGCTTCGTAACTATGAGTATAACTCGTGCACAGTGGCGCCATCTAGACGTCTACATGGATGCTTAGTTAAATTAATTCGCATCCAAACAAAATGCATCACACGGTAACACTAGCGACGATACTAGCTAACATAACAATACGACAGGTACCTACAACGTAAAGAATATATCTACAATGTTGTGTATTTTACTCAACTACAAAAAGACGATTTTATTTTTCGAAATTTGTGTGACAGGAAATTGACTACCTGATATACTTATTAACGCGTTAACGGATTAGGTTGGAATTTAGCAGTATATACAAGTTATTATGAAGTAGGCATTCATATAGAATGTATTTTGATTATTTAATCCCTAAAAGTAAAACAGGGATTATAAATTTCACTCAAAATTATAAGTATATATGTAAATATGTACGTTTCTATGGCAAGCTCTGGAACCTAAACAGCTTGACGGAATTAAACATAATGAGATGTCATTGGTTATGTTTTGATCGTGGGAATGTAGGTAATAATCATCTGCATCTAATAAAATAGCAGCCGGTTTTTTGGCGTTATTCTTTCTTGTCTGTTATTTAATCCTGTTATGAATTATGCACCTGTCTATCGTGAGGAATAGCCGCAGTCGACCAACAAATATAATTTAATTTATTTCTAACATGCATAATATCTACAACGTGACGTGACATCAAATTAAAATAGAAAAAAAATGGATGCACTACATAATTTATTGCAACTTAATTACTTACCGTAACGTAAATATGGAATAGGTTATGATAATATATTTTTAACAAGTTCTAGACAAAGAATTAAAAGACCGTTAAATAGGTACCTAAGTATATTTCGTTGCTAGGTTTTTTAAGGTTATTTACAAGTAGTGTTTGTTAGTCAGTAACTGTTATTATTTAGTAGTATTTTAATATTGGATATAAGTAAGAATAACAAAGCTGCCGGTGGGAAAACAGATAATGATTCTTATTCATGAAATAAAATTGAATGAACCTTGAAGGATACATTTTTTTATGAAAGTTTCTGTAAATATAAAAAGTGTTTAAAAAATTTAAGTAGTAAGAGACAGATACTCCATATCACCTTTAGTTAACGTTCATATAAGTTGTGCTTATGTTGAATATGATAGACTAGGTGACCCGCGGAACTTCGTCTGCGTAAATGTTCCCCGTTTTTGCAACATTTTTCATTGACGCTCCGATCCTATTGGTCATAGCGTGATGTTATGTAGCCTATAGCCTTCCTCGATAAATGGGCTATCCAACACTCAAATATTTTTTTAATTCGAATCAGTAATTTTTGAGTTTATCGTGTTCCAATAAACAAACTCTTCAGCTTTATAATATTAGCATAGATAATAATGAATTACAATTTTTTATCTGACTAGATAGCTTTACCAGGATAACACCACGTATTGTGTTTTTAAACAGTTTGACGGATTTTAAAAATAGGTGTGTTAATATGTTTTTCAACGTTTTACTCATGGAAGATATACTACTATTGATGTATATAAATTAGTTAACTGACAGGTTTAATAATGGTCTTCACAACCCCTAAACGTTTTTAAAAGACCTATCTAATGATACCCAACACGATGGGGTAGGTGAGAAAAAAATCACATCCCCACTTTACATTTAGTGGAGGTACCCTAAAAAAAGGTTTTTCAAGATTTCACTTTATCTGTGTAAATAATAGCTTGTAGCACTAACGGTCTTTGAGCTAAGCTATGGACGGACAGACGGATGGACGGACGGACAGATATGGCGAAACTACAAAGTTTTCGTTTTGCCATTTTGGCTACGGAACCCTAAAAAGTATACGTGTCCTCTTATCGTCACATTAAGTGGGTGATGGGGGTGTCGGTCGGTGGGCTGTCATGCAATACTGCAATCATAGCGTGCATTGCAACTCAGTCGCTCCGTGTTCGAAAAATAAACAACAGTGCATTATATTTTGGTAAACTTATAGATATACCATTACATATAGCATACAGTTGGCTCATAAAAATACTTACTCGTATAAATCACTAAATACGAGTTGTGCTAAATGTTCTCACAAAATAATTTTGTGAGAATGGTCGCAGGCATGCCCTTGGCTCAAAACTGAATAGTGGAGACCTTTCTTTTGTTCTGAGGGTGCGACTCTTCCTACCCAAGCCATGCAGGGTTACGTTTCAGTTTCATCATTCCAGTTTAGTCTGTAAAAACATCAAAAACATTAAGCAAGTCAGGTAAACGACCGTACTTTTCAGTTAGGTCTTGTGACGTCATCATGTTAGTTACATGCTAGCTATCACTTTTATTTATACCACATCTTATCAGTAAAAATATATGACAGAATAATTTTATTTATGAACAAACATCAAGCTTAGGTATTCAGACATGTTAGCGGCGCAATTTTCACGATGGCGTGGCCATTAAAATAAAAAAGGCAACTGAAAAGCGTCCAAGTTCTGTGTGCATTAGGTGCATTCGGCGAATGAGTCACGCAGACCTCCGATACTGGCACGCAATGTAGCTGTTGTCACGTTACTGACGATTCTACAGGTATTATATTTTAGGAACAATACTAGTAACTTTTCAATTTCATGAAACTAAATGAATTGAAAATTCATGCTGTCTAGGACCTCGTTTGACTTAAAATGTTATTTGTATAGTTTGCAGTGATACTTAACATTATTGAAACAAATGTGAATGGATAAAAATATAATCAATTTTACCAATCCCCAGTAAAACACAAAACGCCGAGAGTAGGTAGGTAACCCCAGAAGGTAAGATTCATACCACATTATACCGTACAGAATGAACTGAATTATTACTCTATTTACTGTTATTAAAATATTTTGCGTGTCAATGCATGTTATTTTGACTAAAGTTGTAGAACTATTTATTTTCCTCGTAAAACCTTTGTGTACCAACTTTTTTGCAAATAAAACCAATTTTGTTTTTTTAAGGCTTCATTCAAAACGCTCTTGTGACGCAAACACACATAGATATCGTCACAGACGCGGTGAATCGAAACAAGATGGACAGACCGCGATGGCCGCGCTTACGCTCCGCGGTTGCTTGTTTTGTGCGCGCGTATGAGTGTAAGTATAAAAGTAGCGTACATACATGAGCGTTTCTTCTGTACTGTTTTTATTTTGTGTAAGGAGTTTCTAAATATCCTCGAAACAAAATGGTTTATGATCTGATCATGGACATTTTTGGAACGTAATTCCTTATCGTACGATATCATTTGTTTGCAGGCTGCGGGGCTAGACGAAAAAAAGCGTTCCATTTTGACATCGATCTAAAAATGTGTTATTTACTAGCTGTCCCGCGCAACTTCGCATGCGTAATTTTTCCCCGTTTTTGCAACATTTCTCGTCGCTCCTCCGCTCCTATTAGTCATAGCGCGATATTATATAGCCTATAGCCTTCCTCGATAAATGGGCTATCCAACAAAAAAAGAATTTTTCAAATCGGACCAGTAGTTTCTGAGATTAGCGCGTTTAAACAAACATACAAACAAACTCTTCCGCTTTATAATATTAGTATAGATTAAATTAAAAATTAAGCATAATAATAATAATAATAATATATTTATTGATCCAAAGGAATACAGATAGGAGTTACATATTAACTTAATGTATATATTAATTTAAATTAATGTTATCTGTTACGATAGATGTGACTCTGTCTCTCAAACTAGGTTGACCTGTATCTTGAGAGACAGTGTTCAGCCATGGTGGGGTTATAGGTGTAACATTAAACGGTGGATTGTGTCGATCTGTATTTACAAAATTAGATTAAAATACTAAAAAAAAAAAAACGTAGAAAAAAAAAGGTAAAAGTAAGATAATATGGAAAGTTTGTGTGTATGTGTATGTGTGTGTGTGTGTGTGTGTATGCGTGTATGTGTGTGTGTGTGTAGTGTGTATTGTGAGTGGTGTGTGTAAGTGAGTGCGTGTATTATTGTGAGTTATAGTTAGGCGATGTAAGTGATTAGAGATTCAGTATTATGATAGTCCTGTTGGAGAAGCCATCCTGATATTTTTACTTTAAGATCATATTTATTAAGGTCAGATATGTTTAGTGTTTTGTGTATTTTACTGTATATATGTGTTCTCAAAATGAAAAATTGGTGTCTAGCAAACGAGGTTTTGTAGCGTGGGCCTGAGAGGGGGATTCTACGTCGGCTTGGATCCGATCGAGGGACGGTAGCATGACGTCTCAGGGTCGCCTGGAGCACATAGAGCTGTCGAACTGTCAAAATATTACAGTCCCGATACAGTTGAACTGTGGGGTAGCGGAAGGGTTTCTTCAACATTACTTTTATTACAGCTCTCTGTGCTCTCTCGACCCTGAGAAACATGGTTTTAGCAGCTCCACCCCACACAGGAATGCAATACCCTATAACCGACTGGCACAAAGCATAAAAAACCATTTTTAAGGTATCTAGGTCTGCAGAGTGCCTGAGAGACTTGAAAATAGGGATGAGTCTCATTGCTCTAGTGGTGACAGCGTCTATTTGCTTATCCCATCTAAGAAATGAGTCAATCTGCACACCCAAATACCTCACCACAGAGACACTTTTTAAAGCAGGGCAGTCACATGCGGGTAATAGTAGTGGGCAAGTGTGGGCTGTCAACGAGTAGGTGCTGTTAGGTAGTGTGTTTTGGCGAATTGCGAAAGGAATATAACAAGTCTTATTGATGTTAAGGGTTAGGAGATTAGTGTTTAGCCACTCTGATATAGTCTTCAACGCAATCTCTGCACTCATTTTTACACTGTCCCATGTGGGACCGTGAACTATGACTGCCGTATCATCGGCATAAGCGTATACTTCTACATTTGGAAGGGCTAGGAGGCATAAACCATTTATGTAGATTTGGAATAGTGTAGGCCCGATTATACTGCCTTGCGGAACACCGAAAGACACTGACGCCTCGTCGCTAAGGTATTCATCGATTTTAACTCTTTGAGTACGATTGCTTAGGTAGCTTTTAAAAACTTCCAAAGGGATGCCACGAACTCCAAATTGTTCCAGCTTTGAAATGAGGATGGGAACAGAGACAGTGTCAAATGCTTTATTTAGATCCAGAAAGATTCCCAGACATTTTACATTCCTGTCGAGATAACCTGCAACGGACTGGGTTAAGCCCAATACTGCATCCTCAGCCGACACTCCCGGACGAAAACCATATTGGTTATTGGCTATAAGCTGATGTTTGGTGAGGTAACGCCTTAACTGGTTATTTAGGATCCTTTCATAGACCTTCGATAAGGCAGGGAGTACAGAAATCGGTCTGTAGTTATTGACACTGTCTCTGCTTCCACCCTTATGGATGGGATGTATAATAGCTCTCTTTAGTGCGTCTGGGAAAAAACCATTTCGTAAGCAGCAGTTTATAAGGTGGGTTAAAGGTGTTAACAAAGTGTGTCGACAGTGCTTCAGCATGATAGGTGATATTCCATCCCATCCTACAGCACTGTCGTTACGCAGTTGGAGGATGAGAGATTCAATTTCCCTTTCATCCACCTCTAACAAAACCAGTGAATTTGAGGGAGGAGAAGAGGTATTAAAAATGATGTTAGATGAAGTTGATGTAGGATGTTTCGCTAGGATATCGTCTGCCAGATTTTTGCCCACATTACTAAAAAACTTGCAAATTGTATTTAAGGACGAGATTGGGTTATCTTTGGATTCTAAAAGATCAAGAGGACTACCGTTAAATTTGTTTGTGTTTGTGATAAATTTTGGTGTGGTTTTCGTGGTGTGTTTGGTTATTGCTGTTTTTATTATAGAAATGAAAGTGTCTGTAAGTATATTAAGGTCATTGATTAAGTATAATGATGAAAAATCAGTATTATCTAATTCTAATTTGATTCCAGCGTAGTCTAAGCGATTAATAGAGTAAAATGTTTTCCGATTTATATACGTTTTTGAGACGACCAAGATGAGGGGTTTGTGGTCAGTGATGTGAGAGTTTAGAACTAGAGTGGTGACAGGTAATATAGTCTTAATGAAAGAGTGATCAATGCAATTATTTAGCCGAGTAGGAAACAGATGTGTTGGTAAGAGCCCACAGGAGACATTTAGCGTTAGATAATCAAGACTTCGTTGGTTTCTACCGTCTTCTTTGATGTCTATATTTAAGTCGCCTGTAAGGATAATATTCTGCCAGGACGAAAGCTTGGTGAATACAGAACTTAGACTGTCTAAAAACTTGTCAAAATTGTCATTGGAGTTAAACGAGGGGGAGCGGTATATGGCAACAACAGCAATTTTTATATTATCCATTTTGCATACAAGACAATTTCCGCCTTCAAAATTAGGTTCCCAGATTGTTACGTGGAAATCAGCATGAATAAATAGGTAAAAGTTTTAAAGTGTAAATCTATACTAATATTATAAAGCAGAAGAGTTTGTTTGTTTGTTTGTTTAAACGCGCTAATCTCAGGAACTACTGGTCCGATTTGAAAAATTCTTTTTTTGTTGGATAGCCCATTTATCGAGAAAGGCTATAGGCAATATAACATCGCGCTACGACTAATAGGAGCGGAGCAGCGACGAGAAATGTTGCAAAAACGGGGAAAATTTACGCATACGAAGTTGCGCGGGACAGCTAGTATGTAATAATTTTTGAACGCAATCAAATCGCGCGGGAAACGTTTGACAGATTTGACGTTAGAGTTAAAAAAAAATCATTAACTTCTGTTTCCAGTTTTCGATTTAGACTGAAATTCATAAAGTTTTTACCAACTAGTTTTTAGTTTAGTTTTTATGGGATGGGGTTGTACGAAGTCGCCGGAACGGGTAGTACAAAATAAAATGTATGAATTTGAATATCCAACAACTTTTGGCATGATTACCCAGTTTCGAATCAACAATTAATGGGACATCGAACTCAGAACCTCTTGCATGTATCTCACTCTCGCTGCACTGCTAAGATAGTCTTGTTTTTATTGTCGTCGTATTGTTAACATCCATTTTTACCTGACTGTAAAGAAGGGTTATGTTTTTCGCGTGTAGGTAATATTCTTTATTACCTGATATCTCACAATCCACTGAACGGATTTATACAATTAAGACGTCGTTAGATTCGTATTGATCGCCCAAGTGTTCTTAGATATGTGACGTTTGAAAAAACAAACATGGCGGCTGTGAGATGTCAAAATAAAGAGGTGTGAAAAAAAAAGATTTTTTGAATACTGCAATATGGGTATCAAATTAAAGGGCTCATCTTAAGCGTTTCAAAATGGTATAACTTGATTATGACTGTAATACTAAAAAAGTTAGTTAGCAACCATTCTTTTTTCAATTTTCAATACTTGACAATAGCTGTGATAAAAGTTAGTTATAACATCGGTTACTTTCTACAACTACTAAAAAGTATTAAATAAAAAAAAAATCCGCCTGCACATAAAAGATGTAAACAATATCCCCTACATAATTATATAATTTCATGCAGTCGGAGGCACTTCACTAAGTTCATCGAGATTCATTAATGCCTCCGACTTTTTTTTGTGCAGGAGGATTTTTTTTTTAATTTTTATTTTTTTTAGCTTCGGTGGCGCGGAATGAATGTGTGGGACACTACTGCGCAAGAAGTCGAGGATTCGATTCGTACACAGACACCACTTTGCGTGATCCACAAATTGTTGTTCCGAGTCTGTGTGTATTTGTCCGTAATTTGTATGTTTGTGAAGTCCCATGCGACACAGGGCTTGTACGGTGTACCATACTGCTAGAGTTGTCTTATAATATAACTAGCTGTCCCGCGCAACTTCGTATGCGTAAATTTTCCCCGTTTTTGCAACATTTCACGTCGCTACTCCGCTCCTATTAGTCGTAGCGCGATGTTATATAGCCTATAGCCTTCCTCGATAAATGAGCTATCCAACAAAAAAAGATTTTTTCAAATCGGACCAGTAGTTCCTGAGATTAGCGCGTTTAAACAAACAAACAAACAAACAAACAAAGCAAACAAACAAACAAACTCTTCCGCTTTATAATATTAGTAAAGATTATTATGTGAAGCTAGAATGAGGTTGTGTTATATTATATAACAAGTATTTTTGTAAAAGGTTGTACTTATAGTAGGTACTCCAATCAATTCATCATCGATGAAACAATTCGATAACCAAAAGAACCGAATTTTCCGAAATAACTATGTACAATTCATTCAAAATTATGTACAATTGTAATTGCTTAGAATATTATATTAAAAAAAAAATTAAAAGAATAAAAGTTTATAAGAACAACAGTTATCTAACAGTTTCACAGAAAACAGGTAACAAATAATTATTTTCTGAATTAATTTTATTTTTGAAGTGGAAACTTCTTTAGCGGCGTTGTGCACTTTTTTTGGTATGGGTATAAAATGTTGAACTCGCGTCAGGATCACGTGACCGTAAGATTCCTAGAATACGAAGGTAAATTTCACTGCAATCACCGCGTTGTTATAACAGCTCAGGTGGGAAATCGGGCAGTCTAGAAACCAGAAGACCCCGATCGAGTTCAAATGATTATTGTTTCCCTTGTTTACAAAAAATATGAAAAAAATAGTAAAGGTAGCGCTTAATAATACATTAAACTAAAATTATTTCCGACATGATCGGATAAATTGTCATCGAGTTATTGCCGAAAAACTACGTTTCTCAACAAAAGGGCGTAAGTACTATGAACATACGCAATTATTCAAGGCTGCGGAACCCGTACACTGAGCATGGTCCGACAATTTATTATCACTATTTTTGTTTTTTTGATATTGCAAACCGTGTCGCGGAAAAATTTACAATCGCATAATGAACGGACACAAAATACACCCAGACTCGGGACCAACATTACGTATCTAACAAACCTTTGTCTCTTAAGGGAATCGTACCCACAACCTCAACCACTTGCACAACAATCGCACGCACTCCCGCTGCGCCACAAAGATATATGCGATACAAACTGGTAGTAGGTAGGTACCTAGGTTTAGATGGCTATGGGCTAACCTAACATTTTTTTGGACTTTCTGAAGCAATCTGTAACTAATTTATTAACGTTTCGCTCACGAATTCACAACGGCTGTTAACTAGTTTTTTAAACAAGTTAATTAGGCATGATTAGGTAATTTGAAAGTGAAATTGAACCTCACCGGTTGGTATTTTCGGAAAACTATTAGAGCCACGTGGTATTCACGGACTACTTAAATCCAATTCGGAATACCTACTCACTTTATTATCGTTTTTGTCTTCTATTTACGCAGTCTTTTTTCAGTTCTGTTACCACATAACATTGATACCTACTACAGGATGTTACAAGGGCTAAGTGGCATAGTTCTTTGTCCGGTGATGATTCTACCTTAAAGAGTTTTCTAGGTAAAAAATCTTAGCTTAACTACGTATTTAATAAAAAATACATCGCAAGGAAACTAGCATGGTCAATCTTAAACCAAAAATTCGAAGACAAGTCGCATTAAATTTAATTACGATCCACCCAGTGTTAATATGGTAATCTCTCTGTTCATTTATTCTCTCTTCAACAGCCTCTCTCAGCCCAATCGCTTACATTTGTTTTGAGCGCTGAAAGTTTGCGGAGATGTGGAAATGGCTAAGGCATCAGACTCGCAATCGTGAAGTCGCGGTTTCAAATCGTGCTAATCGAATACTACCGACGTGAAAAGTTACCTACTAGAATCTAGATGGGTTGAGGCTCGGGCCAAAGCGTATACATACCAGTTCAATTCAAAATTCTTTATTTACTTATGATGCAAAACAACACTTGTGATAGGTAGTTCGGGATTCAACATGTACATGTAATACTAAGTTCGCAAACAATAGGTAAAGCCGGAGAAAAGAACATGGCAATGAGGGTGTTCTGAAATGAACCCACACCAGAAATCTGTCAAAAGTGTTAGAGCGCCTATGAGTTGTCCCAAGATATATTACGTGTCTGAAGTTTTAGCATTTTTTAATAAAATTAAATAGGTACAATAAATAATCTCTCAAAATCGAAATGCCACAAAGTTGTGCAATTCCTATGTGCTCAAAAAAAACGGGAGGTCATAAGTTTTCTATGGATAAAATATGTTTAAAACAATGGCTTGTAGCCATTCGTAGAGATCGGTTTATGCCTACAAATAATAAAAAAAAAATAAGTATACGCTTCAAAACCGTATTGCAACGGCCGTGGTCACGGGTAGACTCAGTCTCCAGTCTACCCGTGACCACGGCCGTCGCAATACGGTAAAACGTCGGGCATTAAACAAGGTATTTTGCCTTAAACTATTCACGTGATTAAGACCCGTAGTATATATATAATTTTATAATGTGTACAAATCGCGAAAGTTTATCCCACCAAAAACATTCTGTAAAAAACTAGCCAAGTCTCGATGGAGCTGCTTGTTTATCTCTAAAAAGTAATGAAATCTAGACAAAGTCGTGCCAAGTCTAAGGTTCCTTACTGCGATTTCTTTATTATTATAGTTAATGTTGTGTGACTTGGCCGTTGAACATTCTTTATACGTTACTGGGTACAAGTCAATTTTGTTTACACGTAATGTTATATCTGTTGTAACTGCCTATGTTTGTTAAGCGAGATAATAGCCCATACCGGTATTAGTAATTGGACGTTAGTGTCTCATTTTGTGACGGACTAGTCATTGAATCAACGTTTTCCAAGTGGCAATTTTCCATCGTCAATGGGTAGCGGTTCTGACGACAGATTGGTGCAATGGTGTCATGGAGCACCTTCTTTTGTACCCTTGTGTACCCTTCAACGGCCAAGTCACACAACATTAACTATAATAATAATGAAATCGCAATAAGAGATGGAACATGAGATAAACTAAAATCAGTCTTAGAAGGTACAACATCTACTACATGTCGGTAAGCATTTACAATCTATTATTAATAAACTGACTGTAAAGTCAAATAAAGGCATCAGACCGTTTAGCCGTCTATAGTTTACTACAGTATGTTACAAGGGCTAAGTGGCATAGTTCTTTGTTGTGGTGATGATTCCATCTTAAAGAGTTTTCTAGGTAAAAAATCTTAGCTTATCTACGTATTTAATAAAAAATACATCACAAGGAAACTAGCATGGTCAATCATAAACCAAAAATTCGAAGACAAGTCGCATTAACTTTAATTACGATCCACCCAGTGTTAATATGGTAATCTCTCTGTTCATTTATTCTTTCTTCAACAGCCTCTCTCAGCCCAATCCCTTAGATTTGTTTTGAGCGCTGAAAGTTTGCGGAGATGTGGCTAGGCTAAGGCATCAGACTCGCAATCGTGAAGTCACGGGTTCGAATCCTGCTAATCGAATACTACCGACGTGAAAAGTTACCTACTAGAATCTAGATGGGTTGAGGCTCGGGCCAAAGCGTATACATACCAGTTCAATTCAAAATTCTTTATTTACTTATGATGGAAAACAACACTTGTGATAGGTACGTCGGGATTCAACATGTACATGTAATGCTAAGTTCGCAAACAATAGGTAAAGCCGGAGAAAAGAACATGGCAATGAGGGTGTTCTGAAATAACCCCCACACCAGAAATCTGTCAAAAGTGTTAGATCGCCTATGAGTTGTCCCAAGATATATTACTTACGTGTCTGAAGTTTTAGCATTTTTTAATAAAATTAAATAAGTACAATAAATATTCTCTCAAAATCGAAATGCCACAAAGTTGTGCAATTCCTATGTGCTCAAAAAAAACGGGAGGTCATAAGTTTTCTAAGGATAAAATATGTTTAAAACAATGGCTTGTAGCCATTCGTAGAGATCGGTTTATGCCTACAAATAACTGCCTTACAAATAAAAAAAAAAAAGTATCCGCTTCAAAACCGTATTGCAACGGCCGTGGTCACGGGTAGACTCAGTCTCCAGTCTACCCGTGACCACGGCCGTCGCAATACGGTAAAACGTCGGGCATTAAACAAGGTATTTTGCCTTAAACTATTCACGTGATTAAGACCCGTATATATAATTTTATAATGTGTACAAATCGCGAAAGATTATCCCACCAAAAACATTCTGTAACAAACTAGCCAAGTCTCGATGGAGCTGCTTGTTTATCTCTAAAAAGTAATGAAATCTAGACAAAGTCGTGCCAAGTCTAAGGTTCCTTACTGCGATTTCTTTATTATTATAGTTAATGTTGTGTGACTTGGCCGTTGAACATTCTTTATACGTTACTGGGTACAAGTCAATTTTGTTTACACGTAATGTTATATCTGTTGTAACTACCTATGTTTGTTAAGCGAGATAATAGCCCATACCGGTATTAGTAATTGGACCCTAGTGTCTCATTTTGTGACTGACTGGTCATTGAATCAACGTTTTCCAAGTGGCAATTTTCCATCGTCAATGGGTAGCGGTTCTGACGACAGATTGGTGCAATGGTGTCATGGAGCATCTTCTTTTGTACCCTTCAACGGCCAAGTCACACAACATTAACTATAATAATAATGAAATCGCAATAAGAGATGGAACATGAGATAAACTAAAATCAGTCTTAGAAGGTACAACATCTACTACACGTCGGTAAGCATTTACAATCTATTATTAATAAACTGACTGTAAAGTCAAATAAAGGCATCAGACCGTTTAGCCGTCTATAGTTTAGTACAAAATAAAATAACTGAAAAATATAAAAAAATATTTAAATTTTATTTAACTTGTGTGGTCGGTAACACGTTATGGACGACGCAATGTCACGCGGCTTCCTACCAATGTCATGCAATATCGCAATTTCAATGTTCTGTGCACCGCTGTATGGTGTATAAAAACACGATTATGATTTATCAGTGTTATTAATGCTGAATGAATTTACCTATAACATGTTTTATTCAATATATATTGTTTAGATAAACACGACCCTTCTAATACCTATTAATTGAAAGATTAAGTACCTACCCACCTTCCTATTTAAGAACATAGATATGCGACTGCTAGAAGCCGTTAAAGCATAGTTAAAGAAGTGGAATAACATCTGTTAGATACTAGGTACTAAAGGCTTGAGGTGACGTTTGTTAATTTGCTGATATTGCGATACTGAATGTTTCTTCTCATTATTGCCGTTTAGTGGTTACATTCTGAGCTGTGGTTATCTTATGAGTCGTTATAATTTCATGATAAGATACTGTACATTGTGAGAGTCGGGATTGAGGCATCTCAATAAAATTAAAAACCAGGCAAGAGCATGTCGGACCATGCTCAGTGTAGAGTTCCGGAGCTGAAAATTCGATTTGAATAATTGCACCAGCAGAAGAGTTTATGGCACTTACGCCCTTTTGTTGAGAAACGCAGTTTTTGGGCACTAACATAATTGACGATGGTATATTCGATTATGTCCGAAATAATTTTAGTTTATAGTACCTATTTGTAGTTTCGGAGCGATTATTTCCAAAAATATTCACTTAATCAAAAAAGATTGTTAGAAACCTTAAAATGATGTCCTAACAACCCTTAAAACCTTAATAGACCTGTCGAATGATCTAAAAAAATTTTTTTAGTTTTTGCTACATGTTTAACCCTAAACATATTTATTTTATTATTTGCTATCACACTAAGTAGAGGCTACTACAGGACACCTTTTCACTAAATTTAATAAATATTCATTGTGTAGTCTTTGAGTAAAATGCCTGTGACATACGGACGGACTGATAGACAGACATGACGAAACTATAAGTTTTTGCCATTTTGGCGACGGAACTCTAAAAAGAAATAACATGTTTCACGTCCCGTGTGGGAATTGACCCAACCATTAACTCTGAAATTAAAATCATTATAATTGATCGTTTTTGTCACCAACGACTCCAACAGAATTTTTTGACATAATTAGGGAACTATACAGTCAATAAATAGCACAAGGTACGACAACATTAATTCAAAAATAATCAAATATGTCGCAAGTAGTATAAAACCATTGCTTAGTATAATATATAACTTGGTTTTAGAATGTGGAATTTGCCACTGTTAAAAAAAAAAAACAGAACGGTGAGGACATGGAATGTTATAGAACGATTACACTTCTACCAGTTTTCTCTAAGATTCTTGAGAAAATTATATATGTTCGCCTAAACTCGTATTTGGAGAAAAATGTGCTTTTACCAATGCTCAAAAAGGTTTTAGAAAAAATCATACCATCAATATGCCAATCTAGAAATTTTTAGATTTGATATGGACATGACCAAGGTCTTGGATTATGTTGATCATGAATTCGATTATGTTATTTGCTATGGTAGCTGGAGGCATACGGGATTCGAGGAAACGTGTTGGACTTTCTTAAATCATATATTCATAATAGATATCAGCTGACACAAATTAGTCGAATATTGTCTAGCACTAAAACATAATGTTTCTATTGGTCGAGTTTAAGAGAATTTAAGTAGGGAGGCCCTCAGGGTAGTGTATTGTTTCTTGTGTACATAAACAACCTACCACAATGAACCAAGCATCCAACGATTTTATTTGCAGATACTATAAAAATAGAAATAAAAACTATTTTACAAAAAAAATTAAACCGACGAACTTCAAAAAATAAATATACGGTAACTAAAAAGCAAAAAATAATATAGGTACAATAACGAAAAATAATTAAACATTTTGAAGTTGGTGCCAGGAAATGTAGTTTTATGTTTAAGTCACCAACTTCAAAATGTTTAATTATTTTCCGTAAAATAGATTTTATTTCTCACATTTTAGTGTATTGGTTTGTAGTTGATTTATGCTACAATAGTATAATCCAAGCTGCTTGTTTCTTTTTACAAAATGTTGCCATTTGCGATACAAGGCCGTTGATTTTTATTATTATCATTACATGATTTGATGGAGGCGAAGTATCAGGTAACGAACACGGTAGTCAGATCGCAACCCGCAGTATTTATATTGAATAGTTTCGTTGGTCATCTGTGGTCTTCATAATCAGTTCCATTTCACTCAATGGTGCGTTTCAAGAGTAAATGCACGAATTACTACAAAATATACCGAAATTACTATAGGTGTGCCTTTAATATTTAAAGAGTTCCCTCGATTTCTTCAAGATCTCATCATCAGATCCGAAGTTCGATGACAATGGGACTAATCTGGAATATACTTCCAGATTAGTCCCTTTCAAAAACAAAAATACTTTTTTAAATCGGTGCAGCCGTCTGCGAGTAATCGGATAACAAACATTACAGTCGAGTTGAGAACCTCCTCCTTTTTGAAGTCGGTTGAAAAGTAATGTCTACCTTGTGTATATTATTAACATTAAAATCATGATTTGAGAATTGTTATATCGCATAAATGTTGAGCAGGTCTAGTAGGGTCAAACAGTTTTTTTTTAAATGTAAAGGATTAATTTGTAATTTATTTAAAAAATATATTACGAAGTTATTTGGTGCAATGTAAAGAAGCCAAGAGCGGGAGGTTATGAGTATATTAAAAATAATCCTGTGTATAGATATATTATTATTAAGCTTTTATTTTTATTGATGTTTATACCTAAATAACTACTCCTACACTAAGGAATAGATTATATGTTGCAAAATACAAATTAACACTTAAAACAATCGCATACACTTGTTGTACTGATCACAGGAATGTTGTCCTGCGCGGGAATCGAACCCGCGACACAACAACACTGACAACCATTTTGTTTGACCTCTGTAATTGCCGTGCACATACGAAATATGTCATGCATATTTCGTACTACTAACAACGTTATACTTAATAATCATTTTCAATGGAATTTGTACTAAAATTTTGTTACTTCTCATTTGATCACCTGCTACTCGTAAACTTGTAAAGCCTACGTAGCTGTGATAGTTTTCCTTTTATTTTCCCTATATATGTATACTACTACCGTGATTTTTTTATATACCCAACATCGACTACTTAGTTGGCGGGGGAGTAATTAATATGTGTATCTATGCCAAATTACAGCCTTCTATCACAAACAGTCTCTGAGCTAAGCTGCGAACGGACGGACGGACGGACATGGCGGAACTATATGGGTTGCGTTTTGCCATTTAGCTACGTAACCCTAAATTAGATAAAACTTTTAAGAATTCTCAGGTTTCGAGGTTTAATACATTTTCAGTCGACGATACCTATGTAATTAGGTACAATGTCGAGTAAAGAAAGTACACTTTCCATTAATTTCATAACATCTATTTAACTTGCTTAAATACATTCACAAGGATCATGTCTGCATATTCTTAAGATAAAACAGAAAAAAAAGGTAAAATAAACTTACCGTTGAAGCTTTCCGAGCATCGTAGGTACAAGTCAACGCACTCTTATGTTAGAAACGTCTTCCACATAATGTTCTAGAAAATCCCTGCACAGTTCTAAGGGGTGGGGTACCGAAGTGTAGTGGCGTGGGAGGGCATGATGTTGATAACCTGGATCGGGAGCGAGGGCGCAGGGTCGCGGACCCTGCCGCACGACCGCACCCAATCTGAACTACCCTCAGTTTTAAACTAAAGTACTCAGGAGCAAAGACTCGACATGCTCAGACAGTAGACTTCCTAATAACGTAAAAAAAAAATAAAAAGAATTAGCTGCAACGAAAGCTAATTAATATAAAAAAATATTTTGTGTGGTAATATTTCATTTACACAGCAAAAAGGTCAAAGTAGTTTTGACATGATGAAAATCTATCTCATATTGAATTAATAGGTACGAGTAGCTACCTAATGCATTAACATAAAAGTTATTGTGGTGTTTAAAAGCACTTTACTCACATCTATGTGTATTCAAAGCAGTGCAACGTCTGCAACGTTCACATCACTTTTCCATGTTAGTTAACTTTTACATGAATTTTTATACTGTAAGGTGAGGGCTGTTATTAAAACCCGAGATAAGATTCGATGCGATGTGCTGCACGACACCAACTAACTCATGACGTGCTTTGTCAAGATATTGTTCCAGTGAATTAATAAGAAACGGTCTCCTTGGAACCATATCAGGAAAATGGTAATCAAACACCTAGCTGAAACGACATAACTGTATTACTCAGATTAAACAAAGAAAAGAAAACTTTAAATTTTCATCTGACGTAAGTTATTTCTTAAAACGCTCACAATTTGGAATATGTTTTTTCGAGACTTAATAATGCTGCTGCCGTAGCTTTGTTAAACAACGAATTTGGTAATAAAAATGAATGACAAATACGTAGAAATATACTCTTTACTTGAAGTTCATCGACCACCCTGCAATTGGAGTGATGTTCTCGAATATAAAGGCATTGACATAAAGGGGGCTTCAAAATTCCTGCATGTGGGGGTGAGCAACGTCGACACGACGTTACCACCCGATGCCGATGCGTGTGCAAGGTGAACGGACTTCGACGAACATTTTAGGCAAGTTGACATCTATACAATGGATTATATAACGCCCTTTGTATTAGTCTGCTGGAGCGAATACAGTACGAGTACAGAACCAAATGGATTTTATGTGTGTTACGTGATATGTCGATCTTTGTGATTTTTCTTGTTATAAAACGAGAAATGAACTCGTATGTATTTTCCTTTGTAATATTAGAGTCTCTAGATTAAATATCGGGTGTCGATGTTTGAGATTTATGTTATAAACTTAAAAAAAAAACTAAATCGATGCCAAAATCATCTTATTATAATATTTAATCGAGTGAAAGACCCCTCAACCATTCACTCACTTACTGTGTACAACATTGCGATGACTTCTTGACAATGAAATTTGGTAGGTATGTACTAGTATGAGGTAACATCAATTAAGAATGGATTTTCAAAAATTAAGGGTGAAAACGGAGTCAAAGTTGGTATAGAAGTTTGTCATCCATCTTCATCAGTTTCGTCAATTTGACATCCAAGCGAGTGGAGCCGAAGGTTACAGCTAGTAAGCTATGTAAGTAGGTATACACGGTTTATTTAAATTTGATGTTTTAATGTTAAGGCTAAGCCTAAGTTTTAAAAGCATCAAATTTGAGTTAACAAGTCAACATATAAAGTTTAGACATAGGTATATAAGTATAGCATGTGTATTTCTACTTTGACATGATCTACACCGTTCGTTGTTGACATCGTGGTTTACCCATGACTATACGATTCGTAGGGTCCAATTCATAAGATTATGACTCTGTTGACGGTTATTTGTATACGAAATAAAAAATATTTTATTAACTTAGGCAGCTCAAGAAATATTTGTAAACGATTCATTGACGGAATTGACAGTTAGGTAAGCCATAGAGCCTCTGAGAATAGAAAAAAATACAATGACAATGCACGACCACTTGTGAAATTGTCAACAGCGCGTCTGCAAAGACATCATGTATAAATATTTAAAGGACTAAAATATCAAATGTCTTACTTTGCGTACCTACCTATACTTAATATATTTTATTTTACTTTTAATCTAAAAGCCCTTTAACCAATGTACTATCTGCTATAGCGCTTGCACGTACTAGGTACAACGACCTACGTCAAACACATTCATGCTATTGCGATTGAGGTAAATTAAAATGTGCATAACGCTACACTCCCATCAATCTCGCTCAAAACCTCACTTTGGTCCATGATCCGATGACATTATGTGGGATTCTATCGCCTCCTACCCCGTGTCCGATGACCGCTAAAGATCCGGCGAAAAAAGGAGGGGGAGTACAGTCCCCCTTGTCAAAATAAAAACTTGGACGCTGGTAATATACATTAGTTAATTTACGAAGTGGTTTTTGACGTCGATGTTAGTGTTTTTAAATGGAGTTAAAGTAAACTTTTTGCTAGCTGCGTAGTGAAATTAATGTTGTATGTATATCAACTAAAGTAATAATTTTAAAACCATATAGAAATAAAAGCACATACTTTAGATTTTTTAAACTATACTGGCGTCTATATGACGTGTAACATAGTGCGTTAATCATTATGTGTTTCTTGATGTAAATGTTGGAGCCAATGCTCAATGCCAGTACCTACCAACGGCCGCTCTCAATTTAATATCACTTCTAGAGGTAGAATTTTGACATATTTTGTATGGAGCTTATGTCAAATATATACCTCTAGTAGCCAAATCCATCGATAGTTAGATTATTGAGACCGGCCGTAAGTAAGTAACCTTTTAGATTTTAGAAAATATTATTTTCCATAAGGAAAATACCATTATTCAGTCTATTGTCTGCATTTGAATAATTAGATAAAGGACAACCGGGGGAATTGCGTTATATTTTACGTGATAACGACTTGTAAATCGATGACCGGCTGCACGCACGAAAAAGTGTCACGTTCCGCCTGCTGATAGGCTGATACTATCCGCAGGCGCTGATATTATCCACAGGCGGAACGTGACACTTTTTGCGAATGACGATTGCAGCAATATGCGATACAATTGGAACAAAAGCTATGACCCTATTAGCGAATGGCGATTGCAGCGACATGTGACTAAAGCTGTCACAGGCATGGTTGTTTAATACAATGCTTTCTTATGACGTTATCACGTAAAATAATTATCGTTCGTAAACCGACTTTACAGACAACCATTTCTTTTACTGACCGTGTGAAAACTACCTTACATCGCCATACACTTCGCGCCGGGTACCCGGTCACCGGCTACCCAGTGCCGAATTGAAACCAGAACGTGTGAAAAGGACCTTAGGGTAACCTAATTTTATCAAAATCTATGTTATAAAGTTTTTACTTGCTTATTTATCAATTAAATTGAATATACTTTCCGCTGCTGAAATTTGAGATAGATTGTGATTTTGAACAGTATCGATAACCTTGTAATACACAACTAGTGCAACTGTGTAACTTTGATAATTTTTTCTCTCTATCTTATGCATGATTCGCAACTTTCGAGTCTAAAGAAATTGTTTTGAAGGTTTATTCAATTTATACACACTAAGTTCTACCGTATACATAATATTGCCAAGTTAGAAACTCGTTTGAAATAAATGCGGACACTTCATTCTGATATCAATAATTTTGTAAATGACCTATAAGATAAGGATTTAATGACGAGACAAGAGACCTTTTCATTTTATTGATATAGATATTGAGTAGGAGTACTGTTACAATAACGTTATTTATAGATAACTAATTAAAACTGTAATAATGGGATCCCCTAGCAAAATTAACGACCTGTATTCTTCCAACGCTTTTAATATCATTTTTTATCGATAACTCGAAAAGACGAAGTTTAGCATGTTTTATTCTTAACCGTGAAAGTAAAATTAATTGGATGTCATGTTGTTATATATTAAGAACTAGCTTTTCCCCGTTATTTTTAATTTTTATAGCCTATGCAATATTCTGATGTATAGGTAAACTATAAAAGTGTAGGTTTCAAAATTCGTTAATTAGTTTTTTGCGTGAAAGAATAACTAATACCCATTCATCCGTCCTCATAAACTTTCGGTATTTGTAATATTTGTACGATTCAAATATAGGTGAGTACATATTTTATTTCGTGAATAAATATACAGGCTGATTTTTAATATACTTACTAATAACCTCCCGTTCGTGGCTCCTAAATAACTTTGTAATATCAGTTTTGGAAAATATTTAATATATTCACCCGTAACCACTTAGGTACCACTTGTTTTTGGAGTTACCTTAACCACCTACAGACCATTTTACTGGAGTAAAATCGTTGTTTATTGTGAGGTTTAGGCCCTAAACCTGACAAAGAAACATCGATCTTACTCTGGGGCCTCTCAGATGTGTGGTAAATGGTTGTGTGACAGGATTAGGTTGTAGGTGGTGAAATGTTCATTGGAACGAAGTTCCTTATCGCGCGTTGTGAAAAGGGGCTAGACGGAAAAAAATCTCACGAAAAGTTGTAAAGACACTTTTTGACAAAAACAAAAGCCGTGCGGCGGCGTGCGCGTAAGATATGAACATCTAATTTGACGAAGAAGTCACCTGTCGATTTGGTCTAGAGGCATAAATTCGGTACACAGTATTGGTGACAATTGTGTAGTTGTGGGTTCGAGCCTTCGGTATACAATCGTCTTTTTGTAAGTTATTTTCGTTTCGTCTTTCTATTTTGCATTGAACAGTGTGGTGTTGCAAAGCTTATATAAAAAAAAAGATAAGAACTTCGTTCCATCCGGGTTGACACCTCTCAAGTTTTTTGTAATTTTTTCTTTATAAATTATATTATGAAGTTATTTGATGTGATGTAAAGAAGCCAAGAGTGGGAGGTTATTAATATATTATACTGTATACTTACCTACTTAGATTTTCTAAACAAGATTGTTAAGGTGTATCCATGATTGAATCGCCACAAATTGCAGGGCCTGAGGTTAGAAACAGCGCCTCGCCGTGATGTTATTAGAAGGCTGCGTAAACTAGCCTAACGTTTGACCTGAGGGTACTACAATAAACGTGGATGTCTGGCCTATTCATGTGTCTGTCTGGAACTTAGAATTCTTAGCCTATGCATGTTCAGACACAAATTAGAGAGATACAGATGGCCGACTTCCTACAACGAGCGAAAACAGGCTCAAACACAGACACGCTCGTACACATAGGTATCTATGTGTGCGTGGATTTCTTGATGGGCTGAGAGCCCGCCTTCTGTACGTATTCTGTGGTTCAGAGGAGAAACATTGAATAAAATTGATGGAGTTGTAAACGGATGCTAGCAAAACGTGCGTTAGGCGATGTGTCACCTGCAGTTCGAGCACGAATCTACTATACTATCGACAAACGAATAGGTACATCATAAACGTATTTTTTATCTTTTCTGAAGTTTTAGGTACCTATAGCTAATTTCTAGCAGATTTCTGTACAATTCATTTTGATTTTACTATAAAGGGTGCCGATTTAGTCAGTGGAATCCTTGCAGGAGGTGATTAGACCATGATACTGAACTATTTTTTTTTTAAATCACGTATTTCAAAATTCGAATCCAAAGATTCGCATTTTAAACAAGCAACGCCAACAACCGTTTTAGCTTTAACGTACTCGTATCTCATCAACGCATTAAAATTGATTTACTCATTTGGCGTCTAGAACACAACAGGCGATCACACATATCTACATACATACTTAGACCGATTCTCTTTTGCGTCGCACTGTCGAGTAAAAAGTACATTTTAAAATATCTAGAAGAAAATTATGCACAAGAAATTACCATAACAACCAGTAACACTATACTTTACCGCTAAAATTCGCTCCGTGCTAAATATAATAATATCGATGATACATCGCAGTGTCCTTGCACATGCACATCCTCGTAGACATTAATTGCTGTTCTCTTAATAGATTTCGGTCTGACTCTAGCCAATTACGTAAGATATTTTTATGCACAAATGTATGTGTGGGTAACAAGTCCATTCCTTATTCCATTATTCTTATAATCCAATGGGGCAGAATGAAACTAAAGAGGCAGATCGCATGTGGCACCAACGATTTATTGTGCTCTTGAAATCTTGGAAAAGCGTAGTTTTTTTTTAATAGTCACACGTTTATGGACCTAACAATAGTAAGTTTACTTAACTATTCAGCTCCATTACAAATTAAACAAGCAGAAATTTTACCAAAACTCATGCGTGACTAGAACAAACAACCTGTTTAGATCGGAACTATCTACCGTCGCTCCATTGTAGTTTTTGAAGTTACGTGGGACACTCGGCAAGTTATGAAACTAATTTCTATGGATAAAATATTTTTATTAAATCTTTTCAAAGAACTCTCCACCAGCCTCTGTACAAAGTTTCATGCGTCTGGACTCTGAACCAATTTTTGAAACATTTTTTCCAGTCCGCCGCTAGTTACTCATTGCAGACAAAACTTCTGGCAGGCATTGTGAGGTATACCATTCAGCGTTGATGCTGCTTTGGTCTCGTAATATAATTGAAACCAGATACCCAGTCAAAGTGAAGAAACTAGCGATCAAATTTTTTTTTGCGCTTCACTTTCGTAGGCGTTGTTTTGTTTTGAAACAGACGACTGACGCTTTGTTTCTGGACCATATTGATAAATCCAGGATTCGTCACCTGTCATAATGTCGTAAACGCGCTGAGACGAGCCTGCTTCAAATTTTTTAATCATATCACGGCACCACTCCACCCGGAATGCTTCTGAGCTTTGGTGAGGTTGTGCGGCACCCAGCACGAAACTATCCTCTTCACGCGAAGGTGCTGGCGTAGAATCTTGTGAACGCTTCCCGAACCAATCTTCAGTGTATGCTGAATCTCTTCGTATGTAATTCACCTGTTTTCAAACTTTTTTAGCGGCGTTGTGCACTTTTTGAGATGGATAAAACATCTTAAACTTCGTTAGACGGAGGGAGAGCAATGAGAAACTGCTACAATATCATTAAAATACTAAGGTAAATTTCGCCATCAACTACAATGTTATGGCTCAATAACTCGAGTTTGAAGCCGAGTAACGATATTTTTTTTATTATTATTTTTAGGCCAATTTTTCAAAATAATTACAAGTGGCCAGGGTCTTGTACATAAAAACTTTTTTTCGCCAAACTTTCTGAGTGGCCTGGTATTTTATAACCAACTACTATGGGTATTTCTAATAGATTCACTAATACCCTCTCACTCGTGGCGTTTCTTTAATACAGTTACTTTATAACATCAGATTGTAACAATAAAACATAGTAACTCTTAACCATCTACTTTCATCACACAGATTTATTTTTAAAAAACATTTACAATACCATTATAGGATTCCCAATGCGGTATTATAAGCTACATAGATTTAGTAGGCACATAATAATTATATCTAATTGAATATATTGATATTTGACTCAATACACATTAGATCAATTTCTGTGAATTTCAACAGGTTACAGTGATAAATATCTACATACGTGGGTAGTAATTAAATTAATTAGTCGTATGGATCGCGACAATGGGGCATATTGCAGCAAATTAGTTCTCGTGACTGGAACGCTAAGCGTGAGGCCTTTACTTTGGGGTCACGTGTCTGTGAGACCCCAAAGTAAAGGCTTTTAGGACCTAAACCTCACCATAAACAACGATTTTACTCTAGTAAAATAGTCGGTACGTGGTTAAGGTCATCACTCCAAATAACAGTTTTCTAAACTGATTTTGCAAGTTCATTAAATGTAATGTAAAGAAGCCACGAGCTCTAGCCTACAATTGTGTCGCGATTTTGTATTATAAATTATAACAACACAATAATCAAGATAATACACACAAAGTAGTGAATAAATACTGTTATTCTATTTTTAATGTGCTCATTAAGCTCTTTCAATTGGTACTTAACAGAACATATTTAAGAAAGAAGAAAAAATTCAAACCGTCCTTTCGTACCCAGCTTACATACGCCAAAAAAAATATAGCTTGTCACCTGGGCAGTAATAACGAATCGATTGACACCGCCTTCAATGAAATTAGATGAGTGGCTTAGGCCCTACTGTGCCAATAATAAGTATATACACAGGTATATAGACTGTTAAAATCATAACCCTTTCTTTTTGACTTCGCCCTAGTCGGGTCATAATACCCACATTGCTGTAACTAAAATGACAACTTCAAAAATAACATTTGTGAGTTGTAATAAGGTCCCCAGTCTCTGTGTATAGAAGTTAACGGAACACTTTTATTGCGTAATGAATGAGAGGTCGGCGTACGGGCCCAGTGGATGGAGGTAGGAGGTGTTAGGGAGTGGGGGATGCAATACCACCCCCCAGAGCCTTATTTCGGGTCATCGAGCCCGACCCCGCAAGCAGCGAACGCAGCGTGAACCGCCTTGCAAAATGGAGTTTTCATCTTGGATTATTAATTTTAACAAAGTGTTTGATTAAACTTATACTAATTCAGTACTCTTCTGGCTTATAATAAGGTAATTTGGTTGTTGATTACGGTAAAAATAATTTATTTTATGCTGATCTGGCACTACTGATAAAATGTTCTTTCACAATACGAGATTTTTGATTCTTTAATGATGACGTCAGTGTTTAATTTCAATAATAATTTTAAGTGTTTAGTTATATATTTGATTAGACTTATCCTCGATTGTACATTTATCATCAAGCTTATTATGAAAATCGTGTCGTAAAATGACGCCAGGTCGAGTACCTAAGTAACAATTAATAGTAACTTAAAGAAGTAATTTATTAATTATTTAGGTAACTATATATTTTATTGCTTCATAACACGCTTTCATTAACCTGACTGGAATATTAGTCTAAGATCCGTTCTAAGAAATTAAAACCCTCCTCTGTTATTTGCTCCTAACACGGACTATAATCTTAATATTGTCTAGATTGACAAGTCGCCAAAATCACGTCAGTTTTTTTTTTTAAAATATGACTCCCGCAGTAGAGTACAAGCCCTGAGTCGCAGGGACTTTACGAACGTATGTTCGTAACGTCATGGACACAAAGTATACCCAGATTCGGAATAGCAAATTGTGGATTACTCAAAGTAGTGTATCGTCTGGGAATTCAACCCACGACCTCTTGCAGCAGTTGGACACACTCCCACCGCGCCTCTGAGAGCTTATTTATTAATTTTTTTAATGATATAAACGGTTATTTTATTCCTTATTCAACAGCATTAGTAATAAAATAATCATGAAATAAAAAAAAAGCAGTTAAATGCAAGTCCAGCTCGCTTACCAAGGATACCGTATAAACTAGTTTTTTCAGTTTTTTTTTTGTATATTTGTGTTTTATGTCATTGCTTTTTGGAAAACTTTATTATTCTAGGTCAACAAGAAGTATCCTTTCGGTTTTGATTCACCTTATTGTCAAGTGATTTAGAAAGGCAACCCATTTGTGATTTATCAATCTAGACAATATCTATCGAATAATCTTTGTTAGGATCAAATAGCAGATGATGGTATATATTCCTTAGACCGGACCTCGTACTATAATACTTTGGAAAATATAATGGAATCTTGCAAATAAATTTTCATCCATTTTCTATAAAACAAATAACTTGACATTTTGTAGACAGCATGACAATACAACGGTTGTATTACTGTAAGCTATTATTTTTGCTATCTTGAGTTTTTTATTAAATATTACTTACACTACTGAAAAGTGTTAGGTTTTATTTTTATTTTGTTGAATTAACTAACGTTTTCTAAGAATGTTTATAAGTTTACCAATATCTGCTTTGTATCTTAAAAAGGTTTTTCTGACTCTAATCTAAATGTCTTCATAAGCTTTTTTTAAACAAATCATAATTTAATTATTCTTCTAGTATGTATTTCTTTGAAGTTTTCAAATAATCATTAATTTGGTTTTACCAAATAAAAATATTTGAAGTTTTCGGCGAATACGATTTATTATCCAAAAACCGTTTTATTATTGTCTTACATGTCCTGAATCATAAGCTTTAATTACTATTTAATTAGTACGTAGGTACCAGGCACTAATCTCAAAAACTATTAAAATAAATAGGTATACCAAATTACCTATATTAATAACGTAGGTCACAACATAGCTCCATAACTTATTGTTAAGTCAATATGAGCGTGTTGCACGTTAGGACCTCCAAGAATAACTAATAAAGATCATAAAGCATCGATTAATATAACATACTTAAACTTTTTACCCGACTGGGCAAGAAGGAGGGTTATGTTTTTCGAGTGTATGTATTTGGCACGCCTTAGAGCCTAAACAGCTTGATAGATTTTAGCTTGAGAACTTTAGGTAATTTTGTAAAAATTGTAGATTTTCAGCTCCGAGGTATTTACAAACAAACAAATAGCTTAGAATTATTATATAGTAACATTATACGTTGTAGATAGTTTAAAAACAAGAAACGATTAAAACATGTCTTGAATTACTGTAAATACTTAAAACTATTCATACTTAGACATGTTTTTCTCACACCTTGCTACTCGTGAGCACGTAGACATTAACGTAATTGAGTAATTAATACTTCATGTGTATATTCTTTATAAGTGAAATCCAAAGAATAAAAAAACATTTTCCATTTTAATGGGTCTCCTTCAAAACGTAGTTTAAAATACGGCGGCGTTTCTCATTATCATTTAAATCTTTCTAATGTTCCAAATAATAGTATTTAGGTTTTAAAAAGTCTCTAATGAAATCAAATCACAATAGCATTTCGACATTTGTGTGTTCAAAACTGTTTTTTTAAACATTGTCAAGCACGTAGGTTATATCTATTTGTCATTAATTGTAAAGGATTTACACATTGATGTAGTAAACACACGTGATCTGAGTGAAATTACAATTAATTTGTAATTTTAAATCGTAAATTGATACACCGTACAGATAGTTCAATTGACGTCAAACGTCATAACTTGGTAATGCTGATATAGTACGCGTATCATGTTTAGAGTTCCGTACGTAAAGGGTGCAACGGAATTCTACTATTAGTACTGTCTATCCGTCCATCTGTAAGTAGTTTTCTCAGTGGTCATGTCTCGGAAAACGTATTAGTTAGGTACCTACTTAAAATTTTCCCAGAACGTCACCTAATGCTATAATAGTGTGGTTAACAAGTTGAAAAACGTGAAAATGAGCGATAAAGCTTCTAAGATATAAGCGATAGCTCATTCGATACATAATGAGCTATAGAAAAATATAATGGATTTTAATAACAAATTGCGATTATTATACAAAAAATAGTTGGGAAAAACAGTGTATTTAGTTTAGTGACAATAATATTTTATCTATAAATATTTATGGATCGAAATCGAGTATTCTTAAAGAGGAGGAAATTTCCTTAAAAAAAAGTTTGACTCTGCAGACCTTCATTATATTTTATTAATTATTTAATACCACCAAAAGTGAAGTAAATGCTATACTAACATATATTTCGTCTTTTGTACCTACACTTATAAAAACCGCGCAAGAGCATGTCACACCATTTTCAGTGTAGGGTTTTGCAGTCTTGAATAATTGAATCAGCAGAAGAGCGTATGTTCATGGCACTTACGCCCTTTTGTTGAGAAACACAGTTTTTGGGATACATAGTACATGCGATCATGTTCGAAATAATTTTAGTTTAAAGTATTTATTAAGCGCTACGTTTGTGATTTTTTTCATATTATTTTGGTCACACAGTTCAAAAGTTAAGAGTTTAACTTTCGGAGTGATTATTTCCAAAACGTTTCATTCAATCAAAAAAATATATTAGAAACCATAAAGTGTTTTTAAAAGACCTGTCGAATGATGTAGGTACCACACGATGATGTTTGTTGAAAAAAAAAATCAGCTTCTGTTACGTGTATAGAGTGCCCCCCCCCCCCCCTAAAAATACACACATCAAAAGTGTCTAGGGATCAACATATATTTTTGCAATAACTTTTCTCCTGATTGATTTTATTTCTTTTATTTCTTTAAGGATTCATCAAATAAAGTGTTTTCGTTTGTCACAGTAACGATAAACCAAGTCACCTTTGCATTAATAAAGAAATTTGCCATTTTCCTAATAAAGGGATTTTTGACATTTGAACCACTAACATTAAAGTTCGAAAAAAAGACTGAAATAACAGTTTTCTTTAAAATTTTATTGGGTAACTTAAACAATTAATAATCCGTGTTTCTACCGCGAACACTAACAACACAAGAACATCGGTTTGGCATACTCAAAATGAGTTCATCCAAATCACGCTGTGGAATGGCCGCCCATGTTCGTTGCAACAACAAAAAAAGGTCTTCTTGCGACTGGATACCCTCCATATTCGGCAGAGCTCTTCTCTGTAGCATATCCCATGCATGCTCAATCGGGTTCAAGTCTGGCGACTGAGCAGGCCAGGGCAGGACATTGATGTTAGCTGCGGCGAGAGTCTGTCTTACAACTCTTGCGGTGTGCGGTCGTGCATTATCATGCATTAACTGAAATAAGGGACCGATTTGCACTTGTAGAGGAACGATGACGTCTGATACAATCGTCTCAGCATAAATTTGAGCGTTGAGGTTGCCTCTGATCCAAATCAACTCAGTTCTTCCGCCGATCCAAATACCCGCCCATACCATGATGGTTCCACCACTATAAGGATGGACTTCCTGGCAGGATTTTAATCGCTGTTGGCGTCCAGGGGTTCTCCAGTGTCGTATACGTCTTGTATCCGGTCTCATACCAAAACGAGACTCATCAGAAAAGCACACGAAACGCCATTGTTCTTCTGCCCAATTTCTGTGTTCAAGAGCCCATTGATATCGAATCCTACGATTGTGCATTGCTATAGGTGGTACCCGTAGCGGTCTTCGGGAATGAAGGTTCACTTCATGCAAGCGGTTTCTGACTGTTTGGTCGCTAATTAAGTTCCCTGAAGAGTGATGAAGCCTCACGGCTAACATCATGGCGGTTATTGTTGGACCTCTTCGAGTTAAGATTTGAATGTATCGGTCTTGTCTCCGTGTGGTGCAGCGATACCGTCCTCCATGGCGCTCAGCCACGGTACCAGTGCTTCGGTAACGTGTCCAAAGTCGACTGATAACACTCTGACTTGTATTCAGAGCTAAAGCCACAGTACGTTGCCGGGAACCAGCTTCTATCATTCCCACGGCTCTGAGCATTTCTTCCCTGCTTAAATGACGTCGCCGCTCCATAATAACGTTGGTTTTAATCAGTAGTAGGGAAACAGTAGCACTAATAATGTCTTCAATGCGTTGTATGTTTTTATAGGGAAAATATTGACAGCTGATTTTCATCTTTTACTCGAATTTGATTCACAGTTCCTGATTCAAATTATGAAATGCACCAAAAAGGATCCATATAAATTTATAAAATCATAAATTTATTACAAAGCCACATCTCAATCTCAAGAAATCCGCATAAAAATGCTTGATCCCTAGACACTTTTGATGTGTGTATTTATTTTTATTATTTAGCTAATAAGCTATGTAGCGGTTACTACAAGACACCTTTTCACCAAATTTCATAATATTCATTGAGTAGTCTTTGAGTAAAATGCCTGTGACAGACAGACAGACAGACGGACATGACGAAAATATAAGGGTCCGTATCCGTTTTTGCCATTTTGGCTACGGAACCCAAAAAGAGCTACACGAGGCAATTTTTTTTAGTATTTATTTTAAACTTTTATTGAACAATTTGTAAAAACAAAAATCTGAAAATAATTTGTAAGTTTGCATAACTTCGTGATGTTTTTTTTTGTTTTTACCACTGTACCACACGAATCGAATTGGCTATCGCTCATATTTATAGAAGCTTTATCACTCATTATCACATTTTTCAAGTTGTTAACCACACTATAAGAACGTACAAACACAAAGTAAAGTTAAATTAAAGAAACTAGAAGTGTTTTAAGATTAATTAAATATTATAAGGTGCGACGGGACACTTCATATGCAAGTCTGATTAGTACTTAGCCGCTTTATAAACTACTTATTCAAGAAAACATAACGAATATTAAGTATTAAGTAGTAGGTACAGCTATTTTCAACCAAACTAAGGATGTTTTATTTGCATTCTGTTTTGAGGTACAAAGCCAACGAATATGACTAAGTAACTGATAAATCTAAATACCTACTAGTTTCTGCAAGTAGTAAAACCTTGTGATACTTAACTGTATGCATTTTTGTGACATTGAAATAGAAGTCTGGGAATTTAAAATGACAAAAAGTAGGTACAACTTGAAAAAAAATTGGCTTTCTATGCAAAATAATTCTAATTATTTTCCGTCTTCACGAAACACGCAGTAGATGTTCAAGGTTGTCTAACGCTATTCAAATTTAATGCTATTGTTGTAATTTTAAATTATATTAGGTTTAATATACATTTACTTAGTATTGTGTTTGTATTTTTTTTTTGTAAAAGATGACACTGCTTTTCTACTTTATGTATTATTAAAGATAGGTACTTTCTGGCGCAAAACACCAAAAGTACAAAAGTATTATAGCTTAATATGCGCTTGAGCAACACGCACGGAGTCTCAGTAACTCGTAAATCATAGAGTTATTTATACCTATTGTTTCTATTCTTCAACTACAACAAAAACAAAAAAAAACCGGACAAGTACGAGTCGGACTTACCCACCGAGGGTTCCGTACCAATTCGTTACCAACATATTATATATATATATACATATTATAAATATGGGAACACCCTTTAACTTTCAACTTTTTTATTATTTGGAATTTTTCCTTTATTTCTGATCTAAGACCTTGCTTTTTGCCGAATATCGTGATTCTAGGTCAACGGGAACTACCATATAGGTTTTCGACTCAAAACCTAGAATTGTGAATTTTGGTTAAATGTAAGGTCTTTCAGCACAAGTAACAGAAAAATTCTGAAAAATAAAAAAAAGTTGAAAATTGATGTAAATTTTAGTACTTACAAGTTTTTGCGAAAATCTAAATTTGCCCTTATCTTTTTATCGTGTTGAGTCAGGACCTTGGTTTTTATACACCTAATAGGGACTATAGGCTTCAGTATTTGGTATAAATTTCAAAAATCGGTGGTGACACACGGCCGACAGACGGACAAGAGAATGATCCCAGAAGGGTTCCTTTTTTTTATCTATTAAAGTACGGAACCCTAAAAATAAATGAAAACTAAGGAGTAGATGGGCGTTTCTCTGTAATCTGGTCAACTCGTTATCTCAGCCCAATATTATATAGAAAACAGCACAGATCATGCATATTTCGTAAATTACAGATTACTTGGTAATAACCTAATCTATCTGTGCTCAGCCTAAAATATCCATTAAATTTAACTTAATTGTATTAAAAATGTTCAAAGTGTTCAAAAACCAGTCACCGGGCGTTTCATCAAAGCATTCTAACTTTAGATTTAAATTAATTCAGACAACATTTTATACATCAAATTCTTTGAATATACAAGCATTATTATTGCATTCCCAATGAGACCTGTTTATCTATACTAATATTATAAAGCTGAAGAGTTTGTTTGTTTGTGTCTACAATTCAAAGTTTCGAGAATCGCCCTGCTGCTATGTCAGTCAAGTGACGTGGCTACATAAAGAATGTTTCCGCCAACGTGAAAGGTGACTAATTCTGCAATTTTCTTCCAGGTCCGAATTGAAATTTTTTTTTTACTGTTGGGTAGCCCATGTATCGAGGAAGGTTATAGGCTATGTAACATCACGCTACGACCAATAGGTCACTACGCTATAATATAAATAGGACCAGAGCAGCAATGAAAAGTGTTGTAAAAACGGGGAAAATGTACGCAGACGAAGTTGCGCGGACAGTTAGCTTCATATAAAAGACTAGCTGACCCGCGCAACTTCGTATGCGTAAATTTTTCCCGTATCAATTCGGACCAGTAGTTTCTGAGATTATCGTTTAAACAAAAAAACAAATTCTTCAGCCTCTCTCTTCAGTATAGATGATTTTATATTACAAATAAATAAATTATATTTTATCTTCAGCTTTTGTGAACAGTTCCCCTGTCTATCTTTTAAATGATGCGCCACCTAGTCTAAAGGATAAACGACAGCATGTTTGTATGTAGGTCACAGGACGTAAACAATCTAAACATTGCCCAGTTCCCCCCATAACCGCCTTTACGTATTTTTTTAAGTGCTGCACAGGTGTCTCTTCGTAGAAGCCACGTCGTAATCTGATATCAAATAGTCCCCTGGTAACGATTATTTTTATTTCTCTTTATGTGCTAGAATTGTAACTTAGACATTTTATATTGTTGTAATAGTAGCCTGTGTTCTGTGTACACCTAAATAAAATAGCACAATTATATTTGGTAAGTACTATCTTTAAAATTAAGTCATATTAAACAGTCCACTGGCTTGTTGAGTACAAGAGCAGGGCAGTTTGTTTCCCCTGTCATTGATTTAGGTACATATGTAATAAATAAAGACAATGTTTTCTGAGGAAGAGTTTAAAAAAAGAGCGTGAAATGACCCCTAAAAAAAAAGTACATTTTACCGTAAGAAAAAAGAGAAGAGTTGACGGAAGCAAAGAAACTTCTTCAGAATAATGATTCCACGATAACATCAGGAAGCCCATATGATGTGGAGTCAACTTTGCACCACATTGACAACATGAACAACTGTATTTTTAGAAAACAGTTAATATTAACTAAAATAAAACAAATATTTTGATTCATCTGCCGTGTAATAATTGATAGAATTATGAGTGCAGCAGAATAGCAGGGGCTTAATATAATATAAACACGTTATTACGTTAACATATTTTTACTAATGGCTGTCCTCAATAATCTATCTATCGATGAATTTGGCTACTAGAGCTAAATATTTGACACAAAATATATCACAATATTACGTCTGGTAGCCAAATCTTCATCAATATTGTTATTTATTATCCTGTTTTTTTATAGTTGATTAATTTGCTAGCTAGGTCATGACATACAATCCGTTCTTGGTGATTTGCATTCGTAGTCTTCTTATACTCAGATGTTTTATGTCCTACGTTATGACATTTGAAGCATTTGTACACTGGTTTTAGAGCATTAGCTTTGTTTTTGATAGCGCTGGCCCTTAGTAGTAGCAAAAGCTTGCTCACCAGCTATAACGCCCATCTCAGCTTTTCTGTTCGCTTTCTAAAGCAATTTAGTTTTTATTTGCTCTAGGGTGATCTTTTTTTCTGTGTTGTCCACAGCCATTCTCATTGGGTTTTATTCTAATGTTAATCCGGCTAACAATACGGAAATGATTGGATGATTTTGACTTTTGCGTCAATGTCTGTCAGAAATATAACTTTCGATATGTACTTATCAATTGATAACATAGATATCAGGTGCCAACTGGAAGATTATATGAATAATCTTCCAGTTGGCACAGCCACAGTTGACGTTGTAAACTATTCGTCTACCCCAACCCTTATGTAAGCCTTACATAAGTTCTGCAATACTTCACGAGCAGTTTTGGCAAAGTAAACATGTGTGAAACAAGAAGATTCTATGAACAGACACAACAAGGTTACAAGCGCTGAGAAAGCGGTACCTTAAAATCTATACAATTAACTTAGTTTTTATTATGTCTGTGTCATAATAAAAGCAAAGAAAGCAGCGGATTACATTTTTCTCTTTTTCACTCGTGATAATTAAATAATGCTTTCCTACTTTTACGACTTTTTTTAATAATAGTGTGACATTTCAATATACCTTCAAACGAGAAATTAGTATACCTAGTTTGGCCATAAGTTCAGTTACAAATGAAAATGCATTTTTTTTAATGAACTAATAAAAAAAATACTAAAACTTTTAAGTACATATTCACTTAAGTCTCAGCAAGAAATAAAGACAATATTCTATTCAAAATGGCCACCTTTGGCTTTTATACAGACCTTTAATCTGTCTGGCCACGAATCTATGGATTTACGCACTGTTTCCATTGGAACTTTCGCCACTGCTTGCTGCAGAGATTTTTTAAGAGACTCTATGTCGCCGTGTCGTTTAGAGCAAGCCATGTCCTCTAAAACTGATCATTTGTAGTCTAAAGGGTTGAGGTCTGGGCTAGATGAGGGCCAGACTTTTAGATCTTATAAAGTTCGGAACGTAGGTTTCAAGCCAGGCTTGGGTAGTTCGTGCCTTGCGACCAGGTGCAGAGTACTGCTGGAAAGTCTACGGTACATTTTTAAAAAGTGCTAAAAAATTTTCACCACACGATCCAAGATAAATAGTTGATACACTTTGGCTGAAGTTTTTACTCCTTTTTCACAAAAATCTAGCTTTGTGACGAACAAACCATCACTGCCGCAGGGTGATGACAACGCTTTACCTTTCCGACCACTTGAGCAGCTTCTTTAGAGCTGTGAGAGTTCACTTTATCATTTTGCAAATTGTAGTGGTCTTCAATCGTCAAATCTTTTTCATCGATAAAGAGGACATTCCTGTGCCCTTCACCTGCGCATCGCGACAGAAGGCGTTTTGATTGATTCATTCTCTTTAAGTGTAAAGATTGATTTAGGACATGTCCTATATATCGACGATAAGCACTGAGCTTCAGGTCTTGACAAATTCTGGCTTTGACAGCATTAACAGCCTTTGTAGTTCTTACAGCACGCGGCCGTCCCGTTCTTTTATAGTCTTCGACAGAGGAAGTGTTGTTGTATCTGTTAATAGTACGATATACGAACATACGGCTGATACCAAGCTTTTGAAATGTCTGGAATATGACCGACGGCTCCATACCCACTTTGTGCAAGACGATCACCGTAATCCTATTTTCTTTGACACCCCAATCTATATTGTAATTTGATAATGAACACGAAAAAATATGGGAAATGGCGCGAAATCGAAAGAACTTTTAAAAATAATAAACGTGTTCCAAATTCAAAGTGATTAAAAAGTTGAAAAAAGAAAAGTTTTTAGGTAACAGTATTTATGGCCGGACTAGTTATATATAAATACCTAGGTATATTATAATCTGAATCTCGGCAACGGCTTCAGCGAATTTAATGAAATTAGTATGCAGGGTGTTTCGGGGGCGATGAATCGATTTAGCTAGGTTTCATTTTTAGAAAACGAAAATACCTCATCCAGGTGTGTGCATTAGTTTGCCATTTTTAAAAATCGAATGTTGTTTATGTAACCTATCTTCATCTTTTTACTTAAAACATCATTGTTGGACACACGAAAAACAATTTTGTTTTTCAAGTCGCAAAATTTTCGAATATCAATCAAGGTTCTAGGTTCTGGCCCATAACCTGCTAGAATTAAGATTGCAGCAGAATAGCAGGGGGCTTAATATCATACAAACACGGTATTAAGTTAATCCTACCAAAACATTTTCATGTAAATTGACCCCAAGACGAGAACATATTGCTACCATTTTAAAAAAAGTTATCAGATCTTATGGAAAGCCAAACTTCTAACTCTACACACCCTCTAATTCTCATAATAACGTAAAGCGTTCTGCGTGAATCCTAGTCATTAGTTCTCGACAAACCTTACACCGTAGCCTAAATTAAATAAATATTAATTCATAACTCTATTAAATAATAAATATTATCCATAAAACTCCGAACAGTGATTAAATAGTGAGATAAGTGTGTACATTACTGACTAAAAAACGTTTGTGGCAGTGCATGTGAATTATTCTAACAAAAACATTGAACTATAATAGTTGGCTGTCTTAACAGAATTTGAACATTCAGAACTGACATTGTATCCATTGAATGAATTAAATTGCAGTTTTAAAAAAAAAACATTGACCTAAGGTAACAAAAAATGAAGTTAGACATCCAATAATAATACATTTTGGCTCAAAAGTCAGTTTAAAATATTCAAATTAATGAAAAATTTACACTTTTTAAGCTTATTATTTGACAAACGGATCTCTAAATCTAAAAATGGTCTTCCCAAACCCTAAACGTTTTTAAAAGACCTATCTAATGGTACCCCACACGATGAGGTAAGTGACAAAAAAAATATTACATCTCCAATTTACATATAAGGGAGGTTTTAAAAAAATGTTTTTCAAGATCTTATTCTTTCACTTTGTCGGCATAAGTAATATGTGTACCCATGTGAAATTACAACCTTGTAGCACTAACAGTCTTTTAGCTAAGCTGCGGACGGACGGACATGGCGAAACGATAAGGGTTCCGTTCTGCTATTTTGGCTACGGAACCCTAAAAACTAGTGCTGTGAACAATTTCGAACGAACAACATAAATTAGTATGTTCTGAAAAAAAGACCCTTCTACACGCCACCTCAATCAACTAGTACAATATTGCCAGGGTTGCCAGAGTAAGAAAAAAAAGTGCAAAAAACGTACGAATGTAACTATGCTCATGCAAATAAAGAATTATTAATATAAAAAAAGGTGTGGCTTGTCTCTTTCGTTACCTACTCAAAGACAATAATAGGTTTTTCTAGACATAAAATTAAAGTTTACTTAGTCAATACTTTCTATTTAAAAGCCTTTATGAGTGTCTACGTACCAAACATTAGTGAAGCAATAGGTATCAACGACTTACAATTGCTGTGAAAATTCGTCATTACCAATCTTTGAAAGCGATTAATCTAGAAATCACAGTTCCTACATACTTGTATAATATTACAAAATCGCCGCTTCATAAAGCTCTATGAAGAATATAGTTTTAAAAAATATCATCTTTATCGAAAAATATGTTAATCTTTATCAACATTTCACCTAAAATTTGTGTGTGTGACTGAGCGCGCAAAACGCCAAACGCGGCGAGCGCGTTGTTAAGCGCAGGCGTCCCGCCTCTTTCAACAAAACTAGTGCACAATGCCGTCTCGCGGAAATGTAGCGATTCCATTACGAGTGGTCGCGGACACGAGGCGATTCGATACCAAGTCTCGACGATACGCTGGCGCAATAATCGCTCGTTCGTGAAGACTAGGTACCCGACGATAGAAGAGCGGAATCGTCGGGATTCTCTCGCCCGTGGAGAGGGCACCTAATATGTATAGATATTTTTTTCATGACAAGAAGTTTGTCAAAATAGAAGTTTGTTGTTAAAACTGCGTTTCGTCACTAATATCTAGAATTTTTTTTTATATATATATATATTCTAACAAAATAATTAACTAACATGAATATATTAAAGTAAATACATAATTCTATTATTCATTATTACATATTATGTATATTTATTCAGTAAAAATAAAAGGTATAAATGACATTATTATATTATTTTGGGAATTGCACCGTATTAAACTACATATTTACGTGTCTTTGAGAATGATTATGTTTTTAGTAGAAATCTAGAATTATTTGATGCAGCTGTTGTGAAATCGATGTCGGTGGGTAAGACGTCAAGGTTTTTTTCGCGGAACATAACTATCATAACAGCTATCTTTCCATACAAACTTCCATTCCCCTATTTTGAGTGTAAGGAGAGAAATGTATAGATTTCTTAATTATTATGTTATTTGTGTGCTAATCCTAGGTTTTCACACCAAATTTCAGCTACATATGACTACTGGAAGTATCCTAACGGTTTTGCTTACAATCAGTGAGTCAGGGAAGAAATCTGAATATTTTAGATATAAATAATTTATAAAGTATAATAGCTATACCTTTGAAACTTGGCATGTTTAATTAGTACTGTATTGACATCATATCCTGAGAAATGGGGTTTCTAGCACTGTTCAGGCAAAATCTATAGGGTTACAAAAGTACGACGAAACTCTTCGCGAAAAGGTAGGTAGTGCCTTGCTTTATCGCTGTCTCTGCTTGGCGGGGACACTACCGTGCCCCTTAATATACGTTTGATAAGAAAAAGTTTCTTTAACGGACGAGTATAATAAATACGTTGCTAGGCAACGCGGTGAATTACCAAAAAGATCCGATCTCCATCATTAATGAATACGATATATATTCCACTAGCTTTTGCCCGCGGCTTCGCTCGGGTTAAGTTTGGACTGCCATTTCACCCCTTTAAAGATTCTCTTTAGGCTTTGTATTGGATGCCTACATCATAACAACCATTCAGAAGAGAGATAGATTTATCAGTCAATCACAGTTTTCTCTTGTGCCTCTTAAATACACAGATAGATGATCCTCGCAACTTTGCAACGTCACATATAAGTGAAGTAGGCATATAATAATATTATATAGGTATTTCTGTGGTGTACTTTGTATTTTAAAGTACTATATTATCATTAAGTAGCAGTAAATAGGCCAATATTTAAGCACATAAAGTTTTTACATCGTAAGTGGATGCTCCTACTATGTTGTGCCCATTGAGGCTGATGTATCCGATCTCGTGTACTCTTCTAATATTATTGACCTCTATTTTTTGCATCAGTCCTCTAATATGGTGTATAATATAATGGTGGCAGCACCTTACCTGCATATACAGTTTATAAACAGAGAAACATTGTTGCCTTGTCAGTTTTTTTAGAAAAGTTGCGCAGTTTCGTGAGAAATGCCTAGGTACCTACTATCTACCAATTAATATTTTTTTTTCTATTTAAATAAGTTTTGCAGATATTGGTTGGGCGATAACGGCCGCGAGTTATGAAACGTAGGTCGCTGGTTCAAAAGACTAGCAGGTGTGCACATACCTACTTGTATCATTTCTTTCAACGACACTGCTCTATACTTGCGAAGGAGTAAGTCGTAAGGAGACCGACATGTAACATATCGGTCCTGTATTTTGGTTTGAAGACATGTCACATGTCGTAGAACCAATATATAGTATGATGTGACATCCACCAATCCGCCCTGGACTCCCGTGGTGGATACCCGGCTCTTACCCTCACTCATAAAAGAGGCCAGTGCCCCTGCAGTGCCAACTTATTCTTGAAAAAGGCGGGGACTTTTCAAATACGCAAAAAACTCATGAAAGGAACAATAATTTATTGATAGAGTAGGGCCCTGTGTGGTCCCGAATCTAACAATAACAACATCTTGCGTAGGAGTCCCACGCACTCCCACTGTTTTTATTGATTAGGTAATTGTTTTAGTCTAAAGAGAAATCTATGAAAAATATTAAAAACTTAAAAAGATTAATTTAACTGATAATAATAGTCTGCATACACGCATCGCATAGCAATAGTTGCAAATGTACTTTTTTTTGCATCTAACGAGCATATTTAATAACAAACGCGTTATTTGTGCTGATGCCGCTGCCACTGACGCTCTGCGCCTATTAATCCAATGCTCGGGCACCGACAGGTGAGCCGCGATAATCTTGCGCCTGCGCCTACAAACGGCGTGACCTTTCCGTAATTGAATAGGCGTGCTCGTTGCGAGCGTTCGCACGCACCTACTAAACGCACGCGAACGATTAACTCGTATAATGATAAAAATATTCATCTCTCATGTTTATCCAATATTTTTCTATACAAGCCAAGTAAAAATATGCATTTTGCATAAATTTCCTTTGTGCTTATTACTAGGTAGCGGACCTACACACTTATCTTACTAAAGTATGCCATAATTCAAATGCAAACATGAAAAAGTAAAAAAAAATGATATTTAAAATATTCAACTAGGACAATCTAAATCGAATTCACGTACAATGATAAAAACGTAATATCCACAAACGATGTAGAAACATTTTAAATTGTCTTAACAAAAACTGCTCAATTTCCTTGCACTAATAGACTATTCTGCTGACTTAATTCAGTCCGCGTACAGCGACGCGGACGGCTGGGTACTTCACATTTCCCTACATTATAATGTATGTAAAACTGCCCTTACAATGTGAAACGATGCAAAAAATGTGAATGTTCTTTCATTGTTTTAGGAGTTCCATAGTCAAACTAAGGGAACCCTGTTTGAAAGTGATTATGACTATGAAAGTCATAATCACTTTGGGTCACACTGAAGGGTTAATTTATCACTTTCTATCAAAACGCTGAAAAACGTGTTTTACAGCCACCAAGCTAAATACAAAATGCCACAGATCTAACTCTAAAACTGACGGAATTTTATCCAAACTTGCAAACCCTATTTTACCCCCTTAGGGTAAGAATTTTTAAAAATCCAAAATATAATCAAAAGTTCTAAATATTATATCTACTAACGATCAATAACCAAAACAATTATCAATAATCAAAATAAGCAATAAATCTTGTGCATGATATCCTCTTAAAACAATCATAACTTGAAAAAATATCTGAGAAAAACAATCTTGAAAATAATTCAAAAAAGAAATGAATTTTCCAGATCACGTCAGTTTTGGGGGATGCAGACTATGTAAATATAATTTTATTTCACGGAACCTTGTTAGTTACAACAAGCCTGGTATATGTGACACGCACTTGCCTTGGTTTGAGTATTATTGGCTTAATTCCTATTGTTTTAATATGCTAATGAATTGTCTGTATTTGAAGCGTTTTCTTGCTTCACTAGACAACTCGCTAAACAAATAGAGCCCTTGAACATAGGGATAATAATTATCTAATATGGCAAACCATTACAAAATTGCACTATCGCCCGGTTCTGAAAGGTTTGTCAAATATAATAATAGTTTCCTAAAAGATATCGGTCACAATGGCTTATCTCATCAGAGACAAGCCAACTATGCAAAAGATATTAAAGTGCACAAGTGTATGCGCAGACACAAGGGAACTCTGTATTCTCGAACTCTCATAGCCTAATGGGATGAAAATCCAACACGACCGGATAGAGATTGGGCTAAGGACCGACGGCTTAACATGCTCCCGAGGCACGTAAGGGTGTGACAATTTGCGAAAACAACAGTGGTAACGTAGATTAACCTCGCAGATGAATATCGTTATTATACTTAAGTGTGGATGTCGGTTATTGTGAAAAAAACTATGTCCTTTCACGGGACTCAAACCATCTCCATACCAAATCGATTTAGCGGTTTGAGCATGAAAAGGTAACAGACACACAGACAGAGTTACTTTTATATTTATGATATTAGTATGGATTGACGTCGCGTTACAATTTACTCGTATTTTTTCAAAATTGAATTGAAATAGACCAAGTAGGTACTCGATAAGTTTTGAAACAAGAAAAAACTATGCAATCTTGTATAGTTTTTTCATATAGAGTATTTTTCGAAATACTCTCCTTCATTCTCTATGTAAAGTTCCTTTCGCGTAAACCAACTATTAAAATACTTTTGCCAGTCTTGATCCGATAGGTCCGAAATTGCGATTTCGTAGGCAGCCTCGGCCTCTGCGGCCCTGGAATAAAATTTCACTTTTATTTTTTTCTTGATTATCGGGAACAAACAGAAATCACAGGGAGCTAAATCACGACTATACGGTGGACAGGGCAAGGTTTCAACATCGGATTCCTCAAGAAACGCCTTTGTTCTGAAGGACGTATATGACGAAGCATTGTCGTGATCCAAGTCTTTGGAGACCATAGACTTGGATCACGAGCTCGAAGAAGAACAAGAAGAACCTGTGAAGATTTCCGAAACATGTCTTGACGTTCAGTTTTCAAATCGTAGACGCATTTCGCGGCATAATGTTAATGCTCCCCGAACTAATGCCAAGAATATTCTCGATGTCCGAGTAAGTAATTCGTGAGTCTTTACGCACCATAATTTCAGCAGTCCACATTGTTTCTGCAGTTGCTGCCGTTTGTGGGCGACCACTTCTCTGGTCATCTTCGAGGTTTGTTTTACATTAACTGAACCATCTAAAAACTGTTGCTCGAGATGGGGCAGACCCCCTAACGCTGATTGTAATCGTTGAAGGGCGACGCTAAACAAAAATTTGCACTTTAAAGCTTAATATTTCACAAACGAATACCTAAATCGAAACTTACAACCTCTAAACGTTTTTAACAGACCTATCTAATGATATCTCACATGATGGGGTTGGTGAGAAAAAAAAAATCATATAGGAGAGGCGTGCCCTCAGAAATAATGTTTTTCAAGATTTTATTTTGTCGGCCGTAAGTAATATGTGTATCCATGCAAAATTACAGCCTACTAGCACTCACAGTATCGGACGGACGGACGAAAATGGCGAAACTATAAGGGTTCCGTTATGCCAATTTGGCTAAAAACGCGCAAAACGCGGGAACCGGCGTAGTAAAATGACTGGAGCATCATTGTTTTTTTCAAACAAACAACCTGACTACTAGTGTTCTATTTTAAAATAAATTTGCCTTTTAAATAATATAAAAAGCGTTCCATTTTTAAATTACTAGTATCTCAAAACTTTTCGAATGACCTACGTAATTGGATATATAAAAGGTGTAGGTGAATGCAAATTGCACCTAAAATAAAACATTCATGTGACCAATACAATTAAAAACAATGATCTGCCTTTTTAATTAAGAACTAAAATAAACTTCAAGCAGCACATATTAACAATGATCACATAAAGAACTCATCTAGGTGTTATAGGTAAGTAATAAGAGGTTCATTAAATGCACAATAAATTGCCCTAGCACCTTTTGTAAATGCATAATTGTGCGTTGACAAGTAGAAGATATCATTAATATGCGATTTAAATTAAATGAACACTTTAAAAATATTCATAAGAATGCAACTACTAGGTACGTCTGAGGACATTAATGCAAATTAGGTACTTAGTTAAATATCTTACAGCTGTTTTGAAATGATAAATAAATAACTTTCATCCTATTTTTCTGCTTGACTACCAAACAGGTTATGTTTAACGATGCAATGCGCCAAGATGCAACAAAGAACGCATGCGTTTGTGAGTCTTATTTCTAGATATAATCATAATAAATTTATATTGGGATTTCCTGTAATGATGCTTAAGTTACATAATATTATTAAGGAACAATTTGACAATGACTTTTGCCTACTTAAGTTTTAAAGCTAAGCAAAACTTATGTAGTACACCATTAAACGAGTAGTATTTTAGAGATGTTTACATATTTTATTAGATAGATAAGTACTAAAAACCTCCAATTTGACATATCGGGGTTTTTATAGTAACATTATCTAGTTACAAGAAGTTGATTGTCTTCAAAACGGCAAGGCATATAATTAAATAAAGCTAAAAACACCGCATCCAAATCTGTCCTTCGGTTTAGGTGCTACGATTACGGATATAGATATGCAGTTAAACTTATAACACCTCTCTTTTAGTCAATGGTTAAAAACAATAGCCTATAACAATTTACGAATAGTCTGCAAATAGCGAAACCAAAATCGAAGGTTTTACTTTCGTGGGTTTAGTTCTAAAATAAAGTATAAAAGCATGTTTATCGTATCGTGTTGGAGGCGAGATTGCACATGATAATTGATACATCCGTGTGCCTCTAATCGGCCGGAAAACCGCTTCACTAGCCGATGCACATTTCGATTTTTCTCCTTTGATGTGTTTAATAATGCATGAGCCGGATCGCCGCTTTCATAGTATTCACGCGGTGGAGCAAATTTACGAACACCCTCAATGGACACACGCGACCGTTGGGTGCATTTGTTTTGATCAGGATCGATGTTTAATTGGGTTAGAACCGGTCGTAATAGGTCAGTCATGCTTCGTGTGTGAATTGGAACAGTTTAGTTCGGAATACGGTGTTATTATGAGTCATTAAAACGCAGTATATTAGAATAGGTACTATATGGTCACAGCACTCGCCGCGCCTAGGGCTACCAGTCTTCTCGATGTTAGTAGATAGAGTAGAAAAAAAAAAGATATGACTATCCACCGCGGAGCAGTTCAGCTTCTTACTTAGAGAAATAAAACATTGAAATTGTTTTAATGAGGTCTTCTGTTTCCGAACCTAGTTACCCTTCAATTTAAGCTAAGGAGTTTGCTTTATAATGTGACAGTTCACACACAATTCACACAGTTCAAGCCCGAATTGACGATCCGATTCAATTTTATTTGAAGTTTCGATCGATGGAAAATAAAACCGCATCAGAATAGCTTAATTTAGCTGGATAAACGACATGGCGATTTTTATAGGACATGAAGAAAATTATAGTACCTAATTTTTATAGGCATTTATTGCCAATTACTTTATAAATACAATATTTGACTCGCGAGCATGAAAGGATAGAAAAAATTTAGGTCTAGTAACATCGTCCAGATAGGTGGTTCGATTCCGGCCCCGGTTTGGCATACGGAAGTCTCGGATTCGATTCCTGGGTCTGGACTTCAAATTCCCCGGTTTGGCATACGGAAGTCTAGGGTTCGATTCCTGGGTCTGAACTTCAAATTTTTCTATCTTTCAAAAATTGAATTATTGTATTTACGAAAAAAAATGTAACTAGCAATAACTAGAAAAAAGATAACTAGCAATATGGGATTTACGTCCCACATTACTAGCAATCCTGTTATCCCCTCCAGCTAAGCTCAATGGCTTGTGTTAGGAGTGGGTTCACGTCGGTAGTATAATGGGTAGGTTATTATACACAGAAAATGAACTATTCCTTCATAATGACATTAGAATATAATACAGTCGTATAGAACCCGCACTATGATGTATACAACAAACGCCTTGAAAGTGTACAGAAGCGGTTCATTCACCACCTTTCCTACTATGACAATTCGTCGAGGCAACTTAGCAGCTATGTGTAAAAGTTAAACCACTACCATATGTGTAAACTTAGTAGCCGTAGACAGTACCTTGATACAGTCTTTCTTTACAAGACTTCTTTCTTACTTTCATTTTGATGGACTCACAGATTGTAATCAGCTTCTAAGCAGTCTAAACATAAATACACCATCTCACTTGCCCAGAAATAATTCTTACAATTTATTTTCAATTCCTCCAGCTAAATAAAAACCTCGGACATTTTGCTGTTATGCCTAGAATTTTCAGGCAATTTATTATGCTCTCAAAGACCAAAGGTACACATCTCAATGTTTTGATTTAAAAATTCTATAGATCTTTAAAAGATGTTATCTATGTATAATTAGTTGATTTTGTTGTAAGTTTATCTAAATCGTTTTATTTATTCAGCAATCTAGGTTAAGTTGATTTAATTGTTTACTCTTAATATTTAAATTTTTAGTTTTCTTTTATTTTTTAGTTTACATACTCGTACGTATGTGTTTGGACGCTGTGGTCTCTTTTAATTAAAGGAGTAAACGCAACGATTTTTTGTGTAAGCTGATTATATTTTAAAGTGGTCTATATTCTTTGTAAGCGATCTATAATAATAAATAAATAAATGATTAAGGAATTATACTATTCTTTAAAATTAAAAGTAATACAACTACTAAATAAAGTAAAAAAAAACAATTTAAAAGCGGCGGTAGCCTAATGGCTAAGGCATCGGGCTCGCAATCGTGAGGTCGCGGTTTCGAATCCTACCTATTATACTACCGACGTGAACCCACTTCTATAGTGTGGCCATTAGTGCTGTGCACTCCCTGAGGTATGCACGGCGAGGTGGGGGGCGAAGAAAAAAGTGCATGAGTTCACATGAGGTCGATACATGTCGGACAGATCTTACGATATCAGTTTGCATTTCTAAGGCAAGACTTGTGGCGGGACGTTGCGTTGGTCGGAGGCTATCTATCTGTAATATATACTTACTTTGTTGATTAAAATGTAACCCAAATATACTCATATTTTATTAAAAATATGCAGGTGATAAATAAGAATTGAAAGTTATAATTCACAACAGGACTTGTTTTATTAAACATTTTTTATATTTACAAACAATTATATATTCTAACGAAAGTTATTCTGACATAGATTCTGTTTCAACTTCATCTTCCATTTCGTCATCATCTTCATCTTCCTCTTCGCCACCGGAACTTGAATCAGAGTCTTGCAAATTTATTATGAATGAATCGATAACATTATCGAACCTACTATCGCGACTCCAGTAATCATTTTCATTTTTCTGGACATGATCGTCGCATTTCTGCCATTTTTCCGCCGTGAATTCCGAAAACAATTTATCCAATAAGATTATCTTTTCGTCTAGAGAAGAATTAATATAGTTTTGGGCTATGTTGTTTTTAATATCAGCCCAGACCAACTCGATTGGATTTAAATCTGGATGGTACGGAGGTAAACGCAGAACAGTGTGTCCACTGGCTTTCAGGAGTTCGTCAATTCTATACACGGGTTCTTTTTGTGTATTTTTGATAAGAAGTAGCAGTTGAGCCTTTGACATGGTTCCTGAAAATTCTACATTATGGCGTAGCAACCAGTTCTGCATTTCACTTTTGAGGCTTGATATAGTTGGTTTCTTCTCAATCTGAACGCTGTGGTAAGACGCGTTGTCCATTACAACCACAGAATTCGGCAGCAACTTATCTTTTAACTTTTCATCTACCCACTTATAAAAAGTAGGTCCGCTCATATCTCCATGATAGTCACCGGTTCTAGCATCGGATTTGAATATAGTCAATGTATCATCCACTAAGCCATTTCGACACCCAGCGTGGAGTATTACTAGTCGCCGTCCTTTCCCAATATCAGCATGAATACCGGGTTCTGACGATGATTGCCAACATTTGCTGGCATGGTGACTGGCGTTGATGTATGTTTCATCAAGAAAATATATGTTTCGGTTTTCCGTTCTGTAATTTCTGATTTGTGTAAGATATTTTTTCCGCCACACTGTAATATTAGGCTGCTCTATAAGGAGATGTCTCTTTGATTTGCATTTTTTGTAACGGTAGCCCATTTTGTGTAAAAGCTGTCTTAAATATTCCCGTCCACAATTCAATATGCCATCCTGTCTCAAACTTGATAGTAACTTACGGACACTTGGTATTTTTTTTTCAACTTCGTAAAACTGATGAATTTTTCTTCTGATAACTCCAAGGTCAAAATCATCCACAACGTGTTTTTTCTTTAGAACTTTTGGTTTTTTTGGCGATTGAAATTTTAATTGGCTTGAATTTTCAATTGATAAATAGCCCGCAGAAATCACATTATGTACGGTTCTTTTGCTGTATCCCGTAGCCTCCGCAACGATTTTAGCAATATTCACGTCATTTTTAAATTCAAAGCTTTCTTTGTCTGCTTTTCTTTTCTTAAAATATTCAGCCACCTTAAAAATGACAGTCTTCATATCACGAGATAACGCACGACCCATCTTTGAATATTTATCTCGTGTGCGTCTGACATAGACAGTCCGATACAAATAACACTACCTGCCGTCACAAGCGTTGACGGCGCACTGACAGCGCAGCAGCCGATTCTAACCCCCCCGTCTCACCGCGCGCATACCTCAGGGAGTGCACAGCACTAATGGTCATACTATAACACAAGCCATTGAGCTTAGCTGGAGGGGCTTACAGGATTGCTAGTAATGTGGGACCAAAATCCCACATTGCTAGTTATCTTAAAAAAAACTACTATGGTGAAAATTTAAATAGGGACAAGTGGGGATCTGTGAAACGCGGGGCACAATGAAACAATCAAAATAAAATAAAAAATAATCACTCCATTTACTCGACCAAACAGGTTATTCTTCAAGTTATGTGTGAAGCTAGTTGTCTTGAGGACTAGTGCAACGTGTCAGTTTTGCGAGTGAAAAATTGTGTTTAGGTGTTTAAAAGTTAAAATTACTGTGGAATCATATTCTGCTTTAGGGCAAACTATTGGCACCAGGTTTGTGATACATTTGGCTATACAAAAACTATAAATAAAAATGTTAACGAATTGTATTTTAAAATTGTTTGCTTGGCTGGGGCACAATGAAACGTGGTTCAATGAAACAGTGTTATATAGCACTCCTTATTACAATATTTTTTGGTTATGGTGATAGGCCATTTGCTTGACCAATGCAGATTGTATTTGACTTTCATAATGTCAGCATGTAGACTTCTACTGCATGCTATTTTGATTTTCGGTGTCAACATGTTAAGAAAATGTCACATTTAAACGAACAAAGGACTACATAGCGACTGGAACATGAGAGAAGCCGTAGAATTAGTAAAAAATCAGTAGTAAAGTTGGTGAGAAACGGTGATAATAAGTATTTTGTAAATTGTAATATTTAGGAAGGGAATATTCCCCAGATCTGGGGTATAATGCAAGGTAGAAAATACTACATAAAAGTAGGACTAACATTAATGTTTGGTCTGATTTCTATCTAATTCTTAGATATGTGATTTTACTTACGTTACGTAAGTATATAAATAAATATATTATTAGGTAATTATATGTTTTTCGTTTCATTGTACCCCACCTGTCCCTATAGCTTCAATTAACTACTTTCATTCTTATCTACACATACTTCTCATAAAAACTGTACCCAAGCTAATAGAAACTTTTAAAATTATAAACGGAATATTTACATCAGAAGGTAATCAATAAAATCTTCGCAGTTTTATTATTTAAAACCTACAATTCAAATTGGGATCTGTACAAATTTGCAGACGAACTGTTTTATTTATAGTAGTATCGTTCCAGTTTCATTGCACTGGGTCAGCGGTTGAGTCTGTTTATTGATTTGCTAACGGTCTCGGTTAATTTCGGCAAGGTAGGCTAGCCGGTCGCTCATCACACCACCCACCAACTAAATGCATTTTTTAAATAGCACTGCAGTATTCGAACTAAGAATATAACAATACATTACAAATGAATGCTCTATTTTTTCTTCGTACCTATTAAAGGAGCTATTAATATTTGTAATTATGTTAAAACGTTAATGCATTTAGTGAACGTTATTAGATAAGAATATGTAAATCAGATAGAACTTTAATTACAATGATTACTAGAAAGGCGGTTTGCTTACAAGTATGCTTAAAATGTAACAAAAACAGGATGGTCGACATTAATAGGCTTAACCTTTTGAATTTCACCATAAACGCAATTAAATTGCTGCGCGTGCAATGCACGCACCCTTACCTCATCCACATACATACCTACATAGAATTATCTCTGGAATATTAGCTGCTTAAATTGACGCACATAAAGTCGAAAAATGCGAGTAAAACGTGATCAAGATCAGAAATATATGTACTATTGACAGCTGCCTGTGATGTGTCAACTGACAGCTATAATGACGCATAATAGCGAAGTTAATTAAGAAAATTTACAACTAGATTCTCAAATATTTGCAAAATGTTACTAGGATAAATATCCTAACAAAGTTATACTGCTCAACTTTAATGTAGACAGGCAGTGATAATATACAAAAGTCTGAGCCAAATAATTCGTCTGTTCTAGGTCACAATATTAGTGGTGAGGTTCATGCAAACACGCTTAAGCAGTGCACAATAGACACATTTTTTTTTATTTGTTTTAAAAAAGATAACTAGCAAAGTGGGATTGAGTCCCACATTACTAGCAATCTTGTTAACCCCTCCAGCTAAGTTCAAAGGCTTGTGTAAGGAGTGGGTTCACGTCGGTAGTATAATGGGTAGGATTCGAACCCGCGACCTCACGATTGCGAGACCGATACCTTAGCCATTAAGCTACCGCCGCTTCAAATAAAAAACAAAAACATGAATCAAAAAACATGGACATCGTTCACGGACCCGGAATCTCAGACCACTTTGTTCCGAAGGTGTCCAAGGACGATGTTTTGCGTTGCTAGAGCAATGCACCTATGTATAAAGTGTTCTGTACCTACATACTAGGTGTGCATCTAGGCGATTATTAAAAAAAAACGAATCTTTTGGAATAAACAACCAATAGTCTATCAAGATACTTAACTGGATGCGTAATATAAATTGGTATGAAATATTCATAAGATTCAACTAGGTGCCAAGCAAATTTTTTTTTTGTTGAGTATGTAAATAAATGGGTAATGAGAGTGTATTTTATAAAACCAATGTTGTATGAAATAGTACCTACTGATAGTAAAAGAATAAACAGCAAAATGTTAAATATCTTTGAATGGTTAAATTGTTTATTTAATTAGCTATTTTAAATAAACAAATAGCAGTTGTTTATTTAACGATCTAGGATGCTACTAAAAAGTTGCCGAACCTGCTAAGAAAATAAGAGCATTTGTTAAAAATAAAATAAAAAATAAAAGCAATTGTTAAACTGTATTGTGCTACAAGTATTACGGCCGGTCTCAATAATATAGGAATCTATATGACACATAAACATTCAAACAAACTTTAGCTTTACTTTACCTTATTAGTAGGTAGGCACTTACCAGCCAATTATTTTTTGCCAGATAGGGTTGTAACAAGCGTGTTAAAAAGTGGCTCATATTGTTGTTGGTTGGTTAGTGACCCTAACTGCTAAGCAGGAGGTCGTGGGTTCGATCCCCACCTAGGATAAAACTTTGTGTAATGAGCATGATGGTTTATTCTGTGTCTGTGTAATTTATCTATAATATGTATGTATTTAGAAATATACAAGTATATTTATAAGTTGTCTGATTGCCATAGTAGGGGAAAGGTGTACGGGAAGAATGCTTATATTTTAAACGATATTCAACTTAACGCATATGTAAAAACGTGTATTGATAGTAAATTTATTTGTGTACCTGTTGTCGCTTAAAATGATATTTTTTTGTTTTTTTTTATATTTCGATTTAAAAGCATGAAAACGAATACTGAAAGTAATGATTTGACTCTTTTAGGAACTTATGTCGTCATAGGTTGCTATTCCATACGCATTTCTAAACAGCTTGTCGTTTTAACATTTCATAAAAAGAGACTGATTTTGAAAAATAGACTACATAAAACCTTTTTTTACTAAAAAAAAAATTGCAATATCTAGCCATATAGCGCTTATAGTTCTTTTGAAATTAAGGGCATCATCTCACCTCAAGGGATCATCTCATACACCTTTCCCCTATAAGCTCTGCTTAGTTTAGGATCAGAAGACGTTTTGTGAGTTGTCCCAACATATATAAAATCTTCCCGAGGCTGCAATCCAACTCCATAAAACATTTCATTTAAATCGGTAGGTAATCTAAGCCCAGTATTTTCGGAGATTTTTTTATACGAAAACACTAAGAAATATATATTGTTAATTACTTAGTATTAGTACGATCAAATAAATAAAGAAACATTTAGATGTAATATCAATTTACCTTTAAATCGATTTAATTTATAGTATGAAAAGTACCCTTCATCTTCAAGGACCCACTAAGCAGACCCACCGGTGGGTCTCAGAATACTAACATGTCTTCAAAGGCCCACTGGTGGATCCCCTGAGATTTTATTGTCTTCGAAGACCCACTAATGAAAATAGCGTATAACCTTCTTAAATTAGTACTGGTTGGATGAGAATAATTGATTATGATATAATTATCCTGTTTGTCACTGTCATTGTCATGTTGCATCCGTAAAACATTTATATAAGTGGTGTATTTTAATAAGTGTAAATGATGAGTTGCAATGCAATTGAGAGCTGCTCTTCAGAGTCATCCAATTCGGATATACAATTTTTAAACAGAAGGGGTGGCAAAGTACTTCTTCATGGAGGATATCAATATCATAAAAAAAAAGTTTATAAGAATGGATCCAGTATATGGCAGTGTAGTACGAGGAAAAAGTATAAATGTACCGGCTCAATAACGATACAGGTACTATATCGAGTTTATATATCGAGTTTATAAAGTACTAATCGCATTTATTTTTTTGAAGTTGATATTTTAAGTCTTATAGTCTTAAGTTTGCCCTTTTCCAGTGTCCTCTTCGTATTCTAAAGACTGCTATGCATACCACGTCAGACCCACAAAAGCCATGCAATCCTGATTTTGGCAAAAATATAGTGGCTGAAACAATAGAGGCTGCTAAGGAATATGTAAAAGTTTCGACAAGTCCCATTCCGAAAATTTTTAAAGACAAAATACAAGTTCCTTTAAAAATACAAGGGCTTACATTTGGTAGGTAGCACACCCTTATATGGAAACAAAAAAACGCTTTTGTATAATACGAGAAAACAATCACTGGGAGTTAGCAAATGTGTTTTCAGTGACGTCAGGGAAGTAGAGATTCCTGTTAAATTTACTTCTTTTTTATTAGCTGACTACTGTTACAATGACAACCGGATTCTTATATTTTCCACTAAAGAGTCAAGAGAATTAATGCCATCAATTAAAGAGGTATTTTGCGATGGAACATTTTCAAGTTGTCCTCCACCATTCTTACAATTGTTTACAATATTTGGTAATTTGGATGAATCTTTATTTAATGTAAATATGGTTCCGCTATGTTACGCTTTATTAAAGAACAAAAAGGAAGAAACATACTTTGCGCTTTTTGAGATTCTAAAATCACGATTTCCAGACTGGAAGCCGACAAAATTTCATATAGATTTCGAAGTATCATCCTCAAATGCAATACTCAAAGCATATCCCGATGCAACTATAAAGAAATGTTATTATCACATGAGACGTAGTATTTGGAGGCGAGCTAAGAAAATAGGGATAAAACAAAAACTAGAAAAACGCATTGTCGAACTCTGTGCAGTCCTACCGTTACTACCAGAAAGGATGATATGCGATGGATGGAAATACATAGTGGCACAATTTCCGACTTCAGATAAATTAAAGAAATTTCAAAAGTATATGGAGTCATACTGGCTAAAAGAAGGAACATTTATAAGTCAATGGTGTGTTTATAACGAACGCCATAGAACGACTAACGTTCTGGAAGCTTGGCATTCTAAACTTAATAAAAATATAAACAAAAATTATGTTACAATGCTAAAGCTATTAAGTTTTATACAAAATAAAACCACAACATTTTCTAAAAGACTTCAGTGCTACATAGAAAGAGACCAATTTATAATAGAATCTCAGTTACAGTTGATACATGATGAAATAACAGTAGGACACTTTCTGGAGAAGTTAAGATAGTAGTGTAGTAGTCGTTTATAGAATACCTATTTAGTGAATTAGCCATTAGGAGATTTTTCATTTTTATTTAAATATCTTGGAAAAATATTTTAATTTTATTTTTAGCAGTAAACAGTTTTATACATAACAAATATTTTTTCTCTCTTTCATTTTCTATTAATATAGGGAGTTTCTTTTGATTATAATAATAACTATACTATTGATCTATCTATCAATATTAGACTTTACGTATTGTTCGCGCCACTCAAAAATAATAATAGGTAAGTATAAGGATGTTTTAGTTAAAATGTAAAGAGTAAATTTATGCTATTTTGATATTGTTTTTTTTTAAAATAGAATAGAATAGAATATTCTTTATTAGAAACCTCAGATACATTTAAAATATATTATGGAAATTACCATTTAAGAGTACAATGGGCGGTTTTATCGCAGACTGCGATCTGTTCCATACAACTTCATGGTGGGTATAAGGAGACATAAAATTTAAAAAATCAATGGAGTCTACCTGTTAGTGGGCCTTTAGAGACATGTTAGTATTCTGAGACCCACCGTTGGGTCTGTTTTATGAACCTTGACAACGAAGGGGTCATTAGTGGGTCTTCGAAGATAATAAAATCTCAGTGGACCCACTAGTGGGCCTTTGGAGACATGTCAGTATTCTGAGACCCACCGGTGGGTCTGCTTAGTGGGTCCTTGAAGATGAAGGGGAAAAGTATAACTGGCGTAAATTAATGCCGACTGTAACGTAGAAAGTACTGCTCGACGGACGGTTGTTTTTCTCGCAGTTGCGTGAACACATGCACGCGCCGCCCCGCGCAGGCGGCGCCAACGCGTACGCCTTTCAATCATTCGCTAGCTTTAATTATGGATTTATGTACAGTACGGCCTAGAAAATATTAAATGAAACTCGCAATAAGTAGATGTTATAATGAAGCGTATCGGGATAATGGAAGTACGACTGCTGCGAAGAAGGTCGTGGGTTCGATTCCCTCATGACTTTGTGTAATCTAAAAATGGTTGTTCCGAGTCTAGGTACATCAAATTATGGACGCAGAGTACACTCTGTGTCCGTGATATGTACGTTTGTAAAATCCCTCGCAACATAGACCTTGTACTGTACCCTACTGTGTAAACTAAGCTTTTATTTATCTATATATATCTGAAATAATATATCATCTCGTATTAAACAAGCAAGATTTTGTAAATACCTACCTGCGAACATAACACGGAAATTGTTAGTATTATTAAAATGACGTCATACGACGCTAACGCGATAAAGAAACGTACGGCATTTAACCAGTTAACCTATGGTGTTATAATCATTAGGATTAATACATACGGATGATAACAACCAGAGCTAGCAACATCTAATCAATCCATTGTTCATGATAGTTGTCAACGAATCTGTTTTTTTTTATGTTTAAACCAAAATAAGTTTCGTTTCGAGGAAAGATTACAGGCCCTGGGGTATCTATGTAACGAGCGTATTTCGGTGTTGCATCTTTAGGCTGTGGTAATTATTTGTCATCAGTATCACTCGCCAGTAGGACAGGAATATACAACGTGTAACAGAAAGGTGTCAAATTGCAGTAGCGGATAGTGTATGTTGTCAGTGTTGCACCTACCATGGTGCCATAGCCGATTGCATTATTATTATATAGTTATAGCATAGGTATTCTTTTTGGCAAATTTCAGTACCGAAAGGCGTATGTCATTAGTATTGAACCACCCAGTACTAGATTCAATTGGATTATTATGGTTTACAACTCTCATACTTTTTTAAATTGTTAACTTTTTCATTCATTAATAAACGATTGATAAAATCTATACTAATATTATAAAGCTGAAGAGTTTGTTTGTTTGAACGTGGTAACCTCAGGAACTACTGGTCCGAATTAAAAAATTCTCAAAATTCTCTTTACTGCTGGATAGCCCATTTATCGAGGAAGGCTATAGGCTATATAACATCACGCTACGACCAATAGGCGGAGGAATAGAGCGGAGCAGCAATTAGAAATGTAACAAAAACGGGGAAAATTTATGCAGACGAAGTTGCGCGGGACAGCTAGTAATAAATAAAATTTAAGGTAGGTACTCCAATTTTGATTATATTAGGTATGTGCATTCAGTATCATGGGCACATACTAACCCTTGGATTTGACCTCACCATTCTGTTACACGTTGTATTATGAAGCTCATTTGCCACATTTGTATTATAAAATCAATGGAATAATTGTAAGGTTGTCCTAAGTGATTTCTGTTACGGGCGACTACGTAAAGACTAGTGATCTACGCAGGGAATATGATAGAGCATGAGCCTTTAAGAAAAAAACACAAGTGTATTCTCTTATAAGGAGGCAAATCCGACGGCTTAACGTGTTCTCCGAAGCACAGAGAGGTGTAACATTTTTTCAAATTCGCATTTGCGATCCATACATGGGATCGCAAATGCCATGGTAAAGTTGAATTATCTCGCAGATATCTCGATCTGCTTGTTCGCCACTGGTTCAGGGATCCTTCAATAAAATAAAAGCTACGAGGGTCACAAACTACAGACTCTAAAATTAGACTACACCACACAATAGAATACTTTGCGACTTATAAGTCGTACGTCAGATTTAATTTTCGTTACTGTAATTTAAAAAAAAAGAACTTATACCTACTGATATCATCGAGTGATTTAGTTCTAACAATTCTTTTGTTAGAACTAAATCTTATTACTTTTGGTAGAAATAGATCTGATATCTTCAATTCAACTTTTGTTATTATCCTTACGGTAGTTGATTTACGGCCGGTCTCAATAATCTAACTATCGATGGATTTGGCTACTAGAGCTATACCTATATTTGACATACGCTACATACAAAATATGTCAAAATTCTACCTCTAGTAGCCAAATCCATCGATAGTTAGACTATTGAGATCGGCCGTTAATCAACTACCCTAGAATAATAATAAAAGTCAGTAAAAAAAAGGAATATTTGCTGATTTCAAATTGTTAGTTCGATATAATTATAATTAGTTTGATATTTTTAAATGATTTCTGTTAATAAACATTCGGTTCCTTTCTAGGCAACGTTTTGTCTATTTTTACTTTTTCTACTCTGTGAAACTTAGGTATTAGACATTTCATTTTCGGATTATTTTTTATTTTTTTATAAATATATTTTTTATTTAACAGTAGTTTGACCAATCAGAACAAAAACTCTTCGTGGTTGAACAGCTAAACGGTTAATGATTTGACACTTTCGACTTGCAGATTGAACAGGAAAAATCTTTGGATAAATATAAATAGTTAAAACTCCTACAGATGTGTAGTAGTTTTAACTACAGTATTCATATTTTTACAGAGGAAATACCTTGTTCTAAGATCATTCTAAGATCAAAAATAAAATCAACCCTTAGCAGTTTGATATTCTCGGTAGATTTCGGAATATTTTGTACCCATGTTTTATATATATGTACCTAATTATCAAAATGTTTTTTTTTTTTCATTTTTATTGTGGATTATACTTACCTGCCTCATCTACTAAGGTAATTATATACTAGCTTAGCAGACTGGCAAAGGCTGTCCAGATAAGAAGAGAGAATAAGTAGGTACCTACATAGCAAGAAAGAAGATCTATCCTATTCAGGTATAATCAGGTACTCTTTATAGAAATTATCATTATTCATCTTACATTCGGTATTATCACCTTCGTCTGTATTTATAAGGTAAAAGTTACGTACCTATTGATTTGCCGGTACCTTCATAAAGCTTTGGGCTATTTAAAGGTGATTACTAGTAATACAATTTGCAGTCTAACTACTTAAGTAGGGACATGTTTGCATCAGATTATGTTTGAAGATTACAATAATGAGCAAAAAGATTATCATGTAATTTATTCCCCTATGTCTAATACAGCTTATGAAGCGTTACCAACAGGTGCTGAGTTTAATACTTTTATTTTCCAATCTAATAAATAAATAATTAAAAAAATTACGATATCTACGTGATCATTGACATCGTTGGTGAATCAACTGCAGGTGTTATGTCACTCGATTCCTTGCGATTTGAGAATGTATCAAGTCAGCATCTCGGTATCGAGAATCGAGCCGTGTCGTGTGTGAACGTGGCCGCACATTGTGAAAGTGAGTCATGTTCGTGTGAAGCTCAGATTCGATTACAATAAAAATACTTAATGAAGTTTGTACAAACAACTTAGTACTGATTATTAAAATATATATATTACGGGTCTTAATCGCGTGAATAATATAAGGTAAAATACCTTGTTTATTGCCCGAAGTTTCGACCGTATTGCAACGGCCGTGATCACGGGAAGACACGCGATTAAGACCCGTAATATATATATTTTAATAATGTGTACAAATCGCGAAAGTTTATCAACATTAACTTAGTACTGTAAATGAATAACGATTTCGCTCTCTCTACCTTGTATCTTGTAATAGTACTATGTTCTGTGAAAATAGTAGTCGGTTCTGACTATTTTCACAGAACATAGGTGTATTACTATGATAAAAAGAAAATGAGTAAAAAATAGACTTATAATATTAACAAGAAACGACCTTTTGGATTGTTTTTAAATAACCAGTATGTTGGGACCCTTCATCAGAGACTAGGACACGCATTTAGCCGGTTTAATATTTTTGCTGGCGCTGTTTTACAGACCATAATATAAAATTCATTATTCATTGGTTTCTACACCAATTTTAGACCAGACATAACTTTCAGTCATGCTACACACCCAAGGGGCGCTATCTACTGATAATAGCACCATTTAGAGGTTCCAGTGGGCGCAGTAGTTACTATTACATGGTAGGATACCCTGAATTTCTTATTGAGAGAATATCCCATAAGATCATAAGGCCAGAATTTTCTGTTTATTATACACTAGCTGTCCCGCGCAACTTCGTATGCGTAAATTTTTCCCGTTTTTGCAACATTTTTCATTGTTGCTCCGCTCCTATTGGTTGCAGCGTGATGTTATATAGCCTAAAGCCTTCCTCTATAAATGGACTATCCAACAAAAAGATTTTTTCAAATCGGACTTAGCGTGTTTAAACAAACAAACAAACAAACTCTTCAGCTTTATAATATTAGTATAGATATAGATGTTTCAGTTATTTAACACAATGCAGCAGGTGTAAGAATTTTATTATTTATTTACATACATCAACACGAAATCCCGTAGGCTCCAACTTGAGACCAAACATAATCGTGTCTCACGTATTGTATGCAGATTTCCTGTTCTTAAAGGCGTTAACTTTACCGCCTTCGGGTAAAATAATAAATTTCTCCTCACTTACATGGAGCGGCGTAACGATGTTATGATATCATTATTTTGTCTGGAGATATTGAGAGATAAGGGCAACAGATGTTATATATTGTTTGGTTAACACTTTTAATAATGCGTAAATACTTTAAGCTCATTTTTTTATTAATGTAATTCAGTAGATAAACGTTTTTTAGACATGACACCATCATGTTTTAAAAGTCAGCGATGAAAATGTCATCGACTGAAAATAGGTATGCGATTGTTATTAGTGATGCGACACGCAATGCAGATTAAATGGGGTGTAAATACATACGGGTTAATTTGAAAAACCCGCCAAGAGCATGTCAGGCCACGCACAATGTAGGGTTCTGTAGTTGCCCATCATAATAACTTTATACTACCTACTAAACTTGTAAAGCCTATCTAGCTATTATAGTTTTCTTTTTAACTTCGTTTTATACCTAGTCCGGCCATAAATTCTGTTACAAATGAAAATCATTTTTTTTTTAATGAAGTAATGTAATATTACTAAAACTTATGTGTACATATTTATTAAAGTCTCAGCAAAAAATAAAAACAATATTCTATTCAAAATGGCCACTTTTGGCTTTTATACAGACCTTTAATCTGTTTGGCCACGAATCTATGGATTTTCGCACTGTTTGCATGGGAAATTTCGCCTTTTAGATTTTTTAAGAGACTCAATGTCGCTGTGTCGTTTAGAACAAGCCATGTCCTCTAAAACTGACCATAATTTGTAGTCTAAAGGGTTGAGGTCTGGGCTAGATGAGGGCCAATCTTCAGCTCTTATAAAGTCCGGAACGTTGGTTTCAAGCCAGGCTTTAGTAGTTCGTGCCTTGTGACCAGGTGCAGAGTTCTGCTAGAAAGTCCACGATATATTTTTAAAAAGTGGAAGGGGTTTCACAACACGATCCAAGACTGTCTCTTGATACACTTTGGCTGAAGTTTTCACTCCTTTTTTACATAAATGTAGCTTTGTGAAGCCTTGATAAGACACGCCCCACCAAACCATTACTGACGCAGGATGATGACCACGCTGTACCTTTCCGACCACTTATGCAGCTTCTTTAGAACTGTGAGCGTTTACTTTATCATTTTGCTTATTGTAATGCTCTTCAATCGTGATTTTTTTCCGATGAAAAAATCACGATTGAAGAGCATTACAATAAGCAAAATGATAAAGTTCGCCATAACATTTTTTGCTTCCTAATAGGATTTTGACAAATTCTGGCTTTAACAGCATTAACAGCCTTTGTACTAACAGCACGCGGCCGCCCCGATTTTTTATGGTCTTCGACAGAGGAAGTGTTTTTGTACCTGTTGATAGTACGATATACGAACATACGGCTGATACCAAGCTTTTGAAGTGTCTGGAATATGACCGACGGCTCCGTACCCACTTTGTGCAAGGCGATCACAGCAATCCTATTTTCTTTAACACCCCAATCCATATTGTAATTTGACAATGAACACGAAAAAATATGTGAAATGGCGCGAAATCGAAAGAACTTTTAAAAATAATAAATGGGTTCAAATTTCAAAGTAATTAAATAAAAAAAAAGCTTTTATGTAACAGTATTTATGACCGGACTAACTAAAAACAACCATTTAGCTGGCAACAGGGGTGGGGAATACTTGACTTTTATAAAAATTAGTATGTACTTAGCTTAAGTAAAACTTGACAAACAATATGCTATCAGGTCGGGATTATAAGGGGATAAGGGGTGTGGCGAATTAGCTTGAAGCCACATTTTGCAAAAGCAGCCTTGGTAATTGAAGCAGTGTGAACGAGAGCATTGTCGTGGAAAAGCCGAATAAGTACCTCTGCTAAGTTTTCCACGACGCTTCTGTTTGTAAGAGCTGTAATTTACCGTGATATCCCAGAATACTGTTAGCCATTCTGTATTTGGTGGATGCGTTACCTTGGCCTTCCTAGGTGGCTTTTCACCAGGACGACACCACTCCATCGATTCCTTTTTGGAGAGACGATCATAGTACAAAACCATGGTTTTGTCACCCGTAACAATAGACTCCAAAAAACTAGCTCCGTATCGTTTATCCGCTTCTAAAACTTCTTGCGAACACACTTTTCGCTCAATTCGCTGCAAGCTCGAAAGAAGTTTGGGCAACTACCTAGCACTAACTGTATTCAAGTAAGTGAGTGAATGAGTCCACGATGAGTGCCGTCGTCAATGGACTTCCGCCGTAAAAAACTGCTTCCTCCATTGTTTAATGGTAAAAATTACGGAGAGGTATTCCTGTACACAGCATCTAACCTTGTTTTTATATCGGTCAGGCTGAACCTTTCCTTTGTAAGGAACTTGATCACGGCAGATTTCCTATTGTTCTAAACGTCGTCAAATCACATTTTACGCATATATTTTTAATTTTATACATATGTGTATATCTACATCGTTTAACAAAACAGGTATACTTAATCAAATCCAGAACATAATATCGAGAGAAAGAAAGAAAGAGAAAATTATGAAGGTATAATACTTGTATTATGTAGGTACACGTAATTTTGTCAAATCTTGATACCCTGAACTATAATTCATTATTTTTGAAATAAAACAGATCTATGCCATAATAATGAAATGCGATGTGCACGGCACCACAAGAGATACAATACTTGTACCTTATTAGGTACTATTTGTAGGTATAACGCAATTAATGTATTTATCATTCAACCCAGTACAAAAATCTTGAACATTTCAATACCCACAAACGCAATGAACATGTTTATGTAAACGTTTCTAACGTCAAAAAATGTACTTGTAATCATTAGTCGGTTCGGAACAAGACGATTGCGTGCCTGCTAGGTGGTCGAGGTCGTAACTGCAGTGGACAATCGATTCATGGTACCAATGCGGCATAGTATGCGACACTATAAATTGAAATCGAACACAAACCTTTAAATTGAAGCTTTTACTATCCGTTGACGTTAAGACCTAACCGCTGTAAATACTCCACCGCCTTTCACAGCGATGTATTCAATCGAATACGACGATACCAACCTCGCGTCGTGACAATTTTTATATGGTAGCCGTCACTGCACGCGATCGACACTTGGATCAAAAGAATCGAATGACAAATTTTATGTACGAGTAATCGAGTGTATCAGAATTTTCTATGGGTCTATATTGGTTTCCGATTGTACAACTTGTGAGATTGCAACCCAAGAAGCATAAATTCTTAGAAAGTGACTGCACCGGCTTGAATTCAATCAATTTTGTAGTTGAGATGACAGCAATTAAAGAAAACTGCTGTAGTTTATATTGTTTCATTAATAGTAATAGTTCGTTTTCTATGAGCTCTGTCGGTAGCTCAACGCTTAGCTGAGCGGCAGCATTTTTATTATCATAATCTTTAGCGTGTGCAATAAACGTAATAAGCCTAATTCTTTTAATTGCTCGTATAAGCAGAGGCGCATGCTAACGCATAATTGTTAATTACTGTAAAAAAATATGACCTTTAACTTGTACACGTATTTTGTAATTAAACAACCCTCTGGACGACACTGGAGGTCTGAGTAAACATTTTTTACGCCGCCTACCTAATGTTCTTAGACATTGAAAAAATTGCTTCAAAAAGGATGTGTAATTGTTGGTCATTATAATATAATTATCTATGATGGTAGTATTCAGGGCATCGAGTTTCTAGAATAATTAAACACAAATAATATCTCAAAGTAAGAGGTTATTAACATTTCTATACAAAAACACATTTTTTTCGATCAGTTTCATTACGAGATTACACCTTTAGTGGGTGTTCTGGTAATGTACCTATTAGTAAATGAAGTACCTAGATAATTATTTCAAATAATATACATAAGTACATCATTTACAAGTAGCAACAGGGGTATAATATGCGTTTGTCATGTCTTTTAAAGGAAGTAAGAAGCAAATAAAGCTAGCGAAGAAAATAAACAACTCAGGCTAATTACGCAATTGTCATCGACGAAAGGTCCACAAATTACGCTCCAATTTAGATGTAAAATGTCGCAGACAGGCGGACGGATGGACTGATGTTTTTGCAAACACTAATAATTGCCCATTGTTTACAACTGCTTTTCTACCTTCTAATTGAAAAATATGCCCCGCTGTGCATTCTAGATTTGTATGGGAATGAACGCGATACGCTTGTATTTTTTTTATTACTTAGGTACACAAATTAAACTTTTTATAATTCTTGTATACATCATAATCATTCAATTGTCGAGGAAATCGCCTGAGGGGTGATAAGAATATTAATCAAAATTATTAGCAAAATGTAATTAATTTTAAAATACTATCTACTTGTTATGAGAAATGGCAAAAGCAACGAATTGTTTTTTTGTAAGATATAATTATATACTTACATGTCTATTGTTACATAATTGCTAATATTCTATTAATTTTATAAATTAGGATCCCGTTGTAAATACGAACGGTAGATAAATAATGTTAGAACAAAGTGTTTAGTTTTATGTAATGTACTTCTACAAACTTCTTACAAACTAATCTTTCCTGAAATTCTAATTAAGGAATACCGTATTTAGAATTTCATATTAAGTCACACATCAATGTGTTTTTCTATTTTATTTTTTTATCATATTCTATGGTTAAATCTTCTAAGGAAACAATATAAGTATTTCGGTCAAAATATTTTTGCTTCAATTAGGTAGGTATTTCATATTAGTTCATTTGTGAATGTCGAGTCGAAGATCTTAGGTAAAGATGTGTTCCCATGCTATGTTAGTATAATCTAATATATAAAATTCTCGTGTCACAGTATCGTAATTTAACTCCTCCGAAACGGCTCGACCGATTCTCATGAAATATTGGGTAGGTCTGAGAATCGGATAACATCTATTTTTCATCCCCCTAAATGTTAAGGGTAGTCCACCCCTAATTTTTTTTTTATAAGTCTTGGGTAAATTTTTATTGTTTTATTTTTTTATGATACCGGATTCAAAAATACATACAACCCTGAATTTTCACCCTTCTACGATCAACCCATTTTTTTTATTTACCCCTATTTTGCAAAAACGGGTTAATTTGACGCAGACGAAGTTTCGAGGGTCACCTAGTATCTTATAACTTAATTCTGTAAAGTATTTAATTTCTTCTTTTTCAGATCACGTTTTTTAATTTTTTTTTTACTTTTACGTGAAAAAGTCATCATTTTCCAAAAGGCGTAGAACCAAATTTGCGAGGTGTGCAGTATAGACAACATGGGTGAGAACATTCTAACTAGACTAGTTGAACCCGGCCACGCTTCGCTGTGGCTTCACGTACCAGGAACCCAAGCGGGCGTCCAAAGAACCCCCTACCAAAAATTCATCACAATCTGATCAATGGTTTCGGAACAAACATTGATTTTGATTCATAGGTAGATATTTTAAAATTAATCCTGTAGAAAGCTAAAGACTACATTTACCTATAAAATTAATAAATTAACGGAAGAGTCTTCATGCAATAAGTACTTATTGTTGGTGCGGGTAGGCCGGTCGTGCTCGTTCGTGACGTTTTGCGACCTCGCACTTATCTTGCGCGCTCTCACGACCACGCAGCGCGCGTTGCACGACCGTCTGTCTGCCTGCTATGGAGACTATTTGTGTAACGGGTGCTTTAGCTATTAAACCTTTAAGTTACCTTCTTTATTTTTTTTAGGTAATTGTTTACTGTAATTCTAATTAGTTATTACTTATATTATCTACAGTATACGTAAATTTATTATGTTGATTTGTTAACGGTCTCTATATTACGGATAATAACTCTATTGTTTATATATCGTTAATAACAGTATTTTAATTAGTGAAAGTTAAATCTTTTTTTTAGAAGTGAAAAAAACTGCTCAGTGTAGGGTTCTGGAGCCGTTGCCGTATAAAAAAATCCGATTTGAATAATTGCACCAGTAAAAGAGCGTATGTTCATGGAACTGACGCCCTTTTGTTGAGAAACGCAGTTTTTTGGCAATAACTCAATGACGGTATATCCGACCATGTTCGAAATAATTTTAGTTATAGTATTTATTAAGCGCTACTTCTGTGATTTTTAAATATTTTTTGCGCACACGGTTCAAAAGATAAGATAGGTACACAATTTATGCAACTTTCCGAGCGATTATTTCCAAAAATATTCACTCAATCAAAAAAGCTTATCAAAAACTTTAACATATTTTTGAAAGACCTGTTGAATGATGTGCCTTTACATGACCTGTTGAATGATGTATCTTTACATATTTGTATTGATCGCGGTTTCGTCCGCGTAGTAGTCAAAAAACACTCAAAAATGCCAAAATGTCATGTTTCACATCGGCTGTTTTTGTTTTTCTTTTAACAAATCACCCCATGCACGGTTGCTTCTTTAGTATCACACCTGGCCTTTTAAAATAAAAATTCGTTGATGTAAGTTTTTCGAAAATATACTTTTATTGGTAAATTATTTAGGTAACTAAACAATAGCTTATGTCATTCTCACAATTGCGACGAATGAACGAAACTTTATACCTTACATTATATACCTTAAATCCGCCAAGGGGCTAAGGTTCCACAACCCAAACCCCTTCTTCATCTCTTCATCTTTTTGCCCTACAGCGAGCCAAAGAAATATACGTGCACCCACGTAAAAAAATACTAGGTATAGTCCTTTTGGTACATCGAGTAAAAAGAAAATTAGTTAAAAGACTGTTTCAAAAATCTGTGACGTCTTCTTCTATAAAACTATCAATCTTTCAAATCTCAACTACCATTAATTCAAAGTAGTGTTTGAAATTTCGTGTTGAATCACGAGAGAGTGTACGAATAGGAGATTAACATTCTTTACATAATTTACGAAATACCTACATGAACTATTATATACTAATATTCGTGAATTACCAAACCTAGACCCAAATAGGTACCTATTTTCATATATTAACAATTCTAATTAGACAATAGCTATGCAATAGGTACTCAAAATGGCTAGAGGGCAGGGACAAAATTTACATGTATTCAAAAACATTTTGCGGAAGTCTTGTTGATTATAAGGAAATTTATATACTTTTTCAATTACGCTTTTTTATCACCACAACATACCTAAGCACAAAGCAATGGTTTAATGCCAATGATACTCATCAACACGGGTGAAGCCGCAGGTGACAATGTTTGTTAGCATAATTAACGAAACACGTGTTTCAGAGTTTTTCAAAATTCAAAAATAGGAGTTGAAATGTTGTATTGAAAATCGAAACATCAGAATTTAAATTGTAGATTGACATTTCGAACTAAAACTACTGGCATGGGGTGATTTATTAAAAGAAAAACCAAAACAGCCGATGTGAAACATGACATTTTGGCATTTTTGAGTGTTTTTTGACTACTACGCGGACGAAACCGCGATCAATATAAATATGTAAAGATAAAAACCTATCGCATTCATTCGCTCATCAACGCCTAGCTGAAATTTTGCAGAAAAGTTAAATTTGTGACGTCGATAAGGTATAAGAAATGATTTTAGAAAAGTAGAGTTCAGAGATATATATTTTATACAAACTCTATCCTGGCAATAACGAATATAACAAAAATAAAATATTCAATTTTAGATAAAAAAAATAAAATATTCAGTTGTTCTGAAGTAGATACAAAGGGATGAAAAAGGATATTTGGCAATTCTGACTCTAAGAGGGTGGAACGAATGTTACGCGATGGATGGATGGATGTTTGTTTGTTATTCAGTCACGTCAAAACAGCTGAACGAATCTGGGTAAATCTTGTGCACAGAGATAAATTATAGTCTGGAATAGCATAGCAGTATACATAAAGGCTATTTTTTTTCCTAGAAAAATGTACGGTTGTGGTGAAATATAATTGTTATTCAAAACTTCCACGCGAACAAAGTCGTAGGCAATAGCTAGTTTTATTTCTGTTACACGTTAATAAAATTGTTTAAGACCTGTTTTTAATTTAAATTATGTTATTTCTGTTGGTTAAATTAAATTAAACACTTCCTGTAGAATTATTACTTAGATATATATTTACTCAATTAATGCAATACTTAAGCATTGTCATTGATTCATAACATGACATGTATTTTCTACACGTGTATTATATTTAAAAAGTAAAATTAATGTTATAGAATACAACACACCGAGAGTATAGAAGGAAAGTTTCATACGAACTTTGCTCGAGCAACGCACGAATAGACATCAACGGACTCGGGATGATTAATTAAGTGAGGCGTTGGGCTTGTACCCTAGTGCGGTACAAGAGGGAATGGGAGTTGTCCTAAAAAAATAGCCTCGGACTCGTGACCGAAACACATTTATTTTATGTGATTACCATTTTTTTTTTCGAATTTGACATTCACTGGCCCCACACGTCGCGTCGGGCAAGTGACTCACACTTGACCAGTGTTGATTCAAATGGCCACCCACCTGAACTGTATTAACACTGAAAATATGAAGGAGGGGGTCAAGCTAAATCTTACGATATCTCACTACCTAGTGAGATATTGTAAGATTCGCTTACGCGGGGTGATTTTAGCGATTTTTTGACCCCCTTCATACAGTGTTAGCTGCACAGCTTAGGACGTTTCTATAATAAGGTTTAATTAACAGTCTGGCAAAAGCCATTAGGTTTTTAAATGACATTCGACACCGTTGTCGCATTTTTGAAATACTTTTACTTGCTTTTTCTTTACAAACAAATCTGTCGTATGTAATTTGCGTGTTGGTAACAAAGTGGTCTTGGAGGAAGGGGGTCAATAAATCACCGAAATTACCTCACATAATTTATGGACGCGTAAACGAGTAAGTATGTGTTGCTCGATCGCGTTTGTATAAAGTTTTTCTTCTGTACTCTCGTTATTTTGTGACAATAAAACCAAATTAAAACCTGTGCATTTCATATATGTTTGACATAGTGACCTTAATACGTAGTATAAAATTGAAATGTCTGTAATAAGCATAATTAAGAATATCAAAATAATGTGTCTAGCACGAATCTAACTGCATTTACTTATAGTCGGTTCTTAATAGTATAGTTAATGCAATACGGTATAGAAACAGCTTTATGTATTTTGTTATTAAAACACTTATTTACATGCTGCAACATATTGTAGTTATATAAATTTCTATAAATTCACGAGTTGGGTGGTTAAAAACCATCTTGGAAATGGCTCTATCGATTTTGGAAATTTGCTTTCTGAGGTTCTCTTCATATTCGGTTTTTCAAAAAACCAGCAAAGTAAAAATAATAGCCACCTCGTGATTTTTTATTAATATGAACATACATGCGTATGCCTTTTTGCTTTGCTTCCTTTTTTCGGTTTATGTTTTTCTGTTTAAGACAGATTTTCGTTACGGCTGGACGAATTATAAGTTTATAACTCGTTGTACTACTATTAAATACGATTGTCGAAAATATTTAGGGACTCCGCCTAAAAATGTACCTATCTATACTTAATTAAATATATTTTTACCGTAGAAAATATATTAGACTGCCTCTGTGGCGCGGTGGGAGTGTATCCGACTGCTACGCATGAGGTCGTGGGTTCGATCCCCACACGGGACAACACTTTGTGTGATCCACAAATTGTTGTTCCGGGTCTGGGTGTAATTTGTGTCCGTGACTTGTATGTTCGTAAAGTCCCCCGTGACACAGGGCTTGTACCCTACTGCGGGAGTTGTCTTTTTTTCAAAAAAAAAAAAAAAAAAATACTACGTTTTATTGGGTCTACATTATGACATAGTGTACGAACACCAAAGTCATTAATGCCAGAAAATGTAAAATCACGTATATCGTTAAAAGACGTAAGTTGACTGTAGCATTACTTACCAACTTGTTCCTAGACGCAGTACTCTCTCACGGTTTTCTTGTTGCAAATGACATTGATTTTATCTGTTGGGCACATGTGGTTTTAAATAGATAATGTTATATGCATTTAAAATAATGGTTATATGATATACAATACAATTTAGGGTTTAAATTGGCGATATTTACACCTTGATATCTAGACATAATAGACATACATAAAAATATATATATATATATTTTTTTTTTGTTTAAAAAATACAACTCCCGCATTAGGGTACAAGCCCTGTGTCGCGGGGGACTTTACAAACATACAAATCACGGACACAAAGTACACCCAGACTCGGAACAACAATTTGTGGATCACACAAAGTGGTGTCTCGTGTGGGAATCGAACCCACGACCTCTTGCGTAGCAGTCGGACACACTCCCACTGCGCCACAGAGGCAGTCAATCATATAAGATAAATAATCGCTTTAACACTATTGGTGCAATTATATCGAAAAATAAAAGGTCGTACCTCAAAATATTTAAGCGATTAAGGCTCAATATAAATTTAGGGTTATTTATTTGCAACTATCAGTAGTTCGAAAAGTCACAAATAAAATTAACAATCTTCCTTGTGTTATTACGAACCGATGTGGCCAAGAAAGGTCGGCCTTTTATTTCGCAACACATAAAAAAAACCTTTCCGACGTAGATGCATATCTGTACTGATATTATAAAAGCGATAGATAGTACGTAAAATTTCATGAATATTGGATTCATAAAATTTGGTACAGGTAAGTTGGAACCTGGGTTGAGTGATATAAAGGGTCTTTCAAATAGAGCGGGTCGATATTAATAATCTGTGGCGGCCATTTTGATTTGGCGGCATCTGTCAAATCTGTTTTTTCTTATTCAGTCACTGATGCCAAATCACCATGGCAAGTTACACGGTTGAGCAGCATGTGCAAATGATAAAACTTTATTATCAAAATGAGTGTTCGTTAGTGAAAACGTTGCGCGCATTGGCCAAAAAATAATCTTTAGCGACGAGGCACATTTTTGGATGAATGGTTTTGTTAATAAGCAAAATTGCCGTATATGGGATGACCACAACCCACATGAGGTTCACCAGATAGCAATGCATCCACAAAAAGTAACTGTTTGGTGCGGATTTTGGTCTGGCGGCGTCATTGGTCCGTACTTCTTCGAAAACGAAGTTGGCGAGGCCAGCACCGTCAACGGTGAGCGCTACAGATCAATGATAAACAATTTATTTTGGCTTAAATTGAACAATATGGACGTGAATGACATGTGGTTCCAGCAAGATGGCGCTACTTGCCACACAGCGAACGACACAATCGACATTCTGCATGAACGGTTTGCGGGTAGGGTTATCTCTCGCAGAGGTGACGTGAATTGGCCACCAAGATCGTGTGATTTGACTCCGCTAGACTTTTTCTTGTGGGGTTTTCTGAAGTCGCAGGTCTATGCCAATAAACCACATTCGACCGTTGCCCTGAAAGCCAACATAACGCAGGCCATCGCTCAGATTCAGCCGGATCTATGCAGCAGAGTCATTAAAAATTGGACCTCTCGGATTTGTGCCACCATGCGAAGCCGCGGCGGACATTTGAACGATGTCATATTTCATGCTTAATGGCATAAACGGGCCTTTCAAATAAAAAATAAATTTCGTTAATATCTCACACACATCTAGTTTTATTCAATTTTAACATCGACCCGTCTTTGTTGAAAGACCCTTTAGTATTATTTTTTATCACGATAGGCTACATCCACCCAGGCGGAGCCGCGGGCATAAGGTAGTACTTTTGTATGTAGAAACAATACACTTTAAAGCACCTGTTTCGTTATACCTAATTGTTAAATTATAATAGTAAATGTTTCCGTAAGTTAGGTAACTGCATTAGCAATTACAATTTTTTTCTTTATTTACTAAAGCTACCAAGGCTATTTCTAGTAAAAATGATTTAATTTAAATAGTTATACATACTATCTGATGGTCGCGTAAGCCCTGTAAGGGCCACCGCACACGTTTGTGGCTGACTGCACGCGGGTCGCGCAGTATCTCGCAATCTAGCCATTTGCATCCAACGTCTTGGCAGCGATGACCAAACTCCTAATACCTTATTTTGCTCTGAACTCAGTTATACTTTCTTAGGAAGAAATTTAAGTATGAATAGATGTATAATAAAAGTGTAATTATCAAATAAAGTGTGTTCAGTTTGACACAAAAACAAAATTACTAGTTATATAAATAAAAAATATTTTATTCGTGATTAAATTATTTTTCAAAAAATTTAAATTCTTATCTAGTAATACTTCATATAAATGTGGAAGTTCTTAAGGATAGATACGGATATTAATGAAAATTTACTTAACACATAGGTTTTAATTAACTTTTGCGTGTTTAATCATACGCGGGCGAAGTCGCGCGGCAATGTTGATAGGTAGGTACCTAATGTTTTAAGTAGGCACCAAATGTCGATTTACTTTATGATTTATTTATTACTTACTCATAATAATACAAACAATAGGGATGTCACTTCGCGATATCCTTTATCTTCCTTACATTAGAAAAAAAAATACGTTTTGGAACCCAAGAGATTACGCTGCTACACTTTCTTTTCATAAGCTTAAAGATAACAAAAGTAGTAATTCTTGCAGAAATCCTTAAAGCTAATTCTAATGAACCTGTGTGTATTTCGTTAACTATAGTTACTTGAGTAACTATAGTTAACGAAATACACTCGGATCAAAACTTGTTTGCCACAATATTTCGTCTTAGCGCATCCAAGTGCGTGGTCGTGCGCAGGCAGTAATGACAGGCCGCACGCGCGCGCGCCGCCTAATTGATAATGGCCGCGGACGTGCGCGAGAGGCATGCACCATGGGAACTGCGCACGACCATCTCTGTACTGCAAAATTCAGTCAGCTCCCTACAACGAGCGTAAAGAAGCCCACGGTTCACTTAAACACACACGTAATTGAACTCGGTCGAATGCCCACTGAGACTGCGCACGTTGAGATCGTTCGTTCTTGCGCGCTTATGTGTGCGTAAACTTGTTGTTGACCTGTGAGCCGGCCTTATGTACCTATGTTTTTTATGTCTGTGCTACGGATCACCACGGATTGGGGATGAGGCGACGCAATTACGCGCATCAACTTGTGACTATCTTTTGCGAATATTTACGTGGGAAAATATTAATTTAGAATTTGTCTGTCTCATCAGCGTAATGGAACTGTGTTTGTTGCAATTTCAGTGGGTGCTATATTTTGAAAACCATCTTAGTTTTTTGTACTTAGTTGTCTGTGTTCAAAGAAATATAACTACACTAGCCAGTCAGAAAGACTAGAAATAAAAAAAAATGGATTTATAGAAATTGACCCAAATAGGTTTTAAATTTAATATAATACGTAAATAGATACGTAGAACTTTCAATACTTAACATATTAGCTCAGAATTATTGTCACTATTAGACATCTAGGTATAAATATTATAACTGCAAATGGCGTCGAAACGAATAATTACCTCATATAAAAATCCATCTTTGACCCGACTGCAACCTGAATACAAACATTAGGGACACGCAAGTTACGGCGTCAATGCCTACTGCGTGTTAACCACTATGGGTCTGCATCGCATGCAACCCGTTAACACAACTAACACAGCGATACACCATAAAAAAAACAAACTATTAATTACCTAAACTATAAATAAAGCCGTAATTTTAATGATAATCTAGCAAAAGAAAAGTAGCTTAGGTACCTATTTATGGTTAAATTCGTTACATACATATAAAAATAAGGGCGACGATACACAATACCACATCAGTAACGTAAGTGTGTCCGCCACAGTAAGTTACTAATCATTACTGTGTCTAAATACAAAAAAATTAAAAAACATATTTCCTGTAAGGTTCGAAAAAAAATGTTAGTTGAAATATTTTTAGTAGGTAGATCATTTCATATTTCTTATAATCCATGAATGCTATCGAACACATAAATTATGTCCAAAAATAATTCCCAAAATATTTAAAAATAATAAGCTACATTATTTTAATATTAATGCTTTTGCATGAGGTCGAAATAATCTGGTTTGGAGGACACCTGCATTTTAAATTGCAATTTGAAAAAGCTATTTTATCTTAATCTGCACAAATATAAATTTATCTTTTTGTGTTCTAAAAAGTCGATAGGTAACTGCCGACAATAGGTTGTTGACATCACATCAAAATGCAGTGACCGCAAAATAGTCAGCCATACACCTACTTATGATAAGTTCTAAAATCATTATAAATGTAAAGCCGTGTGATTCTGTAGATATTAATATTATAAATTAATTAACGAAACCAACAATGAATTAGAGTCAGTAATTTAAAGTGAAACCTTTTCATTTCATTGCACTTTACTGAACCTTAATCTGACCGTGAATTTTATTAAATGATGATAATATTTCAAATAAAAAATAAAGAATGCGCTTTAACATTTTATCTTGTGCTTATCTAGGTACATACTCGTATCTATCCATACGTGTAAAATTCAAAGTTCTGGCTGACTGACTAATGGATCAATGCACAGCCTAAACCGCTGATCGTAGAGACGCGAACATTGAAGGAATTATTCCTTATATAATGTAGGCATCCGATAACAAGGGATTTTTAGAAATTCATCCCCTAAGGGGTAAAATAGGGGTGGCAAGTATGTATGAAACTTCTTCAGTTTTAAAGTTAGATCTGTGAAATTTCGTATTTGGCTCTGTAGTTGTGAATAAAGTAACACGGGTTTCAGCGTTTTGATTGAAAGTGAAAATCAACCCTTAAAGGGGTAAAGTCATCCACGCGGGCGAAGCTGCTAGCGACAGCTAGTATAATATAATTTGTTTTGTGCTGACTGATTGTTGGATCAACGCACAACCTAAACCGCTGATCATAGAAACGTGACATGTTGAGGACATTTTTGTATGATGTGGACTAATAAGAAAGTATTTTAAAAAATCTACCAAAGGTGCCAAAGTTTAGACTCAGAATTTCTTGACTGTTAAGCTATACATAAATTATAAAGCTGAAGAGTTTGCTTATGTGTTTGTTTGAACGAGGTAATCTCAGGAACTACTTATAGAGGAAGGCTATAGCCTTCCTCTATAAATGGGCTATCCACCAGTAAAATATGTTTGTTTATAATGTAGCTTATTATTTTTAAAGCCTATAGCGGAGCAGTAATGAGAAATGTTACAAAAACGGGGAAAATTTATGCAGACAAAGTTGCGCGGGACAGCTAGTTAGTTATAAAATTTAGTAGTACCTACCTAAGTAGATGTACCTACATACATATTATATAAATGGATTTAACCTGTAATGGTAGTTGTAAATTTTAAATAAGCCTAATATTATAAATGCGAAAGTCAGTTTGTTTGTTTGTTACTCTTTCATGTTTAAACGTCGTGTATTGTTTTACTTATATATCGTCTTAGTTATTACCTATGTATTAGTTTATTAAGTTTTTTTATGTATATTTGTATAATTTGGGCCTTAGTAATATGCCGTGTGGTGCCGGCTTAAGAATAGCACCACCCCATCTCTTCCCGTGGGTGTCGTCAAGGCGACTAAGGGATTTCACTCCGGAGGACGGGCAGCAGCGTCCTCTGCGTACTTGAAGCCTTACTGCGATCGCCAACCCGCTCGCCAAGCGTGGCGATTATGGCAATTACCCTCAGGATCTACATACCAGTAGGTTTTACTGGGGAGACCCGTGCCCAGCAGTGGGCCATCATATGGGTTGATATGTATAGTTATAATATTAATTATTAAACTGCTGAACCGATTTAGATAAAATTTGATATGGAGATAGTTTGTGTCTCGGAGGATAGTTGTTTTCACGATAACCGACATCCATCCGGGCTATGCTTTTCAGCATAGTTAATGAAACACGTGTTTTAAGGTTTTTCAAAATTCAACCTCTGAATGGGTGAAATAAAGGTTGAAATGTTGTACGGGAAGCAATATGTGTATAAAAAATCCTGACTCATTCATTCACTCATCAATGCCTAGCCCAAAACAATTACTAACTCGAAATTATGCACAGAGGCATCTTTTGTGATTTAAACATGGGTTGAGGAAGGATTTTAGGCAACTTGAGCTCTAAGGGGGGTGATAGAACTTAACGTAGGCAAAGCCGCAGGCAAAAGCTAGTGACTAAATAAAAGCTTGGATACAAACATGTTGCAAATAAAATCTTTGGAATCTCTGGTGATGTCAGTTTCTGGAATAATGTGTAGACTACAAAATTATCATTTTTCTAGTTGCTTTTTAAGGAAATCTAGTTATGCAAAGTTTGATGCGTGTGGGACCTGTTTTTGCTATTCTTAGGGTACCGTATTCAAAGAGTGCCCATTCGATTAAGCTTGCACATCCGTTCGTCTGTCATATTTTTTTAAGTTTATCAACAGTACACATTATTTCAATGTAGGCAATCAGCTAAATTAATACAGAATAATTACATATTTTGTAATTATATAGCATTACGAAAATAAGTTCACACATCTATCGTCAAACTACAATAGGTAGAATGGGTATCGATTTTTATTAAAAAAAAATCATTAGCGGGTTTGCGCGCGCAACGGCGTCATTTTATTCGATAGAGTTAATGCCCTGATCTCTATACTACTAGCACCCTGGACAGGCTATCGTATGTTAGATACAAAACCTATATGACTGCCTCTGTGGCGCAGTAGGAGTGTATTCGACTGCTACGCAAAAGGTCGTGGGTTCGATTCCCACCCAGGGTAAAACTTTGTGTGATGAGCACGATGGTTTATTCTGTGTCAGGGTGTTATTTATCTATAATATATATGTATTTAGAAATATATAAGTATGTTTATTAGTTGTCTGGTTTCCATAGCACAAGCTACGCTCAGCGTTGTGTGAGTTATCCCAAGATTATTATATTAAATATTATATTATATATCTTATAAGGAAGACGTTTTAATACGATAATATGCGTGTGAATCCAAAGGTTCAAAATTAACATTACGTAATGGTAACATTATCTATACCAATAATATAAAGCTTTGATTGAAATTTGAAAGTTTTGAAGAAGAGTTTGTTTTTGTCTTCTCGTTCTCGTTCATTGAACTCGTTTCGTTGAGTTCTCAGGAACTCAAATAATCTTAGAATTTAAAAAAAAAACTTTTAGTGTTGGATAGCCCATTTATCGAGGATAGACTATTATAATATAACGCTACAACTTATAGGAGCGGAGCATTCATGAAAAATGTTGCAAAAGGAAGTTACGCGGGTCAGCTAGTGTCTAAATACAGCCGAATGACATAGGCACCGGACTCGCAATCGTGAGGTCGTGGGTTCGAATCCTGGCCATTATACTACCGACGTGAACCCACTCCTAACACAAGCCATAGAGCTTAGCTGGAGGGGTTAATAGGATTGCTAGTAATGTAGGACTATAATCCCACATTGCTAGTTATCTTAAAAAAAAAAAAAAAAAAACATAACGCTTAAATAATTCGGTATGTTCTTCGATCTAGAGCAATTTGTTTAGGTACCAATTAGAACTCTATCTAAATTATGTTTTACCTATTTCATTGTATTATATATGACCTTTACAGGTTATAGAGTTTAAAATATTCAACAAATACAAGCGACATTGAGTTTTAGACTTTGAAGGCGAACGCATAATTACTACAACTTATTGTTAATACTTAAATGGATAGTTTTGAATCTAAAAACGTATGTACATGCTCTTATGACCTTTTAATGCTCATGAATAACAAATATAATTTCTGAAAGTTGAACTTTAAATATGTTTACACGTTTATCCATATAAATAAGTAGGCAGGTACATGTAAAGAAAATTGATGTGTCTGACCGTTTGTAATGTCAAAACGTCTGTTTCCTGAATTTGAATGGTTATTTTATTTTACTTGCGTGCAAAAAAAAAATGTTTTTCTTACTGTTAGTTTAAATCAATGGGAGGGCTTAATTTTAATGGGTTTTAGGATGCGCAACTTAGGCTTTTATTTCATATCATAAATTATAAATTTATTCATCATAATACTGTTGGTAAACATTTATTTATGAACGACTTATTTCAATATATCTCTTCGTTAATGTTATAATTAAGGCGTATCTAATCTTTATTACCTAAAATTAGAATTCGTCAAGCCTTCGTTAAGGCAAACGTTACCCTCGTCCTTTAGCAGTCGGGTAAAAGAAGTTTTTCGAAACTCAGCAGCAAAGCTTAGTTTGAAATATGTACTTACCTACCTAATTGTCAGCGATGCCAAATAGTTACCTACTTACACAAAATTACCATAGTAACGACGCACCCATTAGATAATTGTTAAATATATTTTATCATACTACATTGCTTGTTCGCTGAAACATATCAAATAGATACAATTTTAAAATATGTTAATGTGTCTCGCCAAATCCTAAAATTCTTCACTTCCATATTAACATAAAAGTCTTGTTTAGCAGTAGGTATTATAGCGGCTTTGTATAAACGAATTTCAACTTTACACTCATCATAACATAGAACCATTCCACGTTTACTTTTACCAAATATGGCAGCTAAAACAACTGCATGCAATAATTGAAACATTTCAAACAAAAGAGTTGACCGTTAATCGTCCTTATGCTTAGTCTAGTGGCCTTTGCCAACATCTGCTGTTTATGAAAGTTGAAAAAAAGCTATGAGTATTCGATTGTCTTCCCCCTGGGTAGCAAATGCCAACGGAGTATCTTAAATTATGTCATTAGGCACGTAGGTATAAACATTCAAAAAAATATAGATAGGTCTGGGGTATATCTACCTATCATAAAAGTATGGACAGTACTTAGTTTAAGGGAACACAAATAATAGGATTTCAAAGGACGTTTTCACCAAAACGGTGACGATTTAGAGGAGGGGGAGAGGGGTTGCTCCTGTCTTATTTGTTCTTACAAGGGCGTGGTGTAAGATGTCAAAAATAATTTTAGGTTAAAGTATTTATTATGCGGTGTGATTTTTGACATATTGTTTGGTCACACGGTTCAAAAGTTATGGGGAGTGACACAATTTACGCAACTTTCGGAGCGATTATTTCCAAAAATATTCACATAATCAAAAAAGTTTTTTATAAACCTTAAATGTTTATAAAATATCTGTCGATTGACGTGTCAAAGGTTGATGTTTGTTGGAAAATAAAATTCATGTGCCTTCCCTAAAAATAAATGATTTTATTACTTAACCATCAAACTAAGTGGCGGCTTTTACATTACACCTATGCATCCAATTTTATCAATATTCATTATGTGGTCTTTAAGATAAGATAAAGAATAAAGATAAGATGGATAGACAGACAGACAGAAGGACATGATGAAACTATAGGGGTTCCGTTTTTTGCCATTTTGGCTACGGAAATTTTGACCCTAAAAAGTGCGCACAACAGCGAATGCGGAGGCGCGAGAGATGACAAACTTTATTATTAAACCAACGTTAATTAAATATCACATAAAAATAAAAATTAATAGTACCTACAAAAATAACGTTCCTAACAATTGTTTCTTTCATAACTGGTAAGAAACTCAACATCTCATAAAGTATTTAATCTGACCAAATTCAAATGCTAGCTGATATGTAAATTATAATACCTATTATACTTGAATTATCTGCCCTGAACGTTTAATTTATACATCGGTGAACAAAAATGCATTTAATAGCCTAATCGGGTCGTCGTGTCTGAGTACTAAGTAATACAGAATACCAGTTTTAAAATTTCGTGCATTTAATTATACACGTTCCGACTACTTTCAGATAGCAACACTGTCTAGCTAAGATAATTTATCATGTCGTAGTAACAAATTGTCTAACACCACTATGGCAGATTAGTTGGATTCAAATAAAAAACATGAATTTGATATTTCCAAGTGCAAATCACTGACGTTGTTCTAAGCTTTCTCTCAAAAGAGCAAACGATCTGTCCAATGAGTACATTGTTTTACTGAAAAATTGTCTGGAAAACAACTTCTTCATCTACCAGGGACAACACTACCTTCAGATCGACGGAGTGGCTTTGGGCAGCCCAGTGGCGCCGGTGATGGCCAACAGCTGGATGAAACATCTTGAAGAAACAATCGAGGCTATAATTATCCCAGGTCAAACTGGGGGAAAGGTACATCGATGACGTGTTTTGCATTAAGAAGGGTGGTAGACAGGAAGTAGAACAATTTGCTAAAAACTTGAACTCCACACATCCTAAGATCAGGTCCACTTTTGAAAAGGAAATGAACAGATCGTTAACCTTTTTATTTACCCGACTGTGAAGAAGGGTTATGTTTTTCGCGCGTATCTTGTATGTATGTATGTATGTAATATTCTTTATTACCTGATATCTCACAATCCACTGAACGGATTTATACAATTACGACGTCGTTAGATTCATCTTGATTGCCCAAGTGTTCTTATATATGTGCCGTTTGAAAAAAACAAACATGGCGACTGTGAGATATCAAATTAAGGAGTTGTGAAAAAAAAAGTTATGTTGAATACTGCATTATGGGTATCAAATTAAAGGGCTTATCTTAAGCATTTCAAAAAGGTATAACATGGTTATGACTGTAATACTAAAAAAGTTAGTTAGCAACCATTATTTTTTCAATCTACAATACTTGACAACAGCTGTGATAAAAGTTAGTTGTTTCATCGGTTGCATAATACACCACTAAAAAGTATTAAATAAAAAAATAAATTATAAAAATAAAAAAAACCGCCTGCACAAAAAAGATGAAAACAAGATCCCCTACATAATTATATAATTTCATGCAGATGCTTGTTTCCATCTTTTTTGTGCAGGCGGGTTTTTTATTTTTATAATTTATTTTTTTATTGATGTTAAAATAATGGTAAGAGACAACGGTACCTTGGCACACACTGTGTACAGAAAACCGACTCACACAGACAGACATCCAAGACATCTGCAATCTGTGGTAACATCGCTGATAAATAGAGACCCAGATGACCCTGAACATTTAAAAAGTCTCGACCGGGGGTTGACAGGGCTTAAGCTTTTCTACCGTACGTGAAAGGAGTGACAGACAAAGTTGGAATAGTACGGCAGAAATACCCCATTAAGACTGTGTATTATAGATATACTATTATATTGTATAGTCCACACTCCAAGGTTATAGCTACCTATGTACGCCTATGGATGTAATTCCTTTACAGTCACCTGGCGTCTACAAAGTGGATTGCAGCTGTGGTAGTTCCGAAAGACACATAAGTCAGCAATAGTGGAACACTTGTTGGATGCGGGATCCAATCACTGGATTAAACAACACAAACCACGGGTCCTCTCCACTAACCGTCACTATTACTCCAGGATGGCGCGGGAAGCAGAATAAAAAACGCGTCAATTTCAACCGAAACGATGGACACCTTTTGTCAACAAGGAATCCCGTTGTTAGCAAGTGTACACACCATCGAACAAACGTTACACGGCAGTGTGGAAATGTTTTAAGTGTTTTGTGGCGAAGTACCGACAGTTCTGTAATAGTGAGTGTTAAAAATCAAGCGAGGGGTAGATTCCGAAACCCGTGCTTCACGGAGGCGACGCTGAGCTGAACCAGACTACCTGTCACTACGGCCGTTACAATACGGCCGAAACGTCGAGCAATAAAATGTGGTCTTAAAATATTCACGAGATTAAGATCCGCAATTTATATAATTTTGTAATGTTAGGGGTTTTGGTTTCCACACTTAGTCCTTTAGTGGACCATTGTACGTGAGTCATGGCGGCCGTTATTCCAACCAGCCCACCGCCTTCCAGAAGCAGTTTAGTTTTCCCGGTCTTCTTAGGATATCCGCAAGGGATCTTGGTATTCAAAGTGTATCCTTGCGGATTTGGGTGACGCCGGTGCACTATAGGAGTACATGCGCGTACATGCGCAACACGGTGACACTACAATGGATTAAGGGACAGTGGATCACTTGGTAACCATGCAGCTGATGTACTCGCCAGGAGGGGTTCAAACACGAAAGCCATCGATTTCATGGTTGAACCCCTCCTGGCGAGTTCATCAGCTGCGAGTTTATCGACGTGATTTGGTTTTCTTTAAGGATTGAAGAACTGAGGCACTGTCGCAGTGTATACGAATATGGGTATCCGTGCGGCTGAGGTTACATTCGATGTTTAGATCATCTGAGAAACTCCCGACTGCAGTTCCGAGGTCGGTTTTTGATACATCAGTGTAGATCCTTAGCTCTACTGGACCTGATTAGTTACTCAACTCTGCTGTGAGCTCTATTTTGTAGTGTTTTTGAAAACAGTGTGTTTTCAGGATTCTGTTTCTGGGTAATGCCATCATGGGCTGTTGTTTGATTGCATCATCTTTTATGCGTGTGTGTGTTAAATTTTATAATCTTTGCTTAAAGTGACGGATATTTCAAGTCTAAATGTTACTAGGGTTGCCTCTTCTCTCACGACAAGGTGTAGAGGTGGTAACCTTGGCATCGCCTGTAGAGCAGCAGTGGGTGATGTTCTCATGCTGCAGGCAAATCTTTGTACTCTCTCGAGATCCTTCTGGGCTGTGCTCAGATTTGTCTTGGGCCACCAAACTAAAGAGCCAGACGCCTGATAAGGCTGTCTACCATGAGATTCCATTGGAGTGGTGAGAGAACGCTTCATTGTGGTATCCCTTTGCCACAATGGCTCTTGTGGTGTCGTTCACCGTGACTTGTACGGCTCTCAGTCTGAGCATGTTTGTGATCCATCCTCGCAGGCCTCGATCCTGATTCACACCATGATCGACGCGAGGGCTGCTTTGATGCTATGAAAAATGGTTTTGTCAAAAGCGCCCTCTATGTCAATAAAAGCAGCTAATGAGGAGCATTTGTAGTCTACTACACATTAAATCTTAGAGACCACACGTGTAGTGCGAATTCTGTAGATTTCCCTGTGAAGTAGGCGTGTTGTTGTTTGTGTAGTGGCAACTCTCGAAGAGGTCCGTCCCGGATGTGTCGGTCACAGAGTCTCTCGAGGGTTCTCAGCAGAAATTATGTCTGGCTTATTGATCTGTATGCTTTGGGTTGTGTAATCGATTTTGCCAGGTTTAGGAACCTTCGCGTACTTGCAACCGTTTTCGCATCGCGCTGGCTATTATCTTCGCGGATTTTGCGCAAACGGATGTTGAGATCTTTCTCTCTGTTACGGACTTTTCAGGGCTTGTGCTTCAGCTATCAGCACAAGTCATGTGGATAAAACCACAGAGATAAAGCCAGACCCATTGGATCCAGCTTTTTTCCCGTCCCGTCTCTTAGTCTTGCTTCGGTCTTCCCGCGTTCTCCGATCTTGACAACGAACTCCGCGCGCTGGAGGGCCAGTCCAGTCAAGGCAGGAGAGTCGAGCGTTGTCACTGCCATTGTCAGGGTGTTTGTTATATTATTCCGAACGATGGCCTGTTGCCAGACCGTCGTGGAAGATAGAACGTGTGTCAAGGTAGTAGGCGCGGAGGTCACAGCTGTAGTTGTGTCAGATTGCGCGTGAGCCAGTATCATGGGCGCAATGTCTTCTGCGCGGCACTATTTTGCAGACCGACGAATCGTCATGGGATTCTTTTTCGTTCTGCGACACAGTTAATGTGGTGGGCTTTTTTGGAAATGAGGTTACCCCTCCTCATGGAACAAAATGAGGAATAGGGAGGGAGTGATTGTGTATGGGATCATAGGAGTTGGGTTTGGGTTACCCTAGATCTGGGACTAGGTTTTCGGGAACGCAGTATAGTTCGAAAAGTACGCAGAGGATGCTTCTGCTCGCCCTTCGGCGTGGAGTCCCTTAGTAGTCTTACGACACCCACGGGATGAGATGGGGTGGTTCTATTCTTAGTTCGAGACCACACGGATACGTAATGTGTACAAATCGCGAAAGTTTATTATTCGAGATCTTTGAAAATCACTGGAATACAACTTCATTACTGTCAGCGTATTGACAACGTCCGTTTGGTCTAAAATCTAAAAACAAGGAAGAATACAGTCAGATGCAATCAAATCGTTTGGGACTTTAAATACCTATTTGCTAATTGATCTTCAGAATTTGAATGTTAATTATGTTTGTGCCTACTAAAACTTGTTATGTGTTTGATTGGCTCACTATTATCTGGATTCCTAGAATCCTAAGCCTAAAGAAGCTTTTATTTTTGTTTTGTTTCAATCATAATAATAAACTTTAGATCGTTTCCTAAATTACTAGGTAGGTAATGATTACACAGACTAGCCTCCTTCAGACTGGTTTATTTTGTGTGAGCAATAGAAGGTCATCTAGTAACAACAGTCAAATTCATTCGATTAATGCTCAACCAAAAGATTATTATTCTTTCAAGTGGGAAATGTATGTCTTTGCATAATCTAACCCCCTCATTTATAATCTCCTAACCGAAATAAAGAAACACGTGTTTCAGAGTTTTTGGAAAATCAACCCCTAAGGGGGTAAAATAGGGGTTGCAAGTTTGTATGAAATTCCTTCAGTATTGTAGTTAAATCTATGATATTTTTTTATTTTCTTTATTTTAAACCAAAAAGTATTTGGCTTATTGGTTTAAAATAAAGAAATAGGTGTTTCCGTGATCGAAAGCGAAAATCAACCCTAAAGAGGGTAAAATCATCTACGTGGGGAAGCCGCGGGTGACAGCTAGTTTTTCCCCGACTGTAAAGAAGGGTTATGTTTATCTTGTATGTATGTGTGTATGTAATATTCTTTAATACCTGATATCTCACAATCCACTGAACGGATTTACACAATTAAGACGTTGTTAGATTCGTCTTGATCGCCTAAGTGATCTTAGATACGTGACGTTTCAAAAAAACAAACATTGCGGCTGTGAGATGTCAAAATAGTATTTTTTTTTTCAATCTCTAAAGAGGTGTGAAAAAAAGTTGTTTTGAATATTGCAATATGAGTATCAAAATAAAGGGCTTATCTTAAGCATCTCAAAAAGGTATAACATGTTTATGACTGTAATACTAAAAAAATTAGTTAGCAACAATTCTTTTTTCAATTTTCAATACTTGACATTATCTGTGATATAAGTTAGTTGTTACATCGGTTACATCCTATAACCACTAAAAAGTATTAAAAAAATATATAATAAATTAAATTATAATAAAAAAATATATTTTTTTGTATAATAAAATTAAAATGGTAACTCCAAGGTATCAAATGAAAAAAATCACATCTCCACTTTACGTGTACCACTTTGTTGGCGTAACTAATACTTATATCCATGCCAAATTTCAGTTTTCTAGTAGGTACTAAGGGTCTCTGAGTTACCTTAGGGCCAGTAAGACGGACGGACGGACATAATGAAAATATAAGGGTTCCTTGTTTACTACGGAACCCAAAAAAAACTCTACGCAACTAAAAATGTGATTTTGAACATAAATATACCTATATACTTAAACACTTCTGTACCAACTTAATTATTAGTAGACTCAGACAGACACTAATTTGCATTAAAATGTCTCTATTTTCAAGGTTTCTTTAACTCGCGATAGACGCAAAATATTTAGTTAAAACTGTACAGAAGCTTTTATTTTTTTGGCTTTATACTAATAACAGGATTAGTAACTGTATTTGTAATTATTCTTTAACACTACATTTGCAGTTATTATATAAATACAACTTATGATGAAACCAAATCTTATTCTTTATAAATACAAAGTTTTAGCGTCAAATTAAAAAAAAAGACATACATAAAAGAAACAGGTATTAAAAAGTAAGATGTAAGTAGAGACAAAATAAGAGGATATTACCCATAAGTGAGATGAGAGACAAAACGAGAACTGTTTGCAATATCTACTTTTCGTTGGGCCGTTTCGTAAGAGTTACGTAGACACTCCTATGGGCTAATAAATACAAACTATTGACTAAGACGTCAATTATGTGTCTAAAGGTTTTGGCTGTTTGCCAAGCCACGTATTTTAACTACGGTGAAGGGTTTGTGGAGAACTTAAGACTAGGATTCACGATGAACGCTATACTATTAGGTGAAGGCGTGTAGAGTTAAGAGCTTGACTTTCCATGAGATCTGATAACTTTGTGAACTGCCTCTGTGGCGCGGTGGGAGTGCATCCGACGGCTACGCAAGAGGTCGTGGGTTCGATCCACACCCAGGATAAAACTTTGTGTGATGAGCACGATGGTTTATTCTGTGTCTGGGTGTTATTTATCTATAATTAGTTGTCCCGCGCAACTTCGTATGCGTAAATTTTCCCCGTTTTTGCAACATTTCTCGTCGCTGCTCCGCTGCTATTAGTCGTAGCGCGATGTTATATAGCCTATAGCCTTCCTCGATAAATTTTAATTTTTAAATTTTTAAATCGGACCAGTAGTTCCTGAGATTAGCGCGTTTAAACAAACAAACAAACGCTTCCGCTTTATAATATTAGTAGAGATATGTATGTATTTAGAAAAATAAAAGTATGTTTATCAGTTGTCTGATTTCCATAGTACAAGCTCTGCTTAGTTTGGGATCAGATAGCGTTGTGTGAGTTGTCCCAAGATATTATTATTTGTTAGAGTAGAAGTAATATGTACTGTGCAATGTAGTAAGTAAGTGTAAGTAATGTATTGTATGTATTGATACAATAATAACAGGTGTAAAGAATTTCGCTTTCCAATTTTGGCGTAGTGTTAGCTACACTTTAAACAGGTTTGACGCCATTTAAATACATGCATGAAGCTAGTGTTAGATAAGACGTATGTGTAGTCGATATAAATTTAATATCCGTTTAGAATTTTGTTCATAGCCGCTAGCTAGTGGTCAGTATCTCGAGTAAACACAGCGCGTTTAGATGCGCCACGACTAAGGTTTTCTCGTGAGCACCGTCGTACGACTGGTGTGGCCATTACGGACGAGAATTTACCTACTCGCTTTTGGTTTTACGATACACATTTGTTGTATTATAGAATATGAATAAAAATAACTTACTTATAGGAATAGATAGATTTTTAATGTACTCGTAAATCTATATTTTCACCTAGATTTCAATCCTATAAATTCTTTAGATCGGATCACGCCTGAAAGCGTATTGAAATAGGGTACCAGGTTAGTACGGCTAGTTATTTCTGCAAGTATACCTCATTTTTGAATTCCTAATGTAGTGCATTAGGTATTCAAAAATAAGTTAGGTCCGTTAGTCCTACTCTGGGTTAGGTACCTATTATATAAAATATTCACTAAGAGTTATAAACATAATTTCTTTTAGAATGTTATCGGGACTTAGATTCTTTTAGATGTAAGCGCGTGAAATATTTAAAGGTACGAACCTTTTATTTACCCGACGTTTCGATCGAATTGCACCGATCGTGGTCGACTGATGGCAACTTACCGATGTCTCCGTGAGGCGCGAGATATCAACTACCCTCGCCTGATCTTGTTAATTTTGATAAATTTTGCTGTCGGTACTTCACACATGACACTTACTACGTCTTTACACTGAGGCGCGATGTCTGTACTGCGACGATTGCATTTGTTGTTATCGGGGTTCCAAGATGGTGAGAGCCGGTATCCATCTTCTCGGTTGAAATGTAGAGCGGTGAATATGTTTTATCTATACTAATATTATAAAGCTGAAGAGTTTGTTTGTTTGTTTGAACGCGATAATCTCAGGAACTACTGATCCGATTTGAAAAATAATTTTACTGTTAGATAGCCCATTTATCGATAGGCTAGGCTATAGCCTATACAGCATTACGCTACGACCAATAGGAGCGGAGCAGCAATAAGAAATGTTGCAAAAACGGGGAAAATTTACGCAGACGAAGTTGCGCGGGACAGCTAGGATACAAATAAGTTATCAATACTCGTAGATAAGTTACACGTATGTATACTTTGAAAGACAAAGTATAATGTATGTAACAGTTCAAACAACCTACAATGTTGTCCGGTTTTGTTGATCGCATTAAAGTTTAGTGGCTCGCTATAAAGCATGAAGCGCGTGCACCGTTTTCAGTCAAAAGCAACGCCAGGACCACGACTACGAATGTGGCGCGGTCGGGCTGACCGACCGCACTAGCCTAGTCGAGCAGCCCTGTGGCCCAACAATGCTATGGAGACGACTGACAACTTACATGATTGTAGCTGTACTTAGTAGGATCATCTTTTTTAGAAGAATATGATTAATTTTGATTAAATTATAACACCATATTTTTTGGAAAAGAGGATTCTATTATTACATTTTGCTTTCATGACTATGATACGACAATTTTAAAACCCCCCGACTAGAGATAGTTAAGTAATCGAAGAAAATCCGTCGGGGTTTGTCATTTACTGCCTTGAATTAAACTAAAATATTTTAAAAATATTAGTCGGGCCAGACCCTGTCAATTTTTTTAATTTACCATAATATACCAGATGCTGGTGTTAAGAGTAAATGTAACAAAACTAATATATAATCCGTTTTAATAAAAAAAGACAAGCTTGACAAATCATTTGGGTACCCCAAAATATTTAACCGTAGAAAATTATGACGTCAGAAATTTGTATTCTTGGAAACATACTGATTTGACCTGACAGTCAAGTTCTTTGTTATACCTGATACTGTTACCTGTATTAAATAATACGCTATGTTTAAACTAGTACAGAACTTGATTAACTTCGGAAATATGTTTTCTATTTCACTAGCGTTACAAAAATTGTAATAACAGCTATATTGTCCGCATGAATTCTATAGAAAATACAGTTCCTAGAACACAGTATTAGCCAATAAACAGTTTTTAGTTTACATTTACATAATGCATATCTACAGTATTGTAAAGAGACAAAAATGTATTTGTGCAACGCTTAAAATATTGCAGCGTGCAGACAAAAATTATTCATTAGTAGTCAGACAGTGTTGCATGCATGGTTTATGTATTAAGCAAGGACACGTTGTAAGTTTACGCATGAAAACGCTTATTAGCGACTGCATAGTGTTTATTGTTCTAGCATCGGTGGGGGCGTGGCGGGAAAAGTTGCACATTATTTACGACGGCCACGATGCCGATGCGGCGATAAGGCGCGTCGCAGTCGCCGCGTCACGATCTCCACTATCTCCCGATGCCGATATTGGAACTATAATATTATTAAATACAACCCCACTGTGCACTCAGCTTTTGCTACGTAAAGACTATTGACCTAATACGGATAAGTCTAAATCGATTTCGTTCATAGGCAGCCTCGGGAAGTTCTCTACCTAAATTATTATTATTCAATTTATGTTCAGATTCGCTGATGGCTCATGGCTTCGTATATAACTTTGAGTAGGTGTATATTAGTCTAATGTGTTACCAATGCATGGTCGTCTAGACAAGTAATTCATAGACTTGTCTAGACGCCTGTATTACCTAATAATGTTGCAGGCTTATCAACCGTGAATAAAAAGTTGTCGTATTTTTCTGTACAAGTTTGTTTTTTCCGCTTATCAAAGAGAGGGGTGCTAGTTTGACGCTTATGTATATATATTTGTGGCAAAATATATTTACGCGTCCATTCGTCGTAGCAACAGTTTAAATTACCAAATGAATTTAGAAAAAAAATGCCACACATCAGACCTTCCACCGTACTTGAAACATTAGTACAAAAAAGTTTTGTTTCTTTGCACAACCCGAGGATAATTTATGTGTGTTACCGTAAGAACAGTTCAGACAGTTTGCAAAAAAGGTTTCCATTTTTATTAAACTGTAGGTGTAATCAGTAAATGATGGTTGCAATGTACCGAAATAAGTAATTACCTATGTTGTTATTATTTGGGCTTATGACAGACAGTCATTGACCTAGGCTCTACTCGATCAGGGGAAATCCTAACCCAACAGAGCGTAACCATCCGCGCCTTGTAAAAAGTCGCTCTTAATGACTGAAAAAGAGTCAAGAGCGAATCGAATCTGTAACTCGAGTGTTCTATTCAATACAGTATTATGAGGACCCAGACAAATTATTCAAGTTACAGAGGGAAAGTTCAAACCACAAGTAATGAAAGTCCTATTAGCGAAAGCGTATCGTACGTAGCCAATAAAGTCTAGAGATATTTCTTAATGTGGCGGAAGGAAAAGTAGATTTGGCTGTACAGTTTGGCTGTCTGGTTTTTAATGTACCTATTTATCTTTTTTTCGGGATTGTTGTGCTTATGAGTTTATTGCCTTTCTTGATTGATGTATGATCATTATGGTGCTAATGCAATAAACAGAATACTCACACCACCATAAATTCGCATTCAGTTTACGTTTACCTGTCTATTGTAATGTAGGAAAGTTAACGGGCTTTATTATTACTTATTTACATTGAAGTTTACAAGCTCATTTTTCCAAAAGTTTTTTAATTATTAAAATAGTTTAAGAGATTGGCTTCTAATCCTACTAAACTCTAAACTCGATTGTATTAACGCTAAGTTGATTAGTCAACCGATCACTGATAAAGTCATAATTGAAACGCTTGGGTTTAGGAATTCCTTATGTAGTGAATATTAAATATATTTCTAAATTGACTGCCTCTGTGGCGCGGTGGTAGTGTGTGACTGCTACACAAGAAGTCGTGGGTTCGATTCCCACACGGAACACCACTTTGTGTGATCCACAAATTGTTCCGAGTCTGGGTGTTCTTAGTGTCCGTGACTTGTGCGTTTGTAAAGTCCCCCGCGACACAGGGCTAGGTAATATCAATTTGTCCCAGTTTCAGTATTTTATTAGTGAGTATTTTATTAGGTAATCCTGGCTTTTACAAGGAGTAATACGTCTCATTAAAAATATGTTCAGGTGGACATTGGTCACGTTGCAATATATCTTATATACCTATAACTACACTGTCGTCTTGTTATTATGCAAATTGATCAGCCTGCACTCAAACATGTTATCTGACTTTTATTATTAAATTCAAGTTTAATTCATAATACATGCGATATCTAAGTACATTGGTTTAAGATAGATCATGTTTATAAACGGATTAACGACTGATGCAATTAATAATGAGTACTTACCAGATTATTCTTCATTAATTCAATTAATAAACAATAAAAACTAGGTATTACTAAGACCATGCGTCTATTATACTCATAAGGGCTATGAAATATTGCTATAAAGTGTTACGAACTTAAATATCTTACTTGATTACTTACAGTATTTGAGTTTGAGTATAATTGGTCAAGTTTTAGTTTATGCAAGTGCGTGCGGAATCCTAACAGTTCAAATGAATAGTTTGGAATAGTATTAGTTTGAATTAAGTTGTAGGGTGACATTTTTATTAATGCAGTTATTATAATTAGTGCAAATATAGGTAACTCATTATATTCAGCCCTGCAGCTGTTTGTGTATTCTACTTAAACGTGAGTCTAAATTGAGCGTTCGTCCCATTTTCTTCATTAACATGTCTCTTACCACCATATCACTGAGACTATCTCCAGTGCTTACTGACTGACTGACTTACCGAATATCATAAATGCATTTTTGAAAGATAGAAAAATTTGAAATACAGACTCAGGAATCGAACCCGAGACTTCCGTAGCCAAACCGGGGCCAGAAGCGAACCACCTATCTGGACTATGTTATTAGATTTCGAATTTTTCTATCTCTTGATGCTCGCGAATTTAGGCCTTTGCAGCGACATCTAGTCGGTAGTTAAAGACTACCGAATATCGCTGTAAGTCAGTCTCTTTTCGTTGTAGTATGTCGAATGATGGAGCATGCGTCGAATCATGCTTTATTCATTCGGTAGTTCGGTACACTATAGTTTTGTCTAAACCGGTAATCACTTTTGTTTTTGTAAGATCGACGGGTAAGAAAGAAAACTGTCCATTGTCTAGTGGGGCAGTGGAAGTGGATACGAATAATATCAACTTGGGACAGTGCTTTGTGAGGTTTATAAATGTTGTGTTTGAGTCTGGATGTTCTACGTAAGTATCCGATAATTGTACGAGTATATTTGTGAAAAAGATCAATGAGTTATACAAGTTTTTTTTTTATACAGAATGATTTGTAATATACTAAAAACCTCCCGCTCGTGGCTTCTTCACATAACTTTGTAATATCAGTTTTGGAAAATATTCAATATTAGCTGTGCCCCGCGGTGTTACCCGCGGTTTATTAGCCTATGTGTTAATCCAGGGTGTCAGCTAACTCCATACCAATTTATTTTATTAAAATCGCTTTAGCCGTTTAGACGTGAAGAAGTAACAAACATACACACTCACATACTCAAACTTCCGTCTTCATAATATTAGTGTGATATTAACCCCTAATCACCTATCACTTGTTTTTGGAGTTATGACCAACAGACAATTTTATTAAGGTAAAATCTTTGTTTACTGTGAGGTAAACCCTAAATCTGATAAAGAAACATCAATTTATTCCGGGGTCTTTCAGATGTGTGGCAAATGCTTCAGTAAAAAGTAGGAGCAAAAGCAGGTGGTGAAGGGTTAATTTGTATTTTTTTTTCAAAAATTATATTACGAAGTTATTTGGTGTAATTTAAAGAAACCAAGAGTGGAAGGTTACTAGTATATTAAAAATCATTCTGTATAAAAAAATCTTTCATAGTTTTATAACAAAACCTAATATAATCAGCCTAACAACAAACGGTCCTACAGTTTACTACAATTGTGACTTAGACCTCCTCTTTGAAGGAGGGATGAGAGTTGGTGGAAGTCATGTATTTCGAATTTTTGGTTCTAGGTCATATCGATTGCCTCAAGATGGTTGCTTTCACCGATTTTGAGCAGTGACTATAAAATAAATCACACAAAGCGAACTCGCCTTTTTTGTAGGAGGCGCGGTCTAAAGTCAGTAGCCAATATAATCGCATAAAACTTCTCAGCGGAGTTTTTATGCGATTCTGTATCGGTGAACAGCCCAAAGGAATAAGATTCTATTCTGTAAGCTGATATTGTGATGGCGTTAAGTAGTCGTATCTAATTGTTAATTTGAACCTCAAAATGTAGCCCCAGTAAGCGCCATTGGAACTGCCGTTACGGTAAAAATAATCTAAAATAACTTATTTTAAAATGATTTTGTTACTTGTTGTTGTATTTTGTTAAGTTTTTATCATTTGATTGATAATGATTTGTCTTTAACTATCGTGCTGTATTGTGCTAAGTGTTAAATGCTTCTGTTAACCTGTACTTTCCTGTATGGTGCTGTTTTCACCCTTTATCAGTATACAATGTTACAAAAATCGATATACTTACTAATGAAATAAAGCTGAAGATTTTGTTTACTTGTTTAAATAATTCTGCTAATTTCTAAAGATACTGGGCTGATTTAGAAGTAAGATGGCATAGTAGCTTGAAGTTTAACTAAAGCTTTTAACCAGAGGCGAAGCCGCGTGTGATAGTTAGTTATTTGCAAGTAAACATATCGTGTAATGTATTATTTGTAATAATAAAAATTGTAAATAACAAAATTTAAACTTAGATACGTACTATTGAAAAACTACCTTGAATTTATTTTGACCAATCTCTTATATTCTTTAAATTTTAGATACAATGTTTATAAGATAGATTAGTTCCGTTCATCATAACGTATAGCGTTCTGTGTGAATCCTAGTTCTCTACAAACCCTACACCGTAGATAAAATGTTTATCTTGGCCGTTTCGTAAGAGTGACGAAGACACTCATATGGACTTTTAAACATAAAGTATTGACTGAGTAGACGTTAATTTTGTGCCAATAGTATGTACCTACTTGTCTTGGCGTCAATTTACACTTTTGCTTGCAAAACATAGTTCCTTACTCCCTTAAGGGGTCCAAATAACATACCAAAAATCCAGCTTTACGTCACGTTTTGCGTTTTTAAGGCTTTTATTTGTAAAATTTGACTGGGCTTAAAGTGTTTGTAATGAATTTTAATTACAAGAATGAAAAATGTCATAAAAACTTATTCTTACATAGGTCGTACCAAAGTGTTGATTATATTTTAACACGCTTATATTAGCTTCACTTGTAAGTAACTAAGTAAGTAACAATGTGGTTTAATCTTAAAAGTAAATTTTAAACCTACTTCTAATTACCGCGTTTTTTATATTGACTAGCTGCAACCCTCAACTTCATCCGCGTGCAAATAAAAAAAATCAAGTAACTTCTTATAAAGTCGACTACCTGCTAATGAGCGTCCCATTAAAATCGGTTTAAACTTTTTCTACATTATCTGGTATAAACAGACTAATAACTATTTATACTAACACACGAATAACAGTTTTCAGGGTTCCGTACCGCAAAAGGAAAAAAAAACAAAATCCTTATTGGATCACTGTCACAGCCAAATTGCACGGAATCCATTAAACCGACTAAGTATAAATTTAGTACACATATGTGTTTTTGTGACTCAAACATAGACGCATACCGTGAAAAGAAGAATTTTTAACTTGAGAGCTATTTTTGGGGGTAATATAGAAAATTAAAAAAAAGTTTGGCAAACTGTATCGTGTAACATATCAAATGAAACGGCTTGTTGTAAGGATATCAAATATATTTTAATGAAAAATTTTAATATTGTTATTTTTAAAATTATTTATGAAAACATGACAATAGACCATTCCCCCCCCCCCCCTTATCTTCGAAGCCACTAAGCCTAATATTTTGGAAAAAACTATAAAATCTATATTTTATAGTTTTTTCCCGACTATTCGGAAAAATCTATAAGAATTCGGAGGTATTCGAATAAACATGGGGTCAGTTTTCGGAGGTCAAGTGAGAAATTTAAAAAAAAATCGCTAACAATATCGTGTTATAAATCTTTTAAGAGTTAATTAAGAAAAACCATGAAATTATACCACCCCCTTTATCTCCGAGGCTACGGAGTCTAATATTTTGGAAAAAATACAAAAGATAGTTTAATTATTTATAGTTTATAGGAAAAGTTATTAGAAGAAGGTATTAGAAGTCTGACTTTTGAACATGAAGGCCATTTTAGGGGCAAAACAATAAATTGAAAACAAGAACCCAAAGAAAGGCTTGGTGTAATGGTCTTAAAATGAATTCTGTTAAGTTATATATAAAAAGTTAATGAAAATCGACCCCCGAAGGAAAGTCTCTAATGTGAAAATAACGTGGTAAATTCGCTGGCCTGTTGGTCTACTGGGTAGTGACCCTAACTGCTAAGTTGGAGGTTGTGCCTCATCAAGGATACGTATATACTACTACTATTTGACCCATTGAGGTTGATATAATTGAATCTCAAGTCTTATTTTTTATTTTTTTATTTATTTTATATCTTGCACCAGCCCTCTAATATGGTCTATAATTTAATGGTAGCAGTACCTTACTTACATATATACAGTTTATAAACAAACAAACTTTGCAATGAGAGGCCGCTAGTTTTTATTGTCTTGTTCCTTTCATATGCTTTGCCTATTGCTTGCGAACAGGCATTACATGTACAATCGGCCAAAAAAAAAAAAATATTGAAATTAATTTGCACGTCATAAACTACAAAGTTGGTTTTCTCTAGCAATTATATTGACAGTTACCAATTTTAACCTTTACGCTATTTTGGATACAAAGGAAGGTTTGACAAAACTGATAGAACATTTTCTTTGGCGACTGTACATGTAGAATCATGACTCTTCACATTTTGACACCATCATGGATGGTGGCTGGTGTACCAGTGTTAAATCCAAATTGGCGAGCAAAAAGGTGGGTGTCCTCAACAGAACGAAGCGTTATTTCTCGCCGGCACAGCGATTTGTGCTTTGTAAAGCGTAGGTCCGACCGCACGTGGAGTACTGCTCTCATCTCTGGGCTCTCGTCCCCAAAACTTGCTTGATCCATTTGACTCCCTTCAAAGGCGAGCTGTTCAGATCGTTAATGACCCCAATCTCACGGACAGACTTGAGTCTTTACAGCAGAGGCGTGACTTTGGTGCACATTGCGTACTCTACCGTCTGTTTAACGGGGAGTGCTCTGGGGAACTGTTTGACATGGAGCCACCGTCACCTTTCTACCACCGCACCACTCGACATCGTAGTAGGGTTCATCCATTCCACCTGCAAACAATGCAGTCTTGTACGGATCGATTCCGGCGTTCTTTTCTTCCACGTACGTGTAGACTCTGGAACGAACTACCTGCTGCGGTGTTTCACGAGCGCTATGACATGTCTTTTCGAGGTTTAAAGAGAGTTTTCACTTCACGGTAGGCAGCGGCTTAGGTGTGTCCCTGATATTCCTGTAGTCCATAAGCGGCGGTTACCGCTTACCATCAACATCAACAATAGGCAATAAAAAAAAATCAAATGCCCCCCCGATCCGCGCCCGTATCTCTTTGCCATAGTAGAGGCCCTCGTCAGTTTGAGATCAGATAGTCTTGTGTGAGTTTTCTGATATAAGTTAAATCTTTTAATATTATTTTGTTACAGAGATCCTGTTAAAAACAAAAATGTGAAATATGCCCAGGTTTCAGAAGAAGTGTGAAGAATGGTAACTGGAAATCAAGTTCTTTTGAAATTCTAAAAATCATACATAGCTCCTATCATGACGTATTTAATTTTTTTAAATCATTAGTTATTTGCTACTCAAAAGAGCAATTTCGCAGCTAAGTTTGTTACTACTAGCAATCTGGGTCGGCCATTATCATGGCCCAAAATGCTTCATGTAACCATGGTCCAGTTTCGTCCTTACTAGTCGCCCTTTTGCAACTTGGTTGCTACAGTGCCGTGTGTCTAGATAGATTCCCGCGATGATCGAACTATTTACGTACTTATAAGTTAGTGGAGAACCCTCAGTGCGCGAGTCCCACTCGCACTTGGCCAGTTTTTTTGTTGATAGAACCTTGCAGATAACTAAAGTTGCTATTTTGACGTTACACACACGCTTAAATTTTATTAATTTCTATAGATTACGTAAATAAAGTTCCGCAGCGACCATTACTTTTAATAAAAATACAAAAGAGAGATTTAATTTACTAGACTATTTCGTTGGTGAATGGTAGTTTGCCTCTTATACCTAATGACCACGTTAGAAATACCGTAAACTGTCTCAAGCATCAAGTAACCGACGACGTAACTCAGATAGTAAGGTATACGTCAATATGGAGTTAGACAATAGGTATTTTGCGTCAATTACACAAAACATAGTTACTCTGAGCTTAAGTTAAGTGCCTTGAGTCTTTCAGCAATATAATGAAATGAATGAAAAAAAAAAATGAAACGAAGGTAATGAAATTGAGATCTTTGATCAGTTATTTAATGTTTTGATGGTAGTATGACGTTTGTTATTCGCGTATTGAGTAAACCTGTCAAAATGTACACCGTGTATGTTCTAAATGAATCTCGAAATTACATAATGAAAGACTGGGATTTATTCTACGGGCTACCTTAATTGGTAAACACGGTGCTTTTTAGGTGGTCAGCTTCATGAAAATAAGTTTAGCCGTTTTGAAGATAATAAACTTTTTATCTCACATTTTTTTATGTGCACACTTTAGCTTGCCTGTTAAAACAGCTTACTAAAACACTACCTTAAAGGGTAGCTAGATACATGTCAATGGAATAAAATTATTTCCTTGCTTTTCACGTCTGTCTTAACGTTACATCTTCTCTAGATTGTTTCCATTAGTTTATTTTTTATCGGTGTAACGAGCCGAGCACACTGTATAAGCGACAAGTTGCCATTGTTACTTTTTTCTGTTTACTCATTTTTTTGGTGTTGCTGTATCCAAAACCTATTTTTAAAGCTAGCGGGTCTCGTTTGAGGAAAATGTTTACAATACGAGAGTTGTATTCAACTTTGTGTTGCTAACGTCTAAAGTAACTTACTAAAGTCTTAAGTAAACTTTTAACTCTTATATTTTTCCTTTATTTTTAAATTCATAAAGTTCATAATATATGTTTTTGATCATGAGCCATTACGGGATATACATACCTATCAGACTTAAGAAAATGCTCCCAAAATGACTATCTACCTCGTTTTCATTTTAGTCTTATCTTGCACAGCCGGCAAATGTAGGTAATTGTTTTTTTTATTTTGAGTTTGTGTTTCAAAACGGGATTCCCCGCCCTGTGTCACGGTGTCGTAGAACAATTTGTGGAACAAATTTTTTTGTCACGTGAGGTGATCGCGTCTGCATCATTTCAGCGCCAGGCGAAACTTAACAAGATTTTTTAAGTTATTTTTTATTATTGTTACTATTTCTTTAGGAACCTAAGTGTCCACTGTCATTCCTGAAGACCCGGATCCATCTGGTTATTTGTACATTTTGCTTCTTACATTGATACAATTTTTTAGTCGGTATGATTATTATTCATGCATTTATTTTTGTCAAATTAAGATCATTTGCGTCACTCAAAATTTAAAATAAATTATGTTTTTGAGAAATTAATGTACGAAAGATGTTAGTGTTGAACTGAGCAAGAGACTGACACGATATTATAAAGCTTAAACTGACAACTCATTTAGATCCAAAACATAACTTACTTAATTAGGTGCGTAACTCATTTATTAAACTACAGACAATGAAATATCTTTCTTTTCATGTACTTACCTATCTGTTTATTTTTATATCAATTTCATGCCACAGAAATACTGATTTAGTAGGTTAATTGAATTTACGTTACGGTCTGTGGGAAAAGCCCGTGATTAAAAAGGTATTTCCTGTATGATGATTCTTTTTTTAAATGTAGAAAAAATCATTCAGACTTTAATTCATTGTGGCATTTTGGTTGTGTATATTAGAAATTGGATTAGTAGGGTAACTTTTTATTGGCTTCTAGTATTGCTTTTCATAATAGGTGCCTAGACTTCATCAATCGATAGGTACATCTCTTTTCTGCTATTGTAAAATTGTTGCGTGTTAATATCCGTATATTTAAAAAAACTTACAATAAAATATATTATATCGGGACTTGATCCAAAGAAATATTTTAAGGTTCGATCGAATTTTACCGGTCATGGTCACCTAGACGTGATGGACTAGATTAACGAATTAAGGGTATCTGAATCCGAAAATATGTTTTGTTTTTTCCAGGTTCGGGGTTGACCAGAAACTCCGTCAACAGATTTTCATCACTTTATTACAGCTTTAAGACATATACCGCACCTTTTGGTTCCGCCATAGTTGGGTAAAACTAATGAGCTAACTTATATACTGCTACAAGTTTCATCAAAATTGGTTAAGTAGTAGGCTGTGTATAAAACGAAAGTTTTACTAACACATATTTTTATGCGTAGACACAAATGCAATTTTTACTTTCCCTGTAAAATTCCCTAAGCAATTGGTTAGTCTCTGAATAGATTGGCCGCCACATGACTGGAAATCGTTTAGGAGTCAATTAGATATAAGGTGGATATAAGTGTGGTATAGGAACGCTGCTGTGTTTGACGTCGGTACTTATCTATCCATTCCCATGCTTTAGACCTTTTACAATTTTTGGTGAAGATGTAATCAGATCTAGTATTGGAAAATACCTGTTACCCTCATATTATATAGATTTTGATAAGATCTGTTCTATTATTACATCTACACCTATACATAAAACCAAATTGTATATCTTTTAGCTGTATTTTGCTTGTAGTGTGAGCAAATAATATACGAGCAAATTACATCTGATGACCAAACACCAAAATGTGAATTGCCCTAAAAACGTTTGATTACAGAAATGACGAATAATAAAATGGTTGAACTACAAAATTTCTAATTAGAAAAAAATGATAATCACGGAGTTAAAATAGCATTGAAACTCCTAACATTGGACAACATTTCTATTGAACATTATTATAATTAAAATTCAATGATAGAGTAGGTAGGTTACATAGATTCAAAGGTAACATTATGAAATATAATATTAGATAGATACTTATTCAAAATATTGTGTCAGTTATTATGAGAGTTGTATTAGTACCATGAATATTTTTAATAAATTAAAGCATGGACTGCTAGTGAATTAATTTATGACAGACATTTACTATGTGTAGTTATAGATAGATATAACGCAGACATGAGCCCGCTTACCGAGCCGTCTAGGTTTTGTTGCGATCACGACGAACCGTTGCATTGCACGAAATTCGTCTGGTGTCGCTTACGTAACACCAGCGGCGCGGCCGATTGATCAACCCTAAATTAGTGGGTGCGGGGTGCGGACGGCGCGCGGAGGGTTACGGCAAACTAGGTTGGCCGCGGAAGCACACTAACCCCTAGAAAACTAGGGGTGCGAAACTCCTCCCCCTTTTCTGGTCACGGGAACACAGCGATTGGTCCGTTCGCCTCAACCGCTCGCCCCTCACCCAGATTACAATCGGTGGGGTGCGCTCATAGAAATAGTGCTATGTGCTTGTCTATGTACACTTATGTACTACGAGTACATAGTGTATGGTGGGACCCCAATTCGTGACATTGAAACTATACCGTACCGTCACTCCTGTCGCCACTTGTATTAGTCGTACTGGCGTCGTAGTTACAAACTCTATTTTTATTAATGTGCGTATTATTTTGCTATTACACAGTAGTGTATCTACTTACTCTAGTTCCAAAAGGTTTAGTGTGCATATTGTCACAAAATTATTAGATTGTTTTGCTTTAACACTGTGATGTGTTTACAATATGCAACTTCATTCATGTTTTTCTAAAGGTCCCTTGGTGTATAGTTAGTCAGGTACCAAGTCTATATGTAGGTTATTGTAAACATACCACCCGTGTAGTAGTGTGGGTATTTTAAATTGTATCAGATTAAAATGACATACATTTTAAGCAATATATTTAAAGCAAGTAAGTACATGAAAGTAGTAATGTAGAGTGTTTCTAGTAATTCATATATTTTTAGAATTAAACATAGAAATCAAAAAATATGTTGATTTCCATGTTTACTAACTATGGAAAGAATAAAAGCTTAACCAAGTAGCAAGCGCAGCACCAATGCAACGTCCGTAATAGCTATTTTATTTATTATGAATATTTTTACCCAAATCAGTTACAATAGCCCCCTTATTTTGTCTTCTTCTATTCTATTTTAAAAATAGAATGATAAACATTAAGAAAACATTCGCTCGTTAGAATGCTGTTATGCATGTTTATTGATTACTAGCTGTCCCGCGCAAATTCGTCTGCGTAAATTTTCCCCGTTTTTGTCGCAGCGTGTGTCTTCTGCGATAAAAGGTCTATCCAATAGTGAAATAATTTTTCAATTCGGATACGTAGTTCCTGAGATTACCGCGTTCAAACAAAAAAACAAACTCTTCAGCTTTATAATATTAGTATAGATGGGAGCAAACGCATCATGTACTAAATTTTCTTTCAACTGGAGCACTAGGGCAACACAGGAGCAAATATTCGCAACTATAATTTGTTGGAGGCGTTATTAAACAGTAAGTTAGAGAATGACGAAGTTTGGAACCAAGGATGTATGAAATGCTAGGCTAGTCTTTGATAAGGTTGTTTAGTTTCGTTTTATTGATAAAAATAGGGAAGCCCATATCATTTTGTTATTTGATGCTAAAACCGCTCTTATCGGTCGTTTGTCTTCATTCAATACTTGCTTTTTCTGCGGCTTTGCCCGCTTTATGTTTGATATTTGTAACTTATAAAGTGTCATCAAAATCCGTTCTGTACTATTTGCGTGAAAGAGCAAAAAATATCTATCCATTCATCCATCCTCAGAAACTTTCGGATTTATAATTTAAGTAGGATGTATCTGTATTATGCTAAATGTGGATGTAGAGTCATAACAATAACTTCTCATAAATGCAGCTTTTGCAAGTTAGTAACGACGTTAATGGAGACCAAATACCTTTACATGTAAGTATTTATCTACAATAGATGGTAAAGCTCGAGAATATACATTTGTAGGGAAAGAACTCTTTGGCAAATTGCGATGAAATAGGAAATAACATCAATGCATTTTATAAATATTAAAATAAACAAACAATTAAAGATTTTTATCTTTTTTTTTGAATACCAAAAAAACCGTAAAAAGTCAAATCTATGGTATACATAGGTACTTCCTGTTGACCTAGTACCTATTAAACAATTGACACCATTAAATCAAGCATAGCCGAGGGAAACATATGACAATCGTTATTATGTTGTTCTGAAGCCGTTGCCGTATGACGTATAAAAAATCCGATTTGAATATTTGCACTAGCAGACGAGCGTAGCGTAGAAACGCAGTTTTTCGGAAATAACTCAATGAATGAATGGTATATCCGATCATGTCCAAAATAATGTAAAGCATTTGATTAGCGCTACCTTTTTTGATTTTTTTAGTTTTGTTACACGGTTCAAAAGATAAGGGACAATTTATGCAACTTTCGGAGCGATAATTTCCAAAAATAATAACTGAATCAATAAACTTCATTGGAAACCTTAAAATGTTTTGAAAGACCTGCCGAATGATGTGCGACGCGTTGATTTTTGCTCAAAAAAAGCTTAGCTTCCGTTACATGTATGGAGTGTCCCCTCTAAAAGTATTTATTTTAATTATTTAGCTATCAAATTAGGTAGCGACTACTACAAGACTACTTTAGCCAAATTGAATCAATATTCACTGTGTAGTCTTTGAGTAAAATGCATGTGACATGTGGGTGGACAGACAGACAGACGGACATGATGAAGCTTTATGCGTTCCGTTTTTACCATTTTGGCTACGGAACTCTTAAAAGCATTTTGAGAACTTTTGTTATTTCTGTATCGTAAAAATGGTTATAGATTCATGCGAATTCAAACCATAGGCGCAATTATACAGTAAACTATAAAGTACGAATATAAACAATTGCCCATTGTTAACATATGGCCATTAATCATTAGAATAAATCTAGACCTTTGACTATATTGGATCATGACTAGTTTGATTAAGTAGATTGGTCAACCTTTATTGATTGACGTATGTACTTGCAAGTTTCAAAATGTGTGCATCGAAGGCTATCCTTCGATGCGATTCACAATTTGTCATTTATTATTATGTACAAAAAAAGCAATCTATCAAGACAATCCATATAATGATAATCATTGATAAATGTATGGGCGTATTTGAGGCACCTGCCCGTCTTGAAATATGCACGTCAAATATACCTACCAATTCTGTAAATACATGGCCTTTCAACTAGGAATATAATTAACTAAAACAGTATAAGTTGCCCGGGGCGCTTTTCTGCTTTACAACTTGTGTTTTAATATTGGAAAATCTCAAACAAAAACATTCAGCGGCTGATGTATGACAACTAACATTCATCCAGCGATCAATACTTTCTCTTGTGCATACAATACGATAACAAATCTAGAAAATTTTAATAATTAATTTATGCTTGTTGGTCTGCTTTTTTGTTGAAAAACTTTCATAGATTTGCAACTTTGTAAACTGATGCAAAAAGTTGAATCCTGTTATAAATGCAATAAAATATAACGTTATATTAATGAGTTCCAACATCATTTATGCAGCATAAAATGCAGAATTTTCGAATTTTGACACGGCTACTAACCGTATGGATGAATAGCGATAAATTATATTTAAGGTGGCCGTTATATTCGGCTAGGGGGCATAATAGTGTATGGTATTAAAAATATGAATAAAGTCCCGATTTCGAAATCTTGCTTTGAAGACGAGTCCAAGTAAATCGTCTGCTCTGTTGCTTCTAACATTGTCGTTTCGCAGCAGCCGCGGGCGAGCCAACTTCGCCTGAATGAAACTCGCGTCGAAAGACTTTCGTTTTCCATACGAGCCGCTCACATGTTCGCAGCTTTGCATTTTGTTTCCCGCTTTTTCACTTGTGACGTCATACGATTCATGATCGTGTTTTTAAAACAATACAGATAACAATAACAAAAAAATATTCTTGACGGTGACCGCAAAATATTAACTGTAATTGGGTTTTAATAATTTTATTGAATACCCAATAGAAATAGTTTTCACTATATCTTCATAACGGTTCACATGTGAACAAAGAACGAACGCTTTGTTAATATTTTTTTTTTTAAATTGAAAGGTTAGTCAATATAAGTTTAAGCACATCAAAAGCAAAGTTTTTATCAGACGATTACAAAAAATTGACTGTATCTATTAATTTTATGACCCTTACACGAAAAATCTAATAGGTAGATAAATTAAAAAATTTATAGTAGCCTACATACTTTAGTGTGAAAAAATATCGGAACCTATTCTAAAATTCTTGTCTATTTTATCTTCTCTATCTAGAACAGACATTTAAAAAACAGTGCTTAGTTTATATCTATACTTTTTTTTATACATAAAGCTAATTTTTCGTGTAAGTAACTATGAATAGAATGGAATTTTTAGATCCAATTTTAAACTACTTCCGATTGGTTAAATATTTTTCAATTTTGTTTAAGTAGATAGTTCTACATATTAGGAACCGATTACAATGTAAAAATAAATAAAAAACACTAAAATGTTCATTTATTGATATATAGCAACTTAAAAATGTATAATAAATGCCATCGATTAAATAGTAAGTTCTACATATTAGGAACCGATTACAATGTAAAAATAAATAAAAAACACTAAAATGTTCATTTATTGATATATAGCAACTTAAAAATGTATAAATGCCATCGATTAAATAGTAATATACAGGATGATTTGTAATATACTAATAACGTCTCGCTCGTGGCTTCGTGGAAATAATTTTGTAATATCAGTTATGGAAAATATTTAATAAATGAACCCTTAATCACCTACCACTTGTTTTTGGAGTCATGACCTTAACCACCTACAGAATATTTTACTGGAGTAAAATCATAATATTTGTTTATAGTGAGGTATAGGCAGGCCCTCAACCTGATAAAGAAACATCGATTTTACTCCAAGGTCTCTCAGATGTATGGTAAATGGTTGTGTGATAAAAGTAGGTGGTATGTGATGAAGGGTTAATATGTATTTTTTTTTTTCAAATATTATATTACGACGCTATTTGGTGTAATGTAAAGAGGCCTACAGAGGCAGATTTTTAATATACTAATAACCCTCTACGGGTTATTAGTATATTAAAAATCAGCCTGTATAGATAAATAATTATTATTAAATTGAAGGATTTGTTTTCATAAAGGCTGTTAGACAAAAACACAGTTTTTTTTATTATATAGTAAAATATGCCATCGGCAAATATACCAGTCAGCAATCGACATTCACTAGATGGAGGTAAACTGCTTTTTTACCCGACAGCGCAAGAAGGAGGGTTATGTTTTGAAACTACGGTTCTTTGTTACAATATAAGTTCATCTTGTACAAAAGCGCTATTCTATATTTTTACGAATTTAAAATTTTAAAAATATATTGTCTGATTTAGTAGGTACCCAAACCATTATTGATAGGTAGATTTGCATCTCAATTGGAAATATGCATGTATTTTTGTTGTTCTTTAAAAATATATATTAATGTTTTGATTTTTTTATAGAAGTAGTTTTTTGGCGCTGTGCCAAAAAACTAGTTCTATTAGGAAAACAAAACATTTAAAATCACAAAGTGATAAATGCATTTTCAAAAAAAAACGGGCAAGAAAATGTCTGACCATGCCCAGTGTATAAATAAACCATTCACATAGTTTTAATTCATGGAAAAATATAATGTTGTTTTATATTAGATAATTAATTCTTTTTTAAAACAAACGAAAAATAATACTCAATTACTATCATTGTGTCTAATTTTGTAATTTATCTAATCAAATTCATTATTAAATTTACTGTATACCAACTTACCTACACGTGTAAATACCAACATAATATATTGCAGGTGCAAAAAGTAAATGGATTTTTACAACCGTACTTATCACCTAAGTATATATACGTTTAATACCGTGTCAATGGAACGTCTGGACATATTTCGTCATAGTACAAATTCCAGTAAAACAATTCCAATTTTTAATTCAAGGCTAAATTGTCTACTTCTGTTTTAGACATATTCTATTTGAACAGTTGTTATAATTATTTGGCCGGATGAAAAGAGTAGGTACCTACCTACGACAATCGCATTTTTATATAGCTCATCAGAAATGTAATATGTCATATGAAGTGATCTAAGTAGTAAAGTAAATCTATGAAAATATTGTCGTCTGAATGCCTTAGCAATTGCAATTATCATCATCATACCTGTAAAAAAATTAATGGTTCATTAATGGAATAGTCGATTTTCAAAAACTCTATGAGAAAATCGACTATTTCGTCGTCGTCGTCGTTATTATTATTAATAGAAAAAAATACAATTTACTGCAATGCAGCTGAAATTTCATATTTGTATATTCAAATCAAAATAAAGATCTCTGCTGAACAATGTAGACGCCAACACTTCTTTTTTTTATTAAAAAATAACCAATGAAATTAAATTGAGCAAAGGATTTTACTTCCATATGCACACACACAAACGTTCCATACATTACTAGTTCATCTTTACTCGGAACAACAAATTGCATACTGTCAAAATGGTGTCCTATTTGGGTAACGAACCCACAATCTCTTTCACGCACTTCCACTCCGCCGCCTAGACAGTCAGACTAATTAAAGACTCTTTATATTTCATGTGGTGTTGTTACTTGATGAGTTCAAATCTAGACGTAAGCGATTAGACGAAGGTGTGTCGTAGACAAATTAATATTTTATAAACTATAAAAGAAACGGTGAGGTTTTTGTCCTATTTGTAAGTCACTCAAACAAATGCGTATTAAAAAAACTAATGATTTTCGTCTGGGTCTCGTCTGCTTCATTATTTAAAATATTGTGCCCCTCAGGCGTATAAGCAATACATAGATACCTGTTATTTTCTATACCTAGATTCTAATTACTGGATACTGCGTCTTAATTTCACATTGATGTAAAAAAGTTAGTTCGCATGACGTCGCCATCGTACTGATAATACCTGACTACCTATAATGAGATGAATAAATGTCGTGTTATTATTATTTAAGCTGCGATTGAAAACTAGTTCCACACTAGTGAAATCTATGCGAATGTCTAGACACTGTAGGTAAATAACTATACGGGTATGTATAGTCTAAAATGCGTCTTTTGTCTATGTAAGGATGCCTGTCTGCGCCGACCGTTAGTGTGAATCAACTTTGCGTCATTATAATTATGTTACTCCTGTGAGTACAAAAAGGCGAGCTTTTCTTAACGGGCCGGTGATGTGTGAGTCGACCTCAAGGCTTTGTGGCCGGCCAGACAGTCCGAAAAACATCTAACAAAAGAAGCCATATGAACACGTCTAGTCGGTTTTAGGAATTCGCGCTAATGCGTCTGGCGACCCACTTGAATACATTTGCGGCCACTCGGACGTTATAAAATTATTTAATAATACATTCTATTAGATGCGTCTTCTGCTGTGTCGACGAAGATCATGCGGCGTGGGTAGTACGTCCCATAAGTTAATGTATTGGTACTTAATGTAATTGTGTCTGGTTGATGGTAAGTTATAATGCTCTACCAGGTAGAAGCTGTTTTCTCACGCATTTAGTTCGACATAGCTTAAGTGAAAATGCAGTTAGTGCTAGTTCGTACGTATTTTATATCTTCTCAAATCTTTTTTCCATTTGTTGCCATTATGACAAAGGTAAGGTAGGTATACCTATCTTAGTTTTATAAAATTTGTTTCTAATGTATACTGTACGAAAAGCAAGTGATGATTAAACAAATGAATATTGACGTAACAGCCAAAATAATTAAAGAACACTATGTAATTATTATATTAATCAAAGCTTAGGCTAACTTATGCTTATAATCCTTTATTCACTGCGGTACATGCACCACGTGTTATAGATTGTTGACAGAACTCTACATTTGAATGGTATCAAATTGCCTGTATTAGCTTGCGAATTATTAAATTGGCTTGCGTCATAGTAATGCATAGTATTGATAAGATTTTTTAATTGCTCCTAATAAAAAGTTTATTATCAACCTTTTTACAAAATAAAGGTAGAGTAGGTAAATAATAAGGACTCTACATGTAACTACTTGAAGTCAAATCAAATGGTATATTTATCTCTTCTTACGTATGGACATCCGTCTAGGCGAGAGATATATAGGCATGGTAAGTTAAGTGCAGGCCACACTACTAGCTGGCGAGTGAGCCAGCGAGCTAGTCGGCGTAGTAAGGCGAGGGAAACTGTACAAACTTAGCGAAGCTCTGATATACACCGCAAACTACCGACGGGTGAGCGAGCGGACGGGAGACCGAGTGAGTGTAAGAGCGAAGGGAGCATTATTTTACCTTTTTAGGGTTCCGTAGCCAAAATGGCAATGGAACCCTTATAGTTTCGCCATGTCCGTATATCCGTCCGTCCGCAGCTTAGCTGATTTACTGTTAGTGCTAGATGGCTATAATTTTGCATGGTTACGTTGGAGTTGTAGTTGGAGATATAAAAAAAAAACATGGTAGTATATAGTGAAATGAAAAGGAAAACTACTAAGCTAAGTAACTAAGCTGATCAAATTAGAAGTAACAAACTTTTCGTACAAATATCATTGAAAATTATTATTAAGTATAACGTTGTTAGTAGTATCAAACAAAAAAAATATAAATATACATATATTGTCAAGTATTGAAAATTGAAAAAATAATGGTTGCTAACTAACTTTTTTAATATTACAGTCATAATCATGTTTATACCTTTTTGAAATGCTTAAGATGAGCCCTTTAATTTGATACCCATATCGCAGTATTCAAAACAACTTTTTTTTCACACCTCAAATTTTGACATTTTGCAGCCGCCATGTTTGTTTTTATCAAACGTCACATATCTAAGAACACTTGGGCAATCAAGACGAATCTAACGACATCTTAATTATATAAATCCGTTCAGTGGATTGTGAGATATCAGGCAATAAAGCATATTACATACAGTCGGGAAACTTCCTTACAGTCGGGAAAAACAACAGTAAACCCACTTCTGAAGCCGCATTATTCGGATGGGGACTACGGAACCCTACATTGTGCGTGGCCTGACATGCGCTTGCCGGTTTTATTTTATACTTTGGTTCACACCGCAAATACAGAGCTAGGCTACGCTAACGAGATGAACGAGTAGCTTCGCTGGAATTATATTTCGTTCGCATCGTTTGAATCGTTGATCTCGGTAATCCGCGGTGTGAACCGAAATATGAAAAGAGGTGTAACGCTGTTCGCCCAGCTTAGTTGCTCGCTAGTCAGCTGGCGGTGTGGCCTGCGCTTAAATCAAGGTCAAATATTGTGAATGCAACTAGGTACTCATAATATCGACCCGATTTTAGACATATCTTCATGACAAACAATATTGATGATAGATATAATAGAATGATGAATATTTATTACAACTCTTTCATGAAACTTTCTGTCACACTATTCAAATTTAGGTTAAATTATATAGACGGCGCAGAGCAACTTGGCTTAATAACATACTTATAACTTATTCCTGGAAATCGCTTCTAACCTATTTATTTAATATATAGTATAATAATATAATATCTTGGGACAACTCACACAACGCTATCTGATCCCAAACTAAGCATAGCTTGTACTATGGAAACCAGACAACTGATAAACATACTTAAATATTTCTAAATACATACAAATTATAGATTTGTGGATTATCTTATCCATTCGATACTTTTCAAGCCATGATGAAATTCGGATCGTCAATAATCTGGAGACAGCTAGAATAGACAGGTAGTAGTATTATACAATGCTACTAGTAAAACTTTAAACTAGTAAGAGTTTGGATTAATTCATTTGTTTTAGTAAATCTCATAACGGAGTTCTGGTTGATACAAACATTAGCGCCCGCCCTTGGCATGCATGTATTTTTGCCTAAATCTAAAACATATAGTGAAAAACACATCAAACTCCTTTGCGTAGTTTAGAAGATCTAAGCATACATAGGGACAGACAGTGGGAAGCGACATTGTTTTATACTATGTAATGAAGATAATATATGAGCCGGGAAGTTGTTGGCAAAAGCGTAACGTCATTATTCTTTTCTAAATATTTTTATGTGTTCATAATCATTAATTAATGAATTAATTGTTAAAAATAATTAATAATGTAATTCGAAGGTACCGTAATTGTCATACTGCAAACCTATTATATTTCTTTATAAAAATGTTTTTAATAACTGTAATTATTTGCTCTATGAATGAATTATTTTTTGCAAAAAAAAGAGGAGCCTTATATTTAAAATTTAACAAGAGACGCATTCATAAATAAATTCCCTATTCGTTTAAACACGTTTAGATAAAATAATGAAAATCGTAATTTGAACATGCCTTAATGCACATGTATTATTTGCTTTGTAAATATTTTTGGGTAGAGGTAAGTCGATATTATTGAAAAAAAGGGCGTCTTAAATAAAATTTAATAAGAGACGTACCTACTATTTAATTTATCAAGCTCAATTCAGGCTAGGCTCGGGCAATAACCGCCCGGTTTTGAACAGACATTATTTTGTCTGGCCATCGACACGAGGGCCTACAGACACGATACTTGCTAGACTGATAAGGTACTATGTGTCATAAATTGAATTTTATGTCTGGGCCTATTCGATATTGTAAGCACGCAAGTAGGTACAGCCTTTGTTTTCTATTAAAATACGTTATACACACTAACTGACTTCAATCATTCTACTTATGTATAAGTACCTGTATAATAACTCTTGAATATATTTGTCATACTTCAATGGTACTTTAAAAAATAAAGAAATAATACTATATACTATAAAATGTTGCTACTTGTTAATTGTGACAAATATTACGTATAATAGTTTTCAAATGTATCGCTATAGAATAATAAGACAGTATTTTTAATAATCTTTTAAATTAAATAAATAATTTCAGGTAGAATGCAGACAGTTTAAAAAACTTGCGCTTTTAAATTCTTTTTTTTAACGGCTGTTGCCTTACAGACGTCGAAACACAGAGTTCATTGACCACTAAAGATAGTCTGGCCTTGTGTGTCTGTAATGTCTATGAATTTGTCTAGCAGATTCTTTACTATACATACTATATTGTTTAATGTGCATGTGTTGCAAATATTAAGTACGCATGGGCCAATTTTTGAGTTATACAGTCCGTTTTTATTCATAAGTTTAACGTAAATTTCCTAGTGAATCTATAGCATGAATCATCCTGAAGCAATTCAAGGCGTATTGCAAAATCTTTAGATTCGTCACGTTGATTTTATGGCCTTTATAGTCAAGTATCCGAGACTTTTCCTCAATATGTCATTGACTTCTTATTTGGGCCTAAACAGGGCTTAATTCGTTAACTGTTCACAATTCGATTCTGACACGTAATACCTTAGCCTTTATAGCCTATTTGTTTGATATTGTTTTTTAACATTTTGTTTTTGTCTTCGATCTTTATTTATAGTTCTAATTGAGCTTATTAGGAATTTAGTTGAACATGGAATAAATAGTTTATTTTTCGATGAACCTAACTAGCGTAACGAAGATTCTAGTAAGCGTGCTGAAATTGTTGAATTATTTTATACGGTTCAAAACATTATTATTTTAATGTCATCTAGCTGTTTCTAGAATGTGACTGTCGTTATGACTGAAGACTAGCGATTTAGAACGCTCATTCAATCGATCGATCGTGCCTAACGGTTAAAAATGCACAATCGATCAGATATCGATTTTTAACATTCTAATTAACGTGGACATACAGGGGTACCCACTACAGGACAACCATTTTACATTGCTTCCCTCACCCCCCACAATACTATTTGTGGGGGGTGAGGGAAGCAATAATAATAATAATAATAATAATAATAATAATAATAATAATAATAATAATAATAAACCCCTCGGGGCTAGTTGTTGTCTCCCTATATGAGATTAACGCAACACCCTGAGGGCATAGTAGCAGCTCTTGAAATCCTTATGACACCAATAAAAAATGTCTCATGAGGGTGAAATAAGAGTACACAAACCGCAGGGCAGCTTTGTGGTGAGCTGAATGTGCGTGGCGACACTGCGGTCCCGATGCCTCAGAGAGTCGGTCAGGGCCTCGTCTCCCGCTTGCCTTCACCGGCCGGCAGGAGTGGAACACCAAGAGCGCCCGCAGGACTCTCAACTCTGGCTTGCCTTAACCGGCCGGCCAGAGGGAGGTCGCCAGAGCTTGTATGCTCGGGGGTGGAAGTGTCATTTTCAAGGGCATAACTACGGGGAAACCCGCTCACGGGCCCTCTTCGTGATGGTGAAACCGGCGCCGCACCGCTCGACACCCCAAGCTGCTCACATCCATGTTGCTCCCTGTCGCCTGTTTGGCTGTATGCCTGTGGCGGCCAGAAGGGGGCCCATCTAGTGAGTGGCGAGTCACCGCCTGCCCATTTGTCCGTGTGTTTTTACCATGTGTTTGCAGGGCAGGCGCTATAGTCCTTCAATAGTACAGCTAACCATTCCACTAACACATCACCTCCATAACCCAGTTTTTTAGCTACCACTTTTTGACAATAGTTTTTACACTAACCGGGGAATGTCGTTGGGTACATTTATATAGTGTATACAACGATATTCGCCGGTTTGTGTCACATAGCCTTTAGATTAAAGTGTCTAACGGGCCTCTACGTGTTGGCTTCGGCCCCACGCACGCCTCCCAAATGACCGGGACTCCATAGTCCCGTGATATGGAAACGACATACATAATAATAATAATAATAATAATAATAATAATAATAATAACTTGGGACAACTCACACAACGCTATCTGATCCCAAACTAAGCAGAGCTTGTACTATGGAAACCAGACAACTGATAAACATACTTAAATATTTCTAAATACATACATATTATAGATAAATAACACCCAGACACAGAATAAACCATCGAGCTCATCACACAAAGTTTTATCCTGGGTGGGGATCGAACCCACGACCTCTTGCGTAGCAGTCGGATACACTCCCACCGCGCCACAGAGGCAGTCTTGGTAAATGGTTGATTATACTAATAAAAATAGGCAGAGTGACGTGGTTTTAATTGATTTAAATTCCTAATATCAATTTCATTTTCTACATGATATTTTTTTAAATAATGATTCACAAAATATTTAATTTGTCTGTAGATACTTACCTACTTTAAAAATCTTAATTAATTATGGGTTGTAATCAGAACGTTGAACTGGATCTAAAACATATTATAGCTAGGTTTGTAGATTTCTATAAAGTTGTGACAAGTTCTTTAATGGCCTAGTAGAGCGATGTAGAGTTGACAAATTTACACTAGTCGCAGTTTTAAGATTGTTTTCCTGTCATTAAGGGCATCCTAGTCGATGATTCTACCATTAAAACGCGCATAAGTGATTACTCCTTTGTTTAAGGTTGTAAGTCAAAGCTTAAAATGAATATCAGTTCGTTTTATTAAAAGCTAGGCCAAAAAAAAATCATACTCGTAGTAGTCAAAAATCCCTTAGATACCTAATTCGTCTGATAAGATTCCTACGTAACCAAGGGTAGTTGTTGTTAGAGGCTTCTTAGGAAATGTACCAGGTGACGATTAACAGTATTATTCCGGCACGTTGGTTTCAAGCTAGCTTGGGTAGTTCGTGCCTTGTGACCAGGTGCAGAGTCCTTCTGGAAAGTCCACGGTACATTTTTAAAAAGTATATTGCCGAGAGGTTTCACAACACGATCGAAGACTGTCTCTTGATACACTTTTTTGAAGTGAAGTTTTCATTCCTTCTTCACAAAAATGTAGCTTTGTGACGCCTTGATAAAACACACCCCACCAAACCATCACTGACGCAGGATGATGACCACGCTGAACCTATCCGACGACTTGAGCAGCTTCTTTAGAACTGTGAGCGTACACTTTATCTTTTTGCTTATTGTAGTGCTCTTCAATCGTGAATTTTTTTTTCCGGTATAGAGGTTATTTCTGTGCCCTTCACCTGCGTATCGCGACAGAAAGTGTTTTGATCGATCCACTCTCTTTAATTGTAAAGATTGATTTAGAGCATGTCCTGTATATCGACGATAAGCACCGAGCTTCAGGTCTTGTTTTATAATACGCGACAGAGTCCTAGCGGGGATCTTGATTTCTCGCGATAAGATTTTTTGCTTCCTAATAGGATTTCGACAAATTCTGGCTTTAACAGCCTTTGTAGTTCTAACAGCACGCGGCCGCCCCGATCTTGTATGGTCTTCTACAGAGGAAGTGTTGTTGTATATGTTGATAGTAAAGTTATAGTGTCTGGAATATGACCGACGGCTCCATACCCACTTTACGCAAGGCGATCACCGCAATCCTATTTTCTTTAACACCCGTAATCCATATTGTAATTTGAAAGTAATTAGGGTGCGCTAAATCGATCTAGCTAGGTTTAATTTTTGAAAACGTCGTTAAAAAAACCGAGCAAGGCTAGGTACTAGTTAAAGAAATGTGCTGTCGAGGCTAAGATTTAAAATATTTATGTTATCTCAGACACTCTGCTCTGCTACCTTTAAGACTCGATAAGATTCAGCGATCGTTCGTTACATTTGTCACTGGCGAATACGAAACTTATTTACTTTGATATAATAGCATTGCCTTAAATCCTGATAAGTGAAGGACAATTCGACTGTATTCTTCACATGTCAGGATTCAAGGCATTGTTATTATATCAGTTTCGGGCGGAGGCCGGAGAAGCTAACGCGTAGCGTAAGGTGGATCCATCGGGATGGGATAAGGTTGATCACAGGTTCGAGTCCCGCCAGATAAATTTTTACTTAACTGCAAAGAAATACATACATTTAATCTATACCTACCTATATTAAAACGTGAAGAAAAAAGTTTGTATCTGTAGTTGTAATTTTTCACTAAAATTGGGCATAGTTACAGTTTATATGGAGAACAAGTTCAGAAAGCTAATATTTTAAATAATTTTGTATTAGAAATACATGAATTAAATTAAAATAAACATTACTCATACTCCTGCGAGTTCGATGCCGATCCGATCGACACACTCTGCCAGTGTCAAACAGAATTGACTTGATTACAACTTTTTATGGTCTAATTTAGACCACTAGGCAATGCCTAGTATGAAACACACCGTCTACCGCGTTGTTTGCGTGCTCGCCGCGCTCTTGAAAGCCGGCCCCGGTCCACTGATCCGTTAAAGAGTTGAGAGTTGAAACTTAGATCAAAAAAATTCAAATTAACGTTTTCATTAGATTTGAGAAACAGATTTAATCGAATTCGCATGTTTTTGAATTCAAAACGTAAATGCTGCCTATTTTATTTTATACTAGCTTGTGCCCGCAGCTCCGCCCGTGTTTGTTTATGTCTTCGCTAATAAAACAGAGATAAAGCTAGAGTAGTTCGGGTAGGAAAAAAAACTGCAATGGGTTTTAGTTTTGCCGTAAAATTTATTTCCATGAAGGTTCCTTCGACTTCAGAGAATATTTGAAAAAAGGATTGCTGATTTGGATCAATTCGCCTATTATGTTTCCGTTTAAGTCGTTTTCGATTTCTGCGCTTAAATAGCACTTAACACTTATGGCGAGACATTTTAACACGCTTTTATTAATTTATAGACATTCTCTAGATAAGCGCATGCGGCTACCGTACTGTAGGTAAGGCTATGCAGCATTCTTGTCGGGTAGACGTGAAAAGATAGGTTAAAACCCAATAAACAATCGAAAAACATCCTCATTATGATCATTTGACTATGTCTACTACGATACTTAATGTTCAGTTTTAGGCTTGACGTACACAGCCGCAAACTTTGCCCTAAACACCGCCTGCGTGGCTATAACTCCTAACATAAGCCTTTGAGCTTAGCTGGAGGGATTAACAAGATTGTTAGTAACGTAGGACCCAGTCCCACATTGCTAGTTATCTTTTAAAAAAATATATATATATATACAATTTGACACGGGAATAAACGCATTTAAACTTGCTACAAACTGACTTTTGACCACGGTCAGTGTAACCCAGTCGAAACGTCAAGCATAAGGTAAATAGTTAACTTAGTTTAAACGCGTTTATTCCCGTGTCAAATTATGTATGTATATTTTTTAATATTTTTTTCAAAAGATAACTAGCTGTGTGGGACTGGATTCTACATTACTAATCATCTTGTTAATCCCTCCAGCTAAGCTCAAAGGCTTAGCTTAGGCTAAGCTTACCTATGTTAGGAGTGGGTTCACGTCGTTAGTATAAGGGCAGGATTCGAACCCACGACCTCACGATTGCACGATCATTGTCGCGTTAGACCTAAGCTTCTTTTTATTGACTTCTCCGAACTGGTCTAGTAGTCTTTCAGATAGCGACGGAGCTAAGGCGTACCCTGCAAGCGACGCGATGTAGCTCTATGATCAATGGTCAAGAATTGACGTACATAGAGATGTCATCTGACAGGAATGTATGGAAGGATATATGATTAGGGCAGGAGTAGTCTTTCGTGGTTTAAATATAACATCATCCATACATATCTAAATGACTGGCAGGTCATTTAGATATGGAGACTAGACTGTTGTTGCAACTTGTCATAGGTGAAATATTTTTGGTAGGATTATGATACCACAAAATTAAACAATTAGCCACGAAACGGATAGGGCCTTGAGACAGATCTCATAAGTTTTATTTCAGCAGAAAGTGGCACGTGTGCGCAAAGCATAACCATTTTTAATGTCAGCCGAGGTCACGACGCGACTGGCTTGTAGAAAAAACGATGCCCAACATGCTTTTTAAGCGGTAAAAAGTAGACACGCCGCAAAAAATGTTCCGACGTCGGCGGTGGCGGCAGGCGGTGCAACGAGAACTCTAAGGAGCGACCTACACACACGATCTAATAAGTATAAGCACTAAACACTGAGCTTACAGAAGAGACACTGAGTTGCTTAACCAAAGCTTTATTTCGAATCATCAAAGCTCCAAAATGTATGCGGTAAAACTTTTTTTTAATATATCTTATATCTAACTTTTCGTGACAATTTGATATTGGAAATTTGTGTGCTCACTTAACATTTGTAAATATTAAAACTAACTCATAGTTTAAACATTTGCAAATGTTACGCGCTTTAGGACTCTTTTAGACGTCCGGTTTTTTCACCGGACGCCGAATGGATTTATGTCACCGGACTTGCAGTGTTGTATGGGTTACAATGATAGTGTTTACACGCACCGGATATGGGTTCGGCGTTACACTACAGTCGTCCGGCGTCCGGTGAAAAAAACCGGACGTCCTAAAGAGCCTCAGCATGATTATTTCACTCCAGCAAGGCACACGTAGACATCGTTAACAAACAGAAATCTCAGAGCACATTTAGAACAAATTGCCCTGAGATGATCCCATATTTCGTATCTGTGAGAGATATGTGTGTGTGTGTGTGTTGGCCGAGCGAGTTTCTGTTAAGGTTTCCTTCTGTGCTCTCTTAGTTTAGTGATATGACCAACTTAAATTACATTTGCCTAGGTTATATTTGTTAGAAAAGAACTAAAGTGTATATAAAAACATGCTGGATACAATGTTCTGAGGAACATCTACGTTTGATTGTCATTAGAGTTTTAAGAATGGAGGCTGGTATTTTTTATTAATCGTTAGATTACGTCAACGTACGGCAAGAATTTGAATTTAAAACTCTAACTTAAAGGTATAGATTTGTTTTTCTATACCTTTAAGTTAGAGTTTTAAATAGTATATAATAGATGCCTCTCTCGCTCTCTCTCTCTCTCTCTCTCTCTCTCTCTCTTCCCGACTATTTATCCCACATGGTGGTAGGGTCAGCCTTCTTCGTATTCTCCACTTCGTCCTGTCCCTGATATCGTCATCAGAAACATGTCTTCCTGTCCCTGCGCTTAGGTCTTCCCCTGGGTTTTGGTTTTATTTAATAAATGCCTATGTGAACAAAATCTTACCAATTTATATTACGCTAGGTATATTGTACAATAGTAGACCCGATCTAGGTTCAGCCAAAACAAAATTGAAAACCTTAAAAAATGTCTTTAAAATTCTGATGATGACTTCAAAAGTAGCTCCGTTATTATTAACCGACTATGGCGAAGGTTATGTTTTGGCACACTTAATATGGTTGTAAATACGTATGTTGTACCGTAGCGCCTAAGCTTCTCATCCAGTTTCGATGAATAAGGTGTCAACTAGATCCTCATTATGGTGCGGTATCACGGTAGTAGTATATATAGTGACATTAAAAGGAAAACTCATAGCTAAGTACTAATTCCAATTCAACAACAAAATCTTTAAATATATATTTCTTGTGTGCGTGTGTATGTCACTAAACTCCTCCTAGACGGCTGGACCGATTTTGATGATTTTTTTTGTGTGAATTCAAGGGGACTCGAGGATGGTTTAGATTCACAATTGAACCCGATTTACAAAACAAAAGAGTCGAAACGAAGTTCGCCGGGGCAGCTAGTTATGTATAAATTCCATTGAAAATTATTATTAAGTAGATAAAACGTTGTAAGTATAAAACAAAACAACAGAAAACCCGAATAATGCAGCTTATGAAGTTCATAAGCCGCATTATTCGGTTGAGGGGGCTATGACTACGGAACCCTACATTGTGCGTGGCCCGACATGCAATTGCCCAGTTTTTTTTAATTAAATCCAAAAATTAAGAAAAAGAACTATCGAACTAAATGAGTGAACTAGTTCGCTGTATACCCAAGACTAAATATGCCTAGCTTATTTGTAAGTAGTTAGTACCTTAACCTACTAACAGACAGCTACGATACGATTTTGTTAAATGCTACGAAATAGAAATTAATTGGTAATTCTTTTTCCACATTTTATTTTTTTATTAAAACTTGTCTAACTTACCTTAGAATTAATTCTCTTAGTAAAAGCTGTCAGTAGTTTGTGGTAAAAGTCCCAGATACGCATGAAATTTTTTTTAGCAGATGTTCACGAAAAATTAAACAAAACTAAAGTCACAAACTTTTGCACAGTTTTTTTATGTAGACGACAAGAATATTAGATGGCAGGTAATTGAATCAAAAGATGATTACATAAGTAACTCGATAAGTTTTAAGTTATGAAAAAACTAAACAAATTATTTACAATATTTATTTTAGATTGTTTCGTTTGTTTCGTTAATTAATACTCTCCTTCATTCTCTATGCAAAAGTTCATTCATAAAAAACACCAGTGAGTGAAGTTGGTGCCTAAAACATAAAACTACATTTCCTGGCGCCAAGTTCAAAATGTTTAATTATTTTTTGTAGGTACAGCAACAAAGTAATTTGAAGTTGTACCTATATTATTGTTTGCTTTTCTTTTTAGTTACCTTATATTTCTTTTGGAAGTCGGTTTTTATTTTTTTGTAAAAGTTTTTATGTTATTTTCTTATAATTATTTTCCCTAGTTTGTTTTGCGAATTTGGCACTGAATATAAGTACCCACAAGTCTAGAATGCCACTAATATAGGAACAAATCTATGACTTATAATAGGTAGTGTAGTTTTGCTATCTAATGGATTAATAAGTCATCATCTTCCAGTTCTTCAACTCAATTACTTCAATCTATCAATCAGCCTGTATCGATGTACTGCTGGACATAGGCCTCTTCTAATTTACGCCCCAACACCTTCAATATCAATTACTTGGAGTCGGCACAGTATGTATTTTACCTCCACACACTTGTAGTGAATAAATGAGGTCGAGTTTGATTATATTGCACTAGCTGTCCCGCGCAACTTCGTCATCGAAAATTTTCCCCGTTTTTGCAATATTTCTCATTGTTGCTCCGCTCCTATTGATCGTAGCGTGATGTTATATAGCATATAGCCTTCCTCGATAAATGGGCTATCCAACAGTGAAAGAAGTTTTCAATTCGGATCAGTAGTTCCTGAGATTACCGCGTTAAAACCAACAAACAAACTCTTCAGCTTTATAATATTAGTATAGATTCACAGGTAATACAAGTTCTAATAAATTATTAGAAAAGCGTGTTAATAGTGTAAGGCAATTATTAATATCCTGTGTAAGATTAAATTTATTTCTTATAGCAGGTTTGACGCTTCAAATATAAACTATTATAAGTGCTTGTTTGGTTTGCTAGTCCCCATGGGATTTTATAGCATTTTATCTGTATAAATATTTTTCCCTTTTCCCCAAAATTTGGATGACTACAATGAAAATAATTTAAGTATACCTACAACATTAACCAGCTAATAGTAGGTAAGTGTTAAAATATCCTGAAAAATAATTATGTTCGTCCATAGTTTAAAAGGTAAATGATTTGACGACATGATACTTTTAGACGTTTTATAAAGTTGTATTTCATACAAACTTGACGTTTAATTTAAAAGAGACAGTTTTACTATACATATGCTGAGTACCTACCTTAGTGCTTCTCTACACATATTGTAATTGTATTCACTGAACTGAAAGTTATCGAATTGAAAATGGTGTTGCAGATTTTGGGAAGTCAGATTCCTAATTCATAGTTGCATCTATGAATTAGGAATCTGACTTCCCAAAATCTAACCACCATTTTCTAATGTATTTCTCTAATCTGCTAATTTAATTAATGTTTTAGAAAGTGTCTACTTGAATTTGGTGAATGTATGGTGAATTTGGGTCTATTTTGGCTTCATTTATGTTAACTGCCTTTGCCTAATATCGACTTCAAGAATGAAATCAATATTGAAATTGGGTTGACAAAGTCAATCAACCAATCTGTCACATAATAATTCAACTAGGCAACTGTTATATTTCTCGTCTATATTATGACTATACAGTATCTTGGATTAACCCCCAAGTAGAGGTTAAATACCGATACAGGCGTGTGGATTTATATAAGTACGACGAAGTAAGACACGCAACCGTTTTATTAATAACTATGAATCTGTATCACACAATACCAAAATAATAATATTGCTGATCGAAGAGTAAGTAATTTATAATACCTACCTATTAAACGCTCGGCAAAGATTACCAAAGGAATATTATAGAACTTATAGATGCTATACGCAAGTTTTTTTACTCATTGATTTGATCTCGACGAGATTGAGTCTCTAACTATAAACGGTATTGGCTTGTCAATACTTCCACCACGATGTTGGAGTAATCCAGAAAGGTTCACAAAACATCTAATTAGGCTGGGTGAATACCTACTTAATACACCGGAAGCAATTTCAGCATATTAAGTAGGTATTCATTTAGCTTGTTTTTAGACTATTTATTTGAGAACTCCGAAGTTTTTCTTTCAGTACGGGGTCCATAATCTGAACTGGCGCTTGCGCGGCGGACATCTTTCAGCGCACCGCGCATGCGCCAGTTCGCACGGGCTTGCCGCGAAAACATAAAAAAAGAACGTGAATAAGGACCCGGATCGCGTAGTGATCACTAAGACAATCTGTCAAGACAATAAATAGTGTTTGACATTGGCAGTAACGTAAACAGTGAATATTATTAATTTGACAGCCTCTGTGGCGCGGTGGGAGTGTATCCGACTGCTACGCACGAGGTCGTGGGTTCGATCCCCACCCAGGATAAAACTTTGTGTGATGAGCACGATTCTGTGTCTGGGTGTTAATTATCTATATTAAGTATGTATTCAGAAATATATAAGTATGTTTATCAGTTGTCTGGTTTCCATAGTACAAGATCTGCTTAGTTTGGGATCAGATTGCGTTGTGTGAGTTGTCCCAAGATATTATTATTATAGATATTATTAAAAAATATTTGTTTGTTATACATACCTAACACTTATTATTATTATAAATGGCTTTCTGCACTTCTTTTCAATAGAATCTTTAACTATGCCAAGTTTTCACGTCCCTCTGTCTGTGCAATTTTCTTTGACAGGGATTCAAAGATTTCGCTTCATATACGTACATGCATTTATATAGGTAGGTTACATGCTTACGCATTAATGTCTATTTGATTTTTTGTGCCCAATATTGAACATATAAGTTATACTTCGTATGTTCATCAATTAAAAATCAATAACAATGACTCAACAGTACACGTGAAAGAGTTAACATGCTAAAAAGATTTTTATATGTTTTTGTTAGCAAGAAGATTTTGAATTGATGGTAGAATGTTTTACTAATAACACCTTTGGGATTTCTATAACACAACCGAATTTTCAGTAAGCAGACACAAATTTAAAGTGACGATCCCGGCATCGGCTACACAGAAGTCAAAGCTAGTGTAGCGACATTATCGATTGTGCACTACATTTATGGATATGTCACAGTCACGCGAAACGTAGGACATAGATACACTATCGATTTGTCAAACTGATCAGGCCTACAGCGAAACACTTCCAGAAGACCGCAGTAAAACGCATAGACGGACGGACGGAGAGGATCTACACCAAGTAGATGAATATTAACAGTAGGTAGACGCTGACACAATCCGTTTACGTTTAATGGGTTTTACTTTTAAACACGTACCTACCTAAGTATATAATAGGAAGAAGACCATATTATCACAAAATACTAAAAGTACTTAAGGAAAGCTTCGCTTCGCTCGAGATCAGTCGGTGCCAAACTATCCTGAGGATGCCTCGTATAGAGGCGAAACATGTGTGTCGATGTTTCACTTCGTGGAAGCGGAATATTGCGAGTCAAGGGTCCGGAGGTGCTTACCACTCGACTTGGTGAAAGTACTTGTCACTAATTTTCTTTGTTGCAAGTCTCTCATTTTGTGTTCGATCTGTCAATCTATTTCGATTGTTGTATTAAGGACATTTCCATACTATTACAATGGTGGTGATTCACAGTTCGAGGGGTGGGTTCCCTCCTTAAAAATCTACTTAAGATGGATTTCTGCCATGCAAACACCTGATTCAATCAGTTATCACAAAGATAGTAAGTTTATTTTAGTAGAGGACTATTTTTCGTAAAGATAAGTATTTCATACAACCTTACACGAATTAATTTAGTAAGATAATTGTAATTCTAAATTGACAAAGCGGCGGGCAATGTGATATTGAATGAATGAGCTATTTTTGTAATAGGAATCTTATTTCAAGATTCCTATTACGTGTTACTATTGATCTATGAAACAAAATACTGTTAGTAAACAATTGTAGGGTTATTTATGACATTTCCCATTAACTACTAAGAAATAATAGAAATGCGTAGTAGTTTTTCTATGAGTAAAATTATTTTGTTGAAGTGGCAAGTATTTATTTTGTGAGCGTCAAGATGGAAAATATTTACAAATGCAGTACCTTTTCGTTATTACGCTCAAGTTTTAGTTACCTTCATAAATATATTTAGTAATTAAACAAAATACGTGGGCCAGCCATCTTGACAAGACGGCGGGACCAAGTTGATAGCCTGCACAGAGGCTTATCCTTACTATGCTCTAATACAATACCACACGATTATTGCTTTTTATTATCCCTTGCATGAATCGTTTAAAAATATCCACCATAAACTATGGCCGCCATCTTGATGATTAAGCTATTTTGTATTACTTACAAGTCGAAGGGCAACTTAATTTTAGTTTTCGATTTAATAAAATTTTGATTTACTTTTCATATGTAATATGACGTTAGAAGGTATTTATTGACAATATGATAGAGGTGGTGTCTCCAACCGTTACCTTCTTGTAGTAGTGAATAAAATCATTCAGTTATTAGAAAGATGCTGCTTTGAAATATTCTAGTTACTGCGCTATGGCGGTTACAGACGCTGTTTGACGAAGGCTTAAGTTTTTGGCTAATAGATTAACTTTCAAGTTAATTTGCTAGACTCTAATGTTTGTTAACTTTCTTGTTATTCATTAAAATTATCCACGGAAAACAGGTTTGTACTCTCTCGTCTCTATGTTTTTGGATTATACTAAGGAATGTGATTCTAGTTATCCAACTAGAAATAATTGTGAACATCATACCAGCTATAAAATCGTTACAAGTGTAATAATTATTAATAATAAATTAATAAAGGTATCCTTATATCTATACTAATATTATAAAGCTGAAGAGTTTGTTTGTTTGAAGGCGGTAATCTCAGGAACTACTGATCCGAATTGAAAAATTCTTTCGCTGTTAGATAGCCTATTTATTGAGGAAGGCTATAGGCTATATAACACGCTACGACCAATAGGAGCGGAGCAGCAATGAGAAATGTTGCAAAAACGGGGAAACATTACGCAGCCGAATATGTGTATGTCATGATATACCTAATGACCGCAGTTTTTGGTAGCAAATGGCATTAAATGACAATTCATCGAAAATTTAAAAATAAGTTGCCTTTCGACCAGTAATACAAAATTGCCTAATCATCAAGATGGTGGGACCATAGTTTACGGTGAATATTTTTGAAACCATTCATGCAAGGGATAATAAAAATCAGTAATAGTGAGATAGCAATATAGTATTGTATTTATGCATAGAAAATTCTTCTAACATCTTGACGTCGAAATTGCGGAACCACATATTTTGTTCAATTACTAAATTTGCGGTGCTTATTATAGGTAGCAAATAGTAGCAAAAAGGTACTGTACCTATTTGTTTGAATCGCCATCTTGCCGCTCACTTTATATTATTTTTTGCCCATATTTAAATTGTGTATTTTCAAGGGAGATTTTTTGTTCGAAAGACGTTTACTCCAAAATGGTCCCATATAAATCTGTCCTATAATATGGTGTTATATAGATTTTTGACAGCTTAAACAGTTTATTAACAAACAAGTGGTCGAAGGTTTTTATTTCCTTGTTATTTTCACCGGCACATGTAGAATCATTACTTATCACTAGTTTAGTAAGTTTCCGAAGGGAATAGGTACTGCCTTAAATGTTTCGGTATCTGCCCATAAAGAAAGTAATTTGATTCAATACTTTTAATAAATACTTTTACATGTAATTAGCGAAGATTACCTGTACCGAATATGCTTAGCCATTTACCTCTAGTGGCTTATATTATGTGCTTATTTTGTGATTTATATGGGTGCAGTTAATCTGTTAATCATACATTTCTTTGTTTTACCTCATTAGATAAATAAGTTTAGTTCATGGCTTCGTCAAAGTCGCTAGCAAGTATTGAGTTGCAAGACTGCCCGACTGTAGAGAGTTTAATCTCTACTAAGTATTATACTAGTGGCGCAAGAGTTCTTTGGCTGTATATGGTTTTCTTTTGATTTTCTGATTTAAAAATGATATCAGCAGTGGGCGCAGCCAAAATAGTTAAGTTAGAAATTCGAAGACACGTGACATCCATCTATCTGTACTCGCCTCTGTGGAAGATTAGGGCCTACCTACCATTCCTCAGACAAGAGGAGTTCTCACAGTTATTTTACTATGAAGTACTACGGTAACTAGCTAGCCTAGTACTTACTTTTCTTCGGCAAGCACCTTACAGATAGAATGTTATTTAATATTTTACGGTCGTTTAATTGTTACTAGCATTCCGTAAGCTTAAATACCTTTCTCAGTGATTAATGGCTCATAAAACTTAATAGATAGTACGCATTGGCGTCACAAGTTCTAAGTCTTCAGATGACCTAAAGAACGTTCCACGCGTGTCATCGACTTGGTATGCCTAGTACTTATTAAGCCCGTAATGTAATGTTAGGGAGTCAAATAATCAAAATAACATACCTACGTAAATTAAGATTAAAGCACCCACAAAGGTGAACGTACAGTCACTTTGGTGACTCCTTCGGTGATCCTATTACTCAGAACGAAAATGTGCTTATTTTGCCAATTTATTCGCAGAGACTAGAGTAAATAAAGGCCTATGGCAGTAACCTACTTAGTTTTTCTGTCTTTCTTTGAAAATTACTTTAAAAACATAACGAAGTTGCAATTTATTATACTTACGGGTTTTTTAGTTTGTATTATTCCTGCACATTACCAAATTAAGATGAGTTTATACATATTATGAACCTGGTGCAGAGAGCCCGGTGCATTTTATAAAATTCTTTGATATTACCGATAGAGAGAGAGAGATACGTTCGCCAATGCCACCCGTAGAGGCTGGTAAGAACGAGCTCCCAGTGAAGATTTCTACAGTGGCCAAGTGGGAATGCGTACGACTGTTGTGCAAGAGGTAGGTTGTGGATTCCATTCCCACACGGAAAAGTGACTGGAGTTAGATACTACTTTCTATCAGTTATTTAAAAGTTTGTTAAATCCCCCACAACACAGAGCTTAAACCACACACTTCCAGAATTAGTTAGAACATTCCCTGTCCTTCCTCTATCAAATGCTACGACTGTATGGTGAAGTACTAGCAATTTGGCACAGTGTGTGTGTATGTATGTGTCTCTAACTTTGGTTGTGTTTTTTTCCCGTTGTAAGAATGTTTGTAAAGTGAGGCACATTCGTCATTGAAAAATAAGACAGAAAGTTCTAGGAGGTTATTTTATGGTATCTTTGTTCTCCAATTTCAAATCTGGGTGTGTTTTTGCTCGGTAATTTAAAAGTTAAAGTCGTGTTTAAAATAATAGAACGAAAGTATTCCAGAAGGTTATTTTTAGTATCTTTGTCCTCCAATAAGTGATTGCAGAGCCCGATTTGACCTCGATCTCGGTCAGTCTAAAACTCTAAACATAAAGGCTTATTCCTTATAGTGTTATTTTAGATTGAAAACGAGTTGAAAACAATATTTGTGTCCGTGGGAGTCACAAGAAAAAATATTTAAGTGTTGATGCTTCTGAGAATGAAGTAATAGGTGGTCGGTATGTATTATTGCGATCATCGACCCATGAGCCTATCAAAGTTTTTGTATCATATTAAATGTTTCACTCTACATGGGGTTTTCCCTAACACGAGGCCTACATTTTATAATTTGCAGCTACTCTAACGCACCATAGAAAAAAGAAATTGTACGCAATAATAGGTACCCATTCGAAACTTAATTTTGATATAGGTATACAAAAAATACAACCACAAAGCAGAAAGAACATTTTTAAATTGGAAAGCTTTGTATTACTTAGGTATATAGAACTGTTCCGTTATTGACACACAGACAACCGAAACCGCTGAACATAGAAACATGTGAGTAATTTGGAAAATAATTCCTTAGAAATCAAACTTCTATAAAGCTAACAAGCGACGTATCTACTTAAAGTCAACCTGCTGACTTTCAGGACGAAAGGCCCGTGTCGTAGTGGCTTATTTCTTGACAATAACACATAAAAATAAGAAAGAAAAATACTCAATTATTTCAGCAAACACATCTGTCAACATTAAGTCAACAATTTAAAGGTGTAGTACATATTTATGGATAACACGTAGTTTTACCTCTTGCACTTACTACCACTGCACCACCGAGGCAGTACACCTCAGGTTTTATTTTTACCCAACTGCGACAGAAGGAGCAATGCTCTCAGAGCATCCATTTCTTTGGCACGCTCTTCAGCCTAAACGGCTTTACGAATTTTATCATGTAAGGTAACGTTGCATAATATGCCATTATGTCACTTCTACAATTAAGACGAATTAATTGTGTAAGTGGCATATGCTATATTTTTTCAGTTACCTATTTTTAAGCAGTCTGATTTTATTATTTATATAGTACTCGTAAATTTAGATAAATATTAAGGAATGGTGGTTGGTAACAGAAGACTCTACAATTTAATAAGAATGCTAAGAGTTAATATAGACACAATTATTAAAATAAATTTTAATTATCATACTGTTCATCTTCGATATTAAATCATACTAAAATCTTCATGTTGTAAAAGTAAGGCAACGTCGCAATGTTTTAAAAATATTCCTGAAGTCAATCTAAAATGTAATTGTACTTAAATGCAACAAAATTGACATAAAAATCTAATTCAAAATGTTAACATTTTGTATTAGAATTTCTTGTAGTTAAAATGAGCAGCCCATTGCAGCATGAACAACCCATATGGGTTACAAAGTGTGTAAACTCAATATAAATTAGAAAATCTAGTCCCATTTTGGTTATTTAACATTCTGCTATTTACTCTATTGCAAATCGTAAGAACAAATTAAGATAGGTACACCTATTTCCTTACCATTTCAGATTCAAATTAATGTTATATGTAAGAAGTACAAAAATAGCTTGAAACAATATATTAGATTCGATTCACTTTAAAGGGTGTCTGTATCTCTTTTTAGGACGTCTGGACATCCATTCAGACGAAAGAGATAGATAGACCTCAATGTCAAATATTTTGACTTCAAGTACTCGTAGCTATTCATAACCTGGATACGATTTAAATACTCTCTTCATGCTTAAAGCTATTACAACCCATTGTTGTTTACATGAAAGTATCTTTATATAATATCTTGGGACAACTCACACACAGCTATCTGATCTCAAGCTACGCATAACCTGTACTAGGGCAACCAGACAAGTGATAAACATACTAACTTATAAATTTCTAAACGCGTACATATCATGGATAAATTACACCCAGACACAGAATAAATAATCATGCTCACCACAGAAAGATTTATCCTGTGTAGGAATCGAATCTACGACCTCTGGCTTAGCAGGTCAATCAAAAGTCGTATGTTGTAGTCGTATATGATATGATAATGATATGGTAAAGTTGTGCCACACGATTAATCTTGCACAATTTTAATCTATTTTTTTTAAGGCTGGAACTAACAATAGTCATTACCTTTTCTATAAGTAGTTCAAATATAATTTTGCATTGATAAACACCTCATTACCTATGAATGAGAAACAAAACACCAAACAACTGTTGTAATATTCTTAGAATTGGAAATGTGCTTGCCATAAATTTATTTGTATGTTAGATTTTTGATGTGAATGGTTATAATGCAAAATAATATATACCTACTATATTACTTTATTGTAACAATTTAATTTCTAGGTAAGAGCAGAAAAGGTAACATTCTATTGCAAATAGAGAAGTATTTATTTCAATTTACTCTATAAAAACCTACCGAATTACATATTTGTGGAATAATAACATGACCATCGAAAAAAAATTAAGCTTATCTCAGACCTCGGCACCTGACAAGCTAAACAATAATTAAGCCGGCTTCAAAATTAACTGAAAATAATGTAATTAACTTACATATTTATTATTATTATATTATTGAGTTCGGCGCCAGAACTCATATGGTCTTTACTTAACAAACTCTAACAAATATGGTTAAAGATTTTAACAGACTTTTACGAAAACGGTAGATACAGCTTGATCTCCAGTGTACTAGCCGCGCCATATATTAGAGAGTTCAAGTAGAATGGTTGCAATAACCGAAGGTCACCGGCGCCTATGTAATCTATGGGCGTAGTCGTACCAGTAATATAAATAAGTTTACTGCATTCCTGAATCTAAATATTAGGCATTTATGATGGAGGGATGTACATATACATCTCTCCATCCACTCGACAGATTATCGTAATTTTATTGTTGTAAGTTGGTACATATTATTGGATTTTAATTTGATGTCAATGTCTATTCATAGCGAACAAATATTCTTATTAAATAAAAAAATATTTATAAAGCGGCTCTAACTGCATAACTAGGTATGCATTTTTGGGACACGTTCATGAGTTTTCCAAAGGTATTGTCTATTTCAGATTACAGAACACATTTCAAAGTACACACTATGGTTTTGTAATACAAACAAATAGAAAAAAGCAATATTATAGTATTTCGTTTTTAATTGTTCGTTTTATCGTGTTTTTAAAACATCCGTCATAGACAGTTGCGCAAATTACAGTATCGTTAATGGTTTATACATTCGAGATAACAAGTTTTTCAAAGCTTTTTCAACAAAATCGACAGTATTTGTATCTATTTATTTATGACAATACCAACATCAATTATTTATGAAAAAAGCAAATGTACCTATTTATTAATAACGTCTCATGCAACGATTGTTCCGTAAAGTACTTTAAAGGCGATGATTACCCGACTATGGTTATTATAAAAGCAGGATTATGATTTAGCCCGTGTGTACGTTTTTTTTTGTATTGCTAGATACTTTTCTATTAGTGCAAACCTGACTTTAAAATAAAATAACCCCCAATAAACATAGATTTGATTAACGAGCTAGCGAAAGTAATTTATTCGGACTCTCCGGCATGCTTTTCCTTCAGTTAAACTACTGACGATATTTTGTCGATTTGCTATAATTATAATTAATTTCCTTTAGTTGACCTAAGTTAACCGGCGGCCTAGTGACAAACGCGAAACTGTAAATGAGTGGGATTCTCCCTAAGGAAATCCCACTTTCGCAATCGAAAATTGTTGCTGATATATCCAATAATAGGCTTACTTGAGAACATACGTACCTAATCAGTGAAATCTAATTGAAAACACCTCTGCCTAATTTGGAAAGATATCTACTATATTCGTATTTTCCGTGACAATTAAGTAGTTGACTGCAATGACTACATAGCAGGTCTTACAATGTTTTGAAACCAAATGTTCATTTGCTGATTGACATTGTTTTAAAACTAATAAAAAAGTTAATGATTTTACCATACTAACTTATAATGTCATACTGATATATTTCATAAGAATTTACGTAAAGCGTGTCATTATGACGTTTTATTAAAAAAAAATGATTTGACTTGATAGTCAACTACCCTATTTAGCAGAAATATGAGCGTAAATTAATTGTAAGGTAGGTTACACAAGTCACTGCGGAGCAGAGAGCTGAACAAACTAGCTCTTCATTTTAGGAGTTTTGAATTTGTCGCTGTAGTCGAACAGTTTTGATTTAGTTAGGTATCTATTTGTTTGTTTGTATTGTTACCAGAAATGTACTAACTGACACATTAACACGATTCGTAGTAAAAAATAATGCTGAATATGTATTCCTAGATTTATCTACTTGTGCTTATTAAGAAATTCGAAACAGAGTATCTAACTGTTGTGTACGTGGGCGACAGCGTTGCAATATTTGGGTTTGCTTAGCGTCTGCGCAACCGATATTGCCAACTTGCGATAATTAGGAAATTAACTGCAAATACTAGGTAAGTGAGGAAAGCCGGTCTGCATAAATTAGTGAAAGGCATTATTATCACCATAAATGCTTTACTGTTGGACAAATTTTATCTTTTATGTCATAATTACTTTGCCTGTATATAGGTTGTTGTTTCCAACACGCGGTCACGGTCGTTTCGCGATAATTCGCTCTAGGAGCAACGCTGACGCTGACCACGATCCTCAGCCACTTATGAGGAACCGACTTCAGAAAGACAGTTATCGCCACATATTAAGTATCTACAATATTTTCTGCTGCCAATTAGTTAGATTTACTTAATCGTTTACTTTGGCAAATATAACAAAAAATACCTACAGAAATAGTGCGGCTTGAAAAATTACAAAGTACTTTAATTAAAGTGTCAATCTTTCATTTATGTGTGTAAAAAGGCATACTTAGTCAAATTTCAGCAGGGAGTTGCAAAGTCTATATGCTATGGTATAAATATTGCTCCTGCCATAGTTTTATTAAATTTCCGCAGCAGTGAATAAAACGAGTATTGCAACCCCCGTTGCGGCATAAATCTACTTATTTGATGGTTTTTAGGATTTCGTACCCATTGGGCATAAAAGGAACCCTATCATTATGACCTCGTTGTCCGTCCATCAGTCACAGGTATATATCCCTTGAACCTACCTATTTCTAATCACAGTACCTAATACAAGTTTTGTAAAAATGTCAAATGCCTAGCGATGGACATTTTTTACAAAACTTGTATTACTGTGACTCTTATAACAACAAATAGTAAAAATAAAATATAGTAAGTAAAAAAGTAATGGTACAAGTTCTGTTTTTTGGTTTCTACTTCTTTAACTGTATCCCTTTAATGGCTATAGGTATTGAAATTTTCACCAAGTATGTTTTGGAAGAGTCGCGATAACAAAAATATATAGAAATAAAATTATGTTAAAATTTTAGGGGGCCCCCAACACAAGATATTTTTTTTTTCACTTGATGTTGATAGTGGAAATAGGTATCCAGTTATAATTTTAACTAAATGTGTATTTTCATGACAGGTATAACAACAATGACTAAAAACAAAAATTAAAGGGGTCCCCATACAAGAAACATATTTTTGGCGTATTTCAACAGTGGCAACAGGGAGATGCTCACTCTGTGCCATGTATCTCATAAATCGCAAAATTTGTCAAAAATAATACGTCACTTTGTTTTTTTTTTTTGTTAGCTACTTGTATTGTTTAATATGAATAAGCGTTTAATACTATTATAGTTCGTAATAGGTCTTTATGGTAATTGTGCTATCTTTATTCTGCACCATTTTTTTTCCTACTCTTCTGAATTCTAAAATTAATATGACATCTTAAAAGGCGACGGACTCAACGGAATTAAAATATCACATAAGTTTAAAAAATAACACAGTAGCTCTGCATTTATTGTCGTCATCCGATACTTTTTGCAATAAGAATAATTTAAGGAAGCGTAAAGTAAACCAATTTTTATTAGAAATGCATATATTATAACTAACTCGGACACAATATATGCAACTTTCGGAGCGTTTATTTCCAAAAATATTTACTCATTCAAAAAAACATATTAGACACCTTAAAATGTTTTTGAAAGACCTGCCGATTGATGTATCATACCTTGATGTTTGCACAACAAAATGTTGTTACATGTATGGAGCCCCCCCCCCCCTAAAAATATTTATTATTATTTAGCTATCAAACTAAGTAGCGGCTACTTTCCTTGTAGTAGCCGCTTTTTTTACAATATTTAATCAATTTTCATTGAGTAAAACGCCTGTGACATACGAACGGACAGACGCACATGACAAAACTATAAGGGTTACGTTTTTGCTATTTTGGCTACGGAACCCTAAAAATGGTCTGTGAAGTCGATTTACGGAATCTGCCTGTATGTAGGTAAATACAAATAATTAAAATTGAATCGTATTTAAATAAATAATATATAATAGGAATATGGTTCATGAATACAAACAAAATAACCATTTTCATACCGTAAATGCCTATTTCGTACGATGCCTAGTGTACAAAATATATATCCTATTTAATCCAAATCGTAAGCAAAATATTAAACTTTCTTCCTATGCAATAAAATTATATTCGTATGATTCACATCATATAACAAAATTACCAAGCCGTTTCATGGACAACCCACGCTTGACCAAAAATTGATTAGGGCAAAATAATTTCACGCGATCAAGGACACGTGTTGTAACTATTTAGAGTACCTGGCCATTGACCTCTTTGTGCTGTACAGTTAGCAATAAATATTTTTAAAAAAGATTCTTACCGCTTTACAGATATTTAAAGTATGTACTGTAAAAGTTGTAGAATCTTGTGAAGCTCATCTTATTAAACAAAAGCAACTAAACAATGTATTAGACGGCCAAAAGGTATAATCATGCATCTTCAATCTTGACTTACTTTGTATAATTCATATTAAAATAGCGCTATTGGCTAGAGTTAAATGATTCCCGCCAAACGATGACAAAGACATTAAGTAGCTATGAAAACTTTGATTTATTATATTATGAGATAACAGTATTCTAAGACGAATATTATAGAATTTATATTTAAAAATCTAAATAATAAATAGTTATTTTACTTTGATTTACCAAAAAACTCGCTTTTGTCACTTATACGTGTACTAAACAGGTTGAAAAATTACAAGTTTGCTTGTCACCGCTGAAAAAAATAATTTTCCATTGCATCATTAGATCAAAACCTTTGAATTGTTTTCCAGATTTCTCAAACTTACAAAGTTTCAAATATTGATAAAGCAAGATTAAAATCAAATTGATACAACAGTTTTTAGAAGTTAGCTAACGGCTAAAAAGTGAAGTATATTTTAAATTTCCCTAATTATGTTTGTAACTAGTTTTCTTTGTCTTAGTTGAAGTCACATATGACAAACTTTTCTTGTTTTAAAGTTCTAGTCATGTATTTTTTTCTAATTTCTCCTCATGCAAAAGTCATTGTTTTTGTTACAGATCAACAAACTATCTAAGTAAATCAAACAAAAATATTTTATTGCATTTTCTAGATAGTAGTTTATAAAACACCCAAATAAATGATTGTTATTAATATTAAAAATATTTTATAATGGATACAGAAGCATCTATCAAAATGAAATAAAAATAAATGATCGATGCATAGCACATGCATCAATTTAAGATAGGTTATCTTTAAATTTTGTAAACGTAATACAAATTATGCCAGTTGGATATCTAAAGTGAGTGCAATTTATCTCACCTTGACAGTATCAAATTTAAAATATCCATGGATAAACAAGTGGATGGGTTCAAAGATAGCAATGCAACAAAGCGGTAGAGCTACGAGTTTAGTGTGTGTAAGCGTCGTCGTAGAGTGAAAGGCGGTGCGCTTGACCGTCGCGGAGACCGGCTCACCGGCAGCCGCTGCCGTCGGAGAGGACGCAAGGGCGCCGTGCGTCTTGCCGAAATTATTCGGGGCTCGCTGCACAATCGATTTTTCCCGCCCGATGCGGAAAATTCTTCGGGGCGGGGCGGGTGTAGCGCGACGGGAGGAGGGGGCCGAGTGAGGGGGGCATAGCGCCTGGGGGGCAGGCGGTGCAGCGGGGCGGTGCAACGCGCGCCGCCGTCCCGGCCGTCGGGCAGACAGTAGGACGGCGACGCCACTGAGAGTCGGTGACCACGGCGCGAAGAGCGCGCTCGCCGCACAGTGACATGTAGCGCGGCCACCGCGCCGCAGCCCCGCGACTTCCACGCCGGTGGCGGCGCGCCGATGCGCCTGCCGTCCGGCCCGACGCCGACGCCCGCGCCGCGATACGTTCCCACGCGATACGCACATAATCATCACGACCAGTGTCGCTTTCACTGTTACACCTGAAGCGAGCCCTTCAGCCCGTCTGTATTGACGACAGTCGTCGGATGGAACCCGGAGTGCGCCGATTCGCATCAAGGTTAGACGAATATTTGAATGTGAGTGTTTGTGCGCCGCCCGCCGACGATCCAGCGCGCCCTAGCGCACCCCGGTACTTCAGCTGTACGCGCACACTACACAACGTAACTCTCTAGGTAGGTCTGAAACACGTGAGAGGGAAGTCGCCAGTGACTCATGTAATATTCCTCGACATGCCATGTTCACCTTAACCGATTACCCAAATTTTCGCTGCAACCAAGTTATAATGGAAAAGCAAAATATTTGAATGTTGAAAAAACGTTAGTTCTTTAAATCTGTACGAATACCAAATACGATTCATTTTCCCGCCTTTGTGTATTTAGCGCCAAACTGGTTTGTTATCCTTCGCAAGATTAAATTAGAGTTTTTTTTAGGAATGATTAAGTACAAGTCTAGATGTGTTGTTGTATTAAGAGATATCTATATGCAGCTGAATGATAAATGTCACATTGTAGATTACGCTTTGAAATTTCAATGCATCCGGTTTTTATGAACCGATATACATTTTTAGTTAATATGCGTGACAGCTTAATATAATAGTAAAAATAATTAGTGTGAAATGCACAGGTGTAACGTGGTATGTCGAATAGCCCGAGTGTTGAGTTATCGGGATATATTAGTGCATTGAATAATTAATTATTTCACCGTAAGGTTTTGTCTACGGACAATAAGGAGCGAGTGTTTTTAAAAAGAAATGCAATTGTATAAATTTATTAGGATCATACGATCCTCTAAAATGTTTTGGAGTGTTGCGCGTACTCATTTTTTTCGCACTGTTATTACTGCTTTCCTTGTACAGTACTGATTCTTCCTTTGTTTATGATATTTGAATGAATTTTGTGAGTTGTTTATATGTGGCTGCAATAGATAATCTTCGGAACCAGTGAACCTATTTGAAAAATGTTCTGTTCATTTGATAGTATACTATTTCAAATCTTCGTACGAGGTAATCATTTACCGCGGACGAAATATTATTACGGGCTAGTATAATTTATTATATAAAGCCAATACAATTTTCCAAATTGAAAGTCTGATATTTTTACAGGAAAAAAAAATGTAGATTACATGTTAAGCATATTAATTAGGTTTTATCACAATATTACGGGTAGGCCGGCGTAATATTGTTATGACCGTTGCAAATAACAGACATTCATTATTAGACGTATATACATTCCTACTTATAACAAAATACAGCAATTAACGTATGAAACTAACTGTCAACAATTTTCATTAAATATGTTCCTATATTAACATATACTAAACATGACTTTTTATCAAAAGTTTTCCTATTGTTTCAGTAAAAACATTTTAATATCCCCTTTTGAGGTGCCTATTATTGTTACGCGTGGTCTTAGTATCTACAGTAAAAGTTTGTAGTTAATTTAATTAATACGAATTGTCGTATTAATTCAATTAACTACAAACTTTTTCGCAAACAAATAATAATATTTATAATAGAATAATCCTCATCATGTACTCATGTGTATGAATATAAAAAGTATACATACACATAGAGTATCTCTACATAGAGAATAGTTTAATCAATTGAACGTGTAATGATAGTAGTGAAAAACTGAAAACAATGTAAAAGCTATTAAAATTACTAATTTCTTCAGCATGTTTCATTACTATCTATTCACTGATTAACTTCCTTACACTTTCTTACTCCAATGCTTAACGTACCTAAACTTTCTTAGAAACAATAAATACACCGCAATACCACAATATAGACAGTAGTTTAATCAATCAGTCAAGAATTACGGTCTTATTAGTATTACTGTTTATATTTTTACTGAAATAATTACATTATACATTTATAACTGCTTTAATATAATTGCTTTAATTTTACCTTACCATAATATATTTAATTGTATTTATTGTAACATAATTACAATTAAATAAACTTCAGTGAGATAAAATTAAGAAACAAACTAGAATAATCCGTTAGTAGGTGTGGCATATTGCCTGAATTTGTCAGAAGTTAAAAAAAAAATGATTTACGTGATTATTCTATTGTATCTGTTTCATTTTCTTTATCTTTTGCCCTTTTATTATGTGTATTTCATTGGTTACATTGTTATTAGTTCTACTTTTACCAACAGTTTCAATATGAGCATAATTATATATTACTAGTGGACAGCCGCGACTTGACGATCCTGTTAACGCGGGATGATGAGGAAGGTTTATGTGTATTATACATAAAAACCTTCCTCTTGAATCACTATCTATTGCCGAAAACTGCATTAAAATCCGTTGCGTAGTTCAAAAGATCTAAGCGCACAAACAGCAGGAGCAACTTTATACTATGTAAAGATAACTTATTAAATAACAATACTTGCGACCCGAACTAAAACCCGCTGTAAATAATCTAGTTATTCTGTACTAAATATCCTAGTTTTACAAAACTATTAATATAACTAAGCAACAGCAAACAACATCGCACTTACAAAAACTATAGATACTTTAAAGGTTATTGAGGATAAGTTGGTTGTTATAAAAACATAACACTGACATAAGTTTTTGTTCGATAGCGCCATATTTGATCACACTCAACACTATGCTAAATTGCATGTGTATAAGAATCCTAAGGTAATAGGCATTTAATATGTCCAATATCTTGATAATTGGGCAGGATTTCACATGTCTTGAATTTTAATAGGCAAGTAAGTGGAATTCACACAGGTAACACCCAATTTGGATCTATGCGACTTGCTAATTTTGAATATCCTGTGTTTAACAAAATCTATCACTTTCAAAATTTGTAATATGCATAAATACTTCATGTTTTGCATACAAAAAAAAATATTGCAAGAGGTAGTGTAACTTTAATTTCAGAGAACTATAGTACCTATTAGGTATGGTAGTAGTATTGAATTTTCAACCGCAAATTTCAGTACCAAATGGAGGAAATATCGATTATCCAGTACGTTGATTGGTTAATGCGTACACGCAGAACGTACGCCCACTTACATATACAAAAGTTATGCAATCAACAAGGCTGAGTACAACTTATTCATGTAGAACATTACATTGAACTAATTTTTTATTCGTCTCCATGCATTCTAACAATACGTCTTCATGATTGTTGTTATGGTCTGCGCTTACGGTCGATTACACTTCTTAAAAGATAAAACATTGCCGCTTTTCACATAAAATTAACCATGTAATTTAAAAACTATAAAATCGGCTGCGTAAATCTAGCGTCTAAAATTTTAGCACTGATTGTAATGAGTCTATGCTGAACTAAGCTTGCTAAAACTAGACTTGCAGGTTTGTTATCGGCTTTTTTTTGTTACTAGGCTAGTCTTTATTAGGTTACAGTAGGTAGGTACTTGAAAATCGTAATGGATTATATTGATAATACCTAGATAACTGAGTTTCGTAAATATTATTGTGACTTTTTATTAAATTTATCAAACAACACGACCATTAAATACAAAAATATATCAAAATATAGTTCTTTTATTTTTTTCCAAATCGTTGAATAGATACCTACGCAATAGTCGGGTCATAAATATTAAAGCAACAGAAATTCTAACTAGTTGCAATAAATCTAGATAGGTATTAATTACTAAGAAATATATTCATTTATCTAATTCATATTCATAATATTATCTTATTAGTATTTTATTGTAAGTTAGCTTCACAAATTTACGAACCTTTTTGTTAAATATGTATAAAATTATGTAAAGAAAGTTTTCTTTGTGTTGTCCCTTACATAGTGTTAGTTTGTGAAATGAATCTTTGAACACTACCGTTAATAACATACATATACAGAGAATTCTAAGGCATTAAAGTTTGGTACATTATCTTATCTTAGTTCGTGAAATCGAAGAAAGAAGAACTGTTGCAAGGGAATGCATTCATATGCTGTTTTAGCGGCCTGAACTTTGAGCGTAATTGCACAGACTTTCATTTTACGATTTTAGTTTCTTAGTACTCATAATGTCGGGAGAAAGACAATATTTCACTAATCTGTAAAAGTCGTTAAGGTAAAGTTATTCATAATTACCTTGACAAGTGCTTATTATACGTTTTCTTGTGCGCGAACCCGCTAAGAATTCAATATTTTAGTACCTACCTATATTATAAGCGAATTAACCAGTAATGTTTTTAACGCCATGAATTTTGTAATAACTTTTAGGCCTAAATGGGTTAGTTATTTTTGTCGTTGTGGTAAGTCAGTAAAGTTCCGACCGTATTCCTGGATAATAAATGAGTATTGCATAACCTTTCACAGCTTGCTTTGATGTTTTGAAAAACACCCTTCACTAGATTTTCCAAAACAAAGTTTCGTATGTAAGAATTTGTTCCGCGGTAACTAGAACTTTTAAAACTACTTATTACAACATCTACTTATTCGGTTTAATTAAATTAAAATATAAAATGTATTAAAGTATTAAAAAACCATCGTGAAAAAAACATTTAAATATATTTTATCTATAAGACAAATCAATATATTGATTTGTCTAGTTCAAAAGAAATCCTAAAATTATCAAAACAATGCCAATTGCATAAACTTCAGGTAATATCGTACGTATGTAATTACGTATTAAAATTATTTCGTTTGAATGTCACCCGTAGATTATCTTTAGAAATTGATACTTACTACTCCTGATAGCAACAATGTAACATGGTTATCAGTTTTCAACAATTACGAAATAATCTCAAATGAATCAATGAATTAAATATTTTATTTACATTAATAGAAAATTGAATTGTGTAATATAGCAAATGGATTATTATTAGAAAACATTTTTCTTAAATATTCTTCATATGAATAGTACTTATCTAGTTGCCATTATTTTAATGTACAATTACTAGCTACAACTACTTTAGTAAGTACTTGAATAGCAGATTAAATATATTTTAATAGCTATATAAATAATTAATATATCATATTTGGACATTTGGACAGCTTATTTGCAAAAAAATGTGAAACATAATTACTGCACGCATATTTACCAAGTGAGGTATGCGTAGTAAGTTCAGTCGCCCGACTGGGACACTACTTCTATTGTCTTAAATACTTAACTTACTTCTTTAACCTATTTTTATATATTATTTTGTAAAGAAAGAGGGTTGATAAATAAAAAAATGTGGATTCTGTATGCAGTCGTTGTAGTAAATTATCTTTATACTTGTATGCATGATTGTAGTACTTACCTTGACAGTACATTTCTTACTATACCGTTTTTGCTATGGTCCTACCAGGTTAAATCAGTTGCTGCGGACACAGCCAGTATCAGTTGAGAAAAATATTACGGTGTAAAGAAAATCCTGAAATTAATTTCTGACGCAATATTAATTACTAGGGCTCGTGCCAGATCATCCAGCGGGCGAAATCAAAAGTTTTTTTTTTTAAATTTGAACGTTATTGATGATTTGCTTAGATACTTTTACTTCATTATCATTTTATTTTATTCTATTTTGTCATGCAGAAAACAAAACACATCTTGTCAAATCGTCAATAATTATGTGTTTGACTTTGGTAATAATGAACGTGAACAAATAATGTTTTTTTTTTATTGAACGTAAATATTAGCTTTTCGCACTTCTTCTCTATTTACATTTAAACTAAGTAAAATCTCAAACTCCTCCATGCGCACAAAATTCGTAAAAGAGGATCCAAAATTATCGTTTCATGTTCTTCTATAGATATAGGTGGAGTATTATCTGACCACTTATGACTGCATGTATCTAATCTTAAGTGTCAATTCCCATTCAAAATTAATTTTAATTTTCCAGCGGCTCTTTCGGGTTTAGAATATTTTTTAAACCACCTATACATTAGAGAAAACCAATACAAATATATTCAAATCATTAAACCATGTTAAAATTTTAGCAGAAGTAACGGATACTCATTGATTTTTGTATAATGCAATAGTTTTTAATATTTAAAAAACTAGTGAAATTTTCATCTTAATTATACATCCGGTTAAAGTAAATGAGGTATGTAAAAAACGTTAACGACATATAAATTACGCCATACCTAGCATGTGTCGTGGGACAGGAAAGGTGCGAACGAAAACAAACATGTGATGAACACCACGGTGCGCTAATAGAAACACCTTATAATATACACAACTGTATCCTATTATAGGTATCTATAAATACATATAACAATATATATCAACATAGGGCTAATCTATAAAGAAAAGGTAGGTACCCATTTTGCATGCAAAGGTGAAGTATGAAGCAACCTATAATTTGTAACATATATCTACTTAAATTAAAACCCGTATTTGGAGATCAATTTTAAAATAACATTTATTATTTACATGCACACAGTCAATGCCTATATGTATTGAATATTGTACTTATGTGTATGTTTCGTTTTGTAATGGAATAAAATTTTAAAAAATACGGAGTAAGTAAACAATAGAATCGAAATAGAAATGTAATGAATTACCCTCGATTACCCTCTATTTCGACCAGGTTTCTCATAGGCTATCACGTAATATACATCTTTATATTATTCGATATAATAAGCTAAAAGAACCAAGTAAAATTATATGATTAAAATCAGTAGGCTTTTGTTCCGATCTCCTGACGTCGTTGTTCGATTGTGTATTAGACTTCACTTCAATTGCATTCATATTTTATTTCGTACGAAAGATCATCAGACCTTAGACTAAGATAGATGATGAGTACATAATACAGAGTATGTCAATATCATTGTATACATTTGGTATGAAAAATGGTAGGTTTCAGTCGCCTAAGGTTAATTAACTCAAAATTAATTTGATACAAGACAAAAACAATTTTGTAAGAAATACTGTTAAAAATAATTCATAGAATCGTTAACAAGTTAAAATTGATTACGTAAAAAGTGCGAGGAGACGCGCATACGCGGCCTAGTGTATGACATCGGTGCCACCGCCGCCGCGCACTATAATGCCTAGCAATTAACATTGACGCGAAATTCATCCGTGTTATATTTCGGGCATGGCAACTATATCTGCAAGCGAAAAAGTTAGTCGCCGTCGCCGACGCACTCACACAAGCTAATACCAACACATATGCATGCAGCGCACAATAGGCCTAGGTATATATCGCTTATACAAGTCTACACGCAGACAGCAGTTCATGCACATGTGTGCGTCCGGCCGCAGACTTTACCCTTGAACGCATGCGAAACGCTAGATAATTCCACGCCGAATTGGTGCATTGATAAAAAAATGATAACCTGAATAAACCGTCCACAGGTTTCAGCGATGACATACCTACTTGTCATTATGTATTTTTAGTTGTAAAATTGTACAAAAATCTTCAGAGCGTCGCCATTATTGGAATATAGCTTTTAGCTCGTTTTCATTGTCGTCAAGAACAAATGTCATATTGCCATGGAGAAGGCACAATGATTCGTCATCAGGATTTCATAAAAAAACAAGCATTTTTTACAACAAAATGTCTAAGTTTTATGTTTTTATATTTTTGAGTAGTTAGGTACTGATTAATGTAATTGGGTAACCGTTTTAATCAGTTAAACCGTTGTAATAAATAAATTATAATTTACTTTTATGTTACTAGTACATTATGTCATGATTGAAAACAAACTAAAAAAAACTATCAACAACAATCTGAAAAAATCATGGATCGTCCTATTTTTTGTTTAATGTTTTGCAACATTTCTTATCATATTCAAATAGTGTTAACAAAATCATTCATCATCTTAATTTTTTATTCAAGAATATTATATATTAATATCATTCATCATCTTTATATTTCATTCAAAAATTCAATAATCATGTAAACTATTATAATATATGAACTATATAATTTAGTTACCTTTAGTGTGTATTTTTAATTAGTATCATTTTTTATTAAAATTAAATAGGTAGAAAAGTTAAATAGTGTTTATACAGGTGAATTTCTAATATAACCCTAATACCTACCGTTCGTGGATTTCTTACATTACAATTTAAAATAAATAAGTTTGTAATATTAATTTTGAAAAATATGCAATATATTATCCCTTAATTATATACCTACTGTTTTTTGAGTTATGGCCTTAACTACCTCCAGACTTTTTTTCTGAAGTAAAATCGTTGTATAATGTGAAGTTCAGGACAATAAATCAACGATTTTACTCGTAGTAAAATCGTTGATTTTTTGTCTGTAGTTTAACAAGTCCTGCATGACCAAACAGGACTTGTTAAATCTTATTTGCGCTTTTTTTTGAAAAATCTAATTATTTTTTTTTATTTATAATCTAAATATTAATTATAATACGATTTGGTTTTGATGCCGTGATGCACAAACACTATTGGAATGGGAAATGCATCTTAGATTTACAATTTGTTATCATCTATCTGTTATATGATTTTAATAGTAATAGAATTTTGCACATCTATTTGAATACTTTCATTATTTTTTTCTAATTTACTTATACTCTATTTGAATTCTATGAAAAAATAAGAAGATGTAGTAACTATTTTGTATTTGCATAAGTAAATATAAACCAGTAAAAACTGAATTAATGGTTATTGACGATTGAAATTGTTATAATTCAATAAGTTTTAATTTGTAGAATAAAAATATGTTTTGCTATGTAAACGAGAAACAAAGGAAAGTATCTGGCGTTGCCTACAAAAAAATATCGCTACATATTATTATTAATATGAGGAACAAAGGAAGGTATCTGGCGTATCGCTACATATTTTTATTAATATGTAGCGATATTTTTTTGTAGGCAACGCCAACATTCCTTTGTTCCTCGTTTTAACATACTCATCTAATTATAATGATCAAGTCAAAAGTAAATTCCATCAAGCAAAATGTTTAAACTGTCTCTCCAAATTTCAGGTAAAATATCGTAAACATCGAAGTAGGACGAAAAAGTAACGAATAACGGAACGAACCAAAAAAAAAATGATTTAAATACTTTAAAAATATTTTACGATGTAAATAGGGACGAATCATATGATTTTTATGTGAGGCAAAACTTCATGGGGCGAATGAGGGACCAATTTAAAAATCTTGGCTAGTTAGGCATAATATCTTACTTACTTACTCTCTCTTTATTTGATTTTTTTTTAACTTTTCAATGAATGGTCACTCAGTACACACAAGTTCTAAAATAATATAACTATTATTTCCTTATAATGTTATAGTAGGTATCTATGTGTTATCGATAGTAGAATTTTGATTCTACGAACCAGCTCTTGTAATGTAAGTAATCAAGTCTATTTAACGAGTGTTTCAAATATTACACAATTGTCAAAAGTCCATCGGTGTAACCAATGTAATGTTAGCTCACTAAAAACGTTAGAGGTGAATGCCGTGTGTAAATTAGGACGCGATTATTCCAATATGCAGGCACAAAATATTCCATTCTTCGTATTACATCACACTCTATTTTGTATGCCCCAAGTAACATTTTCATGGTTTCCACCTTATTACCTACTTGTATCGTTTTGTCTATAATACTTAGAAAAAATGGGTACATTCGATATAGATACATAGATGTCCACGTAATTAAGTAAGTTATCGACCAATTACGTCATATTGACGATTGAATAACAAAAATAACGCATGTCACCAAGGTGCAGGCCAACAAGAATGTAACAAAGTAAAAAAATAAATTCATTTGTCGCTAATTTGGTCTCTAGCAGGCAAATAAAGTGTTTAATAGTATTATGTTCTATTTTACCTACCTCTGAAATAATGATAAAAAGCAGGAAAATATTCGATTAAATGCCTTTACTTTGTTTCCTGCCTTTTACATTTTATTTACTAATGGAGATAAAATGTAAAAAGCAGGAAATATAATGTAGTGTAATTTATAACAAAATATCCTTAATTAGGGCTTCTACCAATGTAAAAGTCCTAACGATATTTTGTTATAAATTCCTTGTAATTAACTGGTTTCACAATTTCCTTATATTAATATAGATTTTAATAATTAATTTAATGTTGAACTTCGCATTATCAATTTCTTGGGAATACCCGCGATTAACAGCCAGTTTACTTAATTAATGGAAAAGAGCACTAAATACAGAATTAAGTAACTAAATTATGTATGTGAGAATACTATCTATCTAAGTCAATCAGTAAACAGATACATAGGTTTCCTAGTGTCTTCCTAATCCAAAATAATAAACTTTGGCTAACATCTATCTTATATTAAAATACCAATATCATACTAAATGCTGTTCTAAAAATATAACTTAATCTCGAGAATAAAAAGAAAACAAGAAGTAAAGTAATATATTGGATACTTACTAAACATTCTAAGTTTCGGACCTATCTAATATTTAATTTATTTCTTATTTCACGCTGACAATTACCTTTAAATGCGATATTATTAACAAAATGTGTTAATGTCTACTCATTTTTATCTTTACTTTGAACTACCAGCAAGAAAAGTATAAAACTCAAACACCTATATTACTATGTAATTACTGGTAAGTTACTAAATAATTAAACAGTTAAATACTTCAATATTTTACCATATTACCTATGCCTTTTGAAATTCATCATAATATATGTTGAAAAGAATACATTTGTACTTAAGAATCCATAAAATCTAATTTCTAAATAGGAAATTCCAGCTAACCTGGCTTTAGTCATAATATATCTATATACACGAAATGAATAGATTAAGTATAATAAGATTTGACAATAAGGCGAAGTTCGTATTTCAGATACAGATTATCATGCACGGAACCCTGGGACTGAATAAAATTTGCATATGAACATGATAATAGCATACTTTCGAAGTAATTTTGACCCCCTAATCTAGCAAGGTTAGGGGTTTTTTAAGTTAAATGAGAATGTACTGAGGTCAAAATATTCTCATTTGACTTTGAAAAGCATACTAGAATTATATAAGTAGCGTCACTTTGAGACTTCAATGATTAAAGTGCGTTTCTTAATGGTATTCTATGAAATGTAATACTGACGTAACAAGCTTTTTTTTCTTCCTAATACATTAATAATAATAATAATAATATCTTGGGACAAGTCACACAACATTATCTGTTCCCAAACTAAGCAGAGCTTGTACTATGGAAACCAGACAACTGATAAACATACTTATATATTTCTAAATATATACATATTATAGATAAATAACACCCAGACACAGAATAAACCATCGTGCTCATCACACAAAGTTTTATCCTGGGTGGGGATCGAACCCACGACCTCTTGCGTAGCAGTCGGATACACTCCCACCGCGCCACAGAAACATTATCGTGTCCTGAAATTTATTATAACAGTACCTATTATAAAAAATGATTCAAACTTTTTGCATCGATTTCTACGCCCATCGGTGCTGTCTAGCAACTTCATTAGATTTTATGCAGGTTCTTAAAAGGTTAAATAATATAAAAAAAAAGACTAAAAATGTCAAGGACGTTTCGTCGTTCGATGCTTTATTATGACGGTACCGCTATTCTAGGAAATAAAATCTTTTAATGCACAAACGACCCACCTAACATCTTCAGATAGCTGGGTGATGTAAGTGTACTTGAATCACCTAGGTGGTTAATCCCCTAACGGAAAATAAGTTCCTGTGATTTACGTATCTATATATTTTTATTGTTTAAGCGAACTTCATATCCGTATTTTGAAGTTTCTAAAACTATTATTATCTTAATATCGGAGCTCATTAAAAAAAGGTTTTAACGCTTATCCAATAAACCTAACAGTTGCAGCTTTGAGCGGGTGACTTTACCTGTTGTTGTTATTGCGCGTTAGTAGTATCACTTGTACAACAACTATGTAAAAAACCTTGGAAATCGAGTCTACTTCTAATCCATCTTATAGATTTTTTTAAGGAAATAAAATTTATACGATTACAGCCGACTTGACAACAGTGCCTACAAATTTTGATTCATTTGTATAGTGTTGAAAAGTCCCTTAAATTTCAAATGATATTTGATGGTTTGACGATGGTGTCTAGTATACCTATCATTTTGGAGTTAATTAGTGTGTAAAGCAATTGACTTAGGAATCCTGGTGGGTTTTGCATAATATGGAAGCTAGTTATTAGCATTTATTAATGATTTTTTTAAATCTAGTTGTAGTATTGCTGTAAGCTCCACAAATAAAATAAAATAAAATAAAATATATTCTACCACCGATTTCCAGTGTAATCAGTACTTATTCCTGTTTCTATTCGTCTATTTTCAAAAGTTTTATCCATTAAACCGGCCAAATCGTGATATTTTAGCCTATAAAATTTTTTGGAGACAATAATTATTCTACTGAGTTGTATTATTGAATTACAGCTACTATAAGTTACGGCTAAAAGTTTAACGCGACTTACCGAACTTTGATAAAGAGCATGACTGTGTTGAACTATACCTATCCTGTTTCAAAAGCTATTCTTATCAATGCCTTATCTTCTGTTCTTATCAAATCAATCATGATAACTAGTGATAGCGTAACTGCATGCCGCAAAAATATTGCACGAGTTGCTAAGGGCTTATGAAATAGTACCTAGTAAGTAATTGTGCCGCGACCCCTGGATCTTTGTAAATGTTTATTCAGTTGGTATGGCGTTGGGATATTATTATATAAGGAAAAAGGAAGTTAAGGTTTTAACTTCGTTTCTATAGAACTCTCAATATATCCGACTCATTTAATGAGAAGTGACTTTTTAGACTTTACAATTATTTAATCTGATTGTCAGTGAAACTCTCAACAAAATCAATCCAGCCGTCGGTCGCGCAGACTACCTGGAATTGGCCCAGACAGACGGACAAAAATTTAAAAAACAGTTTTGTTAAACAATCATATAATCTACAACAATTTTGAAACAGACTTATCGATTTTATTTATAGGTACAGGGAGGAATTTAAATCTTTGTTTTCCCGTAGAATGATCAAAGATATGGAATATTTATGAAGGACATATCTTAAAAAAAAGATATAAATACTTACTCAAAAATAGGCATTGGACAATTTTACCAAAAATACACTATTTGTTATATGACTGCAACAAAGTTATGCTTTAAAAGTGGTATTTACATACAGACACGTCGTAGTAAACAAAAAAATTGTCTCTTCAACACATGTTTTTAATAATTTGTTTAAAATTATTATCAAAAATCATGCACTAAGATCATACTTTTCGGGAAAACGGTAATTTGAAGCCACTGTGTATGATTGATGAATATACGTAGAGCGCCCGTTGATGTCTATTGAAGGGCTTTTGTCCCTTTTACCCAAATACTCGTAGTTGCTACGCCAAAAGTTGTAGGCGACAGCGGAAGAATGATGTTTGTTGAAGTTATTCTTATCAAACAAGCCCAAGCTTTTTATTGTATTAATGGCAGACATACTCCAATATGTTTTTAATATAGGTAAATATTTAATAACTTTTCTTTTTATTGATTAAATAGATATAATAATTATTTTAATAAATAATAATCTTTTCACCGCCCCGGTTTGATTTATAAGACTTTTTAACTCGTGGAACTTTAGTTTTATTTAATAAAAGGGTAAAAAATGGCGTATAAATCAGATCAAGAGGTTATTACTTATCCGTCAAGAAAAGTATCATAACCGATCTATATTATCGTCAGGAAATGGCTAGCCTACATTATCATAGCTTTAATATACAATACATTTCCTAATGTTAACAATAAAAATTGAAACTAATATTAAAATTGGTTTGAGTCTGACGAGTAAAAAAACATAAAACACGTGTATTGTCCGTTACGAGTGAACTTGAATATTTCAAGGCCGAGAGGTCGAAAACCAAGTTGACCGCGACTAGACAAAAAGCCTATGACGTAGAACACTAACATTCTAAGCTTCTAGTGTATTCATTGTCTCACTATGTGGGACAATTGTTAGGTTAGGTTCTTTTATATTGAATAACTTATTTGACTGAGTTTGTGCCATCAAGTTATAATTTATAAACCTAGAAAAAATGTTGTCTATTTAATAAAAGTATAAATGCTATTAGGATTTAAACGACGTAATTTATAGATATTTGTTAGTAATAATGTAAATAGATGTTAAACCTTTTTTCCGTATTTTTGTTTACTGTCCACAATGATGTTTTAAGTAAAATACTTACAACATAATTGACTATCCACACCTACACAATTACTTTGCATGCATTAGGTACTGGCTTTTGCTACCATTAGCATCGCAGTTACATCAAAAAGTTTGCAACGGCACGTTTGATTTGCTTCGCCGTTGATCAATCATAATATTAATTTGTGTATAGATACGATGCGAAATTCCTATTTTGAACTATTTTATACAAAGGTCTCGTGCGAGCAGTTTGGGAGACTGATGGTAAGCGTCACGCTAGTCCATAGGAGCATCATCACCACACAAATCCTTGTTCTACAACGTTCCAAGCATCACCGCATTGCACTTCTCATTCTGAGACATTAGTTCGCCTTTTTTATTTGCCCGTTAATTACATTTGTTACATTACCCTATTATAAAAACATAATAACGCCGCTCACACCAGCCTATATTCCATTAGGCTTACTGATATAATTAGCCTGATAGCATTTTTCTTCAAGGCTCTTAGGCTGAGATCTATGGAGCGTACTTTGGCTTAGCTTAAGCTTAGCTTAGGCAAAATATAAAAATAATTTAATAAAGCACGTGCTTAACTTGACTTTAACTAACATCAAATTATTTAAGATTATGCTAATCTCGCGCTATGACCAATAAATTTACTAGTCAGCCTATGTCTTGTCATGTTTTTCTTCAAGTTTTACTTAAGCTAAGCTTGATCTAAACTTAAACTTATTATATTAACTCATTAATATTTTAGCCTAAGAGCAAAAATACACATGCCTGCAGCTAGCACACCTACATAACAGCTCCTACATGTGATATCTAATTGTCATGTGTACAAGTACGCTAATTGGCATGCCTGTATCTGATTTTGATTTACTGGCATGCAACTACCATGCACGCTACTGCTCTATTTTACATACATGTATATTTCGGCCATAATTGTGACATCTACAGTTATAACTAACGAGTTTTCACAAAACCAACTGCTTCATAAAGCGTAAGCATATTATTATATTTTTAATTAATATTCCAATGACCTAACATAAAATATAAAATAAATGTAAATAGATAACTAATGTCTTCCTTGCGTGATAGACCACCGTGAGTACTCAGCAGGAACCTTAATGTAAAGAATTAAATAAATAACAAAAACAAGACAGCTGATTTGTTCTGCATATATGTATGTGTATTATAACCCTATTTATTTTATAAATGGTAATATTATTAGGAAATAGAATTTAGCCGTGATATGCTTCGTACTATGCGATTGCCGATTATTGCAATAAAAATCATCTTATATTACCGCCAGGCTTCAAGTTACATCTACGTCAAATTGTACCAAAACTGTTGCAGGAATTTAGTAGTGAAAACATAACGAACAGTTACTTTTACATAATTTACAATATTAGTATGGATGTGCAAAGTATAACGATAATATTAACAGATAGAGTCGGTCATGTTTATTACTAAAACTTTCAAGTTAATACTATAATAATCCCCCAATGGACATTAAAATACCAATTAATTATTTTTGTAGGTAGTACCTATAAATATTCACAATTTTCAATAATTTCATCGTGACAGTATCTATCATATTATCAACAGTTGAAAGCGCCGAACTATCACGTTTTGTAACGTTGAACTTTTATTTGCACTATTATACCTTCTTCGTGTACCAAGATATTATAATGCAAACTGTAAGTTCAAAACGCAGTATGCAAACTCACGTTGTTATAATGTTATGACATTAAACATGCAAATTGCGTAAAATAAGATTCTAATCAAACTAATGGTTACCCTACATAAATAAATAAAAACATGCATCCACTAACACTCGATTATAAATTATTCTTTGGTCTCACTACAAGTAAGTAAGTACTGTGTACAATTGCCGCAAAGTTAAACGTTCAATTACCGAGGAACTAATAAAACGGTCCAACGCATTGTACTTCCCCTTTTAATTCAAACAAGTTCAATAGTCAACCTCATAGGACTATCTATATATCTAATAAAAACCCATAACTGTTATTTCTACGACGGCCTATTCGCATCACTGTAACAACACCATTACTGAAGTTGCGTGTGTGAGTGAGTCACGAGTCTGTATTTTTCTTGTCTTATACGCACACAAGGAGAGCGCAGAGCATCTGTAGTTACATAATTCTGCATAAACCGGCAGCGACACGCCATGTATTGTAAGGCTGACAATTAAAAAAAATGCCTTCATTGCCGTTGAGCTACTTAAAACTTTGAATAGGGTCGCGAGTTTGTTATCACTTATTCATCATAACACTGCTATTTTCTTTTCTGCACTACGGATATTATATCAAATGTCACGCTGTCAATAGGATTTTCCCACTGACATTTATAGAACTAGTACGCTAGACAAGCCGACAAGAACAAGTCAACCATTTTATTTTTACATTTTGATGGTAAGTTGTCAAAATCAAATAGAAGTAGGTTGTGGAATATGGATAACAACAACGGCCGTTTGTCATAAGTGTCAAAAAAGTTAACAGGACGGTTTTGTTTCGGCATTGAAATTGCTGTCACTTTGTATGGGGTAACCAGTCCAGCGTACTAGTAGGTACTATAGAGGTCAGTGGTCAAAAAGAGGGGTGCTAATCTTTAAAATGTCTCACTCTGTAGAATTGGAGATTTGAATGCAGATTTTCAATTAGAGAGCTAGTCAAATCGGAATGGTTCTAAGTTTTGTTTGATGATTTCGTTCCGCCGTTTTAAAGATAAACACTTTTTTGTCTCACGTGTCGGGGTAATTGAATGTGCACACATTATCTTGTTGATTAATTGTATTCCCTATAGTTTATTATCCCGGATTTGGTCATGGCCCATTTAAAATATGGGTAGTATATAATAGTGTATGTTTTCTCTTTATGGTATTCATTCTGCATTATAGAAAGCCATATTTGAGTATTATTGATGGGGGATGACAAACAAGCTACTCATACATACATAATGTAATTACATTATAATTATTTATAATGGAGAAGTATCTTCACACTGAAGTTCTTTTTCAAGTTAATGTACTAAGAATACCTAGAATGTATGCAGCTCTCTCTTTTCAGCTGTCTTGTTTTCATTTAGATTATAACGCAATAAATAAACAAAGACACACGTCTAGATTAATTCTAAGTACTTTTAATCAATCAGACCATAACTAAGCATACAGTTTAAACTTATCAATGGAACAAATTTTGTGTTTCCTTTTACATATTTACGTAAAGGCGTTCCGTAAATTTAGTCTAAAATAAATAGTTATTATCCAAAAGGTGAGGTGCGCATCTTTATAATCCCCATCACGAACGATGACCAATTATAATTATGTCCAAAACGAATGTTGACATATAACAATTATGTCCAATACGAATGTTGTCAATAGACATCTTAGTAGATAGCACATCTTAAAACATTCTGAAAAAATAAATTACTGCACATTTAACTTGTTTATGATTTGACTATGGAAATTTATGACGTTATGAATTTGTATTGGATACAAACTTGTACGTAGCTTATCGTTTTGTCATTTCATAAAAAAAAGCTGATTTGACTTGACAGTCATCTTCTTAGTTATGCGAATGTTGTCCAAATATAATTTTGTTCAATACGAATGTTTAATTAAGAGTATGCCGAATACGAATATTGTATAATATATTAGAGCATTGGTCCCTTCCTGGGTTTTAATCAGGGTTATTGCACAGGAAAGTATTACACCGTAATCTGTTTGTGGTTTGACTGGAACTTTGAATGCTGTTTTGAAGTATCTAATAATTGAAAAATAGTTTAAGTTGTATGTTTTACATAATTGAACATTATTCGAGTAGGTATCTTTTTAGTAAATTGAGTAGTAATTATAGAATATGTTGCACTCTAGGGTTTTCTTTTCATTTATTAGGTAACTTGCTGTCCCGCGCAACTTCGTATGCGTAAATTTTCCCCGTTTTTGCAACATTTCTAGTCGCTGCTCCGCTCCTATTAGTCGTAGCGCGATGTTATATAGCCTATAGCCTTCCTCGATAAATGGGCTATCCAACAAAAAAAGAAAAAAAAAGAATTATTAAAATCGGTCCAGTACTTTTTGAGTTTATTCGTTACATACAAAAATACAAATCTTTCCTCTTTATAATATTAGTTTAGATGAGCTTTGTCAATTCATCTATAGAAATACAAAAATGCTTAATACTTGGAGAAAAATATGTTCTATCAAGTCATATAGAAAACCAGAGTTCGAACACCAAGAACACCTGTATTCCGTACCTACCTATGATCCATAGTAAAATGATTTTATTTGATTCGAAAAAGAAGCAAGAAAAACTTCAACTTTAAAAGGAAAATATATTTTTGAGAAATTATAATATGAAAATATCTGCATTCACTTTAGTTGTTGATGAGAGCAGTATCTAGCAAAAAGTCTAAATATATACCTGCGGACATTTCGGCTGGGATTTTTTGTTTATGCTCTGGCGCATAAAACCAGTCTAGCCGGGTGTATAGACTTATCGCTAGCTGTTTTAGTTCGGTACATTCATAACAGCGGTATTTTAACACACTTACAATTGAATAACAACCACACTTGCAAAATCTTAATTACTTAGACTTGTTATTGATAGTATAATGATATTAAATAGATATTTTTCTGTTTAGACAGTATTTTTGTGACATTTAGCTAGTATTCACACAGCTGTACATTGCTGGGTATATGTAGAACCAAAGAACAAAAAGATGTTATGATGTGAAGAATGGGCGTGCGAACGAAGAAGGCACATGATAAAATATATGCAAGAACATTGATATTAGAACAGAAATTGAGTTTAGCAGTTTATACTACATATAAAAATATCGTACGAAGCTCGAAACTAATCCAAAAAAAAAACGGGCAAGAGCATGTCGGACCATGCTCAGTGTAGGGTTCCGCAGCCGTCATTACAACTAAATGCACTAAAAAGAGCGTATGTTCATGGTGCTTACGCCTTTTTATTGAGACAGGCAGTTTTTCGGTAATAACTCAATGACGATATATCCGATCATGTCAGAAATAAATAGTTTAAAGGATTTATTAAGCGCTACCTTAATGATTATTTCTCAAAAATATTCACTCAATCAGAAAACTTTATTACAAACCTTAAAATAATTTTAAAAGACCTATGCATATATATATTAGCGGCTACTGGAAGACACCTTTTCACCAAATTTCATCAATATTTAGTAGTCTTTGAGTGAAATGTCTGTGACATACGGACAGACAGACGAAACCATAAGGGTATACTACTTTTTTGCCATTTTGGTTACGGAACCCAAAAAAATCGAATGTCGATCGCATATCATTTTGAATAGCTACTATAGGTGTTCTGTGTATTATAAATATGATGTATAATGTGCGTGTAGAGAAAGGCCTAAAAGTGATTTTAGCATTGGAACGACTGTCGACTACAGTCGTATTCCAATGCAAAAGTGACTTTTAGATCTTTCTAACACTAGTTATTTTCCGTGAATAAAACTTCTGTGTTATTATTTTTATATTAAGATCACAATCACTACAGTGTTTTGGGATTCCCAAAATATATGGGCTAAAAAACTAAGTTCGCACGGAAGAGGTCGTCGTGCTTAATGCAGACACTGAAAGCAGTTATGGGCATCTACACGTGTCTGATGTTTACCCGACTACGGCGAAGTTGAATATGTTTATCTGTTCCCCCATAACTTCTAAACTTACTGTCTTCAGAACATTGTAGATAAGAATGCCAGACAAGAATTTATTTTTGTTTCATACTTTTTAGAACAGGGTGTTTTCGTGGTCGGGTTTTAGCTATTAAATGTGTTTTATTATGCCACTTACACGTGGAGAAGAAATTAACATCAAGAACTAAGTTCGCACGCCCGAGGTCGTCGTGCTTAACGCAGATATTGAAAGCAATTATGGGTATCTACACGTGTCTGATGTTTACCCGACTATGGCAAAGCTGAATAATATTATATTCATCTGTTCCCTCACAACTTCTGAACAATTTGCTGTATTCAGAACATTGTAGATAAGTATGCCAGACAAGAATTTATTCTTGTTTCATACTTTTTAGAATAGGGTGTTTTCGTAGCCGGGTTTTAGTTATTAAATGTGTTTTTATTATGCCACTTACACGTGGAGAAGAAATTAACATCAAGAACTAAGTTCGCACGCCCGAGGTCGTCGTGCTTAACGCAGATATTGAAAGCAATTATGGGTATCTACACGTGTCTGATGTTTACCCGACTATGGCAAAGCTGAATAATATTATATTCATCTGTTCCCTCACAACTTCTGAACAATTTGCTGTCTTCAGAACATTGTAGATAAGTATGCCAGACAAGAATTTATTCTTGTTTCATACTTTTTAGAACAGGGTGTTTTCGTGGTCGGGTTTTAGCTATTAAATGTGTTTTATTATGCCACTTACACGTGGAGAAGAAATTAACATCAAAAACTAAGTTCGAGCGCCCGAGGTCGTCGTGCTTAACGCAGATACTAAAAGCAGTTATGGGCATCTACACGTGTCTGATGTTTACCCGACTACGGCATAGCTGAATATGTTCATCTGTTCCCTCACAACTTCTAAACTTACCGTCTTCAGAACATTGTAGATAAGAATTCCAGACAAGAATTTATTCTTGTTTCATACTTTTTAGAACAGGGTGTTTTCGTAGTCGGGTTTTAGTTATTTAATGTGTTTTTATTATGCTATTTACACGTGGAGAGGAAATTAATATGAAAAACTAAGTTCGCACGCCCGAGGTCATCGTGCTTGCCGCAGGTACTGAAAGCAGTTATGGGCATCTACACGTGTCAGATGTTTACCCGACTACGGCGAAGCTTAATTTGTTCATCTATTCCCTCACAACTTCTAAAAAATTTACTTTCTTCAGAAGATTGAAGATAAGTATGCCATATATATGTACTTTATTAATACAATAATTATACTTTTGAAAAATAGAAAAATTTGAAGTCCAGAACCAGGAGTCGAACCCGAGACTTCTGTATGCCAAACCGGGGCGGGCCTGAATAAAACCTTCTAACGTGGACTATGTCACTAAACTTCAAATTAGATTACTAAAAATGCATTTATTATATTAATAAATTATTAAAACATTAATTTATTAATATATTAATTGCATTTTTAGTAGCCAGTCATATAGTTCTAGCTAGATGGCGCAAGGGAGGGCCTGACGCGCGTTCAGGAAGGATAGTAGAATATAGGTTTAGTAACATAGTCCCAGTGAGATGTTTCGATTCCGGCCCCGGTTTGGCATATGGAAGTCTCGGGTTCGATTTCCAGGTCATTTTTTTTTTTCTATCTTTCAAGAATGCAATTATTGTATTAATAAAGTAATTAGCAAGAAATGCCTATAAAAATACTATAGGAATAAATATATTCTTGTTTCATATTTTATAGAACGAAATGTTTTCATGGTTGGGTTTTAGTTATTGAACGTGTTTTTATATGTTGCTTATATAAATTATGCTTAAAAATATGATGTTAATTTCTTCTCCACGTGAGAAGAAATTAACATCATATTTTTAAGCATAATATATATATATTTTTACAGTGCATACTAATTCCGTGAATTTATGATAGATATCTCTCGGGGCCAAACGAGGTGATATAAATTTAAAGTCTGTATTATCTTCTAATCTGTCTGCATTAAGCAATTTGCTTTGAGAATGTGGAAATCCGGCGAACTTTCATATTTTAAATGCGCTCTGGACTTATAACGTTGTAGATAGTTAAGTATACTCGTATATCTGTATAATTATGAAATGTTATATTTAGAAAGCATTATCTCTCTCAAAAGTAGGTGTATAAAAAAACTAAATTTTTATTGAAGGCTTTGCGTTATGTTATAAAATGTCGAATGTTGGGCCCACATCAGTCTGAGTCAGTAACGCGCGGCACCGGCTTGCTTTAGCAAAAAGCTTTCCATCAGACATATCGTCTCCTTGTAGGAGGTAGTATAAGAAGGTCCACCTTTGTACAGTGCTACAGCACTTCAAGACATATTTATTTATCATATAAGAAAGTATACGGAAAGAATTATTGTCAATAAGATCTTGAATATTTATTTAAGCCTACGTAGACATTGTAGAATTTCATAGGTAAATCGCATCATCCACATGCCATATATCTATTTAATAAGTGATCTATCAATGTAATAGTGTGATAAATGTTATGCGGGACATGCAAATCGAATATTTCGAATGTCACGTCCAGGTTTGTGGCATGGTTATCTACAATAATAATGGATTTATTGCAACGATGTCGTATGACGCAAGGCGGCGTTTCGTGCAAAAATCACGCGTAGGCGCAACATATGCTCCGCCCGCGCTATTTGTGTCTCCTATCATCGTACTCATACGCATGATAATATCTTAATTTAATGTTTCTTCTTTAGTTCAGCAGTGGACAGGAAAGGCAAGTATAAAGCCTACCAATACGTAAAAGTCTAATATGGACAAGTGGTTAAATTTAGAAGCTTGACAGATTGTAATAAGGATTAAGACTGTCTAATCTTTGTGTAGTAAATTTTCCAGTGCGTGTATACGCACTAGGAAAAAATCTTGAAAATTCGCGACTTTTCTTTTTTTTTATTATATTGTAAATGAAGATTACTGAAAATAAATCGAGAAAATAAAAACCTTACCTAATATAAAAACTACGTAAAAACAAATGTGATAATATACATACTGATAAGACCTAGGTTTGCAAAAAAAAAAAAATAAGGAAACTTTAAGATCTTGAATAATAAAGTGCTGAATGTCCTCGTGTTGACCTTACGTTTCAACTAACACTATTGTCTATTTATACGGAAAATAATTTGACTTTTATTTGGGCATTAAATTAGTAAATGTAGAACATTTTGTAACTTTAGTAATTTTACTTTTTGTATTTTTTAAAGGATTTTTATGCTAACTTTAAACATATACGTTTAAATGTATGGAGGAAAAAATAATTTCAGGCAAGACTTGTACCCCTAAGGTCGAGTCCCGCCTGAGACGAGTATTTCCTCCATACATTTTAATTTAAATGTATAAAATTAGCATATTTTTTTTTTAAAAAACTTCAAAAAGTAATGTTCAGGCCCAGCGAATCATCAAAAAATCTGTGTTTAAATAGTTTCTGCAATGAGAGCCGTACTATTGCCATAAAAAAGTATCATGTGGAGGCTAAATTTGACTATGGCGGACATGGCTCGGTACCGGAGTTGGTAACGGTTTAGAGCCGGTACCCCTAAGGTCGCGGGTTGAAATACCGCCTGAGAAAAAATTTTCCTCCGTAAATTTAAATGTAGTCACTTTAGTTAGGAATTGATACAATTAATTGGCTAAATAGATTAATCAAGGCAATTAAAAGTGTCGGTTACAAGAACATATCTATTTAATTAGGAAATTGAAAACCTTGCTACTCTTGTAAATTAAAAAAGTGTCATACACTACATACAAAAAATAAATCAAATGGGACTTTAAAATTATATCTGTCACCAGCCATAAGCAACATTACATTTTTGAATAAACCTTGTGCCTATGAAACATTATACTCCTTTTTGGGGCCAATCTAGGTACCTACACATATTGTTCATATGTACATATCAACAAAGTCTGGGGATATTTCGTATTTTGTTGATTATAAAAAAACTATATGTATTTTCAGAAGTAAGAAAACTAGGTATGGTAAGAATCTGAATTTTATAATCTATAATTAAAAATAAAAATAAAGGTATTCAATAATATTTTATTAAATAATTATTATGTTATTAACGTTAGGGGGACACAAATTACTGAATTATAAAAAAATACTTTATTTATGATTGTAATTAAAATGAGTCAATTTAATAAAATTTTCAGATTTTATAAAACAACGTAATTATCACAATTTAGCAAATTTAATAAAATAATAATAATATAATATCTACGGATACCTATATCAGTCAAACAGCCAAACCAATCTAAATTAATGAGTCGTTTCCTAAACAATTTTGACATAAACTTTAAATTATTATATTTCTGATCTTTGAATTAAAAATTGTGTCAGAGTGAAAGCTTATTTTTGTAGCATATTTTGACATAGGGTGCATTAAAATATTGGGCAAAAGAATGTAACGGACACGCCTTGCTTTCAAGGTAAACATGATATTTCATTTTTAATATTATAGAATCATGTTTTTGAATACATTTGGAAATTACATTGAAAAAACATGAAAAAACATTAGTTTGGAAATCTATGAGTAAGTAGGTATGGTATAAATAATTATATTTATATATAAATAGAAAACTATAATTTTATTTTTGAAATACGATATTGTCTACTGCAGAGTTAGGTACTGTCAGGTACTGACTTTTATGAAATGGGGACGAAAGGGGGCGATTCGCTCCCTTTCCTCCCCATCCAGAAAAAGAAATAAGTAAATCGGTCTCGAATATACAAATGAAGTTCATTAACATAGTACGTTTCAGGTTACAAAAATAATATATTTTATTATATTTTCTTACCACCCAATTTTTATATTTTAGCAGACCGGTGACCAGAAGTACCACATATTGAAAAAAAACTGTACAATAATAGCCATAAAAAACTTAATTTTATTTAAAAAGAACGTGGAATATAGGCATGTGTATATAGCTAATTGTAAATTCAAAATTATTGTAAGATATAAACAAACATGCAAGTTTAAGGGCTATTAAATTATCATCTGATCTGGTGATCAAATTAACGAAGTAATACAATTGCAGCCTTGAATAATTGCATCTGCAGAATAGCGTATGTTCATGGCACTTACGCCATTTTGTTGGGAAACCCAACCCAATAACTCACTTTTGACCTCTACTGAGACAAAATAGTTTCACTTGTCCCATGATGATATGACTCCATGGGACTAGTGGGCCAGACCCGACCTGCCAGGATAATGTAGCTCGTCTGCGTAGTGAAGTGTGGTACTTTATATCGCGATAACCGACATAGACTCGGGTGGAACTGCGGGCAAATGTTGTTATAAAGTAAAAAAGTTACACGAGCCGCGCGAATTTACACTTATCTTTTTTTTTTGACGCTTGATACTATTTATATAAAAAAAACAACCTTCAAAAAATGCAAATACCGTCAAGTGCATGTCAGTCGTTGCCCGGCTAGTTTGTCTGGTGAGTGATTAGAACCAAGGCCAGAAGTGAGCTTCAATTCTACTAATATTATAAATGCAAATATTTGAATGGATGCAAGTTTGTAACTCATTCACTCCAGAACGGCTGAACGGATCTGGATGAAATTTGGCACAAAGATAAATTATAGTTGGGAATGGCTCATAGGCTACTTTTGATCCCTGAAAAATGTTATATTTCAACGCTGCTTGCTGGTTTTTTTTTATAAAATGACGCATAGCGGCATTTTAATAAAATGCAAACGATGTTATGATCATTTTTTATTTTTTTAGTTCTAGAACAATTTAGATGTGGGAATAAATTATTTCAAATTTATTTTTTATTATTTGCATTAAGTAGGTACTTAATTATTGTTTTTTGACGTAGCGGATATACCTGTGTCTAGCATTAATATCTATATATAAAATTGCTGGTTGTTAGTCTCGCTAAAATTTCAAATCGACTTGAATATTTTTTTGTGTTGATCGCTCTAATAAAGAGGTTTTTTTTTTTAAATAACGGTAATTAAAGAGGTTTTTTTTAAATAACGGTAATCCTAAACGATCAGCTGAAAAATCTAATATTAAAAATTTATAATACAAAACGTCTATACGGAGATCAGATAAACTCATTTAACATAAATATGTTATTTAGTATTTCGAAAAAGTTGGAATTGTTTGAGGTTTTATATTACGAGCATGCATATGCAACCCTGTAATCATAGCGGAAATGTTACTCAAACTAGTTTCTGAGTATAATTATAATATTACTATTAGTTTATTTTGATTTTATTTTGCAAATATTTATAAATTAATCATATTCATTGAAACAGTTAAAAATGTAGCAGGACCCATCAGATTTAACATAACCTCCGTTATGTTAAATCTGATGGGTCCCGCTACATTTTTAAGGTAACGTAGTTTTTTGTTTGGACGTGTTTATGGATTGGAATTTTACTATTTTTTGCAAATTCCTTTTCTAATAATAACTAACGCAATGTTGTGACAATATTTACCTGAGAATCGGCTACTATCTATTTTTCATACCCCTAAGAGTTTGTTTGTTTGTTTGAACGCGATAATCTCAGGAAGTACTGGGCCGCATTGAAAAAATATTTTATTGTTGTATAGCCCATTTATTGAGGTAGGCTATAGGCTACAACATCACGCTACGACCAATAGGAGCGGAGCAGCAATGAAAAACGTTGAAAAATCGGGGAAAATTTACGCAGACGAAGTTGCGCGGGTAAGCTAGTAAGTTTATAAATTGATAATAATCAGAGCAGGTATAGGGTGGTCTTTCTAATGGCACTCGCTTGACATTGAGTTTCGGTACGTCGAGTATATTCCGTACCTTTTTTACTACAAATAACAAATTATATAAAGTGAAGAGATATTTATTTATTACACTAGCTGGGTTGACCGAGCTTCGCTCGGTGTTTTTAGTGGGAAAATAGAAACAATGCAAGTATCTGTATGATTTACGAAATAAATGCTATTTCGTTTATAAAACTCCTACTAAATTTATAAAAAAAATATATATATAAATCTTTGCTTTTGATTTTAGTAAATATCTAGCTCCCTCTGCTTTGTTGGTTAAAAATGTTCAAAAAGGTGAGCTTAAAATTTTCGTTTTGGAAAAAGTGAGTGATGAAATGCTCATAATATTATCAGCTTATTGACTTTTATTCTGATGTGTAACCCTAATTTGATTGAGTTAAACAAGTCATATATGTAAATGCAAACAAAACATAAACAAATAGGAGACAAGCTCGTGGAATTGTGTGAACCGCGAACAAATGAAATTTTCATGCGTGACTTCAACACTTACTTGGCTGGTATCGTTCGTTTCGTGTAACAAATGGCAAAAAAAAAATAGCATCATTTTTTATATCCGCATAACAGGTGTTCCCAATTTGATAATATGGTATATAAAGGTTAATTATATAATAATAAAAACCGGGCAAGAGCATGTCAGACCATGCTCAGTGTAGGGTTCCGAAGCCTTGAATAATTGCATCAGCAGAAGAGCGTATGTTCATGGAACTTACGCCCTTTTGATAGGAAACGCAGTTTTACAGCCATAGCTCAATGATGGTATATTCGATCATGTCCGCAATCATTTTATTAAGCTCTACCTTTGTCATTTTTTCATATTTTTTGATCACACGGTTCGAAAGATAAGGAGGGGGGGGGGGGGGGGCACTTAATGCAACTTTCGGAGCGTTATTTACAAAAATATTCACTTATTAAAAAAATATATTTGAAACCTTAAAATGTTTTTGAAAGACCTGTCGAATCCACTTCACGTTGATGATTGCTGAAAAAAAAATCAGCTTCTGTTACAAGTATGGAGTGCCCCCCCAAAATATATTTATTTTTATTATTTACCTATCAAACTAAGTAGCGGCTACTACAAGACATCTTTTCACTAAGTTTCATCAATATTCATTTAGTAGTCTTAGTAATTACCTGTGACATACGGAACGGATAGACAGACAGACAGACAAACAGACAGACGGTCATGACGAAACTATAAGGGTTCCGTTTTTGCCATTTGGGCTACGAAACCCTAATAATAACGGCAGTACTCTCGCAAGTTGAAGTATAAATACTTGTGTCAATTTTAACTTGTAGGTCATTTACGGCGCGGATAGCGCGAGTTAGAGGACTTTGTTGCAAATATATCTGTCTGTCAAGAACCTTTTTCTTATGACCTGGTGGGGTTATCGAATTGTATTACCATTTACACAGTATATCGTACAGCTCTATCTTTTAAAATGCAAACTAGCATTCTACCTATTGTTTTTATTTTTAAGGCGGTCAAATAATTTAACACAAATAATATATATACCTATAGTATCAAACAGTTATACCGTAGTGCAAAAAACTGTTTATATAGTTTCTCATACTATCAAACCGTGTTCTATAATAGTGTCCAAACCGACACATATATCTATATATCTTTTTTAATAATGACGATGTGAATCTAGCTATAGAGTGGCTTGGGTTTTATAGATTTAGGCGCGACCGGATGTCCAGCCGGCAGAGTGGCGCGATGGCGGCATCATGCGTTGTTGCTACTTCTACTGTACTCTTCTTCTTCTTGTATTTATTTTGATGGCAACCTAACCGATTTTGCAGTCAATTTCCAGTCTTTTTTAGTATTACTTATGGCTTAGACATTTATTTCTTCAAATGATTATAATTTACTTATAAAGAGATATACAAATTTAACATAAACTTAGGTACCTACTAAATAAAATATCATAATAATAAACAGAAGTTAGGATCATCATGGGTAATACGAAATTTTGTGCACTATTACGTATCGCTTCGTAATTGGAAGTCAATGGCAACTCAAAGTTATGTTCACAATAGTAATCAATTTTCATAAATGTATATTGTTTAAGTAACTATATTGTATGCATTTCAAAACTCTCACACTCTTATCCTAGATATAATTTAAACTAATATAAGTTGGTCAGAATAGGTATAATTTGGTACATATATGGGTGGTTGGCTAGAATCTAGAGAAATCATTTAAGGTGCGGTGCTTCAGGGTTTTTTTGTACAATGTAGTAGACTGAATCTCTTTGATATCATTCGGCAATGTGTGATATAACTTTGGTCCTTCATATAATATAATAATAATAATAATATCTTGGGACAACTCACACAACGCTATCTGATCCCAAACTAAGCAAAGCTTGTACTATGGAAACCAGACAACTGATAAACATACTTATATATTTCTAAATACATACATATTATAGATAAATAACACCCAGACACAGAATAAACCATCGTGCTCATCACACAAAGTTTTATCCTGGGTGGGGATCGAACCCACGACCTCTTGCGTAGCAGTCGGATACACTCCCACCGCGCCACAGAGGCAGTCGAATATGTTTTTCTTGCCGTAATTAGTTAGTGGTGGTCGCAAATGTTGTTTCCTCGCGTATTTATACGTTGTTGTGTGCCTGTGTCTGATGTGCCTTTTTTGCAATTGTAGGTACTGTTTAACAGCACAAAATCTCCTACTATGGATTTTTCACGAATTTAATGTTTTTTACACTCTGAATGAGGACTTGTGAAGATGCTGACACCTTAGTTTGCCACCATTTTTACAAGTCCATTGCTATCCTCATGGTAATCGGACAGCAACTCTGCATAGATTTTGTTTACAGTATTGCCAACATTTGATTTCCGTATGTTTGCAATAGATCTGTGGTCAAAGCAAATTAATAATCTGTCAGTAGAGTTATTCAAAAGCATACAATTAAAGTTATTTATCTTTAATTAGAATGTTTACAAATTTGAAATATTTTTATGATTAAATCAAACACTAACAACGACATAACACAGCAAATTTACTACAAATTGACACTTCCACTAAAACTTTTTTATTTTACATACAATTATTTCGTGAAGGACTTATAGGTGGTGAATAAAATCTCCATTCGAACACAACGGATAGAGATCTTATTCACCACCTATTTAGTACTAAAAATGAAGGTAAATATAATAGGTATTACCTACAACGACAATACAACATAAATAGCCTAATAATGCGTTTCACGCTATGTTGATAGGTAATCTTTATAATACTAAACAACAAACCTTAATTTAACAATGTATAAAGCGTAGATTCAACCCATTGTAACAAATAATACAAACACATTAAAACGGCCTATGCAAGAGTGTCGTAATTTTACAGTCCTTTTTGACTGAAAACAATGATACTATCTTATCACTAACAGAAATACTTTCGCGTTGCATGATTACAATAAAATTTATCAGCCTCGGAAACAGAGTCGTCTTCGCAACAACAACAGACCTCATGTGACCACGACCAGTGCAACCTGGCTTTAACGTCAAGCAATCTAAAGGTATGGTAAATATGTAATACATGATCGCAGTAATCCCTATATTTCCTTAATAGATATTACATTAGCAGACCCACTGAACCAACCGATGGAGTGTAATCTGAAGTGACGATTCCTATACAAAATTATCAATTACGAATTTTCGGCTTTGGATTTCCGTAATTTTCTTTTGATCTGTTGATGCGAATAAAACAAAGAACAATTTTCCAATCGATTTTCCAAAAAATGCTACTTTTTTAAGTTTTATCGAGACTAACGAACATCAATTGATTTATATAGATTTGTATCTATCTTATCTCCCCATATTTAGGAGTAAATTCACTGAGTAGTCACACCGATAGCCGTCGGCAGCGTGCAACTATCGTATGCGTTATTTCGCGCGACCTTGATCCCCACGCAGCGCCCGCTGATCCGCGCGTGTTATGTAAGGCCACTGCCACACATTGCAGTTTCAGGACACCGTTACGTCATCCTTATTGATTGTAACGGAACATAAATATAAATTGTTTTATTTAATATAGGATATTATGTTTTATTAAACTACCAACTCTTAGCATATCATTGCGTGATTGATTGTCCTTTATGGGAATATTATTATGGTGAGTAACGAATAAAAGATGTGTTTTAAAAATTTTAATCCCTACGAGCACAGTATGAGCTGTTGTGGTTAGACCTTGAAATCTGTTTTAATAGTTGGAAGCATATTTTACAAAGACTCACAAAAAAGGAGAGCATCTAGGTAATATTTCTTTCACGTCACTAATGTAAACATTAGTCACTGTAACACTAGTAACTCCTCTACGTCACTAATGTTTTTCAAATTTAGGTAAATTTTTTACGCTTAATATTGAAAATATTATGCATGACCTAAGGTAACAAAAATCTTATCTATTTTCAAACCAGTACCTAGGTTTAGCTACCAGGTAGGTACACAGTAGTATTGCCTACCTACTCGTGATTACTTAACATGAGGCTCGCTATATGTATAACTCTTTAACAAACATTGCTACACGATAGTAAAGATTTGTATGCGCATTTTAGGAAGGTCATCAAGATTATATAGCGGTTTGGATCGAGAAACTTGATTTCTTAGCATCTTGATCATGTAATTCTAGATGTTTTTTTATTATAGGTAGGTATGTATTCTTTACTTAACCTATGTATTCTTCAGGCTATGTTTAAGTTAAGCATTTACTTCTGTCAAATTAACCTCGCTATCTTTCTTTCTACACACCGGTGGACAATACTTTTTGTCGTAATTTGAAGGTGCCATAAATACCTAAAAGGTATTTTGCAAAAAAGTTAGTTAAAATACAAAACTTGCGGTCAACAATTAAAAATAGAATGTTCCGCGTCCGCGGCCTTTGCAACGGGCGTGTGATGCGAGATTAAAGAAGTGGGGGGACGCAGACGGCTCGATGACATCACACTGAGTTGCAGTGCGGTGCGACCGCCAACTCTTGCGCAATCGTGCGCCCTTGATCTTGACTGCGTCGCGGCCGTACGCGTGTGCGCACAACACCTACGTTTAAATAGTAGGTACACTCGCAGCTATATTTATCTTCGCGCATGTAGGCGCGAAGCGGTAATCACGGAATAAAAAATAATACTGAAGTGGTGTTTTGTACTTATTAGCAAATCTGACGGTTCCGGCTGTTGAACGTGGTGTACGTAAATGCTGTAATTAGCGCGTCGGGTGCGTCACAAAATTTAGATTTTACTTAAGTAATATGCACTAGTGCATTATATTTTGTAATTGTAGAAAATGTATGCTATAACATCAACAATTTTTCAGTAGATATGTATACCTACCTGCGTACTGACAACGATTTGAAAACGATTTGTTTATAAACTAAAGATCCTGCATAGTACACTTGCTCAAAAGTATTGTGATTTACCTACAGTTCAGGATGACGCATTTTTTCAATTCACAATACTAACTTAGTTGGTACATACATAAATACCTGTAAAGTAGGTACCAATTTACTATTGTTAAAAAATGTTGTACGTAATTGCTATTGCTAATTCCATGGTATGCTTTCGAATACTTAACATATTAGAAGAATACCGACCGCCTATTTAAAGTATTTTCTAACTTTAGTACTAAAGTAATTGGCAAGAAATGCCTTTAAAATTAATATAATATTTTATTGTAGGGATTCTGAATAAGTAGATATAGGTGTACCAGAAAAATGCGAAAGTTATAATTTAGAGATGGTAACACAAGGTTAAGGTAAGTAGGTAGGTCCTAAACCTACTAGGACGAACAAGTCTTGATCGTTGTAATTTTTCAAGGGATTAGTATAATTATATCTAAAAGTTCATTATCAATTTCTGCTTCGATAGAACTAAGTGTCGTCGCTGGTCGAACAAAATAAATATTTTATACAGCAGCTTCGGCAGCGCGAATGTCAGTTTTTGCGTTATAATATTAAAATAATAATAAAAATTGAAACACAACAAACTTTCAAACTTTTTTCTCCTAACCGTTCCTATACACTTTTGGCGGTTAGAAATCAGCTCGACATACTTTTAATAAGTAAATTTAAGAATACCTACATGTTTCAAAGAAAAGGTAGCAAAGGTAATTTAATCGCAGTAGGAGTCACTGTCAGTTTTTTTAGAATTCGTTTCATGAGATTCTGGTACACCTATACAGTTTCTATTCCTAGTAACTAATAATTTATACGTTTTCGTGGCCATAACTTACTTTATCTTCACATATACATTATCAGTTCACAATAGGTAGGTACCTATTGTATTTATATGGTGCACGGGATTGGAATAAATATATATTTTTTTGTCTAATGCAATTAAGTCTGTGGTGTAGACTGTGCGATGTTAATTCCAATAATGAATTGATAATAGTGTAGAAAATTGTCCTTAAAATTAATATACATACAATTTATTAGACTTGGTTTAGCACGTGCCAGATAATTTTGCTGAATATAATGGCATACTTTGCATCAAATTTACTGCCAATGTCATTTGTTTGTTAAAATTAACAATTGAATAATTTAAACATTTCAAAACCTTTTTTACGTGTGTTAAAATCCCTACGGATTCCTACCCGTCGAGGCCACGGCAAAGGTGTCGGATACATATTCCCCTTATTCATAATACCTTAGTAATAGTATTTTAACCAATATGAAATTACTGTACATTTGTAGCTAATATTATCTCGATGGTTTGAACTTTTATTCTATGTTGAAAATCGAAACAAAGGCAACGTTTTACTTATTAAGACATGGTTAGTGTAATATTTCTGTGTAGATTAATAATTATTAAAAATGAGCGCAAAACTCAGTACCAGCTGGACCCACTTTTCGCAAGTTTTTTTATATGAAATATTCGTAAAAAAAAATTAAGAAGAAAAAAGTTTGAAGAAAATCCGATAAACCCATTTTGGCTTGATTTCCGTAAACAGACACCTGGTCTCAAGTAAAATGTCACAATAACGGACGAATACACGCGCGGTTGAAGCTGTCGGCATCAGGATAAAATTATTTAAATACCTATATCTCTAAAAACACCCGCATCCGTGGATACGTTCCTTAAAAAATCCGCATCCTCATACGCAACCGCGGACGCGAAAAAATCAACGTCCAGACTAAGAATTTATACATTTTCGAGGCCATAACATATTTTATCTTCATATACACATTAACAGTTCACAATACCTATTGTATTTATATGGTGCCCGAGATCGGAATAAATATATATTTTTTGTCTAATACAATAGAGACTATACCACACTGTATGACGTTAATATCCGATAAAATATAATGACTTGTTATTTGTGTAGAAAATAGGCCTTAAAATTGATAACACATAATTTATTAGACTTGGTTTAGCACGTGTCAGGTAATCTTGCTGAATATAATGGTATACTTTGCATCAAATTAACTGTCAATGTCATTTAAAAGGTTAAAATTAACAATTGAATAATTTAAACATTTCAAAACCTAAAAATTCTAGTCAGGACTAGTTTTAAATACATTGTCTCTAGCTAGAGTTGACTCTAGTTAAGTTTGATGTTTGTTAACTTTAAATAATAGTTACTAGTAGAGTTAAGTCTACAGACGGTTATGCGGTTATACGGTTACTATTAAATTATGACGTCCATTTTATGATGATTAAATAGGTAGGTACCTATATTGTTTATACCTAAGTAATTATTTTATGAGATGAAGACATTACTTTAACTTCAATGTAATGTAGTTAGGCATAAGTTTTAGTGTTATTACTTATTGGAATTTCAATGAAACCGTTATAAAATATCTTAGTATTATTAACTACTTAATATAAATTCTTAAAGCTGTTCCATATCTGTAATACAATGTGCAAGACCAATTTTCTACGGGTAACAGTAGTCAACGGTCAAAATGACTTAATAAGCAAAATATTAGACATTATTTTGTTAGTGTAATTTATGTGTAGCTGATATTGTCTGAATATACGTATTAAAAATGTTTTTTTAATAGGATGAATAATTACGAGTTTTATGTACAATTGAAAAGTGAATAGATATGTACACACTTACACAAGATAATTAGTATTTGCTTGGCAACATCGCTGCAATGCAATTTTATAAATTTTTAACTATTAACACCTATGCCAAACGTGATTTGCCAACTAGTGTGTCTGTACATTGTATCTACGTACAGTATAAAAATCATGCAAGGATATAAGAAGAGGAATCTTGGACTATAAACTAGAGTTAATGAAACACTTATTTAAAAATATCTTTTGAAAAAAAAAGGACCTGGAGAATGTATTTAACGAGAATGAAGGCTTTAGTGGAGATGTTGTGTTGTAGTTAAAAAGTAGTTAATAATAATAGAGTTTTTATTGTGTCCTTGACAGCGGCGGGAGCTAGCTCAGACATGGGAAGTGAGCACTATTGCCTAAGGTGGAACAATCATCAGAGCAACCTGCTGGGCGTATTCAGCCAGTTGCTGCACGACGAGAGTCTGGTGGACGTCACGCTTGCCTGCTCCGAAGGTGCATCCATTAGGGCTCACAAGGTAATTTATTTTTTATTTCTTAGAACAATCCACACCGTCATCTAATCCTAAACTAGAGCCTGCATTTATCAGTTCTCTATGATAAAGAGACAACTGATAAATGCACTTACATAATATACTAGCGGCCCGTCCCGGCTTCGCACGGGTGGGCATGGGATCCCTAATTTTTTTAGTAATTGCGACTATAATTAAAGATCTAAGCTATCCTATCTCTCAAGTTGGACCAAACTGCATATTGCGTGCAAATTTGAACGAAATCTGTTAAGCGGTTTAGGAGTCCATCGCGGACAAACATCGTGACAGGAGATTTATATATATTAAGATAATTTATAAATACATAACTACTTATGATATTATACATACCTTACAACTAAATAAGCTTCATAAAGCTTACATTGGAATTCCACAGCTTTAAGTAAAGCTTTTTAGTCAAACAGACCGAAGCCCATGTCGTCATCGGACTCCTCAGGTTCCTCCTCCTTCTTCTCTTCCTTGGCCTCAGCAGCGGGCGCCGCCGGGACCTTCAATAATAAATTACACCTAGACACAGAAATAATAATCGTACTCTCATCACACAAAGATTTATCCTGGGTGAGAATTGAACCCACTGCCTCTGGCGTAACAGCAGGGTCCATTATATCACTAGGCCAGTAAATTATAACAATGTGGCAGACTTCACATCAAGTTATGAGACAACATTTAAAAGAAGTTTGCTGATATTTATCTATTCAATCAACATAGTTGTTAAGATAAGATAGATAAGTATAAAATGTATATTTGATTTTAGGGTTCCGTAGCCAAAATGGCAAAATTGAACCCTTATAGTTTTGTCATGTCCGTCCGTCCGCAGCTTAGCTCAGAGGCTGTTAGTGCTAGACGGCTGCAATTTTGAATGGATACACCATTGCATTATATGTACATGTAGAATCCCGACGTATCATAAGTGTTGTTTTGCATCCCAAGTGAATAAATAATTTTGGATTTTATTACTTACGTCGACAAAGTAACGTTGAAAGTTGTACCTCTCATAGAAGTAAAGAGGGGACGTGATTTTTTTTTCTCACTTATATTTAGGTATTTTAAAGACGTATAAGGGTTGTAAAGACCATTTTTTTAGATTTAAACCGTTTGCGAAATATTAAGCTTTAAAATGCAATTTTTTGTTAGAGTCAAGTGTTCCCCCCCCTCTGCCAGCTAAATGGTTGATGTTGAGTGTGTGGAAAAATTCACGGTAGTAGTATATATAGGGACATTAAAAGGAAAACTGGCTTTACAAGTTTACGAGTAACAACTGATCAAATAAGAAGTAGCAAAATTTTCGTACAAATTCCATTGAAAAGTATTATTGAGTATGTACAGCGTTGTAAATATGAAACAAAAACAACAGAAAACCCACTTTTTAAGCCGCATTTATCGAATGGGGGACTACGGAACCCTACATTGTGCGTGGCCCAACATGCATCTGCCCGGTTTTTTTCATTAAATCCCTTCGCTCGATTGGATATCAGATATCACGAAATGCAGCCTATGTGTTACTCTCTACGTTACTGTAGGTAAAGTTTTATCTTAGTTACTTCAGTGCTTTTTGACTGAATACAAACTTTCGCATTTATGGGAGTAGTATTAATGGAAGTATGCTAAATGCAATTTGTGAAATGGAACAAAATTTAATAAATTTTCACAGGAGTTGTTTTTATTTTATACCCGTAAATAAGTTCGGATTTAAAAGTAGGTAAATATAGCGTACACCATTATATATTAATTATTACATTATAAGTAAGTACACTTAACGATGTATGGAACAGATGTTACATAGATTAGGTATGTTTACAACGTTGTCCATGTCACTTTTGATTTCATTATACCAGCCGTAACTGTTCTATCTCTTGAACGTACAGATTTTCCGGCATATTAAGAATTCTATAGAAACAAAGGTTTTTTTTTCAAGCGAATTCTTAATTTACATATTTCAGATTTCAAGTGCGTTTTCATTGTCGTCCAGACAGAAAAATCTTATTTACAGCCTTATTTAATTAGGTTGCCTGAAATTAAACGTTATTAATCTTTCTTTTTTATTTTTTTTCTTTAACATACCTAGTTATTAGGAAAGTAATTTAAGATTGTTAATATTATTCTTTTCGAAATACTATCCTGGCGGATTTTAGGCGTTTCTTGGCACTTTTATAACTGCTCAAGATTATCTATATCTATCAATACATATTATAAAACATCGCCGCGTCTATCATCATCGCCGTATGTTGGCGATAATCTCAAAAACTACCGAACGGATTTTGATACGGTTTTTCACTCATCGCCATTAGTTAGAATATTTCTTCCGGATTGTTAATGTATATTAAATAAGTTTATAGAGATTGTAGAAAAGTCGTAGTAATTGTAGAAATTATATAATTAGTTTATTTTACATATTTGAAAATCAATTAAATACTATCCGAATCAAGACACTAGTTGCAGATAGTATTGTAATATGAACAAAATAGATTGACAGTGCGAAGTTTTTGCTTGTAAGTAAATACGCACAGCTTTTTTGTTTAGATATTTTTTGCTTACCGTTTTTTTACTTAGGCATTGTGACAAACGGCGGACTCTACTACTTGCCCGTACCTAAGTACCTACAAGTAAAAGTTATCTCAATTTGCAATAGCGATAGTGATTCCTTATAAGTTTAATGACTTCTGTATAGTGCGGCACGTGTAGAAACCTCACGCTAGGTTTCATTACATTGTTGTGCCTATTGTTAATCTGTTTGCTTTTATACGGGTAGGCATGATTTATTCGACTATGACTTAAGCTGCGCAAACATACTTTTGGTAGGTTAGTCATACTTTACCTACCTAATATCTAGATAGTAGGTGAAGTACCTACATTTCATCTAAAATAGCCAGATAGTAAAGGAACCAAGTCGTATCTACATCACCTAATATCAGGATGCTACAGAAAGTGAGACATACTTCTATGGGCGCCGGCAGCAGGGTGTAAGGAGGTACACTTGCACCCCTCTGTGGGACTACGTAGGCTAGGTACGTGCGCTATGTTTACATCGAAATTAAAATGGTACCTAATAATGATATGCTTTTAAGGGTTCCGAAGCTAAAATGGCAAAACGGAACCCTTATAGTTTCGCCATGTCCGTCCGTCGTCTCCGTTAGCTCAGAGATTGTTAGTGCTAGAAGGCTATAATTTTGCATGGATACACTTATTACTTATGCTGACAAAGTAAAAAAATAAAATAATTGAAAAACATTTTTTTGAGGGTACCTCCCCTATAAGTAATGTGGGGATGTAATTTTTTTTTCTTACCTAGCCCATCGTGATATAGGTTTTCGAGTAACAGCTGATCAAATTTGTAAGAATATATGTTGTAAGTATGAAACATAAACAACAGAAAACCCATAATTAAGTCGCATTATTCGAACAGCAGTGGGGAAAGGGGGGACTACGGAACCCTACATTATGCGTGGCCCGAAATGCACTTGCCCGGTTTTATTTCGAATTGAACGTACCTACGTTCAACTCAAAAGTAAGGTTAATATTTACATAATTTGTTGTGTTTTCAATTACTGAAACATAAATAATGTATAATAATGTACCTATTACCTATATTAATTCGGTAGTTTCTGGAATACAATCAATGTCATGGACAAAGACAGAATAAGTGGAACTGCTATTAAGGTTATTTTAGGCATAGCACCCGTATATGCGTAGTTGACGTAAATTCAAACGTCACGCGAGGTATTGTAATAATGTGCAAGGTCAGTAATGTTAATAATATTTTAAAAGGCAAGATAAGATATTAATTAATCTTGTTTGAGCTATCGCGCATTATGAGTCTGGCTTTATTAAAACAATGAATAAAGCACGAACTGCAGCTACGTAGGTACTAAGTAGGTACCTAACTTAAACTTACAAATTGATCAAAATGCACACATTTTGTAGAAGACTTATGTGCAATTGTTTATTATTACAATACCCGCCTGATCCTAATGAACTATCTAATTGTACAACGAAGGTAACGGCCAAATGTGTTAGCATCTCGTTTATAAAATTTGATGAGCAAATACGAGTTTTAATCTATACTAATATTATAAAGCGGAAGAGTTTGTTTGTTTGTTTAAACGCGCTAATCTCAGGAACTACTGGTCCGATTTGAAAAATTATTTTTTTGTTGAATAGTCCATTTATCGAGGAAGGCTATATAACATCGCGCTAAGACTAATAGGAGCGGAGCAGCAATGAGAAATGTTTCTAAAACGGGGAAAATTTGCGCAGACGAAGTTGCGCGGGACAGCTAGTATATAATATAATGTATAATATAATGTTCCTACTAGTAGGTAGGTATGTCGCTCTTGATTTACTTTGGTGGTCCATCTATATTTTTCTGCGAAACAAATATATTACTACTATTACTATTACTACTATACTAGGATAGTTACTATCATCATGAATTTACCTAACCTTTTTACCCGACTGTAAGGAAGGGTTATGTTTTTCGCGCGTATCTTGTATGTATGAATGCATATATGTATGTATGTATGTAATATTCTTTATTACCTTATATCTCACAAACCACTGAACAACATGGCGGCTGTGAGATGTCAAAATAAAGAGGTATGAAAAAAAAGTTGTTTCAAATACTGCAATATGGGTATAAAATTAAAGGGCTCATCTTAAGCATTTCAAAATGTTATATTACTGTAATACTTAAAAAGTTAGTTAGCAACCATTCTTTTTTAATTTTCAATACTTGACAATAGCTGTGATAAAAGTTAATTGTCACATCCTACAACTACCTAAAAGTATTAAATAAAAAATAAATAAAAAAAAAACATAATTTTTATGCAGTCGGAGTCACTTTACTAAGTTCATCGAGATTCATTAATGCCTCCGACTGCATGAAATTATATAATTATGAAGGGGATTTTGTTTCCATCTTTTTTGTGTAGGTGGGTTTTTTATTTATTTTTTATTAATTAAGTATGTAGAGGTAGAGGCTTGACATCATAAATGCAAATTAATGACAATATTACGTTACAATAATATTTAGTCGCACAACAAAGTCTAATAGTAACATTTTTTATAAATAACATAGGTACATACCTAATGGGATAAATGACGATGTTTCCAGGTAGTGCTGTCTGCGTGTTCATCTTACTTCCGATCGCTGTTCGTGGACCACCCGTCGCGTCATCCAATCGTGATCTTAAAAGACGTGGGCTTGGAAGAGTTGCGCACCCTCGTCGACTTCATGTACAAGGGCGAGGTTAACGTCCAATATTGCCAACTGCCTGCTCTCCTTAAAACAGCTGAGAGCCTTCAGGTAAGAATGAAAAGTCATTAATAAAGATCTTTTACGACCAGTCTCAAATAGTAATCTACATCTACACTAATATGGTAAAGAGGAAAGATTTGTATTTTTGTATTTTTGTATGTAACGAATAAACTCAAAAAGTACTGGACCGATTTTAATAATTCTTTGTTGGATAGCCCATTTATCGAGGAAGGCTATAGGCTATATAACATTGCGCTACGACTAATAGGAGCGGAGCAGCGACGAGAAATGTTGCAAAAACGGGGAAAATTTACGCATACGAAGTTGCGCGGGACAGCTAGTAACTATATATATATATATATATATATATATATATATATATATATATACTATTGTTTATTCGTTACATTCAAAAATACAAATCTTTTCTCTTTTTAATATTAGTGTAGATATATATATATATATAACTTGAGTTTTTCAATTTTGTGACACACTATCACAAACTACACACAAAACTCTAGACGGTGAGCAAGGTAAGGACAGTCAGTGCTGCACATAGTGCTATACTGTCTGGCCTTGCGTTTGGACTCTATTTCCACATAACATTAGGTGGAATGGAGTCATTTGCTTACCTTTAAATAAAAAAATAAAAAACTATCAAAAAATATTACCCAATAAGTATAATAAATTTGCCTATCCACAAATGACCTACCTATTCTGAGCGGACTTTAAGTGTAGTAGGTACGAATACATATGTTTACTTAGATTTATTTGCGCGGTCCCCAAGATATTTGAAGTAGAAACCTGGTCTAAATTATTCACCTACTCGTAATAAATTAATATTCCATAAATATCAAGCCAACCGTTGCAGAGATGGACTCAGATACTTTGACCATCGACATGAGTCTGTGTATTTAAAGTTATACCTTCCTACATAGGTAATAGATACCTATGATATTTCCCAATTAGGTATATAATTAAATAAAACTAAGCATTTTAAACGTTTCTTTAAAAAAATTTAAGAAAACGTTTCAAAATGCATGCTTGTATTTATGCATTTACTAACAACAAACTCTATCTAAAAGACCTACGTAGGTACCTACCTACTGTAATTTTATTGGTTTAATGCTCATGGCTTCATAGCCTACTCGAATTAAATTATATCGGGACAGTGTAGATACTTAATCTACCCATAGAAGTTTCAAATCCATATAACACCAAAATTTGAAATCACACTAATAGATTTGATTTAAAAAAACTTTTATTCAAGCTGAAGAAAGTAATGAAAAACCTGCTGTCTCTTTGCGAATAAATAATTATTAGATTGTGTAAAATAAACAACAACAGATCACTGTTGCACCAGCACCACGCGCAACGTGCTCTATCTACCTACCTACGTTGTTGGCAGGTTATGTTTTTTTAAATGAATTCATTATCATGATTAAGAAACGGATTGGAACTTTATTGCATTCGGAAATTGCAATAAGGATGCTTCTTTTTCTATAGGTAGATACTCCATTCTGGTATTTTGCATTAAGTAGAAACCGGCGTAGTTTCACTATGTTCATCATTTTACTAATTAAGCAGGTTAGAGCTGAAATACACCAGCATAAAGGTAGGAACAGAATATTTTAAAAAGTGAACCCACTGTAGTTTTTGGTTAGGTACCTACCTACATAAAGACCGAAAGAAAATAATCAATTGTTGTTATTTTCTAGGTAAAGGGGCTTGCTGAAATGACTACTTTAAGCGCAGCTGGCATTGACACAAGAAAAGTTCCGGAATCAATGGAAGAGTGCCAACCACAAGATACAAGAGAAAGTTCAGAATCACACGAGAAAGTAGACGGCAGAGAACACAGAGAAAAAGAGGAACGGCGCGAATTGAAAGACTCACGAGAAATTCGTGAAAGAGAAAATAAAGAAAGCCGTGACGGCCGAGAGAGCCATTCAAGAGACTCTCGAGAAACAAGAGACCCAAGGGAACATAGAGAATTAAGAGAATCTCGTGACTTAAGAGAGACTCGAGATCTTAGAGATCCTCGTGACTTGAGGGATCTGCGAGAAGTTCGCGAACACAGAGAATTGAGAGATATTCCACGGGATTTAAGAGAGGTCCGAGATCCGAGGGATCTACGTGAATCTCGAGAAGTTCGCGATCAAAGAGAGATGCCCGAAGCGTCACCTCCCAGAATATCTCCGCTACTTTCAGTGCGCCGATTTAGGTCAGAAACAGCGGCTGAAACACCGGCACTGACACATCCTCCCATACCAAAAGATGAGCCTCCCGATGAACCTATGCGTTCATCTTCACCAGAAGAAGATACTGTTTCGCTTAGATCTAATGGCGCCCAAAATGATAGCATTGGTGAGTATTATCGTATCGCTATTGCTTATTGTCAAAAATACAAGATTTACCTAACGAGTTTGATTGCTAACTAGGAAAACCGGAATTTACATTTTTATTAATATTCACCCCGCTCTGTAAAGAATCCAGGTCCACGTGGAAAATACTCTCCGTAAATTAATATAGCAGACGTTTTATTTGTTGGGATACATAGGTACACGTCTTACTAAAAATAGTGTAGCTGAAGAGGCATCGTTATTTATTGTGCGGTAAGGTCAACTGTCTTTATGTACTTACCTATCTACATAATAATACATTTTAATTACGTACTCAATTACTACAACATGTAAATAATATGCCAAAAGGTAAATATTTATAGGAAACCAAAAATAATGACTAAAAGTTGACAGGCTTCATGTTCGTCACATTAGGTAATCGTCAATCTACCACCTAACACAAATTTGCTTACTTGGATAAAATATCATGGGAGAATTCACATACCGCCATCTGATAGTTTGAAAATATAAATTATTGCTTCCTCTTACAACGATTGTGGTGACTGGCGTACTTCAAAAATACTTTAAAATTTCCCGCTCTTTTTTGTTCCTTCTAGTTTATGGTAAAGAATCATACTTTTAAATGTGCTAACAGACGATGGCGACAATTATACAACCCAGTGCCTCAAAATAAGATTATTATTTATACAATAGGTACGGAAATGCTATTAAGCCGATGCCATTGATGGAAAAACAAAAAAAAATGTTACACCCTCTCAGAATCATCACATCACCCCATCACCCGTTCAGAGCGATGGTCTGAGGTGACCCGTTACCAAGGGGGTCACTCCGCAGTTTAGGTATATAATCGGGCAGCGCGCCCTTCGAAGGGGCGTATGGGAGTGGGCTGTCTCTCGGCTCGCACGACAGTCGCGGTCACGTGCGTCGTGCTCGTGCGTACTTGTAAATATTTTTTTCTTTTCGACACCCGCAATGTCTTATAAAAGTCTAAACGTCAATATAAAGCGTATTTATGACATTGCTGTGTTTATGGATGTCTGAATAAAACGAATAGTGAGTCACAAGTAACATTTTTTACAATTCCACTGCATCATCGAAGTACGTATAAAAGAAGCTTTTTTATTTCCTTAGGTCCTTATGTACATATTAATAGATAAAATAAAAATCCTTAATTAATTGCCCAGAAATAATATTAGGAACAGGATAGGATAATGTTTACAAAGGAATATCTACACCCGTGGGAATCGAACACACGACAATTGGATTTTTTATGTTTATAAAGCGAAATGTACGTTTTTAATGCTTAATCTACTTATTTAAGTAATAACTATAAATTAACTAGGTATCTACAAAAACTTCTCAAGTGTCAACCCCGTGCGGACTTCGCAGCTCGGTCATAAAACTGTGGCGTGCAAAGAAAATTCACGGTTCGCGCGCGGTTTTAAGTTTCAATTTAGCTTGCAGGCGGGTAGCCAGCTCTAGGTATATTTATACCTAAAGCTGAAATTTTGTTAGGGAGTGAACCTTCTGTACGTAGTACTATTACTTAATCTCTGTCGTTACACCCAAAGAGCATAGCCAATGAATTCTGGTATATGTCAATGTCACTTGACAGTTGACAGCATGGTGAACATTTCAGTATTTTCAGTTGGTCAATGTTTGTTTACTTTTGTGTTAGGTTAACAAGTTGTGATTTTGTATTTTTTTTAAGATTTGTCGTATGAACTTGCTGCAAATCAGTAAAATGATTGATACTGCGATGAATCTCACTGATGAAATTTATGTAGAACACTGCAAACGGGTGTTTATTTTCACGGGAGCGGTCACATAAATTTTATACATTAAGTATGTGTTAGGGGTTCTTCAACTGTATTAATTAGGTCTTTTAACTAAGCTTGTTACATATTACGATATAATATTTGTATTGCATAATTGTAATATGTTTTTTTGCAATTATTTCAGGTTTAAATATGACTATAAACAGCCACACAAGTAGCGTCCTGGGAGCGCATTATTCTCCGGTAGAGACGAGGATAAGTGTATTGAGCACAATAGCACACCCCGGACTGACACATCCCTCTCACCCATCATTACCTAGTCCAAGAAGTGGAGTGGAGCCCATCGCTGGACCCTCAGGGTTGCCTCCAGTTCAACAAGTGCCCCTGGTCAGTATTAAACTCTTAGATGCTTCAGAGTATCTCAGTTCTTTCTTTTTTAATATCTGATGCAAAAGGATATTCATGATGTGGCTGTCTGTGGTATCATTTTGCCAAAAATAGACAAGGATTTTTATTAGAATGCTAGTTTTATTGAATTGGTGCATAGCCTGACACTGGATCTCTTACATGTTGGTGTTTTTTTGTTTTCAATATTATAATCTTAAATATTCCCTCTGCTCATAATATCATAGGACTTCTATCTGAGGTAGGCCAGTTGCAATTTTGTTTGCATATATTATTATTAATCTTGTTATCTCCTCTAGTTTACAAGCCTTTGGAGTTCAGGTTATTAAGTACAGTAATGGGTAGAATTTAAGCCCGCAGCGACTACTTTGCTAGGTTGTTATGGCTATTAATAGTTTAGTATTATATTTTATTACTTACTTTTTACATGACAGTGCAAGAATGGTAATTATGTTTTAATATAATAGTAAATTACTTAATGACCCACTCCATCTAATGCCAATGGCGCAGAGAGGTGCATCCAGGATTGTTGTTCGGGAGGGGCTTGGATTGTTGTTAGGAGGTGGCTTGAACCAGATAGGGCTGTTGTTGCACCACTCACACAAATGGATGGATGGGTGAATGGTGAATGATTTTGGGGGGCTTGAGACCCCTTCCTTCTCTCTGGATCTGCCGCTGTTTGCTCATAATCACATATGTCAAATTGAATTTCACATTTTGTATAAAAAATATCACCCAAAGACCTGACTTTTCCCTACTTTTTACAATAAGATACGACAAAGAGATTGTAAGTAGGCTAAAGACAGTACATTGTTGTTTATTATTCATATAATAAAGCTTCTAAAAATATATAAATACTGTGGCAACCATCAACCAAATACCACACAGGTTAATAGGTTACAATAAATGTTTTCAGTCTCTGAAGAAGGAGGTAGATTGGGACAGAAGTAATGAAGACAAAGGTGGAGAAACATCATCAGATTATAGAATGCAACATGAATCTGTGAGTACACTTATATTTCGTATTATGAATGGTCTGTATATTAATTAGAGTTGTGCTTACACAATCTGGAGTAATAAAATTGTAATTATTTTATTAGCTTTTGACTCCACCAGCATTGATGTTGTTTATCGCAATAAATCTTTACGATTTTTTTACTTGATTAACCGTGATCTTAGAGTCTGGCCAGAACGTAGCTTAAAATTAAAAAAATGTTGGATAAATGGTTCTTGCATGAAAATTTGTGTAACATAAACAGATAAACAATATACTACAACACCTGTATGTCATGTTTCCTATTTATTGACGAAAATGAATTAATAGGTTGAGAACTAATAATGGTAATTTTCTATAATCTATGTATTGATCGATTCGGCTACTAGAGATATATATTTGACATAAGCTCCATGCAAAATATGTCAAAATTCTATCTTTAGAAGCCAAATCCATTGATAGATAAATTATCGAAAACAGCCTTTAATCAGTCAGTTATCATGGCAACTCAATGGTTCATGGCTAACTTGCAACCTTTGGGTTTCAAAAATATAATACTTTGCACATTATTCATATGTAAAAAAACAATGTGCAAAGTAATAAATAGTATAAATCATGCCCACATTTTATAATAGTAAATCTTCGATTTTAGGAGAGGCGGCCATGGCTATTACACTCACTTCATATTCTGTTTATGTCCTTACAATAAAGAATGACTTAAGATATGCATGTGTAAGAATATTATAGCTTTTAACTAATATCTTTGTACAGTAAGGGTGTTAGATCTATGTTGTTTTGCATGTTTCATTATTATTTCCACAATCATAGTTTTTAAATCTAGTAAAAAAAAAATGACAAGTTATTAATGTGTGCCTCAAAAGTACAACTGCCTATTGTATGTAAGGCTTACATATTAATTTTCTTGACTGCCTTATGCTTGTTAATGGTCGCATATTTTATAGGGACTTAATCGCGTAAATATTTATTTACCCGACGTTTCGACCTAATTGCACCAATCGTCGACTGTAAATATGTAATATTCTATTAAGTACTTAGATACTTATTTAATATTGTAAAGTCTATGATGTATGCTGTGGGCTTGTGGCAAGCTTGATTAATAATATTTTTATGTTAAGTATATTGTCATTAGTATATATGCCTACTTATTTGAGTGGTGGCAAAAACAAAGTGACTAAAGTACTTAAACTTTGACTAAGGACTTTTTAAATTTTGTAATCATTAAGTAATATCCAGTTTAGTTGGTGTTTAAAGTGGAAATTGATTTGTTACACGCATGCTTGTTTGATATGCTGCGCTATTTTAAACATCGAGTATTATGCCTTGCTGTCAAGAAGTTGACCTTCATTTTGTTGGCCATCATTTTTATATCCATTCATTTTGTTTGATATATATTTTGGGCAGTTTTTTTATTTTAAACTTTGGCCATATACATGCATACGTTATAGTACGAATCTGTGATTCTGTACGCGTGCGCGTTGCTAAACAACAAGGCTTTACGCGTAGCCGGCTCCCGGGTCACTCCTGCACATTTTTTGGGCAAAAATGAGCGTCAACTTCTAATTAGATAGTGGAAATTAAAATATACCGAGACTGCATCTCAATTTAGAAAGTAGTGGTAGAGATATTGCACACACTTTGGTCCGTGTAAAAATGGAACAAGAAAAAAGAAGTTGATGTTCTTTTTTGTGGTTGCAGGAGTACGATGGGTCCGGTAGGGGGCGAATTGACGAAGGGGAGAGGGGGTATCCTTGCATACACTGCGGTGCGGCGTTTCCACATCAGAGCAAACTGACCCGGCACATACTGACGACTCACACACTCGACACGCTGAAGTACCGTGATGCCATACTGGGTAGACCCATGGGCCTGCCCATGATAGGGCAATTCACTGACCCTCCATATATGACAATGCACCCAGAAGAATCTCCTATCGAGTTGGATATAGGCCCTGTTGAACCTGGAAACGTAGTTCTATGCAAGTTTTGTGGAAAGAGTTTTCCAGACGTTTCCTCGTTAATATCACATTTGCCAGTGCACACGGGCGATAGACCATTTAAATGTGAATTCTGTGGAAAGGCGTTCAAGTTAAGACATCATATGAAAGACCATTGTAGAGTACATACAGGTAAGCTTCGTTTAGTTACTTTTGTAAACTTTTTAAATTGTTTCTCATGATTTATTTGCCAAAATTCAAGATATACTATTCCTTATCGTAAAGATTAGTTACTGCCTTAGTAATTATACTTATTTATTTTACAGGTGAACGGCCGTTTCGTTGTGGTCTCTGCGGCAAAACGTTCTCGCGGTCGACTATACTAAAGGCTCATGAGAAGACGCACTATCCAAAGTACGCTCGTAAGTTTCTGTCGCCCAGCCCAGTCGACACAGAAGAGGAGAGCCCACATCAATGAGTTTGGGTCCGCGGTAGTGCGCAACTAACCTTCGACGATATTTTAGCCGGTAATATAAACTATTATTGGAAATAGTCAATGGTGAGCGAGAAGTGATAGTTGAATGAACAAAGGACAATATGTTGTAATTAGTTAAGAATGTGATTTAAACGCCGCAACTGTGATCTGAATGATATGAATAATATTTGATATTTCACTAATAGGTAATTGACACTAAAGTTGATACTTCTTAAATTTATTTAAATATGAGCTTTTTCAGTTGTTCCATATCGTTTGCTTGGTTTTTATAAACATTTTGAACATTAGGTGCTTTCTTTATGCTTTAGTTAATAATAAAAACTCATGAAATAATGGGTCTTTAGACGGCATAGCCAAAGTTAGCTAGAGAAGTATGAATCCTTTTAATATTGTTTCTTTCCGATACAAAATAATAAAAAGCTTTCTTATTTTAATTCTGCTTGGATTAAAGTCATTCTTTTCTACAAGCTATCTTATTAATTTGCTACTTTAAAAGTATTTGATGATAATGAAGAAATTGTAAAATATCATATTAATTTAGAGCTGGCATAATCTTTAGATACTTGCATATTTATTATAGTAGTATCTTGTCAGAGTTGATTTAATAAACAAAATTAAAGATTGATTATGAGTGCTTTAATTATTATTATTAGAGACCATACGAAAATTGCACTCAACATAGTTGGTATCAATTAAGGAGTTAGGGATTTGAGATTTTTACTAATTTTATGTCTTTCGAAGTTAACGACGCACGCTCCCCTGAGGTAATTCAAAAGCAATATTATGACATATAAATGTAAATAACATATAGTTTGGTAATATCGGATTTTTAGGAAATTTATTAGAATGTAAACGCTTCGGTAGTTCTGTATTCGGTATACACGGGGAGGGTTGTGGAAGTGTGATCATGGGAATCAAAGCTTTAAGCGTTGTTTCTGTTCTGTCCGAATACTATGCCTTTTGCTCTGCCCGCCATACGTTTATTCAAAGTTATTATTTTAGATGGTGTTACAATGAGTATAGGAATTTCTGTATATGTACCGATGGCACGACGGCGTAAGAGGCATGGTATATATGTATAAGTACCTATATATAAATTTTTCTATCTATTTTCATACTGCAGAACCACATTGTTTTATGATTATTTAGATGGTTTCAAATGCTGTGTACATCAATTTTATTGAGACAGCTCTCTAACCTTTAATTATTTTATACCGCATTCGTTTTTTGGATTTTTTACCCTCAAATATAAAGAAAAAATTACCACATCTTAAACTGACCACATTCCATAATGTAAAATGAGCACATCCTATGACGTCCACTTCTTAAAAGGACCTCAGCCGACAAATTATTCCGTATAGAGTATTGATACATACCTACTGTCCCGAATCATAGGCAAATAGTAATAGTAATAAGCTGGGCGTGTGATCGACAAATCATACATATATAGCCTAGTAGTACGTAGTGATATGACGCGAAAAGCTTCAATAGACGACGACCAATCTCGTAACGCTTCGGCCAATCCGGCTACGTTACTCTCAAGTCTAAATTGACTCTTACGACTGGTGCCGATAATTTATATGTTCTCAATTCACGTTTAGTTTTTTTTATCAGCAATTCGTACAAAATAATAGTTTTTTGTTCTGCGTGTAAGCATTTTGTAATGTTAAAGATGATTGTGGTATTTTACAGTTTGTCATTTGCGCGTAATCAATGTTTTTAACATGTGGTCGTGCTGGGGAAACGTCTTCTTAAGAGTGATCGCCGTTTTTAAGATATGGTCATTATAAGATGTGGTCGGTTTTGGAAGTGGGTTTTTGCATGCCGAAAGATTTTTCGTTAATTGTAGTTACGTCTACTTACTGATATTATCGTTCGATCGTCGACTTTATATCTACCACTAATGCCTTCTTGACTGTCTTTAAAAATAAGATGTGCACTGTGTTTGGAATTCCTCACAATAATCGCTGTGTTCAATAAATTCAACAGAGTCAAATACAGGGATATTTTATGGATCGTAAGATTAATTATTTTTCAACACCACCATATTTTTGTTCTATAACAATTTCTAGACATAGCCTTTATTTTTGAGGCTCCGTCTTTGTAGAATATACATATTCGTTTCTATATTATAAATTTTCATAGCTCGATATCACAACCGAAAAATTAAAGCTTTGATTTGGAACTGATTGGATGTTGGCTCATGTAGTCCGTAAGTTCAATGGAAAAAATACTTATATACATATTGAATTGCCCACGGTACTCGCAGGCTAGAACATCCTCTTAATCTTATAAGAATAATAAATATCATTATCATAAAGTATAATGATTTACGTAATTTTACTAGGGGATAGACTGAACTGCCTAATCATTTCATAATCTTTTGGTCATGGGACATATCATTTTTAATATAAAAATAATATTTCACAGATAAAGTGTCGTTACACTTATTTTAAAAATACATACTTATATTTAAAATAAGTAGGCTAAATATTTCTTTGTTAAATTTCATTTTGAATGTAGGCGTTTAAATATCTTTTTATTGTAAATTAGATGTTTAGTGTTTCATAATTTTGGGTTTTCTCAAAAGAAAGTATTATGGTAACATAGAGAAAAGATCTGTGATATATTGTATGTCTAATACATGTAAGGGTATTACATCTGGGAGTAAATTATGTGATCTCAAGTATTTAGGACTTTTAGGCCACGGTATTGGTAATTCATCATAATCCATCAATCATTTACCTTTATATAATGACAAAATTAAAATGAAAAACGTTACAAAATCTTTAAAAATTATATTGGTTTTTTAAACGTAGTCAAACTTATATTAGAAATTTGCTCCTTGTTTCGATGTAATGAGTAACATATACTTACTTGTATAATTTGTGATGGAATAAGTGAATTAATTATCATGAGATGAGAACAATTAAAATTAGGTACAAAAATAAAAAAGTTTTTTACAGATCTCATTGCTATTTATAAGTTTTAGGCATCATGTAGAAATTAAGGCCAGTATGCTATTCGTATTTTTTTTAAATATCGTTTTGCTATCAAGGAAGTACTTATTTAACTCTATATATTTGGATTACAAACGCCTAACATTCCAAAATTATTCCAGTGTCAACATGGTTTACTTTATAGCAAATGCCACCGATACTATTTAGGTAACTAATGTAATCTATTTATTGTAAAGATTTCTAAATTGTGAGGAATGGTCGCCGTGAGTACCGGAGCATTTCAAATTCGTTTAGTTTATTTCGTTTGAATGGAATGTTACTATAATAGTTAATAAATTAATGATGTGGTAGTTCTTAGGAAGCTCTTCCAGACGCACGTGGTAATAAATATTACACTAGATCTACTATCATTTTCCAAGTATTATGTAATTGTTTTTTTTTTTACAAAATGGTTGATGTGAATGTGTGGTTTATATTGATCAAAGTGATTTAAAAAATTGCTAACAATATAATTTACATTCCATAAACCAGTAGATGTTTAAATTTACTTAAAATGTCTAATTATGTCCTTGTTGATTAGATTTTTTTGTTCTCTGCTAGTAGTCCACGTCGCTATTTTAAGTAAATTTAATCATTTTATTACATACGATGTGATTTTTCTGAGTTATAAATGAGTTCGTGCACTCCTGAGTAAAGTTTTAGCGAATTTACTAAGAAAATAATGTGGGAAAGTAAAATGAATGTTGGTCTACTGTTAAAAGTCACACAATGTATAAATGCATTTTAGATAATAGATTGGTAGATGCGCTACTTTCCGGAGCTAGAATTCAGAAATAAAATATAATAAAATGATAAAAAAATGAAACACATGAATGTTGCTATTTGAAAAGCTGCACTCGTTTTTGTTTTGTCAGAGTCGAACGTTACCAAACTTTATAGCAATATTGAAACCTTGATTAATGTTCCTCTTCTTATTTTAAGAAAGATTAAATATTTACAATTTACACAAATACTTAATAGCAATAAATAAATGGTTAATAATGATGCGAATTAACAAATTTGTACGAGTTTTTATCGAAATAGTTTTTATAATAATACAGAATGCAGTTTAAAATACTATTTTGTTTCCTAACTTTCAGAGGTAATATTTATTATTGAAATAATGATATTGATATAGATTTATATATCTATATATTTACGTGTATATAGGCAATGGTAAATGTTGTTAGTGAAATAAAAAGTAGGTACATGAACAATAGATTATACTACCCCCAAGTGCAGTTATTCAAATTTTAACATTTGCCAGTTGTTGCCACGTCCCTGCAGAGTTCACGCCGTTAGCACAAATAAATAAATGATACATATATATATATATGATATATATTGATAAACTTTATTACTATATTTTAAATTTACGTAGGTATTTCTAAGTACCTACAGAGCATGATAACTTTTAAGAAAACACTAGCACGAAATATTTCATGTGTTGAAATAGATACGACGTAGATTCATTTTTATATTATCATAAATTGTGACCACAGTTTTATATTTAGAGTGCCTCTTGCCTATACAAGACTTATATAAAGGCTGCAAATCACGGATTATACATAGTATATGTAGCAGATAGAGAAAAACTGTAATTTTATGGTGAAAATTGTAAGTTGCGTTATGATATGTGACTTGCGCACTCTTCTGTCCGTTGGTTTGACTTGTACGCAGCATAGCACCTCGGCGACGAGCGACCACGCCAAGCATCTCCGTAGCTAGCGCATTCCAATCTTGTGATGTTATAATACTATGAACAACCAGTGCAAAATTATTTTCATGACCAATATTACAATAAAATTATTTTGTATAGTGTTAGATAGTATTGTTAAGTTTCGTCCAACATGATCGAGGTAGAGGTCGCTGAAGCGTGAACTGGTTAGGTGTAATTTAACTTACCATTTTTTAAGTGGCATACCTAAATATAGAACTTATATTGCAATTTTTCTAAGTTCCTGTAGGTGTATTAATTATTGTATATTGGTACAATTTGTTTTAATAATTATAATGTGTTTATTATAAATTATTTAGAATTAAACTTTCGTGACTAATATTTGTACTAGCACAATATACGACTAGTTTTAGTCGCCTCTGTTTACGTAGTAAAGATCTAAAATTGTAATCACCGCTATTTAAAAGTTTTGACATAGGAAGTCTTATTCGATATTTCTCGTATATTATGCTGGTATAAAATATATTCAGCACAAGTTCAAATAACGTAGGTCCACTTTATTTATAGAGCTTGGTATAGTTGTCGTTTCTATGTCGAACGAAGCGATGATTATTTTTCTCTTAAGCTGTTTTATTTAACATACATTGTTGACATTTTAGATTAGAGAAAATCTGTTTTGCCTTAACATTATTAATAGTTCATAATGTTGTAACAAAGAGCAGTACAGTTTTGTTGAAAAAGTGTTACAGTATATCAGAACGAATCGAGGATCAAACGGTGTAACGTTTTGTCAATTGTACAACAATATTAAACAGAGACCCATCGCTGTTGATCATTGTAACTCTTGAAACAAATATAAGCATATCATAGCTGTAAAAATACAATTTTGACAAATAAAAGCTCTACAATCATTACAGAACTATTCTTTTATTGACGCTGTGAACCTTCTCTTTGGATGCTTGCAGGTATAAATCAATGTCACTTTATTCTATTTAACGTCTAAATTTGCAGATGATAAAAATTTACATTTCCCTTACAGATGTGTCTGGACATGTCGTGCAGTTCTCCGAGCATCCCCAGTCCGATCCCAGCGCGGAGTCCGAGTGCGTTGCCACTGTGGTCGCCGCTTTTGGCGTTGCAAGCGTGTCGCTTGCGACGATACCTTAGCGATGATTGCATGCTCTACCACAACCGACATATGCTCCATTCAGAACGTCGTCGTTGTGGCGTATGTCTCGCGTCTTTTCCATCCACCTGGCTTCTCGAACGCCATGCCGCTCTACAACATTCGTCTCAAACGCCCTGTGACGATAAACCTTTCGTCTGCGAACAGTGCGGACAGAGCTACCGGTATAGATCAGCCTACGTCAAGCATCGTGAACAAAACCACCGAGCACGCCTCCCGGCCGACAAGTTATTTACCTGCGATGTTTGCGGTATGCAATTTCGCTACCTAAAGTCGTTCAAGAAACACCGTCTTAATCATACCCTAGAGAGACTACATACAAAGAACACTGACGCACCGGAAGGCATGGATCAAGTCTCAAGCACCAACGAGGCACTCATAGGTCAATGCGGAGAGATGGATCTGTCTATGAAGAAAAAGAATAAAGGTGAAACTGCAAAATCTTCTACCGCTGAGGTGATTCGGGACGCTGAGCAGGACAGCACTGTGGACTCAAACGGTGCCACGGACTCAGTAGTCACTGTCGACGATTCAATAGAATGTCGAACTTCGGGTGCTGAAAGCGAGAGTAAAAAAGATGACGATACAACTTCCGAAGAGCGGAGACGAGTTCCCGTCTCGTTCGCCAGCATTAGCTCGATGGCTGACAGTTCGGAAAATGAGTCGCGAGCGGATAGCGGCAAACACGAGAGTTCAAGCTCGCATTCGGGTATCCTCGGGTTCATGCAAAACGATGATAGACAGCGTGACAAGGAGAGGAGATTCGCGTGTCCTTTTTGTGGCAAATGCGTGCGTTCTAAGGAAAACTTGAAGTTGCACGTTCGAAAGCATACGGGCGAGCGTCCGTTTGTGTGTCTGTTCTGCGGGCGTGCGTTCGGCGGCAAGAGCGACTTGACGCGGCACTTGCGCATACATACTGGAGAGCGGCCCTACCACTGCGAGGCGTGTGGTAAGTGCTTCGCCCGCGCCGACTATCTCTCCAAGCATTTGACGACGCACGTACACAACACACGCTGATCCAAGCGATCATCGACTGCGCCGTCCTCTTTTCGATCTTTGCATACCTCTATAGTTAATACCGAGTCATATTATAACAGTAAATCGGATATTTTTTAAAAAGTTTTTAAACTTTACAACATAATTATTGATATAAGCAGGTTTAATTAGATTTTTACAGGACTATTTTCGTTTTGGAGTGGTTTATATTATGAAATCATTTTCTATATTAATTGTAGCAAATAGTGAATTGTAACTATTTGTTTTTATTGCAAAGCAATAACAATTATTATGCTTATTTTAGTTACGCTGCACTCGTATATACCAATTTCGTGGTGATCATTTTGCTTTGACAAATTATGTAACAATTGTGTTATTTTTTGGCCTACACTATCTATTATATTTATGCAACGAAGTTATTTAATGCAGCGCTACAAATTAGCTCGTCTCTCATCAACTTTATTATTGGCATTCTTGGTCTTAAACGTTTACATAATTTAATACAGTGCATTTCTACAACGATGAGGGACCAAGTACCCGTTTTATTAGCTTTGCATGCGCATAAGCGTTTGAATAACAAACATTTATACTAATATCGATCACAAACGGTATCAATCGGACCGATCACGATGAACGTTCACGGGTGATAAGAACGCGAGCCATGATTGCGTTTTAGGGAATGCTTAACAATAGTTCTTTTGCCATATTTTTATATGCCTACATATATTAAGATTTTTAAAAACTCATTCCATTGAAGAGGAACTAGGAAATTGGTAGTCGTGACGATAGGTAATTAGGAGAATGCAAAAACTGTGATTCGTACGATTAAGACCAGTCAAACAAGTTTTAGAACATCGAAAAAATGTTTAATGTAATTTAAAGTAACGTTATCTAACAAGTAAATATACCTACGTATAAATTAACTATAGATATAAGAAATCTCTCTGTGCCAAAATATGTACCTCATAAAAGTAAACACTGAAGTAGATAAATTAATTGTTTGTACACATTTTGTTTTAGACTCGATGTTACAAACACTGTGACATTCAAACGACTGCATCCATACAAATGAATTGCTCAGTCAGCCACAGAATTCAACGAGCCTAAAGGTTTTATCTATAGTTTGTGGATATTGTACGATTGGAAATTATTCGCCCGCAAGTTTTCAGTAAATGCCTGCCGATTAGTCTTAAATACGCCATTCTCTTTTAAGGATAAATTTAATATTTCCTTACATAATGTTGAAATAAAATTAACTGCATTTAATTTTATGAAGTTAATTATATTTTGATAATCTTTATGGGTTGGATTTCATAGCGGTGCGCGCATCGGCATTTGAAATTATAAGCCCGTTTTCATTTCAACCTTTGTTATCTATTTATACCTACATCTTTCATCTTTATATTACTCTAAGATAAACTAGTAGAGAATGCTTTGAGTTTTATTCCGTTTTTGTACATCTTTGTGCATAAAGTTTAAATTAAATTTATAGTAACGAAATTATGTTGATCAGGGTTGACAGAAATTACGTTCGATGTATGAATAATAGGTACAAATGAATGTTGATTAATAAAATAAAAAAATGCTGATGTGCAGTATTGTTGTGGGCCCAAACCAAAATGAATTTTAACTGCCGACATTGTGATATTATACTTTAATACGAACAAAAATTTCCTTCCAGTCAAATTTTCTTTTAAGACAGTTTTATCAAATATGTATAATAAATAGATTATTTAAAATATATAATATTTATTTTTTCTGAAATATTTAAAAAAAACATCGAACACAACAGTACTTATTACGACTTTTAAGATAGTGGAATTTGTGTTATTTAGTTTATATATAAGTATTATATTTTCAAGTTATAATATTATATTATATGTCTTCCTTCTTCTATCTTATTAAATATTTAGTCCATACCTAAATATAAGCAATAACAATTGTTTTTGCTGATATCAAAATAAGTATATTTTAAACTTTTCACATTCAATATCTCCAATGTACAACTGAGAGCTTTATTCTTTAAAAAATAGGTGCAAACAATTCATTTTATGATGTCTTAAACTCTGTCCGAAAAAAGCCTACTATAATGGTATTTTAAATGTTCAAGTTAAATAAATATTGTCAATTAAGTCTAGGGTAAGGGATACTTAATCATTAAAGTAATTGGATGCTTTACTAAATGTAATTTGCAGGCGAATAATTCCAATGCGGGTTAGATATTTAAAGATTTGTATCCATAAGGTTTTACTACATTTTACCACATTAAATAAGTAGTCAATGCAACGAAATGGTCAGGTACAGGAAATGTTTAACGAAACATTTTAATATAAAATATTATCTATTGATTTAGTTAGTACTGTTAACATAAGCCGGTTTTAGCTGAGAATATTAACTTTTTTTAGTGTTTTTATTTGTTCATTGTTATACAAAATACAGTTGAAAATAAAGTGTATTAAAATATAATAGCGATTTGCCAGAGGGATAAAATAAGTTAGGTAGGTAGTCGAAAACATTTAGTATAAACGAGAAGCAATACTCTGAATTTTTATTTTTACTACCGAAATACTCTAATTGCAATCAGAGCGAATACGAGGACTCGTCTTTTTAAATATTTAATGGAAAGATATTATCTGGATTTTTATAATATGTAGCTATTGTGTGTTAAACATGCCATCCGATTGCAATCTTTCATAGCCAGTCTTTGTATTCTCTCTGAACGAGTTTATACAACACTAACAAAATAACAATGTAATGCATTCACATTGTGTATAATGTAGATATTTTGCCATTACTTCAAATTTATAATATAAATATTATTCAAAATTGATGTTGACTGTTTTTATAAGTATATCAGCGGTAGTTACTTGATGTTGTGGCGTAATTTAGTGTCTTATAGGTTTAAGGTCATAAACCACTCAAAGTACCAGAGTGTTAGTAGAAACCATGTACGAAACGTGTTAACAAGGCCAGTTTAAATATGTATAAACATTCGTATTCCACAATGCTGCGAATGCTTTGAGTGGTTCATTATTTTGAATTCTCGTAGTGTTAAAATTGGTGTGGTATTCTTTATATCTGTTCTTGTAACATACATTTTAACTCTAATAATATTATAGATAATTTAATTTTAAATCAGATTCTAAAATATAATGAGCACAGCAAAAGTTCTGTAAATATGCGTGTGCTAACCAGGACAAATGTGATAAATTAGGATTTAAGTAATATTTCGTTTTGTTTATATTGTAAAAGTTCAAGTAAAAACATTTAACAGTCATCGGTTAAAATTGTACCATATCTTCAGTTGTCGTGTTCGAAGTGGGCGTACAATATTTTTGTATATTTTTCTGAACGTTCTCATTATACTTATCTATTTTTATCGTCGACTGTGAGCTTAACGGGCATTATTTTTGTTGTACTACTTATTTTATAGACTTTCAATTCTAGGAAGACAACCACGTTGGCAAAGTAAGAGTAAGATACTTTAGAAAATGATAGAACTATAGGCTTGAGAGTATGGATCAACGTTAGAACGTGCAGTGTTGTTACATGACGCACAATTTTAACACTTTTTAAAGCGTTTTATATATTATCTCCGTCCACTAAATATTGTGTGTCTTATGATTTTTACCGACTGAGGACATCGTAGTGTCAAACCAGTTATTATTATAATTTAAACATCTACATGGCAATAGATTACTGCAATATAGTATAAAAACTGATCCAACGACTATCTATTTATAACGAGTTTACAAGTGTATGTGTTACAATAGGCAATAGGATAAAAAACCGACTATCTGAAGTGGGTGAAAGTTTTTTTGGTTTAGTTTAATTACCTACGTGTGGAAGTTTACGTGTCTGTTTCCTTATCGAGATTTCTTTCGGGGGTTATATCGAAGCGTTGGAAGCTAATGCGGAGGCTGAGTTGTAGATACGATACTTCTCACGGCACGCATCAATGACAAGCTGTAGGATATTGAATGTAGGTAATAATGTTTTACGAAGTTCGCAACGAATGTGATATTATTTAGAGGGGCAAAGGAGGAATGAATAGGCGCTAAGTATCTTTATGATCTAGCCAACAACGATTGAACGTAGATAGACTGATTTTCGGGTAGAAGTAAAGTAGGCCAGAAGTTTCGCAGTCAATAAGTAATATTTATGAATAGGTGTTGATTTAAAACTGTTTTAAAAGCCAAAACACAGTCTCAATAGCTTACGACATAAAACAATAAGAGAGTTTATTTAATTTTTAAACATAATTATACAGAATCTTTTATATACCAATCTTAAATTATTTTTCAGATGTATTGATTTTTATACATCTCCATATACAACAATGAATAGAGGTAAGTGTAGACATAGATGGGTCTATTAACTGCGTGGTGCTACAATGTGTAATGATATGTGATAGAAACTGTTCTTCAGAGACATTTTATTTATTGAAGCTTCCATAGATAATAAATATAGTCACATTACATTATGATATACCCACATCAGCAATAATTTGGTTTAGGTATCTAATTACAATAAGGATTTATTTTGTCCAGTATTTTTAAAGATGTCATGTGGTTGGTCGAATGTGTCTCTTAGAAACCAAAGTATCCACTTATGTTAGGAATTGTGTTTGTAAGATTTTGATGGTGTAACCATTCCACAATTTTAATATTGTATCTTTCATGTAATTAATTTCTATGAGATTTAAGTCGACCAATAGCCATCGACTTGGTGGAGCGAGTTTAAAAATTGTAGAAAATTTAATTAATTATTTCGTACAAGTACGTCCAAGTCTTATTACCATTCATAATAAGATGAGATCGTTAATGTATTTAAACGTAATGCAGAAAAGCTAGTTAGTGAATTTTCATTAGGTTTTGGCTGGTCAAAAGTATTGGCTCTCAAACAATACTGGAATTTGTGTAAATTGTGTTATGGCCTTATTAATATAAAATTATCTCGGAATAAATTGTATCTTTAGTAATAACATTAAAACTTTCTTACCATGTTAAAGTAACGAAAGTTGGGACAAAGAAGTATTTTAATGATTTACTTTTTTATTTATTAATACTATTTCCAAATATTCGTAGTGTTCACGTACCTAACTACGAGGGGCACTAAGAATAAATGTAATTATCGTATAATAAAATAATATGTACTATTTCTGCGAACGGTTTTTGTTGACAAACTTAATTTATATCATGGGTCAGTTGATTGAAAACTAGTTAATAGTACATAAATACTGTTACATAATATATTTTTTTTACTTGTATATTTCAGATAATTATTATTGTTATACAGATCGTTTTATATTTTTATCGTAATTAACTATTACTTGTTTCAAGATTTTTAATTTTGCAATATGACTATTCGTCTATAAAATAGTCCATTTAATTTATAATATCTTGTCCATTGTCCAAACTAACTTAGGCATAGTTCCATATTTTGGATGTGTATTATACCACAGTCTAAATTTAAACGCTATTGTGTATATTATTTCATTTTAATATCGATGTGCAAAATTATAGTAAATGTCTTGGATCTCTAAAAATAAGAAAAAAAAAAAGACAAAAAACACTTTACGAAATTTCTAAATGTGCAATAAATGTGTGTTGTAGTGTTACCATTAGGCGTAAAATTTTAGCTCCTCAAGTGCGATTACTGTTTGTACTCACGAACGATATGTTCAAGTCGTTCACATTATGTTGTTTAATATTGCAATGATCTCAGAGTACTAACAGTAGCCACACTTGGGCAGCATATTAAATGAATATTTGGCACTTTTAAAAAAGGCACATTTCCCTATCATATTGAAAATGGTTTGAAAACGTGTTGAAAATGGATTTGTTGGTAATTAATTTCATAATGAAATATATTTGTTTCATTAATCGAAGTTTTTTTATTTACCTTACTCTAGTATCCTTTGTAATCGCTAGTTAAGTCGTTTAGCAAGGATGGTAGAAACACATAAACGCGCAGGTGGCAACATTATGTCTGGGAATGTATTCGGACCTAATGATTATTACACTTTTGACCTACTTTAAATAGTAGGCACTTACATCCCTGCGGTAGAGATTGTAGGTCTTCAATTCAAGCTCGTGTAATCCTATCTAAGGTATTCTGCTACCTTGTGGTAGAAAGTTAGGTACCTATCTATAAAATGATGCCCTTTTTATTGCCCGAGTTTTATTGGCCCGATAGATTGTTATGGATTTTATAAATTTAATATTAAGCCGTTTCCTGTCATTGGAATTGTTTTGAAATTGACATGGCATCAAATGGGCACATTCTTATAAAAAAACAGCTTTTCTTTTCTTTTTTACTGGTCCGTTTAAATTAAATAAAAACGGACCCTAACTTTCTACTGTAAAAATATATTGTTACCACCATTCAAAAATAAGAATGAATCTGCGTAGCTACCTCCGTACTCAGGTAATACTATAAATTTTGTTTTTTTTAAACATAAATCGATTTGTTTAATAACCTTTAATTGTAAAGAGGAATGAGAAGTTTTGAAGTCTGTTAAAATTATAGTTAGAGTAATATTTAATGCATATATAATAATAAGCCCTACCTACAAGTAATTTAATTTTGTAACACGAGATATGTAGATATTTTAAAACATATATTTATTCTATACTTTGCTCTGACCAGCTGGATTGGTGGAGAAGGCGTAGGTAGCTACATTTACAGCAAACAACGCTGAATCTGTAACCGCTCATGTCTACGACGTAGCTTTTGCTACGGTACTATCACTCTAATAATGTTGAAGAGTAGAAACAATTTATACTCAGTTTAATATAAATTTAAAAAATAGGATCATGGTTTGAAAAGAATAAAAGGATCATTATGTTTATGTGTCAATATTATTAAACTGTTTAAACCACAGTAGGTAATAGAATTGAAAGATAGCCTAACATAGTAAACATTATTACAACTAATAAAAACGTGTCAAAATCGTTGTTAAACGTAAGTAGTTATAATGAGTAGACAGGTAGGTAGGGGGACAGGGTCAACGATGGACCAGTTGGGTTAGGGTACTGTGGTTTTTACACATATTGAGGTTACTAGTGGTGATGGTGGCATTGCTATTTGTTCGTTCACATACCCCGCACAAAATCCCTACTCGGCTGGTTTCCGTATGGCTCTACCTATCGGGCGACTTACGACGACATATTTTGTTGTGAGTCGATATTTTTTTAAAATTCCTAACTTACAATAAGTATCAACAAATTTGTATTATCATACTTGAACCTTATTAGTATGCTGTGTAATCTATACTAGTATTATAAAGCTGAAGAGTTTGTTTGTTTGAACGCGATAATCTCAGGAACTACGGGTCCTTATTATTATCGAGGAAGGCTATAACATCACGCTATGATTAATAGGAGCGGAGCAGCAATGAAAAATGTTGCGAGAAAATTACGCATACGAAGTTGCACGGGTCAGCTAGTATATCATATAAATAATTGACTAGCTATGTGTTCTTAATAAGTTTATTCTTATTTATGTTTAAAATCGGCGTAAGGTCAAGGGTGCGTCTTATTAGCTGTGTAGACAGTGGTGTGCTGCAGTAGGGTGCTGTAGAGTTTTTTTGTTTTTTTTTTAAATCATGGTTAAATATATTTAGTTACCTACCCCTGGTCACTCCCTTGTTAATTGTAGGGACTATTAACAAGGGAGTTATTTATTGTTCCCAGAGGGCCAATTCTGCTCTTTTAAAAAATGTTAATTACTATTATTTCCACTACTGGAGGTTAATGATTTAGCAATATTCTAAAAGCTGATAAAATTAACAATACATAAAACCATAATTTAAGTTAATCTGACTAATAGATTTGAGATCTGAGTGGTGGTAAAAAAGTGACCCACTGTTTACCCCGTCACCCTACTGCGTCGCTTGGTCCGATACCTCGTTTTAACCATTGAAAACAGGTAGGACTAGTTTGAATAAGTAGGTAGGTAATTACCTACCTAATTATTCAAACTAGTCAGACTAAAACCTGCTATTACCTACCACATCACAGATGCTACCTACAGTCAGAACAACAGTACCGTCATCAGTCTGGGCACCTGCGGTTATTGTTACCTATTAGTTTTCCTATCATTAGTTGTATGTTCATTTCTAAGCCGAGGACAAAACTGATAACGTGACAAAATATATTCATCCTTCACGAGGAATTTTGTCATACCTACAATCTACAATTATATTGTCTACTTACTTCAAACTCCTGTGAGAAAATATAAGTACCTACATATACAACACAGCCAATATCTACGGCTGAAATTCCAACGACAGACTTTTCAACTCCAGTGTATAATTTATTGACTGTGACGTAGTAAAGTTAAAAGGTTTATTTCAAAATTCCGGCGACACGTGCCTGTTTAACAGCAGACAAATTAAGTAGTTTGTCAGCCGCGACTTATCGATTGAGAGAAAACACATGTGGAACCCTCTGTGTCATACACGTTGAAACACAGAGTGGTCTGTGTTTCGAGACTGAACACGGGAACGTTAAGAAGCGGATAAGCGATTCAAACACCTGCCTTTTCCCAGACTGGCTTGAAAACTTTGTTTCGTTACGACTTCATTATTTTATTTTTATTAAACTTTTATAATCAACCTTTTTGATGGTAGCCATATTCGAGCCATAAAATATTTTTGGTTCATTGATTTACTGTTAATGAGTTTTTAGGTCAATGCAAGGGATTTTCTGCATACCCAACCTTTTCTATTTTAGGATCATGTCTTTATTTGTCGGTGCCTACAGCTTACTCTATAGATATCTTCATACGTATAATACCTGTCTAAAATCGGAAAGTTATACTTCTTTTGATTGGTCGACAAGGAGTAGGTATATTATTTCGAAAATGAAGGATAATTTGAAAATAGGCTATAGGACTCGAGGACAAAGACAATATACTTACTTAGTTGCTCAATGATTTTTTAATGATAGGCTTTGTCGGTAGCGTAGTCATTTCGACAGTAAATATTTAGGTAGGTAGCTACTTACTCCGTAAAATGTTGGTTAAATTAGTGTTGTGATAAGTGTAGGTGCCTATTTGGTTGTGAGACATAAAATGAGTAGTCGCTCCGTACCCTACCTACCTACTTGGGTCCTATCTACTTATTAGGTAACTACATAGGTACATACCTATACATAGATACCTGCAACAGGCGCAGATGCGGACCTAGGTGTTTAGGTAGATAGGTAAGTATACCTATAGGTAATTTATGTCAAAGTAGGTAGGTATCAATGTCAGAAACCAAGATAATTTTTATGCGTTAACATAAAAAAAATAAGTTCATCATTTTAAACGAACCTGAAAGCCATAAACTTATTTTAAGTTAACGCAATTTAAAAAATGCCGTTTATGCTCTGTTTTTGGCTCATATTTTGATGCTCAGAAGTGAATCAAAACCTATAGGGGATTTCCCATCCCTGTAAATCACTATTTGGCTTCTTGCCAAATTTGGTGATGGCAATGCCATGTAGCACAAGTACTTAAAGGTAAAAAATAAGTATTATGTAGGTACTGCTTCAAGACTCCATCAGGAATCGAACTATTTAGGTACTTAAGTGAAATTGTACGGAACCCTCGGTGTGCGAGTCCGACTCGCTCTTTTTTTTTCAGTTAATAATGTTACATTTAGACCCCCTTTACTCTAACCTAACTTTAAAAAACTAAACCTACTTATAATATAAATCTATACAACGTGTACCAGAAAGGTAGATAGGATAGAGTATGTTATGTTGTCAGCATTGCACCTACCATGGTGCCATAGGCGATTGCATTATTTTTACATAGTTAACAATAAAAACAAGACAGTTAGTAGAAATTATATTAAAACCAACTTATTAATGATGGTCGGTAACGCCACTTAGTCATTTGTCATTTTATTAAACACTTTGGCTGTAACATTTATGTTTTGTTAATCAAAAATAAACACATACAAATTGATAAATTTAATAATATTTAAAATAATGTATATTTCACTAAAAATAACAATTAGGTAGTTATCTCAATATTTTGATGTTTTTTTTTCGTATCCATAAAAAGTAAGTACATATTTCTTATTATTATTATTGCAATACGGTCGAAACGTCGGGCAATAAACAAGGTATTTTACCTTAAATTATTCACGCGATTAAGACCCGTAATATATATATTTTAATAATGTGTACAAATCGCGAAAGTTTATCAACATTTACATATTTCTTGATGATTTACCAAAAAAGGGTTGATGGTCCCTGATTGGGCTATTGCCTACTACACGCATTTACCCCTAGTATTCACAAATAAAGTAATAATTTTAAATTATCATATCATTAAAACTAAAATGATTTTAACTAAAATAACTACCTGTATAGATAGACAAACTTATATTATCTGCATGTATTATAAAATCAAAACGTAAAAGGGTGAATCTTGAGAGACAACATTTTTGACGTCCGGTGGTAAAACGTACCCGCAATATCGAAATAAAGATGTAAAGTATTTTTTTTACGTCATAATACAATGGTATCTAATTGATGCACAATAGTTTTTCTATTTAATTTGCGTGTAATTATTGTAAAAAAAACATAAAGTCACGAAAATTGATAACCTTGGCGCGTCCTTTAGGTACATATTTTTTTGTGAAAACAGTCCGAAATCATCAATTTTTAAATGTAAAATAAATCATTTATCAAGTATTTCAGCAACTAGATTAGTAGATGTTTAGAATAAAAATATACATTTTGTATTTTATCCCACAGTTTTACATTGATTCCAAACAGTGATTCCATTGGCGTGCCACATAACTAGGCATAGATCGCTAAGGGAGCGGTCGAGAAGCGTAGATATCCGTTCTCATGCGAGCTTCTGTCGCGCTTCAAACGTCGTGGTGGAAGGTCGCGTCTCATTTTGCCCATGGACGAAATTACGAAGATAAATATTTGATTACCCTGGTTTTGTTTCACTTGGTCTTTGATTCCCCTGACAGCATAAAAAAATAGTATAAGATTTTTTAGGATTTTACTATTATTACAAACAGAAAGGCATTAAGGATATCAATGTTGATAAACTTTCGCGATTTGTACACATTATTAAAATATATATATTACGGGTCTTAATCGCGTGAATAATTTAAGGTAAAATACCTTGTTTATGGAGTAGTGAGTAGTGGCCATGGGCAGCCCAGTGGCGCCGGTGATGGCCAACATCTGGATGGAACATTTTGAGGAAACAATTGAGCTACAATTGTCCCAGGTCAAACTGTGGAAGAGGTACGTCGATGACGTGTTCTGCATTATGAAGGGCGGTAGGCAGGAAGTAGAACAATTTGCTAAAGACTTGAACTCCATACACCCTAAGATCAGGTTCACTTTTGAAATGGAGATAAACAGATCGCTAGCTTTTCTCGATGTTAAAATAATAATTAGAGACAATGGTACCCTAGCACACACTGTGTACAGAAAACCGACCCACACAGACAGATACTTACATGCTGACTCGCATCACCATCCAAGACATCTGCAATCCGTGGTATCATCGCTGACAAATAGAGCATATGACATTTGTGACCCTGAACATTTAGAAAGTGAGCTCACACATGTTCAGGAGGTACTAAAGCGAAACGGATACAGAGGAAGCACACGACGTACGAAGAGGAGAGACTCCCGACCGGGAGTTGACAGGGCTCCAGCTTTTCTACCGTATGTGAAAGGAGTGACGGACAAAATTGGAACAGTACTGCAGAAATACTCCATTAAGACTGTATATAGTCCGCACTCCAAGGTAGCTAAGCACCTACGTACTCCTAAGGATGTAATTCCTCTACAGACACCTGGCGTCTACAAAGTGGATTGCAGCTGTGGCAGTTCCTACATCGGACAAACCAAGCGAACAATAGCGGAAAGGGTTAAGGAACATATCGCGGCTGTGAAAAACCGACAGACAAACAAGTCAGCAATAGCGGAACACTTGCTGGATGCGGGAACCAATCACTGGATTGAACTACACAAACCACAGGTCCTCTCCACTGACCGTCACTATTACTCCAGGATGGCGAGGGAAGCGGTTGAAATCAAAAAACATGTCAATTTCAACCGAGAAGACGGATACCGTTTGTCAACATCGTGGAATCCCGTGATCGGCAAGTGTATACACCGCCGAACAAACATTACACGCCAGTGTGCAGATGTCCTTAGTGTTGTGTGTCGAAGTACCGACAGTTCCGTAATAGTAAGTGATAAAAATCAAGCGAGGGTAGGTTCCGAAACCCGCGCTTCACGGAGGCGACGCTGAGCTCAACTAGTCTTCCCGTGACCACGGCCGTTGCAATACGGTCGAAACGTCGGGCCATAAACAAGGTATTTTACCTTAAATTATTCACGCGATTAAGACCCGTAATATATATATTTTAATAATTAAGGATATCTCTTTACAAATCTTATTATTATTGATTAGAACTTTTGAATTTTTACATAATCGGTAAAAAACGTACTTTTATTGATTACCTTGGTGTTGATTCACTTGGCGTTTATGCCATGGTAATCAAAATTTTCTATATTTTGTTTGTAATAAAGTAAAATTACATTATTTCCTAATAAAACAATATTTCTGTATATACTGAGTGACCGGTCTGTTGGTCGATTGACAAGTGACTCTGCCTGCTAAGCCGTTTTGTTCTTCAAAAAAGGAGACCCGGCTGAAGAACTACCGACCTATTTCTCTTCTAAGCCACATCTATAAACTGTTCTCAAGAGTCATCATGAACCGCCTTGCGTGAAGACTTCGAACCACCGGAACAGGCTGGATTTCGGAGCGGATATGGCACTATAGACCGCATCCACACAGTGCAGCAGATTATACAAAAGACCCAGATGTATAATCAGCCCCTGTGTGTAGCATTCGTGGACTAGAAGGCCTTTGACTCGATTGAAATCTGGTCTGTTCTGGAGTCTTTGCAGCGATGCCAAGTAGATTCGCGATATATCCAAGTGATGAGATAGTCTCTACAAAGTCGCCACCATATCCGTCCAAGAACAGAATCAGCAAACAAAACCTATACCATTGCATCGAGGAGTAAGGCAAGGGGACGTTATTTCCCCGAAATTGTTCATAAATGCAATGGAGGATATGTTCAAGACACTGCACTGGAAAGGGCGGGGCATCAACATCAATGGTGAATACATCTCTCACTTGCCATTTGCAGATGACATTGTCATCAAGGCGGAAACGCTGCAGGATCTGCAACGGATGCTGAATAACCTGGCTGACTCCTCTGTACGCATCGGCCTACGGATGAACTTGGATAAAACCAAGGTCATGTTCAATTAACATGTACTACCGGAACCGACAGCGGTGCACGGCGCCGTTCTCGAAGTTGTTCAAAAATATGTGTATCTCGGGCATTCATTGCAGTTAGGTAGAAACAACTTCAAGGACGAGGTGAACAAGAGAATTCGGTTGGGTTGGGCAGTTTTGGAAAAAAAATTGTGATTCTGATTATTATATTTTTAGATCAGATATTGTGTCATCAAAAGAAACGTTCCTAATTTAAGTTGAAGTATTAGATGATGTTTAAGAACAAAAGTTTTGTTTTCAATTATTATTACTTAATATGTATATTTTATTTTTACTACTTAAGACTAAAGTGATTAATAATTAGGTTTATAAATGCCAATAACTGTAATTAAAAGACTGATTATTAAAAGAATAGTTTGTTTTATTACCGTGTTGTTTAATTTTGATTCCCTTGCCATCGTTTTTTGATTACCCTGGCCTAAAAAAAATGATTTTAAATATCTTCGTAATGCGTTGCTCAATAATAACCCCTATTTGATAAATGTGTTTATAGTTCGGCTTAGAATCATGAAAAACTATAATTTGTAAAAAAAAATATAAATAAAAATGCGCCACGGGAATCAACTAAATAATCCCAATCTCAAGATTTACCCAAAACTTAGAAAATAAAAAGATTTTATACAATTTTGATGTCTTAACTCATGCAAGTTGCACGAGCTAAGAGATCAAAATCGTACTTGACGACTAACACGTAGGTATTTCACAATATGAATAAAATTTCAAAATTTACCGTCCAAAATTCAGTGTTGTGACTTTTATTAAACGGGTTTAGTAGAAATTAATAAAAGTGAGTGGTAGCAGTATTTTTATTTTAGAGTACCTAGATTTTAAATTCTTTAAAATCTAGGTATTCTAAAATATATTGCTATTACCCCAAAGACGCAAATTCCCCTGGTGACCTTACCTATCTACATTTTATTTAGCTAGATGCGTAGTAGTTCACCGAGTAAACTAGTTGGTACCAAATAAATTAAAATTATTTCTTTTAAACTGTCCTTTTTTTTTAAACTGGATCCGGGTTCTAGATATCGTACGTACCTATCTTTTAAAATGGCAATGTTAAGTTACAATAGGTAGGTACTTGTTTTGTAGTCCTTATCTAATGCCTAAAACAAAGTTAGTTCTTTTTTTTCAGTTTTCATGTTTTGTGTTATGATAAAACTATTTTCCCGTTTAGGTATATTTTATATAAGCTTATAAAATATTTTACTTCTGCGTGGATCTTAGAAAGGTGAGTGATTTAAGTAACTGTTTAAGTTGTGCGACATTATATATGATTATTTTACAATATTCCTCAGTAATCCCATTATTCAGGGGCTAACTAATATTATCTAAAGATAATAAGGAACTAATCGACATGCGTTTCAATATTTATATATTATTATTATTAGCCTGTATTGTTCCACTGCAGGGCAAAGGCCTCCATACTATCTCTACTTTTCTTTGTAAATTTATGGTTAACTTTCATTATTATGACACCATAATTTGTGGAAGGCGTGAAATTTGAGAAATAGTAAGGTATAGGTACTTACTAACGTATAGGTACTAACGTTTCTTAGGTTCTTCTAGGTAACTCGACCTTTAGACAGCTTGACTTGCAACAATACGTCTGTGAAAACCTTATCTAATTTGGTGTGGTAGTTTTTGCGTGATGCGACAGACAGACATACTTGTCCTCCTGTTCTTCCTTCTACTGCTGTGTTATAAAGACCCTCACATTAAATTCTGGAAAACCTCCTATGTCGAGATACAGGCTAGTTTAAATTGTATTATGTACAGTCGCGGAATGAAAATGTTCGTCACCTTAAAGTCCAATTTTGCTTGAACCGAATCAAGGAACAATAACGTCAACATGTTAATGTTGTCAAATTAATAATCAGGTTTTAATTAGATAAAAAACTAAATAGATGGAACCTTGAAAAAAAAAACTATTTCGTTAAGAAAGTAGACATAAACCATATGCAAAAAGTTTTTATTTCAAGGTAGTACCAGAAGACTAACTGAGAAAATTAATTGACAGTTTCCTGATAGACAAGAATTATAGCACGAATATTTTGAAATGTCACACCCATAATGGGAATTAATAACATTTATACGACTATTTCTCGATTCGCATAAAGAGAACACGAGGACAAGCAAGAGGTGGCAAGAACGATATTTTGATGGAACCAACATTGCTATGTACTAACTATCTGTCTTATTTTAACACATTATTTTCACGTGTTGCAATCAGTGGTAGAGAGTGATAGGGGATAATAAGTCAGATATATACGTTCCATTTATTCTTTTAATTAACTAGCTGACCCGGTGAACTTCGTACCACCTAATATAAACTATATCTCGCATTTAAATCGATTGGCACCATCTATGGCAGAATACAAAACTTCTTTTCTTTATAATATGTTCGTAAACTTTCGCGATTTGTACACATTATAGAATTTTAAAGCTACGGGTCTTAATCGCGTAAATATTTTATCTTTAGAGTCTACCCGTATGGTCGAAACGTCGGGAAATAAACAAAGTTATTTAGCCTTCTTTTCTTTGTTTAAATTCATAAACAGAACATGTCCAATGGTCAACATTTATTCCAATACAAATTTAGCAATTTTGTTTTATTTTTAATTTTCGGGTCTTCCTTTCAGTTTTTCATAATTATCTTTGCTTTTAAACCTTCCCTGAATAAAGGCCAATGAAACAAAAACAGAATTATTCACATCAGTCTAGCCGTTCTCGAGTTTTAGCGAGACTAACGAATATATATAAATAAATATATAATATACTAGCTGTCCCGCGCAACTTCGTATGCGTACATTTTCCCCGTTTTTGCAACATTTTTCATTACTGCTCCGCTCCTATTGGTCGTAGCGTGATGTTATATAGCCTATAGCTTGCCTCGATAAATGGGCTACCCAGCAGAAAAATATTCTTTCAATTCGGACCAGTAGTTCCTGAAATTGCCGCGTTCAAACAAACAAAAACTGTCTGGTGTGATACATAGTTTAAATAGGTAACATGTGCTTGCAAAGCGTTGAATTGAAAATTGAAATGAGTGTATTTGAAAACTGACGAACATTTTCATTTCGCTACTGCACCTACCTACAATAACCACAAAATAAAAAGCGTCGCCCGCTATAGGTACGTAATTTGTGCAATAACTAACAACTTTGTCTTAAATTCTTTCGAGTAGGCAGATACGTACCAGTATGTCACACGAGGTATAAAAGCGTCGTTTCGCAAACATAACTCGTTTAGGGAACCATAAAGCACATCTCATGTCTGCGTTAAAATGCTTTTAAATTTTCCAACGTGACTCTGAGGGCTATAGCGCTCGTCATAACTGAGTTACCGATGTCCTCAGTAAAGTGAATATATTCTGGATTTTTATATCACATACCTATCGTTTAGATCTGACTAGTATTTTAACGATGCTGTGTTTGTGGAATATTGATGTGGCAAATGAGGTCATACCAATGAACATCGATATTTTTGCATTCAGTTGGTCATAATAGGTATGACTAAGCAATTTTATGGCTATTTTCAATAATATATCTATCGACAAATTTGGTTAGTAGAGATAGAATAGGGTAGATGACTGTCAAGTCAAATCAGTATCTTTATACGTCATTTTTCGTATGGTCCAGTCATTTAATTTTAATGTTTATAAATTCAAGACCACATAAAATTGTAGAGAAACATTGTTTTTCAGAACATTTCTGCAAATGCTATTTCCTGAATAGTGTAAAATAATTTATTGTTATTGTAGTCATCTACCCAATTTTGAATGGAGCTTATATCAAATACAATCTCTAGTATCCAGCCAGATCAATCGATAGAAAAAATATTGAAAATAGCCAAAAGATTGCATAATCATACCTATCGTATGTAGAACGTAGAAAATTGAACTTATTTTACCATAGGAAACTTAAAAATATGTTTTAATTTTTCAATTGAGTTATATTTTATACCCAAGCAGTTTTTTGTATTATTTTAACATTTCTTGTTGTCTGGTGTAATGTGACACAGGTTTTACCTATATCAGACGCCAGTCTCTTACAAAGGAATGTTTGTAATTGTCTGTACTTAAATACCTACGAGTACATGTATTGTCAAACCTTTGTAAAGAGAAATAAATATGTTATAATATATAATAATAAGAATAATATCTTCGGACAACTCACACAACGCTATCTGATCCCAAACAAAGCAGAGCTTGTACTATGGAAACCAGACAACTGCTAATCATGCTTATATATTTCTAAAAACATACATATTATAGATAAATATAACACCCAGACACAGAAAAAACAATCGTGCTCATAACACAAAGCTTTATCCTGGGTGGGAATCGAACCCACGACCTTTTGCGTAGCAGTCGGACACAGTCCCACCGCGCCACAGAGGCAGTTATTATCAAGTATTATTCTCTCTGACTCTGGATTCCAGCATCGCCATAATCTTTACCTTGTAAAGAAGTCAGGCAGAGTCAAGATTAATTAAATCCTTTTTGTAATCCGGTTGTAGTTATTTCGAAGAAATGTGAGAGGTCAAAAACTATAAAGAACAAATCCAGAATGGATGGTAAAAAATATATATACAACCTTCCTAGGTACCAACTGTGATATTGAGATTATCATTGATATTATTTTTTATTACCTATAAGTACCTATCATAAAAAAATATCTGGCAAGCCGTTTTTGCCACTAACCAATATTTTTTATTTGGACAGAGTTCTTGCTGGCGACTTATTGTGTAGGTAGGTACACATGTTTGATATAATCAATCCGGAAGTACATACGATCTCACAAATGACTCCTTTATAGTGACTGGGGAGCCCAAGTGGCTATCTTGGACTTACTCGAGCGTCGTGGGGACCTATTTAATTTTGAAGATTATTATGGTGCGAAGAAATCATATGTACCTATATCCTTACAATGGTGAAAAAGGTTGGTGGCTCCAGGTTAAAAAAAACTCTTTCGCATAATGGGGATGTTAAGTGAATCCACAAGAAGCTCCCATTCTAATGACTTACCATTCGGCAAGTCACAAGCTCGTGGTGGCTTTTTGAAAATTAAAAAAAAATATATCGGCAGATTAAGATACCTTATTATCGTTGAAATATTAGATCAGTGTGTCTAGGATATCAAGCTGAGCCATCTGTAGAATAAACTAATTCGCTCGAGTATCTCTATTGATATTTTTTTTACTAAATATTTTGAACGGCTGCCCAAGACGCGCGTCAAGACGTGCGACACGACGCGCATTCAGTACGAGGTATTCCCTTTATGTTAATCTGCCGCGCTCGAGGAAATCCAAGTTAGGTACTTGAGCTCCCCATCTATAGAGTACGAAATACTTGGTAGGTACCTAATATTCTAAATGCGAAAGCTTGTATTTACGGATATATATGTGTTACTCGTGTTACACGCAATAACTAACTGTTGAACGGATCATAAAGAAACTTTACAGTAAATTAGCTTCAGCATTAGAATTATAACGCTGAATTTCGTCATTAGTTATTTATAGATAAGATAAGAAGAGTACCCTACATAAAAAAAAACTTTGAAGGAATTGTAATATATATATATATATATATTTAATATTTTTTTTAATAATCGTCGCGACACCACACTGTTCAATGCGAAATATATAGACGAAACGAAAATAACTGGCTTGCTTTCTATGAGAGAGAGAGAGAGAGAGATACAGACAGGGAAACACGCGCACGCCGCACGGCTTACAACTGTAGCAAAAAGTGTCGTTACAACTTTTGGTCTTAATTTTTTCCGTCTAGCCCCCTTTCGCAACGCGCGATAAGGAACTTCGTTCTAATACGTTAAAAAAATAATAGATTTTTGAATATTCCATCCTATACTGAAGGAGTGAAGAAAGTTTCTATGGAAACTGGTTGACCACTTTTCAACATCTACTCGGGCGGGGAACAGTTAGTAGGTAATAAGCTAAGACTGGATTTTACTGCCAATTTTTCGGCTAGAATACTTAGGTAGGTACCTAAATTAATGATTCAGAACATATTTCATCTACGCCTAATTCTACTTTCTTAAGAGATTAATCAACTTACTGCGTTTAGTTCATAATAAAATAAGAGGTCAGATAACCACTCGACGTCTTAATAAATCTTTTAATTAATTTTCTAATAATTCGTGCCTTTGTTAATTTCATTTCGCTAACGAATTCATAGCCCCTTGATGGGTATAAGTAAGTACTTTAGATACTTATCATATTATTAAGAAAGGAGAAGGTGTTAGTTATAATATATACTGAATAGATAGGTACACACTTTAAAAAAAATGCTTACAAAATAGCTAAGGTAACTTTAACATTATGCTCAGGCTCAAAACAGTTAAAGTAGAAACGTCACCTCGTCATTTCAGCTGAAAGACGACTGCTGAACATAGGCTTCCACCAAGGATCGCCACATCGACCGCTCCTGCGCCACTGGAAACGTCACCTAATCAAAGAAAAGTGCATAAGATATCTACGAAGTATAAATATAAATGTTGATAAACTTTCGCGATTTGTACACATTATGAAAATATATAGGTATATTACGGGTCTACCAGTGACCATGGCCGTTGCAATACGGTCGAAACGTCGGGCAATAAACAAGGTATTTTACCTTAAATCATTGACGCGATTAAGACCCTATAGAAGAATATATAAATATAATCCGAAAAGACAAGAGTAGATACCTACTTACATAATTCTACATGCTCTTGCAAATCTAATGTGTCTCTACGGCTGTATGGTCGTTGGTCTCTACCTACTGCACGTGTTTATTATATATGAACTTGTGATACAAAGTAAATATCCTACCCTTTGAAACTGTCCATGAATACAAAATATACATGAATAAGAATACTTGTACACTCTAGTTGTGCAGTAAGGTAGAGCGAACGGCTCCTTGCGCACGTACACGACTCGCACAATGATACTCAGAGCGTGGCTTGCAACTAGCAAATTTAAATTTAACGTGCATCCATTTTCACGAAAACGTGTCGGAAATACTCAACACAAATACCTTAAATGAATGTTAGCTCAACATCTTTTGATAGATTAATGAAATCATTAATGTTATCAAATACCTATCTATGATAAGATAATTAATCAACTAATACTCGCATTTCAGCTATCGTAAATTTATCCAAACCCTTCAACAAAACCACCATTATTTATTCATTAGGTTCAATGTAATCAAGAAACTTCCCACTGAATGCCCCAATTTCGTCGAAAATTCACGAAAGAGCCGAACCACAACCGCGAATCTGCAATTATTTAATCGTTTTCGAGGTGTTGCTCCACGGAAACTGTGGATTCATAACATTATCGGGAATCCCTTGAGGAGTTTCGTGCTAGTTCGTTATACACTGCTATTCGTTAATAGAATTCTGAATCGTTTAGTTAGTGAAGCGAGCATCAGAATTGGAACAGGCCGAGCTGTTCGTTCTATATGAAGCTAGTAGTAAGAGGTCATCGTATGGGGTGCCCCGGGCGCGATACCGGTCGGGGAAGAGTGATCATCCACGGCGAGTGAGGACAGTGGAGGAAAATTTCCCCGGATTGGTGAGAATTATTGAATTAGTGGAAAAATATAAAGACTTCAATAAAAGTAATATCTACGTATGATTTTTATTCAAAAGTAGGTACTTAAAATGATTTTAAATATTGTCATGATCTAATTTTGCTATCTGTATTTTATAAATACGGTTTGTTTTATAAAAAAAATAAATGAACGATAATTGAAATTGTAATCGATCGAAAGCAAAATTCCATATTAAACAATTTGTTAAGATAAATGTTAAAAATAAGTGAGTTTATGATCACTTTATAAAATTATGTTGAGATTTAAAATGTAATAATTATATCTAGACTAAAAAATAATTGTACCTAGACTATTTAACCTAGGGTTGAAGTAAATATTGTAAGATATCTTCGATTATATATTTACGTACGATATACAAAGCTAAATAATATATAAATCCAAATGTGGAAATTATGGCCGTAAGCTTGCCACCCTCCGAGCCACCGGCCCGATTTTACTTTGGCGCTCAGTCGACTCCGTCTCGTTGATGGAGGCACATCGCGGTCGACACTCTCGCCCACCCAATTATTACTTTATTACCATACAAAACGCGAGTGAGTGTGTGTGAACCTTATACCAACTTAAGTGTCGGTTACACCCCTCCCTTCTCTACGAACAGTCCAGTCAAGGTCATCTTTCAGCAATTTGACACCTGTTGTGTTTGTATACTATATGTACGTATGAATTTCTTTATAGTAATAAAATAAACAGTAGTGTTGTGTAACAATATAGTATTGTAACAGTTCCTTCGTTTGCGATTTAGCTTTTAACAGCTCGCTCGTATTTGCCGTTGTTAATTGAGTAATTACGTTATACAGATGTCATGGTTATGTGACAATTAGTTAATTAATGTGATTAGTTGGTTAAGTGAAGCATTTTGAAGGTACATTTTATTTTAAACATTTTTACAAATTAAAAGCGTTTCAGGTACACAGCTTATTCTATGATATGATTTGTTGTACAAACAAGAGGTTTACAATTTCTTTAAAAATATTTTTTATGCCTTATTTTAGTGGTTTTTAAAAGGTTTTTGCCCCATGTTTCATAAAAATGATATTGTTTTATGATATTGTTTTTTCTGCATAAATAGGTTTTCATTGGTCAGAATATATTATAAATAAGATGAACACAGGGACTTTTCATCTAAAGGGACTTTTATTTTATATATATGTATTTCATTTCAATAAATGATAGATTCATTTATTTTTTTCGTTGCGCAGAAAAGTACTTAATTATTAAACGTATACATAACAACGTGAGTTATTATAATTTCATATATTGTGTATATAACGCTTAATGATAACATTTAGTAAATGGGTTTTAGACAACAAGAATGGAATAAGTACTTACGTAGTTTAAAATATTTATATTTGTTTAAGTAGGTACCCAGTACAAAAGGAAATATGAATGTATATAAAAAAGAAATAGACATCTTTACGTATTTGAGTTAACTCGTATTCTTCTTACATTAAGCTAAGAAAACAGTTTAATTTTGAATTTAACTTTAATTCTTAATCTTAAAGAAAATGTCTACATAAGTAGGTACATATTTCAATTCATAATACACGTAGGTAACTAGGTACCTACCTATATTAAGTTATGAATTGAAATAGAATGTATGCACAATAAAATTATGTAGAGACACAAACTTAATTTGCTACGAATTTAAAAATTGTATCTACGCACTTCTTATATAACAAACACGCGCCACATATCGTTAACAGCAGTATAAATAAACAGAAATACATATTGTAAAGTGGCAATTGCTATATCCTGCACAGTTGGTCGAGTCGAGCTCGGCCGACGGAAGCGTCGGGCTCATTCAAATAATTCAATTAAATCCCGTGCTCAGAGGGCAGTCTCACTTCACGGCTGCAAATCGAGATAGGGATGCCCTCCATGTTTTATCTTTTTTATTTTAACACCAAAGAGGTTATAGGTAAGACTGAATTCTATGTCTATGAGTTTATTTGTCCTTTTTGTTTATTTGGGAGATTTTGAAATAATTTATTCGAGATATCTTTTTTCTTTTAAATTGAAAATAGATTCAATCGATTTGGTTTATGAAAACCTGTTGTACTTCTAACAATATTTTAGTATTTTTTTTTCGCTCTATCACGCCCTATATGTTGTGGGTTCCATTCCCAAGAGAGACGTCAGTCATCTCGTCCTTATAATATTGTTTTTTTTCATAATTACTAGGTAATGTTTTAATAAACTATCTAGATTTTAATGAGAGCTAAGGCCATCAGATTTATATTCTTCTCTCCGAGGCATGAGATTGCTACTAACTACTACACCACCTAAAGTTCCAATGCAGATGGGTGCGTAATTTTTCACTGGTATAAGTAGGTCTCTAAACATAATTGAGGAAAAGTAGGAGTTAAAATTAAGGAAGGTGTCAGGTGACACTTAAATTGTATAAATCACTGGACGTTTTTCATCTCTTATACTAATTTAGAGTAAAGTCACTTAATGCTTGTCGTTGCTGCTAAACAAAGAAATCCAAGCCAAATAAGGATTTAAAGTGGTTTGTCTATTTAGATTTGTATTTTTTAAATTTGTCAAGGTATTTAGATATTATATCTACAGTTCTATCTATATATCTACAATGATTAGAATTATTGAATGCACAAGCACTAGTGATAGCAAATTAATATTTGTATGGTCGATGTTTCATAGTTCTCATTATATTCACAGGATAATTGCAACCTAGTTTTTTACGTCTTTGCTACAAAGTAACTCTCGATAGATAATTTTCGCACATCTATTTTAAGGATTTCGCAAGTTTATCCTCTATATAAATGTATTGCGTAGCTTAAATTACTAGGCAATTTGCTAATGGAGTACTTAGTTACTGTGTTCCGAAAGGATATTTTCTTCGCAGGTTTACAGGTTCCCCATAATGTTTTCCTAGCCACTGATAAATTGATTCCATTAATGAAAGCCAACTCCAGTAAATTCCGTGTTCGGTTCGCCTCTATTGAATATAAAGCTCTTCTTAAAGAAAAAAGGTTGCGAGCGATCGCTTTGCTTCATAAATCTTTTGAAAAATAAAATAAATATTTACGTGCTGGAGATATTATAGAAAAAAATATTTGAACAAATTCCAAAATTATTAGAAAAATGTAAGGATATCTTATTATGATTATCGACTCGATCCCTTCACTAAACCGAGAGTATCGAGACTATAGTACGCTGACGTCGACAGAAATGCATCACCGCTTTGTATATTCCTCTACTTGTAATATCTCGCTGTCGTCGTTTTGTCACTAAGCAAAAGAATTTTTACTTATACTTGCAGTTAAAGCTTTAGTAGAAATGCGACCACTTGAGCACCGTGCACCGCGACCTCACGATTGCGAGACCGATGCCTTAGCCATTAAGCAACCGCCGCTTCGTCCCTTAGCCATAGTATAGTTTGCAGGGTTCGTGTACGTATGTTTGTGACTTTCTTTCTCTGTGAATCGTTAAATAGGCAGCAACAAAATGTGATAAATATGTACGTATTATGTAAAAATAGGTACATATTAAGTATGGTTACGTGGAGGGGCTTGGGAGTTCCCTGGTAAGGGGAGGAGTGTAAGCGTTTCTCTCTGGATAGAACTCGCCACCCTACTGAAAAATAATCCCGGGTACCTTCGCCAATGTTGTTTATAATTGTCACTCCTTTATTTTTCCTTTTCTCTTGTTGTTGATTTAACTCCTGAACTAGAGTTTGGCAAGTTCGCGTGTCCCGTAAATTAACGTAATCTTAAATTTTTATTTGGTTTTGGAAGTTTGGAACTGTACACTTTATTTTGAAAGGTTCGGGTACCAATAAAGTATATAGATACTTCTGTTTCATAGATTTTATAAGTTCTAATAAAATATTAAAAAAATAATAGATGAAAAAATAAAAATTGTGTACAGGTAAAATTAAATATAGTTTTGATTTCTCTTTGGGTAATGCCATTGGAATTTAGAAACATGTTACGCTTATACATAATATAAAAAAGGAAATCGAACCATGCTCAGTGTAGGGTGCCGTTGCCGTTTGCAAAAATCCGATTTGAATAATTGCACCAACAGAAGAGCGTATGAAAAGTCAATGGCTTACGTCTTTTTCTTGAGAAATGCAGTTTTTCGGCAATAACTCAATGACGGTAGAGTTATCCGATCATTTCCGAAATCATTTTAGTTTGAAGAATTTATTAAGCGCTACCTTTGTGATTTTTTTTCATATTTTTCGGTCACACAGTTCAAAAGATATGGCGAGAGGACACAATTTATGCTACTTTCGGAGGGATTATTTCTAAACATATTCACTTAATCTAAGAAACCTAAAATGTTTTTAAAAGACCTGTCGAATGAGATGCCACATAATGATGTTTCGTAAAAAATAAAAATCTGATTCTGTTACATGTATGGAATGCCCATATCTAAATAAATATATTTTTTATTTAGCTATCAAACTAAGTAGCGGTTACAACAGACCTTTTCACCAAATTTCATCCATATTCTTTGTGTAGTCTTTGAGTAAAATGCCTGAGACGGACAGACAGACAGACAGTCAAGCAGACATGACGACACCGTTTTTGACATTTTGGCAACGAAATCCTAACAAAGGCTTGTTTCCAATGTCAACACGTAGGTTTTTTTTTTCTCTTCCGTTCAATATTATTCGGTAGAGATTATGGCTCGCACATTCTGTGCATACGCCAGTTTCAAGTATAATTTCTTTCTAGTTTTCTTCTTTCAATCACAAAGTCTCGTTCTTGTCCAGCTATCACGTATTTCAAGTATATTTTACACTGTTAAGCCGTACAATAAACGCGAAGCTGTAAAAATAGCGACATGTCAGTTTGCCGCCATTTTTTTTCTCTTCCGTTCAATATTATTCGGTAGAGATTATGGCTCGCACATTCTGTGCATACGCCAGTTTCAAGTATAATTTCTTTCTAGTTTTCTTCTTTCAATCACAAAGTCTCGTTCTTGTCCAGCTATCACGTATTTCAAGTATATTTTACACTGTTAAGCCGTACAATAAACGCGAAGCTGTAAAAATAGCGACATGTCAGTTTGCCGCCATTTTTTTTCTCTTCCGTTCAATATTATTCGGTAGAGATTATGGCTCGCACATTCTGTGCATACGCCCGTTTCAAGTATAATTTCTTTCTAGTTTTCTTCTTTCAATCACAAAGTCTCATTCTTGTCCAGCTATCACGTATTTCAAGTATATTTTACACTGTTAAACCGTACAATAAACGCGGAGCTGTAAAAATAGCGACATGTCAGTTTGCCGCCATTTTCACAACTCCCCACGTAGGTTTTAGAGAGATCTTACACAAATATCGGCTTATGACGTCATTATTTTTTCTAGTCAAATCACTTCTCTTTATGATATGATTAATGATAAAAAATCCTATTTAAGATAAAATTTATTCGGGACTTAATTGTCAGTACTTTAAGTTCTAGTTTTATTTACTAAATAGTTTTCGGGAATAGTTTTTTGTTTACCTATGAAACTAGCGACTTTCAAAATTCTTTATTCAATTATGATGCAAAATTACACTTGTGATACTTTGGGATTCTATATGTACATTTAATGCCAGGTTCGCAAACAATAGGCTCATCAGGCAGGCTAGGCCAATTGAATAAATTGGTATAACATGTATATTGAATAAGTGCTGGACGACAACCTTTAGGTTGGTGCTTCAGATATTTTCAATAATACCGAGAGTATCTAGACTATCTAGTTATATCTGGGAAGATCAAGATTCTTTAAGATGTTTCCGCCGACCTATAAAGCTTAATTAGGAATCTCGGGTTTACATTTATTCATTCATATTTCCATTTTGTGTTATCGATTAGCTCTACCCTTCTTCTTTTGACATAGTTGGTACTATCAATCTTTCTTCAAACTGCCGAAAATTCTTCAACTATTATCTACAAAGTATGATGTGTTAAACTCTTTGACTAGAGCCTATTTTTAAAATAAAGTATGGTGGGTAGAGATATGGAGGAATATCTTATGTGGTCTCCCATTAAAACAAATCGTCCAGTTGTAGCGTCACCCTTATTTTCTGCATTTCAAAGGCCACTTTTTCTTATCTCTACCTTCCATAGTAGAAACCTTAGGTGCTATTTTGAGTCATAAAGTACACTGCTGTTTATTAGACGGTCCTTTCATATTTTACAACTCTACCATCAATATTTTACAACATAGTACAATTTTATTTATTAGCCAACTATACATCACGTTAACAACTCTATTTAACATTTTTCTTATTTATCATGATATTGTATATACTTATAGATTAAGTTCTTTTTGTTGAATTTTGGTTCTTCCTCGAAATACTAGATAATTTTTATCCTGGTATACGGTTCTTCTTGCCATGTTAAATGCCACACTCTCGAAGTTAACAAATATAATATATCAAATAATATGTTTCATAAAAATAATAATCCTAGCAGCTTGATATTGATAAGTCATCCTTAGGGCTCAATGAGAAATTAAATATGCTTTATTGCTGTCAATTTAGTAGGCTGCTGCAGGTCTTTTTAATTTTCCATGAGTTCCCAATATCGTCAAAAACAGATTTGACGACACTGGAAATTTATGCAAAATTAATGAATAATCTGATGCATAAAATAAAAAAAAAACTTGGTTTCTTGACTTGTCCTTGTTCTTGGTTTTATATATATGTGTGAAAAATTTCAAGATAATAGATCTTGAAATTTTTCACACATATATATAAAACCATTGTAAAATAAAGCATTTTTAAAATGCTATAGGTATGCCACAAAGATTGTAAGTCACGTTGTCAGCCTCTTAGCTTTGAAGCGAGGTTTTAGTTCGAAGTAACTATTCTCATATATGGTCCTCAAGTTACCGTTTTGGTCTCAACCGGATGCCAGCCGGTTATTGCTTCGTGTCTATCGTAATAATTAGTTGGTTACTGTTTGATTGGCATAAATCAAGTCGGAATACCGTCAACTAATAGGTACATATAACATAAAAGCTAATAGGCTTCGACAAATGAATTTGTAATTGCTAAATTTAATTCCTATGGTTCGAATACGGTTTTTTGTATGTTTTTATATTAGCTCATACATAAATTGTTTTTAAGTGAACCGTTATCGAATTATATTTTTTTATTATTTAATACGATCATTATGATTAAATGTTAATAATGTTACTAATGGCAGGGTCCTTATTCATGATCTTTTTTCCGTATCCACGGCAAGCCCATTCGGAACGGTCAAAATCTCGTCATATTGCTAATATTTACCATTATGATATCAGTGAGGTGTGCTCAAAGATTCACCTTGGCGCGGCGCGCTTTAAAATGTCCCCCGCGCTTGCGCATTTATTGAGGTATTTATTTAAAAATATTTATGTATGTTTATCAGTTGTATAGTTCACCAAAGTTTAAAATTTTAAAAATAGCACTTCGGTATAAAATGGGCCTTAAGCTAATACTACATAGGTCAGTAAAGTGGTCCGAGATTTCATGTCCGTAAGTGTGCGTTGCACCAAAGCGCATTGTATGAAGCATGCAAGATGCATGCATCTTGCTGTTTTGTGCTACTGGGCTTGTTGCCAGCAAATACTTATTCAATCTGAAGGTGTGTTTTATCGCCAGGAACGTTATTCCCAATTCCAAACCGATTTGAAAATAGACTGTTCAGTAACATTTACTTGATTCTACAACTGAAAGTGGAGGAGTTTGTTCAGTTTATTACGGTAATCGTCAGCTGGGGCCCTTCTAAATTGTAAACTTATTTTGTTGTTCTTCTATTTATTGGATTTCTCTTTTGTTTTGTGAACGAATTGACAGATTTATGTACTTATTTTAGAAGGTCCTTGTAAATAATGATAATGCAAAGTGCCGAAAGTATATAAGTCAAAATTGGTTACTTTCTGAGGCGAAAACAAGGAAACCTAAGATTGACCAAAGATCAGTCGCACACAAACTCTTCAGCTTTATAACATTAGTATAGAGTGAAACCAGCTAATTATCACAAAACCTATAATAACCGACAGCTTAAAATCAGTAGCTCACTGGAAAATTATCTTGCATAAGTCACTTCTACTATTGAGACAAATCCAAATGACACTTCACATGAAATCCGCCAAGCCGCTTAAGCTGTAGAGCATGCTCGAATTTAAATACATTCCCCTCCTTTTGACGCACTCGGATAAACAGTAGGTTTGGTACATTGTAAAGCTTGTAAAATGTATAGAGTTTTATATTTGGAGAAACTACGATGCGTAAATGCGAGTCATCAATCTTCATCGAGTACCAAAAAAAAAAAAACAAAACAGATGAATGTGACTTTCACACTGAACAAATTTTACTGGCAAATGACTGCCTCGTTGGCACAGTGGGAGTGTTTACTACTGCTGCCCAAGAGGTCGTGGGCTCGATTCCCACACGGGCACCACTTTGTGTGATCCACAAATTGTTGTTCCGAGCCTAGGTGTATTTTGTGTCCGTGAATTGAATGTTTTTAAAATGCCCCGCGACACAGAACTGGGGGAGTTGTCTTAAAAAAAATGTAACTATAGAAAATGTAACTATAGTTTACCTACACACATTGTGCCCGATTGCTCCAAAAGAAGGGTAGTGTTTTTCGATCGTATGTAAATATGTCTATTGATTTGGCACGTTGCACATCTCAAACTGCTTACTCATCATCATGTAAAACCTTTTTGTATTCGTCTGAATTGTGGAAGTGAAATAAGCTTTATAAATTTTTCAGTTACTTATTTTTAATCAGTAGGGTTTATTGTCTTTACTATAATTTGTTGTTACAAAAAACACCGTCATAGCTCGCTTGCACTTGAACTTATTTCCCAATAATAACTCAATTGGATGCAAGAATTACTTTCTTCCCTATACTGCATACGACCCGACCACCATTAATCTTTGTGTTAGCAATACGAGCACTACACTCCGTATAAAATTCGTTTTCCAAAGGTGGCAATGATGTGAAATTCAAATTCTTTGTTTGATCTAAGAAGCATATACCTATACGGTTTATTTTTTTAAGCAAGGATATATTCGAAGACAATTCCTTTATAAATATATAAAGAGAATGAAAAGAGGGAAAGGCAGATAAAGAGGATACTTACTAAAGAAAATGGCAAGAGACTAGATTATAATAAAGGAAAAAGAAAAGATAGCGTAGAAAGTTCATAATTAGGGAGAGATTACGGACGAGACTGTAAAGAAGTGGGATAAAGATAAAGCAAGAAAGAACAGAAGTGCCCTAATTGTAGCATTTTATTTCTGAAATTTCTAAACATTGTCGAATTTCAGGGTCTGTAGGCGTATTTGTTTCACAAATGTGGCAACAAATAATAAACAATTTTATGCCAACCTGTTACAGTCCATTTTAAATATGCTCGTTATTATTTTTAGACCTTTTTATGGTAATGTGTGCATATGCGGGATTGTTCTATTTCTGTTTCATCTTTGTACAAAGGTCACTATCTATTTCGATATACAGCAAAACGAGACTGATCGATATACGAGATCGCTAGAATAAATTTTATCCTCTTCCAAAAAATATTTCGAAATGCCTTTTGGTGAATATATACATTACAACTTTAGACGCATTTATGGGCAATTAAAAGCAATAAAACCTTTTATTTTACAAATAAGTGAATAAAGTACTTTGATTTTAATGGTAGATAGGTACTCAGAAATAGAATGCGCGTGATACACCTTATTGCAAAACGGAGGCATTTATGTCTTTGCCAACGGCGTGTATTTATTATAAAAAACAGTATAAAACATCATACTTACATGTTCAAGTCACATTTTTATATTAATTTGCAAGTCACATACGTCTTCTTAACAATGTGTTTCACTTTTGCCGTAATAGTATTTTTTCAGTATAAATGGTCCCATATATGTTGTAGGTAGAGTAAGCTACCGTAATACCCAAGAATTACCTTTGCTTGTGGCCTTACCTTAGTTGGTTTTGCGGTTATGCAAATATTTCAAGGACCGTCTGTTTGTAACGCAACTTTAACAATGTCCGAAAGGTCATGTACTTTACAGCTAAGTTTTCTTTGTTTGTAGACTTATCTGATTCTTTTCATTATTTAGTTCACAAGGTTATTTTCAATATTTTCTAATCTTTATGTACACTTCTCATAAGAAACTTTAAAGTCACATATTTCATAGCTGCACAGTTAGCTATTACTTATATGTCGATCACGATCACGATGCAAGAATACGTGAACGCAAATGTGTTTGTCAGTTTTTGGCAGCCATCAAAACGTGTGGATCTCGAGCCTTTGCTTACCTAGTCTCCCACACATTTGACAGACATGTTGCTCTCAAAATCACAAGCAAACTGACATGTAGACAGATTGGCTATTTGGTTTACAGATGACTGCCCCTCAGATGCATACAAACATTTACTATTCCTAAAAATCACGCAAGTGTTCCCTTAGGGTAAATATATACTTGAGCATTCACAAGAGCATTAAATGTAATGTAACGTTCTTGCGAATGCTTGACACTGTGTTCGACGTAAGTACAGGCGGTACCTAAATGCTGTAAGGCGACCGAACATTTAGTTATAACATTTCTTTCTGTCTTGCATACACTACCGTCACCCCAGCTCGTGCCTTTGCTTAGTAAAACGTTACATCAAAACGCTCGTTAGTTTTTTAAAATCTGGTTGTAACAAAACATCGAGCGCCATGTTTGAAGTGTGTTTCGAGTAAAATTAAAAACAGCGAATGCTCGACGTTCTGTTACTAGTAAATGCTCGGGTGTATCCATAACAAAACTGCATTTTTTTTTTTCACTTTAGTATCTGCACAAGTCCCGTGTGGTACCGGCTTAAGAATAAAACCTCCCTATCTCATCTTCTTCCGTGGGTGTCGTCAAGGCGACTAACGGATTTCACACCGGAGGACGGGCAGCAGCGTCCTTTGCGTACTTTAAAGCGATCGCCAACACTCTGGCCAAGCGTGGCGGTTATAGCAAATACCCCAGGATCTATATTAAATAGGTTCTACTGGGAAGATCCGTGCCTAGTAGTGAGACATCATATGGGTTGATATATACAAAGTTATTTTATGATATAGTACAAAACTCAGACAGCATAATAAGATTTTTACTTCAAGAAATCATATAAAAAGAAAGAAGATAAAAATATTGAAAACTTGCAGAGCCATTCAAGTTGTCTTGTGTTCTTCGCGCTATCGTGCTCATTGCGTCCCGTAATCCGTGGTCATAATTAAAAAATTACTGATACTCGCATTTCACATCACATTGTGTGTGTTACTGTAAGAATGATTAATGAATTATGATTGATTGATTAATTAATTAATTTTGAAAAATATAACATGGTCCAAAAACTACCCCATTGGATTGTGAGCAAACTATTTTCAGGTTTGCACTATACCAAGAATAATGTTGTATATGCACAAAATACTGACAGTACGAGATTATCCTTCAAAGAAGAAATGCGCTCCAACAAAGCACTCATAGACATCATTCAAGAACATGGCTTTTCAAACAAAGTGATCTTAATTGGTCTAAAATTCCGCGTGGTATCTGCTTACCGTATCGTTTGCATGACATAACTGTTTAAGGTATAAACTACAAAAAAAAAAACAGTACCTAGTGTTGAAATCAAGGACGTTGAGAATCCAAAACAACTTTTAAATAATGTTCTGTTAAAACCATCACGAACGTATACACCTACCTACATAAAATCTGTGACCAAAATTTTTATAGGCACTGATCCTTAAATTCGGTAAGCCGTTGTAACGTAAAGGATAATCGATAATAAAAAGGGTGACGTAACTGGGCCCTATTACGTACCAAAAGGCTAACCCATAATTTATTGTAGTTATATAGGTATAGCTGTACCTTCTTATATTTCCACTTCAAACGATCTTATCCCATTAGGCTCTTTCCGAGTTACGCAATCAATAACAAAAAGCGTTCCCAGTCATAAAGAAAAATAATAGATTTGTGTTCTGGTATAAATCTTTCACACATCGGAGGACGGGCAGCAGCGTCCTCTGCGTACTTAAAGCCCTACTGCGATCGCCAACCCGCTCGCCAAGCGTGGCGATTATGGCAATTACCCCCAGTAGTAGGTTCTACTGGGGAGACCCGTGCCCAGCAGTGGGCCATCATATGGGTTGATATGTATGTATGTATGTATGTATGTATAAATCTTTTTAAGGATTTTTCCACGAAATATAGAGAATACTAATAGGTATAGAACACTGACCTTTAAAGTAATAATACGCTGGACTGGCTACCCCGTACAAAGTGACAGAAATTTCAAATATCGAATCGAATGACTTCAACTTCAACTTTATCTCTATGGCTTCTGAGGGAATTGGCGGGAATCGAATGACCATCCTGTGAACTTTTTTGACACTTGACAAAAAGCCGCTGTTGTGATCCTTCTTCTTCTTCTTTGAATTTATAGCAATCTGACCGTTATAACGACACATTTCTGCCAATATCAAGTATTTATTGTACACTATAGTTGCAAGTCTCGTTCTTATCCAATTCATTTTTTTTAAGTTATAGGTAGGTACTCGTTAAACTCAGAGCTGTAAAAATAATGAGAGGTCAGTTTGCCGCCATTTTTCAAAAAATCAAATGGAAGTCTTCTCTTGCACATAGAGAAACTTACGAGCAACGCACAGTCATAAACCCCCACTTACGTACAGGGAATCTCGGCACAATCTAGGAACACCTACTGGTGGTTCAAAGTGATTTGTAACTCCGTGTCCATGAACGGTGTCTATCAGTTTTTTTTTTAAACTACGAAATAAAGAGTCGTGCGCCTGATGGTAAGCGTCGCGCTAACCCATAGCAGTATCAGTGCCACACAAATCCTTGTATAGCAAAGATCTGAATGTCACCGTACCGCGCTCCTCATTTGAGATATTAGTTCATAAGTTTCATTTGCCCAGTAATTACACTTGCTACAGTGCCCTTCAATCGAAACACAGAGAAATAGTGTAGATATACGAGGACAACATGGTCGCTTCCTTTTTGTGTACCAAGTCCTTTTATTTAAATAAAGAGAAAAAAAAAAAAGAAACAGAGATGTGTTGACACAGAGATGTATGACTCTGTTGTGGTATCCACCAAGACGGGTTTGCTTATGTCAGGTACTTATGAAGGTTACCTTCTAAATCTATTCTCGATAATTTTGAGATTTTTTTTCTCATTTTGTGCACTATTAATTGCCTGCCTCCAATCCTTGATGCCTTTTCGGCAACATTATTATTCATGTTGCGTTCTAAGAACCCATTAGTACATATTATTTAGAATACGGAGGGTGACACGGCTGATGTAATGAGAATGATTCTAATACAGTAGGATAGATATTACTTTTATGATTTAGATTCCACACGTTTCATGTTTGTCTTGTATTCAAATATCATAACTTGTTTTCAAATATTTGTAAAAATATTTATCTAGCTAACCTTGTGAATTTTAATAATACCTAAAATTTTATGCACTAATTAATACTATTTTTGAGATCTTTTAAAATTGCTTTTTCTTATAGTTTATCATATCAACCCATATGATGTCCCACTGCTGGCCATGGGTCTCCCCAGTAGAACTTACTTAAAGATCATGGGGGTATTTGCCATAATCACCACGCTTGGCGAGCGGTTTGGCGATTACAGTAAGGCTTTAAAGTACGCAGAGGACGCTGACGTCACCCACAGAAAGAGATGTGGGATTGGCTCTTATAGTTTAAAGTAAATATTTTAAAAAACGCCTTGACTGTTAAAACCTAATGGCTACTTTTCTAAATTCATCTAAAATATACTTACATAATTGATAACAAACAATTTTCAAATTGTTTATATTTTTTACGAGACTAATTAAATTTACGAATGTTAGGGAAGGTATGGCTCGTATAATAATTAATAAATTTATCGTCTGTCTTAGCTGTATAAGTTAAAGTATATAAATAAATAAAATAAAAATGAAATAAATAATTTCCAGATTAAACAATGACATACATAAACTCCAAATAAAACAACGACATAACTAAATTCCAGATAAAACAATGAAATACATAAATTCCAGATAAAACAATGAAATACATAAATTCCAGATAAAACAATAAATTAAATAAATTCCAAATCATACAATACGAAAATAGAATTGTTTTGATTTGACTGGCAAGTTAAACTAGTAGCTACTTTCCCACGGTTTAATTATTGCATAAATATCATAATTGGACGTAATATTGTGATTCTCATTGTTACTGATTCACTTGTTGAGTGCAGTCAACTGAAAAATCGGAAACAGGGTTATTAATAGGCTATCGATATCCCAATTAGGTCAGACGGTGACGCTCACGACAAACATTGTTTTATCATTCACTGGAATACTGGAATTGAAACCAAAATGGGGTGAGTTGATTAAGTCATGGAAATATGAAACAACTGTATTGGTATTATTCTATTAAACTTTTCGATTTCTATCCAGTATACAAAGTATAGGCTTAGCTATTCCCGAATACCCAAACGATAATTTCTTTGAGTCGTGGTTATATGTATTTCTGTCGCTACTATTTTTTTATCTTTATATAACAGAGACATGAGAGTTAACGGCGTTTCAAAAGTGGGTGATGTTGGAATATTCGGCCATTAATTACTTATTTACTTTGGAGACTATTTGAGAGTAGCTGCCCCAACAGCGATATTTAGCGACATTAATCCACCCGTGACCAATTGTTTCTGGATAGAGACCGTAATATAATGCCCAGAAGTCACTGCGACCTAAAAGATTTATCGTGTCGTATCGTATCGTATATATAACGTTAAACTATATTATCTACGAGGTTAAGACAGTAGTTTGTAAAAATAATGTAGGTATTAGGTACTATCCAATTTTAGTTCATCTATTGTATTATTTTTTTGGTTCCCCAATCTTGTTATACCTGCTTTTAACAGGCTTGATCTATATTTATTTCCATTAGCCAATTTACACCTGCTGCGTGGGAGGTACACAACTGTTGACAGATTCTGTTTTTCATTATTCTTGAGTTTCATCTCACGTTGTTGGCATATCTTATAAATAACTTTGTCCCAAATTCCTATAAGTACTTTCAATCTGAGGTTTAAGGTTTATTTATTTTATACTAGCTGTTGCCCGCTACTTCGTTCGTGTGGTAATTTTGCGTATATTTTTCCGGGATAAAAATTAGTCAATGTGGCAAGCCTAGCCATGACAATTAATTTTTATTTTCATAGTGTTGCATCAGCTTCACAAGAGTACGTACCTACCTACCTAAACAACTAAAGAGTTTTGATGTCAAAATGAGAGTGCACAGGAGTTTTATGATGTACTAGCTTTCGCCCGCGGCTCCGCCCGCATGGATGTCGGTTATCGCGATAAAACTATCCTATGTCCTTTCCCGGGACTCAAACTATCTCGTTACCAAATTTCATCTTAATCGGTTTTGCTGTTTGAGCGTGAAAGCGTAACAGCCAGACAGACAGATAGAGTTACTTTCACATTTATAATATTAGCATGGAGTATAGATAGTATCTATGGAGTATGGATTTTTATAAAATGTAGTGTTTGTTGTCTTACCATTCTGACAAAAACATTTCAAAACAAATGTATACAAAGGTATTATAAGTAATAGGTGTGTGTGTGCGCCTTTTATTTACAAATGTAAAACATATATATTAGGGGTTAAATAAATATTCTCATATGAGCATTACAATAATACACTTACAAATCATACCGTAGGCATATAATTTTCTTAAGTTCCTACTTACTTTATATATAGGAAATTATAGCTGGTAGAAAAAATAGATCAGATATTTTGATGGATGTTGATAAACTTTCGCGATTTGTACACATTACTAAAATATATATATTACGGGTCTTAATCGCGTGAATAATTTAAGGTAAAATACCTTGTTTATTGCCCGACGTTTCGACCGTATTGCAACGGCCGTGGTCACGGGAAGACTGACTGAGTCTTCCCGTGACCACGGCCGTTGCAATACGGTCGAAACGTCGGGCAATAAACAAGGTATTTTACCTTAAATTATTCACGCGATTAAGACCCGTAATATATATATTTTAGTAATATTTTGATGGAGTCAAATAAAAAGAGAAGACGTTGATCTAGATCCCAAAGAACTGATCCTTCGTCAATCGATTTACGCGATGTCAATTTCGCAACGGGCCGGTAACTAATAAATTCATGACCGATCCTTGAGGTCCCCAAACCGAAATTAACTATAGTAACAATTGCTTTCATTTCTAAATTAACTAAAACTAGACCACTTCTCTAGTACTATTATGAATTTTATCTCGTGTACTCTTCTAATATTATTGATATCTTTTTTTTTTGCATCAGTCCTCTAATTTGGTGTATAATATAGTGGTGGCAGCACCTTACCTGCATATACAGTTTATAAACAGAGAAACATTGTAAACATTGGCAATTTGAAAAGAGTGCGAACAAGTTTTTATAGCCTGTTCTATTCTCGGGCTTTACCTATTGTTTGCGAACAGGCATTAGAATCAAGTAAATGTAGAATCGACTTTTCACAAGTGTAGTATTTTGCTTCCCAAGTGAATAAATCATTTTTATTATTATTATTAAACCTGAAATTTGTCCCATGAAAAAAATCTTACCCACGACAATTCCTGTCTTTGTTTTTCTTAACATTCACAATTCCATAAACAACGTTATTTTTTGTATAAAGCAAAGCTCAGACACCCCAACAAGATATTTACTTTAAGAAAAGAAATTGAAAATATTGAAAATTTGCATGGTTATAAGCCATTAGAGCTGTCTTGCGTTCTTTAGATAATCGTGCTCACTGCGTCGCATAGTATGCAATTCATGGTTATTATTTAAATTAAGTGACGATATACATTTCCCCTCACATTGTAAATAGGCTTTGGACGGTAAAAAAGAAGAAATAATTAATTATTGATTGAATAATTAATTAATTTTAAAATATAACATAGTAAAAAAACTATCCCATTCGAACGTGTTACTGATTCTGAGCTAAGTACTTTCAGGTTTGCTCTATACGAAGAATAATGTTGTTTAAAGTGATTTAATTTTTTACTTGAGTCCGCGTGTATAATTTTTTATTAAAATTATTTTCCTTCTTCATAAACTTTCATATTTATGTTAGCTATTTTACCTAAGTGTGCGGTTTAATCTTGGTTCAACATTCGGCTATCTGATCCCACACAGGCAGATCTTGTACTTTGGCAATCAAGCTGAGATTCACAGCATTTTCAGAGATTTATCAAAAACATTCTGTCAATTAAGCCTTTGATTAATTCTATGATTTATTTCTTCTTTTCTTTGAGTTATGCTTTTCGATAGTTTGGGTAAAAAGAACTAACGAAATAAACAAAAATAATTGGTTGACAAAAGGTTTAAAGAACTGCTGTATAAGAAAAAGAATTCTATATTTAAAGCGTACCTAAACAAGTTGGATCTAATAAAAAGCGCAATAAAAAAACTTATAAAAAATAATCATTTGCTATATATTAAACGCACCACAAAAGACGGACCCAGTTCCCGGTACTCTCGCTGTTCCCGGCTAAGTAGTGGTGGCAGTGACGGCGGGACAGGGGGTGCAAAGAATCTGCGGGTTACGGCAGGCTACCATAAAACCTTCACGCTCGCAATGTACAACGGACGTCGTCTTCGGCTGGATCAGTACTTCACCGAACTTGAGGTAGAACTAGGTCACATAAAGTGGTATATTCTGGGACTATCAGAGGTCCGCATACAGAGAGAATACACACTAACCCTTGAGTCAGGCAACATATTCTACTGTGGCCCTCCCAGGATGGTGTCGGTTTGTTAGTCAACAAAAATCTCACTATTAGCGTTGTGGAAATAGGTAGTAGTAGGGTAACATGTATATGTTAGGTTTGCAACCCTTGTCGACACACGGTTTGCAACCTTTGTCGTTGAGATAAATAAAACCTGTACTACTTTATTTATCTCAACGCATTGATAACGATCCTCTAATACCGTACTTTCCTAATTTAAGCAGAAGTCATTTATGATCAATAAAATCAAATGCCTTACTCATATCCAGAAATTAATATGTATATTTAAAGCTGCTTCGATTTAAATATACATATATTTAAATTGAAGCAGGTAGCAGATTATTATTACATTTGTAATAAGAATAATAAATGTAAAGCGGTATGGGACATTATAAATATAAATATTGGCGACACAAACAAGAAGGCAGACAATAAAACTTAATAAATACTTGCTGAACTGGGCCACGCTTCGCTGTGGCTTTTAAAGCCAGGAACACTCGCCGGCCTTCCCAGAACATTCTGCTAAAGTTTCATCACTATCTGATCAATAGTTTCGGAACGCATAAAGGACATACAGACAAACACTGATTTATATATATATATATATATATATATATATATATATATATATAGATTAGTCAAATATATACAACATCCGAAGACGTAAGCGAAATGTTTAATATTTGTTATATTAATTTGACTAATAACAATTACTTTGAATATAATATTGATGACATAAATGAAACAATGGATATTTATAATTCTAATTCTATATTTTTACACCCTACAGACCCAATGGAAATTTACAAATTAATCAACAGTCTTAATAATATCAACTCTAGGAGTTGATGGAGTTACACATAATTTATATATAGCTTAAAAATTTGGAAGATTTAACTGTGAACCATTAAGTTTTATTATTAACATGTTACTTCAAGAGGGTGCCTCTCCTAATATACTTAAGAAATTAATTGTGAAGCCAATATTTAAAAAACCGGGCAAGAGCATGTCGGACCATCCTCAGTGTAGAGTTCCGCAACCTCAAACAATTGCATCAGCAAAAGAGCATATGTTCATGACACTTACGTCCTTTTGTTGAGAAACGCAGTTTTTTGGCAATAACTCAATAATAGTATATCTGATCTTATCCGAAATAATTTTAGTTTAAAGTATTTACTAAGCTTTTTACACGATTTATGCAAGTTTCGGAGCGATTATTTCCAATAATATTTACTCAAGCATAAAAGTTTGATAGAAAACTTAAAATGTTTTTGAAAGATCTGTCGAATGATGTGCCACACGTTGATGTTTGCTGAAAAAAAAATAAGCTTCTGTTATATGTATGGAGTACACCCCCTAAACATATTTATTATTATTATTTAGCTAAAAACCAAAAAATACTAAAGGAAGAAAAAAATTGGTTTTCATTAAAGCAGTTCAACATCATTTGCATGTTTTAAATTAATAAAATTGATTACGGAGACTACCAATGACCGAACGCCTGTCACAGTATTATTTCTGGATATGAGTAAGGCATTTGATTTTATTGATCATAATTTACTTCTGCTTAAATTAGGAAAGTACGGTATTAGAAGATCGTTATCAATGCGTTGAGATAAATAAAACCCAGAGAGTATTCTCTGAAGGTAGTACAGGTTTAATTTATCTCAACGACAAGGGTTGCAAACCGTGTGTCGACAAGGGTTGCAAACCTAACATATTTTTTTTTTTTTTTTTTTTATTGGTTCACAAAACTAGATACAATCATTGATTTACATAAATATGAGAGACAAACTGTAGCATTTCTTGATTATACCCTACTTGATGTGAACACAACTTGCTATGTTAGGTTACATTACTTACACATTATTTATAGTAACTAAATAACAGAAACAATTTCATTAATAAATAATTAAAATAATAAATTACAATGAAGAGCACAATGTGAACTTAATGTTTTTTCTCAGTGAGGCTAAAGAAACGTGCTGAACAAATATATCAATCTTATTTCGTATACTATTTGATAAAGTACACATACGGTAAATGGGAGAGTGCTGGCCAAGATTAGTTTTATAATAGGCTAAATGAAATGTTTTACGGTTACATAACCGACTTTCTATCTCGTTCAAGGATATCGGCAGAGTTTACCAAACCATGGACGATCTTATAAAGGAAAATAATGTCAGTAATTGTACGGCGTGTACTCAATGGTTCCATTTCATAAAATAAAAGGCGTTGTTCATATGATTGTAATTGGTGACAGTTATTGTCGTTAAATGCTAGGTGGTACAGGAAACGTTTTTGTATGCGTTCTATTCGGTTAATGTGTACTTGATAACCGGGGCTCCAAACAGTGCTACAATATTCCAAAATCCCTCGAACAACAGAGTTATAGATTAAAATTGTGAGACTTGGTTGTTTAAAGATTTTCATATGTCTGATAACAAAACCAGAAAGACGGGAAGTTCTACTCGTGATGTTGTCAATATGGGATCTAAAACTTAAAGCACTATCGAGGATAATACCTAAATCGCGAATAGTAGTTACTTCCTCTAACGATTGATTATTTATGAAGTAGGTTATACGAGATGGAGATCTTCTTTATGTAAATTTAATATGGTAACATTTATCTAAATTCAGGACCATGAAATTTTGATTACACCATTGTTGCACCGAGTCGATATCCGTTTGAAGGATTTAAGTATCACTTTGATCACTTATTGCTCGATAGATTTTTAGATCGTCAGCATACAATCTGAACTTGGATCGAATAACATGTTTTATATCATCTATATACACCAAAAAAAGAAGGGGTCCCAAATGAGAGCCTTGGGGAACGCCTGATGGAACAGTAAATACACTAGATTTAAACCTTCGTATTTGCACCAGTTGAGAGCGATTTTGTATATAAGATGTGCACCATCTTAATAATGAACCATGGATACCTAAGTCTGCAAGCTTACTCAATAATCGGTTGTGATCTACTAAGTTGAAAGCTTTTTTAAAATCAGTATACACGGCATGTACCTCACCACCATTGTCCATAGTGTCTACAATGTCACAAATATAACCGACTAGGTTGGTACAAGTAGATTTGCGGGGTAAAAACCCATGCTGATTTTGATCAATTATTTCTCGAAAATGAGCTAAAAGGTTTTTATTAACCATGGCTTCTAATATTTTCGCAAATCCAGATAGAATAGAAATAGGACAATATTGGGCAATATCATCCAATCTGCCTCCCTTGTGTACCGGGGTTAAATGTGCTAATTTCCATTGTGTAGGGAAAGTACCACTCTGTAATGACATATTATAAATTATGGTTAGGGGCTTACTTACGCTTTGTGCACAATTCTTTAAAAATATAGGCGGTATTAAGTCAGGACCCGGTCCTTTACTAATATCTAAGATCGATATCGATTGTTTTAAAACCTCGTCTTCACTAATTTCACAGCAGCAGTATGGTGCACCGATATATGTATTATTGAGATAAGATTGACAATATATGGATGGACTCCTATTGATAGAGTTGTAAATGCTTTGAAAATGTTTCGAGAACAGTTCACAAATTTGTTGTCCTCCTTTAACTGTTGCGTGATTAAGAGTCATTACATTGGGTAAGAAACTAGTGTTTGTAGTCTTATCTTTAAAAATCTTCCAAAAATATTTAGGGCGACGTTTAAGATCTTCTACTGCCTGCGTTTTGAAATTAGAATAACTTTCTGCTATTAGTGTATCACATCGTTTCCTTGTAATATCAAACTGTAACTTATCCATCATATTGCCGTATTTTGTATCTCGAATGAAATTTACGCTTCTCTTTAAGTGCTTTCAGTAAAGAGCGACTAAACCACGCAGGGTAGCAATCATTACGCCGACGGCGGAGGGGTGTGTGTCTACTGATTATGGGTCTTATTGTATTGTAAAAGGTATCTACCATATAGTCTACTGAGCCGGAATCTTTCAATACAGACGGCCAGTCTATATTATTTAGGTCTTCATTCAGAGATTCGTAATTTGACTTGACATATACATGTTAGGTACACACTACCCATTTCCACAACGCTACTAGTGAGATTTTTGTTGACTAACAAACCGACACCACCTTGGGAGGGCCACAGTAGAATATGTTGCCTGACTCAAGGGTTAGTGTGTCTTCTCTCTGTATGCGGAGCTCTGATAGTCCCAGAATACACCACTTTATGTGACCTAGTTCTACCTCAAGTTCGGTGAAGTGCTGATCCAGCCGTAGACGACGTCCGTTGTACGTCGCGAGGGTCAAGCTTTTATGGTAGCCTGCCGTAGCCCGCAGATTCTGGCACCCCCTGTCCGTCACTGCGACCGCTACTTGGCCGGGAATAGCGAGAGTACCGGGAACTGGGGCCGTCTTTTGTGGTGTAGCCCCATTAACAGGTTTTGGCCTACTATACCACGCTGGCCAGAAAGGTTGGTATGTTGGTCTGGTGGTTAGTGACCCTGACTGCTAAACCGAAGGTCGTGTGATGTGCACGATGGTTTATTCTGTGTCTAGTTGCTATTTGAAGCGGCGGTAGCCTAATGGCTAAGGCATCGGTCTCGCAATCGTGAGGTCGCGGGTTCGAAACCTACCCATTATACTACCGACGTGAACCCACTCCTAACACAAGCCATTGAGCTTATCTGGAGGGGTTAACAGGATTGCTAGTAATGTGGGACGTAAATCCCACATTGCTAGTTATCTTCAAAAAAAAAAAAAAAAATATTTATCTATAATATGTATATATTTAAAAATATATAAGTATGTTTATCTGTTGTCTGGTTTCCATAACACAAGCTCTGCTTAGTTTGGAATCAGATGACATAGTGTGATATTATGTTATTATTATAATTTCAAGTTCTCTGCTTAGTTTAGAATCAGATGCCATTGTGTGATATTATATTATTATTATCATAATTTCAAGTTTTCCATCTCTGTTTGCACCTGCTCGATTTTTTCCCTTTGTCGCCTCTTACAACACCCACAGGAGAAGGGGGGGTGGTGACCGTCCGGTACCACAACCTAGTTAATACCTAAGTAAATATAATACCTAGGTATAAATATAGATATCATTGGTAGCGCGGGTTCTGTAGATGTGGGATGTGTGAAATAGGCTATGCGTAGCCCCCACGCGGAACTGTGTACCTACATCATCGGTAGATACGACTGACGACTGTCAAGCGTGATCCTCTCAGTCCGGAAACTACACTTATTGTAGCATTTTATTGATTCACTAGCTGCAACTCACGACTACATCTACATAGAATAAAGTAAAATAATAAAACTTTTTTGATGTGTTTTATATTTTCCCCAGTAAGCCAATAAAAAAAAAACAATTTTTCTTCGATAAAAGGCTTTGACAGTTGACATTCTGAACCTGTAAAACTAACACAAAATTTGGTGTTAGTCTATGGAGCTAAACATTTTAATTTGCGACATCGGAATCAAGAGAATACTCACGTATTGTTTAGATTCCACGGCGAAAAAAATAGGTAAAAAACTCACGTTTTTCTTCACAATAGTTCTGAATTTAAAAAAAAATGTAAGGTAAACTGATTTGTTGCTAAGATTAGCTGGAACAATAATTATCAAAAATTAAAATAAATGCGTTGATTAGGCACTGTGTTAAGTAATTATAAAAACTTTAGTGAATATAGAAAAAGGTGTTTAAATATTAATAACGATACTACAATTTTATAGGTATGCATTGCTTGATGAAGCATTGATATTATCAAATCACAATTATTCAAAAGGCGTTATCCCAATTTTTTTTTTAACCTTACAACGGTTTCACTTGAATTCTGTATAATAGGTACCTCTACTTACATTGAACTTCAAAATCAATCTTGAATATCAGAATCTTCTTCAATATCGGAATGAATGACACTTTTTAGATGATCCGTTCCCCTCAAATTAATCACCTATTAGCTAAATTACTCTCAAGGGTAATTAAACTGCTTAATAATTAATTGACACGTTGTATTACCGAACCAGGTTACGTTGGAGGCTGAAAGTTACACAACTTACTACTGGCCCCTTGGTACTATTGGGTTTAAATGGATTATACCTCCAACTTAACCTATGGAGTTTGGAAGTTACTTTTCAACTCATAAAGAAAAAATCCGCCAGGCTTCCCCAGTTTGACTTTCAATGTAATTTATAATTTATTTGCGACCCACCCTGGCTGCGTACATTTGCTTAAACCCTCCGGATGAAAATAAAAACAGATATAATTCACATGTAAGGAAATATACGAGTACCTACCTAATACTTATGCAACAATAGCTGGATCCCTATTCACTATCTTTTTTTTCGTTTTCGTGGCAAGTCCGCGCTTCTAACTGTCAAAATCTTGTCATAATGGTAAATAGAGAGCTGCGCTTAGAAATGCATCGCGCATGCGCGTGGTCGTCTTTGAGCGCATCGCGCATGCGCCAGTTCGCGAGTTTTTAACTTACCAACAACTACCCATCGTATAACAGAAAGACGTGGTTAAATTAATTGGTCGTTGGTCGTTACGTACGTACACGAGTATCTACGATACGAGTCATCTAAAAATCGACAAAAAGAAATTCCTTATGAGTTCGCACAGATGACTATGCAAATGATGTTGCATTTGATATACATATGTAGATAATCTATCGTGCAAAAATTCGTACAATGCAAGAATCTTTGCACGCATACCTATACTGAAATTATAAAACTGAAGAGTTCGTTTGTTTAAACGCGGTAATCTCAGGAAATACTGATCCGAATTGAAAAAAATATTTTACTGTTGGATCGACCATCTATCGAAGGCTATAGATTATATAACATCACGCTACGACTAATAGGAGCGGTGCAGCAATGACAAATGTTGCAAAAACGGGGAAAATATACGCAGACGAAGTTGCGCGGGACGGGTTTATTTCGTAGCAATAAATGAAAATAAATGGATGTACGAGACCTCGATTTTACTAAACAGTAGTATTGTATTTATAACAAACCGATACTTTCATTAACTTGTTATTTATTTACGATCCTACTCGCGTCTTATTCCTCACGTTACCTCAAGAAAAATGTTTGACGTCATTTCGAATACTCGTAGTACTTTGAAGAGCCGTTTCATTAATAAATAATAATAATCGGTATCGGTTTCTTCAAATTATCAACCTAAAACACATGGATAATTTTCAACCAAAAATAAACATATATACTGGGTATACTTAAACTACATACTAGTACAAACTTCAAATGTCTTTATTTCGTAAAACCAAGTCAACGATTGTTTTAATAAGCCATAATACAGCTATTATATAATAATATATATATAATAATATATATATAATAATAATAATATATTATATATTAATATTTTATACGTATAAAGCGGCGGTAGCCTAATGGCTAAGCCTTTGAGCTTAGCTGGAGGGGTTAACACGATTGCTAGTAATGTGGCACTCAATCCCACATTGCTAATTATCTTTAAAAAAAAGAACGGCGGCCAATGAAGTAGATATTATAGAAGGTACATAAGGACGTGCATAAAACTAACTACAGTACGATCAACGTATCTTGACCGGATTGAAGTTAGGTTTTTATCACTTTCGCGCATGTCATAGAGATGGGACCCTAAAATTACTTACGAAAACGATTAATCGATTAAAAATACTAACTACATTTTAATTCAACAATATACAAACACTATTTAAATGTGTTCGTAAAAGTTTACAGAACAGTTACAGTAAATAATAAAGAAACTTTGAAAAACAATTTCTTTACCAAACTAATCACAAAAAAACATGAATTAGTAATACTAATTATGACAATGTAATGCGTAATCGCATCTCTAATCCTCTTGGTTTAGTTACCGCCCCCGCCCCCCGCTTCCTGTCACCATTTACTTCCAAAAAATGCATCTGCGCAACCACTTGTCGCCTACTTCAGTCCGGCCTAGTTACGTTGATCGTACTGTAACAATGCTGAGATTAGTCAATTACGTTAGATTGTGCGCCCTCATCTTCCTCAAATCGTTCCTTCATCCTCATATCCAATGAGTCAAAAATTCGAAACGACCGGAGGGAGAAAAGACGCAGAATCAACGACTGAACGTGCTCTCAGAGACACGGAGAGTTTATATATTACGGGTCTTAATCGCGTGAATAATTTAAGGTAAAATACCTTGTATATTGCCCGACGTTTCGACCGTATTGCAACGGCCGTGGTCACGGGTAAATTATTCACGCTAATAAGACCCGTAATATATATATTTTCATAATACGGAGAGTTCGATTTTTAGAGGTATTAAAAGAAAACTGACAACTGCAAGTCGGACTCGGCCACCGAGGATTCCGTACATTTTTTAGGAATCGAGTCTCTTAGTTTTTAAAATAAACGGCTGTATCTTATTTTTACGTTAACTTAGAAGTGCGATTTTTTTCACAGCTTCAAGGGAATGTAGACCTGAGTATATGGTTTTAATTTCAAAGGGTCTTGACAGACAGACAGACGGACGGACAACAAAGTAATCCTATATGGGTTCCGTTTTTTCCTTTTGAGGAACCCTAAAAACGGTCACCAATCAATATACCCGACAATGTTAACGTTGCTTAACTGCGTTTATCGCTCGAAGCCGAGTCACGAACCCGTCAAAGCGTACAAATATACATAATTTATGATTTAAAACCCGCCCTGTATTTATATCCACACGTACTAAGACTTCTACTGTTTAATTCCTCAAAGCTCCCTCGTTTGCTCGTCGTAAAACCGTAAGTAATCCTATAATAGACGATTAACAGCAATTACTCCTTACCATCTTATTAAAAGCTAAAGCCAAGACGCGTTATTACTGTATAATCTTAATTTACAATCTCGTAGCGGTTTTTTACTACGTTGCTACGCTTCGAGTTTTCTATGCGTAGCGTTGGGCGGTCATTTGTAACTCGGAATCAAAGGTCGATGGTACAAATGGTGTTTTTGATTTTGTAGACTGCGTCTGATAAATGAGGGTCGACCTCGTGTCTGTCGTCCAATGTGATATTGGTTGTGAGAGGAATCTTTGTCTACCGTTCAGTATAACTTTTAGTGAATTACTCAGAATGTCGGTTGTAATTTTTCTTTTCGGTGTACCTTTAGGTTTTTTACTTCGGTTTAAATAAATCGAGGAGGAATTTTAAACACCTTAAATAAAAAAGTAGGTAAAGTACTGCTCCGGCGGTGTAGTCAGAGTGAGTATCTATAACTGCTGTACAAGGCCGTAGGTTCGATTCATATAACTGACTGAATTTTGTAAAATCCATAAATATTGGTTTCAAGTTTGAGTGTCTTTGTGTCCATTATTTGCATGTTTTAAAGTCCTCCTCAACACAGGACAAAAGTTCTCCTAAAGACAAAAGTTAGGGTCAAATGACTTTTATTACGAGTAAGTATATAAACTCAGGAATAAAACCTACTAGTTAGATACATAAATTTTATAGTTAATCTGTTTTTTTTTAAGCTTTTACTTGTAATAAGAATACAAAATAAACTATATTTTAAACAGAACTAAAACTTATAATGGAAGACGAAGTTTACCGCCATATTTTATTTTGAAAACCTGGCAGCGATGTGATTTTTTTTAAATAGATATGACTAGGTATGCGACCATTACTTGACTATATACTAGTTTATTTCGATGCTACAAAAGCTAAAAAAATAGTTATACATTGGGTCAAATATTTGATAAACTTATACGATTTAATACGCTTATAGTTTAGGTACGAAAAGGTAGTATCATTACTACCCTTAGCGATCATTATCAACCCCCAAAACTCCAATCACTGAAATTATCGCTGTAACCTTCGAACTGGTAAGTAGTAAATCCAACAAAGTTCTGTTTACGAATAGGCAATTCCATTGGAATCATTTGTCACAGTCAAGTTAAGTGACTGGTTGAAAAGAAGTCATTGGTATTTCCATAATTAGCTCCTCGTTATAACAAGTTTGGTAAAATTTGAAAGGAGCTTTTTACTGAAGGCTTTTTGCAGGGTAATATATATGTCTATACAGTATTTGTTATATCTTCATACAAACGGAACGGTCGGAACTAGCCTCGTGTTGGGTATACTCTCGGTACACAGACAGTTTTTTTTTTTAATAGAATGCTCACAGACTAATAACAAATTAAATTAGTAAGCAGTAAGCGTGCATTAAATAGATTGTGCTGTTTTTGGTTGTTTAAATTCTGCAATAATGATCACAGAAATATATTTTTTAAAATAAATATAAAATTTAACAATAAAGATTTTTGTACGTCTCAGTTAAGGCGCAAATATTTTTCAGTCTCACATTTTTAAGGATGTTTTTTTATTACATCTAATAACAAAAAAAACAACATGTATTTTTATTGATCATTTCCTATTTTATTCACGATAAATTTATTTATTAAAAAAAGCACATTTACAATTACAAAACCAGAAAGAAACTCAAGTAGGTAGATGAAATTAAAATACTGTAGGCGGGCAGCCCTATCGCGTGTTTACGTACTGCGCGGCTGTACGTAATTATTTCAAGGATAGGGCCGAGTTGCAATACTGTATAGATAATATTACCGTGCTATATGTTTAACGGATAATTACCCCAATTATTCTCTTAATTGGGCCATTGTGCGTGAATTCTCTATTACTCTCTTACTACAGTCAACTTGGGCATTCCCGGAAGCCTATTAGTCTGTCTAGGCTACGGAAGCACATTTTAAATTAACCTCAAACTGATTTAATTTAAAAGCCCAGCTTCAGAACTAACCAAATAGAAAATACTTTGTGCATTCTTAAATTGCACTTTGCAGTGTAATATTCTTTAAAAAAAAACTGTATGTGCTTTTAAAGGCACTACTCATATTTATTTAGCTATCAGACATTGTTTTTAATTACAAATCTAGCTTTCATTTTTTTTTTTTTTTTTTACTACACATTTTTATATTCATAGGTATGCATATTCATTTATTGATAAGGAATTCTTACATGTCACAAAATAATTTACAAATAATATAATTACATACAATTCTAATTACATAAAAATAACAAATCATCAAATTATAAAACAATACAAATAGAATCGAGAAGTCAACAAATTATATAGTACAATAAATTAGTTGCATATAATAACTTATAGGCTAATTTAAAAAATGCAATAATAATAAAAATAATCAATAGGTTATACTTATATAGTTCATGCCAATCAAATATAAAGAATAATAACCCAAAAAAATGTACATCAAATAAAATAAATAATACAATGAAATATATATTTAGTCAAGAAAGTGGTTAGATATCTACTTACGTTTAGTTGGGTTTGGTTTGGTTTTGGTTTTTTTATCTTTTATTAAAAACATTTCCTGCAGTCCTGAAGAATCTATATATGGCGGGCAACTTTCCATTATATAAATCACAGACACAAAATACCCTATCAATGTTCTGTGCAATATATACTTAAACTCAAAACAACCAATTGTTTATCACAAAAAGTTGTTTAAGGGATCGAACTCAACACGCAACACTTCAGCGCACTGTCGCCCGCCGTCTCAACCGTCTCACCAAACGTAATGTCATCAATCGTGTCCTTGCTAATGATACGTAGGTATACTTAAAGAACCAATAATAATTTCATAACTATGACTTGCTACGTAGGTATTTACTACAGGGATGTTTTAATAAACATACGCCGCGCTGTACGCACGAAATGTGTTGTAGGTATTATTTTATTAGGAAGAAACATGAGGAATTTACGAGATTGGAATAAGCCGGGTTTCCATTAATAAAAAATTGCCTCGTACGGTGTTTTCGAGGAATTTAACGTGTTTATGATTGTTTCATATGTGTAGGTATGTGTATTTGGTTCTGAAGTCATGAGGTATCTGTATCCTCTGTTGTTAAATGTTCTTTTGCGCAAATCTATGTGTGACAATGTTGTTTCGCGCAAATGGCCTTACGCCTACATGTATTTTCGCGCAAATGAATTCGGGCAAGAGTCTTTCACATAAGTATATATCTTTCGATCAAATACCTGGTTAACTGATAGCGTTTCGAAATCCTTAAAATTCAGGTCCCGAATTAAAAACCCTTATTCATATTGAATCAAGGCCGAATTCATTTCCGCGAACTTTTTAATCGAGAATATTGTGTATTACCTACATTATTAATATATTTATATTAATTTCTACAAACTAATGATACAACGGCTAGTACCTACGTACTAGCTGTTGCCCGTGTTACAGATTTATTTTTGAACATTTTTACGCGAACTAAGTCGCGTGAAAATGTTGAAAAACAAATCTGTCGCACTGTCATGAACCGTTTGTTTTTCCAGGATAAAAACACCTATGTATTATTCCAGACTAGGTGTAAAAAATCGATGTCAGGGCCAAATTTGATTCTGATCCGTTCAGCCTTTGACGTGATTAAGTAACAAACATCCATTCATCCACCCAAACTTTCGCATTTACATATAATATTAGTAGGAGAAAGGTAAAAAAACTGTGACAGTCCTCGAATTCCGAATATAATCATTGTTGTAACGTCTTGCGTAATTCAATCAGGTACATTTTATGTTAAGTACCTATGATAAGCATAGGTACTTAACATAAAATGTTGGAATACACGAGCTCGGAAGCTGACAATTGGGATAATAATAGGTGCTTTTGCAGATGTAATGGTATAATACTGAAATTTGCAATATAGAATTTGAATTTTTTTCCTTAACCTCCGACGCAAAACGGATCTGTTATTTTATAAAGCATCCGAAAAAGTACACCGGACGAGGTACCAGGTATACCGGATGCCTCGCGGCGGCGATGCCACACGGAGGAAAACTACCTTAAATATTTTTTATACAATATTTTTCTGAAAGAAGACTTTATTTTAAAAATAAATTGAACGCTTTACAAATACAATAATTGCATTTTTTCCTAACTCGCGAGCATCAAGGGATAGAAAAATTTGAGATCTAGTAACATAGTCAAGATAGGTGGTTCGCTTCTGGCCCCGGTTTGGCTACGGAAGTCTCGGGTTCGATTCCTGAGTCTGGATTTCAAATTTTTCTATCTTTCAAAAATGCAGTTATTGTATTTGTAAAGTAATTGGCAGAAATGCCTATAAAAATTACTTCAAATTAAACGCTTTCAAAGATTTTAAAATAATCGACCGTCTGATTGGGAATCGAACCCGCCTAGTTTAAAAAAAGCACCACCGTTATATTTTTATGACACCGATTCAAAGGGTCAGTCATAGGGACTTTTTTTGCTAAATAACATTAACTTCAATGTACCTATTTCGACTGCCTCTGTGGCGCGGTGGGAATGTATCCGACTGCTACGCAAGAGGTCGTGGGTTCGATCCCCACCCAGGATAAAACTTTGTGTGATGAGCACGATGGTTTATTCTGTGTCTGGGTGTTATTTATCTATAATATGTATGTATTTAGAAATATATAAGTAAGTTTATCAGTTGTCTGGTTGCCATAGTACAAGCCCTGCTTAGTTTAGGATCAGATAGCGTTGTGTGAGTTGTCCCAAGATATTATTATATTATTATTATTATTACCTATTGCGTTCCAGTCAAACCTGGATGACCGATTTGCTGCCATGGAAACCACAACAGACGTAAACCAGAAGCTCGTAAATGTGGTTCGGATACTCAGGGAAGAAGGTACGAGATTTTGTGAAATGCAGCGTAAGGGCAAGAAGTCAAAGCTTTCGGAAAAGACTTTAGGGCTAATGAAGGAACGACGTGAAAACCCACCCGTCACTTCGTCGGAAAAGCGCGCTCTAAACCAAGAGATCAACAGACTTATACGACACGACCTTCGGTGCTCCAAAACTCTTTTGATTAAAAGAGCGATCGAGCAGAACCGGGGGTCAAAAGTGTTTGTACAATCTCTTGGAAGAAGCCACCTGACGAAGTTGACCACAGCAAGTGGAGAAGTCGTTTCTTCGAAGCCGGCAGTCCTCTCCGAAGTGGAAGGCTTCTATGGCCGGTTATACGCTTCGCATGCATCTCGACCTGATCCTGAAAATGAGGGTCCTAGAGCCACTCTAACACGCCACTACACCGAAGACCTGCCAGAAGTCAACATTGACGAAATCGTGCTGGCTCTTAAACAGCTGAAAAATGGAAAAGCCCCTGGAGAGGATGGCGTTACAACAGAGCTGTTAAAAGCTGGAGGTAAACCCGTACTGAGGGAGCTCCAAAAGCTTTTTAATGCTGTCCTGTTTGAAGGGAGAACTCCGGAGGCGTGTAGTAGAAGTGTAGTCGTCTTGTTCTTTAAAAAAGGAGATAAGACCCGGCTGAAGAACTACCGACCTATTTCTCTTCTAAGCCACGTCTATAAGCTGTTTTCAAGAGTCATCACGAACCGTCTTGCGCGAAGACTTGACGAATTCCAACCACCGGAACAGGCTGGATTTCGGAGCGGATATGGCACCATAGACCACATCCACACAGTGCGGCAGATTATACAAAAGACCCAGGAGTATAATCAGCCCCTGTGTCTAGCATTCGTGGACTATGAGAAAGCCTTTGACTCGATTGAAATCTGGTCCGTTCTGGAGTCTCTGCAGCGATGCCAAGTAGATTGGCGATATATCCAAGTGATGAGATGTCTCTACGAAGCCGCCACCATGTCCGTCCAAGTACAGAATCAGCAAACAAAGCCTATACCATTGCATCGAGGAGTGAGGCAAGGGGACGTTATTTACCCGAAACTATTCACAAATGCAATGGAGGATATGTTCAAGACGCTGCACTGGAAAGGGCGGGGCATCAACGTCAATGGTGAATACATCTCTCACTTGCGATTTGCAGATGACATTGTCATCATGGCGGAAACGCTGCAGGACCTGCAACGAATGCTGAATGACCTGGCTGACTCCTCTGTACGCATCGGCCTACGGATGAACTTGGATAAAACCAAGGTCATGTTCAATGAACATGTACTACCGGAAGCGATAGCGGTGCACGGCGCCGTTCTCGAAGTTGTTCAAAAATATGTGTACCTCGGGCAGTCATTGCAGTTAGGTAGAAACAACTTCGAGGACGAGGTGAAGAGAAGAATTCGGTTGGGTTGGGCAGCGTTTGGTAAGCTACGTCAAGTCTTCTCATCGTCGATCCCACAATGTCTAAAGACTAAAGTCTTTAATCAGTGCGTCCTACCCGTCATGACATACGGAGCCAAAACGTGGACACTGACGGTACGGCTGGTCCACAAGTTCAAAGTCGCTCAGCGGGCTATGGAACGGGCTATGCTCGGAGTTTCTCTTAGGGACAAAATCAGAAATGAGGTGATCCGGCAGAGAACCAAAGTTATCGACATAGCCCACCGGATTAGCAAGTTGAAGTGGCAGTGGGCTGGCCATATTAGCCGAAGAACCGACAACCGTTGGGGTAAACGAGTTCTTGAGTGGAGACCGCGGCTCGGCAAACGTGGTGTAGGACGCCCTCAAGCCAGGTGGAGTGATGATATACGCAAAACGGCTGGCAGGAGCTGGATGCGAGAAGCCGAAGATAGAACAAAGTGGCGTGCAATTGGAGAGGCCTATGTCCAGCAGTGGACTGCGATAGGCTGATGATGATTACCTATTTATTAATAAAGGGAAGTACATGAAATTTTACATAAAATAAAATACAATTTTCATAGTTAATTACGACGCTAGGCACTACTATTGCAGTTTTTACAGTGCGCCTGCTTCTATTTATGATGATTTCAAGTCACAAAGTGAACTTAAGCCTATTATTTCAAACATTCATCTGCAAATATTAGCAACCGACAAATAGTAATTAATTTGTGTATAAATTTGTCATGCTTTGAGCATTTTATACTCGTAAGTTGAATTTGTTGTACATTTTTACTATGTGAAATTATATGTTTTTACTTCCATTTAAAATACTGTTTAAGAAAAAATAACCCTAATGATTGACTCTTTCGATTGCTTTTGTAAAAAAAAGGTTGTTTATTATTTCTTATTTGGCAGGTTGAGGAGGTAAAAAAATAGGAAAGCAGTTCGAATTATTTTTAAAATCAAAATGAAGTCTTCTTTCAATAAAATGTTCTTTCTACAATATATAAGGAACTTTCCCTCCGTGTAGCATGACCGTGGCACACCCTGTAGACCCATGTCGAAATTCCTAATTGACGTAGAGAAATTTAAAACACGTAATTTATTAACAAGGTACGAGTAATGTATAAAACTTTACAGTGATTAGTCAACAATATAACTAACTTGATATAATGGACGTTTTACAAGGTGACAGCTCGTCGGCGAAGTATAAAATTAATTACCCACAGAAAACGTAAACATAGGTTAGCAATAAATTACTCAACTAAGTACAGTTTTATGACACGTTGATATTATTGTAATTACATACGCTATAACAAAATCCTTTTTTAAGGGTTCTGTAGCCAAAATGGCAAAACGGAACTCTTATAGTTTCGCCATGTTCGTACGTCCGTCCCCAGGTTAGCTCAGAGACGCTTAGTACTAGAAAGCTGTAATTTGGCCTGGATATACATATTAGCTACGCCGATACATTGGTAGAATATTTTTTTTTCGGGTACCTACATGTATGTACATGAAAACAAAAAAAAATGTATCTACATGAAAAAAAAAATCACATCCCTGGGGGACATACACACATCACTTGACCCACTTTGGGGATGTGATTTTTTTTTCTCACCTACCCCATTGGAGAGGTATTTTAAATATATTTAGATGTTGTAAATATCACTTTTCGATTGAAATACTAGGCCTTAAAGAGCAAATTTTTGTTAAAGTCAAGTGTCCCCCCGCCCCTTATCAGCTAAGTGGTTGTTTTTGGAGACGTGGAAAAATCAGGGTGGTGGTATATATACCTATAATTAAATTAAAAGAAAAATATCACAGCTGAATAGGCTTTACAAGTTTACGAGTAACAGCACACTAAGTGAGAAGTAACAACATTTTCGCTAAATTCCATTGAAAAATACATAAAACCCGACACGCACTTGCCCGGTTTTTCATTTTTACTAACAAAATATAATATAGGTATGTACCTAAATTTGACTTTACATTAAGAATGTGGCTTATAAAAACTTATGATAGCAGCAATCATACTTACGCATTACAGTCAGACAGCATTACTTACTTTTCCAATTACAATAGTTATTAATGATTATTCAGGTAGAACTAATCTCTTAACGAACTACTCGCCGAGCTGGTCCCATTTAAATTATTGCAGAAAACAATCTTGTAAGCCTTCAGGTACACGCAATTATAGTCCATAATATGACGTATATTTATTAACCGCGAGTATAAGGACAAGTTATTGAACAATAAAGTCTCAATCCAATTCGATTGCCCTCAAAGACATGTCAGTTGGACGTTAGAACCAAAACCTTTTGATGTAGTTTGGAGTTACCCACCCACGCCTTCGGAGATACTATATCGAAGCGCCGGGCTCAGGATTACGTAAAATGGTGATAGATCTCGCGATTCCCTGAGGGCTCACGAGATTTCTTATGAACAAGTATTAACTCCCCAACTAACTTTAAGTGGCTCGGTAAAAAAGGGTTTATTGACGTATACAACAAATCAATACAATAGTCTAGGTCTAAAGAGGACGCATCGTTTGAAGACTGGGAACATTATAATATTATTATATTACATATTGTTTTTGTTTTAATAATAAAGTAGGTATTTAACTACATTGTTACATAGTCTAATGTGTTTGGCTTGAAACTTTCACCTCTACAAAAAAAGAAAATAAGGCATGAATAATGAATTTGAAATTTATATAAAGGCTAGTAACATTAAATATGTAAGACATGGTTATAAAGACGGGTAGTAACTTTTCACAGTTCTCAGAAAACAAACGTAAGAAATTGTCGTTCTTCCATATAAAAGAACTGAATAAGCATTCAGTTCACGAATGAGGGGTACGGACGACTGGGACTCCCGAGTCAGAATTAAGTGTGATTTATTAGTTTTATGAGCCACTGTAGCTGCGGTCGCCTTATTTGCGTGAGTGAGCGGTCTACTTTTACGATGGCTAGTTTTGACTGATGTTATACATTACTGTCATTCGGCTCGTCATAAAAATGAACGCTTAAAACTTGGTGGACCGGCGTCGGCGATATGGGTCACGATATTGAGGCTTCATAAATGAAAAATGAAGGAAAATCGAAATCGTAAAACCATTACGTTTTTCATATCATATCACACAATCGAATAATGTTTTGGGTAACGATTCGGTTAAGATTGATGTAATAGTCTGGTCATTTACTTCAAGTAATACTTATATTTTTAAAGGACCTACCTTATTTAATTTATTTGTGGGAAATTGATTATTTAACTGCAGTCGAAAAGAAGTTGTAATTTATAGTGATGAAAAGTAAATTATAGTTTTCCATCATCGAAAGTATTCTGTTATCGTGATCTCGACAACGATCGGGCCCGTCCGGGGCTATAACAATAATGGGCACGCAAGCTCGCGAAAATATAATTTGTTGAATAAATCACATCTCACATTTTGCTTCGTTATCGTATGTTATAATTCAAACTACCTACTTCAATTTTATAATGCCCATGGGATTTGTTGAAGAATTAAGGAAAGGAACGGGCAAAACATCATTACCGTTTTAACTGTAGATCATTGGAAACAAAAAAAACTTCCGATGTCTGTCTAAATCAATCAATTGTATATCAAACGATTTATAAAGATACGTGTTTTAAAATTTAGTAAATATAATAACAAGAAATGTCCTTAGCAAAACCTAAATTAAACCAACTTCCATTATGTTAAAAGGCAGCTTTGCTAAAAATATAGGTAAAAGGGAAAACAATTTATAAATTCTTGACAGCTAGTGTCAACAAACTTAATAGATGAGTAATTCAATTTTACCATTAGGTACGAACTTTCTTCTCATGATTTGACAACTATTCCCAGTGTACATTTGACGATAACTATAAGAAAACTTAGAAACTGGTGATATGGTAGTAGCAGACATGGAGAAGTTTCCAATAGCGCCATTTCAACTATTTATTGTTCTTGTGTTCAAATCTTGTGATGAGTCTATATTGAAATTAATCAAATAAAAATAAAAATATTACTACATGCTAATATTTTAGTAGGTATTTTTTGGCTGTGTTATTCTTGACTAGTCGGGCAATAGTCATAAAATCAAAGTGTTTTTCTAAACTAAAACTTGCATCTTAATAAGTGCAGGCATAGGTAGTATATACATTTACGTAGATACTGTTGTTTAAACCAATATGAGTTTTAAAAGTTTACAGAATGCATAAACGTATTCTAGGATGACATAAATTAATTCAATATCGTAGCAATGATAATATATACTCGTGCTATTGATCTTCGTAATATAGGTCGCATATATATCACCAAATTGAATTGTAAATAATGAAATATCTGTAAAGAATTGGTCTTCGAGAAGATTCTGAGAAAAATAAATTATAAGGCGATTACTGATACGATGATACTTTTGCGATTCGTTTATGTACTTATTGGAAAATGTATAGGATTTTCATTTACTTATTCAGTAGGTATTATTCAGATATATGACTAGAGTATATTATTTGTCAAGCTGACTTAAAATGTGAAGCAGTCTGTTTAATTTTAAGTGCTATATTGGGCAGAAGCCGGACGGACCTTTATAAAACTTGCCTAAAAAAATTAATAGATATTTTAATGTTTCATATTTGTATATACCACGTGATTATTTGGAACGAGAACGTGGTATTCGACACATGGTTAGATTGACTGACGGACTAACGAGCGAAAGCAGAATTCCCAAAAACAAACGGACCACACGCGGTCAAAGTTGAAATCAAATGAAGGCACGTGGCTTTGATACCGCGCTTAATTGTCGCTAGGAGAGGTGCGATTGAAAATGTAAAAAAACAAATAGAGGAGATTGGTTTCAAAAGAGTGATTTAACTTTTTGTAATATATAAACGTATGTATGAAGGAAAAATCACTCAAGCGGGACTCGAACCCGCAATTTTTATGCAATATTAAATAAACATCTACCGTATGCCTCAAAGAACTTTGTGATTTTTTTCCTTTACATAAACTCTCATTAAGAGAGTGTATCGATGTGAAGAATGTATTCAAGACTTGAGACCACTCTGATTAAACAAAATCCCATAATTCAATACAAATTATTTTGTTTGAAATCAATTTAACTAATTTATCTTACTAATGCTAATTCCATTCAAATTTAGCCAATACAATACAATTTAATGAATGAGCTATCAGATATTCTACAAACATACACAAACATCGTTTGCACAATAGTGATGATTGGCTAGCCTGTGTTGCGTTATACCTACCTATTGATGATGTCTGAAGGTATAGGTTAAACTTCGGCTTCTGAATCTATAGTAGGTACCAATCTAGCTTATGCCAGAGTGAATACCAAAAAAATGCTCATTGTAGGGCTTCGCAGCATTGAATAATTGCATCAGCAGAAGAGCGTATGTTCGTGTAACTTTTTGTTGATAAACGCAGTTTTTCGGCAATACTTCAACGACGGTATATCCGATCATGTCCGAAATCATTTTAGTTTAGAGTATTTATTAAAAACTACTTATGTGATTTTTTGCGTATTTTTGGTATCACAAATCAAAAGCTAAGGCGCTTCGGTTTCTAAGCTAAGCGATTATTTCCAAAAATATTCTCTTATTCAAAAAAGTTTATTAGAAACCTTAAAATGTTTTTAAAGGACCTGTTGAATGATGTGCCACACGTGGACGTTTGCTGAAAAAAAATCAACTTATGTTGTATGGAGTGTCCCCCCCCAATATTTATATTTATTATTTAGCTACCAAATTAAGTAGCAGCTACTATAAGACACCTTTTCACCAAATTTTATCAATATTTATTGAGTAAAATGCCTGTGACATACGAACGGACAGACAGACAGACATATATGATGAATATGATTTATAGATATAGACATTACGAAACTATAAGGGTTCCGTTTTTGCCATTTTGGCTACGGAACCCTAAAAATCGACCATTTTAATTGAGCCCTCTTATGTGTAGCGTGGCAGGTTAGGATATGCTAAACACTTTGATGGGGAAAACAAAAATAGTTAACGTTTTCCGAGCAAATTTTTAATTTTTCTCTTCATAAAAACCTTTCTAGAATTTAAAAAATATTTGAAAAATATATTAAGTCCTATATGTTTGTAAACTTTCGCGATTTGTACACATTATAGAATTTTATAAGCTACGGGTCTTAATCGCGTAAATATTTTATTTTAAGGCTAAATACCTTTGTTTATTTCCCGACGTTTCGACCGTATTGCAACGGCCGTTGCAATACGGTCATATAGCTTATAAAATTCTATAATATTAAGTCCTATTGGTCCAGTTGTTGATGATACAATTTAATTTATATCGACAGGTTTATACTGAGTCCTCTATAATTATGGCAAAAATGACTGATTAATCTTTTATTTATTAACGCACCACCAAAACCGTTGGTTCTAGTAGGAGTATATTTAGGTAATCATTCGTTACAAATACTACTTTGCCGTGTGGTACCGGCTTAAGAATAGTACCACCCCATCTCTTCCCGTGGGTGTCGTCAAGGCGACTAAGGGATTTCACGCCGGAGGACGGGCAGCAGCGTCCTCTGTGTACTTAAAGTCTTACTGCGATCGCCAACCCGCTCGCCAAGCGTGGCGATTATGGCAATTACCCCCAAGATCTACATACTAGTAGGTTCTACTGGGGTGACCCGTGCCCAGCAGTGGGCCATCATATGGGTTGATATGTACAAATACTTTGGCCAATATTTATGCACATATAGTTTTTACCTATTATGTAAGTAGATGCTCCTACTATATTGTACCCACTAACACATGTTTCAACTTTTTGAAAATACAATTTGCATCAGTCCTTTAACATGGTGTATAGTATATTAGTCGCAGCACCCCCATATCAAGATTATAAACATTCAAACATTGTAAAATTGGCAATTTGAAAAGAGTGGCCGCGAGTTTTTATTGTCAGGTTATTTTCTCCGGCTTTACCTATTGTTTGCGAACTTGGCATTACATGTACATGTACCGCACCATGAGAGTTGTTTTGCGTCCTAAATGAATAAATAATTTTGAATATTTTTTACACGTATATTTGATTTGAAAAAACAATACGTGTGCCGTATTACTTAAGTATAAGTAATATGGCACACGTATTGTTTGTTACTGTTACGTAGGTGTTTACTTTAAAAAAATGGTCCATGTTACCGAGACCGTAATTACGAATCGATTGACACCTAAATTGTTGGCGCCATATTTTCCTAATTGAGATACCTCGAAATGAAAAGACGAGCCCAAAACAGTATCAAGACCACCCAAATCCTTATATCATTAGAGATAATATGTAGTTCGTAAGCTTCGATTTGTAAGTCACATTCGCCCAGTAGCGCCCTCTTGTGTGGAACTTGGAATATACCTACATACAAAAACTTCATACTACTTATAAAATTAATAAGAAAATATTATTTGAATTAAAATAGTTTGCAAGTCAATTTGTTGAGTGTATTATTCTTTGGCTTGGTAGCAAGTGAGTTGTTTATAGAACAGTTACATTACAAGTCAAAGTTTTCAAGCGGGTAATTTCAGATAAATACTTGAAACATGTTACACCTATGATTATTTCTAATTTAATAATAACTGGCCACGCGTAGTAAAGTTTAAAGTTTGACTTCAATTAAACTATAACTTTGGTGAATCGGTCATAATTTACCTTTTGAAATAACCTCGTTCACACTCGACACACAGTTCATAAACAACATTTAGGATTTCACCGTATTCGATTTCACAACTTCATAAGTACTTCTTTTGTTGAAAAAAAAAAACTTTCATATATACTATAGACTTCTTTTATAGACCCGTGCAACTTCCTAAGCAGAAATTTTCCACGTTTTTGCAACATTTTTCATTGCTTTTCCGCTTTTAATGTCGTAGCGCGATGTTATGTAACCTTATAGGCTTCTTCGATAAATGAGCTATCCATCAGTAAAAGTGACGAGTAGTACCTGAGAATATCGCAATCATACAAACAAACTCTTATATTATTAGTATAGATATACTAGGTTTCCATTTAAAACTAGCTTTTGTCCGCAGCTTTATCCTCATGCATCAGATTGCGGTAAAAAATATTAAATGTTTGTCTATAATCTGCTTCAAGGTATTACCATGCAAAAATTCCCCATTTCCATTCTAAATCGGCCCTCAAACAGATACTTCGGCTGTAATAAATTAGTATAATTAAGTAAAGAAGTAGATTGTTTATAAAGTTACTTTCTTTAATTAAGTAATTAATTTGTCATTTTTGTATTCTACATTGGATTATTTTAGCCTAAGGTAATCTCCATTTCCTAAAAATATTTATAAACATTCAATTTATTGGTTTTACAGATGTTAAAAACAACGAGGCTGCGTAGGTAAATTTTCCATAATGCTTGCAACCTGTTTATCGTATCACTAAGTGACATATAAAAAAAATAAACTTACTAATTTTATAAATCATAGAGTTTGTGAGGATGGATGAGGTGTGTTTTTATTGTTATTTAACGCAAAACTGCTCTATGGATTTTGATTAAACTTTACATTAATGTAAAAATAGGGAGATATGAACAGTAATGAGGCTTACCTACCTATTTATAATAAACAAATAAATTAGCAAACGTTTTAGGAACATTATAATAATAATAATAATAATAATATAATAATAATATCTTGAGATGACTTACACAACGCTATCTGATCCCAAACTAAGCAGAGCTTGTACTATGGAAACCAGACAACTGATAAACATACTTATATATTTTTAAATACAAACATATTATAGATAAATAACACCCAGACACAGCATAAACCATCGTGCTTATCACACAAAGTTTTATCCTGGGTGGGGATCGAACCCGAAGGCGAGAAGAACACCGCGCCACAGAGGCCGTCATTCTATTATCATTCCATTTTCAAAATTAAATAGAAGCTCTAGTTAGTTAGTCTAGCTAGTTTAAATGCTCTTAAAACGTCAGCTAATTTATTTGTATATTAAGAAAAAGGGGGTAACTCTTAAAAAAATAACATAACACATGCAAAACCTCAGGGAAAACTGGTTATAAATAAATGAAATGTAATCTTACACATTTGTTTTGTAATCGCATGGTTATTCTGTTAAACTGTTACATATTTAGTTCCGCTTTTCGTGACCTGACATCACTATTCATGCCGGCACACTGTTTCCATTACACATTTCAAATCTGAACAATCCTATTAACGTCATGGGAAATATTTTATCAAGGCCGACTTTATAACCGCCGTTTGTTAATTTATCATAATTTATTCCAAACTTTGTTCGTTTTGGTATTGGTTATTGAATTTTTTCGGTTTTCATGAAAAAGGCTTGGTTGGTGATATAATGTGGGGTTGCAAGGTGCGGTAATCTTCTTACTAGATCAATTCGAAAGTTTTGATGGATGTTTGTTACTCAATCAGGCGCGGATTCAGAACTTTTTCAGAGGGCTAGTGAGGGCAACATTTGACTCCACCGTACAAATTTGAGTGACGGTGATGGAGGTTTGGTTGGTGTACCGATTTAATTCGGTTTAATATATCTTTATTCTCTTATTTACATGTCACTTACACAAGAGAACAATGTTATTAAAAGAAATTTGTTAAAAACTATTAACCACTTCTACTTTAACTTAACCACTTACACTTTTACTACTACCTACATTTAAGTAATTAACTACACAACGCTGGCTTGTGAATGCATACTTGCTGCGTGCGGTAAATTGTGCGGTGGTTCAAGTCTAACACTATTTTTTGCGCCCTGCATAAGCCGATGACGATTCATTCCCTACAAGAAGACAAATTCGTCTTCCGTTAAATGGACTAATAGTTTTTTTAAATGTATTGAGCGAGCTTGCATTCTTTATTTCTTGCAAACGTTTTCAACACTGGTACACCAGCCTAGTGGCTGGTATACCAGCGAAAGAATAAAACAGCCTCGGCGGTTGTCTGCCGAGGTTGTTTTATTCTTTAAAATTGTACTAACGGTTCCTGCAAAAGTTCCACGTGAATAAAGCCACAGGGAATAACTACTATATCATAAAATCTGAATTCACATTTAAATTTATCATCTCACATTCCTTACTTAAAGCCTATGTGAGTAGGTATATTAGTTTAAATAACCTATTTGTTATATTTGTCAACTAAATCCTGAACTTCACTTAGTGTAAAACATCAAAAACAGGTGTCCGTAAAACAGTGATAAATAAACTGCGGTATCGGTGCAATAGTTTCCGTTTACAATTAACTACGTTTTGCCATTTTTTTATAACCTTCAACCACATTATGCTTACTTAAGTATATTTTTCTACACTGTATCTACCTACACAAAATCAAACATTTTAGGTTAAATAGGGTGGCGCAAAAGCAATGTCATAATTTGAAGTGGCTATCATTAGGTATGTTAGAAATGAAAAGAACATTAGGTCTATTTTCATGAAATGTTTATTTGAAAATGTAAAATTTATAATAATAATAACCTCCTAACCGACACAGATTACGCCTAGCCAACTGCACAGGAGATATTACAGTGCACAAGTGTATGTGCAGACACAAGTGTACTCTCTATTCCCTTACTATCATATTCCGATGGAACGGAAATCCGACACGACCGGAGAGAGATTAGGCGCAGTACCGACTGCTTAACGTGCTCTTCGAGGCACGGAGGGGCACTTGTTCTACGTGTGGATCTGGAATAACGCTCGTGTCAATGTTGACGCCAATGCTATTTTCCAGATCCACATGTTGGACGAGTCGCGCGGTAAGGTTAGAAATCGCGTGGCTATCGCCTGCTGCCGTTTTTATTTGACAATAGGCTCTTTTAGGTAATAAAAAAATCCAAAAGACTGTTTTAGGAAATATAAATACCATTTAAACTACCAACAATTAAGTTCCAATTAAATTTTGTGTTAAATGAGATACTTGACTACAAAAAAATAGTGACGTCATAGTCAATCTGTATGAGATGAGACCATATAAAATCTGCGTTTTTACATTTCTTAAGGAGTAGTTGTTTCGACCATTTAGAAACCAACTAATTGCACTTTGATTGCCAAAGAAGGTATTAGATTAATTTACATCGTAGACCGTATCATACACACTATAAAAGAAATGGTATGACCTGAAAATATCATTAAAAGGTCTCTGTATTTTGGCGATAATGTGTTGCCTTGTACTTGTATGAAAACGATTAAATAGACATTAAAATGTATTTAGCTATTTTTACCTTTATATAGCCATAAAACTCGCGATTTTGAGTACGGTTTTTAGCTTTTAGATAACTATATTTTTTCTTGGTTGAGTTCTTTCTTTCACAGTTTACATAGTGTGAATAACGAATCCTGGCGGGAGGGTAAGAGGTCCCCCCCTCCTAAAATTTTCTGAGTCCTGTCATAACTATACACCGTGTAATAGAAAAGTGTGGTCATATTCAAGGGTTGGTACGAGCCCAGTATACTGAGTAACCTAATTTTATCAAAATCGTAGTACCCCAAAATTGTATTTATTACATTATTGCATTATACATTCATTTATATATGAATTAAAAAAATATGAATCGAAAAAAGTATGACAAAAAGTTCCATGCCATAATAATCCAATCGAATTTTACTCTAGGCGAGGTTTAATAATACTCATGGTATACGCATGTGGCTACCGAAATTTGACAAAAAGAATATGCTATAACTATGTAATAAATACAATAATTGCATTTTAGAAAGATAGAAAAATTTGAAGTCCAGACCCAGGAATCGAACCCGAGACTTCCGTAGCCAAACCGGGGCCAGAAGCGAACCACCTATCTAGACTATGTAACTACACTTCAATTTTTTCTATCCCTTGATGCTCGCGAGTCTAGGCCCTCGCATTCGCCATCTAGTCGGTAGTTAAAGAACTATCACGGCTTTTGTTATTGCTAATTATGATGTAGCAGGCCGAATATTCAATCAATATTCGGCCTGCGACATCATAATTTGTCTTCACTTCAAATTTTTCTATCTTTCTAAAATGCAATTATTGTATTTGTAAAGTAATTGGCAAGAAATGCCTATAAAAATTACTTAAACTATGTAATAATAATGCAATCGGCTATGGCATTATGGTAGGTGCAATACTGACAAGACACATTACTATCCGCTGCTGAAATTTGATCATACCTTTCTGTTACACGTTGTATGTGTGATTTTTTGTGTTTCTCTTGATAAAAAATCCTTCAACCTTGAACGGGTCAAGCTCCCCGCTAAACCGAAATCTGGAATTGCTCAGTGGGATAGTCTCCCACCCTCCTCCCGCCAAACTTAAGCTATAAATCCGCCCCTGCGTAGTGATATTAGATAGGTACGTCTTACTTAAAAAATCAAATGTACTATTATAGTCTACCTGAAATCGTAACCAGAGATTGTAAAGATGTAAGGAGATGTAAGATGTTGGTATCTTTTTAAGGCATTTTTCGTGTACGAAGATAATGATATTTGAGCCTTGTTTTCTCACCACCTCCGACATAGAAAGCATCATTTACTTTTACGTATTCAGTAAACATTTTCTTTAAGAGACTGTTATAGTATTAAGATAAGCAGAGAGTAGGACCCTTCAGAGATCGTGATACGAATTTTATATTCCCTTATAACGGGACGAAAATACTAAGCAGTATACCTACTGTGATGGGGCGGCTACGTGATACCACCGGCTATTTTACATACAAGAAGGCTTTGGATACGATTAGTCTGTAAGCAAATAGGCTACAGCGGGAAACATTACATCTCTGTAAGCGCGGTAGCCTTTGTATTCTGTGGTGCTATCAACGACGTAAACGCTTTCCTAGTACGAGCAACACGAATGCAGTAGCTTAATACATCTGAAATCTGTTTTCAATTGGAACAACATCAAGCCCTAGCTTGTACCTACCTAGGTACTACAAAATCTCACTACACATTTTTTGTATTCACGATGACATCAGATTTGACCGCTTCTGTGGCGCGGTGGGAGTGTATCCGACTGCTACGCAAGAGGTCGTGGGTTCGATCCCCACCCAGGATAAAACTTTGTGTGATGAGCACGATGGTTTATTCTGTGTCTGGGTGTTATTTATCTATAATATGTATGTATTTAGAAATATATAAGTATGTTTCAGTTGTCTGGTTTCCATAGTACAAGCTCTGCTTAGTTTGGGATCAGATGGCGTTGTGTGAGCTGTCCCAAGATATTATTATAGATATTATTATTTGTATAGAACTTCAGATATACGATTATTTCTGTTACCTACAGAAGTTCCATTAAAAGTGGTGAGCGGCATGTTTATTTATTGGATTTTCACATAATTATTTTTTATTTATTTATTATTTTTTATATTAGGTGTGTACACCCATATATTATTAGTAAATACTTAAAAACTATGTTAGTATAGAAAAAATATATAAAGATAATAAAAATAACAAAACTAACTACCACGCGACGCAGCACTTGGCACCAACACATGTATAGCGCACAGGTGCCTCATCATGTGGCCTTCAGCTTTGCTAGCAATGATATTCAGAAGACTGTTGTCACTGTGACGCATTCGATACAGCGGAGATGCCGATCTGTTTCGCATTATCGCAAAAAAGTCATCAGTAAGCGCTTCTGAGAACATTCCTGATGCGCTGCAGAATCGCAGCAGTGACAACAGTATTCTAAATGTCATTGCTAGCAAAGCTTTATATATTTTTTTTTCATTCCTGATTTAGAAACATAATATATTGTAAAACCAACTTAATAAAAAACTATTAAATATCTCAAAAAAAAAAATCATACCTATGGATCATCAATCATGTGGAGTTTGCTACTGTAGTAGGTACTTACTATAGCCAGTAGACTATTGGTGCTAACGATCTTGTACCAACACCTTCTAAACCAAATTTATTAAAACTCGTTTTAATAAAATATAATAATTATTTTAAGTTATTAGTTTTAAAAGTCTATTTATTATTTTAGAATTATTTTTATTTTTGGGACCTATGCGTTCCAAGGCTATCGACTATATTCGGTCTTGTCAAGTACGGGCCATTTTATTATTAAATAAGCTATTTAAGTATTTACCATACAGCCACAAGGCAACGACGATGTATGAAGTGTTTATACCTACGTGACATTGCGACCTCGGCTTCACCCCGGCCTCGCTTCTATTTCCAACCAAGTCAGGCTTCGAAGGACGTTTCCAGCTCAAAATATCTGATCTAAATGCAAATATGGTTATTTCCACAATGTGCATGTATCGCTTTGTTATTTAGTCCCGAGGCAAAACTATGTGGCTATCAATATTGAGTTGAAAAATATTTTATGCATTGATATTCACTTATTAAAACGTTCCTCTACAAACTAGGTCATCCGAAACAAATAATTCAGAGTTTATAAACAAAAATTCTAACATCGGAACAAATGAAACGTATTGACTGAAAAATTCTACTCACATTTTGTCCCCCGTGTAGTCTGTATTTATCATGAAAAAATTGAATATATATATTATATTCCCAAAAGATCTATGAGAAATAGTATTTTGTGTGTATCCAATACGTTAGATCTACAGAAACATGTATTATTTTCCTTTGGGGATATGGTTATACGCTTTAATATATACTGGTACTTTGACCTATTTTGCAGTAGGATTTGACTTGATAACTTGCTTACTAGGTTTTATGATTAACGTCATTGGTAAAGTGAATGTCAGCCAGCAAGTCACTTAGAGATAGTTAAGTCAAGTAGTACATTTTGGTATTAAGAAACCATTTATTTATTATTCCATTATAGGGAATATTTAGGCTACTAAGGCTCTTCTATTTCCCCAACACTGCGAAAATCGCAAAAGTCTTTAGACAATCATTTATTGCTGACCGCTACGGGGTCAAATTATGCAAGTTTTTATATCACGCAGCCCACGCAGGCTATATTCCGAAAAAGCTTGGCCTAGATTAAAACGTTTTTACTACACTGAACATCGTCCAGTATAATTTCAGTTTCGATAATGAAACACGATAAATATATCAATCCACCGCTCCTCCAATCCAAGACTGACATAAAGGGCAAACGTAATCCTTATTATGAAGTCATGACTTGAGCGTATAATTTACAGAAAGTACCTCAGCTCAGTCAACGTGCATTTTCGGTTAATTTAATATTACAAAGGCTTTATTTTTTACAGACAGGTATGTTTTCTTAAAGGGTCTCTTTACTTTTGACTTTACGAAGCTTATCTATGTTGGTTGTAAATGGAAAGACTAGATAGACATCTATCGGATTTTGTATGAATAATACATGAACCAAATGCACCCGTGTATATTGATTTAGAACTTAAAACTTGCGTTAAATAAATGTAGATTTTACTTTGATGTTTCTGTTCTTTTGTAAGTAATGTATTTTGAATAAATGCTGCAAATAAGAGCTTGCTGAGTTAGAGAATGCTGTGTAATCTAAACTGTTTTGCTGACAAGGTGTTAGTAGATTTGTCATGTGTATATTAGTAATTTATGCCTGTAAAAACTTGACACCTAAGCATTTGGATGTTGTATTTTTAGGGTTTCGTAGCCAAGATAGCAAAAACGGAACCCTAATAGTATCGTCATGTCCGTATGTTACAGGCAATTACTCGAAGACTACTCAATAAATATTAATGAAATTTGGTGAAAAGGTGTCTTGTAGTAGCCGCTTTAGTTTGATAGCTCAATATTAAAAATAAATATTTTTAGGGGGGGCACTCCATACATGTAACATAAGCTGTTTTTTTTTCGGCAAACACCAACGTGTGGCACATCATTCGACAGGGCTTTTAAGATTAAGTGAATAATTTTGGAAATAATCGCTCCGAAAGTTGCATAAATTGTCCCCCTTTATCTTTTGAACCGTGAAACCAAAAAATATGGCATAAGTCACAAAGTTAGTGCTTAATAAATACTTTAAACTAAAATTATTTTCGACATGATCGGATATACCGTCATTATGTTATTTCTGAACAAAAGGGCGTGAGTGCCATGAACATACGCTCTTCTGCCGGTGCAATTATTCAAATCGGATTTTTTCATATGTAGTGCATTTATTTGTAATAATGGCTGCGGAACCCTACACTGACATGCTTTTGCCCGGTTTTTATTTTGTTTTAAATTATTCTTGTATATCTAAGGTATATGTGTATATGTTAGTCGTTGTAAGATGTCCATCTTATAACGACATAAGTACCTATATCGTGAAAATACATTCATGGTGATGTGTGAATATGTTGCGGTCATCTTGTCTTGTTTGGGATATGTAATTTACATACATATTCAGATCCTGTTGTAGCTACCAAAGTGAAGTCATCGAGAATGTGGGTCAGATATGCCTATTTACGGCAGTCTATTTAGGGCTGAGAGGCTGAGACCCTGTTGCAAGTGCTGCTTTTTACATATAACTGCTGATAGCTCCAACAACAGGCCAAGACATGATACAGTACCTACGAGTACGTCTGCCCATTTCAGATGACAATCTGGAGGAATTAAAAAATATTTTGTAGTATCTGCCCAATTGTTTGTATATTTCCTAGTATTTTTTTTTATGAATTTGTACTTAATGAAAAAAAAACGATCCGAACGTATCTACCTATCTATATCTATAATATATATAATATTATAAAGAGGAAATATTTGATTGTTTGTTTGATTGTTTGTTTGTATTGAATAGGCTCCGAAACTACTGGACGGATTTGCAAAATTCTTTCATCGTTGTGAAGCTACACTAATCCCGGGTGACATAGGCTATTTTTTATCCCTGTATTTCCATGGGAACGGGAATTACGCGGGTGAAACAGCGAGGCGTTCGCTAGTATGTAATAATCAGGTTGAAAAGTAATAAAATCAGTCGGCGAAGATAAGTTTGACTGCCTCTGTGGCGCGGTAGGAGTGTGTCCGACTGCTACGCAAGAGGTCGTGGGTTCGATCCCCACCCAGGATAAAACTTTATGCGATGAGCACAATGGTTTATTCTGTGTCTGGGTGTTATTCATCTATAATATGTACATACATATTATAGATGAATATGTTTCTAAATACATATTTAGAAATATATAAGTACATTTATCAGTTGTCTGGTTGCCATAGTACAAGCTCTGCTTAGTTTGGAATCAGATGACGTTGTGTGAGTTGTCCCAAGATATTATTAATATAAATATTATTATTATGATTTAAGTACCTATGTAAGATATGTTTGAGAATAATACACTTAAATTTCATAGTATAATACACTGTAAACTTGAAAACTTTCTTGAAGTGGACTACAGGTATTATTCAAGATCATTTAATAGTTGAACTTTATTATAAGTAATATCACTTGAAAGCTCTAATGGTTTACGTTTTTTTGAAAAAATACCACACAATTTTTCAGTCTCAAGAAAGTTTTCTATCTTGGCAGCTAACTGACATCACAATTTTCAGAGCTCTTAAACAAGATCTAACTTATTTAAAACTCACGTTTCGAAATAATGTAAGTGCTTACTCGATGTTTTACGAAAAAAATATTTCTTTTAGAGGACATTATTCTCAATATCGTAATGAAATGGGATCGAAACAGGGTCTGAAACTTTCGCACCATGTTCTGTTTATGCTTTGAAAAGTACATAAAACTAATCCCAACTCAGAAAAACTTGGTGAACAACTTTATATCTTTTTCGTGACAATCAGCGAGCTATCGATCGTATTGAAGCGTTCTTGCATTCGTTACATTAAATATCAAAGTTATGAAAGGTAAATTACCCTTGAACTTTACCCTGTTTTTATTGAGTAGCAAGGTTTGCTCCGTCGGCAACCGGGAAAAGGCTCAGGTTTGGTCTGCGAGCGAGCGTGTAGTGCATAAATCATAATGGCCTTAATTAATTAATTTGTTCTCGTATACACCACTTACTTTTTACTTATTTTGCCTCTGCTTTCTGAATTCTACAATAATTTATTTACAACTCGAAATTTGACTCTGAACTACAGTTTACGTTGTTGAAATATTTTAACGAGAAAGTGAATAAATAATATATAGTATTGTACACCTAACTTTGTGTTTACTGTTTCATTATTTTGTTATTTGGTAACGTCAGCATACGCTTTTATAATGTAATTAATTCCTTTGGGAGAATTTGCGACAAGCTGTACAACAAATAAAATGCAGACCTGTTGATGTTATTTTTTTACAAATTGTGAAAGTCATTAAATTGAACCTTATGCAAATTTTACTGTAGTTACGTTCAATACACGCAGTTGGTTTCATTTTTACTAGAGGTACATAAGAGTATTTCTGAATAGCGAGGTTGATTGCTGAAAGATTTCCAGTAGAAACTGTACAAGCTCAAACAGTGCTTTATCTTTTATTGCATTTTAAATCAAACGGCAAGTTTAAAGCGACCATAACCCGACGTTCGTAGGTAAACTTGGATTGTTCTGTGACTTAACTATCGATAGAGCGTTTAAATTTCAGGTTCTGTTTCATAGGATCTCGTGCTTTAATAAAAAAAGTTTAAGAAAACATGAGTAGATTGACTCTACCAGACGATTTTTATTACATTTGGTGTATAAGTCTGAAAGAGTTTAGAAAAATATATTCCTTGTCTAAAGATACTTGCTTGAAGTAGGTAAATAAGGAAAAAAATACACACAAATTAGATTAAAAAAAAACTTGCTTAAGTAAATGTTGGATAAAAAAACTAGTCCTAAATAAGACATCGCAATTGTAAACACGATAAACTCATGCGCTGCAAGCATGCGTGGGCGCTTAGCCGTGGCACTTAGTCAGAATTAAATGCCAACGTAAGTGGGTCAACCAGCCATCATATTCGTTCGTTAAGAAATGAAGACGTCGTGTTGGCAATGAACTTGGCAAGTGGAGCGGGGGTGTGTCTTGCAGGCTGCAAGAGCTCAAGGCCGTCCCACCGCATAGCATTGTATTACCCACATCGATTTATCGAGCGGCGCGCGCCGGCCTCTTCGTCGCCTCCCGCTCCGTCCCACCTCTTTACCCCACTCTGTAAGGTAGCTGATACAGAACTAGAGCGATCGCGGGCTTTACAATAACAGTCAAAGTTAACAGTTCATGTGGGTCATTATATCGACTTTTTCATAATAAGTTTCATAGTTTAAGTAAGTTTCGAGCGACTTAAGGCTTTGATTTTGATTTATTTTTATTTATTTTGATTCTAAATTGTGTTAAAAATACGGATTTTAAAATTCGGAGAGTTTCAAATCTGTAATATTTTAACAAATTAATAACTTACTCAATTCTTTGGAAGTTATTTATTACTAGAGGACGCCTCGTGGTTTCACCCGCGTAGTTCCCGTTCCCGTGTGTGGGATAAAAAGCTTACATAGAAAATTATAAATCTTTCCTCATTATAATATTAATATATATATATATATATATATATATATATATATATATATATATATTAAATGCATGTAATAATTTCATACATAGAGCTTTATTCAATTTATTCTTTTGGGGTTATTTGTCAGTTAATTACTTTTAGGTACATATCTATTACAATTTCAACCTTAAATCTTGGCTAATTAGCTATATGTTATGCCTCTGACTAATTAATTGATGTTCCTAATTTTCTAAAAAAAAACAGTGATTGATAGTAATAATAATTCTTTATTTATAAAAAGAGATTGAAGTACAGAGGTTTTGACGTAATTTATAAATCATAACATAAGTATTTGTTGGTAGTTATTACTATCTAAGTGGGTGTTCTGTTACCCTTGATACGTTAATTAGAACCTGTAGTAAGGTGTTACAGTCCCTTTCCTTACGGATATACCTTGGTGATTAACTTTAATTGGCGTCAAGAGAACATATTTATATATTTTCTAATGTTATTCAATTAAATTACATTATAACAACCGCATCACTGTAAAGTGAACTCAGCACGCGATGCCTCGCATTAGCAATTCAATGAAATACATAGATAAATAGATTTAAATAAACAAAATTAACCGTGACGAAAAGTAATACGAGAGGTATTCTACAAACGGATTACGCAAAGTTTTTAGAAAAAAAAAGCATCAAACTGAAAGTCAACACTGAATAATGAGCTCGTTCATTTCTCGACGTTGAAAAAATATTTGGAAGACACTTGTTTCTTCTTACCGACTAACTTTAAATGGAATTATTACATCTGCGTGGTGAAATTATGGTGAATATTAAAATGTACTGTAAATCACTTTATAAGTAGCTACACGAAATAAGCTATTCCGACTGTTTCTGTTCATTAAATCGTAATTTATTGTAGACATTTGTTACTTCGCAACTGTAAAACATTTTATAGCATAATGTCATGTGGCATAATATTAGAAGTTTTCACTTTCATAAAAAGTGTTGGTGACACATTTAGGGAAGTGTATCTGATGAGTGAGTGAGTGACTGAGTGTATGAAATGTGTATTTTCATAAGCAGCTTTTTGCCAAGTATCTATTCAATTTGCTCTATGTATCCGACAGAGTGGTGTGTCTTCGTAAGAGTTGAATCTGTAGTCAAAAAAATATCACGATTTTCTCGCATTACATTTGTCCAGGTTATTCATTATTCGGGTTATAAATCAATATTTACTGAGAGAAAGACGAAGAGAATACATAATAGGGCGCTTAAAGTTTGATAACACTAATAATGGCAGACGCTTATTCACAAGAGGTCTCACAACTCGATCCTTTGGGACCCGAAAATTTAACAACGCTACATGGCAGTATAAGTTAGCGACGAAACATTATCATTTCGTAAACTTGTACAGAATGTAGAGGCAGGCGAGGTTCCGTAGGGTCTCGGACCTCGTTAGATGCCGCGGCGGCGGGTGGGACAGTCTGAATACAGAGTAACGCTAAGTTAATTTAGAGCATGGACTACTCCCACGGGCCCCCGCTACTGATCCCCGCAGACGTACTTTGATATGCTCCTGTATCCTGTATATGTATGAAATTACTCTTCGCTATGATTGATGACAAACAACTTTGAGTGGCTTAGGTTTGCTCATGAATCGCGAAATATCTTTAAATATTAATTGCAGTATTTGAAATGAACCTTACTCCATAACAGGTAGAATTAATCACGTCAGAAGGAAGACTCAGTTTCAAAGAGATTCTGTCCATTAACTCATCTTGAATCTCACACAGATTACGTCTAGATTAATTAGATTTCTATACCAATTTAATTTCAGATTAGTCACTATGCTTTGGCCGAGTGGGTATTTACTTTGATCATTTTAATATTTTAAGAATATAGGTATTATCTCGATTTTCTTCGTGGTTCGTTAAACCCATGCCATTTAAATTCATTTATCAACATTGTCTATCTAAACATCAGGCCATGAAAATACCCAAACAGTTGTATAGATTTATTCAAATATATGCACAAGAAAAGGAACGGACACCGTTGACGACATTATCGATTCAAAACAGGTAGACGTGAAAGAAGAAGAATCGGAAAAGTAGTTCTTCATCGGTATTTTTTTCTAGAAATTCCATAAAATGGTTTCTGGAACGCCCACATGTTATTGTTTCGGAGTTGCCTTATAAGTTTACGTGCGCTTTGTATTCAGGCAACGTTGTAAATAAATAGCAATAGAATTTTGCTCAAATTGAAAACTCACGTTATCGAAGCCGCGGGCGATATGTACAACAAATACGAACTAACCGTTTTAGTGCCATTATACAACCACTATTTGTGCCGTTCCTAGCATGTATTTGGTTTGTTTTGCAAGAGTTTATTACAGCTAGTTTCGGCAACAGGGTAATTATTTAGTATTGACATAGCTTTCATATTCTGACTGTAAATCAAAAGCGTTTCCGCAGAAGTTCCTTGCACGTATAACACAGAATTTCCGTGATTTCCATATTGTTGATGCTATAGTGTTCGTTATGGACGTGATTTGAATGTTTGTGATTCTTTAGAAAATCTAACAGTTGTGACGCAGTGGTAACTATCATGAACATGATACGCGAGAGCTCTTAGATTAAAAATTCAGACCAGTCAACGCACACTTTGCTTTGTTTCTTCGAAAGAAACGTGAGCAATTCGAAGAAACAGTACATTTACCAATCCACACAGGACCAGCGTGTCTATTACTTCGTCGCATAGAGATAGACCGTGTCTTAATAGTAGTTTGTAATAGAAACATTATAAGGCTGTGTTGGTCCTCCAGAGCTTCACAGATTAATTCCAAGAGTTGTTTGTTTTCGTTGCCAAAGTAAATAATTGAAAAGCTTTCTTGTAATCATTCGTCAGTTTGATAAACGGATAATCTGATTTGTTTACAAACGACTCAAACTTCGACAAATAGCTTCTACGGAGTTCCTTTTATTTTCTGCTCAGTAAAATAGGTTTAGCGGTCGCGCCCCTCAAAATGGTACCATTCTGTTAATCACCCCTTGTTTTGGGTCCCTGATTTATTGTTGTTAGGTTAATTTCGAAGGGGTTTATATAAACATTTCATCTAACATTTGTTGTAGAATAAACGGAACGGTTTCGTGTCTGATTTACTAATAGAAAATGTTCAATATTATATAGTGGTAGGAAAATTTTGTTGGAGTATCTGTTATGGTTACGTGACCTATGATGATGAAATTCACTGATTAATTATCACCCCTCCCAATCACGATCACAATATCTTCATGACAGCGCCAAGCAGATCCTCTTTATTTATAATTATTTTGTTTGTATAGGTAGCTGAACATGTCACTTACTATCCTTAATGAATTTGCGTAGCTCATCATTTTTAAGACATTAAGATGAATATGGTCCATATTCACTATCTTTTTTTTTCGTTTTCGCGTCAAGCCCGCGCTTTTAACTGTCAAAATGTTGTCATAATGGCCGCAAACATCTTTAAGCGCACCGCGCATACGCCAATTTGCGCGGGCTTGCCAAAGAGAATATAAAACTTAGTAAGGGCTTGCCGCGAAACCGAAAAAACAACCTAGTGAATAAGGACCCGTTTGTACCTATGAAAAGAATAATTAAGATAGATGGTGCAGTGATAAACACTTGCTACAAACAATATATACACAGATTCTTTTGACAACATTTTGATAAGATCTAATTCACTACATTAAGTGCAATTTGAATTATAAAATAAAACTGATAGTTCTTTGAATTAAATTAAATCTAAGACACATTTAATCAACAACAATAATTCAAGTGTCACGCGAAAATGTAGTAATAATAATTCTTTACGGGACACACCACAATCAATTCAAAAACACATTACAGGAGGGACAATAACAATTGCCATCAAACAAACATTATTACCGACCGTTATTTTTCACTCGACGGTCGGTACCCGAAGTCAACGGTTATGTGTCCCCTGCGACCGATCCAAGCGCCCGATGAAATAATGATCATACGATCGACACCCAGATCGGCAGATAAGCGAGACCTCATCGACAGGTGAATAGAAAATAACCTCTTTATTGACTATCTGTTGAACGCACAACTATATCTTACGAAGTGTTAAAGGGGTCTCATCACCTCATTTCATATTTCATACTCGTCCAGATTTTCAAAGATGAAAATATCTTAGCCATTACAAAGGAGAGTTACATTGTTGATGTCACTTTTGACGTCAAGATCATTGTTATTAAAACCCCCGAGCAAGATATTATGCACCGCTGTGCTTTCATTTATCTTTGTGGTGTAGTGCTTGATTAGTTTACTTGAACATTTATATACGAAGTTGCAGAATTCTCCGGGGCCTTATAAAATAACTACACGGTTACATAAATATAAAACACAAGATCCAGGTTCGAGGCTTAGGATAATATTACTTTCAAATCTAATAATAACATCACGTGGACATCTAAAATGTCTTATTTATAAGTTGCCACGTGAATATTTTCTACTTCCTACTAGCATTTATTATTAAAACGAAAGTAAAAATAGTCTCAAAGATATCATTTTTCTCAGTTTATTATGACTAGCTGACCCGCGCAACTTCGTCTGCGTTAGTTTTCCCCGTTTTTGAGAAATTTTTGATTGATGCTTTGCTTCTATAGGTCGTAGCGTAACACTACATTTTTTTTTAATTCGAATCAGTTATTCCTGAGATAATCACGTTCAAACAAACAAACAAATAAACAAACTCTTCAGCCTTTTGACAAATAAGATAAGTCGATGAAAAATTTGCCGGTCTTTGTTATTGATTCTTAGATAGAGCGTTGCGTCAAATTTTAAATTTTGAAAAGTTCTTCTACTCCTTGGTATTATACAGCACCGGCCCTTCTTCCGGATCAAGGTGGACCGAGATTGGTTTTCAGCGTCCTATGGTCGACCTCCGTCGAATTGCAGCGCATAGGTTTACAAACAAAGAACCTGGAAAAAAGTGAACCTGGCCGATGCTAGCAATCAGTTATTGATAAAGCTAAGGGAGGTATTTAGGTATTGTCTACAAATTCCAAAATCGATGGCTAGTACGTAAGACTGGGTTTATGAGTCTGTCTGTAGCAGTATAAGTGATAAGCAGCATAAAGTCCTCGATAAAATGTCGTCTGTTTAACCTCTTTGTGTGCTTATTCCGATATAACGGCCTTGTCGTACCCTCGATGGGGTTATTAGCACAGTAAACATAAATAAAGTACCAACATCAAATGCTGGTAGTCTGTAATCTGAGTTAACCTTTTAGTCGCCTCTTGCGATGAAAACCAAAAGAGTGTAATGACATTGTTACTGAAAAAATAAAACCAAGACGTTTCGTTTTGGTATTATGGGGCGAGTTGATAATATCATCTAGCAGGGCGTGCCTTTGAACATTAAAGTAATCGATTCAAGTTTTATCAGTCATCAACTACTCACTTAGAAAATTTCTTTTTTATATAAATGATAAGGTCTTACATTAGCCAATCTCATGGATAGCGTTATTACCTTTACAATCCACTTACATTGCTAGATTTGATTGAGATTGATTTACCATTCCGTCGACGCAGTACAACTCTTTTTGTTTAAAATCACCTAATGGACTCAAGTACGACACGCAAGGAACGCTATCCATCTTCTATTAAAAAGCTTTTCTGTGGAATAAATATGATATTTTGTTACGTTACTTGTAACAAAATGTGTTAGGTTATTGATATTTCCTTTGTTTCAAGTGTAATGCGAGGTATTTGTGAGAAACAATGTGTTTGTTATGAAGCTTATTACTTAGTAATATGAACTGAAAATGTGGACAGGAAAGTATGTAATTTGAAGTTTTTTTATTTGTGTTTGATATTTCTACTGATCTCTTTATAGTTTTGGTGTGATTATGTGATTTTATTGGTGTGATTTCTATTGACTCGTATTGATTATCTTCTATTAAGTTATAGTGAAAGTAAAGTATCATATTTTATACGTCTCGTTGTAGGAAGTTAAGTAGATGGGTAGGTACTGTGACGTGAACCTCTTGCTGGCTTTGGGGTGCGCAGCCGGGATTATTGCTCTCGAGGATGAGGAATCAAACAACTTCTTAAGCCCAGAACGATATTATATATTGAATAACTTGTACTATGATTTCTTTACATATTAATTCTTTTCCTTGACCATTCGTCTTGACGCTTGGTCCCATTCTCTCAATTGTTTTTCGATCTTCTTCTTCGTCATTATTTCATAGTTTTGGAACGTCAAGACAAACAGTTCACAATTAAATGAGGCTTTATGCGAGTGGCCGGTCGAGTTTCCGACGCACCTGCCACACGCCGCCGCCTTATGAAAAAAAAAAAATCTTTACATTTGACTACTAAGTCAATTTTTTTTTTTTATAATATAAAACAACAAATATAAACCTAGCTGTGCATTTACCTATGCTGGCGATATAGATTTTTTTTTTTTAATGCCCCCCTTAATCTGTCTCTATGCAAAAGACAACGTGTAACTGTTATACCTAATCTAACAAAATTTATGTCAACAAACACTTTACATAACAGTTATACGATGATGCTGGGCAAAAAAACGCCATTAAAAGAAGCACCAGTATCAGATTCGTTACCTAGCTAAACTTATGTATAACTAAATTAAATCAATCATTAAACACCAATTGACCCCAGGCAACAAATTGGGTGAAAGTCCTGCTTTGTTGTAACTGGAAGAAAATTCATCTTTAAGTATTAATCTTATATCAGTTAAATAATTGGTCAATCAAGCTATCGGTGACCATCTGATCACATCTATTGATTATTTAGATAAAATAATCACAAACGAACTTCCCAAGTTCGATTGAACCAAATGCAAAACTGTCTGCTTAATCACAGAGTTATATTTATAATTCAAAACAATAATACACCCGTTTTTGTTTGCCTAGTGCTCTATGGCATCAACATTGTAGGACATTTCTTCGCCGTGTGGTTGTACATGCAAAAACAAACAACATTTTAGAATCAGATCTAAAACCATTAACCATCCCTAAATATACAACTGTTTACACGTCAGACTATTAACAACGTCGCCACTTCTTTTCTGGCATCACCTACTCCTAAAAAAATAATTCTCATCAACTACTCATGTTTATCATGACTTAATTATAACATATGTTCATATAATAAAAATTCTCAACTACATAAAATTAAATACTAAGATATCGATATCTATTCGTCCATCCTCATAATAAACGGTTTCAATCTATTCGCATAAACAATCTGCCTCTGTCTTGAACCCACTTTCTTTATAATGAAGTTATTGTTATTCAACCTATTTTCAATTCGAAATGGCCCTAAAAACTTTCTACATAACTTTTTCGATATCCCCGACCTTCTCTTTGGATTAAAAAGTAAAACTCTCTGACCTATGTCATACGATACTTCAGTTGCTTTTTTGTCAAATAATAGTTTTTGTTTCGCTCGCGACTTGTCCAAATTTACTCTGACCCTTGTAAAAATGTTTTCTCTATTCTCTATTCTACTCGCGGTATTCTCATTCACTTTAATATTTAAATTAATTCCCGTATCCGATGGCAATTCTGGTTGTCTTGCAAAGACCAGAAAGTACGGTGACACCCGTGTCGATTCTTGTTTACTAATATTATATGCAAACGTAATTTGAGGTAAATATACCGACCAATCTGACCTATCATCTCGACCGTACTTGGCCATCATGCGCGACATAGTTGCATTTAATCGTTCTACCAACCCTAATGTCTGATGACGCATCGAAGTTGCAACTTTATGCACCGCCCCGAAGTTTGTAATCGTTTCTTGAACTAACGCCGACGTAAAAATTGACCCTTTATCCGTTATGATTTCTTTTACATATTAATTCTTTTCCTTGACCATTCGTCTTGACGCTTGGTCCCATTCTCTCAATTGTTTTTCGATCTTCTTCTTCGTCATTATTTCATAGTTTTGGAACGTCAAGACAAACAGTTCACAATTAAATGAGGCTTTATGCGAGTGGCCGGTCGAGTTTCCGACGCACCTGCCACAGTACCTAATGGTTATGACTGATCTCCTGCAAAACTTTAACATAAAATGTTTAAAATATCTAATGTTCTAAATAATAAATTCAAATGAAAATATCTAGTTATATATATATATATATATATATATATAACTATATATAAGTGCCCCTTGTATATACACTCCTATTACGTTACCAAGGCAGTCAATAACAAAAGTAGGCACAATGAATACTTAAACCCTGCACTAACTGCGGCAATGCATTGCAATCCTTATAACTTATTGAGTCATTTTATTCAATACCGATAACAGCATATAAATCATGAGAAAAAAGATTTACGTCGTTTTATCCAATATTCTGTTGTGGGTACATGAAGTACCATCAGTTTCTTTTATTCGATACTATTGAATAATACGAAGGACGTACGTGCTTACGAGCATACAAATGCTTCGGTAAACGGAACAATTCTTGTCAATATTATACGACGTAACAGTTGTAGTTCCTTCACCATTATGTGTTTACTAACACTATTTCTGGTTCCGAATTACCATAAGAGATCAAAATCTTAAGCCAGTTTAATCAGTTCAGTCCCATGACCACGGCCGTTGCAATACGGTCGAAACGTCGGGCAATAAACAATGTATTTTACCTTAAATTATTCACGCGATTAAGTACGACCCGTAATATATATATTTTCATAAAATCTTAAGGCAGGATAGTTATTTAATTTTCATCAGGGGGTTAGACCAAGCTTGGTTGAAGAACAGAAACAATTCAAGGATCTATAATATTTACTATTGATTACAAGGTCACTTAAATAAAAAGTATGTATAATTTTAATTATTTTTATTTCATGAAAATCAAAAATGTTAAAATTATTATATCTAGGTAATTAGGGTTTTTAATAAGTAAAACTTATAGAGTTACTAGTTGATAAGTCAGACTTGTGTGGTTGCAGTTTTAATACAAAACAGTACTTTTTCATTTAGCATTTCGAAATAAAAAATACTATAACGACAACAAATAACTGATACTGAAATGGTTATAATACTTTTGTGTTTAAATATAATATGTAATGTAATAGGAAAACCTATTAAACACAATAACTATTCAGTCAGTTTTTGTAAGTGATCTTTTATACGTGTGTCATTGGATAGGTATTTTTAGGTATCGGTGCGGTGATATGCACGCGTTTCTTTCATATAAATGTCATGTAAAATGTTCAACAAAAAATATTTAAGTAATATAATGCTTTTCCGTTACCAAAATACCCGTAAGCTTTACGAAAAACCCGAACACGGGCTGTCGGATTGAGTAGGTTACTCACACCAGTTTTGTTTTCTCTTGAAGTTGGTTATTATGTTACCTATATTAATGCAGCTACCATTCTTGCTGAAACGTGATTCGTTTAGTAATAGAAAAACGCTTAAACTACGGTAATGAAGGTACGGTACGGTAACGGTAAAGTTACTTTCGCCAACTACACCCCGCCTTAAAATATAACCTCAAAGAAAAAAGGAGGAAGGAAAGAGCGTCCGCAAGTAATCACTTGAAAAAATACTAAAGAGTGCTCTGTAGATCTGATTTCAAGTGATTTTCGATTTCACCACGCTCTGAGTCCTCTGAATAAAAATAAAATGCAGAAATTCGCTCCATTCCAATGGAATGGATTTTGAGGTTGGGAAAACTCTTCTCAAGTGAGATTAGCGAGGCAAAGGTTACTGATTGGAGTCATAGGACCGTAGAGAAAAAACACAATAATGTGAATGTGTACACATATCTTAAAGCACTGAACGGAAAGGTTGGCACAAAGATAGTTATTATAACATCTAGATCTGCTAAAAACGGTTTTTAGAAAAATCAACCAAAACCAATTTAACACGGGTAGTTTGAACAATTTTGGAAAAGACAATATTTGAAAGTTTTTTTTTTTACTAATATTTCAAAATTCTTTGTAAATAGCTCGAGAAAATAACGTTGTAATTACATTCTACTATTATCCCAAGATTAAATTTTAAGCCCAATTATCAAATATTGAACTAAACATTCGTTATAATATGTTACTACATTAAATGAACATAAGTAATTTTGTAGAATTAATACAAGATTATCTATTACTTACATATTCAGTGGAATCCAAGCGACGACAACATTAAGTATTCTGATGTCGTGAACTGTTACATCTAAGTTCATAATTACTCAACCAACTACATAATGTCTGCGTTTGCTTTCATACTACTTTCATAATTATCACAAAGATAAAGAGAATAAACAGAGAATGTGCTCATTCATGTACGTAACTAACCGGGGATTTGACGATTATAATTTAAGCATGGAAAAGGTCAAAAACAAGACTGTTAATTCTTCTTATTAAATATAACTTGTTATTTTGTTAAATCTGACTTTAGTAATAGAGGGCTGAGATTGTTGAGATCTTGCTAAAGAACCCAAGATTGTTATTTGGAGTTGGGATTTTGTTGGGGGAGCGGGGATCTTGACTCCATGATGAAACCCTAACACTACGATTTAATAAGGCTTGACCTCGTGTAGGGTGTATGGGTCATGGAAATGAGCAAACATACATGGGAAAACTCAACATTAGGCTTGCCTTGATGGGAGACATACATGGGAGATCTCAACATTAGGCTTGCTTTTTACTTTTATAGTTGTATTCTTCTTGAAGGTACGATTTGGTCTTGCGATATGCCCGACCATGCTTGCATTAAAATAAGGCCTGTAATTTAAGTGTCATAAACAGAGGAATTAAAAAAAATGTTTTGATAGAAGTTTAGCATCTCTCATTTCAATCAATAATTACGGCAATATCCTAGAATTGCTTAGATATATTTATCATGAGAATTTTCAAACGTAAAACAATTATAAAAGGTATATAAATCTCAAGATTAATGACACAGTACTTCTGAGAACATCTTGAAATATTATTTGAGATTTGATGAAAACCCCTGGTTCATAAAGTCTCCATTAATTAGACGATGTAATTGCTTTTCTTTATTTTCAGAAATGAAAATAATTAATAACTAGCAATAACAATCTGTTTGATGTCCCTTTGATTTTCCGGTAGTTATGGATTTGATTGTCATCGTATTAACGCGATGCAGGCGATATCGCGTGTTGCGACTTTTTATGCGATAGAAATAAACACACTATTATATTGTTGATGTATCTGCATTTCAATAGAAAGAAAATAATGTATAAAATAAATATCACGTTTTATAACAGCATTGTAACACATTTTGAAGTAATATTTTTATAGATTAGCATTTTATCTGCGAGTTCTTCAGTGTTAAAAATATTTAGTTATCTATTTCGATTTTGATGTTAAAAGACTCTTGCAGTGCGTCTGCAATAATTCTATGTCCAAAATCGAAATAGTTAACTAGAGAACGTGACAACAACTAGGTGTAAAATATAATAAATAAATGTATAATCTACTTTAAATAAGTATGTCTTATTCAAATATTTATTATTTTTAAAATTTAATTAAAGATTGTACAACTTACAGCTCAAATCCCCTTTCAGTGTTAACTTTGTAGTTTTATTTTATGTTCTGTAAGCCGTTTTTGCCTTTCGCACTGTTTGAACTTCACTAACGATTTACGATTCACCAATTGAATGTTTTACTACAGTTTTGCGAGTTCAGGCTCAATATACCTACGTACGAATTATTGTTAAAGGTTTCAATCGTTTGTAAAGCACCTTGTTTCAGTGCCGCATGAAATACTTACTATTTACAGATATTTTATTCGAAAGAAAACAAAAAGCGTTTTACTGCTTTAGAATACCGTATAGAAAAATATGACTTGAGTATGTTGAAAATTATTACAGGCAAGGTCAAATCAAAATGCGAAGAATTATACTATTAAATTTTAGTCCTCAAATAATAAATATTTATATAATGTTTTAAGTTATCATTGGCATAAAATTAACATCACATGATTCCATTACAACAAAATGTTTTCTCTGTTTCAGGTACGACCACACCAGTCTATCGAGTAACGCTAGAAATGTGTTTCAATAAATACCTCATCAAGCTGGCAGACTACTTCAGATTATACTCAAGCACATCTCGTTAATGATAGCGTGAATATTAAAATTCGAAATGATCAGCAACACGAAAATTGTGTTCACCAAACTCTTACTTTGCGTTTTTGTGTCCATCGCATGTGGGCGATCATGGGCCAATCACCACGACACCACTACTTCCACGACACAAAAAGCACCCACCACCAGTCCTGTACCAAAGAATTTCCATAATGACCCACTTATCGTCGAAACTAAAAGCGGTCTTGTCAAAGGTTACGCCAAAACGGTTATGGGCCGTGAAGTGCACATCTTCACCGGTATACCTTTCGCAAAGCCTCCTCTAGGACCTTTAAGATTCCGTAAACCGGTCCCAATCGATCCATGGCATGGGGTCCTCGAGGCGATGGCGATGCCAAATAGTTGTTATCAAGAACGATACGAATACTTTCCTGGTTTTGAGGGAGAAGAAATGTGGAATCCAAACACAAACATTTCTGAGGATTGTCTGTATCTAAACATTTGGGTGCCACAACACTTGCGAGTCCGTCATCATCAAGATAAGCCTCTTACTGAGAGGCCGAAAGTGCCAATACTAGTGTGGATTTACGGTGGTGGCTATATGAGCGGCACGGCAACCCTCGACCTATATAAAGCGGATATAATGGCTTCTTCCAGTGACGTAATAGTCGCTTCCATGCAATATAGGGTTGGTGCATTTGGATTTTTATACTTAAATAAATATTTTTCACCGGGGAGTGAGGAGGCGCCAGGCAATATGGGTCTTTGGGATCAACAACTTGCCATTCGTTGGATTAAAGATAATGCTCGTGCTTTCGGTGGTGATCCTGAATTGATTACCTTGTTTGGAGAGTCGGCTGGCGGTGGGAGCGTTAGTTTACACATGTTATCGCCAGAGATGAAAGGATTGTTTAAAAGAGGTATCCTACAATCTGGAACTTTAAACGCTCCGTGGAGTTGGATGACAGGAGAAAGGGCACAGGATATTGGAAAAGTTTTAGTTGACGATTGTAATTGCAACAGTAGCCTTTTAGCAGCCGATCCAAGTTTGGTAATGGATTGTATGAGAGGCGTGGATGCCAAGACCATATCAGTACAACAATGGAATTCGTACACTGGTATATTAGGATTCCCATCAGCACCAACAGTGGACGGTGTGTTTTTACCAAAAGATCCGGACACAATGATGAAAGAAGGCAATTTCCATAACACCGAAGTACTTCTTGGAAGTAATCAAGATGAAGGTAAGTTTTTGTCGACTTCATAATAACATGCTGCGGTATGCGGACTCGTTATTACCAAGAGACGAGCGTTCACTGTTTTATTAACCACCGTAATTGTTTTAAAATTAATAGCTTCAAATATTTTGCAAGTAATGTATATTAAATATTGGTAACTATACCATCATATACCTAATATACGTTATTATTTAGTACCGACTTAATCATAACAAACGAGGATTAAATTACAATTTATAAAGCGATGAATTCTGAGAATTAGTTAGCAGTGAGAATAAACGAGATAAACGGTGCGTATAAAATATCATTTGTTTTTATCAAAATTGTGATAATTTATTTTTTATTGTAAAATATGTAAGTTTTGGCTTTTGTCCATCAAGAGGTTTCCAATAATAATTTAGGAAAAAACAATGAAAAAAATATGATGTTTGACAATATTATCCTGTCCTGAGGACATGAATGCCGTAGAAACGTCATTTCATCAGATGGTGTCTCAAAGCTAGGCTTATTAAAAACTAAACCAACAAAAACATACGATGTCAACATGTTGATACTGCCGACATGGCACGGTACGGTATAGTGATCGCAAGGGCAAAATACTACGCAGCTCTACGAGTTACTATAGTAACATAGTTATATGCGTATAATTTTGCTGTTGTACCCGTGGGCAGGCCTATGAGGCCAAATGCGTAGACAGATATAATTTGAAAAACAAACGAATTGAGCCTTAAGTACGACCGCAGAATATGGCTTATCAATATTTGTTGTAGACTTCGAGGTCGTTTCTGTCTAGAATTCGCACTCGCACATATCGGCGACGTAGCTGGGCGACGCGCCTGCGCAAATCTATGTAGACACAACAACAACATGCTGTAGATTTCTAGTCGTACTACCAGGTACTACAGACTCGCCCACGTAGCTCGGCGCCACCCCACCCACCCTACCTCGCCCCCAAGCTGTTGCTACGCACCCCCACTCTCGAGGAGCGACTACAGGTTCAGCAAAGGACAACTTTTACAAAATGAGACATTTTATTGGTACAGAGCTTTGTTTATTAAGCTTACTGACAATATTCTACGATTTTTAAAACAGAAGGAATACTCTTGCTTTTATTTTAAAAAATGGTAAGAAGTTTCCATTGTTTATTCAGGTAAAAGAAATAAATAAAATTTTAATTCTTTACAAATATATTTTTTAAAAAGACACTAGGTATTTAAAAAAACATAAAATTTGCCAGAGTCATTAAGCCAATTATTTTGAACTTGAAACTTGTCGGGTTCAAGGTTAGTAGGTATGAACGCTTTATCAAATAGGCGTAATTTTGCCGCGCTTGCGTAAACCGAATTTCACATGGTCGTATGTTTTTAATTCCCGATGCAAACAGAGTTTAACACGACTTTTATTTAGGAATTGGTTTTAATCCAAATGTATATATATATAATATATATTTTACTTTCTAAATAAAGGGAAAAGGAATCTTCAAATTGCCTAAATCGGCAATTTAAAGATTCCTTTTCCCTTTATTGAGAAAATAAAAAATCATATAGATTACTGCCCGTTTTTTTTCCAGTAAATGTGACTGTAATGTGAGAAGCAGACTAAAGTGCCTGGGTATGCGTACATCCAAATCCATAAAGAATTAGGTTATGTACAAAAAAGACGTGGCACGTATTTATGCACGTTTACATAAATCATAAGATGAAACTTGTTCAGAACATAAAATCTTATTTTGCAAGCTGTCGTACAAGTGAGGAAATTGCTAGATACATGGAACAAGCTTGATTCTGTACCGGTCTATGCACAGTCGAATCCGGTACGGATTAGTTATCCGGTTTGGTCCTTTTTGAAAATAAAGCTTACTTTAAATTTTTTTGAACTAATATAATAATGTAGATGTCAAAGATCGACAAAGATTGAAATTTTTCGAATTTGATGTTATGCTACTATACACGTAGTTTAACTGTGTCATTAGTCATATACTCAGGAAATTCTTCTAACGAAATAAAATAAATTAATCAGTTGTGTGTTTATACTCTTTATTTACCAATATAGGTACTGCTGACTTATCCCACAGGATCTATTGTAGGTACCTAAATCTCATATTATCGATTATAAATTGTTGAAAAATCGTATTGATTTTATGAAAGTAGTTTTAAATTATATCTTAAATAGAACAGCACAAAACCGGGTGAACCAAACCTGACAATAACCAAAGGATAGTCTGTAGTCGTCGTAACACGTTTTATTCTTCGTAGTACTCAGAACGGAGATTGCAACGGTGTTACATTGCTGTAATGATTCGATACATAATAAACACTTAACCTAAATTTGTCTTAAACCTAACTTAAATCTAAATATCAAATTTATACCAAACCTTAAATCTACATATAAATACAGCATAATAATATTTGCACCTCTATAAGAATAACTTAGCTTCAACAAACAAACTGACGTCCAGTACTGATTTTAGTATAGATAAATTACCGGTTAGCGACACGGCCAGTGACAATGCACGGCGAACGCCGCGCCCCCTGCGCGCGAGTAGGGATAAGACTACTGACCGTCAACTTGTCGAGAGAATACGTGCGCTCGCTTTTAAAAAGACGACATCATTAAATATCGTGCTTTTAATTACTCTCTAAGTGCGTACGTTATAGTTCGCAATAATCTGTACATATCTATAAGTGCTTTCTACTGCGCCACTAGGCAAAAAAAACTAAGAATTGAAATCATACGTGAATATTGTGACCCCGTTATCGGGTAAGTTGTGCTTTTATTAGCTATGCGTACAGTGCATAATTATTATATCCACACCTTGTGTATTTTGGTTTTTATGTAATTAAGTAGATTTATTAATTTAGACCAGTGCTTTGTGAATTCCTATAAATGCATACCTTCATACCTAACTTTATTTCTGTGTACCGACATAGTGTTTTAATATTTAGCTTAACATTTTAAATTCTATATATATTTCGCTGATTAAACTATGTGAGTCCTTCCGCTTGCTTTAAACCGTGACTGCCGCACCTTAGTTAACTAATTTGTAGAAAAATGTAATTAATAGAATCGTTCGCTTTGCCTTTACCGCCTTCCGCAGTCACGGTGAAAGTTTGGGCGTATACTTATGGTCCACCCGTGCCTGATTCCAGGGTCTTAAGTTCACCCTTAATAACCGAGGAAAGAAAAAGCGGGGGGTAAGACCTACTCGGCTAGAGACGAAGACGCCCCGCTGTCCCCCAGATCTTCGGATGCGGACAACCCAGGAGCGTACGGTTCTTATGCTGTCAGTGCAAGCTAGGGTATCGTGTCTTTTAGTAGACTAGGGTAGCGAACCCACTTCCCGGCCAATAAATTTGTTTCAATAAATTATTTTTTTATAACATATATATTTTTTTTATTTACCGTTTACGTATAGACGTAACAGTGGCGCCCAACGTGGGGCTTAGACGTACTCTAGGCTTGCACTGACATTTTTGTAGATAGTTTTCTTTGGTGATGGTTACAGTCAACGTTTTTTTATGTGAAACGATATTGTTTCTGGTCTAATAGTGCGTTGTTAACATGTTTTAAAGATATGTTATTATTATAAATTGTAACTTGCTATTAACAACACACTATTTAAGCCTAAAATCTTTTTGAAGAAATTGTCTATTCTACAATTATTTTTTTCTCTCACTACCTGCCTTAACTACCCACATATAAACAAAATCGTTACTATTCATTTTATTTTGTAACAGAATGGACAATTTTTAAACGAACAATCAGTTCTCCTAATACCATCTGATTTTGCAACTTATTTCTATTTTCTTGTTATTTTGTTGTGTTGTATTTTGTCGTATGTTAAATAATTTAGCGTAACTATTTATGTGCCGTATATGTAGTTGAGCTTAAGCTTTAGTAACTTAATAATTGCACAACATATCAGATAACGATCTTATAAGAATAAATACCGGCATATAATATATTTACTTAAATAATATAAATAATTAGTTACATTACGGTTTTCGAGGTTTATGTCGAATTATTTTAAATAACTAAGTATGTCTAAACAAATTAAATACCTGTCTTTACAAAAATCGGAGCTTGAATATGAGGTTGCGATTAGAGGCGAAGTACCAGCTAGTAATGTTCCGGACCTTAGAAAACAAATTACAAAACAGGCAAAAAGTTTTCCTTCTGAAGACATATTGGAATCTCATCTAGAATTTGCAGATGATATCAAGGGTGCTAAAGACAGCTTATCAAAATTAAAAAATAACATTCTATCTCTTAAAACTAAATATGATAATAATTTATTTAATAGATGTGAAAACCTTGCTCACCATATATATCACCGACTTAATAGAATTCAACCTACGACATCGGAAGATACATTATATTACAAAGATTGTTCGCAGAAACTAGAAGCTTTCTATAAGGAACTAGCTTCTCTCGTTACAGTTACTCCTGTGAAAAGTAATAGCGAGTCGGAAGACGTACCTGTATCTAATATTTCGGTCAGCTGTGACCGGGGCATTGCTGCGGAATTAGCCAAGTTAAAGTTTGATGGCAAATCGTGTGTTCGAGCTTTCATTCAAGATGTTGACGAACGCATAAAGGCCAGAAATATAAAGCCAAATCGGGTATTGGCTTTTGCCACAGAAATATTCACAGGTGACGCCCTGCACTGGTTCCGCAGCGTTCGTAATTCTATTGATACTTGGGAACAATTAGTTATTTTTTTAAAGAGGGATTTCGTGCAATTCGACTATGATTACAGACTAATGAACGAAATACGTTTGCGTACTCAGGGGGAATCAGAGTCTATTATTATATATTTTGCTATAATGGAGGGTATGTTCTCAAGATTGTCCAAGGTAGTTAGTGAAGAGGAGAAACTAGAAATACTTTTACATAATATTAGACCTTGCTACGCTAATACACTAGCCTGCTCACCAGAGATTAAATCTATTTCGGAATTGCGCACCATATGCCGTAATTTCGAAAACTATCAGACTCGCGTATTACAATTTAGAGAACCCCCAAAGATAACAGCAGATACTTTAGCCCCTGAATTCGCTTATACTAAGCCAACTACTAGTTCCAGTTCTTCTTATATGGCTTACAAAGGCGCTAAAAACTATAACACTAGTGCTATTAATATTCCTCAGGTTAATGCGATGCAAATTAACAACAAGACTTCTAATTCTGTATTCTGTCCGAGATGCCGCAGTAACACACATTCCTTAAAAAATTGTAAAGAACCTAGGTTCATCATTTGTTTTAAATGTGGCAAAAAGGACTTCCGTTACCCAGAGTGCCCTAACTGTAACAGTCCTCCTCAAGAATCTAAATCAAAAAACTGATAAGAGATTGTAGCAACATACAAAAATTTAATCCTGATGAGTGGAATAATTGGCTTAACTTTGTAAATACGTTTTTTAAAACTTACAATACTGTTGCTGCAATCAAAAACTATGTTCCTTCTAACGACCCTAGGCCCTACGTTAAGGTAAATATTATAAACAACTCCTTAACTATGTATGGCTTATTAGACTCTGGTTCTGCTGTGAGTGTTATTGGAAATGATTTTCACTTACATCTAAATAAATACTTTTTACAAATTGATAATTCTGAAATTATAACAATCACCGCTGCTGGTGGTCAACCTATGCAGTCATTAGGTTTTATGTTTCTGCCCTTGTTTTTCAATAATAAATGCGTCGTTATCAAGGCTCACGTTGTACCTGAAATTAAAACATCTCTAATTCTAGGTATTGATTTCTGGACCAAATTCGAGATATTTCCTAATAATATTAAAGACATAGAACTTCTTAATAATGATAACCCTAGCCTATTTGAAGTTTCTAACCCTACCATCACAACAATGTCTACTGAACCTATTATAAAGTCCTACGCTACCCTTGATGCTTCTCAAAAAGCACAAATTGACGACATAGTCGGTCAATTTGAACAAGTGTCTTTCGAATTAAAGGGTCTCGGGAGAACTCACTTAATAGAACACCGAATAGACACGGGTGATGCGGCACCTATTAGGCAAAGGTACTATCGCATGTCTCCCGAAAAGAAAAGAATTATAATCGATCAGGTTGATGAAATGTTAGCCTTAGACGTGATAGAATCCTGTGAAAGTCCATGGTCTTCCCCTGTGCTTGTTGTAGACAAAAAGGATGGCAAACCGCGTTTCTGTCTGGATAGCAGAAAACTAAATTCTGTTACAAAGAAAGACGCTTATAATCTACCTTACGTTTCGGAAATTTTAGATAATCTTAGAGACGCTAAGTTCCTGTCTAGTATTGACCTATCTAAATCGTTTTGGCAAATACCTATTGCTTCAGCCGATCGTGACAAAACCGCCTTCTATGTACCTGGAAGAGGCACCTTTAGATTTAAAGTTACTGCCTTTGGTTTATCTAATGCTCCAGCCACGCAACAAAGGTTAGTCGATACCTTGTTTGGCCCTGAATTTGAACTGAAAGTGTTTTCTTACCTGGATGATATTGCAATAATTAGTAACTCATTTCAGGAACACGTCACTCTATTGCACCGCGTTCTAGAGAGGCTAAAAAGCGCTAACCTTACTGTAAACTTAGCTAAATGTCAATTCTTTAGGAAAGATTTACGATATCTTGGTTACATTATTGACGAGCATGGTCTCCGTACTGACCCGGCTAAGGTAGAAGCGATTTCTAATTTCCCTATCCCCACCACTAAAAAGGAGGTTAAAAGATTTCTGGGCACGGCATCTTGGTATAGACGCTTTGTGCCAAACTTCAGTACGATAGCTGGTCCACTTAATAAACTTACCTCTAGTAGTAAAAAGGCACCGCCTTTTGAATGGACTCCGGAAGCTGACGAAGCCTTCCACAACCTAAAATCTTATCTAGTGAATGCACCAGTATTAGCATGTCCTAATTTCGATTTCAGTTTCGATGTTCATACAGATGCAAGTAATTTCGGGGTAGGCGCCATGCTTTCGCAAACGATAAAAGGTGAGGAGCACCCAATAGCATACATGAGCAGATCTCTCAGTGGAGCTGAACGTAACTATAGCGTTACCGAAAGGGAGGCCCTCGCTGTCCTTGTCGCATTAGAGCATTGGCGGTGCTATCTCGAAAACGGTAAAACATTCACAGTCTTTACGGACCATTCCGCTCTTAAATGGTTTTTGTCCCTCTCTAATCCAACCGGTCGCCTCGCCCGCTGGGGTGTAAGACTTTCCTCGTTCGATTTTGAAGTCAAACACCGCCGAGGCAAGGACAACGTTATACCGGATGCTCTGTCTAGATGTGTACAAGTGTCCGCACTACGCAGTCTAGAGGTTGCACCTACTACCACTACAGACACTTGGTACCTGAATATTTTTGTTGGATGTAACCAGTCCCAGTCAAACTTTCCTAACTATAGAGTTGAAGATAATACATTGTATAGGTTCGTCAAAAGTAAAAATCCGCTAATTTCGGAATATGAGTGGAAGGAAGTTATTCCGCAGGAGTTACGTGAGAAAGTAATAAGCGACAACCATGCCGAACCAACAGCTGCTCATTTGGGCATCTTTAAGACCTATAAACGCCTTCTTTTATCGTATTACTGGCCTGGCATGTATGCAGATGTGGTCAGATTTGTTGGTGAATGTAGTACGTGTTTAGCCTATAAACATGCCGCTCATAACACCCTAGGAAAAATGGGCCGTCCCAAAGACTGTGCCCGCCCTTTCCAAACACTTTCTATAGATCTTGTAGGTCCTCTACCTAGTAGCAGAAAACAAAACAATTACATTCTAGTAGTTAATTGCTGTTTCTCTAAATACTGCCTAATATTTCCACTACGACAAGCTACTGCTGTCGCTGTCTGTAAGCATCTTGAGGACAACGTCTTTCTTGTACATGGTATCCCAGAAACCATAATTATGGATAACGGGACACAGTTTGCAGGTCGCGAGATGGAGGGACTATTGAAAAAGTATAAAGTACCTAAAGTGCATTTCACTCCTAAATATACTCCTCAGGTTAACAACGTGGAGAGGTATAATAGGACTATAATCACATCTATATCGACATTCGTAAATGACGACCACAGGAGTTGGGACGTTAATTTATCTAAGATACAATTCGCTATTAATAACTCCGTGAATGAAGTAACGGGTTACACACCCTCCTTCTTAGTACATGGAAGAGAATTAGTAACTTCCGGTTCTCACTACGTTGATAATGACAATAGTAATGAGATTCTGTTCCTACCTCGTGATATATATGCTGAGAATTTAGGTCACTTAGCGGAAATATTTAATAAAGTACAAGCTGCTCTTTGGCACAATCATCAAAAATCATGCCAACGTTATAACTTGCGTCGTAAGGATGTCGAATTTAATGTGGGAGACGTCGTGTGGAAACGCTGTTTCTTTCAAAGTGATAAGGGTGCACGTTTTTGTAAAAAACTTGCACCTAAATTTGAAAAGTGTAAAGTAATTGAAAAGAAGTCACCACTCGTCTACGTGCTAGAGGACATGAATGGTCGTAATCTAGGAGTTTGGCATGTAAAGGACCTTAAGTTAAAGTTAACGACTTCGTAATCCTAACTTGTAATTGGATGTTAGCATTACGGATTTTTCTAACCTCGAAAAATCCTTATCTGGGAAGGGGGGTACTGTTACATTGCTGTAATGATTCGATACATAATAAACACTTAACCTAAATTTGTCTTAAACCTAACTTAAATCTAAATATCAAATTTATACCAAACCTTAAATCTACATATAAATACAGCATAATAATATTTGCACCTCTATAAGAATAACTTAGCTTCAACAAACAAACTGACGTCCAGTACTGATTTTAGTATAGATAAATTACCGGTTAGCGACACGGCCAGTGACAATGCACGGCGAACGCCGCGCCCCCTGCGCGCGAGTAGGGATAAGACTACTGACCGTCAACTTGTCGAGAGAATACGTGCGCTCGCTTTTAAAAAGACGACATCATTAAATATCGTGCTTTTAATTACTCTCTAAGTGCGTACGTTATAGTTCGCAATAATCTGTACATATCTATAAGTGCTTTCTACTGCGCCACTAGGCAAAAAAAACTAAGAATTGAAATCATACGTGAATATTGTGACCCCGTTATCGGGTAAGTTGTGCTTTTATTAGCTATGCGTACAGTGCATAATTATTATATCCACACCTTGTGTATTTTGGTTTTTATGTAATTAAGTAGATTTATTAATTTAGACCAGTGCTTTGTGAATTCCTATAAATGCATACCTTCATACCTAACTTTATTTCTGTGTACCGACATAGTGTTTTAATATTTAGCTTAACATTTTAAATTCTATATATATTTCGCTGATTAAACTATGTGAGTCCTTCCGCTTGCTTTAAACCGTGACTGCCGCACCTTAGTTAACTAATTTGTAGAAAAATGTAATTAATAGAATCGTTCGCTTTGCCTTTACCGCCTTCCGCAGTCACGGTGAAAGTTTGGGCGTATACTTATGGTCCACCCGTGCCTGATTCCAGGGTCTTAAGTTCACCCTTAATAACCGAGGAAAGAAAAAGCGGGGGGTAAGACCTACTCGGCTAGAGACGAAGACGCCCCGCTGTCCCCCAGATCTTCGGATGCGGACAACCCAGGAGCGTACGGTTCTTATGCTGTCAGTGCAAGCTAGGGTATCGTGTCTTTTAGTAGACTAGGGTAGCGAACCCACTTCCCGGCCAATAAATTTGTTTCAATAAATTATTTTTTTATAACATATATATTTTTTTTATTTACCGTTTACGTATAGACGTAACAACGGACACGTTTGAGTCTTGAAAGGATTTCCCAGTACTTCGTAAAGGCTCAAAGTTATATCAACGACTGCATAAGACTTAGAAAAATAAAAAGGAGAGCAATAAAGAAAGTAGTACGTTTGCATTAACGTTGAACTGTGTACCGTTTAATCAAAGTGAAAGCTTGCAATATCAGTTGAGTAAAGCTTAAACTCTTTTCATATTAAAAACAGTATTGTTTCTACGTGAATAAGCTACTGCTTTATTGATATTCTGCATCGATATAAGGACTTATTCGATAAGGTGTTGAGTATCGATCCCTTGACTCTGGTTCTGAGTACCTCAAGAGCGAGATTAGGGAGATTAGCCTTAGTATAGATTTCTATTGTTTTCCACCATGACACCAGCATATATTAATCTTTATCTCCTTGCTAATAATGATGATGTTTTTGGATGATGATATTTCTAACATGATTATGTTAGAAGTCCTTCTCATAGTATACCTAAGTATTAGGAATTAGAGCGTGCATTTTTGACTGCGCCCAAACTTGTACACGTGTCTTCGTTGGTATTGACTAGCGAAACTACTGTCAGTTACGATAAATAATATAGAATTTTAGTACCTAGAACTGCGTCATTCTCGGAGGAATATTTTACTTAGGAACAAACGCCAACTTCCGATTTTGAGTTCAAAGGAATTATTCTCATTGTTGCTACGTTTTGTAATACCCATAAAACGTTTAATACCCATTGTGTTGCTTGAATAAAGAATAAGAATTTTCTTTATTTAATATCCTAACCTATTACAGTCATCATTAGAAATCGCGGATGGTTTATGAGTCGATTAAGTTATTTATTTCACCTTTAAAGTTAACGCAGCATTGTGTTTTGGTTGAAGAATACTGTAGCGCCCTTCGTAAAATTAGGTATACTTCCTAATTACTGGACAAATGAGACTTACGAACTATAAATAATGTCTCTCAAATGAGGAGCGCGGTGCGGTGACATTCAGATCTTAACCAAACAAGGATTTGGGTGGCTAGATACTGTTAAGGGCAACACTCACTTCGTTGTATATAAAAAAATGGTTATCTGTAAAGTCAGTTTACGGACGATCATTTTACTTGATAACGTCTTGAAAACATCGATGACATTGTAATAAACAACCATGCCTGTGACAGCTTTAGTCGACCCGGGGGTATGCGCGCGCATGCGCCCATCGGCCACAATACTTCAACCCATCAGCAGACGGAACATGACTGACAGTGAAACTTAGCCTATTAGCAGGCGGAACGTGACAACTGTGACACTTTTTCATGCTGCACCGGGTCAACAATTTATAAGACGTTCTCACGTAAAAAAAGGGTGCTTACTGATCTCGTATAGTCCAGTAGTATAAAATTCCTCATTAATCATCACTGAGTAGTTACATGTTACAGATCGAGGGTGATAAGTGGTTTTCCTCCATATAAATTATCAATTTGGCATATGGAAGTCTCGGGCTCGATTCATGGATCTGGACTTAAAATGTATCTACCTTTCATAAATGCAATTATCATAATCAATTTAGGATGGATTTACGCCATGTGACGACTGATTAAATCAGTTCCTCATTATTATTATGGTTTTGAGCTTGTATTGTCTCATTGTTGTGCAAACTCCTTCATACTCCTTCTTCAATTTTTATTTCAAATTCCTGCAAACTGTTTTGGTTGGCACCCCCTTTACCAACTGTTTGGTTTGAAACTGTCACTACTCTGACTCACTCAGTGTGACAAACAGTCACTTTAATGTGAAGTAGTAACGACAGAAAGTTTTATGAAACTTTAGTTGTATCGTGAGCAAACGAGGACATCTATAGTTTAATGATTCTAATTTCGACTGGGCTTCTGAGTTCAATTCCCACATGGTCGAAATCTAAAAGAATGTTTGTAAAGTCCCTCGCGTCACATGACTATATCCATGGCATTATATATGCCTCTAGAGTGACAGGTGTCTTAAAAGTTTCGAAAAATCCTAAATACATACTTACAAGTATTAACGTACAACCTTCACATATGCACGAATATTCACAGATTTTCATATGTGAGAAATGCGCGATAAACATACTTTTCTAGAAACATTTTACTCCCGGTCTCCACTTGACCCTGACCCAGCCAACATAGATTGCGAGGTTCCAATGTCGCGCATTACGAATATAAGCCCACAGATATAAGATATATACTTGTTTATTAACTAAGTACCTACCTTTTTGATAAAACTTCATAATTATGTATAGGGTATGTTCACAAACGACATGTTTGAGTATGTTATGTTAACAGAAGCAGAAAGCATCACAGAACCCGCCTAGAAATCGCTCATGGACATGGATTTTCGGAACACCTTTGATAAAGTGGTCCGACATTTTGTGTCCATGAGCAATGTTGCGCATATTCGACTGCCTCTGTGGCGCGGTGGGAGTGTATCCGACTGCTACGCAAGAGGTCGTGGGTTTCAAGTTTAAGTTTCAAGGGTGTCGATACGCGCATGAAGAAAATGAATGATGCATTTAATTGTTATTATGTCAAATGATTTTCAACATATATAGAAGTCATCCTACCGAGCGCAGGAGTTACCTTTAAATAAATTAGTAAAATACCTATATAAACTAGACTAGGTATCTACTATTTGATTTTTGTTTCACATTAATCATGTTATTTTTACTTACTTACCTTTTAATTTCAACTCATATTTTTTTAGGATTTAAGATTTAAAACAAAGAATTGTTAAGTTACTTAAATTCTTTTTATGCTTACAAACAAAATTTAAAAGTAACAATGTAAGTATTCAACAATACCTTTCCCTAATTTGTTTAACGATTTCTTTTACGGAAAAATCTTTTGATGTGTACATAAACTCTCAGACGTCCAATTTTCTCCCAAATGTAATAGAATAAGACGTTCATTTGACGGATTCTGGAGACGGTATTTACATTGTACGAAAGTATTATTTTATGTAGAAAAGATTTACATAAAAATGGCGTGCTGAAATGTATAGGTCTTTTCACACGAAGGTCGAATAACAAAGAGGTTTAGACAGTAAATACGAATATTTCAAATTGATTCGATTTTAATTATGATGGTATCTGAACGTAGTCTTTTTTCATGTACCAAAGCGAACGCGGTTGTGCATAAGGCAAGACCAATTCTCACCTTCACGAATTTAATCAGTTAAATATAACTGTTGGTGTTAGTCAGTTTTTAAATTGCATATCATGCAAATTAAAAATTGGCTATCTATTAGGTAGACACATATTATTATTTAATAACTTGTCCTGACTGGCTTATTCTTCAACCCAAAGCCTAACGACGAACCTAAAATTTTGGCAGTAGATGGCTTTTATGTTGTAGGCATTAGCTAATTCATTGATTTTTGGAAATTTGTCCTTTGAGGATAAAATAGGGGTTGCTTAAGTGTATGAAACTTCTTCAGTTTTAAAGTAAAATCTGTGAAATTTTGTGTTTACCTTTATTGGGCTTAAATAAGAAACACGTGTTTCAGCGTTTTTGGAAATCAATCCTTAATAGGATAAAACCATTTCTGCGGGAATCTGTAAACCACAGATATAATAAATCAACTTTGTTGATGTGTGTATATACACACATCAACAAAGTCTAGGGATATTTAAATCTGGAGTTTATCGTGACCTCATAATATAAAAACTGTTTGAATTGTAGTAAAAGTTTGATTGCGGAATTAAAACTACGTTATTCTAATTTCAAAATTTTAAAAATATATAAAATCAATGGAACACACAACAGTGGCGTCTCAATTGTTTGTTTAGTCTAAATAAAAGTGGCAAAATTTAAATTTAACTGTTTGGAGGTCGTAATTTAAGTAATGAAGAAATGTTGAGAGCGTTGGGAATGTTAGAAGCCGTTGCTGTCCAACTCGTGGTTGCTGACGCCCTGAGGACCAGACAAAACGTGATTTTCAGGTTGTGGTCACGTTATCGTATAACTGGGAGTGTAGCAGAGCGGCACTAGTGAAAGAATCGTCTTACCAATAGCGTGGTAAGACCGAAAAAATCTACGAAAGTAATTTTCAAAATGTAGCAAATTTAATGATTTATTTAATGAAATATTATATATATATTATAATACTTTTAATTTTATTTTTAATTATAGATTATAAAATTCGGATTCTTACTTACAAGTTTGTTAACAAAATAATAAGATTTTTTATAATCAACAAAATACGGAATATCCCTAGACTTTGTTGATATGTACATGTACATACTACATCAGTATACAGTAATACATCAGTTCGTATTGCGGTACCAACTTATAGTAGCTAGTTGACATTGAAATCTTTGATTTTCCTCGTTTGCCATTTTATTATTATGTACCTAGGCAGTTATCGGGTTACTATGAATAAGGATATATTACTTAAGAGCGTATTGTTACGTCTATTAATACTTATATAAATCCGTTTAAGACGATCCAACTGTTTCAAATGGATTAATAATTATAAATATTAACATTCTTTAGGTAGGGTTATTTATTAATTTCTAGGGCAACTAATAAACATAGTAAAAATATATATGTATAACTAGCGGCCCGTCCCGGCTTCGCACGGGTGGGCATGGGATCCCTAATTTTTTTAGTAATTGCGACTATAATTAAAGATCTAAGCTATCCTATCTCTCATGTTGGACCAAACTGCATATTGCGTGCAAATTTGAACGAAATCTGTTAAGCGGTTTAGGAGTCCATCGCGGACAAACTTCGTGACTGCAGATTTATATATATTAAGAATGATTAAAAACATACATTATTATATTTTATGTATAAATTAAATCCTAACAGAATGACAATCTGGCTTACGATTTTTTTTCACGTAAAAAACAATATTGCACAATATTGTTGTGTACACTGTATGTATATGGGGTTTCGCTGACGCCTCGATTTGTACCGCATTAGGACTTTCGTAATAAATTAAATAGGTTTAGATGGCCAACTCCCTACAAAAGTGCGCGCACGTATTACAGTGTTCATAACAATATTGTGCAAAATGCCTGTTTCCCGAAAAAAAAAAAATCGCTATATATATATATACTTTTTTTTTTGTAATGTTGCTAGCTAGTTTTTTTGATACTGATACAAGAACGAACACGAAATTCTTCCAGTTATTTTTTTAACACCTTGTTTATTAACAATCAGGATTACTATAATAAATAAATGCCATTATTTTCTTTCTTTCAATATCAGTTTTAATATTTTATACTAGCTGACCCGCGCGTATCTGATACTTTGTATGCGTAAGTTTCTCTCTGAATTCTTATTTTCTCAAAAAATAATTAAACATTTTGAAGTTTGTGCCTAAACGTAAAACTACATTTCCTGGGACCAACTTCAAAATGATATATTTTTTTTATTGTTGTACCTATATTATTGTTTGCTTTTTAGTTTTCTTAAATTTATTTTGAAAATCGATTTTTATTTTTTTGTAAAAATTTTTTTATATTTTATCTCATGTTCTAATTTTTAAATCAATGAAATTTGCATCAGTCCTCTAACATCTTAATAAAGTAATCTTTATTTTCACTTAACTTTGATTTATTAACCAGACTAGCGCAAGTTACTATAATGATTTACCTGTTTAAACCTGCCTACCCAAGAGTGGTGACGGGAAAAAAATAGACAACCTAACGTTTGCTTATTCTACGGGCTTCATTTTTTCGATTGGTATGGAATTGGTCTATTTACCATACAAGTGAAAAGATTAAAAAAAAATTGCTAATGAATCATATTCTGGACTGTAATTTATTAATATATTTAATTTGATATAAAATACTTTTCATCTATTAACCAGTTCGGTAAAGGTCGCTGTATACTGGGATCTTAGCCTATTATTAATCATCTAAACTGATTTTCCACCACATAATGAAACATCTAAAACTAAATTTATTTTAAAAAACCTATAGACGTCGATTTGAAATTGATTTATTTGTTTTGGACAGAGACTGTGTACCACAGACTCACACGTAAAAATTACAACATTTCTCTTTTTGCATCGGGAGTTTAAAAAGGCTTCCTTAAGCCAAGGCCGCACTACCGCTGAAACTTAGAAATTCGCCGTCAAGACTATCTACTTCAGTAAACGAAAAGGAAAAGCAAGTACACTTCAAGTCTTTACCGACGTGCAAAATAAATTGTATAATGCTTCGTATTTTCTATATAAGAATTTCACGTATTTCTCGCTACAGAGTAACAAGTCTTGTTCCGCTTTGTTGACTGCTCGTATCCGATAGTTCGTTAGTTTCCACGATGGTGTGACAAGCTTATTTCACCTTATTTATTAGTTTCAGATGTCATTGTTTAGGTTCTCATATTTCTGAATAGACGTGCTTCACTTGTCGAACTCAATTTAATGATACAATAATTATCGCAAAGAAGGCGACTGCTTTATAATTATGGTTCGTTGAAATGTTCAAGCTCTAATGTTTTAGAATTGATGTAAATAGGTTTTTGCTGTTTGTTTTTATTTTCTTGAAGTGAACTTTCAAGGTAGTCTTTATTTGATTTGGAATTAAGTGGTTGTTATGACAGTCGGATCTGAACATTTCAGTGCCTCGACGTTTAGTTTACCAATATTGCTTAATAAAATTTAGTTAAGAAATATATATTGGTATCGTGGAGCTGCTTTTTAGGGTTCCGTGGCCAAGATAGCAAAACGGAACCCTATAGTTTCACCGGTGTGATTTTTTTTCTCAGCTATCCGATCATGAAAGGCGTCGTTGGCTAGGTCTTTTAAAATGTTTAGGGGTTTTAAATATCATTTGTATTTGTATTTGATTTAAAGATCCATTTGGAAATTATTAAAGTTGATTTTTTTGTTAGAGTCAAGTGCCAGCCAGCAAATGGTTGTTTTTGGAGATATGAAAACATAGTAGTAAAGTAGTACTTTAAATAATGAAATTAAAAGTAAAACTATCATAGATTATAAAATCCGTTTAAGTTTTACAAGTTTACGAGTGACAGTCGACCAGATGATAAGTAACAACATTTTCGTACAAATTCCATTGAAAACATATAAAATATAACGTTGTTGAAACAAAAACAACAGAAAACCCACTTCTTATACCCCATTATTGTGCTGAGCACCTACGAAACACTACATTGTGCGGGGCCCGAGATCCACTTGCCCGGTTTTTAGGGTTCCGTAACAAAATGGCAAAAACGAAACCCTTATAGTTTTGTCATGTCCGTATGTCATAGGCACATTACTCAAAAATCACGGCAGTAACTCAATGACGGTATATCCAATCAAGTCCGAAATCATTTTAGTTTCAAGTATTTATTAAGCGCTATCTTTTTGACTTTTTTGATAGACACAATTTATGCAACTTTCGGGGCGATTATTTCCAAAAATATTCACTTATTCAAAAATATTTATTAGAAACCTTAAAATGTCTTTGAAAGTCCACAATGTGTCGAATTATGTGCCACACGTATCAACGTGTTGTGAATTCAATATTGAGTATAATGCCTGTGACATATGGGCGGACAGACAGACAGACGGACATGACGAAACTATAAGGGTTCCGTTTTTGCCATTTTGGCTTCGGAACCCTAATAATAATCCCTATTACCCTTGGTCACGAGATAACTAGATCGGTGAATTTTTGTATTTAGCTTTTTTGCTTAATATAAAGAAACACGTATTTCAACATTTTTGGAAAATCAACCTCTAAAGGGGTAAAGTAGTAGTTGCAAGTTTGTATGGAACTCCATCAGTTTTGAAGTTAGATCTGTGAAATTACATATTTGGGTTTTTAGTTTAAATTAAATAAAAGGACTTCTAGCGTTTTTAAAAAATCAACCTCTAAGGGCGTAAAATAGGTGTTGCAAGTTGGTATGAAACTCCATCAGGTTTGTAGTTAGATATGTTAAATTTCGTATTTGGCTTTTTAAATAAAAATAAAGAAACACGTTTTTCAGCGTTTTTTTGAAAATCAACTCATATCCCTTAAGGGTTTCAAATTTGTATAGAACTCCGTTAGTTTTGTAGTTAGATATATAACATGTTGTATTTGATTTTGTCGCTGTAAATAAGGAAACACCAATTTGATCAAAAATAATGAAAGAATCAACCCTTTTGGGGGGTAAAATGAACTACAAAGGCGACAACTATAACTGGCTTTGTCAGTTTTCAATATTTTTGTATATGATTTCTTGAACTTAATATCTTGTTTGGTTGTCTGAGCTTTGTGCTATACGAAAAATAACGTAGTATATAAACAATAAGGTATCTCGTAGAAGTTTGGTTTCCATCTATTATGTTTACAGTAACTAATTTACAAGCTCTGGATTTTTCAACAACAAACCGCAATATAACGTGTCGGTCACAATTAGTGTTTAACCAGCCAGTCATGTCGAAACTCATTAACGTTTCATTTGTGATGAATTCTTTTGACTTCATTCGAGGGTGTTAAATGTTTTGACAGTAATGCGTGTTAATTATTTGTTGTTTTAACATATTCAATTGAAAAATAAACACATAATAGCTACTTGTTTTTAATTTGGGCACTCAAGGCTGTGACAAATTTATTACGACTGGCCTGTTGGCCTAGTGATTAGTGACCCTGACTGCAAAGTCTGAGGTCGTGGGTTCGATCCTCACCCAGGATAAAACTTTGTGTGATGAGCACGATGGTTTATTTTAGTATCTGGGTGTTATTTATCTATAGATAGATATATATATTTAAGTATTTTTATCAGTTGTCTTGCTTCCGTAGTACAAGCTCTGCTTAGTTTGGGATCAAATGGCGTTGTGTGAGTTGACCCAAGATATTATTATTGCTATTATTAAAAACCAGACAAGAGCATGTCGGACCATGCTGGGTGTAGGGTTCCGCAACCATTACTACAAATAAATGCATTACATACGAAAAACGATTTAAATAATTGCTCCAGAAAAGATGGCACTTATGATAATGTCGAAAGTAATTTTAGTGTATTTATAAAGCGCTACCTTTGTGTTTTTATTTTTTGGTCATCCGGTTAAAAAGATAAGGGGGGAGGGGGACAATTTATGCAACCCTCGACGCAATTATTAAAAAAAAGTTTCTTAGAAACCTTAAAATGTTTTGCCTTTAAAGACCTGACGAATGATGTGCCACGTTGACGTTTGCTAAATAAATATTTTCAGCTACTGTTACATGTATGGAATGCCCTAAAAATATTTATTTTATTATTTACCTATCAAACCAAATAACGGCTACTATAAGATACCTTTTACCAAATTTAATTAATATTTATTTAGTAGTCTTTGAGTAGCCTGTGACATACGGACGGACAGAGAAACAAAAGGACATGACGAAACTATAAGGTTTTGGCCATTTCGACTACGAAACCCTAATAATTACCATTTTTCAGGGTTCTATTGTTATGTTAGTAACATTGGTTGTGAATAGACCAAGTTAACATGCTATTTCAAGTTTTTAGGGTAACGGTACAAACCACGGAGAGTAAAAGGTAGATGAGCTTCATGATGGACTTACTAGCCGTGGGTCGGGTCGAGGGTTTTAAGCCCAAACATGACCTGTGATTAGAGTGCACACAAAATCAATTATTGACTTTGAAATCGACTTTAGTTTGTCGATTCTAAAATTTGATTATCACCTCTTAAAGGTACTTAAGTGTATGCTCAGTTAATGATTTTTAAAAAGACAACAAACTATAGTTACACTAAAATATCATTTCACAATTTTCTGTCCACAGCATGTTTCTTTAAAATTGTATACAACATTAGCATAATAAATTATGTATTCATTTCAGGAACCTATTTTTTGCTGTACGATTTCCTCGACTACTTTGAAAAGGACGGACCCAGCTTTCTGCAGAGGGAAAAATTTCTAGAGATTGTTGATACAATATTCAAAGATTTCTCTAAAATCAAAAGGGAAGCTATTGTGTTTCAAGTAAGTATCGTTTATATATTCGCGGTTAAGGTATCTTACTCAAAACATTATATTTCAATTTTCATCAAATCGTAAAGAACATTTTCAAACACACAACTCTTGGCCTCGTCAAAGTGTCAGAATAGTCTTTTCCATTCGGTTTTTCTTACGAGACAAATGTTCAAAACATGATAAGAAATCCCAAAAAACTAACTCAATTTCAAACATCCGACAATTAAATTTGTATTCACTCTATGTTACGTATGAAGTTGTGTTGTATGTTGTGTATAAAATAATATATTAAAAACAGGAATTAATGGGCATAACTATTGGTTACCAAAATTGGCTTGGTTGTTACTTAATTTTTTTAAAAAGTAAAGTCTTGTTGATGTAATTTCCTCTTCCCATATTCTTAAACGATATAATTTACCAAAACAATATGTACTTCTACATAATAAATTCGTTGTTGTCATATGTAACTAAAACTCTTACAAAGAACAAAGGACTTTCTAGAAACACTGATAAACTTTCAGGTCTCCAAACACTATCAAAATATGACGTAAGGTCGTACGATAAGGATTATGTTGTTTTAAAATACATAAGTACCAACCCTTGTTATGATGAGGGTCAAGACCTTTAGTTACGTGATAATTAGGGTACGACGAATTATTTTATCGTTCATACAACAGAGAAACATTGAAAGTACATTAACTATAATTATGTTAATTTCAGTTTTCTTTCAGTATGTGTATTTAAGTAGAACGAAAGGGTTGAATGATATTTTAAAAAATAATAAGTAAATAAAATATTTTTTTGACAAAAGAAAAAATGATGTTAAGTAAGTTAGTTAAGTAGAAAAAGATCTAGACTCCCTAAGATAAATAATATAAATATTTCATCACTTGGGCACTCAGGTACCATATAGACGGATTCCGATTTGTATTCAGTACGGGCCCTAGATCTAGGGAGTAAACAGTAGTGGTTCTGGATGCCAAGATCTGGCGATTAAGGCTAGCCCTAGGCGTATTTACTTCAGTGTTACCGTAACTAAGTGCGTTAGTGCGTACGTTACAGTGGAATTGGAGTCGAATCTTTACAGATGTAAGATGCAAAGATTCGGCGTATTTGATGCCGAATCATAATATGGCATAAATCATTATCTAAGTCCATAACCTAAAGATACGCCTAATACCTAAAAAGCAATGTGATTTCAACATCCCGACGACAATCGTCACTAAATAGGATGTCCCTCTCAAATTACCGACAATAATGCAGAAATGCTTTTCTCATTGCTGCACTTATTTCGTAATTTACCTATCAAGCAAATATCGACGTACGTAAGTTCGCTGCCGTGGTAATGTCGTGAATCATTCTCCGAGAAAAATAGTCTCCCAAGCGGAAGCATTCACGTAATGAAACCAATTAATTCTTATTGGTGTAATATATTTTCTTATGCCGCTATAAAAATAAAGGTGGAAATGTGTACGTTAGGGGTTTTACTAAACCTCACAAATTGCTAGGTAATCATACAGAAATATATTTAGGTCGGAACCAATTCAAAACCATAGTATTATAATATAGGAATACAGTAGCAATATTAAGTAATTCTTGCGAACACTAAACCTTTGTCCACAAATCAATAATACTTTTGCGATTCGATGGAGCATCACGGCGTAGTACAAAGGCAATATTTGTATTGTTCTTATGTCGCCTCTTCTTCAACTTCCATTTCCAAATATTGGCCGGTCCCTCTTTGCCCCGTAGTTTGTATCAGATAATAGAGCTAAAGCTGAATAGTTAGGTACAATGTTATATCGCTATCGCGTATAACAATTACAACAGGCGATATAATCACGATGCAATCGCGCGTCCACGAAATTCGCTGCTCCATCAATAAGTCACGCTGCCATTTTCTCTTTAGTAGTTTTAAATTGTTTTGTGGTTTTAAGTTTCTATTGGTTTATTTTGATTACAGTATACGGACTGGGAGGAAATTACGGATGGTTATCTTAATCAGAAAATGATTGCTGACGTTGTTGGAGACTATTTCTTCGTGTGCCCAACTAACTACTTCGCTGAAGTGCTGGCCGATTCTGGAGTCGACGTGTACTACTATTATTTCACACATGTGAGTACAAATCTTTAGACATTCAAGTGTATGCATGCTAAATGTTTTTTGCAGGTGAGTTAGGATTGTAAATAAACACCTACTATTGAAGAGCTTTCAGACAGTTACTCATTGAAAACACACCGTAAAATATTTGCTTTAGACTAGTTCGAAGCGACGGCGATCGTTAACGAGATAGAATTTTGACATATTTTCTATGGAGCTGATCGTGTGGTACTGGCATAAGAATAGGAAGCGACTAGGGGATTTATCATCGGCAGGCAGGCAGCAGCATCCTCTGCGTACTTTAAAGCCTTACTGCGATCGCCAATCCGCTTGCAAAGCGTGGCGTATATGGCTATTACCCCCAGGATCTAAGAAGTAGGTTCTACTGGGGAGACCCGTGCCCAGCAGTGGGACATCATATGGGTTGATATGTATTATGTCTTATAGAGCTAATGGCAAATATATATTTCAAGTAGCAAAATTGATTGATGGATAAAATATTGAAAACGGCCGTCACTCGTTTGTGGATTTGTTTATTTATCTGTAATATCTTTTATTCTTGTTTTATTATTTTGTCTATCATTTTCCTTAGTTTTTAGTAGGTACTCACACAAATACATAAGCTATGTGTAAGTTACAGCTATTGTCATGTAACGTTTGTTATTGTTGGACATACATTACAAACGTACTCAAAACATATTCTAAAATAGCCGTCCAAACCCCGTAGTCACATCAACATGGTTACGTTTTGAATAAAACATAGGCATTAGAGAATTAAACAAAGGCGGACGTAACACGGCCCAGGTGTTTATTTATTTTTGATGGAAGGACCATGGAGCATTAAACCTCGGTGGTGAAATAAAACGAAATTTCCTGAATACTTAAACGTCGAGTTTGTCGGCATCTGACGTTTGGTTCGGAGATATTCAAAGACCAGTCATTCCAGTGACGAAGACGTGCTTGAAACGGCAAACCGGTCTGAAGGCTAACACGTTAATTTGGCTAACGAACCAGGCACGAGGGCCCTTATGGAACCTGCCGGCAACATTTGCTTTCTGCTTTAAGCCTTTAACACTACTGGATTCAAACAGAAGCTCATGTTCAGACACGTAAATGCACATGAAATATTTAGATCTCGTGCAATGTAGAAAAATACTGCTCTTTTTAGGGTTTTATGTTGCAACTTGTAGTTCGTGAGCTGTTTTATAAGTAATGTGATAGTGTTATTTATGTGCTATGTTCTTCTAAGTAAATAAGTGATATCTAATGTCGTCACATTCCTAAATGTGATGTTAAAACATTGTTAAAATGTGATTTTAACACAACAATACTGCTAATATTACAAACTAGCTGTCCCGCGCAACTTCGTCTGCGTACATTTTCCCCGTTTTTGCAACACTTCTTATTGCTGCTCCGCTCTTATTGGTCGTAGCGTGATGTTGTATAGTTTATAGCCTTCCTCGATAAATGGGCTATCTAACAGTGAAAGAATTTTTCAATTCGTATCAGTAATTCCTGAGATTACCGCGTTCAAACAAAGAAACAAACTCTTCAGCTTTATATTATAAGTATAGGTATAGATGAGTTTTTGTGAATGGGTGGACGGACAAATGTTTGTTGCTTTTTAAGCAAATACTAATGAACGAATTTTGATAAAACTTTTCAGACATGTAAGTTCATATATCAGAATAACACATAGGCTATAAAACGAAGATAACGTGGGCGAAACCGCGGGGAAAGCTAGTATTTTAATAAAATCAATATATTTTCTTATATCATAATTTGACAAAGACAAAAATACAAAATAAAATGTAAAACTAGGTACGTACAATGTGTCTGTATAAAATAGGAAGACCTGCAATAGCATGTTACACCATAATAATACCAAATTATAAGGTGTAAATACATGTTATATTATTATACATCACATAACTGAGTAGATTATAGTTTAAGGACTTGTTAAATTACATTACCGGCTAGAATATTCTGTAAAAAATAATAACATGAGTATGTTTGTCGATTTGAAAAGAATGGCCAAGTACGTATCTATAATTAGGCCTTAGGTATTAATCAAAAGTGATTTAATGTTGTATTTATGCTGGCAACGAACTCGGCATTGAACATCATTAATTAAAGTTCACATGTTACTTACCCATGATAGATTATATTTGGCATCAACAGTGATTCAAATGACACAGTATTTCTCCAGTTGAAAATGCAGCAGCTCCGCCAATAAACATTTATTCTTTTAAAGTAGTATGAAGAGATCCAATACATATTTCATGGACACGTCAAGTGCGTTATTCAATTGCATCACGGTCTATTGTCCGCGTCTCTCCGCACCCTAGTGTGGTTTTACTCCCTTTGTCATTCAATTCTGTAGAATAACCACTCAAGATGGTCTCCATTGTGGCCAACACAAAACGATTCTCACGTTATGTATATAAAAGTATACGAATGTATAGCTTATTTGTAATGATTTAATGCTTCAATACGGAGGCACCTAGTTATTTTTTTAAAGATTAATATTCACTCTATTAGTATTGACTTAGTGACGACAGAGCTGATTGAGATAACGTATTGGGAATTGGGTATTTGACTATTATTCAAATAAAATATTTTACCAGGTAAAAATATGCCTTAAAGTGTTCTAAAAAATATGTTTGTTTATTAATTTAATGTGTTAATTAATTTATAATCATAAAGAGAAACACTGAAAGTAAATAATTTGACCATAGAAAACGTGACGTCATATGCTAGCATTCCATACAAATTTGTACAGAGCGGCACGTTTTTGACGTTTCTTAAAAAGAGGCTGATTTGACTTCAGTCAAATACCCAATTCTGTAATGGAGTTGTGTAAATAAATATCAATGAAGTTAAGAAACCGCTGTATTGGCCATTTATTTTATGATTCTCTTAGAAAAACGACAGTCCTCTATTATAAAATTATATATTTATGGTAAAATACCTTGTTAGTTGCCCGACGTTTGACCGTATTGCAACGGCCGTGGTCATGGGTAGACCAAAGCGACGGTAGCTTAATGGCTAAGGCATCGGTCTCGCAATCGTGAGTTCGCGGATTTGAATCCTACCCATTATACTACCGACGTGAACCCACTCCTAACACATGCCTTAAAGCGTAGCTGGAGGGGTTAACATGATTGCAAGTTGTCATTATTTAAAAAAAAGGGCACACATATTATGTATGCGCATACAATTCTGCACTGTAATATCTCCTTCGTATAATATTATTGTTTACTAGGCGCGAACTACACCGCTTTATATTCCGAATCGACTCTCGACTCAATGCTGCTTTGTAAATTCAAGTCATGTCAAACACAAACAGTAATTACAACCCGAAATCAAAAGGTTTACCTACCTATAGTACCTACTTATAAAGTCGAAGTAAGTACCTACCAACTTACTACATTAAATTTCATTAATAATGAATTTGGGAGAGAAGTTTGGTTACTGTTACTCAGATAAGATACAAATAAAAAGATTTATTAGATATTAAGAACAGCTTTTACAAAATTTGTTTAGTAACAAGTAAGTTGAATATTCAACTGCCTAGTGCTCGCCTTCTGCGAGCGGAGTGGGCTTCGTACGGACTATCGGCAATCTTCATAGAAGTCCTTCCACTGAATCTGTGAATAAGCCCATGGAGCGGAGTTTGTCTCCAAAATATCAAAGAGATTGCTACTCATTGGCTCACAACTTAAAACTCATTTTCCACTGAAACTCTTTCTTATTGGATGGTGAGGACTTTTTACTCCTTTCCGCTCAGCTATTTCCCACTCATTACCCTTCTGCAATGGAAGGCGGGTATTGAGTTAGCTTATAGGGACGGTAATATCCTTCGAAACTGCAAAAAAGAATCACATAGAGTTATTATTTTTTTCAGTTGGTGCAAGTTGCCTAACTATGAAAATGGTTAAGCATTTTGCGTATTTGATATTTTACAGCGTTTATGGCGATTGTAACACAATACAATATGAAGATTATAGAAGGTAAGCTACATACGAACGTGCTCGAACAACGCACACATAGATATAGTTTCAGATTTCTCGGACCACTTTGTTCCAAAGCGTTTCTTCAGTACTCTAGATATTTTGTCTTATCACTTATCAGCGGAACGCTTTGGGTGCGCATGGACTTTTCTCATTTTTGTTTATATTAAAATACTAACTGTCGCCCGCGGCTTCATCCACGAAGTTGATTTTACCCCCTGAAGGGTTAATTTAAACATGTTTTCTTCATTTTAAACCAAAAATACCAACGCGAAATTTTACAGACCCAACTTTAAAACTGACAGAGTTTCACACTATCCTGCGACGGCGTTTCTCTCAAATTTTCAATCCCTGTTTTACCCCGTCAGGGGTTGATTTTCCAAAAACTCTGAAACACATGTTTCTTTAATTTAAACGGAATGACTAAATAAACAAAATCACTAATCTAATTTAAAAACTGAGGAATTTCACACAAACTTGCAATCCTATTTTACCCCCTTAGGGGACGAATATCTATAAAAAACCTTTCTTAGCATACTACCTATAACATAAAAGGCATCAACTGGCAAAATGTTAGGTTTGCAGCCCTAGCGGCTTATGCTCTGCGTTGAAAAAAATAATATTTTTTTTATTTTTTTTTTAAAAAAGACACCTCCCGCAGTAGGGTACAAGCCCTGTGTCACGGGGGACTTTACAAACATACAAGTCACGGACACAAAGATAAATAAATTATATTCATCAAAATTATATTTTTTTGTTTAATATTAAAACTCTCGATATAAGTACCTACCAAATTTCGTCGAAATGTGTAAATTTTCAAGATTTGTTTTCAACGCTGTTTGCATAAAGCCTCTTTACAATCAAAACAATCTTTTCCGCCTCCTTATGTTTTCCCATGTGACTTCTATCAAGTAGACTTTAAGTTTACGAGTAACAGTTAATCAAATGAGAATCAACCACAAAATTTTCGTACACATTTTATTGAAAATGATAATTTATGTAGGTACAACGTTGTAAGAATGAAACAAAAACAACAGAAAACCCACTTCCTATCATTCAGTAGTGAAATGCGCTCCCCTGGTACAAATTCAATTGGAATATTAAGCATATAACTTTTTAAGTCATACTTTTTTTAATTAATAACTTTTGACTCATAAATAAACGAATGAAAAAATAATAAATATTTTATAGGGTACTTCGATTTTGATAAAATTAGGTATGTGCACATATCAACTCTTGAATATGGCCACACCTTTCTGTTACACTCTGTATACAGACGCGGCGAGGGACTTTATTTTATAGTATGTATAGTTATACATACATAAAGAAGACAGATATATACATACTAGTAGAGGCTAAAATTCGCGGCAATAAAATTCCGCGTCTCTCTAACACCAGTCAGTCAACGCCAGTTTCCAAGTTGATGATATTTAAAAAAAAAGTTAAAGCGTAAGATAAAAGCTCTATATGTTTAACACATTTCAACCCACTCTGTAAAAATACTACCCCTAAGTGCCAAGACAAAGAAACCTCCCAGCAAATATTAAATAATGGGCACACGCCCCATCGCACGCAAGCATTACTTTATTCACAAGGCGGCGACAATGATCTGGATAAAAAAATCGAGATAAATGGTGGTATACAAATCAGGAGGTTAGGCGGCGTCGGGCGTCCCCGGTTTGTCGTTGAAGTAGCGATTTGATGGACAGCCGCTGGCGTCAAAGACGGTTTATGGGTCATGTCACGAGCTAGCGAAACTACCTTTGGATATTATAAAATGTATAAATAATTTCTAGGGCCTTCTTCGTAAATAAATGATCTGTTTTTAAGGACGTTCATTTGTTAATGACTTTTGAGGTGTGTCGTTCGTACAAGTAGAGTACATATTCAACACTGTAATAATATACCTAGTAAGTATTCCAAAAATGTATGTCGTTTTAAAACATTGAGCTCAAGGGCGTAAAATATAGATACGTAAACTATTGGTTATATCTAGTAACTTCTCAAATCTGTTATTCATAAATGAAATCTTCTATATATTAATACGTGAAGCAAAAAGGTTTTTAGCTTCACGTAGGTTTTTTAGGTTAAGGCCCCTTTTTCAATGAGAATTGAAATTTCGCACACTAACAGTTCATAATATAGAAAAGGAGTGCGGAATGTTAATTAAAAAAAAACAAAGGGTTGCACTATGGGACTGCCGACAGAAGTGAACCTTGAACATTATATCACATACTGATGAAATTTGAATAATATTTTTCGATTTTACTGACATAAAAAAAATGAAATAATAAATCAAAAAACCAAAAATTAAAATTAAATACCGACCGCCCGATTTCCCACCTGAGCCTTTCCCACCACTATGATAACATTGTAGATGATATCGAAATTTACCTTCGTATTCTAATGATATTGTATCAGTTTTTCACTGTCATGTGTCCTGACGCAAGTTTAACATTTTTTACCCATCCCAAAAAGTACACAACGCCGATAAAGAAGTTTTCACTTAAAATATATATATGGTCGAATTTCGACTACTCAATCAGACTAGCTTCGCGTTACGTGAACAACAATACGACAACAAACATTCCTTGTTGTAAACTTATAGGTACGTGTTTAGCTGGGCAAAGCGCTCGTACTATTACTTTGATTCCTTAAAGTTTTACCAACATTATAAATAGAGAGGAGCCTAAGTGTAGATGTCGGTAACAAACGACTGTAGCCAGCTTTAATAAATTAGGCATGGGTCAGCCCTGGTTGGCGGGGCCAAAGGTCACAGATTAACAACGAGCTATTTCGGGTTGTGACCCGTCGCCGTTCCATTTCTGCTCCCGACGCTGCGTCTAGTTTATTATAGTACCTTTATTTCCTCTATGTCTTTGATAGAATCATTAAAACAATCGATTCGTGTCGTACGGTTCGATAAGCAGAAAGCGACGGTGAAATTGCCGGTTAATCTCATAGACGGTGACTGGAAATGGGATTTGACTTTGTGCCAGAGAGTTTAGGTTCAATGTAAACTCTAGATGAAGCAGTATTCATTGCTCTCGTATTTTGAATTTTATCAGTCGAAAGCTCAGTTAAGTAAATATTGTGGCCTATCAATATTTACGTATCTAATATAGTTATAGATTTGGTTACAATATTGGCATGGTTAAAAGCTAAAATGAATACTTATGTACTGAAAAGCCTTGTTTGTTTGATCTTCTAATAAAAATTTGTGTATAGATAGTTTCGTTTTCTGAATTTTACGTTTGCTTAAACGATTATACAAAAAAAAACATTTTTTTAAATCTCAATTAAGCGTTTCGTCGCCATAATAACAAAAAACAGTTTCGTCATGTCAGTCTATCTGTCTGTCTGTCCGTCCGCATTTTAATCAAAGACTACTATTGAGTAGTCTTTGATTAAAATGCGGACGGAATATTGATGAAATTTGGTAAAAAGGTGTCTTGTTGTAGCCGCTACTTAGTTTGATAGCTAAATAATAAAAAAAAAATATTTTGGGGGGATGGGGGGGCACTCCATACATGTAGCAGATGCAAAAAAAAATTTTTTTCAGCAAATATCAACGTTTATAGCAAATAACATAATTCACAGATTTATAAAAAAAATGGAGGTTTATAGTAAACGTTTTTGATTAAATTATTATTTTTAGAAATAATGGCTTCGAAAGTTGCATAATTGTGTCCCTCCCCCCATTGTCTTTTGAACAATGCGAACCAAAAATATGAAAGAAATCATAAAGGTAGCGCACATAATAAATACTTTAAACTGAAATTATTTTTGGACATGATCGGATATACCGTCATCAAGTTGTGACCGAAAAACTGCGATTCTCAACAAAAGGGCGTAAGTGTCATGAACATACGCTCTTCTGCTGATGCAATTATTCAACGCTGCGTGCTACATGCTCTTGCCCGGTTTTTTTATGACTAGATTAGATTTTGTGCATATTTTTTTAGTTTTCTAATACTCTGTACCTATCTACGTAAAAAAAGAAAATAACCAAAAAAATAAATAACTGGGGGTTCCTACTTCGCCAGGACCGCTAGTATGAATACAAAACCTTCCGTTAGGTATTTAATTCCGTAAAGATTTCAGGTAGGTAGGTAATATTAAGAATTCAAGGCGTACTTACGTACAGCGGCCAAAAGATTACGCAATCCGTTTGATGTTGTTACTGATCCCCGCTTGTTGTATGTGTGGTGGCCATGGTAGAAAAAAACATCCTTTTTTTATAATATGTGCCTTCATTTCCTTAAAGAAATTTCTTAACATCATATAAAATTCTTACTTTGATATCCATGTCTATTCGCTTTGACTTCACTGGGGAATCCAATCAGGAGTTACGGGGACATTTTGTTTTTTTTCTAAAGAAATGGTTTCAACTACTGCACTAGTGTAAACAAGATTTAGGATGTATAATTTACTATTTTAAAGCAATATTTTCTACCACTAGCTATAGAACGTTATTTTTGGTATAGTGCAAACCGAAAAGTAGTTTGCTCAGAATCAGTAACACAATCCAATGAGGTAGTTTTTGGACCATGTTATATTTTACAATTAATTAATTATTCAATGAACAATTAATTAATCTTTTTAACAGTCCAAATCTTGTTCACAATGTGACGCTTTACATATTTACTTATTGTCAATAATAACCATGGATAATGTACTTATTATTGAAATGAGCATGATGCAATGAGCATGATGCAATGAGCATGATACTACGACGAACGTAAGATAATTGAATAAAAATAAATGGCATATAAGTCTGCAAGTTTTTAATATTTTTATTTTCTTTTTTTACATGATTTCTTGAAAGAAAACTCTTATTGGGATGTCTGAGCTTTGTACTATACGAAAGATAACCTTGTATATTGGTATCTATTCCAGTTTAATGTCATTCTTCAATTAATGCTAAAATCCGAAGATAGATTTACCAGCATAACAATTTTTTGTTGAATTATTCTAGAATACCTATTACGCATTTGCTATTCATTTCCCATTGATCGATATAGAATTGTTATGTTGTGACATGTGCGTAGGTTGGCCATTTGTCAGGTGGTAACCCTTTTTCGACGTTGATATTGACCTGAAGCAATTCTGCCTGTTTGTGTCGGTTCAAAATGCCAGCACATGTCAGTTACGAGATTTATTTGTGCTCGAATCTGAATAGTTTTATTGGCAGGATTAAATATAGCTATATATCAGTGACGTGTAATGGTCTCCTAACCGATGTAGATTACGGCCGCCAATCTCATTAGAGAGCAGCCAACCACGCAATGGATATTATAAAGTACAATATTGTAATGCACTCTCTAGTGTAGTTCACATTCTCATAGTCCGATGGGACGGCTATACGACACGACCGGAAAGAGATTGGGCGCAGGACCGACGGCTTTACATGCTTTCCTAGGCAAGGAGGGTGTGACAATGTTCGAAAACGGTCACCCATCATCTATGGATCGACAGCGGTAACATTGATTAACCTTGCAGATATCTCGATCTGCTCGAGCGCCATTGAGTCAGGGTGACGTGTAGTGTTACAGCACAATATTATGCGACTTGACCTTTCCACGGATGAGAACAAAAATACATAGGTGTAAGTCGACTCCCTATTATGAGCGAAAATAGGCTCAAGTTCACATAGACGCGCACGCATGAACATTTCGCTCAAGCTCGGTTAAATCTCAACCGAAACTGCGCAAGTTAAGATCGTCGCTATATGCTCGTCTATGAGTGCGTGGATTTCTTGTTGACCTGTGAACCGGCCTTCCGTATCTGTGTATTTGTGTAGTTAGGTTTAGGTGGCTACCTACGTCACGCTTAGCTCATGCATGACAACGCATAACGGTGGCCGCCGACCGCGTGCATTATTAAAAGGGCCTCGCGTACCAAACAGCCACGTTTAATTTAATGCCCATGTCTAAAAACCTTAGTAAGCATGAGGGAATTGTTTTCAAGGTTAGAAGATCTTTTTTTTAATGATGAAGAGACGAGCACGTCATGCGCCCGCTAGGCCATAACAGCATCAGTGCCACCCAAATCCTTGTTTGGGAAAGATCTCGCATCGCGCTCCACATTTAGGATATTCGTTCGTAAATCTCATTTGCCTAGTGCCTTGCTACAGTGCCCTTCAGCCGAAATACTGATGCACACACATTATTTAGTTAGGTGCCGACCAAGACTTATGGCTTAGATCTACCCTCGTAATAGGAGTTATTACCGCAAATACTAATAGGTACAGAAAGCAACCTTCATAATGTACTTCATTCGAACGATGCACATATAGACATCGTTCACGGACATGAATCGAAGACCACATCGGTGCACTTTGTTCGGAACGCGTAAACCCTGTTTCTTCGTCCGTGTACATGCATCAAGAGTGTTTTCTGTGTTTTTTATACAACGAAATGAAGAGACGAGCAGGTCGTGTGAGATAAGGAACCCAAAACACTCATATGTATCAGCTTTGTCAGTAAACAAAACCATGCTTTTTAAACTAGGACATGCGTCATAGCCTAAAATGTTTAATCAATATTTTACTAGTAAGATCAATATTTTGTAAGGTTATTTAATTACTATTTTGTATAACTAGAAGCTGTAATTCTGTCCGAATAAATAAATATTGTTTTATTTAAATCCGTGTTTGGTAACTTAAATTGCGCCTGATGGTAAGCGTCACACTAGCTCATAACAGTATCAGTGCCACCCAAATCCTTGTTTGACAAAGATCTGAATATCACCGCACCGCGCTCCTTATTTGAGACATTAGTTCGTAAATCTCATTTACGCAGTAATTACACTTGTTACAGTGCCCTTTAACCGAAACAGAGTAAGAGTTATCATTATTAAGCTATTGCATAGCTTCTATCGCGGGCCTTGAGCGCGGGGACCGAATCCAGAAATTCCGTAACGAAAAAACCTCACGCTCCCCACTCCGACGGGCGGTCTCTAATCTATCAATGAATAGCAGAACTTTTAATGTTTTTTTTTTAATTTAAAAAAAAACTTTTTTAAAAACTTTTTTTAATTGCTTTTTTTAAATTAAAAAAAAAAAAAAACTATTTTTTTTAAAGAAAAAAAAATTCAAACTTTGTTTTTTTATAATAAAAAAAAAAAGACTTAAAAAAATATATATATAGGTATATTTTCTTAATTGCTTAAGTTGATAAAAATACTATGCAATAGCTTTACCGCGGCAGTCCCCGAGTGCCACACATTTTTTTTATTTCACGTAAGGATAACTGACACAGTCGTGATACCGACCAAGACGGCCTATGGCTTAGTCCTACCATTAGTAAACAGTAGATAACGTAGTATCCGATGACTGCTAAACTAATTTATCAACAATTAAAGGCCTGCCGTAGTGCGAACTGTAATTACCTTATCGGCTTGTAGTTACGCGTATCTTGCAAATTGGGGCGTTGTAATTTTCCTTATCATCAATTTAGAAAGTTGATCTTCTATGAGAATCTAAGGTATCTTCTTACGAATGTGTATGGTAATGTTAAGGAAATTGGTTTATAATTTTGTAAAACGTTTTCCCTTTAAAGGTAATTTATATTGAGCGGTTGTTGTTTTATAAACATGTTGTGTGTTTTCGTATTGGCGGGTAACTCGATATGTTTACAAAATTTGAATCTTGTAACATACTTACTTGTAATGATCTCTTTCATTTATTGCGGTGCAGTCAGGTGTTAAAAGTAAGCTTCGTTAGCTTAATTTTAACACCTGATTGCATTGTTTAGTAATCTGTGAAAATTAGGGTGGTTGTTGCATTTACTATTAACAAAAAAAATAATTATTGTTTAAGTTTACCGAGTTTACCTAATGTAATTAGGTTTTTTCCACAAAAAAAGAAATAGTAATAAAATTTATTAAGAAATTTCTTTTCAAAAAATATACAGACAGTAAAAATACAAAGACATCTAATTAATAACATCTTAGGACAACTCACACACGTTTATCTGATTCCAAACTAAACAGAGCCGGTGCGATTGAAACCAGACAAGTAATAAACATAAGTACTTAGACATATTTACTATAAATAACGTACAAAGCACGTCTCTTGCATAGTATATTCTAAGGTGTTAATAGCTCATACGACTACTAAACTTCAGTAAATAAAAGTCAAACCTATCCCCATAGCTTAGAGATAGATCAAACGCCAAAAATGCCACAATTAAATGGCTTCCTCCTAAAACTAGCGGCAAGTAGGTACGCCCGCCATCAGGCGGCGGCATCTATATCAATAGAGCTAAGGTGAATGCCTTTTTGCCTCAGGTGTGAGACATGTAGCTACGTAGTTACTTTTAAGTATGTCTCTGCCCTTAAATTTCCTTTGGTTTTCCCCCCAAAAAGTTTGTAATTTATCTGTCAATCTGTTGGTAATTACGAGTAGCTTATATACCTACTACAAATACACACATAAATATTATTAATCAATATGAATATGACAAATGTTTGAAACTAGTAAAATCCAGTGATGAAAATGGCGGCAAACTGCCTTGTCTATATTTTCACGGAAATACCTGCTTGAAATCTATACTCTATACTTACTTATTTACTTAATATTATAAAGAGATAGAGTTTGCGAGGTTGTAGGGGTAATCTCTGGATCTTGTGAACAGATTTTGAAAATTCTTTTACTAATAGAAAGCCACGTTATTTGTGTGTGAGTGTCATAGGCTTATAACATCACGCTACGACCAAAAACGGGGGAAAATGACGCAACGGAGTTGCATGGCTAGTGCGTACGTGATAAATGGATAAGAAGCAGTCTTTGTACAGTGAAAATGCATAATAATAATATCTTGGGAGAACTGAGTGTACCATTTCTGTCACAACACAAGTTTACGCCTTATCACGAATCTGCCGAACACCACGTTAGGGAACTAAAATTGTTTGATTATTATTTGACTAGCTGTCCCGTGCAACTTCGTCTGCGTAAATTTTCCCCGTTTTTGCAACATTTATCATGGCTGCACCGCTCCTATTAGTTGTAGCGTGATGTTATATAGCCTATAGCCTTCCTCGATAAACGGGCTATCCAACAGTGAAAGAATTTTTCAATTCGGACCAGTAGTTCCTGAGATTACCGCGTTCAAACAAACAAACTCTTCACCTATACAATATTAGGGATTCGGATAATATACGTCCAATTGTCAAAAACCCAAAAACTCGTAATCGTCCACTTGTCAAAAACCCAAAAGTATGATTATGTCCAACTGTTACATTTGACTCTTTGCTATAATGATCCATTGTTAAAATGTGAAAGTGTTAAAATGTCCAAATCTTAGTATGTACATAAGTCAAATACACATGATGTTATAACGTAAATTTGTCAATTTAATTAATGCTGAAAAAGTCTACATAGAGGTTGACACTGGCCGCTTACAAATAGTAATTATTCATTTCGTAATGACGTTATCATTGGTTTTCCTGTTTAATAGGCATCTTTTAAAAAGGAAAAAGACCAAGTTAACCTTAATATTGTTTAATAATGGAAAATAGCAGTTTAATATTTAGTTTAAATCAAAAAGGCAAGGATACAGTATTATTAGGAAAATACAGGTATAATTTAAATGTAAAAAACAAATGTGGCTCATCACTATGGAGATGTGTGGATAGAGATAGTTGTACCGCATCTATAACAATAGACAAGGAAAGATCAAGAGTGCTCAGGCAGAGTTTACATACCTGCGAATCCTCCGAGTGTAAAAATGTTGTACATTTGGCATATGAAAAATGTAAGGAGAAGGTTCGTTCAACTTATTCCCCAGTACAAAAAATATATGAAGATTCCTTCAATAATTTGAATATGTCATTAAACGACTCTGATAATGACGACGCAATACCATCGTTTAGTAGTAAAAAACGAACACTGTACAGGATACGTAAGACATTTTTGAATGTTACGGAGACAAGATTTAGTAAAGTTGAAGACGTACAAATACCTAATATTTTAAAGGATAAGTTTTTATTGTATTACGAAGGGAATGAAGAAAAAATTTTGATATTTGGCACAGACTTAGCCATAAAAACTATGGTACGAAATCCAGGCAATACATACTTTGGGGATGGTACCTTTGCAGTTGTACCAGTGCCATTTTATCAGTTATACTGTATTCATTTAGATTTAGGAGAAACAGATGAATATATAAATGTTATACCAATGGTATACGCATTGCTGCCTAACAAAAGGACAGTTATTTATCAACGACTGTTTTCGATATTGCGTGATAAGTATAAGGTGGTAATAAATAAATTTAAATGTGATTTCGAAAAGGCACAAATTAATGGTATTAAAAATGTTTACCCGGATGTAGAAATTTCTGGTTGTTATTACCATTACCAGAGAGCTATTTGGAAGAAGGCAGACGCTCTTAAATTGTGTGATACTAAGGCAGGTCGACAATATCCCTCAGGCTGAGAAGGACAATTTCATAAAATGACAACTTCCGAAAACGACAACTTCCTAAAACGTCTATTCTAAAAAAGACAACTTCTGAAAACGACATATTCCCAAAAGGACAAATTCCGAAAATGACCACTTCCGAAAACGACCACTTCCGAAAACGACAACTTCCGAAAATGACAACTTCCAAAAATGACAACTTACTAAGAAGTGTCATGTTGCTCGTGTTACTATCAATAGTAATGCCGGTAAATTGATTACCGTTCTTCCTACTGCAGTTGGAAGTTGTTACAACATCAGAAAATACGGGTATTTTTACCCGTGTTTTTCGCGCGTATGTTTGTATGTCTGTTCCATTGTTACCTTCTGTAGCCTAAACGGATTGGTTGATTTTGAATTGTGAGGTGTCATTAGAATCGTTCTCCCCCGAAGTATCATTGGCTATGCCATGATACCGAAAAATCAAATTGACAGATTTTCGGCGTTATATTGTATGCTCCAAATTTTTTTTTTTCTTCCAAACCTATCAAGTGGGATATTAAATTATAGGATTTTAAAGGTGATTTTTATTCAAAGGAGTTTATCACTAGCATTTCGGGAAAAGTAAAGTGCACTTCAGTCGAGTATGAATATAATTGTTTGTTAATTTGTAACAGAAAGTAGCCAAGTGCGAGTCGGACTCAACTATTAAGGGTTTCGAAGTAGCAAGTAATATATGACTGGATGTAAATTTGAATTACTGTATGAATGACAAAGTTGTCATTTTAAGAAGTTGTAATTTTATGAAGTTGTCATTTTAGGAAGTTGTCATTTTAGGAAGTTGTCATTTTATGAAGTTGTCGTTCTCAGCCTGAGGGGACAATATGCTAGATTGTTTTCAGTTTTGCCGCTACTTCCAACACATTTAATCGTTGAGGGCGTTAATTCTATTAAAGAATTTTATTCGGCAAAAAATAATGAAATTATTAGTTTTGAACAATACTATGACAAGGAATGGCTATCTAAATCTTTAAAAGCTGACATTAGCGTTTTCGGTGATAAATATCGCACAAATAACTGTGTAGAAGGTTGGCACAATCGGCTGAAGAAACGGATGCATGGGACTACACAAAATATATTTAAATTTATTGATCTATTAAGAAAAGAAGCTAACACACAAAAAATAAAAATTACGCGAAACCTTTTTGATCGTAATAAGAGAAAAAGGGCAGACATAATGTTTAACAGAAGATATAAAGAAAAGTTAGAACTAGTGATCAAAAGCGAAATCACATGTCTTCAGTTTCTAGAAGATTGCATTAAAATAAGAAAAAAATACAATTAATGTTAAAAAATTTATTTAACATTATATTATAAATAATTTTCTTAACATTAATAGCAATAGAAAGTGTAAGTGGAGAAGACATAGACATAAAGAAGAAAAATTATAAGATATTTTAAATAGGAATGAAGAGTTTTTTTTATTTTCTTGTAACATTTTTTTAAAGAATAAATACTGTATTTTTAATTTCAATTTTATTGTAATTTACAAGTATTATATATTATATTAACAAACACGTAGCCAACTTCTCTGGTAGGTATTGTTCCAGGCACAAACATTGAGTACCATTGCCTGTGGTCAATTTGTCAGAAGTTTTTTTTTTTATTTCGATTCTGTTATAGCCCACTTGAAGTTGAAAACACAATGGCAGTCCTTCTGTTGGTATATTAACAGTAGTACGTTCTGACCAGAAGGAATTATTACAATTGGACATTGTGTCACTTGGACCATATTTTAATCAAGGCGTTTAGACACATTCACGTTTTTTATATTTGAACATTTTGTGTCTTCATCAATTTGTCACTAAAGTTTGAAGTTTGGACATAATGACAAGTAGACGTATTGACAATTGGACGTATATTATCCGAATCCAATATTAGTATAGATTAAGACAGAAATTTTGCTCAAAAAATCCGCTAGATTGCTATATTTTTTTTAATAATAATAATTTAATAACACTTGGGACAACTCACAAAACGTCATCTGATCCCAAACTAAGCAGAGCTTGTACTATGACAACCAGACACCTGATGAACATAAGTGCTTTGACACATCCAGACACAGATTAACCTTCGTGCTCACAACACGTTACTAGACTAATAGCCCAGTTCAAAAATTTCAAGTACCTAGTTACTACTAGATAGTACATCATTTTTGTGTTGAATTACCCACGTCTCCTCTAACCTCTAACCTTACGGCCTTGTGTCTGTTACCGTGACATTTGATGAAGTTAATGTCAATAAAACTTTGTACAGCGGCGTAGGTGATCATTTAACAGTCGAACAAACTTACTTCCTTATTACAACAAAGTTTTTGGGTTAAGTAAGCAATTGCTAAGAATGATTGAAAATCACTCCCACTGTAAATTAAATCTTTCATAAATTATTTCAGTTTATCAAGTTTGTAAATCAACTTTTAATGTATTCAGGTTGGCATTTCCTAACTTGAAAGTACTTACTTTTGTTACATTGTGGGTGCGTTACCGAGATCTTATTTAAAGTAAACCTACTCACAAACCACAAAATACACAAATGTATATATTCAGGATGTACCCACGACCACGCCATATGGAGGGAAAGTACCTAAAATATTGTAGATAGAATATTTTAATATAATTCAAATCATTTTTAAATAAATTTACTAATCGCCTGTCTGGATCGAGTATAAATGTGAAAAAGAAACAAGACTGTATTTTTACGATACCGATAGGAAGGGACATTCAGATTGTATTTTCAACCAACTTCATAAAGGAGGAGGTTCTGAATTCGACTGCGTTTTTTTTTGAATGTTTGTTCACCGATTACGCAAAGACGGCTGGACCGATTTGAAAAAATATTTTTGTGTTTTATTCGGTATACTTCCAAGTTGGTCCCATTGTCATCAGATCACGATCTGATGCTGGTGATTCGTGCATTTACTCTCAAAAAGCACCTTTTCGAGAGTAAATACACGAGTCACCATCATCAGATCGTGATCTGATGACAATGAGACCAACTTGGAAGTATACCCTTTCAAACACTAAAATATTTTCGGTTCAGCCATCTTTGCGTAATCGGTGAACGAACATACAAAAAAAAACATACAGTCGAATTGAGAACCTCCTCCTTTTTGAAGTCGGTTGAAAATAATGGTCACATAACCCGTGTCGGTCACGGCAGCCAATCTGAATAGAGTGTGTGTGTGTGTGCACTCTCTATTCCCTCGAAGTCCGATGGGACTGAAATCCGATACGACCGGATAAAAATAAGCCGCAGGACCGACGACTAACGTGCTCTCCGAGGCAATGGTCGCTATCGGTTACCCATCTATGGACCAACAGCAGTAACATTACTTAACTTCGCAGATGTCTCGATCTGCTCGGTCGTTACTGAGTCAGGAACCCCTAAAATAGTTTTTACAAATCGTAACATAATATTGGAAGGAAACTCGGTGACTAAATTGGTCAAAGCGGACGGAATACCTTTGTGGCGATATGAATCTGTTCCCAAATTAAATCCGAAATATGAACGAAGGAATAACATACATTACACAACAAAATAAAATTATGAAATTTCAAAAATACCTTGTCACAGGTTTTCACAAAGCATTTGCTCCACACACATTATTTTGTAGCATTGAAAAAAGTTTAATTTCAACGTTCTTCGGGTTTACATATGAATCTGCGTCAGGACAAAAAACTAGTAGTTAAAACTTGAAAAATATATTGTACAATCCGTCTATTATAAAGTTTGGCTTTGTAAAGACCTCTCTAAATTCTTAATGCTTAATCTATATCTAAGCTTATTCGTACTTCTTACCATAATTCATTCAGAGATCTAGACGTAATAACTCACTTAATAGACAGAAAAACATGCAGTCGGAGGCATTAATGAATTCTGTTGCACTTATCATCGTGCCTCCGACTGCATGATATTAAATTTGAAGGGTATCTTGTTTTGTATTTTTGCAGGCGGGTTTTTTAGTTTTAAATGTATTTTCTAATTTTTAGTCATTGTAAGATAATTACAAGGCGATTTAATAAGAACTATTTGTTATATATTAATATCGGTTGAACCGTTGAGGAGTTACGAGCAGACATGGGAACATTGGAAGGATATATACGTACATCCGCGTCAAATACATAACTTCTCCCGCAGTCGGGTAAACATAGTTGGAGGTAACATTTTTATGAATAGGTATTATGAATTTGATAAAGCTCTGTTAACTTCTTGCACAACAGTCATATGCAATTCCATTAGTAGGTACATTACATGTATAGATGTATATACAGAGGATTGGCTTGGATTGTGGATTGATTTTTACTGCAACCCGCATTACGCAATAAAGTTATATTAGTAGTAAAAGTGCAACAAAATTATGCCCACTTAGTAATCTTTAACAGCAGGTTATGTCCTACATTATACTAAATAGTTGTTAATGCTATTATCATAAAATATAAACACAAATAGGCTGTTGTTAAGCGAAACACAAAAGATGGGAAAACAAGGCTAGCCTATGTAATAACAGATGTCGTTGTAGAATTATCTTTTGTACAAATACAAAACTCCTTTGTCTTTGTCCGCTCGAAATAATAGAACGTGCCACCCACACCGTATAATGTAGAAATAAGGGATTTTATTAAGATCTAGCCGTGCCCGCTACTTCGTTCGCCAGAATATTAGTGTAGGTACTAGCTGATCCGCGCAACTTTATCTGCGACAATTTTCCCCGTTTCTGCAACAGTTTTCATTGCTGCTTCGCTCCTATTAATCGTAGCGTGATGTTATATGGTCTTTAGCCTTCCTTGATAAATAAGCTATCGAACAGTAATAGTTTTTTTTAAATTCGAACCAGTAATTCCTGAGATTATCGCGTTTAAACAATTATACAAATATTTCAGCTTTATAATATTTTGTATAGATTAGGCCTTACAACCTAATTTCAAATACACATGACAGAGCAGTAATGTAGTGTACAATATTGAACCAGATACATCCGATCGACAATCTAGGTCACAGATGATCACCAAGTCATCTTCGCTTAGATACCTTTCTTTTGCAAGCGGTATAAAGCCACCATTTACACATCTACGAAGTAAACTACATGAATAAGGCCTGTGTCCTGGCAGTGGGGCCGTTATAAAATACTTTCCCACTATTTAATGTTTGGGGCATGAGTGTTCACGTTTGTCTATTTATGGGTTTACTTCATCTAAACTGTTCATTATTTGCAAAATTCCTTTTGGAAGGTTTACATGGCTATTACGTGTAGATACCAACCATGTAATTTGACAAAATTATTGTAGAAAAAATAAGTAAAAAAAAACCTAAGTGACTCCACTCAAGGTTAATTTTCTGGCATTTATTGATGAGTTTCTTTGTTTGCCTCCTAAACTTTATGAAATTTATGGATCATTTCGGAATAAATCTATTTCTAACAAAAAAAAAAACATCTTTATATGACGGAGTTTTGCTCGAACATACATTAAAAAAATACCAACATCCTCCGCCCATCAACAGACTCCTATTTTTTGAAATCGATAAAAAAATCGTAAAATGTTCTTCATTTAAACGTATGAAACAAATATTAGGTACGTACCAGACAAGCTTATCAATAGATACATGTGAATCTTAGTTGAAGTTACATTAAGTTGTGTTAATTGAAACTGAAATAATACAGAGGGGTGATTTCATTAAGGGTTTCGTACGTAGGTCGATTACAAATAGGCGTAGAGTTACATTGACACCCACGCGGGTGCGTACTGACGGAGATGTGAAATATTGTGATTTTAACAAAAGTTCGAATGGCACCTGTCCGACGAACGGCGAGAAAGCGAGTAGCGACTGGCGGATTTTATCGCTCAAGAAACGTACATACTTAAATAGATCATTTTTTTTTTTTTTTAAATGACAACTCCCACATTAGGGTACAAGCCCTGTGTCACGGGGAACTTTACAAACATACAAGTCACGGACACAAATTACACCCAGATCCGGAACAACAATTTGTGGATCTCTCAAAGTGGTGTCCCGTGTGGGAATCGAACCCACAACCTTTTGCGTAGCAGTTGGACAAACTTCCACCGCGCCACAGAGGCAGTCAATATTAATAGTTGATCGTTGAGTGTTCCCACTGCCGGCGAGAACTCGCTCTGTCGCAGCGAAGAGAGCTATTAAAGATAGAGCAACACTCGCTCAGAACACTCGCAACACTCGCCGAGAGAATAAAAATGGATCGTTGATTTGTTTTACGTTACCGAAACGAATTGTTTCCTAAAAAAACTTTTGTGATTAGCAGAACTAAAAATCAGATAATAATTGATAAGTTCATAAAAACAAGTATAAGTAAGTAAGTTCCCAAATTTTAGCTGACACTTTGGATTAACACATAGGCTAATAAACCGCGGGTAACACAGCGGGGAACAGCTAGTTTTAAAATAAAAAAGGTTACTAGTTAGGAAGGTAGGTAAGGCACGCTCGTTGGCCGGGGCGATGGATCAATTTGCCATTAGAAAGCTGTCGTCCCCATGCATCGACATAAGTCGCGGTTAGTTTACCAAGTGCAAATAAGATTATAATCGCAAAAAGTTATTATTTTACCTAAGGGTTCCGTTTCAGCTGGCTGGTAGGTACTATCTACTATACACATGCTAACACTACGACTATTTTCATTTTTCTGCATCATCGTCAGAGTTACAACAACATAAAAGTCGTGATACATACGAGTAGGTACATGAACTTGCCCTCGGTACTCTTTTTATTTTAAGCTAAAGCGTAGATACTGAGTACAAACGAAATTTGATTGTAAGCATACATATAAAATGTATGTATAGATATAAATGTATGTATATAACGTTATTCTTGGTATCAGTAACACAATCTAATGGGGTAGTATTTGGACCATGTCATATTGGACAATTAATTAATTAATCAATCACTAATTCATTCATTAATCATTTTAACAGCCCAAATCCTGTTCACAATGTGATGTGAAATGTAATCATCACTTATTTTTCAAAAATAACCATGGGTTACGTACTACAGACGCAATGAGTACTACAGTGCGAAGAACCCAAGACAACTTGAATGGCTTTAAACTATGCAAGTTTTCAATATTTTTATTTCTTGAAGTTAAAATCTTGTTGGGGTATGAGTTTTGCACTATACCAAAAATAACCTTGTATGTGTTTTTATAAGTATGTATATTATTGTATGAATATATTGTTTCTCAGTATTTATTTTATATTGCTATTTTTATTTGTGTGTTATGTAAGGATAATATGAAGTTATTAATTTCAATTAGGTTACTGCACCTACACATTCCATTTCTACATCATCCTAAGGCAGCATTAAGTCCGCCTCTGTACAACTTTGTGCATAAAGTTTTAAATAAATAAATAAAAGCGAACTTTTTAAACGCTCATCTCTCACCACGAGCGAGTGGAGCGAGTTATCGCCCGTCGCATCGCTCACTCGCTTTTAGTCCAGCGATAAAACCATCGGAACTACACACTCGCTTATTCGCAGTTTGTAGTTCACTCGCTTCTCGCTCATCGTTGTTGGTGGGACAGATGCCGGTGTGGCGTAGCCGTCATAACTTTAGATAAACATTAGTTAATTTGAAAATTTTATCATGACGTTCTGGCATAAAATAGCGAAGGTGTAATTATAATATTTTTATATATCTTTAGCACTTCTACTTCTACTGGGGAGACCCGTGTCCAACAGTGACCTATGTAATACTACTAGTATGCTGGGTAGGCTATCGCCGACAACAAAAAACTTCTAATAGATTTCGTCATTACGGACGGAATTTAATGAAAGTATATATAAAATACCGTCCTGTAATTGCTTCTATTCGGCATTTGAAATTTTTGTCACTTTGTACGGGGTAGCCAAGCCAGTGAGCTAGTAGCAGGCCCCCGACACTCCATACCATCCCCCCCCCCCTGACTAGCCAACACTACTAAGTACCTACATAAAACATACGCGGCCCAACACAACTATGTCACCATCGCCATCGTTCACTCTGCAGTTAGCGGTACGAATAATAAAAAAATACGAAAAATTTTAAATTTCGTAAGAGCCTTTCAAATATTACAACTATTGGGCGAGGGCGTTTAAAAAAAATACAGTTGTACCTACTCGCCAAAGAGTGGTTCCGCGGTCAAAATGGCAAAAAACCCGAGTTTCGGCTTGTCCGTCCGTCTGTCTGTCTGTCGGTCCCCAGGTTAGCTCAGAGACCCTTAGTACTAGAAAGCTGTAATTTGACATGAATATATGCACATATTAGTTACGCCGACAATGTCGTAGAATAAAACCTTAAAAAAAATCGGATACCTCACCGTAAAGTGAGGATGTAATTTTTTTTTCTCACCTACCCCAACGTGTGGGGTCGTTGGATAAGTATTTTAAAATATTTAGGGGTTGTGAAGTCTGTGTCAGTGTTCCTCCCCCTGTCAGCTAAATGCTTGTTTTTTAGAGATTAAAAAATTAAGGGTAGTAGTATATCTATTGAAATTAAAAAGAAAACCATCACGTTTACGAGTAGACCAAGTGAGAAGTAACAAAATTTTTGTACAACTTCAAATTGAAAAATACTTAATTAACGTTGTTAGTAGTATAAAACAAAAACAACAGAAAACCCACTTTTTATACCGTCATTTTGCTGGGTAGTTTCAAAATCCTACGTTGTGCGGGGGCTGACATGCACTTGCCCGGTTTTAAACTTAAGTAGGTACTCTAAATTTAGGATTGCCGTGTGGTACCGGCATAAGAAAATGGTACCAGAGATGAGTGGTACCACTCATCTCTTCCCGTGGGTGTCGTCAAGGCCACTAAGGGATTTCACACGGGAGGACAGGCAGCAGCGTCCTCTGTGTACTTTGAAGCCATACTGACATCGCCAACCTCGCCAAGCGTGGCGATTATGGCAATTATCCCAGGATCTAAAATACGTAGGTTCTATGGGGAGACCCGTGCCCAACAGTGGGACATCGTATGGGTTGTTAGGTAAGGTACTCTAAAATAAATTTTACTTATGAGGAAAATATACCTACTAAAACTGGTGATAGTAATAATATTCATTTATAACGTAAACAATTTTGGCCAGTTTTTGATCCCCTCCCTAGCACGTTCACTTACATTAACTAGCTGTCCCGGCTAACTTTGTACCGCCTCACAAAGATCTCCCTCTCTGTTAAAGAGTAAATTGTTAAAACAATAACGTTATTATCGCCACATAAGATAAACGAGGAACATTTTATTCTTTTACATTTTAACAGCAGCTGTCATTTTCATAGACTAAATAAGACGTTTATAGACGTATAATTGACGTAGAGAACAGGGCTGCGCCATAACCTCACAAAATTAACCACTCTCTAGAAAGAGACAACGCTACTTTGTGGACAATAGCTGTTATAGGCCGCACGTGTTTTTCTCTCTTTCACGCTTTGCGGTCCATATTTACTTTTAAGTGAAAGGGATGGCGTGGTATAACATACCAAAAGGAATTTAGTGATAACAAGAAATTCGTCAAAAAAGGTTTGTCTTGTGTTTCTGATAGGGTGTTTTTTTAATGAAATATTAAAAAAAAACGTAAGGCATTATTACTTACATTTATACAATCGGCATATTCTATTAATCACCATTATTTTTAGGTATTACTATTAAATATCTTATAGTGATTTAAATATTTATCCAGGAAAAATAAAACGAATAAGTGACATTATTAAATCTTTCGGAAATGAAACTAACTTTCAAATACATATATAATATCGGCGGCTTTGACAACAGTCGTGTTTTCATTAAAAATCCCGAATTAATGAATGCAGCCGTGCTGTTGTACAAACGTCACTCTTGTGGACATTAAAGGGCATATCTGCACTCCAGCCGTTTAGGAGGAGTTAGGTAACAAACACACATACAGAAGAATGATGTTAAGATAATTTTAACTTATAACTTGCAATAAAATAAACATATATAATTTGACTATAACCCTACGACGTAACTGCCTCATTGGCAGCTTCGTCACAGGTGACAGTAAATTGGGGGGGTGGAGGTGAATGTCGCTTCTTTACGTAGTAATAGTTACTATTCTTTGTTAGTAGTATAGTGGACAGTGATCTATAGCTATCAATTAAACAAACTTTGCCTTCCCGCGACTTCGCCTTCCTGGATCGCATCACTACAAAAAGCCTACAACTTGCTGCAGCTTCAAATTGCGTTCAAATTTCAATTAACCACAAATCTTCGGATTCTGAGAATTGAATATAGAAGATGTTCATTTAGATAATTACAACGTACTGATTCGTCGTTTTATGCGTGTCTGTTTGTGCGCATAATTTGGGAGAGCTATCCCATATTATGCCCCGTATTTTTAATACTATGTTCACTCGTATATTTACACAATGTAGATCTTTATGTTACCAACTAAAATATTCATATTGATAGAAAATCGAAAAAACCCGTACAAAGTTGAAACAGGTCATAAAGATACACAATTTCGTTGTTTTGTCTCCCATTTTTCCCCATACGTTATATTCATACCAATTTAAAGAACATAAAACCTTCCAGTTTATTTTTTATGTGCCAGCCGCTTAGCTTTCAGCGAGAGTGCTATAAAATGTACTGAAAGATAAATATATGATGCACATACTCATAACAGACGTTAGCAACCCTTCCATAGGCTTAACACGAGTAGTTAATCTTTAAAACCAACGCGTGGAATGTTACACGTAACTTCAAAAGGCGCATTTGCGGTTCACATCAGAAATTAAAGTGGACCTAAGCTGTAAAAGGAAAAAGTGAAATACCCTTTGCTGGTGACAGTAGTAGAAATTTAACGGCAAAAAGTCACCCATGTTCAAATTTACAAAACATTAATATTGGTAGGACAGTGTCAGTTTCCGACACATATAAACACGCTCGCATATTTGTTGATAATCTCAAAAACGTTAAAAAGAAATTCGCAAATGCGTATGCAGAGGAATATGCGAATGACATTGCATTTGATTTTATGTTGACCGCTCTTTCATTTCACCACAGTTTAATTTCAGTTTATCCTTACTCTGTGATCATCATTCTTAAATCCAAAAAGTGTTTTTGTGTAGTTGCTGTTAGTGAATAATCCGTAATAATTTAAAACTCATTTATCACCAAGATTTATTTAGCGGCTTTTGCCTCGTTTTAAATGTGATAGTACAATCAACCGACTGTATATATCACAAATACATAAATTATATAATTGTTTAATCAAACAATAATGTTGGAATCTTATTACCTACTGTGAAAGTATCGATGAATCATATTTTCTATTTCAGCGCACAAGTACCAGTCTTTGGGGTGAATGGATGGGCGTGATCCACGGCGATGAGATGGAATATGTCTTCGGTCATCCATTGAACATGTCATTACAGTACCACACCAGGGAACGTGATCTTGCAGCCCATATTATGCAGTCATTTACCAGATTTGCACTCACTGGGTAAGTTTACTTTGGTTTAGATAATGATTTCTTCAAGTAAAATAAACAGATTTTACAATTGAATACTGAAAATTTATTTGACTTAGGTTCTCATATGTTTTAGTCTTTAGCTATTGTATGAAATGCTGTCCTAGATTGTACCTAATATCAGGTGTAATGAAATCGAGGACAATGTTTGATACCTGCCTTAAAACTTTAACGGAAAAATATGCCAAATAAGAAAACTCCATCCGATGGACATCAGTAATTATTGTTAGTTATGTATTTTAGTTCTAACAGAAAACCGGTTTTTTTTAAATCCGATTAAAAACTGAGATATCTACTCTGAATCTAAAAAATATGAATCATCAAAATGAGGCTAGCCCCGTTTTGGTACAAATTATCTATGACCTTTAATTTATATTTCTTTAACTTTACTAAACATCCATTATGTTCTGATTAAAAATTTTAGTCCGACTATGATAAAATGTAGCCTAAGTATGTCACATAGCAACGAATCGATTGACACATCGTTCATTAAAACTTACGAGTAGTTTAGGCGTTACGGTAGGATGTACATTACATACGTAAATACATCGATCATTAAATAAAATACATGGTTAGTAATCGACAACTTATTTACTTTATAACACCCTTATGTTTGTTGTAGTCTGGTAAAAACCATCTCACATCCGTTCAATCTATACCAATAATAAAAAGAAGAAAGATTTGTATTTTTGTATGTAACGAATAAACTTAAAAACTACTGGACCGATTTCAAAAAATCTTTCACCGTTAGGAAGCTACACTAACCCCGGGTAACATTTTTATCCCTGTATTTCCTCGGAAACGGGCACTACGCGGGTGAAACCGCGAGGCGTCCGCTAGTTACAATTAAAATATAAAAAAATCAAAAAGAAAAAAAATGAATTCAACCAGTTTTTTCTCGCGTTTATTAGAATTCCTATTATTATTTCTATTAGCCGTTACCGACTGGCACCACATAAATTCGATGTTCCTATTCGTATTAATACCGTATGCAAAGTTGTTTAACTATTCACGAAAAGGAATGACGAATTGGGTATTTTCAGGCCTGGCTATTGATTTAAAGTGGTAGACAGTTATAATAGTCTCGAATTAACTTACCATGGCATAGATTTCAAGTTGTTTTCGATATCCTCTACGATTAACTTATGAAATAAATGAACAGGTGAATTTATTTTTTATGGAATAGCCTTTTTCTAAATACTTTTTTAACGACCTACTACACTTTGAACAACCAAAGGGAATCACAAAACAATAGGCGTAAAATATTAACAGAGAATTCGGAACCTAATTTAAGCATTGGCACGCTCCATTGAGTGTACCAAAGTGTTCCATATTTAGTTTAGGCCATGCGAAAATGCCAAAGAATAGCCTCCTTAGTAAGACAGTCGATGGAATAGAACACCGGTGACCTACAGTCATTTGTTCTGACAAGAAACAGTGAAAAAAAGTCTCGTATTATGATGCCAGAGTATTTTCACAGACTTGAAGATTAATGATTTGATGTTATGTTATTTGTCAGCGGTATCAGAGGCTAAAGTGGGAAGGAAGAACTCACGTTAACACAAAAAACTATATTCACCTTATATTTACGGCCGACAAATCAAATAAAATCTCCAACATGTCTTTGTCTTCCCGGAAAACTCAAGGATTTGCTCATGCCACGGAGCTTGGCATTTTGTTATGATAAATTCCCCAAATAAAAAGAAAATAGTTGACCATTTTTTATCCTAAAGCAAAATCTGTTATTTATTTCAGGAAACCCCACAAGCCGGATGAAAAATGGCCGCTGTATTCTCGCTCATCCCCCCATTACTACACGTATACCGCAGATGGGACCAGTGGGCCCGCTGGGCCCCGCGGCCCCAGAGCTTCGGCCTGCGCCTTCTGGAACGACTTCCTGAACAAGCTCAACGGTGTGAAAGGCATATTAACACTTTGATAATTTAGCTTGTAGATTGCGACGACGCGGACGGCTGACTGGGTTTCGATGCGACGGCGACGCTTGTTTGTGAGATCGCTTGAACTGAGATTTTATCACTTAGCTCGTCGATCGTATTAATAAATCAGGTATCGATTATTAGGTACTTATGAACTATATTAATACGGTCGATAAACACCAGTGTAAATTAAATTATAATAATAATAATATCTTGGTACAATTCACACAACGCCATACAACTGATAAACAAACTTAAATATTTCTAAATACATACATATTATAGATAAACACCCATTGGCGATTACTTAAAACAAAAAGAATATCATAGTTGGTTACTAATCTAGTCTAATTAATAACTGTCTATATTAATTTTTTGTATCATAAGAATGTTCCCGGAAACAGCTCTAACGCTTTTTGCCAAATTTTGCAGGTATAGATATGGTTTTACTTTCTAAGTTTTCTTACTTTGTTTTCCTGAAAACACGCAATATTACCTACACATTTTTTAAAGTTCATTCTTTGTTCACAACGCCATCTTGTAATTGTATTCGGTACTTGTTGCTATTCTTCAACCCTAAAAACAACGCGCAAAGCTCGGTCATCCAGCTAGAGGATTAGATAGGCATTTTAACATTTTTGTTTTTCTATATCGGTCACCAGAGCTCAGAGTATTTCAAAGAAGGAAAAAGCTTTTGGAAAAGTACTTGATTAGCGATACTTAATCAAGTGCTTTTCAAAAAGTGATAGTTGCCCAGGTTCTTTGTTCCTAAAGACTGCTAAGACTTCAATCAGAAAATAATGGATTTATATTCATGCTCGAGATATCTCCTTTTTTAGTTTTTACAAACAAATTGTCATAATACAATATCAACTTTTCGTAACTAAGTTTTATATTGTTTGGCACGTATTAACTTAAAACTATTGTTCAAGTATATAACTTGTAAGATACAACTTAAGCTGTTAAACTATGAAGTTATAAGTAAAAGTGAACATTAGTCGCCGTGCAATGTTCAACAAGCTATAACTAAGTTCTAACTTAGTTTTGCAAGTAAACTAGCAATATTCACTTGAAGCTTCTCGAGTCTTCTAAAGCGGTTTGTATTGAGTGTTTATGGGAGGACAATTTGTTCCCTACGTTTAACTTAAATATAAATTTGCAAATTTATAAACAAATTTTCCTCACCAATTTTACTTTCGTATAGGATGAGATTACAGATGCTTTGTTTTGAAAGAAAACTTTGTGAATTATTTCATGGTTTTCTAAACCCAGTGGTTGTCGGTTGCTGAGGCACTTAGGCGGTCAGTTTTTTCTTTTTATATAGACATGAAATTCTTTAAACTGATTAGAGCAAACGTTGAAGTGATGTGATGACAATAACTGTTGCTACTGAATACATTACGTCTTGCATTTCACTCTCAACTTAACGAGCTGCTGTTGCAGTTGCGAGATGAGATTTCAACCCCTGTTTATCCCAGAAAGAAAAGAATGAAGAACGCAAAAAAAAATTTAGGCTTAAATCTGTCAACCAGCCAGGACATACCTTTTTATGTTAGGTATTTCGATTTTCACTAGATATATTATACTTACGTTCAATTTATTAATTTCAGAACTGGAACATGTGCCATGTGATGGAGCAGTGACGGGCCCCTACAGCAGCGTGGCGGGCACCACGCTGCCCATACTCCTGCTGACGACGCTCGCCACAACCGTCGCGTTGTAAAAAGCTCCAGCCGCGTCATTTAATGACGTACCAAGTGAATATTTACGCATTTATAGAGAAAAGTAGATACAATTATTTATACAAAGTAGAACAATAACAGCAAATAAATGTTTTTCTTCGAGTATATTATTGTAAATTGTCAATTGAGTTGGATAATCAACTGTAAAGACATTTTACAATAGTCTAGAAGGTATCGTCTAAACTCGATTGCAAACTGCATTTTGAATTATAATATTGGCTACTAAAGTACTAGAAGTAATAATTGTTGTATTAAAATACCCTAATTCTTTATTACAATCACAAAATGAAACGGGAAAGTGATCGAAGCTAAAAAGGACTATGTAAGAAAAGTTGGTAATGAACAATTTGATGTGAGAGAAATGCAAATGAGGGAAGTCTACGTTTGAAACAATGATGGACATGGTAAATAAAATGAAAATAATATTTCTTTTTCTGTATATTAATAAATATTATTGTAGCAATGGTATGTTGGATGTTAAATAATTTAGTTTACGATGTTCCTGTAACTAGTTTCGTATGTTTGATGTTTCATATATATTTAGTTACGTGTATTTCATGTTATGAGTATAAAAGTATTTGGCTCAGTTGCAACAATTGATCTTTAGGTTATTTCGTCAAGCTTCAATTATATCATAGCCGAGAAGCAAGCATGAATGTGAACATCCCGAGAATATCTGACTGTTCATTAGGGAAATAAACATCAATATTACGCAAAAACTACACTAATTGATAAGATTTTAAGGTTTATTTTAGATGCGATGGACTATGTAATTCAGGGTTGGTTACTTGGTGCAACTGGGCTACTATTGACCAAATACTCAAACGCTACTGAGCTTTTAAACGCACTTAATGCTCATGCTATGACTTTCACATAAAGGTGAATAGTGGCGATATTACATTTGAAGTATATTTGAGCACGTCTCAAAGTTAAGTATCGTTTGAGTATTCGGGAAGAAGTCGAATTAATATAATACCTGTGTGTAGGTATAAGATATTATAATTAGAGAAAATATTTATACGTCGGCTTTGATTGTTAAAGCGATGCTTTCACACATGACAGTTTGATAATATCACTATACATATCAAAGTGTGCCTCTGCTTAAATAGCAAACAAATATCTTTATCGTAGCAAAATTTTACGATTTTATATTGATAATGGATTATAGAAGTCGAGTGTATACTGCGAGATGAATTTTTATCAATATATTTACTACTATTGTATTAATTAGAACGCTAAAAATTAGTACCACTTGAGGATCTTATGAACTCCAAATTCTTATGACTTCGAACAGATAAATAGTATATTTTGTGAATAGTCCCTTCTTAAGTATAGATTGCGATATTCTGAGCGCTGTGTAGACTTATCTATGTACCTTATATTTAATAGGCGAAGCACAAGATACTGTCAGTATATTTAGTACAACTAAGTCTCATCTTTCTGAAACACAATGTTAATAGTCTATTTATTATTATTATTTAAAATATCTAAAATGATGTATTTGAAAACTATACTTATATAAATGTGTGGAAATTCTACAGGTATATTATTCGTCTTCACAACAGCAGTGAATACCGAAACAGTACGTAATTCGTAGCTTAATAATGCTTTAAGTGAAAAATTATCTTATGAACTTAGTAACAATTTTTATACTTTTAACATAATATTTGTACTAAAGAAATGTTAGCGGTAATAAATATTTATACCTATATGCGATCGTCAATTACTATCCTTGAACAAGTTCGAAGTAGCGGGCTATCATGAAAGAAAGTGACCATACACAACAACAAATTATAAAAAAAAATACATTAATATCCCTTAAATAAATATTAACTTACCCATTATTCCTAAGCACATGATATACCTACCTTATCTGAGCACAACGTAGTTCTATAATTTGAGATTGATTTGATGACCACGCCTCTATATATTCTTTGAAAATCCTACAGTAATTGTTCTATACCAAGATATATAGATTAACTGTCAAAAAGTTGCACGACACTCGCTTTCTTGTTGATTAAGCACAATTTGAGAAGTTGTATGGGATAGCTTTAATTAGTAAGAATAAGATGTAAAGTGATCTAAATAAGAATTGTAATATAAGTAGCGATTTCAAATAATGTTAAGATCTGTTTAAACCAAATTATTGTTTAGTGACAGAATCGTTATAATAATATGCTTCAACAGATGTTAACTGTAAACAAATATTTTGTAGAAATTTAATATATTAAATTGCAACATAATTTTCCATTCACGAGTAAAGAAAATGCTGCACTGACACGATTTTACTTACCAGTCGAACTGTTCGCTTAATTTATTCGTGTCAAATATCCCTACATAGTACGTAATATTAAAAAAATCAATACATATCAAATATTGTGCAATTTACCGTAAGTACATATCATATAATATAAAATATGAATAATACACATAATAAAATATACATTAAACTGTAAGATATAATTTAATATATTATACCTAACTTATTTATTGAATAATATTAATTACATAGCAGAAGACGACACCTAATCACTGGGTCGTTTATATTTAAGCGTAGCTCAGTTGTTGAATAGGTACTATATATTATTATGGACATAACTTGATGAAGGTTCTATACTATACTTCACATTTTATTCAGTGAGTATTACTTCCTGGCTGTTATTTATTTTCAATAGGCCTAATTTCACTTTTAGTTAACTATCACTTAAAACGTTGTTTCCCATCAATCGCCATATGAATTATGAACGATACGTACTGTTTGTTAAAGTTATCTATATTTGTTGACTAAGCTACTGTTTAGCTGTAGTGTATAGAATAGTATATAAGACTTAGATTTGATGTGATCGCCATTAGTGTTTTATGTAACTAATACTGGACTCTTATTTTCCAATCATCTACAACTATTTATAGGTGAATTTCCAAACTATAATCAATAAACTACAAAATGTACACTAAAAATACACCATATATTTTAAGTAAAAATGATGTGCAGTTTTGATACAAATGTTTAGGATTATATTTGGGTATATACTTATAAAAACTCAAGCACTTTAGTTTTCTAGGTATGATCTGAAACCCGAAGTGAAGTCATTAATATTTGTTCAAAACTTCATGGCATTTCTTGAATGTGTAACCAATTAAAAAATTCTACAATGGTATTATTTGTTAGTTAAAATAAATGTTTAATGTTATTTGTGTAAAAGCTTTTATCTGTTATGCAAACGATAATAGTAGGTACTGCTTTACAAATTAGGTGCTAATTTAAATATGTGTATACATCGGTGTGCACTTATTCGTTTACATTACTGAAAAATAAAATGCGAATGACGTCGACAATATATGTTTTATATTTTAAAATCAGGTGTCGTGTGTTCTTAGTGCTTCTGTAGGTTGATCAATGTTCTATATTTTCATTCTTTCACACGCTAAATTCTCGCTCATTACTATAATCAAAATTAGTTTTATTATTATAGAATTTGAATGTATTGCGTCGAAAAGAAATTAAATTTATATTAGGGTTTATAACTTACGTAAATTCGTTTGTACAGTTGCACGAAGATTTATTTCACCGTAGCGAAAATAAAATATTTTTGTCAGAATATTGTTAGACAATAGTAATTATTTTGCTTTTAAATAAGTATTTGTTTATTATCTCTATCCGAAAAATTACTCAATAAAATTTAATTAAAATATGCGTTTTATTTGTATTTTTTCTTCTTTGTGAGGACGTACATTTCAATCCACTCGTTCCTGAAAATCGTCTATGGATTTGGACTTCATGTGCTCATCCAAATATAAAATAAAATATTCCCTGTAAACTTAAAAAAATAAAGACTACGAAAGTAAAAAGTTAAACAAAAAACATTTTTAGGAAGTGGTGATGGGCTGGCCACATCGCTCGCAGAACCGACTGTAAGTCAGTACGGAAGGTTCTCGAGTGGTGACCGCTCAAAATCTGTCACTGTAGATGTCCTTGAGAAAGGTCTATGCTCAGCAGTGGACGTTTTCAGGCTGATGATCATGATGATGATGAGTACCTACTGCTATATTCATACTCTTCGTCACCTCTAGTCGCACATGCTGAAGCATACCGACGATAAACTATTCGTTTGTAACCAATGCGACCAGTCCTTCAAGATGTCTATAATGGCTATGATTACCTATCAACTTATTTGGCTATAATTGAGTTTTATAACGAGACGACGAAGGTGATGTGCGATGGTGAGCCAGATGATTGTGGAAGGAAGGAAACTTGGTTTTATTTTCTGAAATTATAATAACGTACATGATCGATATTTTAAATTAAATGTTCATGAATGTGCATTGAAGCATGAGCCACGTATTAAGAGGGGGATTTTACAATCATACAATCAACGAACACAAAATATACCTTCAGTTTGAACAACAATTAAATAGCTATAGGTACTCTATGAAAACCTGGGTTATGGCATGATTTCGTTTTGGTTGCAATTATAAATTAAATAGCACAACACTTGATATAATTTTCTACTGCACGATCTTCTAAGTGGTGAATTCAAAAGTTCTAACGGAGACTTAAACAGTTGTAGAGATGAATTTAGCTTTTGGTTTCGTTGCAAGCGCATAAGCGCACCACGAATGGAGCCAAAAACAAAGACACGGCTGGTTTCTGAGAAACTTGGCTTTTCAAATAAAAAAACATCCATTGTAAACCAGGCGTAAGTATATACCTACTTCACGTCTTAAAACATTATCTACAAAAACTATTGTCTAACATTTTAGTTACCTACCTTAACCCATTAAAGGTCGCTGTACTCAGTTGGGTACAGGTCAAAAATATTTTTTTTCTTTACAGGTGCATAATATTTTAAATGTAAACTATATTTTTTTCACAGGTAGTTAGAGATTCCATTGGAGCAAAAAAAATCAACTGAGGGTATATGAGAAAAAGTTATAATTCCGAATTGTCAAAGTTACGTGTTTTGAAAGTCACTACAGGTAAGTTTTCATATTGTTATTATTATTAAAAATAGAGATATTTTTTTGTATTTAGATATTAATTATGAGTAAACATATACTAATTATTTATTTGAATACAAAATTATTCATCTGTTGTTAGTAGCTAAACAGTTATTTCATTACTTACGTCACTGTACTCAACTGAGTACAGCGGCTATATCCATGTTAGAAAAGTACCACTTTTACTCAATATTTTTTAATTTTATTTCAGATTGTTCATAATGAGCCGTGGTCAGTTTAGAGCAGCTAATCGTTATAATGGCCTTGAAGAAGCTATCCAAGCCATATTAGAAGAGAGTGATGACGAGGCACAGTATGATTTATCTATAATTCCACCAGATCCCAGTGTGATAACTGATGAAGAAGAGGGTCCTGATGATGATATCATCCAAACTGCGTCAATGCCACAGGATGTACCTGGTTCAGTAGAAGTTTTTGTGCGTACTGAAGGTAATCTCTCTTCTGATAATGACAGTGACGACGAACCGCTAGCTGCAAAACGAAGCCGCCGTACTGATCAGCCAAAAGCCCCAGTATGGCGAAAGTGTTCCCCGACATATTCTTCAAGACCTTACTCTATTTACGAGGTAAATGATCATCAGACCACAATAAAACAAGAACTCAAAGACCTAAGTCCAGTCCAAATATTTGAAAAACTATTTGACGAGGAGATCCTTGAATTTATTACTTCTAATAGTAAATTGTACGCAAATCAAAATAATAGGCATACATTTCAGCTGGATCATTTCAATTTGAAAAAATTTATTGGCATTTTGATATTGTCTGGTTATCACAAATTACCCCGTGAAGCTTTATACTGGTCGTTAGATGAAGATGTAGGAGTCTCGATGGTTTCAAGTGCTATGTCAAGGAATATGTTCCGAGATATAAAAAGAAATATTCATCTCGCCGACAACAATGTAGCCATAAGTACGTCCGATAAGATGTTCAAGGTAAGGGCGTTTGGCGAACTTTTGATGAAGAAATACCTTCAGTGGGGAGTTTTCCACGAGAACATTTCCATTGATGAATCAATGGTGAAATACTTTGGACATCATCCTGCCAAACAATTTATTCGCGGTAAACCTGTAAGATTTGGTTATAAAAACTGGGTGGCAGCCAGCTCAACAGGTTACTGTTACACTTTTGATTTTTATTGTGGAAAATCTATAAATTCCACCGATGAACCTCTGGGAACTCGAGTTGTAAAAACTTTACTAGAAAAACTTAACACGAACCCAATCAATCACACCGTTTTTTTTGACAATTTTTTTACAAGTCATAGTCTTTTGGTAGATCTACGAGAGCTTGGATATCGCGCGACAGGAACCCTGAGAGAAAATCGGACAAAGAAATGCCCCCTTGTAAGTACGAAGGATATGAAGAAGAAAGAAAGAGCTGCCTATGACTACAGGTTTGACAAAAGTAATGAGTTGCTAATGGTAAGGTGGAAATATAATAGTGTTTGTACGATGGCAACCAATTATGATACCATAGAACCAACTGGCACCGTGAAGCGGTGGTGTCCAATAAAACGTGAAAAAACAGATGTCTTGATACCGAAACTGTTCCAAACGTACAATAGATGCATGGGGGGAGTAGACGAGCTTGACCAGTCTATATCATTGTACAGAATTGGAATCCATGGCAAGAAGTGGTGGTGGGTGCTATTTACTTACATGGTCGATATGACAATAGCAAATGCATGGCGTCTGCATTCATTGAGCAATGAGGATCGAATGGATCAACTTATGTTTCGTCGTACAATAGCACGAACGTATTTACGCCAGGGATCACAAGTAAGGAGCCACCCAAGTACGTCAATAGTACCAGGAATGGCTCAAGATGGAATGGGGCACTTTCCTAAAAAACTAGAAAAACAACTTAGATGTGTAGTATGCCATTCACGAGTTAGATGGGAGTGTAAGAAATGCTGTAAAACACTTTGCGTGGAAAAGTCGTGCTTTGAAAAATTTCACCTCTAAGTGGCCAGTGTACTCACTTGAGTACACCCCCTGAAAACCTTGATTTTTTTTAAATATATTTTTTTTCTCTTTCCTATGTGTTTGTATACCTTATAATTAAACTAGTAATAAACTAAAACCTAAAAGAAAACCTGTAGTTTTAGTTTGGCCATTAATGGGTTAACAACCCTAATGAAATCTCTAATTTCAGTCAAATTAGGTGTTGTATAACGGGAAAACAGTAAATATTTGCGTCTAAATTGGAGTATAAAGTACTAGAAACGCCTTTATGAGTATGTAGTTCAGAATACTCGAACGGTATTTTTATAATTTGTTCTAATTACGACAGAAAGACTTTTTGATATTTTTCAGAATGTAATTAATAACATTCTAGTGCAAAAGCACGTTGCACTTAAATTGAAAAAATAAATAGATTATTGGAGCAAATTACAATTTGAGGATTCACACTGGGTAATACCTATCGTCATGATATACTCACTACGTTTGATTATTACAGGTGTGTAGGTATTATACCTACAAACAGGATACGCACCCGCTATACTCCAAATGTGTAAAAGCACTTACTATATTATTTTCATGATTTATTTCTCGGTTGCTGCGATTTTCAGTCGCATTTTGTTTCCTGCCTTTCGTACACACTTTGTATTAATGTCATCTTCATGACACTTGTTCAGATGAGATGTAAGGACGGTTAACAAATTATACCGAACTCGCATTTGCCTATTGTTTTATGCACAAGAAAGAAAAAATAAACAATTCAACAGGTACATTCATTTATTGACAATTAGCTAAAGCGTTTCCACGCTTTCGTCTTAATGCATGACTAGATAGATAGATACTGAATTTGGTAATAAACTTTATTTGTAATACAACATAATAAGATACATGAACTACATAAAATTATGGAAAAACTTATTACCAATTTAGTGTCTTAATACTACATCTTTTGATGTGATGTTACGAAGTCTACATATATATTAACTTATAGCTAGTCTGACACAATTGCGATTAAGTTTGGAGGTATTAGTAACACCACTTAGAGTTAATCTTTGTTCGTCGCTACTGATCCCTTCATTAGATGGTAGTGCGCGTACCAACCGGCCTCATGCAAATCTAATGTTGACAATAACTAGTAGTAATTTACTCCAAACATAGATCAAAGATTTGAACCAAGTTGGCGTCACGATAAATCTATAACGACACGAACTTTCCCCAATATATAATTGATTGATTAAATCTATAGTACTTAAATTTACTAATACAAATAATCTACCGCCAATAATGTAAGTATATAATATTGATACGCAACATCAGCATTTAAAAATAACTTTTCTATCTACATAGATTTCATAACAAGAAACAATATTTAAAACAAAATTGTGTATCCCTCTTGTACCTACATACACCGATAAATATTAAACTCGTAACATAGATCGTTTAATAAATAAATTGTGATCGAACGTCATCCCTGAAGCCAAAGTCGAGAGGCTATTGAATATCACGATTCGTATTCATTTACAGGTCGTTTAAGCCACATATCAGGTCAGCGTGTTCGATGTCATCAAGCGGCAGAGGGGCGAAGGATAGGGTGACAGAATTGTGGTACCGCCCGCTAGACACCAGCCGCACAACGGTATCCTCACAAGCGATGAACGCAGGACGGCGAGCTACAAATATCCTTTGTGTTAACATTTTTGCATAAATTTACATTTTACGACGCTTAGTTGATGCAGTAAGCAATCTGGCCCTTTTAAGTATTGAAATTAAAATCACAATATAAAAGCAGCGAAAAAATCTGAAAGTAATTTAGATGCCGAAGGCAATTTTGAATGAGAAAAAAACGAGTAAATTGCGGAACCGGAGGCCAAAGAATTCATTTAAGTGACTACAACTTGACGCTTTCCTAAAATATTTAAGAAACGTTAAGTAACAAAATGCTTTTAACGGTTATTTTAGACAAATTTTTTGATGAGGCAGTTTATTTCGAAGGCATTATTTATTATAAGAAGTAAGTAGCTTTGTCTTTGTCAATGTTAATGAGGTGATCAACATTTACTTAGTCTACGTATAGGAACGCTTTGCCTTTGTAAACCGATTTGTCTCTTTGTCAAATAGAATTGAAGACGAAAGAGCCTTATTTTGACAAATATACGTGTGTACGTAATATGTACCTATACTGTAAACATCTTTGTTTAAATGCCACAAGGGAAAACAATTGCCTTCTCAAAGATCAAAGCCTTTGCTGTACGTTTTGATTGTAAGAGCTTCTGTGTCTGTATCGAAATGTTTCTCCCGGAAATCTACGAACCGTAAAGAATGTGCCTCGATTAAGTTTCGTACCGAGACATTCAATGTCAATTTTCAGAATTTGTTTCACATACGGAAATGTTGACCCAGTGGTGACGGCCCCACCTTACAATATAACTATGAACTTTGAGTTCACTTTATCGCCCGTGCTCAAAATCGACGTGTCTTGGAACCAAAAACTGGAAGACTAATATCCATCAATTTGCAGTTGTTCTGCGTGGTGGGTACAGTACGATCAACGTATCTTGACCGGATTGAAGTTAGGTTTTTATCACTTTCGCGCATGTCATAGAGATGCGACCCTAAAATTACTTAAGAAAACGATTAATCGATTAAAAATACTAACAACATTTTAATTAAAAAAATATAAAAACACTATTTAAATGAGTTCATAAAAGTTTAAATTTAGAACAGTTACAGTAAATACTAAAGAAACTTTAAAAAACAATTTCTTTACGAAAATAATCACAAAAAAACATGAGTTAGTAATACTAATTATGACAATATGATGCGTAATCGCATCTCTAATTCTCTTGGTTTAGATACCGCCCCCGCCCCCCGCTTCCTGTCACCATTTACTTCCAAAAAATGCATCTACGCAACCACTTGTCACCTACTTCAGTCCGGCCTAGTTACGTTGATCGTACTGTAGTTACCCTCTCTCAGAGAGGAGGCCTGTTTCCCAGAAGTGAGAACGCTATCATTGTTAATCTTAAAGTCGCGTATTCTACGCTGTATTTGATCAGTTCACTCTTAAATCCCCTACTATTTCGTTAACTCCATCAGATAAATTTCATCTCTAAAGACCATTTAGGTTGAATTAACATGTAGATAGTTACCTTCGGTAGAGTCAAGGCCACAAACACTGTCAAGGACCTCCATTTTGGTGTGATCGAGGCCACTGGCGCCGCCAATGTCCACATAATCAGGGAGACCGCGCTTTGTGCACTGTGAAAACAGATAGTTCAAGTTCATTAACACTTTGAGTTCAAAGGGGTAATGAGAATAAGCGTTTAGTGTTAATCCAACTAACACGTGATCGATGTTATTTAACATTAAAAAGCACCCTTCATGTGAGACTGGTTTTTTATCTATTTTATCAAATAGAGCTAAGAATCACTACTGAATCATCTAATCGCTACCACGACACACACACACACACACACACACACACACACACACGTGAACATAAAATATTGAATGTAAAAACTCTGATAAAAATGCAATAGGTCCTTCCCCAGATCTTCACGAACACTTGCCGACAATGTGGATATATATGTTCGTTAACTTTCGCGATTTGTACACATTGAGTCTACCCGTGACCACGGCCGTTGCAATACGGTCGAAACGTCGGGAAATTGTTTTTTTTTTAAAAAAGATAATTATCAATGTGGGATTGTGGTTCCACATTACTAGCCATCCTGTTAACCCCTCCAGCTAAGCTCAATGGCTTGTGTTAGGAGTGGATTCAGCTCAGTAGTATAATTGGTAGGATTCGAACCAGCGACTTCACGATTGCGAGACCGATGCCTTATCCATTAGGCTACCGCCGCTTAAGTTTTATTTGTTCGGTCATCTCAGGCATGACACTTCTAATTAAGTACCAAACTAACGTAACTACTACCAATTACACTCTATTAAGTCCTGAATCAAATTGCACAAGATCGATTGGATTAGAAGACACAAGGGGCTGCTTTTACCCTACATTAGGATCATTGGACTCTTCCTTGTAGCCTTATTATTTTTAATTGACTTGTGTCGAATCCTAGTCTAACCGTATTGGGTAGTATATTCGTTTTTCCGCGGAGCAATGATTGCTATACCCTGACATAGCTACGCGAAAGATAATACAAGCGACATACAAGGCCACTCAATGCCTCACACGCCGCACCCACAAATCTATATTTACTATTCCCGTGGTTTCCATTACATGCTAGGTTGTGATCTCATCAGCTCAGTAATTAATTCCCTTTGCCATTTCTGTATTAAAATATAGTACTGTTTTATTTACTTTGGCATTGTGGTTGCTATGACGTTGTAATAGTACGTAACAGTGAATAACTAGTACGAGTTAATTACTGTTACGTACTATATTGTCGGTCGGTGGCTGAAAATAGAGAGCTGAGATAGGTCCTTTATTCCGTAAATGGGTAGGATTTATTTGGCTGAATATTCAGTAATTATTTTAGAAATAGAATATTATAAACTTCAACTAACTGCCTCAATGATGCCTACGAATGAGACGACTGTCTACGAACAAGCGTTGTGAGATCCGTTTTGAGTTGGCCCGGTCCTGGTGTACTTTTTATCCGATAAATTCCCCAACGAGATTCTTAGGGAGGCTACACACATAAGTGGGTTAGCATAAGCAGTTTGGCAGTAGGTACTTGCCGAACTGAACTAAGATGGCCCAAAGCAACTACTACACAATATGGCTCGGCTTCATTAGCAAGCGCCGATCGGGTAGTTTTTTTTTCCCCGAACGTTCATTCACATATACCGCCCGGCTTGTGTGTAGCAACTCTTACACTCACAGTACTCTTATCGCTATTTATCTCGTTCGCTCGCATTCGTATTCGGTCAGGTCAACAAAATTGCTTGAAACAATGCGTCGATCACGCGTAGCGCTTAGAGTTTCCTGAGATTGATTCCTCCCCTCCTTATTTGCCGAGTATAAAGTTCCTGAGGGACAATTATACAAAGCACTCTGCCGCTTATAAAGCTAGTCACGCCACTGCTATTGGATACAATCATACTTCAATAGCATTAAATTAAACCAAACTTTTCCATTTATTATTGTATAAATTTTACATAGGAAGGATTGCTCACAATCCACCTTAACTAAATAACAAAATAAATTAGTTTACTTCTGGGTGCTTTTAAACGAGCTTAACTCACTTTAGAATTTTGATGGTCTCCCAAATTGACGAAATTGGTTTACTTTGGCAATCTCTAGATACTCTAATTATGTAAATAATAATTCAAACGCCGCATAAACGATGTTATTATACGTCTCAATTTACATACTTTGTTAAAGAATTTAGTTTGTATTACTTAGTTTTAGTTTATAGCCAGTAATTAACAAAGTTAGCCACTTACTAAATGAATTAAGTTTGTTTCTTTAAAACAAATATATTCAACTTATTATGAGATGATGATGAGACACGGGCTTTTTAGGGTTCCGTAGCCAAAATTGCAAGAACGGGACCTTTATAGTTTCGTCATGTCCTCTGTCTGTCTGTCCATCCGTATGTCACAGGCATTTAACTCAAATACTACTCAGTAAATCTTGATGAAATTTGATAAAAAGGTGTCTTGTAGTAGCCGCTACTTAGTTTGATAGATAAATAATAAAAATAAATATTTTTTGGGGGTACTCTACAACAGTTTTTCCAGCAAAAAATAACGCGTGGCACATCATTCGACAGGTCTTTCAAAAACATTTTAAGATTTTTAAGAAACTTTTTTGATTAAGTGAATATTTTTAGAAATAATTGCTCCGACAGTTGCATAAATCGTGTCCCCCCTTTTAACTTTTGAACCGTGTGACCAAAAATTACAAAGATTAATAAATACTTTAAACTAAAATTATTTTGAATAAGATCGGATATAGCGTCATTGAGTTATTGCCAAAAAACTGCGTTTCTCAACAAAAGGGTGTAAGTGCAATGAACATATGCTCTTCTGATGATACAATTGTTCGAAGCTGCGGAACCCTACACTGAGCATGGTCCGTCATGCTCTTGCCCGGTTTTTAATTAAACTATGTTTTAAACATTTGATCAAAATACCCTTTCCACAAAGGCTTTAATATATGCACATGTATTGTATCGAATCCAAATAAAACGGACAGGTCAATGATTCCAGTACTTAATTAAAAAAAAGTACTACACTATTTAATATCTAATATCTTGGGACAACTCACACGACGCTATCTGATCCCAAACTAAGCAGAGCTTGTACGATGGAAACCAGACAACTGATAAACATACTTATATATTTCTAAATACATACATATTATAGATAAATTACACCCAGACACAGAATAAACCATCGTGCTCATCACACAAAGTTTTATCCTGGGTGGAGATCGAACCCACGACCTCTTGCGTAGCAGTCGGATACACTCCCACCGCGCCACAGAGGCAGTCAAAATTTAGTGATGCATATTTGTTTAGAATTTATATATATATAATAAATCTACTTTTTTAGCCTTATTGTGACCACCTAAAGATGACATTTCTAAAATAACTTTGTTACAATGTTCAGGCTGAAGTTATAGGAGTAACTTTTTAAATAAATAGCAAAGATCAACTTTTACTAACTTTTTTTTTCTAAAAGTTTCGTGACCTTTTCTATTTTTGGCTAATGAATGACACAACTCTGATTTAGATTAATATAACTAGATAACATTTACAAAAGATTTTTTTGCTACAATGCTCTCGTTTAGGCTGAAGTTTTAGATGTAACTTTTTAAATAAATAGCAAAGATCACAAACTTTTTTTCTTAAATGTTTCGTGTATTATCTGTCCTCCGCTAATGATACAACTTTGATTTAGATTAGTAGAACTATTCAATAATAAGGCTAAAAAGTCGAAAGTCTACAGACTTCACTGCCTCTACAACTTTTTTCATCTAAGCTTTTGTAAGGAATTACACCTAAATTACGATACCAAATCCAATAATAATTTTAACAAGAAATCTAAAATCCAAACGCATTCTATCGCATTGCTCCGTAGAAAATATTCTATAGCTATTCAATACCATAAAGGTTCAGATTTTCTAGGGTCACATAAGAGCTGATAGCTTTCAACGATTAAATATTTTAGTTGGTTAAATAGTACGGGAAGACGCAACAAAAAATCTTTAAATTAATAACACTATATTTCATTTAAAACTTTACAAAGGATGTATATGCTAAAAAAACGCGAATAATGTAACTGAGAACAAACTAAATTATTAAAAAAAAAACCCGACTGCTCAAAGTTATTAACTGAAATATTTTGGTGATAAAAATCCACCATTTTGTTTTTTTTCTAATTTTAATGTACCCAGTGTCATTCTCTCAAATGAGACGAATCTAACCTGTGAAGGTAAAACCCATTAAGTTATTTAGGCTTTAAAGCATGCCAAAGAAATATACATATACATACAAACACACACTCGAAAAATATACCCTCCTTCATACGCAGTCAGAAAAAAAGACTGAAACAGACTTACATGATGAATAGTCCCAGTTTCCAGCTCGATCAAGCGTCCTTTCTTTATCGTCTGCCCAACATTCAAGTCCAGAATGTGTACAGTAGTTGGTGAGACGGCTATCATCGAACAGTTCCCTGTCTCTCCGTGATTACGTAGCGTGTACACGCCCTCCGCACCGGAGAGCATCACGTTGCACGCTGTGAAAACAGATTAATGTTGCATTTTGACGGCAAGAGTAGTATTAGCAATCAAAAAAGAGTTTTTGGGAAATGTTATATATTTAAGTTATGTATGTAATTATGCTATTGGTGTGCTGAATAAATAAATAAATATATCTGCTTTAAATTGGTCTCTTTGCTAAATGCTTGAAAAAATATTTCAACAAAGGCTATAAATATTTTGAAATCTCTAAAAAAGAGTAAGTCAGACTATGTTCAAATGACGAGCGCCTGATGGGCGTTGCCAAAGTTTGCTAAGGCGCGTTAGCAAGTTAATCCTTAAAGGACCAGGCGTTCACAAGGAAACTTATTATATTGATTAGGTTGCACTTTACCAAAATGCGCATCAAGCGCTCGTCATCGGAACGTAGGGCATACGTCCTATTCTTTCTGTTTGACCTTCCTAATCTAATGAAGGATTTGGGGAACACATGTTATTAAATATGTTGGCAACATCCTTCATAATATTACGAGTACCTTCATAATTACATAGGACGACGACGAGGCCATGTGGTTATTTGTTTTGTTGCTTTATGAAATATGTAGTAATAGAGTTACAGTAAAATTCAGGGGCATCTGCGCGTTATTTGTAACGCGTGCACAGTTTTGTCATATATTTAGTGCCAACACATATACAGTTTATAGTGACTGGAGAAATAACATGCCAAATCTGTAACCTATCCAAACCAAAACATATAAAGTATCTTTTTTTTCTGAAAAAACAGCCTTTGCTATCCTAAGATGATAACGAGTTTGAAAATAACATCTGCAAGACAACTTTAACGTAGATTTTTATAATACAAACATATGCTAGTTATAAATCAATATTGAGTTAGCAGTATCCTCGTAAATAAATTCACGGCTACGTACTACGATACGCTGAAATAACAAGCCCCATGAGATCATATTCACGTAGTCTAGTAGTATCTCTCTAGTAGTATCATCTAATATAATATGGATGTTGTGCAGTGCTTGTTATTTCTCTGCATTCGTCATCAATGCACAGAGTGTATGACATCAGGAATAGAAGATGTCGTGTGAACTTTACTGCGACGCTACGTGTACTGCAAACTGCAATGCAAGCCACAGGCATGCACGCTGTTCAAATTATGCATACCGTCACTTGTTGACGAATGTATAGTCCTGCCTGTTAGCTTATATGGTATAATTATATGGTAGATTGTCTATTTGGTCACTTATGTATTGTTATTGCATACCTTAAACGAATTTCTTAGCTGATTTCTTCGGATTTAGCTAAGTTTGTTTTTGTTTGTGCATTTCTGATTATAGGCGTAAATATACTATTGTGGTGTGGTGTGTTGTGACGCGTCAGAAGTGTATCGGTTCTATACATTTTGTTTGGTTAGAGACACATTATTGAGGTATGCTATGACGATACAACACGCTTTAATGATGTGTTTTTAACCATACTAAATGTATGGAACCGATATTGCTTCTAACGTGTGACGACACACCACACCACAATAATGTATTCCGGGCTATGAAATTCAAGAGCTAATAGACTGAGATACGGCTGCAGATCCGCATCGTTCATCGAGTATTGAAATTAAATCATGTTTTTATATACAATCATAAAAGGTGTAATATGTTTTGGCCAGTCTGCCTATCAGATTTTGCTCGCAAGTATTTTTAATTAAATTAATATTAATCTACTTACTGGGAAAAAAAATCTCACTTGTTATTATAATGAAATACACTCTACTTTGTAGAAATAGACGTAGAGAACCTAAAAAGCGATAAGTGCCTTTGCGCATTTGCCCGCAACCCCTTCACAGCCAGGTGTAAGCAGGTAATATTTTGTTACGTTATTACGTTCATGGCGTATTTTCATCATTTATTTAACAAATTAAAGCTATTTATTTTCTGTACATGATAACCTCTGCCTATGCAAAAGTGCCCGCAGTCGGAGTTGCCAGCGATTAAAGTTTGTTTAGAGTGAGAAAGTCTTATAGCTCTACATCATTCGTTAGACGAGAATGGCGATAGCCAGCTCTGCTGTCGTAACGAAGAATGCAGTAACTGGCAACTCCGACTGCGGGCACTTTTGCATAGGCAGAGGTAGTTTATCATGTACAGAAAATAAATAGCTTTAATTTGATATATAAATGATGAAAATACGTCATGTACGTCATAACGTAACAAAATATTACCTGCTTAAACCTGGCTGCGAAGGGGTTGCGGGCAAGTGCGCAAAGGCACCTATCGCTTTTTAAGTTCTCTACGTCTATTTCTATAAAGTAGAGTGTATTTCATTGTAATAACAAGTGTACACAAATATATTAAGATTCATGCTATAGATACAGTTAGTACAAAGTAATATCGTTCTAGCTTCATACGTAATTTATACAAAAAATATTTAACGGAAACCAAAGCTAACGAATTTATAAGTCTATTAAAATATCAACTCACGGGTTTTATTTTCTGAAGGTAATCTAATTATATTTAAACTTGGTACAATCTGCGTAGGAAGTTCTATTTCGAAAACAATTTTAAAGAGATAATAAGCACTCAAGGTATTTTGTTCCCCGACAATTTATAGAACTAATAAACATTGGTGAACGCAAAACGAAATGGTTGTCTGTAAAGTCGGTTTACGGACGATAATTTTATGTGATAACGTCATAAGAAAACATTGATGACATATCGCCATTCGCGTTGCTTAGCCACCAGTCAATAACGTGAGACTTTTTCGTGAGTGCACCCGGTCATCGATTTATAAGACGTTATCACGTCAAAAACAGTAAATAAGTAAAACAGACTTACTAAAACAACATATTAGGTACATTACTGTACCTACTACATAAATTATATCACAAAAATGTTAAATTCACAGTTCGCTGACTACTCTGATATTCGTTGCATTAAAATTAACAATTTTTTTAGTCATGACGCGGTCCTTCATATGCGAGCAAAGATTAGTAGCCATAGTACGAATATTTGTACACATAATGAGCAACCGTAAGCATCTATGTTAAATGCAACGTTATGCGCATAATCACTTGAGATTGAAATTGTATCTTTTTTACATATATGTATATGTGGGTAACTCCGAGAATGTTTCAACTTCATGCGTCTAAAAAATTCGATCAAAACGGCCACGACTGAAACAAACAAACGACCCATGTATGAACATAACCAGGGGCGGATTTCATTTTGGGAGGGCACGAGAAGCAAATGGCAATGCCGGATGACGGGAAGGGGGGGTAAATTTTGTTTTGGCTAAGTTGGTCAAGTAAGTTGCACGTATGGTGGGGGGGGGGTGTCCCAAAAAATCCATCGGGAGAAGGCACAAGAGCCAAATGGCCAAAGAAATTCCAAGGGGGGGGGGGGGGGGCACGTGCCCCCGTACATCCCCAACCCCTGGAGCCACCTCTAAACCTAACTGTTATAACGTTGCTTAACCACGCTCATCTCCTGGTTTGCACAGCCATTTTTAATTAGGAGCAGGAGAATAAAATGTGAACTAAGTTTATAAATTAATTTCAACACTTATTGGTACCCCTTTGATTACGTAAAAGCATCAACAACTAAAATGTTTATCGAACTACATTTCAGTAATTAAATTGAAACCTATTACCGTATACTGAAATTTGTGGGTAAATTTAAACGAGCCCGTTTAATAGACCTTTGGTAAATTGATAAACAAAATTTGTTCAGCTCACGCCACGTGTTCATGAAAACTCGATCATATAATGAAGTTTTAAACTTTTTACCTGCAGAATTCTTAACAAACATCTAGGACACCGGTGTTCAGGTAAAAGTTACGTAAATGTATAATTTATAGGATCCCTAATTTCAAAAGGAAGAAAGTACTCTATGTACTACTACTTGTATGCTATAAGAGTTTCTTTGCGGGCTGTCCGTCAAAAGGCTTTTTCTAAGAAATTTATATTGATAACAAGTTGAATTTAATGGCAAATAACATGCTATTCTATGGAACGCAAATCTGACACGACCAGAGAGAGATTAGGTACAGGACCGAAGACTTGTCACACTCCAGGGTGGCTTTTTCCATGTTCTGTATTCTTGCTGTTTTGTGGCGTTACTGCGGTTTTGCACTGGCTAGGAATGTGCGATACAAATATCGCAAATACAAGTATTTGATCCGATATTTGGGAACGTAATGGATCTTTATGTCTTGATACAATCTTTGGATCGGATCGCATACTGTTTATCCGATATTCAGAACATCAAACTAAAGTATCGAATGAAATTAAGATATTTCAAATTATTGCAATTTGACGTAAAACCTACAATTCGATCATGCCTTCCGATTAAACTTAGAGAGACAACGATGACTTGAATCTAGAATCTAATTTTATAAATGCGAAAGTTTCTACTACACGTACCTTTCATATTAATAAGAAACAAACAAAATTAAAAATTTTGAAAAAGCCCTTGTCGAGCGTAAAAAAGAAGCAAATAAAATTTTAAAACCCCTGACTAACAAGACGTAAGTAACTGAAGAAAATCCGTCGGGGTCCAACTTATATTAAATCTGTTACATTTTCTGTCTACTTGCACAACGTGGATGCTAATTGATTAAATAAAAAGTGTAAGCTTTTCGGTAAACATGAATGTAGTTGTAGATACCTTCTCATTATTATTTAGACCTTCACGATTCGATCTCTGACTTTTAGTAAAAATCGCATGGCTTCGATATGATTATAAAAATCGCTGAATCGTATGCTTTAGATCCGATTTTGTGAAATCGAATCTGCGCATTCATAGCACTGGCGCCTTGACACTCGCTAAATACGCTTCCTTTTTGATGAAGCCTTAAATTAAAGAGTAATCCCAGTTGCACATTTACGACTTATTCATTTATATTACCTGTAGTTAATTTAAGTGACGTATAACTTTTACTCTGAGCAATAGTGAGTAGTCTTGAGAATTAGGATTTACGTAGTGCTTTGTTGAAGTTTCCGGCTGTTTCCATTCCCAGTGGTAGTCTTAGAGAACATTCACTGAATAAATCTGCTTAATTATTCTTACAGCCTGTGTAAAGCTAGTTTATAATTAACTAAAAACTAACCAAGTAACGAACGTGCAGATTTTTTTATAAACTGGTTACCTAATGTTAAAGTTCATCCTAAAGCTTTTTTCCTTTTGTGAATTTGACCTTTTTTAAATTTCTATATGAAAATGCATGATGCCTCCGTTTTTTACGCATAGGTAATCTGTCTTTGGTCGTGTAACTGTTGTGTCCCATTGGAAAATGAGAGTCAGGAAATAAAAACAGTGAAGTCATATAGAAATTGAATCGGAATTTAAAACGCCTGACATAGAACAATGAAAGAGAGTCTCACGATGGATTTCCAGTTTCATACTAAAACGACTACAAGAACCACAAGTATAGGTTTCAAATTAGACAAAGGAACTACATTATAAAGGACCAACCTAACCTAACCAATATCGGTTACTACGGCAAATTTTATCAGAGACTCATTTTTCGCAGGAAATATTATAGTGCGCAAGTGTTTGCGCAGACATAAATGCACTCTCTATTCCCTTAGTCTCACAGTCCTATGGGATGGAAATCCGATATGACTGGATAGAAATTGGGCGCAGGACCGACGGCTGAACGTGCTCTACATTTTTAAGCTTTTGCGTAGCTTTTATTGCGGGCTCAGGTTCTGAGCGCGGCGACCGAATCAGGAAATTCCGTAACAAAAATAAAACCTCACACCCCCCACTCCGCCTACCATGTAGCTCGGCCGAGCGTTCGCTTAACGTATGTATATGTATATGGTATGACTGTACGAAGCTCGCACGGATCGAGACGAGCTGCTCCGAAATGTAATAAAAAAAAAATATTTTAAGAAAATAAAATAAACTTTTTTTTATTAATTTTTTTTTTAGCTTTATTGCATAAGTTGATAAAAAATGCTATGCAATAGCTTTACCGCGGCAGTCCCCGAGTGCCACACATTTTTTTTTTAAATAGCAGTTTGTAGTCCTACATTACTAGCAATCATATTAACCCCCCGAGCTAAGCTCAATAGCTTCTGTTAGGAGTGGGTTCATGTCGGTAGTATAATAAAACCCCGACCACACGATGGCAAAACTAATTCATCAGCTATTAGGCCGCTTGCTACATTATTAGAATAAAGAATACTTACGTCTAGAGTTCTTTAAATGCCTTATAGTAACAGCAAATCCTTTTCCTCTAGCAGGCACTCTGTACTGTACAAGAGCCGCATTCTGCCTTGACACGAGTTTTCGCTGAGGCCTTTGATCGCATGTCTCTACTAGGCGGTCATCATCCCATGAGTCAGCTGGCCACACCTGACCGTTGAGTTCCCAGCCATCTACCCACTGAAAATATATGGCTATGAGCGTTATATTCGCAAAAATATATTCTTTATACCAAAGTCCCCTGATTGCAAGATACATTATAGGTTAAATAAATAATATAAATAAATAAAGCAGAGTTAAAAATAACCAAAGTGAGTCGCCTTACGATAAATATTTGAATTCATTTTATAATAATAATATCTTAGGACAACTGCCACTATGCCATCTGATCCCAAACTAAACAGAGATTGTACTATGGCAACCAGACAACTGATAAATACATACACAGATATTATAGATACCCAGACACAGAATAAACCATTGTGCTCATTGCACAAAGTTTTATCCTAGATGAGGATTGAACCCACGACCTCTGGCTTAGTAGTAATGGGTCACTAACCACTAGACCAACAGGCCAATCAAGGTATGTATAATCTAAGTATGTTATTCGTAGGAATATATAAAGATTAATAACTCAGTTAGATTCATCGAGTTGTATCAGTTGCCAGTAATTAAATTTTCTAAGTTATATAATTGGGATCTTGTAATTCAAGATCGGCCTAATGTCACTCAGAAACGTATCCCTTACTTGAAGCCTAAAGATAATTTAATATAACAAAAAAGTATTAATAACATGAGGAATAAAAATCAAGTTGTACTGAATAAAAATAAACATTTTTACCTGTTCTGCGAATTTATTAGACAACATGACAGGCTCAATAACACGTGTTTTACGTTATTTCTAAGAAATACAGAGCTGTAGAATTTTCTCCACAATGAACATATAAAAACTAATGAAATGAAACAATATTCTCTGGGAGGATAATACAAAATATTTAATACAACCTTAGTAGAGTTATAAATATGAGGCTGAAATACAAAATACCGAGAGTACAGAAGGTAATCTTCATACAACGTGCGTTCGAGCAATGCACACTTATACATCGCTCATGGACACAGAATCTCAGACTGCATCAGACCAGTGCCAGCGCGAGTAGCCTCCGCTACAGTCACGCATTTTGCGACACTAAGGCTACCTGTTCATTTAAGTAGACCGAGGCTACAGAGCGGAGAAACGGATAAATAATAATCAATATAATTATATAAAATCTCCGCCCCAGTGGACAGATCCTATTAGATATTTCTCCATTTCTCTAATCCACAGCCTCGGTTCGCTTCAGGAGTAGGGCGGCCTAAAAGAATGTTTTTTTTTTTCAACAGATTACGTTATATCTGCTACGAACATAAAATCATCAAAAACCTACTGTTAATTTATCGCTAATTTTGTAATATAATATATTACATATTGCCCTTATGGGATCATCTTCCTGCCCGTTATTTTTGTCGAGCTTGGATATCATTCTTTTCATATATTTTTATTCATCAAAATCGAAGTACCTAGATATGAGGTTACCTTCTGAAATCTTGGATTTTGTGCATACACGCTGCGAAAAAATTCAATTAAAGTTCACAGTCTTGCTTAGTAACTTTACTTCGTTATAAAATAGTTTACGACGATGTGCTGTTATGACAGTAGGTACATTACCTCATTATTTACCTTGTTTTTGTCATGTTTATCACTTGATATTCAGCATTAATTATGATCGTATAACGTTTTAAATAATGATGAGTTAGTCCCATAGGGCTGAGTAGTTTTAATTATCATGGCAATTTAATGAGTTGCTCTATATTTTATCTAGAGCTCTACAAAATTTTTGCCTAATGAGAATGTTTTAAATAAGGTATGTAAAATAATAGCAGGAAGTTCCTTTTCATCTTTTAAAATTATAATATTTAATTTCTTTGTAGTAAAAATTATTTTAGCTATAATTTTTACTAGCAGATTACTACTTAAATAGCAGAGAGAAATTTAAACAATGGTCTTTTTACTTTGGGTCGTAATGAATCTACTTATTGTTTACTATAACTGGTATTTGATTACTGGGGGTAGGCCTTGTAAGTATGTAGCCTAACCCGCAAGCATTAAGAGATAGAAAAAATTGATATCTAGTAACATAGTCCAGATAGGTGGTTCGCTTCTGGCCCCGGTTAGGCTACGGAAATCTCGGGTTCGATTCCTGAGTCTGGATTTCAAATTTTTCTATCTTTCAAAAATGCAATTATTGAATTTGTAGCAATATTTTAATATTATTTTAAATTTAGCTGACAAACATATCCAAGAAGAACACGAATATGTCAGTTTGCGACAAAATTAAAACTCTTCGTTAACAACCTTAGTGCTTCTCCATTTGATTAAACAATTGACTCTTTTTAAAGATTATGTTTAGACATCATAAAATAATATTGTAAAATATGTATTTACCGCAACTAATCCTCCATTTTCACATGGCACATCAAGATAATTGAAGATGACTTCAATTCTTTTGTCCGGTTCGGCTATCATGTAAATTCCACACACAACCGGCTCATCGGATGGCGACTTGAAAAACAATTCACCTTCCTCTGACGTCACAAGGAAACAATCTGTGAAAAAAACCTTAATAGAAACATATAGCTTAACAGGATTTTGTCCCAAAAAGAATTTATTTTAGTCAGCTCAATGGGAAAGTAACTTACAAGGTCAAAGCCAACTTTAGGCCAATACGGGCAGATAAAATTATGCAAGGAAACGGTTGAAAGGAATACATTTAAAAGGTCCCATATAACTTACTAATTTTCTGTTAATTCGGGTCGGGTTATTTTAGGTAGTCAAACGTATCTGCATAGAATTGTTTCTTATCTAAAACCTGTTAGCCTTTGTCCGTTCTGGGTGGGCGAATATTGTTCGAGAGTACAAGTTAATTTAGAGTAGTGGTTTATCTGATGCCAAATATCATTGAAATCCATTCCGTAGTATTGAAACGTTTTAAGAAAAGTCCGGCGAATCAGTATTATAGGTGTTACATTCCTATCGCTTTTTTTATGTAATCTGTCAAGTACTGAGTTATTTCGCCAGTCTCAAATTTAATTTCCTAAACCTACTAAATGTATTTTTGGCCAATTTAAAAAAAGAGTTAATTTATATAAAAATGCAAAACCTTACCTTCATCAGGATTAATGATACGATGCGTTGGTCGTGACAGCCTCCGCACTCTGGAGAACCATGATAGTGCAGGGGCTGAATTCCTTTGTCCGAAGTCTTTACCCTTGTAACAAGGAAAATTATACATGAACATAGATATTCTTACAACGTCAATTACAGGCATGATCGTTTAATAGTATTAAATTTATCTATACTATACTAGTATAATAATTAATGCTGAAGTTTGTATGTATTATGATGTTATTTACAAATATTAATCAAATTTTACGAAATAAAGATATTTGAAAATTTAAATTGGATAAAATTTGGCACAAGGATGATCATGGTCTGGAATAGCACATATCTTACTTCTCGGGAAAATGTTCTTGTGGGATAAATTTGTTTTTCAAAGTCGAATATGCGGGCGGAATAGCAAGTAATGTGTAATATTAGTATAGACTATAGATCAATTTATTACTTAGTAAAAATCATGTATGTAGTATAGATTAATTTAGATAGGTTTGGATGTATGAATTGATATTTGTTATTCGATCACGCCATTATTGAGTATTCCACTTTGATCCACTAATCAAATCTGAGATGTAAAAATCTCATTTCTTTTAAATTTGAAAATAATAACCCAATTTTTAACTTAACTTTATGAGTGAAAGGTTGACTGAAGTGATAGAGAAACCCAAAAACGTCTAAATTGTAAGGAACGAACCACTCAACTAATGTCACTCATAATTCAAGATAAATGTTCTCTTCTGAGTGATTTTAAATGTAGCGTGGTCGCACTTTCTGTGTTAGTACGTGAATATCACACCAACGATCCTGCGACGAGAAAATTCTTTTCAACGCCTCAATGCATACTATGCTCCTGAGATGAAATGAAAAGATTGCGTGGTTGGTACTCTCATAATCATTTTGTGACTTCATGTAAATATAGACTGACGATTCCTACTGAATTAAAAAAAAATAATCGTCTATTATTCGGCAAAAGAATTACATGACGAAGTGGAGTTTCATTGAAAGGAAACCAATGAAAAAACCACTGAATATGTTGGAAAGCAATTAATAAATTATTATATGTACATAAACGGTACGGTTAAGTTAATAAATTAAAAGGGTATTTATGCTGACATTATAATAATGTAATACAATAATTTAGTTCTCTTTCATGAAATAAATTGTTTAACAATACATTAAAAGAATATAAATTCTAGTTAAAATAATGAAACAATTAAAATATTCAATAATTCTCGGTATCAAATTGTATAAATAGGTAACGTTGAAACCGCTTTGTTTAAACGATGGTAATTTATTCCCCAAATGAAATAGACGCAATGGCGCATTTAATAAATCGATTTACTTAAATCCCTATTGATAATACAGATTATACTTTGAAGTATATAATGGCCTTAAATATGAATTTACAAATCTATTATCCGCTTTCGTATTGAACGGTTTAACGGCGAATAGGACGCTTTTATAAAACTGTTTGCCTTGTTCGTTTGCGTTGGTATTTACATTCGGACAACTCGTGAATAATATAAAGGAATCTCTGTTCGAGAGTTCAGGTTAGTGGAATTCCGTTGTTACATTCTAATATCGCTTACAGGTATACCTAAGTGAGTGTTTCATAAAAAATGCACTGTGAAATTAGCTCTGCGCGGTGCTTACATGTTTTTTATTTTTTATTTCTGTATTGGAATTAAATTGTAAAGGAGATCGTTTAACCCTAAGTAGGTAGAGATGACGAGTGCTTTGAGTTGACGAGCGTTTTGCTAATGTGCGTTTGTAATTTCATTCAGTTATACATTTCGTACCGTACGCCTTTTAAGATATATCTAAGAAGTACTAAGTGTAACTTCTTCCATATTGTGAATAACATAACGCGTTAAAGGCCCGTCACCTGAATTAAGGCTAATTCTACGTTTTTTCTCATTGTTCATTATTAAATATTTACTTACCTAATATTTAAAGTACTATTTTAACAAATCGAACAACCAATTAAAACTAAATTGGCAAGTAAATAAAATTTAAATATAAATCACTCTTTCCTTAAAATATTTAGATCATTACGATTTATTTGCGATATTGTATAAAAATATACAATTTTCAACTTACCCTAACATGTTACAAAAAATGTATGTTTTACTTGGGTAGATTTGATAACAGGTAAACAGCGCTTATTTGGCATAAAAAAATTTGCAAAACAGACATTTCCCGCATTAGATAGATATTTTACTATGCACCATTATATATGTATCTACCTATGTAACTTTAGCAACTATAATTATTATTGAAGCGGCGGTAGCCTAATGGCTAAGGCACCGGTCTCGCAATCGTGAGGTCGCGGGTTCGAATCCTACCCATTATACTACCGACGTGAACCCATTCCTAACACAAGCCATTGAGCTTAGCTGGAGGGGTTAACAGGATTGCTAGTAATGCGAGACCACAGTTGCATATTACTAGTTATCTTTTTAAAAAAGAAAAAAAAAAGAACTATGTTATTTGCAGAATCAACTTTCATTATAAATATGTATTGCCAATTAATTTTGTAATACAATGTTAGAATAAATGAGATATCGACAAAGCAATGCTAGACAAATGACACATTTTTACATTCTCCAATTACAACAAATGTGCAACTTTTATAAATAACTAACAGAACCGCGCAATTTCGTCTACGTACATTTTCCCCGTTATTGCAACATTTTTCATTGCATGAAACATTAAAATTTCTGATAAAAGTATAAAGATTGTGAGATATAATAATACCCAATACTACAGTGATTTTTATATGATTCAATGGATTCATTATTCTATTGAATAATTCGTACAAACTCAGCGTTTCCGTTTTTTCTCAAAGGCCTAATTGGTACGATTGGATTCAATGATTTTGTATACGGTCACCTTGATCATTCTTCCATCAATTTCGTCCCTTTGACTTGTATTAACAAAATTTTCATCAGTTTATTTTGAACTAATTGCCTGCCTATTAGGATCGGGTAAAAACAAAGGTAGCACATCTATGTTTTTTACTCGATAGCCTAGAAGGGTTATGTTTTAGGCGCGTATTTAAGGATGAACCACTGTTTGTTTTTTTTCCTAGTGTAGCTCAAACGGCTGCAAGGTTGGACGGATTACTGCAAAGATATCGTTAATTTTTGTTGATTTTATCTCGGTAACTCAAGTTTCCTTAGTGACTTTAAAAAAATTAAGACGGCGGCTTTTAAGAACAATGTTTGCTTTGAAAAATAAAAAAAAACCTTTTTACAAAATAATATTAAACCGACTTAAAAAATAAATTAAATGTAAATAATATATTTACAGTCGAATTGAGAATTAGGGGAATTCTCAATTCGACTTTTTTTTTCTTTGCTCTTTTTTTCTTCGAAGTCGGTTTATAATCCAACCTAATCGTTTCATATATGTGCTTATTCATTATGATTTATTTAAATTGTAAACTTTTCAACTTATTATAATCTTTCATAAATATATAAACCCGGCGATTAGCTACGTATTACACTGTATTCTTGTTAAGCAAAAGACTAAAAGATTTACTAACTAATAATACCGCAAGCTGAAGCTTTAATTAAAACATTATAAAGGCGGAGTTGTGAACTGTTCCGAACAAACTCTATACGCAACTTGCAGTCTGCCGATACAAACTTTGATTATGTATAACAAGGTTCCTTATTATCTTATTAATAAACAACAAAACCGTTAAGTACCTATTTGCATTGAAAGCGCCTGTTGCTGGCATGTTTGTAGTGTCTCATTAAGAAAACCCTTCAGCTTCATGTGAACCTTAACATTGTACATTTTGTTATTATTGTAAGTTTATACAAATTTCAGTTAAAACCCGATGGTATCGAATTTTAGCTGTATTGTATAAAATCATGCATCGGCATAATTACCCGAAATCTCACCTAAAAAAGGTTTTGAAATTTTAATCAGATTTTAAACCTTTTAGCACCCACGTAAATCAATTATTGTTACTGTCGGTAGCTAGAAATAAAATTGTTTATTTATGTTTGTATGAAGTGGCAGTCTACGAGCCATTAACCTATTTCCGTCACTCCTACTTACAACTTATAAACGCAATACACTCAGTTTTTCTTAGAACATCAAATTACCATGAAAATTGCTCATAAAGGACCACTTACGCCGTCATCCCATCTATAAATAGCTATTCTTAGAGTTAATAAGTAAATGAACATTTACAATAGATGGCATTCCCTTAATGTAACAAGGATAAATGTCTATTTGGAATTTGGTCACGTAATAATCGTATTGTCATCTTCGAATCATTGCTATGTCAGCCTGTGGCGGGACCGAAATTATTCCCGTCCATCATTCCAACTGACAGACTAGATTTCGACTCAACTCAATGAAACCGTGTAGCAGAAATTACATATATCTTGTCTTAAACAATTCGAGCTACAGACTCCGTTAAACGAAATACAGTTTAAGAAAAGTATAAGTTAATTTTAATTTAAAGAAAGTACTTCTCTGTCTATAACGTATTATCCCTGAATCCATTTTGATGATATTTAATGTAGAGGTAGCTTGAAGTCTGGAGAATATCGTATGATATTTATCGCGATACTCGACTACCAATCAAGCGAAGCCCAAAAACAAAAACTTGTTTTGGGCAAAAACTTGTATCACTACATAGTGTAAAACAAAGTCGCTTTCTCTGTCCCTATATCACTATGTATGCTTAAATCTTTAAAACTACGCAACGGATTTTGATGCGGTTTTTTTTAATAGAAAGAGTGATATGTATAATAACATCCATATATTTTATACCCGTGTGAAGCCGCTAGTTAAATATTAGTGACAAAAGAAAAAATGACATTTTTATTTTACTGTACACTACTCTCGGAGAATCAAATTGGTTTATCCAATTGAGGACCAATGTCAAGTGACCAAAAATATATAATTTAATCATAGAACAAAATTTAATATAGTTACCCTTGTCAAGCGACTTTTTCTCTCATAAAATACTAAGTAATTTTGTCGATTGACAGGAACCCAAAGCCGACCTCAGCGTCAGGGACAGTGAAATATTGGACAGTAAATGGCATGGATGATGTAAATGTGATGTACGAGAAACAATGACCTTTTTACGGATGAAAAGCTCGATTTTAATTAAAGATAAATCTGACCATACTGATATCTTGCAAGGTTTAAGCCAAATTCATGCAGATGATATTAATTGCACAAAATTATGGGTAATAAAAAAATCTGAGTAATTGTGGCAAGTTCAAGTTGATCGATAGATTAACGAGGCTATTCAGGTTATTTTCCAAAAAGTGGAAGACCTATTGTTGTCTATGCGAAAAAGATATAAACCTTGTGGTGCATATTTATACCTAATTAATTATCATTTAGCTGCATTGCATGATAAACATATTTAAATTCAAACGGGAATAAATATGATCATGTTAGGTCAATGTTAATCATAAAAATTGCTTGATATTTGCCAACTGAGTTGCACTGATCTTAATCACGAGCTTTCATGTATTTCCAAGTCGAATTGTATTATAAATAAATGTAGGTACGAGTATATTCAGTTTACAGAATTGTGTATTTGAATAAAATAAAAAATAAAATACATTTATTTCAGACACTGGTCCATATTTGAATGTCAGATCAATCAATAACAATAAAAAACTTGAGAGGTGTTACAGTGGCCCCGGGTGGAACGAAGTTCTTATCTTTATTTTTTTTTATGTATTTTATGGATTTTTTATAATCGTCGCGACACCACACTTCAATGCGAAATAGAAGGACGAAACGAAAATAACTGGCTTGTTTTCTATGAAAGAGAGAGAAAGAGATAGACAGAGAAACACGCGCACGCCGCACGGCTTACAACTGTAGCAAAAAGTGTCGTTACAACTTTTGGTCTTTTGAAATAACTTACAAAAAGACGATTGTATACCTAAGGCTCAAACCCACAGCTATACAATTGTCACCAATACTGTGTACCGAATTTATGCCTCTAGACCAAATCGACAGGTGACTTCTTCGTTAAATTAGATGTTCATATCTTACATACGCGCACGCCTTGAGGTATCAAAAAGTGTCGTTACAACTTTTGGTCTTAAAAAGTGTCGTTACAACTTTTGGTCTTATTTTTTTCCGTCTAGTCCCTTTAGCAACGCGCGATAAGGAACTTCGTTCCAATAGTTTTACACTTATCAGGTAATAATACGCCGTAACGTACGTACGTAGATACGTAATTATATGATCTGAAAGAAGTAACTTGCCTCAATCTTACATGCGCTTAAATCGTACCACATCATTATATCTGAACGAAAACAGCAGTAGCAACACAGGTAACAAAAAATAAAACTACTAGTCAATCATATTATTACATCTCAGTTTTGCAACGTTTTGTTCAATATTTCAATTGTTCAATATTTCTTGAAAGAGGAGAACCTCTTTCAAGAAATATTGAAAAAATAAGTAAAAGTGCTTTTTTCATGTACTGTTTTTTGGTGTTACATAAGCATTTTCATTAAGAATCATATGAACGAATAAATTTATGAGTATATTATTGATTCTATTTATATTTGCGTGTTCCTTTTTAGTTTTGCTTGATTGTAGCTTACGTCGTTTTTTTTCGAGGAATTTGAAATCAATTTGGATTATGTACTAAATTCATACTTCAGGCTTTGTTTCATACCTGTACTAATGGTTGGATTGACAGTGTATACCTATACGAAACATATCTTGAGGCAACTAACATAACGCCATCTGATCCCAAATCAGGCGAAGCCTGTACTAGACAACTGATACACACTTATAAGTCAGTAAATAAACAAAAAAAACAAGGGAGTAAGTGAGGTTAATAATGCAGATTTGATCTGATTTGACGATTATGGTGCACTGTTTCACGATATACGAATATTCTTCTAAATCGCACCTATTCATTTTTTTCAATCTTGTTTTTCGAACATGTTTACAGCAATTAAGTTAAAATTATCATTGTTGTTGATTTGACATAAATAAAAGATTCCCTAACTAATAGCTATTGGTCCTTTTTAGGGTTTCGTAATCAAAATGGCAAAAACGGAACCCTTATAGTTTCGTCATGTCCGCCTGTCTGTCTGTCCTTCCGTATGAGACTATACTTAAATTTTGTGAAAAAGTGTCTTGTAGACGCTATTTCACAGAATTTAGCGCTTAGTTTGATAGCTAAATAATAAATGTAAGTATTTTTAAGGGAGGCCCTTCATCTATATAATTTCTAAAACTTTATGATTGTTCTTAAAGGGTACAATTTAATAATAATATAAACACAAAACAAATTAAGACGACATTAAGTTAAATTGCATACAAATCTCTACAGAGTGAATTGTTTTAACGTTTCATAAAAAAATACTCATTTGACTCTTACTCATTCAAATACCCAATACATGAAAAAATATGATGTAAGTTGACAAGACAGACAGGACAGGAAAGTCCCTTCGTAATCCATTTTAGTTAGTAAAATGGGGAATAAATTGGGTCCCGTGTGAATAACAAGCGATATTTTAACATCACAAAGAGACACTTCAATATTATATTGGTTTTAAGATTCCAAGTACAATTATCTTACTGTGATCTTGTTACGATTCATCTAAAGTTGCCGTTTGCCCTCAAGGCAGTTTAGTATTCATCAACTTTGTTTTGGATAGTAATTTGCGTATCATAATAAAATGTACTTTGTAGTCTTTATTATATGAATACTAGGCTTAACCCGCGACATGTCTACTTGGATTAAAAACCTTTAGTTGTAGATTTTCCTTGCGTGTTGCGACAAGCCTTGACCATTTGTTGCCGAAACCATGCATTGGTTGTGTCAAAAATACCAAAAATAATAATTTAAAGGCACAAAAACCCAGCGCCTTACGGATACCTCGCTAAGGTGCCATCAGTCGACCCACGTTCGATGAAATTCGACCGAAACGTCGGGTAGGTCAATGAAAAAGCCTTTAAATGATTCACGCAATTAAGTCCCAATATATATCTTTCACACACCTATTTATTTACCATATTACGTGTTACAAACATTACACATAATGATATACATATTTATTAGTTTTTGGTAATGAGTTGTTATTTTGTCAATACAAAGTGACGCTTCAGTTTTATTGAGTATTGATTAACAAAGCTAATGTACCGTGACACATATCTGTGTTAATTCATTGAACACGTCAGCATTGCTTGTTTATGACACGATACTTCGTTAGCAATAACTCGCATCATCTGTAAATTTACTTTTATGAAAAATATGCTTATTAAAGCTTTATTGTTCCAATATATCGAATATTGTATTAACATTCGTTTTTTAGCTCAACTTGTACTACACATATTTAAAGAACTAGCCTCCCGCCCCAGCTTTGCATGAGTGTAGGAATCACAGACCAATTAGAGTTACTAGGAATGAAGAAAATACGCACATTTTTTCAATTATTTTATTTCGTGCAAACTTTGTTCAGTCAGTAACAAGCACGACAAAGAAAGAAAAGCAATGGGCATCTATTCTGGAGTGCTGCGTTTATTCAGCAATGGTTTTTATTAATATGGATTAATGGATCGGTGCATGGGTCTGCCTGCAGTGGGAACATTATAAAGCGGCGGTAGCCTAATGGCTAAGGGATTAGACACAATCGTGAGGTCACGAGTTCGAATCTTACTCATTATACTACCGACGTGAACCCACTTCTAACACAAGCCATTGAGCTTAGCTGGAGGGGTTAACAGGATTGCTAGTACAGTTATGTGGCACTCACAATCCTGCGTAGTTATATAATTATTAAAAAAAAAACTAATTATGGCGAGAAGTTATGACAATTCAATAATATCATAACTATATTCGCACCGTTTTTTTTATTGATGCATTGTTATTTTCTTGTAAACTTAAAGGATATGATGTGATGTGATGACACATCAATGGACCTAAAGCACAAATCATAATATGGTGACGTGATCATATTTTTTCACTGTGCGGTTCTTTTAAAATATTTGCAACTTGCTTCTAGCTTTTCATACAAAAAAAAATATTTATTCTGAAGTTTTAGAACGGATTGACAAAATAAAGTGTATTATTACTTGTCAATAGAAGATTCTGTTTTGTTAGAGATAGATCCAAAATCGGCTTATCCTTACTCAAATTGAAATGATATCCAAATAAATTGGTAAAAGCCAGTAGTGCCTACTTACTAAACATGATTGGCGGAGCAAGGAAATTCTTCGTATACTTTATCTGAATCCAAAGAGTTTTTGATTAGAAGTTTCTTTAGTGCCATAAAAAAAAGTAAATTGAATTTGATTATATTCAGTTTGTAACTCAGGTTTGGAAAAAACAGTTATTATCAAGTTTCTAACTACTTAACTACTTACTGTGTTTTGTACATTATTAAAATAGACAAAAATATTTCTAGTACCTAATTAAACGTCTTACCCCAAACGCATGAAGCATATCCGTGGCCGTCGCGGCTAAAAATAAAAAAGCCGTAGCCAAAATGGCAAAACGGAACCCTTATAGTTTCGCCATGTCCGTCCGTTCGTTCGCAGCTTATCTCAGAGATTGTTAATGCTGTAATTTGGCATGGATACACATATTACTTACGCTGACAAAGTGAAAAAATAAAATCTTTAAGAACATTTTTTGAGGGTACCTCCCCTATATGCAACTTGGGGATGTGATTTTTTTCTCAACTACCCCATCATGTGGGAAATCATTAGATAAGTCTAAAACATTAAGGGGTTGTGATGACCATTTTTAGATTTAGGGATTCGTTTATGAAATATTAAGGTTTAAAGTGCAAATTTTGGTTAGAGTCAGGTGTCGCCACCCCTGCCAGTTAAATTGTTCATATTGGGTATGTGATAAAAATTACGGTAGTAGTATATAGAGTGAAATAAAGGAAAACTATCACAGCTAAGTAAGCTTTACAAATTTACGAATAGGAACAGAAAATCCACTCCTTTAGCCGCATTATTCTGATGGGCGGAGGGGAGGACTACGGAACCCTACATTGTGCGGGGCCCGACATGCACTTGCCCGGTTTTTAATGCACTAATTGCTTTAGTGACTACTAAAGCAATTCGCTTACCGCAGATCTATGTGAAATCTGAGAAGATGAGGATATTTACTTCTAAGTGTGATGCTGACCGTACACTCCACGGTAATTCGTTTGAACGAAATTATATCGAGTTTTCTTCTTTTGTCATATTGTACAGAATACAACAGCTTGAGAAAAAAATATTTGTTCTGTTATTTGCAGTTTAAACAATACCTTTGTACCTATCCTTCTATTACAAGGATTTTTAAAAGCTTTGCGAGTTCAGAATTCCAGTATCCATTCTAAAAGCTTTGAATGGTCTGCTAAAATAGCTCCGAATGCGAAAAAAGAAGAAAATATTTTTTGAAACGTTTGAACAAAACTGGCGAAAGTTTCGTTAGAATTGTGCAAAGAGGCTTTGATAGTAGTACATCTCATTAAAGCAGCTAAAGCCAATTGAAACTGTTGGGTCGATTAGATTGAAAAGGCTAAAATGTTTAGTAATGTGATCGGAGTTTGTTTTATACCTTTAAGTTGTTTTGATATACATAATTGATTTTCCTTGTTTTTGTTTTAGTTTGTTTAAATTAGATCTGGTAACAAAATTGTAATCCAGTTTACGGCTAATTTTATTCTGGTAGAGGCGTGAATCTAATAGGACCCAATTTTATATTACCTACATATTCCCCATAGATTAAATTTTGCACAATTTAAACATATCAATTTGACACGGAATTATATTCGATCATGTTAGGATTTACAAATCAAGTCACAAGAAAACAAAAACAGTATGAAAATACGAAGTGGAGCACACTCTAATTTTTATTTACTCATGAATTTAAAAACTAAAAGTGTCGCTTTCTGTTCTATATTCCATTAAAAATACTGACTCAGCAATGAATTATGGTGAAACTGAAAGAAACTTTTTTGAAGAAATAGGTAGGTACATATTTTTTGTTTTACATTATTCACGAATGTGATACCAGTTTTAGTACAATTTTATATAACTAGTATCGTTCGTTTATACCTACTTTTAGTAGCATTTACGTAATATATATCACAAGCGATTGAATTTCAAGAAATAATTTCAGAAGAATAGCCATAAAAAAGAAATAAACACTAATACAAAGTTACTTTTGAATATTTAGCATAAAATTATATCGACATTATCTTTACAAAATTAAAATACGTTGAGAAGCGTTTCTAATTCTATAAAATATCTATTTACTTTTTCAAAAGATGATACTTTGCCCCTTTTTCATACATAAATACAGTATTTTATTAATTAAATATTCCTTAAGTCTGCAGCACATACTTGACATACAGTATGCTTAATTCGAATTCATATATTCCTTTGAACTTAGGGTCTGAATTTCTGAAACAAAATATAGACTACAGTCTACGGACCCTTTTTGACCTTTCAGTTATCTACTTTTAATCAGGTTCGCCTCTGTCATTTCACATTTTCTTGAAGACTATGTCGCGTAACTGAGACCTATCAAATAGCAATGTGTAAGATGAGAACTAAGTAGGTACCTATATCCTTGAGAAATAATATAAAAGTTCATTCTTTTATACTTTCTTGTTAAGTTGAAACCTAGAAATAAGCCAGTCGCAGAACAAGAACTAAACTAAATTAGTTAAGGTAATTTTTCATTATTTTACGAAAACTAGTATGAAAAATTGGTTAAGCTATTCGAGTCAAGTTTTTGGCGTGACAAACGTCTTACATATCGATGACCGGGTGCACGCACGAAAAAAGTCACGTTCGGTCACGTCCCGCCGGCTGATAGGCTGAGGAATTGTGACCGTCGGTTTCACTAAAGCTGTCACAGGCATGGTTGCTTATAAGAATGTCATCAATGTTTTTGTTTTGGGCTATTGCCGCTGCGATACAAATAAAAAAAAAGAATCTTTCACATGCATGCTTATTTATTACAATGTTATAAATGTTTTCTTATGACGTTATCACGTAAAATCATCGTCCATAACAGACGACCATTTGTTTATACCACTGAAAGATGAAACGAGTAGAGAAGAGGCGTAGTCGCGAGCCTGATGCCAAGTTTCACGGAAGTTCATAGCAGCGTCAGCGCCACAAATCCTTGTTCCGCAATGATCCGATTCATTCGATCACTACACCGCGCTTCTCATTCTGAGACATTAGTTCGTAAGTCCCACTTGCCCAGTAATTACCGTTGCTACAGTGTAATTACTAAACGAAGCTAATTTAGTCTTTAGTCTGCAACCGTTTTTAACCACTGTTGTTTTATTTTCAGGAATCGAAATAGATAAATATCTATTTGAAAGTTACCGCGTATAAATTAATTTAAGTTAAATTATCTATAAGAGTTTGAAATGAAATGAAATGAAATGAAATGAAATTATTTAATTCACACAAAATAGAGTACATAGTAGATGGTCAGGTACATTTATGGTCCTTCTATTTTGCCACATGCGGCATGTGAAATTACTTGTAATTGAATTCAAAAAAGATCATACACATACAAGGATCATACCTTAATTATACTTAATAAAAAATATGACACACCATTAATTCAACGATAGTTACATTAAGAAATATAATAGCATACAAATAAGTTTTATAATATTAACAATATGTGTGATTATTATTTTTTCAATTCACCAATGTTATAATAAGTCTTTTCGATCAACCAGCTTTTCAAACGTAATTTAGTAATAATTGTGATTGCAAGTCTGTTTTAAAATTTTTTGACCCACAGCCGATAAATTGTTGAATTCCAGAACTCAAATTTTATATTTCAGTTCCGAGTTCACTTCATATTTTCGATCTGAACTGTTAAAGTCTAGATTTATAAATTACTTCTTTGGCTATTCCACAATTTAGTTTTAAATTGCTCCAGATTGACATTTTTTTATAAGCATAGGGTATTTATTTAAATCTATGGATCTCCTTAAGAGCTTTAGCTAAGTATTATAAATCCCTAGACATCAGAGAAACATTTCGGGTCTTCAGAGGATCAAAAATATGCTTGAACAGCAGGATTTTCTAAAAGTTCTTTGTAGCTGTGATTCGATTCTGAAAAAATATAAAGCGCAAAATTGGGTAATGCATCCGTTAAAAAAGTCCTTACTTCCAAAATGCGGGCTGTAGATTTACGGCCTCAGTCACTTATCTACCATTAACTACAGGGTGAATTGTAATATACTAATAACACCCGCTCGTGGCTTTTTGGTCAAACACTAAATAACACTTTGTATATTAGTATATTAAAAATCCTCCTGTATATTTTGAAATATATTAAGTTGTTGACACTTGCGCATTTTAATAACCATCGATAGATTAAAAATTTGAAAGATTTTTTTTTTTAATTCTAATAAACATTTAGCTATTTTAATAGACAGTTAACGATACGTAAGATATTGATACCGGCCGTAAGATAACCATTTGTATCGATAGTTTCAGTACCAAATTCTAATAATTTTAAGGATGTAGACTTATTTGGTTGATTGAAGTTTTGTTTGTTTTTCCTAAGTTACGTGAAATTGAAATCTATCTTCAATCTCTCTTTTGTTTTCCAGATTTAACATCGTGTTGCTGTTAGAACGACGACATGATCCGAGTTGTTTATTACGTCTCTACATTGTATTGTTAAGAGTACCTACAATAAAATAAGCTTTCTTACAATATCAAGTTGCAGAGTGCCTCAGGCTCTCAATTATTTTTAGTATAAATTACCTATAAAATAACCTTTACCTAAAATAGATCTCTTAAGCAAACTCTATACTTGACTGTCTCTGTGGCGCGATAGGAGTGAGTCCGACTGATACACAAGAGATCGTGGGTTTGATCCTCACACAGGATAAAAGTTTAAATGATGAGCACGATGGTATATTCTGTGTCTGGGTGTAATTTATCTATAATATGTATGTATTTAGAAATATATAAGTGTTTATCAGTTGTCTGGTTCCCATAGTACAAGCTCTGCTTAGTTTGGGATCAGATGGCATTGTGTGAGTTGCCCCAAGATATTATTATTATACTGGTATTATTGCTCTCCAAAACTGCTACAAAAATGCCCCTTATGTTTAAAACTCATTAAATGTATTGCATTAATTTTTGAACACCGAAATTCATGTGTACCAAATTTCAACTTAATCAGTTCTGTAGATCCGAAAGAAATGACTGTGGCAGATAGACAGACAGACAAAAGCTTGAGTGATCCTATAAGTAATGGATCTATCAATAGGACGTACGGAACTCTAAAAATAAAACCACAATCAACTCTTTGAATTAAACGCCGTCCAATAGTGAGTCCGGCAATGAACTGAGTAGAGTTCTGTCAAGTAATTTGGTCCGTAGTCATTACATCTGATTCCACTGAAATGAGGACAAGGAAAAGCCGTCTCGCCGTTTGACTAAATTACTGCTAATTTGATTAGCTAATTAAAAAATGTTTAATATTATGAACGAGTTTAAAAAAGTGTTGCCAAATTAAAATTTTGTTATGTACAGTACATGATACTGAGTGGTTAGGTATGTACACAAAATTAAATTATATACCGAGTGCCTTTTTAATGAATTATTTTTTTGTCCATTTAATTTATCAATGAAAACGTTATTGATAAGTAGATATGAGTTTAAAACATTTTGTGACATTACAATGTACTTAGATTTAGCACCAACACATACTTACGCCATACACCGTTTGCTACTGTTTGTCAAATATACAATGGTATAGTAATGCAATCAGTTATAGCACCACGGTAGATCATTGTTTAGGGATTATAAGCCAATAGGTAGCAAATATATTACATGTTTGCTTAAAGGTTTAATAAGCGATGCAGATTTATGAATGTCACTAAATCTATACTTTGTATGATTTAAATTGAACTGAATTAAAGTTTCAATTTATAATCAAATTAAAATCACATTATAAGCTTAGTCTTGCAGGTTTTTGTTTTATTTAAAAAAAATACTTTGTGTTTGTGAAGTCACGTATAAGAGTTCACTGAAAAAAGATTAATTTAATATATTCATTCCCAAATTATATAAATCAGCATTCTATGCATATTTTTATGTTTGAGGATTAAATTAAGCCTTTTAAAATTAAATTTAGTTAAGCAAATTGTAATTTACTTACTTCAATTTAAAACTATTTTCTTAAAGCCTTATTAATAGTTATGACTTGGTAAGCATATTAACAAAGAACAATGAAATATCCTTCGTTTAATAAGGAACTAAAAAAAAAAAAAACTATGTACATGTCTAGTTAGGTATATAAAATAATATCAACGATAATAATATCTATATATTGTTGGGGGTTAGTCCAACACAATTTGCTAGTTCGAGGTGAATAGACACAGTAAGAGGGGAATGGAGTTTGATTGATACGACTGTTACGATTGACGGCGTTTATTGGACTGAATATAAAATATAATTATAAAATATGATTATGTGCTAAGTATAGTTTTGAGCGCGTCAGCAATTACTCTGTTACTACCTAATACATATTACGAAATGTGCAACTTGCTTGTACATACTCGTATATATTAATAATATAATCGTAAGCTATGCATTTGATAATTTAGCTCACGAAGGTTTACGGGTACGGGTGGCAACAATGAAAAATGTTGTCGGTAAAAATGGGAAAAAATAACGCAAACGAAGTTGCGCAGGTTAGCTAGTACTAAATATTTTCAGGTATTAGGACATACCATTGCGAGTTTAAGATGCAGTACTTAAACTGTGGGTAAAACTAAATTGTATCAAAATACGCACGTCGAATCTGGGGCAGTATGGTCCAGAAACAACACAAATACGACAACTTGACCTGAACAAATACTTATCACTGCTCTCTAAATATTTACTTCGTACTATTCTGGTCTCGATTCAGAATTCGAAGAATAAAGAATTAAGTCATTATGGGGTTCTATTTGATTGAAAACTCTAAGAGACCTTCCTTTGGTAAATAAATCGATGGGAAAGTTCCCATCGAATTAGTAAACAACTCGTGGTTTACTATCGTTGTAAATTGCAGCACGAACTTACAATCTTGTTAGGTCACTAAAAAATACTACTGAATATATTATAATTTTGTTAACTCTGCTGCCAGTTTGTCATAAATTAGAATTACATTTTAAAATTGGAATATTGTAGGAACAGGGTTGGTTAGTCAAATTCGGCCTCGTAAAATTCTGTAGGCATCTCTTTACTATACAGGGTGTAACAGAAAGCTGTTATCAAATTTCAGCAGCGGATGTATGTTATTAGTATTGTACCTGCCATCGTGCCATAGCTGGTTGCATTATCACTACACAGAATAAAACAAAGTCGCTTTCTCTGTCCCTATATCCCTATGTGTGCTTAAATCTTTAAAACTACGCAACGGATTTTGATACGGTTTTTTTTATTAGATGGAGTGATTGAAGAGGAAAGTTTATATGTATAATAACATCCATTAAATAGTGGAGAACTATGGAGCGGAACAGCAATAAGAAATGTTGCAAAAACGGGGAAAATTTACGCAGACGAACTTGCGCGGGTCAGCTAGTAGCACATATATATATATATATATATATATATATAGCATATACTTTTTGTCAAACTTTAGTAGTGAAAGGCGTACCTATGGTACAATAATTATACCTCCCCTGGTACAAAATTCGATTGGATTATTATGGCATAGAACTTCTTAAGGCATACATTTTTAAATTAATAACTTTTTCAATAATAAATAAACGAACATAAAAATAATAAATACTTTCTTAGGGTACTCCGATTTTGATAAAATTAAGTATGTGCACTCAGTATCATGGGCACATACCATCCCTTGAATATGACTACACCTTTCTGTTACACCCTGTTTATACCCCTTCATACAATAAGTCATAAATAATTGGTACAAGTGCATAATAGCGTGGCAAATATCTGCCGTAATGAATAAGGAAAATCTACTTATTTAGATATCTATTATCATTGTGCTGTTCATATAATTAGATACAGCACCTTTTCTTCATAATTATGTAAGCTTATACTCGTAAGTGTCATCAAGAAATAATAAACGTTTACTATAGCTGTATCCTTAAAACGTGCTTGAAGTACAGTGTGGTTATCGTTTTTATTAATCAGTGCATGTTTTAGCTCTTCCTAATACTAAGTATGTGTAATTTTACTTAACTTTTTTTAGTCTATACATTTTATTTTAGCTTCGTAAAGCAAAATTAATACGTTTATATTGCAACTGTTTGATGCAGACTATCCCTGAGGCAAGAATTTACAAAGCAACATTCTTCTGTTAGGTATCAACATGGCACCCAGCTACCAGACATTCTATAAAGAATATTTATTAGCGACGTGACTTTTAAACTATCCGAAAATTTTCCCTTTGAATAACACCTACGAACTTTATAATAACTACGTTTGTGGACGACTTGACTTTAATCTTGTCAAAGATTCAAATCGAACAAAATGACCCTTTGAATATTACAAATTTTTAAATAACTATATTCATTAAAGAATTTTATAAGCAACGGGTCTTAATCTTATTTTAAGATTAAAGACCTTTGTTTCATTGCCTGACTTTTCGACCGTATTGCAATGGCCGTGGTCATAGGTAGACTGGTTCAGCTCAGTGTCGCGTCTGTGAAGCGCAGCAAGCGCTCGCTTGAATATTATTACTCACTATGTAGCCAACAAAGGTATTTAGCCTTAAAATAAAATATTAACGTGATTAAGACCTGTAGCTTATAAAATTCTAAATTAAGCATAAATTGCGAATTAGTTATATTTCGGAACTTAATCGCGAGAATTATTTAAAGGTATGAACCTTTTATTTACCCGACGTTTCGATCGAATTGCACCGATCGTGGTCACGGGTAAATAAAAGGTTCGTACCTTTAAATAATTCTCGCGATTAAGTCCCGAAATATAACTAATATGTATAAAAATCGCGAAAGTTTAAAAACAATAAATTGCGAATGTTCACAAACATATATTACAACCACATTCATTTCATTTTGGCTAGCTTTTCAAACCTAAATGTATTGTACTTTAATATTTCACGCTCCCTCCAAAGCATATCTATCAGTAGGCGTTTCGCAGATTATATTCATACATACATACATACATATCAACCCATATGATGGCCCACTGCTGGGCACGGGCCTCCCCAGTAGAACCTACTGGTATGTAGATCCTGGGGGTAATTGCCATAATCGCCACGCTTGGCGAGCGGGTTGGCGATCGCAGTAAGGCTTTAAGTTCGCAGAGGACGCTGCTGCCCGTCCTCCGGGGTGAAATCCCTTAGTCGCCTTGACGACACCCACGGGAAGAGATGGGGTGGTACTATTCTTAAGCCGGCACCACACGGCACTTTATATTCACAGAGTAAGTATTCAATAAATATGGTAATTTTATAGGATGAATATGTTTTCCGTTTGTACACTTAACATATTCTCGTAAACCGGTGACTAACACCTGCCTACAGGCAATAATCACATCCCCATTTCAACATTGCGCACGAGTTATATATAAATCGAAATGACTTTAGGGAAAGATAAAAATGCCATGACGGAGTTAATTTCTCGATACGACGACGATTCTAGCTAGCATTTTCTTGTTAGGAATACCTAACAAGTGTTACCTAATAACACAATAGTGTTATAATTACCTATTTATGGCAGTGAAGCGGCGGTAGCTTAATGGCTAAGGCATCGGTCTCGCAATCGTGAGGTCGCGAGTTCGAATCCTATCCATTATACTAGCGACGTGAACCCACTCCTAACACAAGTCTTTGAGCTTAGGTGGAGGGGTTAACAAGATTGCTAGTAATGTGGGACTCAATCCCACATTGCTAGTTATCTTTTTACGAAAAAAAAGGACGAAATTTACGTATCTGAATATGTTTGGTTTTTAAGTAAAAAAAATGTGTGGACTTTTTATGGAACAATATAAGAAACCCGTGCAATGCACAAATTTGCAAGTCAACAGATGTTTACTGAAATAAATGACCAAACGAGATTGATGTTTTCTCATTAGTTATAAACTGGTATTGTGGTAGCAACAGATGTTAAACGACAATCACGTTTAGGATAAAAGCAGCTTGGTGGGGTAAAAGTAGTGCGGCCAAAGTAGAATGTAATAGCTGAACTTGGACCATTGGCTTTATCACAATTTTAAAAATGAAATAAAGATTTCTTACTTTAAAATTTGTTTCTTCTGACAGATGACTTATAGGTTAGGTACCTGATACGCGATCATTATGATATAGCAGGGCGTAGTCAGTTTATAAATCTTCAGATATAGGTACCTAAAGTAAAATATGAGAATGCTGACTTTAACTTAGAAATAAATATTTATATCTAATATTTCTGTATTTACTACATGGTTTTCTAGACAAAAATATTTATCTATCCATACTAATATATAAATGTGAATGTAAGTTTGTTTGTTACGCTTTCACGCGAAAACTACTCAACCGATCATTATGAAACTTTGTACACATATTCTTGGAGGTATTAGAAGTAACATAAAAATTAAAAAATTGTTTGGCAAAAAATCTCGAAATCTAGCTTCTTCAACGCGATCTATAGGTTCCCGACATCCACGCGGGCGGAGCCGCGGGCGAAAGCTAGTTAGCTTATAAACGCGGCTCCCTCCGCGTGGCAATATACTCGATTGCTTAGGTCCTAAGGAAAGTAGGGTGACGATATCTAGCTGTTGACTTAATCCAGACATAGGAGATTATGCTCCTAATATTTGAATAGAATCTCTTCAGTAGTTTTGGTGCCAACCCTGAACCAACAAACAAACAGACACAAAAAAACTAAGCATGGTTTTGAATTATATATGTAGTTTTTTGAAGCGAAAACTTCTTAAGCGGCGTTCTGCACTTTTTGGGCTGTGTAAAAAATACAATAATTGCATTTTTTGAAAGATAGAAAAATTTGAATCCAGACTCAGGAATCGAACCCGAGACTTCCGTAGCCAAACCGGGGCCAGAAAGTCTGGATTAAAATTTTTCTATCTTTCAAAAATGCAATTATTGTATTTGTAAAGTCTTTGGCAAGAAATGCCTATAAAAATTACTTCAATTGTGTAAAAAATGTTAAACTCGCGTCAAGAGACGTGACCTGATTGGAAATTCGTAAGACGGAGGGAGAGCAATGAAAAACTGCTACTACTACAATATCATTAAAATATAAAGGTAAATTTCGCCGCCATCTACAATATTATTATAGCTCAGGTAGGAAATCAGGCGGTCCAGAAACCAGAAGACTCCAGTTCGAGTCCGAGTAGGTTACGCTTATTTTTCCTTTTTAGGGTTCCGTAGTCAAAATGGTAAAAACGGAACCCTTATAGTTTCGTCCGAATGTTACAGGCATTTTACTCAAAGACTACTCAGTGAATCTTGATGAAAAGGTGTCTTGTAGTAACCGCTACTTAGTTTAATAGCTAAATAATAATAATAAATATGGGGGGGGGGGGCACTCCATATATGTAACAGGTGCTGATTTTTTTTTAACAGTGAACATCAACGTGTGGCACATCATTCGACAGGTCTTTCAAAATCATTTTAAGGTTTCTAATAAACTTTTTTGATTAAGTGAAGTCGCTCCGAAAGTTTCATAAATCGTATACCCCTTTAACTTTTGAACCGTGTGACCAAAAAATATTAAAAAAAAGTCACAAAGGTCGCTTAATAAATACTTTAAACTAAAATTATTTCGGATAAGATCGGATATACCTACCGTCATTGAGTTATTGCCAAGAAACTGCGTTTCTCAGCAAAAGGGCATAAGTAGCATGAACTTATGTTCTTCTGCTGATGGAATTGTTCAAGGCTGCGGAACCCTACACTGAGCGTTATCCGACATGCTTTTGCCCGGTTTTATTTTAATTGTTTTTTTTTTTTATTTATGATTTGTTATTTCAAGTTTTTTTATTATTATGTCAGTAAGATCAAAAATATTGTTCAAATTTCTATATGTTTTTAATATAATGTTCAAGTTTTCACTACTGCCGGCATTCTCGGAGTGCAACCCGTTGTTTTTTCAAATGTCTTCTATGGACAGACCTACCTTTACAAACATACAAGTCACGGACATAAAGTACACCCAGACTCAGAACAGAAGTGGTGCCCCGTGTGAGAATAGAACCCACAATCTCTTGCGTAGCAGTCGGACAATCTCCCACGGCAAATAAAAAACAAAACTATAGTAGTTTTGTTTTTTATTCGGAAGTGATATTTATCTGTTATCTATAATTATTTATTATTAAAAGCTGCAAAACTTTTCTTTAAACATCGAAGGTACTAGATCATGCCGGTGGGGGGGGGGGGGGGGGCTAAAACCATCGGCGACATACGCCACGCCAATCATCACCCACATCTAGTTTCCACAAAACAATAGATTATGATATGATATGATTTTTCTGTAGCTCAAAATTTGTTATTATGGCGATAACCAACATCCACGGATAGAAGCCACAGGAAAATGCTAGTAGTAACAATATAAAAATTAATTGAGAATCACTTAAATAATAATCTGGATTTAACAAAAGGTGCATTTATTTCAGGCATCTCAAAACAGCACACGGAATGCTGCCAGCCTTCTGGGCACTATACCGGTTGACATCGATAGGGTAGAATTTTGTTGACCCCTAAACCAGTTGTGCCTTCCTTTTTATTTAACCCTGTAGTAGTTTTATTAGTTTTTTTTTTAAAGATAACTAGCAATGTGAGATTCGGTCCCACATTACTAGCAGTTCTGTTAACCCATCCAGCTAAGCTAAATTGCTCGTGTTAGGAGTGGGTTGAAATCAGTAGTATTACGGGTAAGATTCGATCCCGCGACTTCAAAATTGCGAGTCTGATGCCTTAGCCACTAAGCTACTACTACCAACTTTAGTTTTATTCCAACTTATTTTTAAAATAGTTAATACGTAGTATAATTTAACGTAAGTTAATATGAACTATATATTACGAGCTACCACAATTTATAAAAGAACCTGTCAGGCTTGCGTACCTAGAGATTTCGGTTCCTATGGGAAATTGAATTATAATCTTCTGATGTCACTTCACATAAAGAAAACCTTTAACAATGCAATATAGTGTGCCGTATAGCACATTACCACTTACAAAGCACTTAAGTTTTTTATGTTCCTCTGTCGTACCCACTGCGAAGATCAGGTTTTACTTTCTCATATTTTGGGCGCCGACATATTTTTTACGGATACTTACTATTGTTGGTGCTACATACATGAAATGAAAGTATGTCTTGTAACGCTTCAAAAAGTTTTTGACGTGATGACGTCTTATAAATCGGGACGAAAGACCGGGTGCACGAATAAAAAAGTGTCACGGTACGTTACTTTCCGCCTGCTGGTAGGCGGAAGTATTGTGGTCGTTGCATAAGCGCGCATGCATGATTACAGATACGGTTGTTTATAACAGTATAAAATAGTACAGTACCATACTGCAGGAGTCGTCTTTTTTAAAAAAGAAAAGTAAAGTTTTTGTCAAAGCGTACCTTAAAAAATGGTTAATTGTATAATTACATTAATGGATCTATATATTTCACTAGTTTAAAAAAAATACTCGTGAAAATGAAATGTACCTACATATATAAGTATTTTAAAGCAATGTTGCTATGTAAAACGTTAATACCTAGTAAAAGTAAACAGATTTACTCGTGCACTTTTACTTAATTTGCCAGAAGTATTTCTAAGTAACAAGACATTTTATAAAGAGTCTTAGCTTACTCTTTATTTTATCTAGCATATCAAAGCGAATATTTCACCTTATTTTGTACATAACCATACTCTATTTATTTCCGAGAACGTAGTATCTTGTTATCCTCCGGAAATTAAAAACTTTATAATGGAGAGTCCTACACTCGAGAACTTTGCCTTTCGTCTTCAAATAAATACAGTATGTTCATGAATAAAGGGTTTAATCTTTAACGAATAGTTATGTAAGGTACACCTACGTTCGAAACTTTTTCCATTCACTTTGAGATGCGAGGATTAAAAAGATAGAGTTTTCATATAAATTCTATCTTTTTAATCCTAGTGGGCATAGGCTAGTATCATTACTAGCCCATGCCCACTTGGTTGGGCTATGACACTCTAAAATAACGTGGCTTTCTATTAGTAAAATAATTTTCAAAATCGGTTCAATAGATCCAGAGATTACCCCCCTACAAGCTTACAAACTTTACCTTACAGAAGTATAGATATATAGTCTTTATAATCTTTATAAATAAATAATTCTACTGTACGTGTATGTCACTGAACTCCTTTTAAACGGCTGGACCGATTGAATGTTTTTTTTGTGTGTGTTCCAGAGGATTCGAGACTGGTTTGTTTCACAATTGAACCCGATTCACATAAAAAAGAGGTGGTACGAAGTTCGCCAGGACAGCTAGTATTGGTATAGATTTATATCATACCCTTATTTGATGTAGTGTATACTATACTAAAGCCGAAGTGGGGGTTGTTCCGTATTCATTGTATGATGTATCATCCTATTTCTTTATTCATCCAAAACAAGAATTCCTGACTGGTCCGATGTCATTATTTTAATAATGTTTCTTTTTTCAACCGAACCAAATATTTGCCACTCTACCTGTGGCAAATATTTCCGAAACAAGTATGGATAACAAAACCAACTTTAATATTTTATAAGAATATTTAACGAATAGTTACTTTCCCATTTTACACGTACACTCACTCACGGAGAAATGTAATAATTTGTTCACCAACGATTGTTGGTTTTATAAAATAAATTGATATGTAACTGTTTGATATTTTTACTTTTTTAATTAAATGGTTTGTACGATTTTACGTAGATTTATTTTATAAAACAATACAAAAACAGTTTCCCAACTTAAAACTATATTAGGACCTATAATTGAATATTTTTTGTTCAGACCGTCAAAAACGTTGGGTAAATAATAGCTTCGTATCTTTATATAAATATTTCATGCGATTAAGACCCGATATTATACTAAAAAAAGAGAACTTTTCTTCACTATTCCCTGATAGTATCTGCCTACTTACTATCTCCTCAAAATGTCGATCAAGAAGGATATTTTTTAACCCCGATATTACAAAATATACGTTTTATATCTTCGATATAGTTCGTAAGTTTTTTCGGTTTAATGGTTCGAAATTAAGGGTAAGTGAATTTTAATCTAAAACATATTGTACACATTGTTGTACCGAATACACGTTTTCAAACTTTTGCGACGTTCACATGTAATTAAAAGTTTAGATTGTGGATCCAGCTATGGCCATAGTTGATAGAATTCAACGGAAACGTCGGGATATTTTAATTTCCTTTTTCCTGATGGATGATCATAAATACTAACGCGATAGAGATCCTCTATCTAAGGTTAAAATTATTATTACATTCACATTTTGCACACATTAGATACGACTTTAACAGAAACGGCTTCTCGTAGGCCTATCTAATAGAAGTCGTTTCTGTTAAAGTATTCAGGCATAAATCAGCTCAACTAAAAAAGTTGCTTATCTTTGCAAATGTTCGAACCAACTCAACGCGAATTTATTTTACCGCATAGTCACGAAAATTCAGATTAGAAGAAATTAGTCTATGTATATTTTAAAAGAAGTTTACGTAACATAGTTTGCCTCAATTTGGAGATTTGAAATTACTTTTGTTATGTACTTTTGGTATATTTTACTACGATTATGACTTCCAATGTATAAAATGTAGACATAGTAGAGAATAAATGATTCGTATAACTATTTTGATATTTTATGACAAACGAAAAACTTTTTTGAATTGTACCTTTGAACGAATTGTAAGTACGCTATTAAACCCTATTTCGGTTTTAACCATAATATCTAGAAAAAATGAAGTTTTTTGCATTGAAAAAATGCAAGAGGGTCCCTTGCTGATGCGCGGGCATCGCTAATTTGTGAACAAGCAATAATCAAATTTTAATAATTTTCAAATTTTGCTTTAACAAGTGATTAAAGATTTATTTATTTAAGAAAGTCCAAGTTTTATTTATTTCCCTGCAAATATGTTTTAAAATGTCGTATGACATACGTGCGCTTTGATACTTACAGCCTCTGCTTTCTTGTACATATATATCGCCTCGGCGATCCTCGATGTTATAGCAATATCGCCTCGGCTGTAATTTTCAACTTACCGCACTTATATCATAATGTGCTATTAGATTCATAAAACTTACAAAAGCTGTGTTTTTATCGCAACACAAACAAGTGAACCAGATAAAAATTAAAACATAAATACTTTATTAATAGGAAGTCCGAAATACTAATTATGTCCAAAATAGAATTAAGCTTCTATTCAACTAGTATGTGAAACGGATTGCACTAGTATTCGTACATTCGTTTATTATGTCAACTGACTGTGAATAGAACGCAATTAGTTAATACGCTTTAGTGCTCACGAAACTGTAATGAAATAGAGTGAATTATCATCAATGCCTTTTAGGTAGACTCAACAGTTTGTGTCTCTATTTAATCGGCTTTGCACTATTGAAATAAAATTCATGAAATCATTTTAATGTTTAGTATATTGGACAAGAAGCACAATTTAGTAGTTCAAAATCATAGGCTACATAAAACCCATAATTCATTTATGGGTTTTCTATGAGAGCATTTAACAAGATACCTGCTAGTATTATAAGCCTATCAGTGAATAATTTAAAAAATGTAATCAAAAATCATTTTATATGTGATCAATATTTAAATGTCAGATTGATTAAAAGCATGATTTGATTTTTGTAAGTAAAGATTCTGCCTGACGAAAAAAGACCATTCTTTTCTCTCTTTTGATATCAGAATTAATATTTTATATCAATAATTAGTAACCTGTGCTTTGGTCAATATTAAAGCACATAAAGTTTTTACCTTTGTTGTAAGTAGATGCTCTTACTGTGCTGTACCCACTAAGTGTGATTTTATTTTATCTCAACTTTTTATTAATATAATTTGCATCAATCATGTTTACCCGACTGTAAGAAAGGGTTATGTTTTTCGCGTGTATCTTGTATGTATGCATGTAATATTTTTTATTACCTCATATTTCACAAACTACTAGATGGGTTTATACAAATAAGACGTCGCTAGATTCGTCTTGACCGTTTGAAAAAAACAAATAAGGCGGCAAACTTTTTTTTTTCACACCTCTTTATTTTGACATCTTGTATAAAGAGATATGAAAATAAAAGTTTTTCGCATACTTCAATATGGGTATCAAATTAAAGGGCTCATCTTAAGCATTTTAAAAAGGTATAAGATAATTATAATTGTAATACTAAAAAAGTTAGTTAGAAACCATTATTTTTTCAATACTTGACAATAGCTTTAATTAGTTGTTACATCCTACAACTACTAAATAGTATTATTTTTTTTTAACAAGGTGTATAGTATATTAGTGACACCTATTACATCAAGCTTATCAATATTCAAGCATTGTAAAATTGGCAATTTGAAAAGAGTGGCCGTGAGTTTTTATTGTCATGTGCCTTTCTCCGGCTTTACCTATTGTTTGCTAACTTGGCATTACATGTACATACATGTAAAATCCCAACGTATCATAAGTGCTGTTTTGCATCCTAAGTGAATAAAAAATTTTGATATTTAATGTTTTTAGGGTTCCTTAGTCAAAATGGCAAAACGGAACCCTTATAGTTTCGCCATCTCCGTCCATCCCTCCGCACCTTTGCTGGCTGTAATTTTGCATGAATATAGATATTACTTACTCCGAGAAAAAAAATGTAGGGTACAGGGGGTACCCTAATTTTTTTTTAATCACACCCCCACCTTAAATTAGTGTGGGTGTGATATTTTTTTCTCACCTACCTCATTTGGGGGTTGGGAATATCATTTTTAGATTTAGGGATCCGTTTGTAAAATATTAAGCTCTAAAGTGCAAATTTTTGTTAGAGTCGAGTGTTCCCCCACCCCTGCCAGTCAAATAAGAATTACCAAAATTTTCGCACTTCCATTGAAGAATATTATTAAGTGGGTATAACGCTGTAAGTATGAAACAAAAACAACAGAAAACCCACTTCTTAAGCTACATTATTCGGATTGACTATGGAACCCTATATTGTACATGGCCCGACATACATTTGCCCTGTTTATTTTAAATAAAAACTAAAGCGCTGTATGTGCAATGCTCAAAAACGCTTTTAGTGCACTTACTATAAAATGTATTTCGCAAAACGAGCACATTTGTAAAAGGTGCACATTTTATTGAAAATGGAAACAATAGATTTAGGATACTCTAGGCTGATTTCACTAATAAAGGTCCGTTAAACAGTACATGGGCAAACGAAAATCGATTCACCAAACCGTTCTGAAATTGTACCTGGAAGCCTAGTTGTACGATGAAATGACTTGGACGATAATTACTTTAGTGGAACTTATTTCTAAAAATGAACCCCTATTACTGCTAAGGGAAAATGAAACTGAATGCCAAGGTTTCGAATATAATACAGAACCTTCGGCGCAAAAGTTCCGTTGCATTAGGAATTTTTTAAGACAAATAGAAAAGACGTAGACGATAAAAAGACGAGTAGGTTCATTTATATAGTTAAAAATGTCACTTTTGCGCTGCTGTCTTTCTGTATGCTTTGTGTTACTGAACATTTGCAGCGTTCTTTCTTAGTTTGCTCCTAAAGTCCTTTTTTGTAACGTGTTTCTTTCTATAACTTTGGTTCCCGGCTTCACTACCTCCCCACACTCTTTACCTCTTTATAGCATTAATTTCACGATCCTATATTATTTCTAAGTCTAAAGATACTTAACTGGGCGTTAATTAATAATAAAGACTTTTTTTTTTAAATACATATAAACGTTGGATGCCGACGGCTCAAAATCGGTCGTTGTGGAAGTCCTTGGAAGAGGCCTATATTCAGCAGTGGACGATTTTAGCGGTTGGAAATATCATAAAAAATAAGCATTGAAACACATTGCACCTCCGACGTTAGAGTAAATAATAATAAAATTTATTCATAAAAGTATAGGTACAATAGCTTATCTTAGGTACACTTATAAATAATAAACGGCACAGTTGGATATTTGCCTGAACTAAGTTGAAACCTGTGTTTCAGGAGTACACACAACATAGACGTTTAATGTAATATTACATCCTATTTTCTTTACAAGAGTGTATTCTACGTGAAACATATACGTACCTACTTAATGACTATTTTATTTATCTACCTTCGGCGTCAACTGTTGCTACCTCTGTATGACGTCACATAAAAAAACATCTACAGAATTATGATTATACGATCGGAATTATGTCTTTATTTGATGTGAGTGGATTATACTAAGGAATGTTATCTTATCAAAGATTTAATTTTTATATTGTTTTTCACTTCACTATTTTTATTAAAAATTAAACAGGAAAAGCTTATTTTTACTTAGACATTTTTTAATTATAAAAACGTTCAATGGACTATGTGATTCAACTTCATAAAAAGAATACTTAAATCAGGTACTGGCACAATGCCAGTTTCCAATTTTAAATTCATTTATTTTAAAACTCTTTGCAAACCAAACTATTTACGAACGCAGACTTTACCGTAAGCATTCTGTATGAGCCAACCTTATTTAGAATTTCTGAAATCAAACTTCTCAACAGTTATTATTTTCACAATAGTTGCATAAAAACTGCGTATCAATAAAACCGATAGGAAATAACCTCCTAATTCATTTTAAAAGATAAATGTTTTAACAGTTAGAACTAAGTAAGTAATTGCAACGTTTGACTTTGAAAAGAATAATTATAGAAATTAATGCACTTACCGGTAAAAACAATGAGTTGACAGCATCGCACGCCATGATAGCCGCAACCATGTACAGAAAGGCTTTCATTTTGAATGAAACACAAAATAAATTCACTTCACGAGAAACAAAAATTTCGGTAACGCAACTGAAAGTTCAGACGAGCTGTTGTATCCAACTTTGCTGTGACGTCGACGTCGGGTAACTTGTGAATGGGACGAGTACTCCCTTCCCTTTATAGGGCTAGTAAGAGTTTCTGCGCAGCCCGTACTGCGCTAGTTACTTTTTACACACCAATTACTTCCGTATTTCCAGCTTATTAGTCGTCAAACAGAAACTACTTTATTCAAAACACTTCTCTAAATTTCAAATTTCAAAATTTTACTTTATAAATTATTCATTTCGGTAGATCGTACCAATTTATTGGTTGCAAACTGAAAATATGCGTCAAAAGCATATTTTCCAAAATAAAATGAATGAACATTTTAATGGATATATTAGACCACGTTGTCGGAACAAATTTGAGCGTAGAGTGTTATCTGTTTGCAGCACGAGTGAGTTTATCACTCCCTATTATTTGTTTTTAAAAGCAAATATTTTCAACGTATCTGTCTTAAAGATATTACGAGCGTAGTAGAGTAGATTAGTGTGTATAACACCAATTAATTATTCTATTTAATAAATGGTGTGATCGAAATATATTGCGATTAAATTTATTATTGTTTTAACAATGGAACTGACCTCCCACTTTTGGTCAAAGCAGCCGGGACCAAATAGATGAGTGTGGAATTATCAAGAGTGGAAACGGTTGAGGGAGGCCTTTGCTCAACAATGGGAGTCTGTAGACCGAAAATGAAATGGAATTGACCCTGTTGGTCGATTCCGTGCGTGCATTGAACATTAGATTCGCAGGAGAGCAAAAAGTCAAAAGTCAACAATACTTTATTCATTTAGGTTACAAATGCAACGCTTATAAACGTCAGACAAAATTTGGAATAGAATGATTCTACATTTAATGCCAAGTTCGCAAGAGTAAAGCCGTGAGAAAAGAATTTGGAATAAAAACTCATGGCCACTTTTTTAAAATCGAAGCGGCCCTAGCCTAATGGTTAAGGCATCGGTCTCGCTATCGTGAGGGCGCGGGTTCGAATCCTACCCATTATACTACCGACGTGAACCCACTCCTAACACAAGCTTTTGTTTCTAAGCACACGCCTTTTAGCTTAGCTGGAGGGGTTAACAAGATTGCTAGTAATGTTGGACTCAAACCCACATTGCTAGTTATCTTTTTTATTAAAAAAAAAAACATTTTTACAATATATTTGTATATACACAGTAAAGCCAGTAAGGTTCTGCAACCATTACACCATGAAACTCACGCAAGCAATAACCATAGTACGTAAACTGGTATGATCAAGTTTTAAATGAATTAGCCTCCTACGGTGTGGATGGGAGCATCAACTTACAGAAATACAGAAGATGGTAAAGGGAACATGCGATTAGATTATTATAAGAAAAAACTACGTATTTATAAACCACTAATAAAAAAATAGACCTATAAAATGATAATGACAAGGCCGACCAGTCACCCCAAGTAGCACTCGTTCACGAGTTTGATGCATGGGTCAGCCATCATCCCCTTCGCCATATTGGAGGGAAGGAAGACGACCCGACCCACACCGCCACCACAAGCAATGACATTTTAGTGTGCATGACGATCCCTGACATTACATCTCAAAGAAACGAAAATAATCTTAAATTATTTAATGAAGTACAATTGCTAGTTACCAACATTTTGATATTTAACACAAATACCTACATTATTCTGCATTTTTACATTTACGACCATGAAAAATGATGTAAAATCATTCAAGTAACCAGTTTATATAATTAAAAAGAAGAAGAAAGAAAACCAAGATATAAAATTAAAAAATAATTAATATTATACAAAATAAAATTCATAACTCCTGTGTGAGCATTACGATCATGCGTTTTTGTCGTTTATATAATCATCTATACAATAATAAGCTTTCTGAATAAGGTCGTTCTTAATTTTAGATTTGAATGAATTAAATGGTAAATTAAGAATATGAACAGTAGCTAATTGTAAAAACGGATACCAAGACCCATAAATGAACTATGAACCTTTCGAAGACGATGGTAAGGAACACACACTTTATGCCTATTTCTAGTATTGATCAGAGTGAGTGTACATCACTATTTTTACTAAACTGTTGGATATTTTGTCGCACATATAATATATTGCGATTCAAGCGATTTCTGGGTTCGTTTATTACGTAAGGTACTACATAGGATTCTGAGATAATCAGAATTTTTAATATCGCAACGTGTAGATAAATACACTCGTGAATATAATTTATTCAGTTTAACAGTGGAAGAACACCAGGTTGGATCATCTGTTAGTACCTACTTTAATATAACTGTTTACTTTGTTGTTAAGAAAAATATATCCTAATTGAAAACATAGCTCTTGGTTTTGTATTAGTAAAAGATATTTCTCGTACTTACCTGTACAGTAATTGTTTCTTGTTTCGAACATTACACTTATTATTTTGTTAATAATATAAAAAACGTTGTTCATCAAAGACGAAATACCTATTTAGGATAGAAGAGGTAACGAATTTTTTTTTTGTTGGTATCATAAATGATAGTAAAGAGTTACCCCCTCACAGGTAAATTAGCAGTAAATAGTAATTTATTATTAGATCATAATAAATTACTATTTACTGCTAATTCAGACCCAAAGTTCATGCGAAAGAAGTCGCGGGCACAGCTAGATAGCTGTGCCCGCGACTTCTTTCGCGTGAACTTTGGGTCTCAATTAAGGTAGTTTATGTTACGAAATAACTTCTGTGTAAATATGTTAGAAACAGTACTGTCTGGTGAGCCACGATATGATTCAGCAGCGGAGAATCGTCATATACTCATCTATTGATGGCTTCAACACCCAAAAGTAGGAGGTTTTAAGTTTAAGTCTTGAAGCTCAATAAAACTTTGGTATCAGTATTCACAGTCCAACTTGGCAGATACCAACGCGTTTCTAAACAAATAATCATTTTCCGCCTTTAGGCCTATTCTACATTCACGAAGAAAAACGAATTGAGCGAGAAACTCACTGAGCAAATCATTGTTTTGATTGCTTTCGTCGCATTGACAAAATAGGAACTGAATTGTAGGTCAATAATACATTACTCTCTCACTTGGTTCAACATTTACTTACATATTTGCATTTCTTAATTTGAACCTTATTTACTAGTGAAATTCAAACCTGAGATTAATTTTACTTTGTACCCAGCTCGTCGCCGACTCTGGGACAAATACTTTACCGTCTACTTTAAATTATCTTACTTACGTCGACTTTCTTACTAATAATTTTTACTTGATGTAAATTTGATATATATGGTGACACAAATATTTCATTTAGCACTATAAGGCACTTTAATTATAACTATGAGCAGCGTCTCGCCCCGACTTTGCATAGAATTTTCCAACTTTTCTGTACACATAACATGCATGTATTAAACATACAAACTATTCTGAATAAATATCATGAACGACAGTTAAAACTGCATCAAAATACGTAGCGCAATTTAGAAGTTTTAAATGTACTTAGGGACAGAACGGAGGAACAGGTACGAAGCAACATTGTTTTTACTATGTAAAGATGTTGGTTGCTCATGGAAAGTCTATAGAAAATTATAGTACTTAGCCAAAAACTGTCGCCAGCGGCTTTGGTCGCGTTGTGGAGTTTGCCCTCTGAACCGTTGATTTATCACTTTCGATCATAACGCTAAATTAGGAAACACGTGTTTCCTTATTTACATTCACATAGCTAAATAAATAAAATTCAACAGATCTAAGCTCAAAACTGATGGAGTTCTATATAAAAACCCCTTTTCTTTAATGAGTTGACGTTCCAAAAACGCTGAAAAATGTGTTTTTTCTTTTAGTTTAAAAGCAAAATATGTAATTGTACATATCTAACTTTTAAACTGATGGAGTTTTGCACTATCTTGCGACGGAGTTTCATACAAACTTGCAACGCCTATATTACCCCCTTAGGGGACGAATTTTTAAAAATCATTATCTGCCAAAATTTCAGGTTTGTAACCGTAGCGGTTTAGGCTCTGCGTTGATGGATCAGTCAGTTAGTCAGTCAGGACAAGTGATTATATATTGTAGAGATTCTCAATAAATGCCTAGGACTTAAACTAAGAATATAGTACATAAGCTGCCGTTACAATTCTTTACACGCAGTTACCAACAAAAGCTTATGAAGGAAATCTCGCTTTGATGTCTAGGTAGGTGTATCTCAACGTCGTAATCATTTTAATAAGTTTCAGTTTAGGTATATCTATACAGTTTAAGTTTCATGTTGATGCATCTAAGTAGATACAAAATTAGTACATTCAAATTGAAGGCAAAACACTGACAGACTAAAGCGTTGGTCGTATCAGATCTCCGAAGAACTACAATTACCCGTCAGCGCCACACTACATCAAGGGAAGAAATGCAGTAAAAGGAGACAGCTAGTTGACAAACTTTGAAGGAGTTAGGAGACGCGTTGAGTCAACAACTAAGAAGAAGTGCAAAATAGTACGACAAATTGTTATATGCCAGTTTTGAAGTTAGATCTGTTAAATTTCGTGTTTGGCTTTTAGATTTAGAAGAAACAAGCATTTCAGTATTTTTGGGTAATCAACCTTTAAGGGGGTAAAATAGGGGTTGGAAGTTTGTATGAAACTCCGTCAGTTTGAAGTAAGATCTGTGTAAATTGGTGTTTGGCTTTGTTGAAAATTTGTTTTTGGTTGTAAATAAAGAAACGCGCATTTTAGGGTTTTGATCCAAATTTTTTTTTTTTTATATCAATAAATTAAGAACCGAGTAGCTAATGAGTCTGATGGTAAGCGTCACGCTAGCCCGTAACAGTGTCAGTGCCACCAAAACCATTGTTTGGCAAAGATCTGAATGTCAGAATTCTGCGCTCTTCATTTGAAACATTAGTTCATAAGTCTTATTTAATTTCACTTGCTACTGGGCCATCAATCTAAACACAGTGATATGTTAATACCAATATTTCACGGCAGAATAACTGACACTGTTGTAGTGGATACCAAGACGGCCAATGGCAATTTAATGGTTATAATACAAAACACATTATTATAGTCAGACGATGGCATCACGTTGTTCCGCACAATAGGGGGTGGGCTACAATCTCATTGGGACGTGTTATATGTATCGATCAGCTATTGTTTAGTGGTCAAACTAATTGTTGTTGCTTGTCCACATCATTTAATAAATAATGATGCACATAAAAGTGCTTTGTGATTAAACATAAAAACTTTTATAAAATTTTATATACTACGGGTCTTAATCGCGTGAATAATTTAAGGTAAAATACCTGACTAGAGGCTACCCGTCTACCCGTCACCACGGCCGTTGCAATACGGTCGAAATGTCGAGCAAGGTATTTTACCTTAAATTATTTACGCGATTAAAACCCGTAGTATATATAATTTTATAATGTGTACAAATCGCGAAAGTTTATCAACATTTATAAAAACTTTTTTTACAAAAAAACATCTAATCGATTTCAATCATGGTTGATTTGCTGGTATTTGATAAGGAGTTTCATTGTGTATCTCCGAAACTCATTATCAGATCTTTAAGAAATGTTTATATAAATTAATATTGAAAATTCGTCTAAATATGACGGAGTTATGCCCGAACATACTTGTACTTAAAAAATAAATAAACATTCAAATTGATAACCTCCCTCTTTTTGAAGTCCGTTAAAAACGGTCGTTTACGGTATAATAATTTTTGTAATGTGATTAAGGGACGATCCAGTGAGAGATCAATAAGGTTCAGCAACATTACATCTGTCAGTCCATAGATGGGTAACTGTTTCCTAAAAAAGCCGACTCCGCATACCTCGGAGAGTACGATTAGACGTTGATCCTGGAGCCAATCTTTCTCCGGTTATGTTGGACTTCCGTCCGATTGGATTATGAGAGTGAAGAAATAGAGAATGCACTTGTGTTTCACACATGTGCTCTCGTTTTTTGCTAATTAGGCATTATAGTTAATATCTCTAGTTGTTGTGTAGTAGAAGTTGGCTAGTCATAAATGAGATTTTCGACTATGATACAAAATTGGTTAGGAAAAGATTATATTATAACATTTTAGTATGGTTTATTTCCTGAAGAAAATTTTAGAATTATTACAGTGGCCTTTACTAAACGAAATAAAATATAATTGTGATATGAGATATCCTGTATTACCTAAATGAAAATTTAGTGTTGTACCTACGGCTTCTTAATAACGAAAAACCTTCATTTATCTTACTTTCTGATAATATTGTTTGTGTCTGTAACCTGATATTAGCCTGCTTATTTTAGGTAACTTTTATTTTTACAACCAAATTTATGATAGTAATTTTGGTTAGTAGTGTGTTTTTATTATATGTCTGTCCTCTAATTATAGGGCTTGCGAATTAAATTAAGAAGAGAAAATGTATAATAATATGAAGGTATTGCTTTATAAATATTTTTGTGAAACTTATCATCGATGTGCGTGCAAAACCGCGAATATTACAATTGCAAGAAAATCAAATTCAGGTATATTGCACGCAGAAGGACATAAACTACAAAACTTATTTTGGGCAACTTTTCATATTCGCGGTTTTACACATGCAATCACATTATCCTAAACCCTTCTGAAGCAGGACTTCTATTGCAAAAGGGTAAAAGAAGATGTGAGAAAGGCGGCACACTTAACTGTCATATTTTTTACTGCTTGGCATCTATCATGTGATAATAAATGACAAGTGAAAGTCGACAAAACGTAATCATTGTACAGTAAAAATTGTATCTACTCGTAATATATAAAATTCTCGTGTCACAGTTTTCGTTGCCATACTCCTCCGAAACGGCTTGACCGATTTTGATGAAATTTTGTGTGCATATTCATCTATTTTTCACAACATCTATTTTTCATCCCCCTAAGAGTTTGTTTGTTTGTTTGAACGCGATAATCTCAGGAACTACTGGGCCGCATTGAAAAAATATTTTATTGTTGGATAGCCCATTTATCGAGGAAGCTATAGGTTATAACATCACGCTACGACTAATAGGAGCGGAGCAGCAATGAAAAATGTTGTAAAAAAAAGGGAGAAAAAAGAAAAAAGGGAAAATTTACGCAGACGAAGTTGCGCGGGTCAGCTAGTTGTCTATAAATTCAAAAATAGCCAAGCATAACAGAGTTTAAAAATCTGCAAGCTAATAAAATTAATCTTAGCATAACTAAAAAGAATCTGCTAGTAAATCGAACTCCCTAAAAATTCCGCCTCTCAGGCAGTAGAATTCTGAAATAAATGAATTATAATACTCTGTGGGCATCACCTGATTAACAACGTTAATAGCTCAGTGGGTGGGAAATAATTTGGGACACGTTTTATAACACTAAAAGAGCAATGATATTTATTTTATACAGGATCCACGTGTTCTATTTCTAGACATTTTCTGTAGATAACGCATTACAAATACACACTCGGCGCAAAATTCTTGGTCTTGTAATATTGATATTTAATTACAGAAACTCAACACACTCAGTACATAAGCTACTTCTGAAGAGATTTGAAAGCAAATAGAAGATAATGAGAACGTCACAAACATCTTATCTGAATCATTATATTAAAAACAGACAGTACGCTACTAGCAGACGCTATATTATTCACTTCATAATGTTTTTGATCAAAGTAAATATAGGTATTTACCTACTATATGAGTCTACTTATTTTATTTTTCAAAGTGTCTACACAGTCGATTAAAATTTATAATAATTTATGTAATAGCGGGATAAATAATCAATTAATCACGCATCATTTACTCGAGAGATTTCAGATAAAAACAAAATTGGCCTGAGAATCGAAAGTAATATTAAACACCAATGAGAATCGGTATTCAATGAAACAAGGATTGGGTTTGACAAGCGTATCTAACTGTAGGTACATATGTAATAATAACACGATGAGGACGCTAATCAGGCAGTATCATAAAAATCCTACTAATTTGTTTGAATGTATAAATGTTTGTAGCTCTTTCACGCGAAAAAGTACTGAAAGAATTACTATGAAATTTAACAGCAATGCACCTAATGCATCAATAGCACATAGGCTCACAAAAATATTCATAAACAAAAACCATCATTGGGTTCTTCTTCAGTTCTTCTAGTTTCCAAACTAGGTCTTCTAGTTTGGAAACTAGAAGCTAATGTCCTTCGCCTAGTCTGCCGACGAACCATATTATGGTTTTGACAGTTAAATACCTGTCTGTCGACGAGCCATATTATGGTTTCTGAGTATAGATTTCGTATCTTGTTCTTATCTATTGTTTTTTTATATGTTTGACTCTTTCTGTTATGCTTAAAATTTGAATTAATATACAGGCAACCAAATACAAACTTTAAATCATCTACTTCCAGAACAAAAAACCCGCGAAAACATCATTCGAAATACGAACTGAATTATAGATAAGTATCAATTCCCAACAAAACTCTGACTAAAACAATCAAAATTAAATTTAGAAGATCACGCGTAGGCGTGAAAAATTCTAATCTATTCAATTAGACTTACGCCAACTTTAAATCATTTAATTCAATAATGTCATTTAGTCCCACGAACGAAACACAAAGGATTTTGAATTAATTTAAAATTAGTAGGTACTTTTGTAGACAAAGTAGAAGTTCGGAAAGTACCTAATAGTTTTTTGTTTTTTAAGACAACTAACAGTGTAGGATTAGGTCCCACATTAGTAGAAATCGTGTTAGCCTCTCCAGCTAAGCTCAAAGGCTTGTGTTAGGAGTAGGCTAACGTCGGTAGTATAATGAGTAGGATTTGAAGTCACGACCTCACGATTGCGATTTCGATGCCTTAGCCATTAGGCTACCGCCGCTTTTTAATTAAAAAAGAAACGCTCGAAGCGCATAGTCGTGGTAGAACGACAGAAACTTGATGAAAGTATTATTCCGAGGAAGATAGGTAATTACTATTGAGAGTAGGTAATGGCCAAAGCACACGCAACTATTTTAAATTGCTTGAAAAAGTTCTAGTTGGTTTACCCATTTACTAGGATTTTACTGGAGTGAATACTACCTACCTACCCACCCACATTATAGAATGAATTTCGTTCGTTTTACTTCCTAATATTATTATTTTATGAAACTAAACTAGCATTGTATAACAATCGTGGCTTAATTTCAATTGTACTAATAGTATTATTATTTAGTTATCCTTATTTTATAAACGATTACACTCACCAAACACACTGGTTCATTCACTAAAATTTATTTTTGTAAAGAAAAACTTGATGATTAAAAAAGAGTGGCACATGAGTTTCTTGGCAGCTTCTTCTCATGAGCTTTACACTTGGAACTGCCACCTTACCTCATTTTGTTTTTTTTTTCAAACAATCATAATTTTATAAAAATTTTAGTATGTATTAATTTGACGTTTTCAAATAATCATTAACCTGATTTTACGAAATACAGATTTGAGTTTGAGTTTGTATCTATTGCGCCATATCGATAGTACCTACCAATCGAAAAACTAAGTAATAATATAGAGTACTAATATTCAGTAATTTTACCTACAGGTACTACCTGTTCATCAGTAGCTTTACTTAGATTTGCTATCGCCTAGTATCAATAAAGCAATTGAAATTGGTGAAACTGCCAATCTATAAATAGTTTAAACTAGGCAGCATTAATGTTAACTGCATCTTCTTTTGGCGACTATCAAACGTACAAAAACGGTAGGTATAGATATTCTATGTTTGCTATTGCACGGTCATCAGTAAAGGCTACTTAGGAACGACCTAGTTTCAGAAGCAATAACAGACAGCTATTCTTTATGTGTATCATAATAATAAGCGTTGAGTGGACACAAAGAAAAATTGGGCGCGTAGGGTGTGTAAGCTAGTACCTATACGTTACTGTCGTAATGTGTGGGATTTACACATTAAGCGCCCTGTAAACGGTCAAATAGTTTGTCAAATTTTAAGTGTTTGTCAAAAATTTTATAGTATCCCGCTATAATTGAAGTCCTTGCTGTGCAGGGCTGGTTTCACATATAAATCACTCGATCAACAATGTTTCTTCCAATACGTTGCACAATATCGTTCATTGAAATGCACAAATTATTAATCCATTTCACAGTTATTAGCGCGCGTGGAATCCATGGAACCCCCAAATCGCGAAATACACGAAACTTTATTTCACAATTGCTAGTCTTCTTAAATATCAATAATCATAAAAAAACCGGCTCGGTAGCACCGGCTCCAATTAAACACAGTTCGACAAACATATTTGAACGTTAACCGTGTTTGTCAAACCACGACAATGAGAGATAAATGTTGATAAACTTAAATGTTGATTTGTACACATTATATATATATATATATATATATATATATATATATATATATATATATATATTTAATATTAATACCGTATTGCAACGGCCGTGGTCACTGGTAGACTGACTGACCCGTGACCACGGTCGAAACGTCGGACAATAAACAAGGTATTTACCTTATATTATTCACGCGATGTTTAGTTTTAACGTTTCAGCTATTGTTTTTGACAAATAAATTTGATCGTTTACAGGCCGCTTTACTGTAGTGGAAGGTGAAAGAAAATGACGTCAGCGAGGCGCCTACGCGTAGCTGATTCATTTTACTTAGTAAAAACATAATGCTACTAGTCAGTAGAAGACTAGTGTATTCTGAGCTTTTATTAAAGGTATGTATTTGTGTAACGACAATAGGCCAATGATAAAGAACTTAAGTACTACGCAGAAAACATGACGACATGTGGTGATGACGTGTATACAGTTCACTAACAGGACACGATAAATGTGACGTCATAGGTGTATTGTGACAGTGAATCGAAGCTTTGTAAGTACATAATGTCATTGTAGGTATATATATTTGTTGGTGGACAGTGACTAGATTGTGTTACTTACCTAATTCTTTCCTAAAAAAATGTGATTTGTATGTTTGTAAAGTCCCTCGCGGCATGGGGCTTGTACCCTACCGCGGAAGTCATCTTTTTAATTGTATTATTCTATATTTATATTCGTATTTGTTCGCAGTATTGATTATTATTATCGCAATAAAAAAATATTATGTGTACTGTAGGTTATTTATTTATTTAAATTTGGATCTCTAACGATCTCTCCACTAATATATAATCAAGTTTATCAGTAGCTTGTTTGCAGTAGGTACCAGCTTTTTTGTTTTGAAAAGATAACAAACAATGTGGGACTATGGTCCTTCATTACTAAACTAACTCCAACTAAGCTCATTGGCTTGTGTTAGGAGTGGATTTACGTTAGTAGTACAATGGGTAGGATTCGAACCCGAGACCTCACGATTGCCATTAGGCTACCGTCGCATTATACTATAATAGACTGCCTCTGTGGCGCGGTGGGAGTGTATCCGACTGCTACGCAAGAGGTCGTGGGTTCGATCCCCACCCAGGATAAAACTTTGTGTGATGAGCACGATGGTTTATTCTGTGTCTGGGTGTTATTTATCTATAATATGTATGCATTTAGAAATATATAAGTATGTTTATCAGTTGTCTGGTTTCCATAGTACAAGCTCTGCTTAGTTTGGGATCAGATGGCGTTGTGTGAGTTGTCCCAAGATATTATTAGATATTATTATTATTATAATAATTTACATGCCGAGATTAACACCGTCATCCCTCCCTGAAGCCTGCAGCAACCTGCGGGGAATGCTGGGCTTCTGGGAGTGTTTGGGCTGGCTGGAGTGAAAAGAACTGACACATTACAACGTACGCACAATGGCCCAATTAAGAGGCTAAGTGCGACATTGCGGCCCCGTTAAAACCAACAAAGAAATGCCGAGATTCATTAAAATCCGCTAAGGTATTTTTTCGAGAAATTTGACAAGAAATCTTAAATGTTGTCCTCAGATTAATTACATATCTGAAGCCTAGTCATAAGGTATAGATAAATACACTTCGAATAAGACTCGTAAAAGCAGTTTCTAATAATAGATCTAACAAATCCACAATTGATTTTCAAAGGACATGATCGCGCTTAAGTAATTTAAATTTTGGCTTTAATCTTTTGAGATACAATTGTTATTTCAGTATATTTCAGTTCATTGTTGATGTCAGACAGAATTGAATAGTCTCGGAATTTGTAATATGGTAATTAGCTTACATCAACAAAGAGCAAACAAACCGCTCAGCGAGAATTTAATTGAGGGTTTGTGGAGATTAAATGAGAAAAGCTTGACATTGTGTGAATGGATAGAGGTTGGCATGAAAGTAATATACTATATTATTTTACGTATATTTTAAAAATATAAATAAAAACCTACGTGCTTTGTTCAATTTCAACAATTAATCTATATATTATTTAAAAGGAGAAGCTTCGGCTTACTGACTGACGTATCAACGCAGGGCCTAAACTATAAGGGTTAGAAACTTGAAATTTTGCACAGATGTTCCTTTTATAACGTAGGAGAGCACTAAGAAAGAGTTTTTGAAAATTCATCCCCTAAGGGGGTAAAAGGTGGTACAAAGTTAGTATGAAACTTTGCCGTTAAAATATTTTGGTAACAATCTGGTCAGACATACAACCTAAAATGGTATTACTTTACTATGCTTTATTAAATCAGGAAATACACCACAATCTAAACATTTATCCAATTCCTTTAAACGAGCAATTCTAGTATATATATATATCAAAGACTATATGGGAAACAGGATTTATATTCTGTCCATATAATCTGTTTGTCCGACCGTATGTCACAGGTATTTTACTCAAAGAATACCCAATGAATATACCTATTGATTAAATTTGGTAAAAAGGTGTACTGTAGTAGCCGCTACTTAGTTTGATAGCTAAATAATAAAAATAAATGTTTTTAGGGGAGCACTACATACATTTAACAAAAGCTGAAAAATCAGCAAAAATCACCGTGTGGCACACTTTAAAAAGCATGTAAGGTGTCAAAAGTGTGGTGTTCGTGGTCCAGTGCATCAATGGCTGTGTAGTTATCTCAAAAATAGGACATTACGAACCAAAATTAATGGAGTAGTTGGGGAAGAGGCAGATGTTATGTATGGAGTCCCGACTGGCTCAGTGTATGGTCCTGTTGGATACATCATGCATGTGAATAGCATGTGCAATGTCATTAAAAACTCCTCTACATACATGTATGCGGATGACACATGCATGCTGTATGCAGACAGGAACATATACAATATCCAAAGCGCTATGCAAGAAGACTTTGAAAGTATACTGAAATGGTCTCATGACAATGGGATCATTTTGAACACCAAAAAAACTAAATGCATGTTAATACACTCTCCATACATGAAAAAGCCTAGCGAACCCATTAACATAATAGGTCATTCTTATGAGTGTCTGCACCACTCTCAACAATGCAGTAATAACTGTGAAATTATAGAATTTGTTACACAATATAAGTATTTAGGTTTAATTATAGATTGTAACTTTAATTGGAAGATGCATGTTCACAATGTTTGCAATAAATTAAATTCGATTCTTTGTAAATTTAAACATATAAACCACAGGGTAAATAGGGACACACTAGCCATGTTGTATTATGTACTGCCAGATGCAGTGATAAGTTATGGACTTAGTTCTTACGGCCGTACTTTCCCCACTTATCTTATTAAGGTAATGGACTTGCAAATCAGGTTTTTGAAATTATTAGTAGATAAGAAAACTAAATTAGAATGTAAGGAAAATTATAAACAACTATTTAAAATATGTAACATTTTGCCAGTGCATGAGAAGGTAAATTATCTATTAGCTGTAGAACAATATAATAGTCTAGAATTTAAAATTGTTAAGGAATATTATAAGAACATAAGACAAACTACATGTAAACGTTTTGTAGAACCAGTAGCTTGTAATTGCTATGGTAAACGATCACGTAGCTATATAATACCCAGAATATATAACTGTATTAATCTTGACAAAGAATGTAACAATGTTCAAGAATACAAGAGAAAGCTAAAATCGTATATCCTAAGTAGTTATAATATATGGTGATGAAGTTGTTATTGAACTGTAATTAATGGTATATAATATCATTAACACAGCATATTTTTAGTATTAGATTAGATTAATTAGCATAAGTTATGTAAAAAAAAATATAGGTAATATTATATTTAACTAGATCATACATCTTCAATAACGAGTGCTTTATGATCGCCAACAAACTTTGCAGTTTGGCGAATTATATGTAAAAAAATGATGTATTTGGAAAACATTATAAATAAATATAAAAAAAAAAAAAAAAAAAAAAAAAAAATAAACATTTTTGATTATGTGAATATTTTTGGAAATAATCGCTCCGAAAGTTGCATAAATTGCACCCCCTCCCCTTTTCCTTTGAACTGACCAAAAATTATAGTAATTTAATAGGCATTTCTTGCCTATCACTTTATTAATAAATTAAAAAAATGTATTAAAAATTACGAAGGTAGCGAGGTAAGCGCCTAATAAATACTTTAAACTAAAATTATTTTCAACATGATCGGATATACAAGAAAAGGGCGTAAGTGCGATGAACATAGATACGCTCTAATGCTTGTGCAATTATTCAAATTGGATTTTTTCGTACGGCAACAGCTGCGGAATGGGGTTCACGATTACCACGATTTACCAAAAAAAGGGCAGAGTAAGGTTCCCCTACACTGCCTTTTTTTTGGTAAATCCTGTTTTTTGGAAATTATATTTAGGTACAAATGAAAATTGAATAATATTTTTCGATGTTACCGACATAATAATAAAAAAATATTAAATAATAAAGCAAAAATCAAAAAACAAAAATTAAATAAAAGGAAAAAAAAATTGTCATAAAATTAAAATAAAAGAGGGAAAAAATTATTCATACTGATTTGAACCGAGATCTTCGGCTTTATGAAATGCCCGATTTTCCACCTGAGCTAATATAACAATGTAGAAGGCGGCGAAATTTACCCACGTATTCTAATGATATTGTAGCAGTTTTTCATTGCCTGAAAATAGGAATAAAACGACGTTTTTTTTATCTTGGGACAACTCACACAATTGCTATCTAATCCCAAACTAAGCATAGCTTGTACTACGGCAACCAGACAACTGATAAACATACTTATATATTTCTAAATAAATACATATTATAGATAATTAGCACATGTATCTGGGACACAGAATAAACCATCGTGCTCATCACACAAAGTTTTATCCTGGGTGGGGATCGAACCCACGACCTCTTGCGTAGCAGTCGGACACATTCCCACCGCGCCACAGAAGCAGTTTGAAACCTAGCTAAATCGATTTATCGCCCCCGAGACCCACTGCATACTAAATTTCATGAAAATCGCTGGAGCCATTGCCGAGAGACCGGAATCAGTTAAGAAATTTTTAAAAGTAGTGGCTACCTTTATGTCTGCTTTATGACAGTAATCATTATTGTGACTGCTGACTCTTCCAGCCTTACTACTTATAATATTACTCTATCATCACTGTTTTTAATTTAAGTACTAAGGTAGCGAGCTTTTGCTGTTCTGCAAGCCTGCCTAAATATTTTAGCATAATTTCTTGCATAAGCTTGAAATATTTCACAACAGTTATAATTTCGTTCATCATACTGCTCAAATAACCTTTTTCTACTTTTATGTAGACCGGTAGTAGCCCATTCACTAAGAGTTGCACTCCCCTTTACCATAATCGTTTTGGGAGTAAAAATGGAATCTAAATTATGACAAAATTGATTGAAGAAGGTTTTATTTAAAATATTAGGATCAATGTCATCTTCAACGGTGGAAAGTTACAAATGAGTCGGCTTTTAAAACTATCAAAACGACTTACAGTTTTGGGGATATATTAAATAAAATATCAATAGCATCAGCATTCATGAACAATTCCAATTCTACGTCCTTACCTGTCATTCCTCTAATGTTCTGATGCACCAGGTTAATTTTAATACTGTTACTATTCCTCTGCTTAGACATAACGTATATATTTACATGTGGTACTGTAAACGTGCAAGAGGTTGTTGTATACAAATTACGAACACAAATTACACCCAGACCCGGAACAACAATTTGTGGATCACACAAAGTGATGTCCCGTGTGGGAATCGAACCCACTAATATCAGGTGTTATAGCCAAATTGTTGGCTAAATTATAATGAATGTCAAAATTTGTTGCTCAATAGAAGCAACTTGTTTAGACAAATTCTTGGCTAAGGTATCATAATAAACAGATAATGTATTATCTATTATTTAAGATATAAGGTAACATATATTTTCTGTCATATATTTACTGACAAGTTTGTTAGTGTCAATAAAATTAAACTGGTTGTATTAAGTACCATTAAATTTGACATGTCACTTGGTGCAGAATATTATTTGAATTGTATTTAATGGTATTTTCTTTTTTTGATAATCCATTACCAAGGGGACATCAAAATTTTACCTAATTGTCATGTTATTGATTGTTTTCTAAGCAGTCACGTTATTGATTGGTTGTTAAGCAACAGCGAATGGCGATTGCAGCGATATGCGATAAAATTGGAACTAAAGCTGTCACCGTTATCACGTCAAATTATCGTCCGGAAACCGACTTTACAGACCGCCATTTTTTTTTCAAACTAATCATAATTTCAATTATTTTAGTATGTATTAATTTGACGTTTTCAAATAATCATTATTTTGGTTTTACGGAATAAAGATATTGGAAATTTGAAATATAACATTTCATAATGAGAATGTAAAATTCAAATTACACACGGTTTTCGATGTCATATAAATAAAAAGCAGAAATGCTCCATGCGACTCCGGTGAGAATTACTAGTAAATTCAGAATCTATCAAACATTCTAGCGTGGGAGCCCAATCCCTTAACCAAGGTTTTAATCCTAATTCCACTGGATTATAATTACTCTCTCTACAAATATCCGGTTACATACGAATATCCGATTGATTTTCTACCTTTCTGTTAAATAGTTTACATGAGCTTTAAATTCGTTAAGATAATTTATACTAGCCTATGGATTGAGTAGATTTATTCATATTCATATTTATTTATTTACACAGATACAGGTACATAGAATGTTATATTTAAGTACATTAGAACGCTATATTTAGCTTTACAGCATACAAATGACCTTAAGTATAAAATATTTTACCTTTACTTAATTAAAAAAACATAATTTAATTATTATTACAGTTTATCCAAAATATACTCATTATCTGTGTAGTATGCCTTTTCGAGTAGGATCACTTTCAGTTTAGCCTTGAATGTTTGTATGTCATTAATTTCTAGTAACCTTAATAGTTTCTACTTCGTATGCGTAAATTTTCCCCGTTTTTGCAACATTTTTCGTCGCTGCTCCACTCCTATTAGTCGTAGCGCGATGTTATATAGGCTATAGCCTTCCTCGATAAATGGGCTATCCAACAAAAAATAATCGGTCTTAAAATCGGTCCAGTACTTTTTGAGTTTATTCGTTACATACAAAAATACAAATCTTTCCTCTTTATAATATTATTAATATTAATATATTAATATGTTGATATTAATTAATAATTCATAATTAAAATAGTGTAGATATCCCCGTTTTAATAATTTTATATGTACAACTATAAAATTATTATATTCTAGACTGCCTCTGTGGCGCGGTGGGAGTGTGTCCGACAGCAACGCAAGAGGTCGTGGGTTCGATTCCCAGCCAGCATAAAACTTTGTTTGATGAGCACGATGGTTTATTCTGTGTCTGGTGTCATTTATTTTTATTATGTATGTCTGGTTACCATAGTACAAGCTCTGCTTAGTTTGGAATCAGATGATGTTTTGTGACAAGAAATCAAGAAGGTTTTTTTGGCGCCCTCCCGATTGTGAGACCGATGCCTTAGCCATTAGGCTACCAACGCTTTAATTAATGACATAATGTCTGGATCAATGGATCTAATTAAAATTTCTGGTCACTGTTGATCATAAAGTGACGAGGCGATTTGAAAACGTTCGTATGTTGAACCAAAGAAATAAATCAAATATAAAACCGGGGAAGTGCATGTCGGGCCATACACTATGTAGGATTCCTTAGTCCCCCCCTTCAACGAGCGATGCGGCTTAAGAAGTGGGTTTTTGTTGTATTTGTTTCATACTTACAATGTACCTACATAATAATAATTTTCAATAGAATTTAGTAAGGAAAAAAATCAAATTCCCAATTTATATAGGGGAGTTACCCCCAAAAAAATATTCTAAGCAATAAAAAACGTAGTCAAAATGGCAAATCCGAACCCATAAAGTTTCGTTTTGTCCGTCTGTCCGTCTGTCTGTCCCTAGATTAGCTCAGAGACCCTTAGTACTAGAAAGCTGATCTCTAATTTGGCATAATATATACATATGAGTATTAGTTACGCCGGCAATGTGGTACAAAAAATGTATTTTTTTTTAAGCTATTGCATAGCTTCTATCGCGGGCCTTGAGCGCGGGGACCGAATCCAGAAATTCCGTAACGAAAAATCCTCACGCTCCCCACTCCGACGGGCACAGCGGTGATACTTTTTACTTTTGCCATCTATCAATAAATAGCAGAACTTTTAATGATTACTTTTTTTTTAATTTAAAAAAAAACTTTTTTAAAAACTAAAAAAAAAATATTTTGTTTAATTGCTTTTTTAAATTTAAAAAAAAAACGTTTTTTTTTAAAGATAAAAATAATTCAAACATTGTTTTTTTATAATTAAAAAAAACACTTAAAAATATATATATTTTTTTTAATTGCTTAAGTTGATAAAAATACTATGCAATAGCTTTACCGCGGCAGTCCCCGAGTGCCACACATTTTTTTTTGGTTACCTCCTCTCTACACGTAAAGTGGGGATATGGTTTGTTTTCTCACTTGCCCCATCGTGTACAACACAGAACAAATCAAAATATCTATAATATTAACTATAATCATAGTGTTCGTTTATAATTCGTTATTATTAAAACTAATATCTAATAATGTCTGGTGAACCAACTCAAATGGAATTTCACTATTTGAAAGTTTTTTAAAACTTTACTGCCAATCTATACTAATATTATAAAGCGGAAGAGTTTGTTCGTTTGTTTGTTTGTTTGTTTAATTGTTTGTTTAAATGCGCTAATCTCAGGAACTACTAGTCCGATTTGAAAAAATTTATTATAATATTTTATCGAGGAAGGCTATATAACATCGCGAAGGCTATATAAAAGGAGCAGAGTAGCGAAGAGAAATGTTGCAAAAACGGGGAAAATTTACGCATACGAAGTTGCGCGGGACAGCTAGTGTAGTAATAATAAAACAATGATAATACTATTTCATTGCCTTGGACGATCAGTGTGTACGGCAATTTATGTTACGTATTAGTAGTCAACATAAAAAGCGATATTTTCCTAATAATAGGTAGCCGACATAAAAGGGATTCGTTGAATTAAATTATTTATTATTTGAGATATTACAGGAAATAATACCGTGTACACATACTAAAAGGAATATTATTGTTTACTTTTGCACAAAATATTAGGTATACGAATAGCTTTGATATATTTATTTGCCGTCGTCAGTTCATTTTAACTCCACCAAGATGAAAACGCTGTATTTTATATATACAATTTACGAGTTATTGCTATTCCAGGGTCTCTAAACCGCCACAAATTACCATTTTTTATGACAATTTGTGGCGGCAATGCTGTGGCAATTATTGATTTGATAGTTGCCGGACGATCGCTGAGCGATTGATTTTCCGCAATGTTGCCCGGCCAATTTTGTTGTTGTTTCAGTTGCTCTCTATTTCATTGTTGCCGGGTTGTGTAGCCCGCTTAGCAGAATCATGTGCCATACAATTGCAGACATATTGCCATTATTGGCCGAGCAATTAGTTGCCAATAGTACCGCCACAAATTGCCGTAAAAAATGGCCCGTTTAGACGCCCCTTTAGACTCTGGAACGGCAATGTTATTCGGAAAAGAGTAAGAGACATCGACATAACCATATATTCTTGTAAAGCTGTGATTTGCTTAATAATCATCATCCAAAATAGGTATCCAATATATTGTAAAATACCTAGTAATAATTCACAATATTACGGGTAGATAGATGTTGATGTTCTTATGAACTACCTTTATACGTTTATCTTCATCAGGCGCCAGTATTCCTATACCCACTTACATAGATCCTTATAAACCATTATTGATCCTATAGTAAAAATGATACCTACATTTTAGATATATTTCGGGACTTAATCGCGTGAATTATTTAAAGGTAGGCTTTTATTTACCTTTACCTTTACCTACCTATTCGATTGAGCTAACTTTAATCAATATCAACAATTTCCCGAATACCACAAAAATAGATGTTATAAATGGGGAAAATCTACGTAATGGTTAAACTGGTTACGTTTATTCCAGCCTTTCTGCCCGAGGCTACGTTGTCCAAACATGTTTAAATTTACCCGCTCTCCCTACGGCTAACAAGCCCAGTTAATATTATTATGTTAATAAACTTATCTTCCACTGCCAAGTTCAAGACCAGCACAGAACTCGTTACCAACAAGAAAGTTTGCACCTCTTTACCTACACTCGTTTTCAGGTATAAAATGATATTTCACTATCAAAGGAGCAAGCGATTAAAATGGAAATGAAAAGCGGCCCGGAGACTAACTTATAATGGTAACGTTAGAGTAAAATCTTTCAGCATTTTGCGTGAGAGGAATGTTGTATCTTATGTCCTTTAGCTGACCTACCTAAAACTGGATAAATTACATCTTTTAAAATTGCATTGAAGAATTGTTGGTGTTAGGTACGCATTCAACTTCATTTTGCATGTCTGCTATTGCCAATATATCAATGTCAGTGGCGTTATATGTATAATTGTTGCACAGGTTACCATTTTGTGCTATCTGTAAATATTTGTTTCGTGAGTAGGTTTACTTGTTGTCTGTTATTTGTATGTTTGTGAAGTTCTACACACTATGAAGTGCTGCGTCGGGTGTTGTCTTTTTTTTTTTAATAAAAATAAAATTAATCATTACGTTACATCATCGGCTTCTAAAGGGTGTTTATTAAATTTAATCCCTGTCCAATTCATTAATGTGTAGTTAGGTATCATCATATTCCAATTCGATTTAGGTTTTTGTTTTAATTTCATGACGAAAAAAATAAGCTAAAAAATGCCTTTGAGCCTTTTAATCTACCAAGCACCTCCGACTGTGTCCGCTCTGTTGCTGGCTGCATCAGCAAAGACTCTGAAACATCGCAATTAAGTTAGTCTAGTTGGAGATTACATATTTGAGCCGTTTGGGGTCGAAACGCTAGGACCCTGGGGCCCGACTTTTTTTTAGGACATCTCCAAATGATTTATCAGTTCCTCATGTGCCCAGAGGGCTACATTTTTCTTTGCACAAAAATTTGCTGCCAACCTTCTGGGTACGTTACCAGTCGATATTCATGGGGGGAATATTTCGACGCGTAGACGCGTCTGACATTTTGTTTTTTTCTGTAAATATATAGGTAGTTCCTATATTGCAACTTTTTATTTATATTTATATATTTTGTTAATAAGTAGTCAGTAAAAAATTGTTAATTGTAAACAAAAATAGTCAATGTTATAAATAACAAATACATTGAATAGTTAAACAATATGTTCACTAGAACAAATACGGCATCCTAAAAAGAGTGCATGGGTGTCGTGTCAACACGAAATTCAAAGCATTTCTCCAATTTTCAAATCAACAATAAAGTATATTTTAGAGACATTAGGATAAGTTTGGAGGAGGCCTTCACCTATAGAGGGGTTCTTACAGATTAAATAATATTGTAGGTATATTATAGGAATAATTTAAAACTTGTGTATTAGGAAAATACTAACAACTAAATTAAGGAATTAAACTGAAATACCAACAAAAAATCATATATACTCCGTTAAAAATATTTGTAACCTGTAAGAAACAAAAGGCTTTTTATTTATTTTATTATTATTTTAGAGACTATAGCAATAATATCAACAGAGAATGTAACATGTAAAACAGCAGTGACTAATAAAAAACTACTTTGAGGTTTCAGGCAACTTAAATATATTCTTATAAGCAAGATAGTATGTTCTACTTGTAAGAAAGAAAGAAGCAAGAAAAATAGAAGAGCGTACTATTTCTTATTATGTACATGTTTTTTTAAATTATTTTTTTAGTTTTAGTTACAAAGTCTAATATTATAAAGAGTAAAAGTTTGTGAGTTTATTTGGACCAATAGGTACGGAGCATCAATGAAAAATGTTGCGAAAATGGGAGAAAATAACGCAAACGAATTTGCGCGTTTTAGCTAGTAATTAAAAAAATTAAATTAAACTCGCATCTGGCACAACTTGAGGTGGAACTTGGGAAGATTAGGTGGCATATCCTCGGGTTAAGTGAAGTCCGAAGAGAGGGAGAGGACACCATAACCCTCGAGTCAGGCCACCTTATGTACTTCCGCGAGGGAGACCAAAAATCCCAAGGTGGTGTTGGGTTTCTGGTAAATAAGTCCCTTTCTGACAACGTTGTGGAAATGTCTAGCGTGTCGAACAGGGTAGCGTACCTCATTATCAAGCTCACCGAGAGGTATAGCCTCAAGGTAGTGCAAGTGTACGCACCGACCTCGGCACATCCAGACGATGAAGTGGAGGATATGTTCGATGACATATCGAGGGCCCTCCACTCCACCACTAAGACCCACTACAACGTAGTTATGGGGGACTTCAACGCTAAAGTGGGAGTACAAAATTGCAGCGAATTGGTAGTAGGATCCCATGGATTTGGAAGCAGAAATCATAGGGGGCAAATGCTAGTCAACTTCCTCGAACGGGAGGGGCTCTTCTTGATGAACTCCTTTTTCAAGAAACGGCCCCAAAGGAAGTGGACGTGGCAAAGTCCCGACACTATGACGAAAAACGAGATCGACTTCATCATGACGGACAAAAAGCATATATTCAGAGACGTCACCGTGATCAACAGGTTTAATACCGGTAGTGATCACCGACTTGTCCGAGGCTCTCTGAATATCGACTTCAAGGCGGAACGTGCCCGTCTGATGAGGTCCAGGCTCCGACCTACTTTGCTCCAAACCATGATAGGATCCGAAGCGTTCCAGTCAAACCTGGATAACCGATTTGCTGCCATGGAAACCACAACAGACGTAAACCAGAAGCTCGTAAATGTGGTTCGGATACTCAGGGAAGAAGGTACGAGATTTTGTGAAATGCAGCGTAAGGGCAAGAAGTCAAAGCTTTCGGAAAGGACTTTAGGGCTAATGAAGGAACGACGTGAAAACCCACCCGTCACTTCATCGGAAAAGCGCGCTCTAAACCAAGAGATCAACAAGCTTATACGACACGACCTTCGGTGCTCCAACACTCTTTTGATTAAAAGAGCGATCGAGCAGAACCGGGGATCAAAAGTGTTCGTACAATCTCTTGGAAGAAGCCACCTGACGAAGTTGACCACAACAAGTGGAGAAGTCGTTTCTTCGAAGCCGGCAGTCCTCTCCGAAGTGGAAAGCTTCTATGGCCGGTTATACGCTTCGCATGCATCTCGACCTGATCCTGAAAATGAGGGTCCTAGAGCCACTCTAACACGCCACTACACCGAAGACCTGCCAGAAGTCAACATTGACGAAATCGTGCTGGCTCTTAAACAGCTGAAAAATGGAAAAGCCCCTGGAGAGGATGGCGTTACAACAGAGCTGTTAAAAGCTGGAGGTAAACCCGTACTGAGGGAGCTCCAAAAGCTCTTTAATGCTGTCCTGTTTGAAGGGAGAACTCCGGAGGCGTGGAGTAGAAGTGTAGTCGTCTTGTTCTTCAAAAAAGGAGATAAGACCCGGCTGAAGAACTATCGACCTATTTCTCTTCTAAGCCACGTCTATAAGCTGTTTTCAAGAGTCATCACGAACCGCCTTGCGCGAAGACTTGACGAATTCCAACCACCGGAACAGGCTGGATTTCGGAGCGGATATGGCACCATAGACCACATCCACACAGTGCGGCAGATTATACAAAAGACCCAGGAGTATAATCAGCCCTTGTGTCTAGCATTCGTGGACTATGAGAAGGCCTTTGACTCGATTGAAATCTGGTCCGTTCTGGAGTCTCTGCAGCGATGCCAAGTAGATTGGCGATATATCCAAGTGATGAGATGTCTCTACGAAGCCGCCACCATGTCCGTCCAAGTACAGAATCAGCAAACAAAGCCTATACCATTGCATCGAGGAGTGAGGCAAGGGGACGTTATTTCCCCGAAACTATTCACAAATGCAATGGAGGATATGTTCAAGACGCTGCACTGGAAAGGGCGGGGCATCAACGTCAATGGTGAATACATCTCTCACTTGCGATTTGCAGATAACATTGTCATCATGGCGGAAACGCTGCAGGACCTGCAACGAATGCTGAATGACCTGGCTGACTCCTCTGTACGCATCGGCCTACGGATGAACTTGGATAAAACCAAGGTCATGTTCAATGAACATGTACTACCGGAACCGATAGCGGTGCACGGCGCCGTTCTCGAGGTTGTTGAAAAATATGTGTACCTCGGGCAGTCATTGCAGTTAGGTAGAAACAACTTCGAGGACGAGGTGAACAGGAGAATTCGGTTGGGTTGGGCAGCGTTTGGTAAGCTACGTCAAGTCTTCTCATCGTCGATCCCACAATGTCTAAAGACTAAAGTCTTTAATCAGTGCGTCCTACCCGTCATGACATACGGAGCCGAAACGTGGACACTGACGGTACGGCTGGTCCACAAGTTCAAAGTCGCTCAGCGGGCTATGGAAAGGGCTATGCTCGGAGTTTCTCTTAGGGACAAAATCAGAAATGAGGTGATCCGGCAGAGAACCAAAGTTATCGACATAGCCCACCGGATTAGCAAGTTGAAGTGGCAGTGGGCTGGCCATATTAGCCGAAGAACCGACAACCGTTGGGGTAAACGAGTTCTTGAGTGGAGACCGCGGCTTGGCAAACGTAGTGTAGGACGCCCTCAGGCCAGGTGGAGTGATGATATACGCAAAACGGCTGGCAGGAGCTGGATGCGAGAAGCCGAAGATAGAACAAAGTGGCGTGCAATTGGAGAGGCCTATGTCCAGCAGTGGACTGCGAAAGGCTGATGATGATGAGCTAGTAATTGTATAATGTTGAAGGTTGTTTTCTTATCTCAGCTTCTGAATCATTCAGAATCTGATCCTATCTTAGAAAGGGTTTCTTGAAACTCCCATGGGCAAAGCCATAGTCTGTATCGTGGGTAACATTATATTTTAGGTAGCGTCTCTTATTGCAACCGGGCTTCCACTGTCGTCAGTGCTTGCTTACATAATACCTTATTAGGACTGAATACGATCTCAGAACAATTAATCACGCCACGAAATACATAGCAGTTCTCTACCTACACACTTCGTTGATATAGAGTTTGCACATTTATTTGAAACTTCTGTGACTTCGACCGTGGGGATCCAAGTCTATTACGGTAATCTAAAAATTCTGTACTAATATTATAAAGAGGTAAAGTTTGTGAGTATAGGGGGTAATTTCTAGATCTTCTGAACCGATTAAAAAAAATCTTAATCAATACAAAGCAACGTTATTTGTGAATGTCATAGGCTATATAACATCACGTTACAACCAAAAGGAGCAGAGATTCAATGAAAAAAGTTGCCAAACGGAGAAAAATGACGCAAACGAAGATGTGCGGTTCAGCTAGTGTTATATTAATCTAGGATACAGTCTTGACTGAGACTTGTGTGACGTATGTCTTTTAAATCTGTTCAGTAGTTTGAACATATTGCCAATAGCATAATCCATACCCTAGGTCTTTAATCAAACCTCAACCAATTTTGGTCAGCCTACCACCTACTCGATATAGCACCATCTTCCCCCTTTTATTAATTTGTAACCATATTTGGCATACTAACCTTAGACTCCAACTGCTACGCAAGAGGTCGTAGGTTCGATTCCCACACAAGACACCACTTTGTGTGATTCATAAATTGTTGTTTCGAGTCTGGGTGTACTTTGTGTCCGTGACTTCCATGTTTGTAAAACCCCCTCGCCACAAGGCTTGTGTTGAGTCGTTTTTTTTAAAACAAAAACAGTGCTTAAATTGTTTTCTATTTTTTTTAACGATCCTGCAGTAGGGTACAAGCCCTGTGTCGCGGGGGACTTTACAATCATACAAGTCACAGACACAAAGTACACCCAGACTCGGATAACAATTTGTGGATCACACAAAGTGATATCCCGTGTGGGAATCGAACCCTCTTGCGTAGCAGTCGTACACACTCCCACCGCGCCACAGAGGCAGTGACAATATGAGAGCTAATGATATTTTACGTTTAAGAAATCAGCCATTCGTTAGATTGTCCACAAATACAACCTAGCAACTAATTTAATTAAGAGCCTTAGCCAGAAGTCCCGGACTACGTGGCGACCGAGCAAATCTAGATATCTGGGAGGTTAGGCAACATTACTGTTGCCGGTCCATAGACGGGTGACCCTCCGTGCCTTGGAGAGCAAGTAAAGCCATCGGTCCTGCGCCCAATATCTTTCCGGTCGTATCAGGTTTCTTTCCCATTGGGCTAGCAGAGTGAGGGAACAGAAAGTGCACTTGTGTTTGCGCACTCGCTTGTGCACTGTAATATCTTCTGCGTAGTTGATTAGTCTGTGATGAGATTGGCGGCCGTAACTAACTAGCGCCTTAATTATCCAGAGACCTTTGCGAGGGTATATCTGACTCATGGCGAGACCGATCATAAAGTTTACTCATTAAAAATATCATTATCTTATTGATACACAGTGAAATATTTATCAAAATCATTCTAACTTATCAAATGCAAAACATTACAATCACTGAGTAATACAGTGTAACCAAATGATATTATGTAGGCCAGCGGAATAATTCTCAAGGTAATAGATGACGTTAGTGTTTTAAAAAGAATAATGAACGTAAACTGTTATTCGATATTTTAACAAATATAAGCACAAAATATTATGTCGGTCTTTCATATTCGCTGGAAATATTTATACAAATTTTAGATTCGAATTTTTATTAGAGTACAGGACGGCATTCGCGAATAATTTGCTAAGTTTTTGACATAGCCACAAGTTTTTACCTATATCTAAACGTGTGTAATTCTAATCTTAGTGTAGTTTTCCACACATTTGTCAATTATGTTTTAAGTAAAAAGGTGGAAATAGGTTACAAGCGCTCAGCAAGTGGTCCCTTGTGGTCCTAAAACTGTACAATTGACCAAATTTTTATATGTCGGTGTCGCACCGCAGGCATCAACAGATGAAAGCAGCGGATTGTGTACATTTTTCTGTGTTAATTAAATCATGCTTTCCTACTTTTACGACTTTTTATAATAGTATGACATTGCAATATACAGGGTGATTTTTAATAAGAAGAAGATTATACTAATAAACTCCCGCTCTTGGCTTCTATACATAACACTAAATAACTTTGTAATATTAGTTTTGAAAAAATAAAAACCAAATTAACCCTTCACCACCTACCACCTACTTTTGTCACACAATCATTTACCACACATCTGAGAGACCCTGAAGAAAATCTATGTTTCTTTCTGAGGGCCTAAACCTCACAACAAAGATTTTACTCCAGTAAAAAGTCTATAGGTGATAAAGGTGTACTCCAAATACAAGTGGTAGGTGATTAATGAATAATTTATTAAATATTTTGTACACCTTTTCACTTCTATTTGACATTTGTCGATCATCTGAAAATAATCAAAAAGGCGTATGCGTGCAAAATATTAACGTGTGTATTGATTTCGTAGGTACAATTTACGAAATATACAATATTTCGTATATTGTACCTACGAATCCAATACATACGTTTTAAATCACCGTATTGGCACTTGATTTAGCTAGATAACCCATTTACGCGACATTATAATTGGTTAGGATCAATTAACAAATACAGGTATATTTTTCTTAGACCGGATCATAGACTATAGTGAAGGGCTCCGGTTTGGGGCACATCGGTTGAATGGTTAAAAAGTCTATAACGGATATAGAAACAGTTTTGATGTTTTATATAATTATGAAAGATGAAACTTAGTAATTTTATTCTACTTTTTTTTTAAACTACCCTTAATTTTTATTAGTAATACTACATCAATATAATAAATAACAATCACAAGTAAAGGACTACAAATAATAAACTTGTTCTAGATCGGTGCCCATGGGCATTGTGCCCAGAAGGCTGGCCGCTTTTCCTCTTTGAATGGCCAGGCTTATTCGCTGGCCGAGGAACATGCCGGCCCTCTGGTCAACAGAGCTATCTCTTAGCCGCTTGGCCAGCTCCTGGTATAAGCCTAGTATATTCTACTTTTAATAATGAACTAGTCTTAAGTCCTGAAGACATTGACTGCCTCTGTGGCGCGGTGGGAGTGTGTCCGACTGCTACGCAAGAGGTCGTGGGTTCGATTCCCACACGGGACACCACTTTGTGTGATCCACAAATTGTTGTTCTGAGTCTGGGTGTAATTTGTGTCCGTGAATTGTATGTTTGTAAAGTCCCCCGCGACACAGGGCTTGTACCCTACTGCGGGAGTCGTCTTTTTTTAAAAACAAAAAAAAACAAAACATAAATCTGTCAAAATATCTATCAGATTGACGAGACGAAATCTAATCTTCAATATTGTTTCAACTTCAAATTTCTACTTAGTAATCAATAACTAATCTGATTTAGTATTGTTCCCTACTATCAGAACAATGGTCAATAATAACATTTATGAATAAGTTTAGGCAATATATATTAATATCTCAAAAAGGAAATATCATCATTACAGTGGAACCTAGTAATGCCATCTTGGAATCGGTAAAGAAAATTGTGGACTTGATATCATTAATCCTACTCATATTACCAGGAAGCTCCTTTTTGTAAGTGACAATTTCATACAAGAAAGATTAATGACAACGGATCAAGTGATGAAATTGTGTTCATGGAAATATGTGTTAGTGTCATATTTATGGGTATGCAAGAATAATGGTAGTTTCGTAGAAAAATATCCTTGTAGGTACACTCTGTAAAGGTTTATTTTTATTTTATGTTGGTACGCTATATGGAGTATGAATATTTTAGTGAAGTGGGATGTTATTAATCGTGGGTGAAGTCGGGAACTTCGTGTGGGAGGCAATGTTTCATTTAAGGTACTGTGGTATATTAAACACAGATTGAACGTGTCTAGTGATAATACTTGTGCCTAAAACCTATAGTTAATTGTAAAATGCAAATAATAGATTAGGTTCAATAGAATTTGAAGTAATTTAAATTCTAACTGAATTCAGATGATCACTAGACTTCATTTACTGATTACACAAAGAAATAGCTACTTATTTGCTACGACTTAAAATTAGATGAATCACCCACAAACAGATTTATTAAATCAAAGAATACTAGCGGCGACACGCAACTGTGTTCTTGTAAAATAAAAATAATAGAAGTTTACAGTTGTCTTAGTTACTCCTTATGAAATTAGCTATACGCTTCCGGTTCCCATTAAAATCAGTCCAGCCATTTCAAAAATGGTTATTTGATTTATGTAGGTACTAGTAAAAAGCATTTTACATTACAAACAAACATTTACCTACATTTTATTTATTTGTATAGAAATACCTACGTTTCTTTACAATTTAGATAATCTTAGGCTCAGCTTCATTTCCATAGTGTTCACGCACTCTAGCATAAAGGTTAGGCTTAGGGCTTGAGAGCAGATAGACGCACATTAGGTGAAAAGAACATCCCGCCCCTATGATGTCAGGTCACATTCGGCTTTTGTAGTAACTTTAGGAGACCCGGGTCCTTATTCACTATATTTATTTCGTTGTCTACGTAACTAGTAAGTGTCCTTTACGGGGTCCTTATTCACTATTTTTATTTCGTTGTCGTGAGAAGTCCGTGCGAACTGACGCATGCGCGGTGCGTTTAAATTTTTCCTGAGCTGCGCTTAAAAATGCATCAACGCGAATGCGCCTGTTCACACGGGCTTCTCACGACAACGAAATAAAAATAGTGAATAAGAACCCCGTAAAGGAAGTGTCCTTTACGGGGTTCTTATTCACTATTTTTATTTAGTAGTTCCAAAGGCAACTAGAAGCTACGATTAGCCACTGGTGCTTCACGCTAGAACTGCTTTATACCTTGTTTTAGATAAATAAGCGATTCACCAGATTAGTTTTAAACGCTTTATCTATCAATAACTCTCAACATGATGTCGCTTCTCCTACATATTTATGAGACCCAAAACTATTATCTATATGACCAGTCAAAGCCACCTATGTAAATCTAAATTTTGAATGAGATCAACCAATGGAAATTATACGAATATCGTAACCGCCATGCTAATTTTACCAATGGTTTGTCTACCGATTTGTTCTCTGAGATTGGGTTCTCGTATTCCTACATATTAATCTAGGGTACGGTTTATTGCTAAACTGACTGGAAGAGATTGTATAATAAACACCTTAAACTTATCAGTATTATAAATTAGCTTACCGATTACTTATTGTTATGTTTCGATTGAATACAGGTCCCGGTGGGATTATAATCAATTGGTAGTATAGGTAAAATTTGTACTTATTCTGTTTGTTTGTAAATCCTAATTGCTATTTACCCAAATTAGTGATCGGTTTTGTGATAAAAAATTAGTAATCTTAATTCCTAATAATATTACAAAATCCGAAAGTTTGAGAGAATGGATGGATATTTGTTGCTTTTTCGCGCAAAATTACAGGCCGGATTTTAATGAAACTTTGCCGTAATATGATTTATAATTAACAGTAAATATGATTAATTCGAGATTATGCATAATAGCTAGTCATTATGAATTATGTCAAAGTCGCGTAGAAAACAACAAAATAATCATTTTCACTAGCTATTATTCATAATAGGTAGTTGATCTTAGGAAAAGTATCGATGAACTGTCAAGCTTGTATGGGTCGAACTTTATCGCCCAGATTTTAACAATCGCATCTTTTCCGAAGCTGCGGGAAGTACAGCCTTTTTGCCCTTATAATCTTACAGCGGGCGGAGGCTGCTCTCTCTCCGTACCTCCGGTTCTAAGCAATACCCTCGGGGTGTCATAAACAATTACCAAGTGAAGTGGGATGGGCTAATTCGATTTTGTCATAGTTTTGAATTTGATTTATCTACTACATACCTACTAGGTACTGTGACAGGTGGGTCGAAGATAATCCACCTCTCTCACGTTAGACCTCATTGTAGTAGATGAAACTCATTAAGACAATAAAAAGAAAGATGTCATTCTAGAATTGGGAGTTTTACGGCCGACCGATTCGGGTCGTTTAAATGTGATTAGATTTATATAAAATAGTAATGCTAAGTGGTTAAGGAATGTGTTTTATAGAATATGTGAATTGATGTTGATAATGTAATAAATGATGATTTAAGTAATAAAAAGTGTATTAGCTTTGGGGAAATCCAGAAGTTTCATTTAAAAGCCCGACAAAAGTTCTGAGGAATACCCCCGGTACCTGCTCAAGAGCTGGCCTGATGGCTACAGTACCTACTCGTTTCGAAAAAAATATACCCGTCTTATACCCCAAATAGGTAATCACAATTCCTAAAATGCGTTGTTATTATGCATATTTCCTAGTGACTATATTTAATCACTAATTATATCAACGTTTCTATAACATTTACATTAGACTGTGCATCCACCTGCAACCCTTTTCTCATCACCACCCAAAGGTTGACTGGTAGAGAATGCCTATGGCATTAAGTCCGCCTTTTGCAATGTAATTGCAGGAACTTTTATTTATTTGTTTATTTATTTAAATAAACAAATTATAAAAATAAATATTTATGTGTTTGTCATATATGTGTTCCGAAACCATCGATCACATTGTGATGAAACTTTGGGTTGAGTTCTGAGGACGCCTATGAGGGCTTCTGACCAAAAAAGCCAAAGTAAAGGGTTCTGCTAGTTTATTTATAAATTTCAAACATAATACGGGCGAAGCAGCGAGGAAAAGATCGTTAAACAATAAATCAAGTCAATAACAAAATACCTAAAGCCTAAACGGCCTAAGCTATAATGGTGTTCCAATGCGTAGGTGTAAATTTGTACAGGGTGATATTTAATCCATACTAATATTATAAATGCGAAAGTAACTCTGTCTGTCTGTTACGCTTTCACGCTCAAACAGCTAAACCGATTTAGATGAAATTTGGTATAGAGATAGTTTGTGTCCCGGGGAAGGACATAGGATAGTTTTAATCGCGATAACCGACATCCAGGCGGGCGGAGCCGCGGGCTAAAGCTAGTATACTAAAAACACCTTGCTCTTGGCTTCTTTAAATTACACTAAATAACTTCGTAATATAATCTTTGAAAAAAAAAATACAAATTAACCTTTCACCACCTACAACCTACTTTTGTCACACAACCATTTAAAACACATATCTGAGAGTCGTCAGAGTAAAATCGATATTCCTTTGTCAGGTTTAAGGCTAAACCTTACAATAAACAACGAATTTACTCCAGTAAAATTGTCTGTAGGTGGTTAAAGTCATTACTCCAAAAACAAGTGGTAGGTGATTAAGGGTCAATATACTAAATATTTTCCAAAACTGATATTACAAAGCCGCTAGAAGCCTAATGGCTAAAGCATCGGTCTCGCAGTCGTGAGGTCGCGGTTTCGAATCCTACCCATTATACTACCGACGTGAACCCATTCCTAACTCCCGGGTTGACAAGATTGCTTGTAATGTGGGACCCAATCCCACATTGCTAATTATCTTAAAAAAAGCGAAGAAGAAACCACGAGCGGGAGGCTATTAGTATATTACAAATCACCCTGTGTATTCAATGTGATGGTTCTCGTGCACTTTGAACGTTAATGTACTTATCGCAAAGTAAACAAAGTTTACGACGTTTATTGAAGGGTGAAACCAAACGTCCATTAGGCGCATTAACGTATACAAGCATGAACTATATTAAACTTAGATAGGTTCTTATTATTCTGACGTTCAAACTAGTAACACAAAACACAGAGTATAGTAAGAAAGCTGTTGGTGGTAGGTCTGAGCCAAACGCCGTCCTGGTGGGTCCATAAGTGTCAGTTATTCTTCCATGAAATAGTGATGTTAACGCATCACCATAGTTCAGTTGAAAGGCACTGTAGCAAGTGTAATTAATGGGCTCCATTAGGCGCATTAATGTATACAAGCATGAACTATATTAAACTTAGGTAGGTTCTTATTATTCTGACGTTCAAACTAGTAACACAAAACACAGAGTATAGTAAGAAAGCTGTAGGTGGCAGGTCTGAGCCAAACGCTGTCCTGGTGGGTCCATAAGTGTCAGTTATTCTTCCATGATTTCATGGAAGAATAACTATTTAGTGATGTTAACGCAGCACCATAGTTCAGTTGAAAGGAAAATAATAGTAATTTCACAAATAAAGGTCGTGGTACGGTGATATTAAGATCTTTGCCAAATAAGGATTTGGGTGGTATTGATAGGTACTGATATGGGGTAGCGTGACGCTTATCATATGGCGCACGACCTGATCGTCTTATCAAATCATTGTAAAAAAAATAGTAAGCACGGAATCTGGACAGTTTAAGAACAACTTTTCGAGATTTTGTGTGGGTTGCTCGAGATGAGTTTGTATGAGACTTTCTACTGTACTTTTGGTGTTTTGTGTCAGTTTATAGTAATACTAGCTGTCCCGCGCAACTTCGTATGCGTCAATTTTCCCCGTTTTTGCAACATTTTTCATTGCTGCTCCGCTCCTATTATTGGTAGCGTGATGTTATATAGCTTATAGCCTTCCTCGATAAATTGTCTTGTAGCTACCCAAGAAATTAATGTTTCAATTCGGACCAGTAGTTCCCGAGATTACCGCGTTCAAACAAACAAAACAAACAAACTCTTCAGTTTTATAATATTAGTATAGATGAAACGGCGTTAAGGCATTGGTCTCGCAATCGTGAGGTCGCGGGTTCGAATCCTACCCATTATACCACCGACGTGAACCCACTCCTAACACAAACCAACTTAGCTGGAGGGGTTAACAGGATTACTAGTTATGCGGGACCACAATCCCACATTGCTGGATATCTTAAAAAAAAAAAAATGTTCTATGTTAGGCTTTCGGTTTCCGCACTTAGTCCTTCAAGTGGACCATTATAGTGAGTCATGGTGGCCGTTATTCTAACCAGCCTACCTCCTTTCAGAAGCAGATTTTCAGCAATTTTCCTAGTCTTCTTAGGACATCCACAAGGGGTTTTGGTATTCCAGTGTTTAATAGCGCTGTTGCACCTAAATATCTACCTACTTATGCAGTATTTTATAAAAACGTGCATGTAGAAGAATCATAATATCGGCTTAAGTCCTAACCGAATTTCCGATTAAGCAACTGTAAGTAATAGTAACATCGTGATTGAAACATTTTAACTTGACCAGACGAGAATTAGGGATCACATTCGCCCAACATTCTTCCACATCTGTAGATGCAACATATGGTCTGGTTAAATTACCAGTGAATATTTTCTGCTAAGGGATAACGACTTGAGCCTTTAAATGGCCTTCAATTTATTTTCTATTGTGTTAAACTCTGTGACTCCTTACTGTAATTATATTGTTTCAAAATAAGATTGTAATTAGAAAAGCTTATGGGTTAAATTCTTATCCGCAGGTTTGCAGATAAAGTTCTGGCATGGTATGACGTCAACGCGATAAGTCGTATAAAAATCCTTAGGGATGCTCATATTAAGTAGTTGACCGAGTCGGATTACGATCAGTAGGTACTATAACTTAAGTACTTTACTGTTTTGAATTTTGTTTTAAACTAGCTTTGATAGTCGGTTTCACTCGCGTTTATGGACATCACTAAGTAATACCTATTGTCTCTTTGGTAGGTTGGGATTATTATAATGACTGGTCCGCTTATATAAGTTGTACAGTTTAACCATTTAAGTATCGCTTGTAAGATTTGCATGGAAATACCAAATAGAAAATAACACTATGTTTAAGAAAAACCTTAGTAAAGTATAATAATTCTAAAATTATATATACTACGGGTCTTAATCGTGTGAATAATTTAAGGTAAAATAACTTATTTATTGCTCAAAGTTTCGATCGTATTGCAACGACCGTGGTCACGGGTAGACTGGTTCAGCTCAGCGTCACCTCCATGTAGCGCGCATTTCGGAAACTACCCTCGCTTGATTTTTATCACTCGAAACGTCGGGCCATAAACAAGGTATTTTACCTTAAATTAATAATTACGTGTACAAATCGCGTAACTTTATCAAAATTTATAGTAATTCTACTTTCATTTTTCATTCAATTCTAATTATCGTTCCAACTTCACTAGCAAAAAGTTTCGATTCATTGAACAATAAACATTGCAATCAGCAAATAAGGTTTATAGTCTAAGGAGAAAAATATCGTTTTAAAAGAACACAAAAATCAAGTTTTTCGTCCTGCTATAAGAATCCGCGGCAATGACAGATTAACTTTAATAAGAAAATACGAAAGTAATACTGTCTTATCTTCCAGAGATTAAAAAACCAGTGAAAACTGCTGTCAATGACATTATCAATTAATAAAAAGTTCGCAGTTCCTTTCTACATAATAAATGACTGGGCTTAACTTTGGAACAAAGGATTTTGATGAACAGTTTAAGCTTATTTTTTGATTTTAATCTTCTTCTCAAACTTTGGAATTAGGTTGTCGTTACAATTTTGATCTTTAATATAATAATAACCAAGTTCTATTTGAGCTTATATTAAAAGTACCTACCATGGTTTAATGTAAGTACCTATTGATTTTATACAAATACAGTACTACTGAAATGTGTAGTGACGACTGTTCCTAAGAAACAGTCAGACATAAAAAAATAGAGGTCATAATTTCAATTTTATTATTTTATCATAGCTACCCAATGATCTATGATACCTCTGCTTAAAGTTGTAAATACCCTATTATAAACACCATTCTGATATCCAAATTGATATTATCTTAATTTATTAGATAATTGAAATGATTGATTTGTTATGGAAAATTGAGAGAAAAACATTTTTTTTAGTAACAATTTATTATTACATCTACTAAAACATCTAATCACTAAAATAAATACAAACTAAAAATTCTATCGATAAACGGAATAAAAAACATGTCTGTTAGGATACAGTACTTGGGCCAAGTATGAAAATATACCAGTGATTACTTGGTACAGTGCGTAGAATAATTGTATGAACACGTCAAGCTGAAATGACAGTAGTGGGACTTTGAAAGCGAAATCTATTGTACGGTAAATCTAATGAATAGTCTGCCTGCACGTCTCCAGGTAAAGTGGTCAAATCTACTAAAGGAGAAGGTGCATCGATTGCAGTAAATATTGGTCCAGGAACATCAGAAGGTCCAGCGTATATTGGATAAAGTCTTGGTTCGATTTCTTGTTTGACAGCTTTTGGTAATTCAGGTCTCCAAGTCACAACATCTACTGCCTTATTTGTGCGTTCTTTTTTATCGTTCGATATTTGAATTCTATCTGTTTTAATTGTCTCTGGATCGATCCATGGATTGTGTATTGACATAGATGGAGGTGGAGTAGCAGGCATTATTCCGGCTGGTGGCCAATCCCTGTCGTCCCGGCTCCGCTTCTCGTAAGGATAGTCATAAGGGTAGTGATAGTAACCGTAGTTTACCGGACTTGAAGCGATCTGGAACAGAACATCTGTTAACCGGTTACCCCGGGTAGTTTTAGTAACAGTGCATCATAGCCTATACTTGTGAGTAAATATACTGACTGACTGACAAATAAACAACATGAAATTAAGAAAAAAAATTAAAACAGAAAAATTCAAGTGTTTATGTTGTTTATTTGTCTGCTAGAGTGTTTCATTAGAACATTAGATTTAGTAAGATAATTATCTAGATAGAAAAAAATAGTTATAGTTAGATTGGTTATTGAAATTCATACCTTCCCCCTGTCATGATATCTATCATCATTATTAAGGTCTACCTGAAAATTTTATTTTTAGATTGGTGTTAGTTGGTCTGTGAATAATTACGTGTTAAGATGTTAATTTGTTAGTTCCCCGTTTCAAAAGATGTCGTAATGACTTAAAAAATAGTATCTTGTACACAGAAAAGAATTCAATCTGTACATATAAACGCTTTTGGGCAAGAGATTATTTGCTTAACCTTATCTCTTTGATTATCTCCTGTTGTTGGTTCGTTGAGATACCTTGTCATATTTAAACAGAGACTAGGAGGGTACAGAAGCAGTTTTAGCAAAACGGAAGCAATTATTATCAACCTCAGTTTAAGAATCTCGCTAAAGTGACTTGCCTTCTTTGTGTACGCAAATTGCTTAGTATCTTAGTATAGCTCTACTAAATGAACAAAGACACAAAGAACCTTTAAAGAATTGGGTACTTGACAATAAAAGTAAATGATTTAGTGACAGGAACTTATGACGTCATAATGTATGTGAATATTCCATACAACTTTCTAGAGAGCCTTTGCTTTTGATGTTTCATAAAAAGAGAATGATTTGATTTGATATTTAAATACCCAATTGTGCTGATGCAAGTACTTAAAATGCCTATTGATTTACTCAGGGTTCATAATTTTTTTTTTTTTTTTTTTTAAAAAGACAACTCCCGTTGTAGGGTACAAGCCCTGTGTCACGGGGGACTTTACAAACATACAAGTCACGGACACAAATTACACCCAGACCCGGAACAACAATTTGTGGATCACACAAAGTGGTGTCCCGTGTGGGAATCGAACCCACGACCTCTTGCGTAGCAGTCGGATACACTCCCACCGCGCCACAGAGGCAGTCGAAATGAATGTCACATGTTTTTTTTTCGTTTTCGCAGTTAGGCCGCGCGAACTGGCGCATGCGCGGTGCGCTCAAAGATATCAGCGCGTATGCTCGATGTTTTACTAAGCGCAGCTCTCTATATACCATTATGACTAGATTTTGACAGTTAGAAGAGCGGGCTTAATGCGAAAACGAAAAAAATATAGTGAATAAGGACCACTAACAAAAATAATAAAGATTGGTCTGTTGTTCTAGTGGTTAGTGACCCTGACTGCTATGGATTCTATCCCCAATCAGGATAAAACTTTGTGTGATAAGCACGATGGTTTATTCTGTGTCTAGGTGTAATTTATCTATAATATGTATGTATATACTACTGATGGACATATTTACAAATAATGTGTCCATCAGTTCTGGTTCTAATAGTAGGTACAAGCTCTGCTTAGTTTGGGATTGTATGACGTTGTGTGATTTGCCCCAAGATATTATTATATTATAAGATGTTAATTAAATATCCTTACCTTTTTTAGTCCTTGTATGGAAGCAAGTATAAGAGCCATTTTGGCTAATAGTAGAGCTTTGCCACCCAGTACAGCAAGGAATTGGAAGCCCATAGGCACCATCACCATGCCAATGGAGACGACGCCGAACATCATCATTGTCATCATGTGATGACGTCGACGCCCTCTATACTCAGCTGAGGACAAAGAAAATAACACCCTTTTCACACGTTCCAGTTATAAAGCAATCTACCTTATAGATCTAAACATGATTAATTATAGCAAAAAATGATATTATATTTAAGGCCTTACCCTGACCAAATATCGTTGAGCATTCGTTCCCTCTTCGTAGTTTTTGGAATAAAATCATTATAAATATCGTTTGAAAGCAATGTTTCTAGCATAATGTTCTTTAAACAATTTCCTATCCATTAGCGTAAGTAGCAAATCAATAAAAATGGTACTTTACGAGGAGATGCATTTTATTAATAATTATTTCTCATTTTTGTGGTTTCGTTGTAACCCCCTTTCATAAAAACAAAATCTACCATTTTGGAGTCAATATTATGTAGAAATTTAATGTATTTTTATTAGTTGATATTTCTTTATGAATAAAGAGCAGATAGCTCCACAAAAGTGCACAAAAAACGGCGCTAGCCGAAAATTAACACTGATAACGTAAAATGTTATTTATTGGTTTAAGTTTTATTGTTAATTTAATCATTAAGCATGAATTTAATGTTCGATATTTTTTATTATTAGATTAAAATTATAATATGTTTCATTTTAATAATTGTTTATATAATAATTGATAATGTGTTGATGATATGTTGTTATGTGTGTTAAGGAAAATATTCTACACAAATGTAAATTTGTTATAAAAAAAGATCGTAAGGGCGCGCGAACGTGTGCAAATGACCTAAAGGTTTGAAAGACTTCAATTAATCCAAGAATTTGTTGGACATATCGATCCGCCCTCTGGTAAACTTCATAGAAACTGACTAATAGACCTAGATTTTGTGTTTCAGTATACAATATGTTCAGAGTACAAGATGTAGCGTGTAATTACTGTCATGAAGGCTTTATTTCGGATTAGGTCTCTTTGAAGACGACTCTCATCGGTGGGAATTGTATTCAGAAAGAGATTATCCTGCTTACCTTAAAGATCTACTTTGTAGTTACAAAGTATATTAAATATAACAACACATGTACGAAGTTATAAGCAACTATTAGGTTTTCAAGATTATTAAAATTTAGCAATAGTAAGTTCTCAAACAAAACACGCAGTGTTCTTTCCAAAAAAGTAGCATACGGTATCCTTTTAAAAACAATAATACAAACATCAGGATTAAAAAAAAATGACGACCTGTCAAAGTAAAATGGACTCCTGGAAAATATTTCATCCAACAGATACAAGTCGAAAATTCTAAAAACAGTGAAATATAAATTATCATTATATTCATACACTAAAAGAAAAATATATATAACATTAATCTTTATTATGTCAGAAGAGGTTGTACAATAAGTATGATATACATGCCCTGGCCCCCACACTAGGATACCCTGTGTCGTGAGGTTCAGTCTCTTTCGTTAGTAATTTAGAAAGATTATTAATAATACAAAAGAAAAAATAAACGAAGTATAGACGAGAACAAACCTTTTTCTATAGTTTTTCCATTTTCAAAGTCAAACTTGATAACGTGTGTTCTGAGGACTTTGGCCATTCTTTGTAGAGCTAACGTGCGCCAATCACCTTCTTCTAGCTCCTTTTCGGACCATGCACTGTAGGCAAAAACATAAATTAGCAAATAAAAGGTTATCTGTATAGTAGGTTTACGGACAATAATTTTACATATCAATAACATTAATACACACATAACGCCATTTGCATTACTTATCAACCATTCAATAACATTAATTCCAATTTTATCACATGTCGTGACATATAATGAATCATTAATGTGACTGTTGCTACGAGTGACACTTCATGACACTTTTTTATGAGTGCACCCGGTCATCGATTTATAAGACGTTATCACGTCAACAAGGATTATTCACGTAAGCCATTTGGGTTCGATTCCTATACGGGACACCACTTTGTGGTCCACAAATTGTTGTTCCGAATCTGGATGTATTTACTTTGTGCCCGTGATTTGTATATACATATGTCAATAACGACACTGGACTTGTAACTAACGTGGGAGTTGTCGTTAAAAAACATAACAAATATTCATCCATTTGAATATGTAATTTAACTTGAAGAAGTTTATAAATAAAAAAACCGGCCAAGTGCATGTCCGGCCATGCACAATGTAGGGTTCTGTAGCCACCACCACCTCTCCATCCAAAAAATGCGGCTTTTGAAGTGGGTTTTCTGTTGTTTTTGTTTCATACTAACAACGTTATACCTATTTAATAATAATTTTCAATAGAATTTGAACGAAATTTTGTTACTACTACTGTCATTTGATCAGCTGTTACTCGTAAACTTGTAAAGCCTACTTAGCTGTAATAGTTTTCTTTTTAATTTCACTATATATACTACTATTGTGATTTTTTTCACATACTCAACATCAACCTTTTAGCTGGCCAGCTGGCTAGGGGGGGGGGGGGCACTTGAATCTAACAAAAATTTAAAACTTAATATATCCCTAAATCTAAAAATGATCTTTCCAACCCCTACACGTTTTAAAAAGCCCTATCTAACGATATCCCATACGATGGGGTAAGTGAGAAAAAAATTACATCTATACTTTACTGAAAGGAAAGGTAACCTACAAAAAATGTTTCACAAGATTTCATTCTTTCATTTTGTCAGCGTAAGTAATATGTGTAACCATGCAAAATTACAGCCTTCTAGCACTAACAGTCTCTGAGCAAAGCTGCGGACCGAGTGACGGATATGGCAAAACTATAAGGGTTCCGCTTTGCTATTTTGGCTACGGAACCCTAAAAAAGAACTTCGATGACTTTTTTATTTGAAAAAGAACACTCTTGTCCGCATATCCGCTCTAACTGTGACTACGAGAAACTTTAACTGTAACTATTATCTGTAACATCTGTAGCGGCAACAGCCGAAAGTATGATAAGGGTGAGCTCGTTAATTTTTTCAATTACTTGTAGATTTTTACAACAGGCAAATGCCGATTCATACCGCCTGAGTAAGTGAACGAGCCCACCTTCATCCATATACAGAAGTTATAGATACTAGTAGAATCACAAGAAGTTATTTGCCAACAAACTCAGTAAAGTTCTTCTAACAAATACGAGTACATTACTGTCATGAACACACAAAGATCAACATCAAATTTGATTCACCTGCTTTTGCTTCCTGGCAACAACTCACTCTTACGTCAAACTAAAATAGATCACTATAAGAAAATCCCGAAATACATACTGACAACATCCTTATACTTAATGTACCAAACAATTTTATTGAGTAGCATCAGACCATACTTTGACAATATATGAGCGTCTTTTTCCACCAAATAAAAGTAAGTAATATAATATTGTGTGCGTCGCCGCTATTCATTGTGAGTACGTATGATTTAGTTGCCGAGCCGAGAGAGGTTTTGTTGAAGTTTTCTATTACTATATTCTCAGGTGTAGGCCAAAAATATATCAACCACATTGGGGATATAACTATGTCAACTACGTGAACATTATGTAAAGTAGTTTACATTTATCCCAGAATGGTAGCTGAAAATATTCTATTCTTAGTGAGTGATCTTGAATCTGAATATTTGGTTTTATTTTAAAACTAGCTGTCCCGCGCAACTACGTATGCGTGATTTCTCACCGTTTTTTAAACATTTCTCGTCGCTTCTCCGCTCCTATTAGTCGTAGCGCGATGTTATATAGCCTATAGCCTTCCTCGATAAATGGGCTATCCAACAAAAAAATAATTTTTCAAATCGGACCAGTAGATCCTGAGATTAGCGCGTTTAAACAAACAAACAAACAAACAAACAATCAAACAAACAAACTCTTCCGCTTTATAATATTAGTATAGATTTGTTGGCAACTTCAGTTCAGAACTCAGGATTTCATTGTCCCGAGATTATGCAAATGACAAAGTAATAATACTCAATGAATGTGATTCCATGTTAGCATTTTCTATGATGATCTTTATAGCCTATTCATTAATTAGGTAATACTGTCTGTATTATTATTCAGCGAATACACTGAAATTGGAATACATTGCGCAATTTTATACGACACCTACTTTACGAAGTGACGTTGACGAATTGTAGCGCGGTCATTACCCTGAACTCTGGAATTTTCACTTCGATCGACAGATTGTATTAACGTCGAATGTTATAGCAATATACGTTGTCATTAGGTATTACAACATACAACACTAGCTTCAGGCTTTTAGGAAAAAGTTTAAAAAACTAAAAAAAAACATGCTTTTGTAAATAGCTGTGACGATAAATGTGCTTGTGACGACATTGATTTATAAGCAGCCTACGCTTTTTTACGATAAACTGTTTTTTTCTCTTAATAACTGTATTTTTAAATTTACAGTAGATTATTTTTTACTTTTTAGTACCTACAACTATTTACAAATGCGTATTTTTTTAAATTTATTTGGATCCCTTATTTACCCCATTTGGAGTTGATTTCTCAAAAACGCGGAAACATGTTTTCTTTATTTTAAACCAATAAGCTAAATACGAAATTCCACACATCTTACTTAAAAACTGGCGAAGTTTCGTATAAACTTACAACCACTATTTTACCCCCATAGGGGATAAATTTTCAAAAAATCCTTATTATCGGATTATATTGTCACTGGTCGAAAATAAGTGTGCGAAGTTTCAATCTAATCCGATGTTCTGAAGTGGGTGAAAAACACGTTCAAATATTCTGTTACATACATACATACGCATGAAGCTAAGAAAAGCGTATTAAAAAGATAACTACTAGATATCTACGTACTAAATACACACAACTATTCACTCGCTCTGCTTATTGAAATCACCATAGAAGTTTAGTCTCCTATCCAACTAACCAAAAAAGATTAATAAAGAATTTCAACATGCATTATTAAAAGTTTAGCATACAAAAGTAAAGTGTTTCACACACACACACACACACACATATCAATAATTGTTTTTTTCCGATAAAGTCTAATCTGCAGGCAAATGTACTAGAGTCCTGAAATACAGGACTTTCCTAGTTTAGGCTCTAGTCCACTCCAAAATAATTACAAATTACATGGCAATGATTGCTACATTATTACTGTAAACCTTTTATATATGTATTTGTAATTTTAGTGGAAAATAAATATTATTATTATTATCTGATCCCATAAAGCGAAACACATACCTGGTATCATTATCAGGCATAACATTTCCCGATCTATCGACGAGTTCGAAGCGCACCAAGTTGACACCATCACATACAGGCACCACGTCAGGGGTCAATGAACGATCGAGCGCTCTCAAAGTTTTTCGCTTCATACATCTCACGAACTTCGGAAAATATTCCTTGTGATCTATTACGTCCTTTACGTCGACCAGCTGTAATAGTTAGAAACAGTCAATAACACGTTATTTTAAAGTTTATTTGAATGACTTACTAATTAATATCTTATCTTGGGACAACCTACACACGGTGATCTGATTCCAAACTAGGACGAGCCTGTACTATAGCAACCAGACAACTGATAAACCTATTTATATTTGGACTGGGAATCGAACCCACCACCTCTGGCTTAGCAATCACTAACCACTAAACCAGTAGTTCAAAGTAGGTAGGTGTTAGGAATTATTAATATAACACGTGTACTTAAAACAGCCGTAGCATCTTTACATAGTTTAACACAAAATTACTCCCGCTGTTTGTGCTCTGACTGCTGCTATAGTGACTCTGACTGCTAAGTCGTGGGTTCAATCCCCACCCAGAAAAAAGCTTTGTGTGATGAGCTAATTATCTATAATATGAATGTATTTAGAAATAGTATATAAGTATGTTTATCAGTTGTCTGGTTGCCATAGTACAAGCTCTGCTTAGTTTGGGATCAGATGAAGTTCTGTGAGTTGTCCCAAAATATTATTATTATTATCTTCGAACTACACAATGGATTTTAATGCAGTTTTCAGCAATATATAGAGTGATTCAAGAAGAAGGTTTATATGTATAATACATCATCCACTGGGAATAGGATCCACGCGTACGAAGTCGCAGGTGTCTGCTAGCTAGAAATAAAATACAACTCAAGAAAAACTAAACATTGAAGAATGAACCTAGTGTAGCTCAAAGTAAGTATTGACCCAAAAAATTATAATTGCTTGTCTCAAACATAATTATGCTGACTTATTTATACAAGGCAAAGCAACATTAAGAAAACATAATGTACAGTAATTACTTATATCAACATTATTGTGGTAGACTACTTCAATTCATTATACGCATATAAACACAAAACACGCTTTAATTTCATATAAATCAAGCTCTCATTATGATATACCGTCTTACGAAAATGAAACGTTTTAGTCTAAGTAAAACATCATGATAATCTGAGAACATAATAGTACCTAGTCCCTACCAATTTGTTTATAAAATTAGTTTAACATTACACCAAATTGAGAAAATTTAATCTCGTAGTAAAGTCTCGCAAGATAGCGACTAGGGATTCTGTACCAAATTGACTTTCATAGATAAGGTGTCCTAATACCGAGAGTACAGAAAGTAACCTTCATTCAATGGCTCTGCCCACGTTCTGGGCCGCCACCAATATATTTTAGTTCCTTTTATTTATAACTAACTTTAGGCCGCATTCATGTTACAACTCACACTTCCCCAATGTCTGTCGCCCACATAGGCATCTCTATGGTAACCAAATTTTTCTAACAAATAACAAAATGGCAGCGCATGTCAAGTAAAATGTGAAAGGGATCTCCATCGTAACACAAATTTTCTAAAAAGTAACAAAATGGCAGCGCACTTGAAATAATGACTTTTATAAGTAAATTTTTGATACATTGGGTTACATGGATCTCTAATTTTTAAAAAAATCGACCTATTTTACTCGCTAATAATGTATATATTGGTAACATTATTATTTTTAATTCGATTTTGTTGTTTAGGCGTGAAAACGTAGGTAACAAACTAACTCACTTTCGTATTTGTAATATTATAATTAGGATAGTTGGGATGTTTGCTGTTGAAACGCTAAGAAGAAAAATGTGTGGTTGATGAAAGCATATCTACATAGACATCGCTCATGTACAAGGAACCTTTGAACGCCTTCTGAACAAAAAGGCCTGAAATTATCTGTAATTTCGTATCCTTTAACGATGTCTATATGTTGCTCGAGTAAGGTACATCTGAAGAATATAAACAGTAGTAACAGTTGACACATTTTAAATTTAAAAAGTTATGACACCTTATCAAAAATGCATGCTGTATTTGCATATTTTAGAGCACAATTAATCATATTCAATTAACACATGTTTTATGTATCTTTCTTAAAAAATTATTCAGTTTTGATCCATAATAATAATAATAAAAAAAAGAAGGTACGAAAGTACTTTCTGTCCTACTGGTACTTTGTGCCCCCGTATCTGACTGACATAGAAAATTGTTTTCGCTTAGACTTAGAAAATACATTTCGTGTAATTGACGCAAAGGGCTATGTTGGGCATTCAATTTATTATTTTTTGCCCTAGCAAGACCTGTCATATCTCATCAGCCCAGAATGACATGGAGCATGGTTTTGAAGTGTGGGTGGCAGTCTAACAAATAACTTTCTGGTTCAATGATTGAAGCAAACATTGAAGCCCACTGATGCACGTCTAGATATTTTTTTTGGTAGGTATTATATCTATATATTATCAATAATTAAACTTAATAAAAATATTTAAATTCTTTGTCCTGACTGACTGACTGATGGATCAACGCACAGCTTAAACCGCTGATCTGAAGCTGAAGGGATTTTTGAAAATTCATCCCCTAAGGGGGTAAAACAGTAGATGCAAATTTGTATGTTACTTCGTCAGTTTTAAAGTTAGATATCTGAAGTTTTGTATGTTGGCTTTATATTTTAAAATAACGACGAACGACGAAAATACGAGTTGTATTTGTAAAATCAATACCTATAGTGGTAAAATAGAGGGGAAACACATATCACAGCGTTTTTGGAAAATCAACCCTAAGGGTGAAAAAAATGTTTCAAGTTTATTTGGAACTTTAAATTTAAATTTGACTGCCTCTGTGGCGCGGTGGGAGTGTATCCGACTGCTACGCAAGAGGTCGTGGGTTCAATCCCCACCCAGGATAAAACTTTGTGTGATGAGCATGATGGTTTGTTCTGTGTCTGGGTGTTATTTGTCTATAATATGTATGCATTTAGAAATATATAAGTATGTTTATCAGTTGTCTGGTTTCCATAGTACAAGCTCTGCTTAGTTTGGGATCGGATAGCGTTGTGTGAGTTGTCCCAAGATATTATTATTATTATTATTATTATAACTCCGTGAGTTAGATCTGCGAAATTTCGTATTTCTATTTGGCTTTGTGGTTGTAAAAAAGACAGGTAAGCGTTTCAGCATTTTGATTACAGGCAAAAATCAACCCCTAATAGGGTAAAGTCATCGCGAGCTATTACATTTTATAAATGTGAAAGTAGTAATGAGAAAGTCTGTCTATTACGTTTTCACGCATAAACAGGGCAAACAATTTAAATTAAATTTGATATAGAAATAGTTTGAGTCCCGGAGAAGGACATCCGATATATTTTATTTATTGATTGTTAACCGACAACACGCAGACGGAGCCGCGGCCAAAAGCTAGTTAAAAACCTTTTATTTTTTGATAATATGATCATAAAAAAATTACATTACATAAAAAGTCTTATCTACTTATAACTAACAAATATTGACTTCATCATTATACCTATTTAATATTATGATAATAAATTGGTTGGACGGTTAATTGTGCCGTATAATTAATTAATTATAAGGCACAATCATATGAATTTTAATGTGACTTAATAATGGCCAGTTAGTATACTAGACCTAATTGTAATTTACACAGGTATAGCTCGTGTTCTAATAAGATTCACATGAAAATAATCGTCCTTATAATATATTCATTAGCAAATGTAAATTAGAACTAGTAAAATTGTCTGGTTTATATTTTAATTGATTTTTAAGTCAACAATCGCACTATTACATTCCTTTTTGGCACAATACAGTAGGTACCTACTGAAATTTATATAAATACTAGCTGTGCACCGCGGTGTTACCCGCGGTTTATTAGCCTGTGTGTTAATCCAGGGTGTCAGCTAACTCCATACCAAATTTTATTAAAATCGCTTCAGCCGTTAAGACGTGAAGAAGTAACAAACATACACACTCACATACTCACAAACTTTTCCCTTTATAATATTAGTGTGATGAATATTTCAAAGTGTACCTATATCAATAAAATTAAAGCTAATAACGTTGTCTATGTAGTTATAGTAAACAAGCGTCTGTGGGCAAAGCCGATTAAGAGGATTTAAGCGGCTATTAAAGGCTTATACGAAGTATCAACATGGACAAAAGCACTACATCAAATATTCATAAATAGCCTCAGTAGATATAGGTATCTACACACTTGGGCACACGAATATAATGAGATCCTGTTTCTTGGTAACCGTACCCTGAATGTCGCTGACTATTTTTAGTCTATAATGTTATGTGCAATTACGGTTTGTTACAAGTCTTCTTTTATATTTTAGAATATATAAGATTTTTCTCAATGTTTTGTTGAATATGTGTTACTTTGGAAAATATTAATTTTTTGTAATTAAGTTTCGTTTTTTCTTTTAATTAAGTTATTTTTTGTAAGGGTTCAGAAAGTTATTTTTTTAATTAATCTATTTTTTTTGTCTCTTCAATTTGTGATCCCTCAAATTGTGTTAACTATCATTGAGCACCTGTAATTGGCTGTATGTTGCTAACAAGGTTGTATTAATAGTGTTGTTATAGCTGTTGGTCTTCCAAATAATTAAATAAATTACAAAGTGCCTTCTTTACTTTCTCAGAGCATAAATTAGCCCTATTGTAATGTACATACGTAACAAAAAAATTATTAAGACTAAAACGGTTGAAGCAAGTTCAAACTTAAGCAGGCGACTTTCATCGCTACTGTTTAATATCGTTGAAGAAAAACCTCACGGAATAATGTCGTTAAAGAAAATCAGTATGTCCTAAAATCAAAATATCAAATAGATACATGTGACATTCACTAATTTGCACTGGATCGGCTATCGGAGGGCATTGGCTGCAAACCTCTAGGGTTGCGTACTATACTCTCTCTCAGAGAGGTGGCCTGTGCCCAGTAGTGAGCAAGATAAAAAAATTATGGTAGAGCTTTGTGGTATTTTTGGTAATTAAAATTGAAGTAAGAAATATAGGGCTATAAATACTTACCTTTTTGGAGCAATCACGCCAAATAATCCGTATAATATCAGCACCTTCCAACCATAAGTCCGCAATAAGCCGACTCAAATACGCATCAGTATCAGTTCCATTAAATTGTCCATGGCAACCAGAGATTGAAAATAAAGCTAATATAGACATGAAAACAAATTGTGAGGAATACATCGTCACGTAGCTCATATCCTCGCTTCTGCCATTTCTTGAACACCTTTGTGAAAAGCTTTCAACCTAAGTAATACATAAAATATTAATATTTTATTGGCATGCGTATTTATAAATATATAATGTGTTATTGACTTGAAAGTACGTTATAAAACGTTGGATGCTTCTAATGTGGTGTGTTTACGTTACGACATACATAAAAAAATAATTGTAAAAGTAGGTACGAGTATCTTTCGATAAACATAGCTTAAATGTTCGCAGGTTGAACTTATTTTGTATGATATTGAAACTTTATAATTATTTTCATATCTATAAAGAATTTATGATGAACTTCACAGAATTATATTTTTCGCATTTTTTGCCTGATACCTGGGATTCTAATCTGACTGAATTGATTGAAAGTGTGGGAAGCATTTAATCAACTGCTGATATTATTATTTATACATTTGTGATAAATAATTAATAATTGGCACAGTTTGTGATATTTTTCTTTTAACGCCTTTGATAAACTTATATCAAATAATTAGATGTTACGAAAGAAACAAATCTAAAACGAAAATCAATATAAAAGTTTTAAATCGCCATCTTGCGACAATGTTCAAAATCTGGCCAATATCTATGTTATTTCTAAAACTTCTTTCATCTTGGTTAGTGCAATTTTCTTCGAATCTCTTTCGATTACTTTTGAATCTAATCCTTGGAAATCAGAAAAAAGATGATTGATTGCAAAATCATTTTGTATGAACTCTACAGTAAGTACTTGACACCAAATCTACAAATATAATGTTAAAATAAGAAATGTGTGACGCGTTGCATTATATACACAGTTTGTCACGGACACGGACAAAGAACGCGTTTAAACTAGGTAAAGTATTTACCTTATGCTTGACGGTTTGACCGGGTTACACCGACCGTGGTCAAAAGCTGACAAGCATCATGTAAATACTTTACCTAATGCGTTTATTCCCATGTCAAAATATGTATAAAATAAGACATGATTCAAAACTTACCACGCTACAAAGCTCACCCAAACAAACACTAAATAAATTTATCAAAAATTACACAAAATTTTATAAAAATATTATAAAATTACGCTTCCACCTGCTTACATTCAAGGTCAAACAATAAATGAAAATACTCTGCTTGACCCCCTTGCATTTATATGCACTTGCACAATGGAAACCGATCAATTTTCTACGTGATCACAGACCAAATCATGTTAATGAATGAGTGTATGTAGACATCACCATGCACAAACCATGACTAAACACAACATGACCATATTCATTACATGTTCCATTCCAGGAAAATGTCTATCTTTCACTTATTATTATATCGAATGAAAGAAATAGTTGTAGCAATAGCAATTGAAAATGTATATCAACAATATTCGAAATTTATATTTCGTGACCAGTATTGTTTTCTAAACGCGATTTCGCCAGAAAACCTCGCGTAAATAACGAATAACTCGATTTTGTGTGCTATTAAGAGAATAAACGGAATAAATAAACGCAACAGATTACCTTGCTGTTAGTCTTAATAGGCCTTTAGATAGGACAAAGTTAGATTGGTATGAAAACATTAAGACAAAGCCTTTCAAGACGAGAGAAGCTTTGAACAATAAAGTAGAAGGAAACAATATTTTTATAGCAACCATTTTGTAATCGAACGGAACAATGGCACTATTTCTAGAACTTCTATAACGTTATTTTATTGGTGAAAACGTGGGATGATAGAATGTAGTCGTATTTTGTTCCCTTATTACGTCTTCAGAAATAGCGACCGTTACGATTTTTATTATGGTTTACTGTTGTATGTGTTACTTTACTGTAGTTATTATTATAGCAGTACTTGTTACCCGACTGCAAGGAAGGGTAATGTTTTTCGCGCGTATCTTATATGTATGTATGTTATACTTTTTTTCTATATACAAATAAGACGTCGTTAGATTTGTCTTGACCGCCCAAATGTTCTTAGATAAGTGATGTTAAAAAAAAAAACAAATGGCGACTGTGATATGTCAAAATTATGGACTCAGCGTAAGCATTTTATAAAGGTATACTTAACATGATTACGACTGTAATACTAAAAAGGTTAATTAATAACCGTTCTTTTTTCAATTCTCAATACTTGGCAATAGCTGTGTTAAAAGTTAGTTGTTACATCCTGCAGCCACCCAAAAGTATTAAATAAAAAAAAAATTATAAATAATAAAAACCCGTCCGTACAATAATGATGGAAACAAGATCCTGGTAACAATGGCGCTCCACGTTTAGCCTATAAATTAAACGTGAAATCAATACCAATATTATAAAGCTGAAGAGTTTGTTTGTTTGAACGCGATAATCTCAGGAACTTTAGATTTGAATGAAAAAATCTATTATGGTTGGATAGCTAATGTAAAATGTTGCTAAAACGGGGAAAATTCACGCAGACAAAGTTGCGCTGGTCAGCTAGTACGTGATAACTGGGCAAGAACGAGACTTTGTTATTTAAATAAGAAAACTAGAAAGAAAATAAACTTGAAACTGGCGTATGCACATAATGTGCAAGCCGTAATCCCTGCTGTATAATATCGAAGGGAAGAGAAGAAAAAAATGATTATCTGAAAGTTGGTTTATGGACGATAATTTTTACATAATAACGTCATATGAAAACATTGATGACATTGTAATAAACAACCATGCCTGTGACAGCTTTAGTGGATCCGGACGCATGCGCCCTACACAATACTTCAGCCTATCAGCAGGCGGAATGTGACGGACCGTGACACTTTTTCATGCGTGCACCCGGTCATCGATTTATAAAACGTAATCACGTCAAAAAAAGATCTTCATATAGTCCAAACCTGAACAAAAATAACCTCGTATAATTTCATGCACTCGGAGACACTTTACTAATTTCATAGAGATTTATTAGTGTGGTTTAAGAACTTTATTTCCTCATAAAAATTAACAATAATTTACTTACTGAGAAACAATATTCACAAAATAAACTTAAGAGAATACATTAAAGTGGGTATACTACAAAGGTTTTATCGAACGTTGTCAATAGTACTGCGTCCGACTACGTGATATTATATGTAGGGATCTTGTTTCCATCTTTTTTGTGCAGGAGGGTTTTTTATTTTTTACATTTATTTTTTATTAGAATGCTGGCTTTGTTGTCGTCTATTTTCATGGAGATGTCACTTAAGTAATTATGCCATTTTCAGAGCGGACGGCCGAGACCCATGTGGCTTGATAAACTCTCTTTAACATGGAAAAACTGTAACTTTTTGATATTATTTTCTATTGAAAATTTTACAGCGAACTTACTCAGTCACTACGTCACAGAATACTCACAGTGTGGGTACAATGTGTTGGTAAATGATTGCTCTGGAACGTCAACAGAATTATCTCACTATGCAGTCCATAAATGTGTCTACACTTGAATTATGAGCATGCATCACATTCACGTAGTGCGAATTACGTAAACGCTTCGTCGCCGTTGAAATGCACTGTTAATGAATGTCTGCATTCGGAACGGTATTCTGTGGTGTTTTTAGTTTCTTAGAGCATGTTTAGTAATCTACTCACCGAGGAGTATTTGGACTTACTAACACAATTTAAAGGGGTGAATCGAAAATATTTTTTCAATTCACCCCTTTAAATTGTGTAGTGGTTTATTTGGAAGCGAGTTTATGGGTAAAGATCCTGATGAAGTTTTATTCAGCATCAATAACTTATTGACATGATAACATCTTATAAATCGATGACCGGGTGCACGCGCAAAAAAGTGTCACGGTCCGTCACGTTCCGGTAGCTGATTGGCTGAAGTATTGTAGCCGTCCCGTCCGCTCGGGTCCACTATAGCTGTCACAGGCATGGTTGTTTATTACAATGTTATCAATGTTTTGGCGATTGCAGTGACATGCGATACAATTAGAAAAAAAATATTTGTTTATTACAATGTGATCAATGTTTTATTATGACGTCAAGACGTAAAACTACTCTCCATAAACAGACTATACAGACTAATATCTAATATATAAAATTCTCCTGTCACGGGGTGCGTAATCGAACTCCTCCGAAACGGCTCGACCGATTTTGATGAAATTTTGTGTGCATATTGGGTAGGTCTGAGAATCGGACAACATCTATTTTTCATCCCCCTAAGAGTTTGTTTGTTTGTTTGAACGCGATAATCTCAGGAACTACTGGGCCGCATTGAAAAAAATATTTTATTGTTGGATAGCCCATTTATCGAGGAAGGCTATAGGTTATAACATCACGCTACGACCAATAGGAGCGGAGCAGCAATGAAAAATGTTGTAAAAAAAAAAGGAAGAAAAAAGGGAAAATTTACGCAGACGAAGTTGCGCGGGTCAGCTAGTTTTTTTATAGATTTGCGTCAAGGCGTCAACTGTGATACAAAAACTAAGGAGATTATTCAGCACAAGAGTGCTTTAAATTGCAAGGTTAGCAACGAATACAGGAAACTGCTAGTACTTGCATTCACAACTTTATAATAAACATTCTAACGGTGTTATATCGTTGCATAAAATTATTATCTTTGACTGGACTTTTAATGACTGGCCTGTTAGTCTAATGGTAGTAAGGGACCCTGACTGCTCAGCATCTATTTACTGCAATCCAGTATTGTTGGTTCAATTTCCACCAAGGATAAAACTTTGTGGGATGTGCACAATGATTTATTCTGTGTTTGCGCTTGTGTGTGGGTAATTTATCTATAATATGTATGTATTTAGAAATATATAGGTACATAGCATAGTACAGGCTACAGATGTCCGCGCGCATGCGCGATACATTTCTAGGCGCAGCTGTCTATTTACCACTATGACAAGATTTTGACAGTTAGAAGCGCCGGTTTGCCGCGAAAAAAAATAGTGGATAAGGACCCAGACGGCGTCGTGTGCGTTGCTCCAAGATATTATATTACATTATCGACTTAAGACTTTTTCGAGGGGATCTTTATCGCCCTGAAAACGTACAAAATTCTAACCAATATATCGTACTACTTACTTAAGTTGCAAGAACAAATTGACACAATCGATATTTCAATAGATTACTATTATATCTATAACATTATACTTTAATATATGGATAACTAGAATTGACGTGGCTCTATATCACTACGGTCTATATCGAGTATAATAGTTTATTTTATTTATAATCCTCAGAGATTTTCTTTGTCCATTACGGAATGGAACTCAATGATTATTTACTAAACAAGTCAGTTTATTTTCTCTCGTTATATCTAAAAATATCTCCAATATCATAATGGATTTTGGTACTGTATCCACTTTGATTAAATAGAATGTGTAGTTGTGGGAGTGAAGTGATCGTTTTCTTTGGACCAACCTTTTGTATAGAATTTCTACTATCTAATGTAAACGCAAGTACCTGTTTTAAAGAATGAGATCTTATCTTTGATTTACAATAGATAATAAGTCCGAGTCTTTTCTGAATTTAATTTTAGTTGGGTAAGTCGCAAAGAGTAAACTAATATTACGGAAAGTTAGCCATCTTAGCGTACGTATTACCTATACGCTATAATAATTAGACCATAAAATGGTAAATTAGACTATAAAATGGCCGATTAGTCGACAGACTAATCGACATTGCTGTCTATTATTAATTAGGACTTTTTGTTAAAATAGAAGTATTTTAAGGTACTTATTATAATATTGACGATTAACTACATACAAAGAGTTCCTGTCCTCAAATTTCATTTAATAATGCAATAGGATTTTTTCATTTTGTCACCAAACCAAAACTTGAAATTTAAACTTAATCATTTAAAACGATAAATCTATACATATAATAAAACTGTAAATTTCACGTGTCTGTACATGGCCGAACTTAGTGAAAAAAAATATTAGGAAATGTTCGAAAAGAGTATTTAAACACTTTGCTGCATTTTTAGAAATGTCTGTCTGTCTGTCTGTCTGTCTGTTTGTTTGAACACGCATCACGCAAAAACTACCATACAGATTCGGTTGAAATTTTGCACGTGCAATCTAATAGATCCAGATTAACATTTAGGCTATAAATTATCACGCTTTTTCCCATAGGAGCTAAGCAGTAAGGGATAATGTCTGTAGCAATTTTTCGTTATAAAACAGTAACTACTAGACGGATCTTTATGAAAATTTGCAGTTTTATAGTAAATACTATAGGACATTATTTATACTATGAATCATTACGCTAACGTCTATGAGGAACGAGTAGCAACGTATTTTTTGTCGCACCATAATGGTTTATCACAAAATTTTCCACAATTAGACATTATCTATAATTGTAACCCATGGAATACATAACTTCACGCTAAAACTAAAAGGAGCTAAACACAACATTGTTAAGTTTTATAAGAACAGTTATTTTGACGTGGCAAGTAGAGAACAGTATAGCCTCGAAGCTATGCTAGCGGACTTTGGCGACGAAGTCCCGGGCTCGAATCTGATGTCTGATTATATTCTTTTTGTATTTTTTTAAATTGTCTTTATCCTTTTTTAATATTTTTCTCAATGTTTTAGTTATTTTTTCGACCGTAAGTAACTTATTTACTTTGGTTATTATTTTTTTATATAATAATCAAGTAAATTATGCACGTAGGTAAGTTAATTATAGGTATTGCATGCACTGCTGAGAGTAATGAATTAATCGTAGTAGAAATGAAAAACAATATTACATTACAATTAAAAAGTATTCGACATTTTCCAGAATTGATGTGTTCATTGCTAAAAAAGACATTACACACGTAAAAAAAAAACATGCAGCTCCATCTATGAAATCAAATTGTTCATCGTGATCAAATAATTCCTTAAGAAGAAACTTCACTGGTTTTGAAAGTAGATGGCGTTGTATTCAATAATGTTCTATACTTAGTAAAAGAAGTTTTAAAATTAAAATTGCTATCATTTTTAGAAATGTTTGTCCGTCTGTCTGTTTGTTTGACCACGCATCACACAGGTGCATCGAGGATCATGTTTTGGGGTTATGGTTGGAGATTACGTGTTCATCAATTCAACGATAATGAATGATTCAACATCGGCCAAGTGTGAGTAGTTCGGGCGACGGGAGGAGGGGAGTGGTTGGTCATTGTCTGTCAACGCGGACCAAATGTATGGCGAAGGCTTGAAAATTCATGACCCTGAGGGTGCATGTCTTTTTTTTCTTACTTGCATCATTGTAATGTAAGACAACATATAAAAACACTCCACAGAGTATAAATTATTTTTTAAAAAACCATTGACGACACCGCTAATGGTAACTTATTTGAAGGCTACCCATAGATTAGTATGTGCCTTTGGAGATATCTGACATTTTCGCGGGCATGACACACATGACACGCCCTGTGTTTGTTTACTAAAGTGTTACAGCAGTTTTATATGCATTTCAATTGTAAATCTTTGCAGACAAAGGAAAATCCTGAATAAAACATTTTTCAAGTATTGCGTTGTAACACTATATGAAATACACCCCATTATAGCCAAAATGGCAAAACGGAACCCTTATAGTTCCCGTATGTCCGTCCGTCCGCAGCTTAGCTCAGAGACTATTAGTGCTAGAAGGTTGCAACTTTGCATGAATAAATTACTTAAGCCGCTAAAAATGAAAGAAAATCATTATTTTTTAAGGGTACCACCTCTCTTATATGTAAAGTGGGGATGATCTTTTTTTCTCACCTACCCCATCGTGTGGGGTATCATTAGATAGGTCTTTTAAAAAGCGTTAAGGTTTTGTGAAGACTATTTTTAGATTTAAGGATTTCTTTGTGTAATATTAGGCTTTATAGTGAACATTTTTAGAGTCAAGTGTCCCCCTGTCAGCTAAATGGTTAATGTTGGGTAGTTGATATAAATACTAAAATTATAAGGAAAATGATCATATTTAAGTACTTAGGCTTTACAAGTTTACGATCACATGGAAAGTAACAAAATTTTCGTACAAATTCTATTCTACGTTATGCCTACTTATTACCTAATATTTTTTATTAGGTAATAAGTAGGTATAACGTTGAAAGAATGAAACAAAAACAGAAAACCCACTTCTTAAGCCGCACACCGGCACACCAAACTAACTATCTAAAAGAATAGTACAGAACAATTTTTATTTAGTACACAGATGACACATGTATAGACATTATTATAATTTAACAGGAAAAGTCATGCAGAAGATAAAAAAAAACAATAAATAAAACAGTAAAATAACAATAGACCAAAAGAAAACAGACACAAATTAATAACAAAAAACACAATTAACGAATACATAGAATCTGTATTTGGTACTTAGGTATTTATTTTCCCAAAGCTTTTGGATGTTGAAGCTATTAATAGATGAGTTTAAGACGATTCTCCGCTGCTGAATCATATTGCGGGTCACCCGACAGGACTGTTTCCAACATATTTACACAGAAGTTATTTCCTAACATAAAGTACCTTAATGTAAACCCGACTTTCACGCGAACGAAGTCGCGGGCACAGCTAGTGTATAATAAATGTAATGTTCCATAATCAAAGTTGTGAAAACTGGTAAGAATTATACTATTTTTTTTTAATTACCTTATTTAAGCATTAAAATATGAGTAAATTAACCAGCCACCATTAGTCGGCGATTACTTCCGACTAATGGCGATTAGTTGTCGACTACAAATATTACCGACTAGTCGACTTTTCTGATTAGTCGGTAGACTTTGAGTCAAAGTAAATTTTGAAGCTATCCCTTTCATCTTGTAATAATGATAATGATGGACGGATAATAAACTGCGTCAATCTATACACATTCCTTTTACAATTTAATTCAAATATTGTAGCTACAATCAGCTACATACAGGACACGCTCATTTTCCAACTATAATCTATTAATGACAACGTCACAAGACAGTCACTATCATAATAAATCATTAAGTACACAAAAGGACGTTAGACAGGGGATAAAGATCAATTAACTAATGGATCGGACAGGTCTAGGATGGCTTATTACTAATTGATTTGTTCTATGTGACCACGCCTTTGCATCGAAATTCAGAGTTTCTTTTTAAAAGTGATTATGTGGCAACCAAGCAGGTTAAGCAACATTACTCTATCGTTCACACAAATACCCACACATTGGAGAGTTTCCTCCTGAGAACTCTTTCCGGCTTAGGAAAGCACTTTATTTTTTGACATGATAACGTCTTATAAATCGATGACCGGGTCACGTTCAGCCTGTTGATAGGCTGAATATTGCTGTCCGTCACGTACTGCCTGCTGATAGGCTGAAGTATTGTAGCCGTGGACACAGGCGTCCGGGTTCACTAAAGCTGTCACAGGCATGGTTGTTTATTACAATGTCATCAATGTTTTGACGATTGCAGCGACATGCAATAAATTGTATACTTAAGTTTAAGTTTCACATCATGATCAACAGGTAATACAGAAACATCAGATTAATAGTATTTACTAAATATAATTTTTTGCTTACAAATAACAAGAAGTTTTGAACAAGGGATGACAATTTTAATCTAGCTTGTGCAGATAGGCATTTGATATGCACGGATGCACGATGAGGACAACAATTATAAAATTTTAACTAAGTAAATGTCATTGCCGGGCACAAAGTGGACATATGTGGTCAAGAATATGGTTCCAAGAAATAGCGAAAAAGATATTTTTTACAAGCCAGCTTTACAACAATTAAAAATATCAAGTTCCTTATACTTATTGTTATACAATCCAGGTAAACGTGAAATTACTACATTGGAAGTGTAGATGGTGCGGTGAGTAGAGGTGCCGAATAGAGAAGCATGTTTCGTACTTTTTACCAAGTCCTCCATCCTGCATGCTTTCTTCGCTCGTTACGCATTTTTATTCATCAGACTATGAAATTAAGTGAAATGTATTATCGTACATATTTGAGTTTGTGAAAACTCTTTTGCACTTACATAGGTGGCTAGTTCTTGTCAATGTGACCGAATTCAGTTTGAAAAAGTTTATTATTACCTAAAGTTTATTATCTCTTTATCTGATTGTAATTTAACATTTTTTTATATCTTTTATCGCATGTAGTTTACAAGATAATATTTTCTTCTATAGCTGTTGCCAATAGTTAAATATATAGTGTTCATTTTGTAAAAATGTAGAGAGTCGGTCTAGCAATTTTATTTGTCCGAGCTAAGTGCAACCATATTTTCCTACAGACTTGCTGTATTGTAGCCACATGCGACCCTCTTAGGTGATGCAATATTAACTTTTCATATTGTTTAGCTACTAAATCAAGCTATAATATGACTTATCTCTTATTTGCCTACTAGCTGTCCTGCGCAACTTCGTATTCGTAAATTTTTCCCGTTTTTGAAACATTTCTCGTCGCTGCTCCGCTTCTATTAGTCGTAGCGCGATGTTATATAGCCTATAGCCTTCCTCGATAAATGGGCTATCCAACAGAAAAATAATTTTTCAAATCGGACCAATAGTTCCAGAGATTAGCGCGTTTAAACAAACAAACAAACAAACAAACTCTTCCGCTTTATAATATTAGTATAGATATCAAAATGATGGGGAGTTATTTGCCATTAGGTATATCAAAAGTGGTGAAATATTTAATACTCTTCCATACATTATATTATAATCCATATGTACTTTAATATATAAAGTGCACAGTTCAATTAAATGTAACACTGCCTTGTAAAATTATGTGCTTCGTCACTTCCTTCAACAGTTAAATAACACAGCCATGTCATTGTGTGCCATACCTGTTATGGACTGTACCAGGACTGGACCTACATACAGTCCACGACAAGTCGTCATCAGAAAGGATCAATAGCGTCATGTTCAAGTCGCAAAATGAGCACTAGTGTAAGTCACAGAATGTGCTGGTAGTATAACTAGCAGGTCGTGAAACGTGCAGGTAAACGCCACGGTATGTATGTGTCGCTGAATGTGCAGATCGCAAAAAGTGTACCTCTACACTGCGAAAGAGTTATCACTGGTTATGATATGGTTATGGGATAGAATAACAAAAACTGCTGACTGAAAAATACTTCTGACAATGGATTCAGACAAAAACAGACTTCTGAGAAAGGCGAAGACTTCTAACAAAGACGATGACGTCTGTCCAAGACTTCTGAAAAAGACTTCTGACAATGATTTGACAAAGACTTCTGACAACGACTGTTGACAAATACTTCTGATAAAGACTTCTGACAAAGAATTCTGACAGAGACTTCTGAGAAATACTTTTGGCAAAACTATGCCACACGGAGGGAAAGTACTTAAGGTAAGGTTAAGGTGTAGATAAAACATTTTACTAAAAGAAGACTTAATTTTGATTTAAAATAAATCGAACTGCATTTAGAATTATTTAAATAATCGACTGTCTTGACCGGGAATCGAACTCGCAAAATATAAAAAAGAAACACCCTGTATTTTTACGATACCAATCGAAAGGGTCAATTATCTCGTTTACGTTTTTATCTACACTTGTGTACTTAAAACGATTTCAAAATTTTTCATGTTTACTTCATAACTTGTGACGGACTATGAGTAGGTACTTTGTCTGAAAGTAACAGTTCATAAAGATTAGTAAATATTTGATGGTTATTAAACTGCCTAAAGCTTAATGTACAAAGCCTAGCTTAGAGTATACATACATCAATTGCTTCATAAACGAAGCTCGCAATTGATAATACATTACAACTAAGTTTTTATTAACGCATTTATTACACATTTATTACATGTAAAACTCGTGTCAAGATTTCGAAATGGTTATATCAGGTCATGCGATGCAAGGTGTTATATTTTGCTGATTTAACGAATGATGTTACGATTTCATAGCCAAAGAACGTAACTTGCACGAAAACACAAAGAAAATAATATTTTGAAATAAGAGACTTGATTCATGATCATCACTGTTTTTTAGGGTTCCGTAGCCAAAATGGCAAAAAAAGGAACCCTTATAGTTTCGTCATGTCCGTCTGTTTGTCTGTCTGTCTGTCCGTATGTCACAGGCATTTTACTCAGAGACTTCTCAATTTATTAATATTGATGAAACTTGATGAAAAGGCTGTCACTATAAGACTATAGTGGCAGCTACTTAGTTTGATAGCTAAATATTAAAAATAAATATTTCTAGGGGGGTGTAACAGATTTTTTTTTTTTTCCGAAAATATTTTTTTCGGCTACCATCAACGTGTGGTACATCATTCGAGAGGTCTTATAAAAACACTTTAAGATTTTTAACAATTTGTTTTTATTGAGTAAATATTTTTGGAAATAATCGCTCCGAAAGTTGCACAAATTGACACAATATAACTTTGAACCGTGTGACCAAAAATATGAAATCATAAAGCATAACAAATACTTTAAATTAAAATTATTTCGGATATGATCGTTATTGAGTTATAGCCGAAAAACTGCTTTTCTCAACAAAAGGGCGTAAGTGCCATGAACATGAGCAATTATTTAAGGCTGCTGAACCCTAGACTGAGCATGGTCCGACATACTCTTGCCCGGTTTTTGTCGTACCTATATAACTTTTATGTTACAAAATTATAAAATATATCTCTCATAGGTAGGTACATCATATTGTACGAGTAGCTGATGATATACTAAAACTATAGATTATAAGGAAAGGGCGTAAACTTAAAGCTGAAGAGTTTGTTTGTTTGAACACGATATCTCAGGAACTATGTACTATAACATCACGACATGACTAAAAGGAGCGGAGCATCAATGAAAAATGTAGCAAAAACGGGCAAAGTTGTCGCAGCCAAAGTTGATCAGATCAGTTAGTCGTTTAATAAAACAGTTTTCACGAAAAAAGAACATTTATATGGATGAACAAAAATATGTTCGGCATATTTTTGTACATCCATTTATTTTATGTGTATTGAATACTTTATTTGTACTGTGTAACGAGAGAGGTAACTTTAATTGACTAATTATGTTGCGCAAGGAGAGATATCTACGAAGAAACTCAATAATCGATATACCTACCTACAAATTTGTTTGAAATTGAATGTTATTCTCCTAATGGATGTCCTCGAATCGATATCTCTCATCGAATTATTCGAATCGATATCTGTATCTCTTTTGTTTACACGGGATCTACATAATTATGTACGTTTCTTGAGCGATAAATCTTCTCTCTCTACTACTCGCTTGTCGCTCATCGTCGTTGGTAGGACAGGTGCCTAAGTGTGTACGCAAACATAAGTGCAGAGTCTCTATTTTCATAGCCCGATTAACGGAAATTAGACACGACCAGAGATAGATTGGAATGACATTTCTAGTAAATAAAAACTATCCTATGTCCCTTCACGGGACTCCTCATCAAATTTCATCCATATCGATCTAGTGGTTTAGCGTGAAAATGTAAGAGACAAACAGACAGAGTTACTTCTAAATTTATTGTATTAAGTTTAGTAATACATTAAATATTGAAACTAATCATTTTACGTTCAATTCAAATTGTCAAACATGCAATTGTGGTTCTACCCGAAATTAATCGTCAGCAAAATGATACGTAAGTCAATGAGCCCCAGTGTGACTGCAGTTGTGCACGCTCGAGGTAGTGGGTACCAATATTGTTGGAAGAAATGTGTTTACGTGATTTGTGAGTGATTAGTGTCATTAAATACCAATGTAAGTATATTTAAATTAATCAGTTCATATCAACCCATATGAAGTCCCACTGCTGGGCACGGGTCTTCCCAGATGGATCGCACGCTTGGCGAGCGGGTTGGCAGACTTTAAAATCGGGCAAGTGCATGCCACGCACAATGTCGGGTTCCGTAGTCCCCCCCCCCCCCCCCTCATCCGAATAATGCGGCTTAAGAAGTGGGTTTTCTGTTATTTTTGTTTCATACTTGCAACATCATACCTACTTAATAAAAAATTTCAATGGTATTTGTATGAAAATTGTGTTACTTCTCATCAAACTTGTAAACCCTACTTATGTGTGATAGTTTTTCTTATAATTTCATTATATATACTACGACCGCGATTTTTTTAACATACCCAATATCTACCATTTAGCTGGCAGGGCTGGGGACACTTGACTCTGTATCTAATGATACCCCACAGGAGAGAAAAAACACATAGGGGATCCTCAAAATAAATGTTTTTTATGATTTTATTCTTAAACTTTGTCGGCGTAAGCAATATGTGTATCCATGCAAAATTAAAGCCTTCTAGCACTAAGACTCTTTGTGCAAAGCTGCGAACGGATGGACGGACGGACATGGCGAAACTATAAGGGTTCCGTTTTGCCATTTTGACTACGAATCCTAAAAAGGCACTGCTGCCCGTCCTACCATGTGTATCCCTTAATCGCCTTTTTGGTGATAGCGTATGTAGTGATGTGTGTACACAAAGTACCTCCAAGTAAAATACGTACCTCGCTGGAACACGTTAATCGGATCAGACCATTTTGTTTGGAATATGTTCTGAAATGTTGTGTTCATTAGCGATGTCTAATGTAAACGATGCAGAGACCGCATTGTAAGAAGGTTACCTTCTGGACTTTTTACACAGCACTCCGTTTTTCAGGTTTGTTTTATTGTGAATGTTTTTATGTCATATTTAGAAGTAGGTATGCATCCGTTATAGTTATTAAAAAAATGTTAATTAAATAAATAAATTTAAAAAATAAATACTCGCCTGCGCAAAAAAGATGCAAACCAGATCCCCTACATATGTAATATCATGCAGTCGGAGACATGAATTAATCTTAAGCGGTCAAGACACATCTAGCGACGTCTTAATTGCTTTAAATTCGTCTAGTGGTTTGAAAGATATGAGATAATAAAGAATTTTACATACATACAAGATATGCGAAAAACGTAAAAGTCGGGTAAAAATGCGAACATTTTGTGTGAATTTAAACTTAGTCAACAGGCTAAAACTTTAGCATAGATTGGAATCAATGCGGCGCAAAAGTTTGCTCATATATTAAATTAATGAGATACTCCACCAGTTTTGAATAATATGGTTTGAATTCAATAACCTAAACCTTACATTGTATTTAAGATCATAATCATTTCGTGATTTAACTGCGTACGAAAATATATTTCTAATTACAATAAATTATTTTTGATAATAATTAATCGAGTAATCAAGTACCTACAATCCTCCTGTCACTCAGGACTTCGAACGATAAACAGTTGTGTCGGGGAATTGTTCGTAGTTGAAAGGCTCTACTAGGGAAACTCATAGAGGAATGGTGTGACGAATAGTTGAAAAATATATGTCGAAAATCCTTTCAACGAAGAAACGAATGTCAAAGAGCTTTGCGTGTGTGTGTTGTTTACATTCGTAAAGAAAGTAGACATTAAAATCAGAAGCTAACAAATCAAATCAATCGAATCGAGGTTGAATTATCATACTCATTAATTCAATTTTAAATTGAAACTTCGTTTGTCGTTGAAACCCCACGACTTTCGACAAGCAACTTGATACTTAAAATGAAATTCAAAATGGCAAAAAAGTAAAAAAATGAGACACAGAGAAACTTATATCTCGTGAAAACTCATAGTAGGTATATCTCACTATATTGGAACAAAATTAATATAACATAGATATTATTTATTTCCCATTACTGATATTGCGCAGGACGTGAAGATAAGCATTTTGTTTTATTACTTCAATATACGACAGTAACAAGAAATGGTCGTCACTTAATATTGCTTGCTTGTCTATTGCTTGCCACTTCAGTGTACCATTTTATTATATTATAGGCAATAATTGACCACTTTTATGAAAGATTTTGTCATATTTCATTACTTCAATTGGTAGTTATTTTTCGTTATACGTAGGTTTTCTTTATTATAACCTTTTTAGGGTTCTGTAGCCGAAATGGAAAAATGGAACCCTTAAAGTTTCATCATGTCCGCCCGTCTGTCTGTTTGTCTGTCCGTCCATATGTCACAGACATTTTAGTCATATACTACATAATATGGATGACATTTGGAATATACCTAGGTGTTATGTGTAAGCGGCTACTTAGTTCGGTAGTTAAACAATAAAAAAAAATGTAATCTCTCTAAGACTGCATACATGTAACAGAAGCAATTTTTTTTTTTATTAAACTACTCCGTGTGGCACACGATAGGCCTTTAAAAACAATTAAAGGTTTTAAGATTTTTTTTGATTTAGTGAATATTTTTGTAAATTATCGCTCCGGAAGTTGAAAAAATTGTGTTCCCCCCCTCTTTATTTTTTAATACGCATGACCAAATATTTTTTAAAAATTACTTATTTACGCTTGATAAATACAGTAGGTATTTCAAATAAAATTATTTTCAACATGATCACATATACCGACTTTGAGTTATTGCCGAAAAACTGCGCTTTTCAGCAAAAGGACGTAAATGCCATGAAGACACACTCCTCTGCTGGTGCACTTTTTCTGATCGTAGTTTTAGGAAGTGCATTTATTTGTAGTAATAGCTGCGGAACCCTACACTGAGCATGGTTCGACATGCTCTTGCCCGGATTTTTATCTGTCTGTCTTGTACATTAAGTTTAAACTATTATCTCTCAAGTTGAAATTCATTAAACGTAGTTATGTATAACAAGCATCATAAAATATTCTATTTTTCGTAGGCTCTGTATTTACGGCGTGTCCTAAAACTACACCACACTGAGGGAAAGTGCCATAAATATTGTAGATAGAAAATTGTACTGAAAGAAGACTTAACTTTGATTTTTTTATATAAATCTAATTGCATTCAAAGTTTTTTAAATAACTGCTTGTCTGAATCGGGAATCGAACCCATTTAATATGAAAAAGCACGGGGCAGTCATAGGGATTATTTTTTAAATAATATGGTATCTTAAATTAAGGGAAGATTATGAAATTTTACATTTAATAAAATATAATTTTGTGTGGTTAATCACGACGCTAAGCCCAACTATTGCATTTTTACAGTGTCTGCTTCTGTTTACGATGATTTCAGGTTACAAACTGAACTTAAAATGACTAATAGTGTTATTGAAAGTGTATGAATTTGCGTGTTACAGAATGTGACACGCTTTGAGCATTTGTTAAGTTAAATTTGTTGTAAGTGGCAGGTCGGTGTGAAGTTAAATTTTGTGGTTTTCCTACCATTAAAGACATTAAGTTAATTATAAAATAAATTGACCCGTTTCGATTGGTATCGTAAAAATACAGAAATTTACTTTTTGAATATTTTGCGGGTTCAATTCCCAGACTAGACAGGCCATAATTTTAAATCGTTGAAAGCAGTTTGAATTATTTTTAAAATCAAAATGAAATCTTTCAGTAAAATGTTCTATCTACAATATTTAAGGTACTTTCTCTCCGTGTGGCATAGTTTTGGGACAACCTGTATGCTTGTGCTCATCATCATCATCATTGGCCACAGCATCTTTACAGATGATTGTTGCAGTGCTGTCGTTCATTGCATCTTAATTTATGGCTGAATAAGCCTATTGCAGCTCGGTATCTTTTGCCACATCTGTCGAATATGTGTTTCGACTGTGGGGTAGAAGTTGCGGTGGACTGAAGTCTTTTATGCTTTAATTTATTCAGCCAGCATGTCTTGCCATTTCACGTATTATTCTGTTCTTAGATTGGCTAGCGTCTCCGAGGTCTTAGATTTAAAGGTGAAACGTTAGCAGGAATCCTTGAAACAAGTATGACAATCAATATGTTGATGTCCATAGATTGTACATGTCCCAGCCAGCGGCAGTCGTCTTTGTTTTATCATAGGTATCTGTAATGTTATTGCAGTTGGTCTTCGAGGGCAAGTTTTCTTTGGTCATTTGATCCTTCCAGGTAATTCCTAATATCTTTCGAAGGCATCGCATGTTTTTTTTGTTTCGCGACATTCTTACTTCGCGTATGTAATCCACGATTACTAAGGACACATGTTTTGGATACTAGAATCTTGGTGGTTAACCTATTATTGTTCCAAACGCGGTGAGAAAGTTTGTCGAAAATCGTTGCCGTCCTTCCAATGCGCGTGTCTATCTCCTTATTGTTACACAAGTTTGATGTCGTGAAGGAGGTAACATAACTGATCCACAGTTTGAAGCACCATTCGACCGAGAGTAATTTTGGGTGTCGTGTCAGTGTCTTGTACCATTACAACGATTTTCTTAATATTTTTCTCATTTGTGCTATGACTTCATTTTTGCTATAATAGGTATATATTTATTTTAGGACAAAGAATATAATATAATTTACTTGCGCTTGTTGATAAAGATACTTATCTTGGAAAAAATCGAGATTTATTAATACTTTTGGCTTGGATTTTTACAGCTCCATAGGAGCCATACCGTACCATAAAAGTTCGACTTGGTATGAAGTTGAAATTATATCAAATAATAAATAAATAAACATCTTAACACAACTTACACACCTACTAACATCGATACGGTATTTTAGAAAAAGGGTTTAAATAAACTGATAAATCGATGACCATTTATGGAAGAAAAGACAAGACAGTACTGACTTGAAGAGTCATATTTGTTGAGACGATAATTATGTAGCAACGTAGAAAAAAATGATTGCAAATTGTTATTAAAACTTGTTACTTTAATATTATGAGGTATTTGTGATAAGTATATGGATCCAGCAAGGTTTAGTTTATGTATTTCTTGTCAGCTTTACACTAGGAACTGCCGCCATACTTCATTTTGTTTTTTTTTTCGTCTTTGTTTGACAAAATAAAGATATTTGAAGTTAGGTAATGCTACACTACACAATTATGACATTTTTCTTGTGTAATTATAATTTATCATTATGTAGTAATTCTATGTAGAAGTAGCGAAAATTAAAAAACAAGAAGGTTTATTATGTATATAACATATTCACACATTTTTGCATAAACATTTTAAGTCTTTTTGTGCTAGTGTATTCAATCCCCAGCTGCGGCAATATATTTGCATACTTTTGAGTACATTTTCGTACAGTAAATACAGTGACTATGTGTGTTCATTTTTGCAGATGACTACAGTAAATATAAAGAAAGAACGTTTCGACCAACTGGGCCTTCCTCCAATGGAATTGGCAGAATCATCAGCAAATAGTGAGTAGTTACTTTGTTCTTTCTTTTTATCTTTTGTGTATAGAGAATAAGGTAACTAAATTAGACAACTCCCCCCACTAAGGATCACTACCGTCATGGAGTAAACTACAGTTAATATTTAGAATTCGAATAGTTATAACCATTTCTGTGTAAATATTTGTATCTAGGGGGTACATTAAAAATAATTGTAATTTACATTAATAATATAAGGTTACGTAATTCCACTAAATATTGCAAGTAGATTATATAAAGTTATATTCAATGTGTAAATTAATCTTTATCCGACCTGAAAGGGGTGTGTCAGTACCAATTCTGTTAACGATGCAAAAAAAAAATAGAATTAAAATATATCCGTTAAAATGTTTTTTTTTATTTAATACAATTTACACATTTTTGTCAAAATGTGTAAATTTTCCACATGTTTTCCATATGACTTATATAAAAAAAAGGTTTTTTTTCGTGGCATAAATCGAATAGGAACATGATACCTAACAACACATTAACGGGTCGGACATGGATTAAATTAACACTCTGTATATATATTTATATGAAATCATAGATAATTAAGTAAGTAGGTATAAGTATAAGAATTTTAAAATTATTATTTACAATTTCAGATCGCAGAAGTAATGGAGTATTTAAATGTTTATTTCCTGTTTTTCAAAAAATGCTGATTATGTTACTCCTGACATTTTTTGGAGCTAGTTCCTATGTGCTTCTATCAAAAGTGTTAGAAAATTATGGTAAAACTCTATATTTTGTTACTAAATTAATTATATTTTACAATTTTGGTATTGTTTACTATACAAAACTTGTTAATCTAACCTACCTAACCTTATTGTCAGGTCACTCTAGAAACACACAAATAATACTTATAAAAGATAATAACGCACCTCCAAGTATGATTCAATTTATACAATCATTCAATACAACAATGGAAGATGAGAATGATGACATGATAAGAAAAAAAAGAGACACTGGTTCTTTAGAAATCAATAGTCTATTTGATGACATAAGTATTGATGACGACATACTTCAAAAAGCTAGAGATATAATAATGAAACATAACGTTACATGCAGCGATGAAGAATCGCAGGGAATTTGTAAAGATCTTGTTACGGAATTGAAAGGATTAACTGAAAATAATGATTTTACAAGTCAATCTGAAGAAACACCAACAATATCAAAAGGACAGAATGATATAGGTGGCGATAAATTTCGCAATGTCGCTACTTATTCTGACAAGACAACTACAGATGTAACTAAACGAGAAGCCTTGTCTGTAGCTCCTTTCAATAATGCTATAGAGGCTGTGCCGAATCAGTTTGGTTTAAAAAACGTCAGCCAGTATGGACATCCACATTCGTTGCCATATGATCACCCTTATACAGACAATTGCTTAATGAATCTCTTAAAAAGGTATCCACGTGTGAAAGGTTAGTATTTTAATACCTACATAAATTTTGTTAGGTATTCTTTATAAGTTACGTGACATAATAATCGTTTCAATTCTAAAAACAATGATGCAATTATATTGTACAGGTTATCCGGATCCTATGTCTGAAGAATTAAGCCATCGGGAATCGCACTACAGCAACCCATTACCACCCCATCCCAGGTACAATTAAACCGAAACATTGTATTTTTTTTTACAAACTTACCCCAGTTCATAAATTTCCTTTTTTTTTCATTCCCAAGGGTTTTATTGCCAGCCGTCCACACTGCATATAAACACGCTAGTATTGTAGATGTACAGAGACGGAAATTGCACCAACAAGACCTCGACATTATAATGAGCTTCTTGACACCTAAGTAAGTATAAAACAATACAACAAAATACAACAAGAAGTGGTATAACTTGGTTAAAATTTCTCTTAGTATAATAAACGACGACAAAAATATGTTATTGTTACATTAACTACAACTATAATTGAAGAGTTAATAGAGTTACAAACGATTAGAGAAAGAAACACCTATTCACTACTGCCAAAAGTTTGCTTATTTTCGCGTGTACGCGCGTCTTACGATTATAAAAATTCGTAATACCCACAAAAGAGGAAATAACGCAAAGAGTTATTGCACTACAAAAAATACATCTTAAGAACTCACTCATTTACAGGCCAGAAATAACAGCTGCAGATCGCCCAACAAATTCCACTCGTGAAGTTTCGTGTCCTGCAGGGACAAAAGCATGCCTAAGTGGAGATGCGTGCATTGAAAACAAACAATGGTGTGATGGTAACGTGGATTGTGATGACGTCAGCGATGAAGCCAGATGTAGCTGCAAGTCTCGAGTGGATAAGTCACGACTCTGCGATGGATACTTTGACTGTCCTTTTGGAGAAGATGAATTAGGATGTTATGGTAAGTCATCTTTAAAACTATGTTGCAATTTAAATTAGTAATAGATTTTGATTGATGTGATTTAAAATTAATTAGAAAACTTTCTTTTAAAGTACAATTAAAAATGATTGTAGTAAAAAAAAAGTAAGTGGTGTGAATTAAAATTAGCTATTTGGTTATTTAGTATGGTCTAAGGTATCTTTGGAACGATCTCTACGCATTTGAATGGTTGTGAGTAGAATCCAGATATCCATCAAGTATAATTATGCTTTCATTTCAGTAAAATAATTTATTAATCAAATCAAATAGCAATGTTAATACAAACTTTAATAATAAAGTTATTGTTTTAGGGTGCAGTGAAAATACATTCAGTTGCGAAGACTTAGATATTAATTTGCAAAGCACTTGTTTCTCCAAAGAACAAAGATGTAACAATGTAGTCGATTGTCCTAATCGCAAAGACGAAGTAGAATGTAACATGCTCGCTCCAAGTCTATTTAAGAAACCGGTAAGCAACTTTGTTAAAAAATAAACCATCAAAAATAATAAAAAACATCTAAATGTTTTCTTTTCCATTTTGAAAATACTGTAATTATAAAATTGATTGCTAACAGTAATTCTAAGTAATAAACTAATAATCTACTAAATAAATAGCTAAACAAATACCGTACCTACTTAATCAATTTCAAACTATCAAATATAAATAATTGTGTTCCCATGCTCTTAATCAACTGAGCACAATCCATTGTAACATTTATTACATATGTAGAAAAAATATATTTCATTTCAGATATTCGCTGTATCAAACACAGAAGGATTTTTACACAGAAATTTCAAAGGCGAATGGTACGCGGTATGTAAAAATCCTTATATGTGGGCTCACGATGCCTGTCGTCGTGAAACAGGTCTCATTATTAGGTAAGATTTTCATTTCACGAATACCTAAGCCTTTATCAACCTCATTTGTAAAATCATTTCGTACGTAAAATATTTATCTTACGTACGAAAGATATGTGATGTATCTTCATCACACATATCTCTCACTTATGGGTCTGTACACATACTTACCTTAATATCGATGGGTCCTACTTATACTATCGTATATTTAAAAAAGCAGCTTGCAGGAAAGTAATTAAAATTTTGTTGTTTTTTTAAGACTTTAAGTTTAAAGCGGCGATAGCCTAATGGCTGAGGCATCGGTCTCGCAATCGTGAGGTCGTGGGTTCGAATCCTACCCATTATCCTACCGACGTGGACCCACTCCTAACACAAGCCTTGAGCTTAGCTGGAGAAGTTAACAAGATTGCTAGTAATGTGGGACCCAATTCCTCATTGCTAGTTATCTTTTATAAAAAAAAACAACAAAATAACACATACTTCTATCTTTAAATCGCTTTCCCGCAAGATGCGTTTTTAAACATACGATAGTATGCGTCGGAGCCATCGATATGTCGGTGGGTATGTAGGTATGTGAAATAAATAAATCTTTTATGTATGTGAACATTATTCGAATGTCCACAACACATAATGAACATCAGTATTTGTAGGTACAGATAAAAAATGGTAATTCAATTTAAAAAAGGCATGATAATTAAATATCTTAGTAAGATATACCGATTTAGCATTTTTCTTTTAAATTCAATATAATATTTAAAACCAAATGAATAATATTAATATAACAAATAATATTTTTATTTTTTATTTTTCTTCATCAAACATGAATTAAAAATCTTAAATTCATTCTTTCAGACCACCATTCATTCAAATAGTACCGATAGATCCAATGTTAAAGATGAACTACGTCAATACAGATTCTGGAGGCTTATTACAAACAAGCGATCACTGTTTCAACTCCTCTGCTGTTTACGTCAATTGTCCTGATTTATTGTGTGGAACCAGAGTGCAATCTACACCGCAATTATTGAGAGAGGTAAAATGATTTCACGTTCGTTATTTTAAGGATAAGGTAAACCCCCTTGCATGAGTGCACGCGCATCACAGCCGACAGGGAAGGATGGCGTAGCATTCAAATGATGCGTCATGATGACCACGACCTCTCTGCCAAGAGTGAATAGACGAAGAAGAAGTAACCCCCATAATTGTAATATATTAGTAACTGCTTTATTAGCCAATGTTTTGTCTTCTTTTATTCTATTTAGAAAAACAAATGCAAAACAAAGACAAAACATTCACACATTTATTATGAATTAGGAAGCACTGTTTAAGATATAAATCCTATTAACAATCGCTTAAAAAATACACTTGTTTCATATCTCATGTTCCAGAATACTGCGACAGAAAATCATCTATTCGGTCGCAACAAAAGATTTCTTCGAAACAACCATCCTTATCCTATGATGTTTTATGGTTACCGCCAAAAGAGGAATGTAGACAATTGGAGTACCAATACAAATTACGGAATTCATCACGATACATCGAAGACAGAAGACTCCTTTGATAAAATGAGGAATAAAAGAACTGAGAGTAGGGTGGTTGGGGGTAAACCGAGCCAACCGGGTGCCTGGCCTTGGTTGGTGGCCGTGTATAGAAATGGAATGTTTCACTGCGGTGGAGTTGTTATAACTCATAGCTGGATTATATCCGCCGCTCACTGTGTACATAAGTAAGTTTGCCTTTGAATATAAATCAAAATTTCCCTCATTATTTTATGTAAATTGTTCTAATTTACACAAAGGTCCTGAAAATTATATTAAGTAACCGAATAGTTCATAGCGACATTATTCTTTTCTACCATTTTTTTGTGCCATATTGGCACAAAAAGCATATACCACTACCCCTTTTTTCACAGGTTCTGGGATCATTACTATGAAGTTCAAGTGGGTATGTTACGTCGGTTTTCATTCTCACCTCAAGAGCAAAGTCATAAGGTTACCCACGTCATTGTCAATCAACATTACAGCAAGACGGACATGCAAAACGACCTTTCTCTATTAAAAGTCGAACCCGCTATTCAATTTAGCCGTTGGGTTCGACCAATTTGTTTGCCAAGTCCTGACACAGCTGGTCCTAATTGGCTTTGGGCGCCTTCGCCAGGGACAATGTGTACAGCAGTCGGTTGGGGAGCAACTGCAGAACATGGACCTGATCGTGAGTTTAAAATAAACAACGAGCATATAAACAACTTCTTACCATTAAACATGTATAATTGTAATTTTTATGTCTCTTTAGCTGACCATATGCGAGAAGTCGAACTTCCTGTTTGGGAAAAATGTAAACACAGAGAGGATCGAGCTGGTAAAGAAATATGCGCTGGTTTAATGGAAGGTGGCAAAGACGCATGTCAGGTATTATATCACTGTACCTACAAATAGTACCTTGAATTTAGAAAATGTATTTATTTAAGTATAAATTCTCGTTGGAATACATTGTATTGAAACAAAGAAATAAGTATGTAATGAAAATGTTATTATTTTCAAGTATTTACGAATGGTATTACTAGTATATGCATAGTAGGTACAATTTACGACAAAGTTACGCAAATAATTTACTACCTACTACTTCTGTTAACTCCAGAAATAAATTAATTATAACACACAATAAGGTAAATGCGCCTAATAAGCGCCGGTTCCCCTAATAAGGTCCATATATTCAAACTTCGCGCTAAAACTAAAACAGTTGTGTAAACTCTTTATGTTAAGAAATCATAAAAAGGCCTCAACATTCATTACTTTTGCGCCAACCGTTTTGACAATGACTCTTGAATAACCACAACGGCTCTAAATAAAGTCCATATTTGAACTGGATGTTTTTGATTGAAGGTTTTAAAAAACTTTTTTGTGAATACCTGGACATTAATGCATAATTTTTGTACAATATTTTTCCTTCAAATAAAAACAGTGTATTTGCTCATGATATTTTACTAATTATAAAACTTTCCAAAATAGATTAGTAATGATTTCCAAACACCCAGTCCTTATTAGATGCAGTCATCTTATTGTTTCTTAATGCTTATATTGTGGACTACCTCACGAGTAAATCATACGCCTACCTAAGACGACATATCGGGTTATTTCAGGGTGATAGTGGCGGACCGCTATTATGCAGAAACCCTTTGAATTCACAACAATGGTATATGGCAGGTATCGTAAGTCACGGAGACGGCTGCGGTCGTAAAGGTGAACCTGGCGTTTACACACGGGTTAGCCTCTTTGTGAAATGGATTAGATATCACACCGGTGAGTTATTTGTTCTAGATGTTTCTTTTTATACTCAAATGGTAGAATATAAGTACCTTAGATTTAACGTAATGTAGTTTCCCTAGCCTATAAACCTTAACTACTGGCAGTGGCGGATTCAGAATTATCGTTTGGGGGGCTTGAACCAGATAAGGCCATTGTTGTACCACTCACACGAATCGAATTTTTCCATGTCCACGGCAAGCCATGGTTAATGGGAAAGTGTGCACACATATGCACCAAGGCACATAAGCGGTGAGCTCAAAAATGTCCGCCAGGCATGCGCGTTGATGCATTTCTGAGCGCACCATTCCATTTACCATTATGTCATGATTTAAAGTTCCGCATGGGCTTGCCGTGGACACGGAAAAAATATCATGAATAAGGAGTCCCAGAAGTCACTAACACACTTACCGCAAAATAAGAAGGAAGAATTTCGAGATATTTCACATTCGATAATAAACCTTGTTAGTAACATATATCATTTTCAAAAGTAGCAGTTTCCATAGTTTTTAAGGTTTAGAAGAGATAAAAAAGTTGCAAATGTGGTAGTTTCGACACTATTTTCTTCTTTAATTTATGTTTGCATTTAATCGTGTTTGCCGCTTAAACTGAGCGGTGTTGATTTTATTTGATTGAAAACTAGATCAAATAATTATATATGTCATTATTTCTTTTTTTCCTTTGATACTGCATTGGGGTTACTTACATATGGAACAACAAAAATAATGAGATTTTGCACATTCGATACTATTCATTGCGGCAGTCAATTTAGCTCTAATATTTTTTTTCTTGTTTTTATTGCAGAATCTAATACTTTGCCAATAATCCAGCCTCTTCAAGAATGTCCCGGGTTTAAATGTGAATCAGGAATTTCCAAATGTCTTCCAAATAAAAGGAAATGTGATAGAATCGTAGATTGCCTTGATGGAGAAGATGAAGTTAATTGTGAATTTAAAAGAACAATACCTACATTTTTTTCGACTTCAAAACCTAACGCCATAGAAGATATATTTGAAGCAAAAGACGCTGAAGAAAGTAGCAGTAATAATGATGAAAAGAATACCACAATTTTACCCTTTGATACAACAAGTTTCACACAAGAAATAGACACTTCTACAAAAAGTATACAAAAGATAACTGGAAAAGATGAAATAGTTAAAAACAATGGTGAAGGTAAAAATAATTTAATGATGTTTAAAAAGTAACCATTACAAATACTACTACGATCAACTATTACTAAGATCAAAAGCTCAGTTTCTTTTAATGCCAAAATTGTAAAATATTGTAAACGAGGACTTATTAAACATAAATATTTTTTATAAAAATATATTATATTTTGAAGCTTCCGGTTAGTATATTCTATTTGTCCACGAAAACTACCAGCAAACCAATTGGCATTTGCCTGAAAAATCTTTAGTAGGATGATAAAATAATATCTATACTTACAACAAATTCATCTGTAATTTAAATATTTTAGCTACACGAAAACCAGATTTTGAACATGCATCGACGCTTGAAATCTCAATACCAACAAGTGAAGAGAATATAAAATTTTCCGAGGAACAAGTAACAGATGACCCCTTTCCCGAACGGCCGTCTACCAACGAATTTGATTCTAGTGAACGGGGAGATGCAGAAACAGTTGCTATTAAAATATCTAAAAAACCTCTAGATTCAGCCTCGTCAGTATTAGAACACATAAGAGAACTGACAACAGTAGGAGTCGAAACAACAGAACACACTACTGAAACTTTTACTTCTGTATTTACAGAACAGGATATATTCGATGTACAAAAAATTGATACTACGACACAAATTAATTTTCCAGAAACTAGTACTTTTTTAAATCTTTCATCCCATGATTCACGGGAAAGCCTTGAGCAAGAAAGAGCGAATCAAAAAAGTAATAATGATATTATAGACCTTCTTCCAAATTTGGACTCCGATGTTGCTGATCAAACAGGTGCAGAAACAGAACAACTAGAAATCAAAAGTTCAAATTCAAACGAAAACCGCCACAAAGCCAAATTAGTAAAGAAACTGACTGATTTTGATGATACAATTGAGGATATTATTTCTGAGACTCAACCAGCTATTTTAAGAAGAAAACATCATATACCTAAAGAATTTCAATGTCGGCGGTAAGTTCGCTATTAGACTTATGAATCTTAAGCAACACATTTACAAAGCTTTTCATTAAGTCCTAATACTCTAATTACAAAAACAAAATATTATTTTGATATAGTATATCGTTAATAGAAAATCGTGTTTATGACGATAATCACACAGAGCAATAAAACTTAAAAAAAGGTACAAATAATTTATTTATAAACTTTTGCAGTATCAACCAGATGGTACCTTATCAGCATCGGTGTGACCGTAAAGCTGATTGTGAAGATGGAACTGATGAATTAGACTGTTCATGTTCAGATTATTTAGCAACTTTCGATAATCAGCTCATCTGTGATGGTGTTTACGACTGTGCTGATGGTCATGATGAAACCAGCTGCTGTAAGTGTCAGAAACCGTGCCTCAAAGAGGATTAGATTTTTTAGGAGATTACTTACCTACTGAAACGAATTTTAAATTGGTCATAATTAAATAACTTTCAGATAGTTGCGGTGACGATCAGTTCCTGTGTAAACAAAGTCAAATGTGTTTGCCTCTTAAAAATGTATGCGATGGAAGGCCGCATTGTCCGCAAGGTGAAGACGAACTGGATTGCTGTAAGTTTAACTAAATTGGTACTATAATAAAGTAGGTATTGTAAAAAGGAAGACAGTACTAATAATATTTTTATTTCAGTTGCTTTATCAAATGGGAAAGAAATGGAATTTAATTTAGATGAACGCCCAACAACCCATTTAGAAGGATATCTGACAAAGAAGCACTTTAATGACTGGCATGTAGTTTGCGATGATAAATTAACAATTGAACAGCAAGAACAAGCTGCTACGCATATTTGTCGCTACTTAGGGTTTAGGTGAGAATCATCAAAGTATTATAATTTTAAGAGATAACAATCTATCAACAATTTTGTTTTATTGAAGGATATATTTTTATATGTCAATCATCATACTTTAAACATTTATTTTACGTAATTCAAGTATAATGATTAAAATAATAGATAATAGGTACATTGTTTTTACAGTTCAGCAAATAAATTCTACGTTAAATATATAAATATCAAGGAAGATGAAATTTCAAAACGCAGTATGGAAATCAAAAGAATAAAACGAGAAGCTACAGAACGTATTCCTATACATTTTGCCTACAGACAAAAAAGCGCAGACAATGACACGGCTCGAAATATTGTTATACACGACGTTCAAATCATAAAGGAACAATGTGTACCTAACATAACCAAAACTTGTAAATCTCTCTACGTTGTTTGCGACCATTCACTATTTACTAATCATGATGAATTTCAAAATATTTTTTTACGGAACACAGAAACTGTGCCCCAAATATGGCCATGGATAGCCAAAATATTTGTTGAAGGAGAATATAAATGTACCGGTGTTTTAGTAGATTTATCATGGGTTCTAGTAAGTGAATCATGTTTATGGGACACAATGTAAGTACTGACTTAACTATTTATAAATAATTTAAAAAATACAAGAGAGATTACTTTATAAAAGATATATTTCAGGTTTACCCAACACTACATTACAGTTGTTCTTGGATCTCATAGAACATTAGATACAGGAAATGGTTTGCATGAACAAGTATATCAGATAGATGCTAAAAAGGGAGTTTATCATAATAAAATTATCCTGTTACATTTGCAACAGCCTGCTTATTACTCTAATGTAGTAAAACCAATGGTTGTATCTTCATCGTAAGTAATTTTATTAGATTGAATAACGTATTTCTCAATTCTAATTAGATTACACATTTACTATTTAATTTATAATCTTTTTATTATTTTTATTTCTCAGATTTCCCAATTTAGATTCAAAATCGATTTGTGTAGCTATTGGCGAAGATAACAAAAATAATACAATAAGCGTTATTTTAGAAGAAACAAGTGATCACTGCCACCCAAGTAACCGTTGTTTTATGAGAAAGTCAACCGAAAATATTTGTCCTGTAAGTAATTTTAAGACCCTTTTGGTGGTTATTTGGTAGGTACCGAATAATAATCAAAGGGATCATCGGACCAAATTATTAGCTAATAATTTGATTCGATGATCCCATGAAATATGAAATATGTTCCAATTTCAGCCAAACGTTTCGTCAAACCGTCATTGGGCAGGTATTATTAGTTGTCATACTGATCAAGGCTGGTTGCCTGTAGCTTCATTTGTTGAGAGTAGAGGGGAATGCGGTCTAAATAATGTCATTAATGCTACAGATATAAATAACCTCAAAAATGAAATAAGCCGTTTGAATAGTAAGTATAAAACATTTAAAGCTTTTAAGTACTTCCCTTTAATTAATTTCAACTTGTTCAAAAACTCTCTATTTTGTAATATCTTAACTGAATTCTTGTAACTAAGAACAAAAACTTCGATCTGTTTCCAATGTCGTAAATCTCCAGGGTCGTTAAACTCAACAGATAATAAAACTGCACTGGTGACTAAACAGTTTGGTACTGACTGTGAAAGTACAAGATGTAGCCGTGGGCGCTGTGTTCCTTTAGCACAGATGTGCGATGGCGTCAGAAATTGTGAAGATGGTAACGACGAATCTGAAAGCGCCTGCGTAAAGAAAAATAATTTATGTAGTACTGATCCCTACCGTCGAGGATGTGGTAATTAATATGATTAATTTTTATTTAATTCTTAAAAAAATATATAATTTAGAAGGTACATGTAAAAGCATCACCATCAATTACAACTTATTGATTTTCAGAATGCTTATCAGGTCAAATGAAATGTCGCAATGGCAAATGTATACCTAAAGAATTGTTCAGGGATAGTAACAATGATTGTGGTGATGGAACAGACGAGCCTGGTCAATCAACGTGTTTACATTATTTAGCAAGGGTAATGCCTTCAAGACTTTGTGATGGAATACTTCATTGTGATGACAGAAGTGATGAAGACCCTATGTACTGTAAATGTTTTGCGAAGAAAGTTTACAAGTGAGTATAATGTAATGACAACGACGTTTTATGATCTCTACCGAGAGATTTGCGAGACTCCAAATGGAACTAAAATGTTTTTTGTTCCCATTTTGGGTTTCTCCAAAATATATCTGGAATTTTACTTCTTACTTTGTAAAATTAACTTTCCAACTGTGTAATACATATACATCGTTTTTATAATGCTGCTGAAATTGTTTTCATTATAGTTCCTACGTTTTTTAATTTATTTTAAGGTGTGGCTCAAAACTGAACATAGATCAATGTGTTGCGTTAGATATGGTATGTGATGGAGTACGAGATTGTCCTGAAGGAGAAGATGAACAAACTTGTATAGGACTCTACGCTCCACCTGGGACACCGTAAGTACATACTTAAACAGAAATAGGTAACTTAAATGAGAGAAATTCTATTTGTGTTTTCAAACTAAATTGATTAAACACTTAAATGCTATTTTAATTACATGTACTTTGTAATTAAATAAGATATTTTGCAAACAACCAAAAGATCTAAAGCTCAAATGTTTTTGAATTTACAGGCATGGTACAGGGCAGGTAATAGTTCGTACTCATGGAGTTTGGTATTCAAAATGCTACACCAAACAGAACCACACCAAATCAGAACTTGAAGCTATTTGCGCCGGATTAGGATTTATAAGCGGCCACGCGAAACAAATCCATGAACTAAAAAATTTAATAAAACATCCACACAACAGTTATGTGATAGATTCGTATAATGATATTGCTCTAAATAATAAAACCATGATTAAAATGAGAAATACACAAGAGCCTATAGCGACGGCTATTTTGGATTTGGAATTGGAGAATTGTAACCCAGTTTTTATAGAATGTATGTAAGTTTGGTGTTTAGGTATGTTTATTTATTTTCTATTTATTAATACATAATTTATAAGTTAAGTGTACGTGGGCGTAATTGAGAGTAAATACTTAAATAATTTTAGATATTTTATTTAAACCTTCAAGTACCAACTTACTTACGTAAGTATTGTTTTTTTTTCAATCTTTATTTTATAACTTCGAAGTTGTCGTCCTATATAAATATTGTTATTTCAATTGTTTGGACAAAATATAAATAATTTTATATCTATATCTTGGCACAACTCACACAACATCATTTGATGCCAAACTAAGCAGAGCTTGTACTACGACAACCAACAACTGCTAAACATACTCGTACATCTATATTTCTGAATACCTATCTATAAATAAAAATTAATGTTTGGTCTATATGTCTTATATGCGTTCCGAAACCATTGATGAGATTGTGATGAAACTTTAGCAGAAGGTTCTGGAAAGGCCGGTGAGTGTTCTTGGCTTTAAAAGCCACAGCAAAGCGTGCCAGCGTTCAGCTAGTAAATAAACGACACCCAGACACAGAACAAACCATTCTCAAAAAAAGAAACAAACCAACTCATCACACAAAGTTTTATCCTAGGTGGAGATCGAACCCACGACTTCTAGCGTAGTAGTCGGGGTCACTAACCACTAGACCAACAGGCCAGTATATTACAATTTTAGAATTCTAGAATCCTTTAAAGTATTTTAAGTTATTAAATGCAGATGTATTGATATATGTATACCTGTCAAGATATAACGCCCAACTTCGTCTGAGTAAATTTTCCCCGTTTTTGCAACACTTCTCATTGCTGCTCCGCTCCTATTGGTCGTAAGGTGATGTTATATAGCCTATAGCCTTCCTCGATAAATAAGCTATCCAACAGTTAAAAAAGATTTTTTCAATTCGGCTCAGTAGTTTCTGACATTACTGAGCTCAAACAAACAAACAAACTCTTCAGCTTTATAATATTAGTATAGATTACTAGCTGACCCGCGCAACTTTGTCTGTGTAAATGTTCCCTTTTTTCTCTTTTCTTCCTTTTTTTACAACATTTTTCATTGCTGCTCCGCTCCTATTGGTCGTAGCGTGATGTTATAACCTATAGCCTTCCTCGATAAATGGGCTATCCAACAATAAAATATTTTTTCAATGCTGCCCAGTAGTTCCTGAGATTATCGCGTTCAAACAAACCAACAAACTCTTAGGGGGATGAAAAATAGATGTTGTCCGATTCTCAGACCTACCCAATATGCACACAAAATTTCATCAAAATCGGTCAAGCCGTTTCGGAGGAGTATGGCAACGAAAACTGTGACACGAGAATTTTATATATATAGATTATATATTAATGATATTGGTGAAATCAAGTGTAAAATTTAAGTAACTGCAATCTATATCTATAAAATGATTTGTCCTGACTGACTGCCGAATCAATATACAGCCTAAATGATAAAACGCTGATCGTAGAGAGGTAAAATTTTGAGGACGTATTCCCTATATGGTGTGGGCTGTAGGCAAAAGAGAATATTTGAAAAATCTACTCCTAAGGAGTGAAAAGTGGTGTCCAAGTTTTTATGAAACTCCGTCAGTTCAGTGAAATTTCGCATTTTAGTTTAAAATAAAGAAACACGTATTTCAGCCTTTTTGGAAAACCAACCCTTAAAAATAGGGATTACAATTTTATTAAACAAAACTGTAACCTTTATTGTAATAATTTCTTTCCAAATGTAACTTGTCTTTTAATGTGGTCATTTAAACCTCAACTTGAATCTGGGAAAAATGGTGTGTGACTTTGTAGTTAGAAATAAAGAAACACGTGTTTCAGCTCTTTGATCAAAGGCGAAATTCAACCCATATGGGGGTAAAATCATAAATACGAGCGCAGCTGCGGGCGACAGCTAGTAATACATAAACATACGATGTAAAATACTATATTTTTATATAGTAATATAGTAATAATAATATCTTGGGACAACTCCCACAACGCTATCTGATCCCAAACTAAGCAGTGCTTATACTATGGAAAAAAGACAACTGATAAACATACTTATATATTTCTAAATACATACATATTATAGATAAATTATCTTGGGATATCTTATCCTATCCTATTACACCCAGATACAGAATAAACTATCGTGCTCATTACACAAAGTTTCATCCTGGTTGGGGATTGAACCCACGAACTCTTGCGTACATACAATACCATTTAACAAGTTGCCTTGTATATAAATAATAAAAATGATTTATTTTGCCACAAATAAGAGAAAAAAATACAACAAGAAAAATCAAACACACACATTAAAAAGTAACAAAAAGTTTCATAATTACTAGGCATTTAGTGCAGTATAAGACATCATAATGTTCATATTTGTGGTGACCAACACGCTTGCTAAGTTGTTAAAAACAACTTGTCTTAAAGACGCCAGGCCCCCATCCCTGGAAGGTGCAGTTTGACAAATTTAACTTATACAATAAAATGTATTATGTTTATAAAGAAATATACTAATTAAAATATAACTACCTGAAAAAAACTAAAAAAATAAATAAAATAAAATATCGATAACAATACTATTGAGAATATTTTACAGTGCAATGCCGTTGTAGACTTGTTATAATATTTAGATTATAAATGAATTTTAAAAATTCGACTGCAAAAAGACGGAAACAAGAAACCCTTCACATTTAATATCATGCAGTCAGAGGCACAATTTTTAAGTTCAACAGGATTCATGAATGCCTCTGACTGCATGATATTAAATGTGCAAAAATTTAGCATTTTTATTCATATTTAAATTTAATATGGAATAAAAGCATTAAACCCAAAGGAATTTTAAAAATCCTCCTGCTGCAGGTTTAAAGAGATATATATTTTTAAACCTAAAAATATATTAGCTCCAAAATTACACTGTTTGATTTTTTTTTAATTTCAAAGTACCAATTCACTCTCATAACTAATACAAATCTAACGACACCTCTCAAGCTAAAATCCATCAAGGCGTTTAGGCTCTGGGGCGTGCCAAAGAAATATTCGTTATAGTATGTACGTTTTTGAGCCGTAAAATCGCTACTCGCTTTCTCGCCGTTGATGGGACAGGTGCCTAACGCCGGTTCCTATTTTTACCCGACTACGCAAGAAGGAGGGTTATGTTTTTCGAGTGTATGTATGTATGTATATCCCGTGTAAACAAAAGAGAAACAGATATTAATAGTTGATCGCTGACCGTTCACACTGCCGGCGAGAACTCGCTCTATACTGCATATCTTTTGTTTACACGGACGGTATCTCACTATACATATATTGTACGATTCTTGAACGATGAAATCGCTATTTGCTTCTTGCTCTTCGCCGTTGGTGTGACAGGTGCCTAGGAGCAGCCACTGACCATGCATCCATTAATCCAAATGGAGTGGACGTCTGTCAAAAAATATTAAAACTTAAAGATTCTATGAGCAGAAAGAATACGTTAAAGCTGCCTACCATTTAATGTTATTTTAGTAAACGACAGAATTATTTTTAGATGATGACAAAGCTAGGTATAATTGGGAATTAGCAGGATTTGCACTTCATTTGTTACCGAACATCACAGAACACAAACCATAATTTACTGTTAAATAAGCGCCACCTTTTGGTGGAATTCACTGTTGAAAACCTGACTTGGTAGGTATCATATGTTTAACTTGTAACACAAGATTTTAAGCGACAGAAAAGCTTCCACTCTCTTGAAATAGTTCTTAATATTTAACAGAGATGGCGCCATATGGGTATGTAACTTTACCTAGGGGGCGCCTACTGGTCGAAATTCGACCGTATTTCATATTTTTTTAGTTGGCTTTCTTGTCGGAGAGCAAAATGTCGGACATGTGACCCTATCAACTTACAGTTTCTATCTGTATATATATCCTATATATATAATTACAGATAGAAACTGTAAGTTGAGCTCCTTGCGGGACAGGCTTAGCCAAGTGCAAGAAGTTATGTAAAATGACTTTTCTTTTTTGTAATTTTTCTGGAAAATAAACTTATTTTTTTTTTATTCATTACGATACTCAGTCAGCCAGTTTGACATTGATAGTAACATAAATAATAATATTTAAAAATATATATAGGTATAAATGTATTTGTAACACAAAATGGCCTCTTGGTCTAGTAGTTCACTAACCACTTGACCCTGATTGCTAAGCCGGAGGACGTGGGTTCGATCTTCGCTCTGGATAAAACATTGTATGATGAAAACGATGGTTTATTTTGTGTCTGGGCATAATTTATCTGAAATATATATAACTGTTTATCAGGTTTCTGGTTGCCATAGTACAAGCCCTGCTTAGTTTGGGATCAGATGACGTTGTATGAGTTGTCCCAAAATATTATTACTACACATTTTTATGTACCTATACTTAAATAGTTTTATGCTGTTCTTCTATACATAAACTTCAATTATGCCAAATGTCACTCTCCTTAATGCACACGATATTAAAAAAAAACCGGGCAAGATCATGTCGGAACATGCTCAGTCTAGGATTCGCTGCCTTGAATAATTGCATCAGCAGAAGAGCGTATGTTCATGGCACTTACGCCCTTTTGTTGAGAAATGCAAATTTTCGGCAATAACTTGCGGTATAATTTAAAGTATTTACTAAGCACTAGATTCGTGGTTTTTTTCATATTTTTAGTCACACGGTTCAAAAGTTAAAAGAGGGGGGTGGGGACACACAATTTATGCAACTTTCAACTTTCTTTTATTATTTTAAAACGGTTAGCATTAGCACCTATTTAGCATTTCCTTAAATAATATATTTAGTCTAAATCGGCCCAGTATGTTCTGATATAAGCACGATCAAACAAACAGACAAACTCTTTAGCTATATATAATTAATATAGATAATACATAGGCACCTGATAGCTTTGCCAAATAGAATTTTTTTTGTATTCACAACTTATAATGATAAGCTTCTAATAAATTGATATATATGATCAAGTTCACGCATAATCTGACGTACAAAATTTATCAGACCATGATCCACAATTAATTTACAAAATAAGTATATTAACATAATTTTGACTAAATATAAAATCGAAAAAGATTGGGTTATTTTTGTAATAGGAACTAAATTACAATATTTCATAGTAGCTTTGGTAGTATATTTTTGAAGTACACGATGAAGAAGAATAAATTTAAAAATACAGGTATTGGAGTAAACCTGTATTTTTGATTTTATAAAACCATACATACATGCTTACGTGAAATTTGAATAAAATAATTTTAAAATATACGTAGACGCCATGAAGGTAGTTTCGAAATGGAACTCGGAACAATTTCTAATAATACATATTTATAAATTAAAAATGGCAAATTTTAATACACACGTAGTACTTTTAAAAATGGTTGATCACTATATGGTGTTACTGTAAAGGGAAGATCTCATTTTCTTTTTTAGTATACCCGTGTGAAACCGAGATGGGCAGCTAATAATTTAATAAATTTGTAAAAGGAGGTCTGGAGGAGAGGGCGTACAAGACCTCCTTTTACAAATTTATTAAATTATTAGCTGCGCATCTCGGTTTCACACGGGTATACTAACAAAGAAAGTTCAAACAAACAAACTCTTCTCTCTTCAGCTTTATAATATTAGTATAGATATCATCCTTACTAATTTCTCTTTGCTTCTCTCTCAAAAAATGGAAAAATTCTTTCACTGTTAGATAGCCCATTTATTGAGGAAGGTTATAGGCTATATAACACTACGCTACGACCAATAGGAGCGGAGCAGCAATAAGAAATGTTGCAAAAACGGGGATAATTTACGCAAACTAAGTTGCGCGGGACAGCTAGAACTTACAAGCTGTCCCGCGCAACTTAGTTTTCGTAAATTATCCCCGTTTTTGCTTATATAGAGAAAAATTATTACACAATTTATATCTTTATCTTATAGGCCCGTCCTAAATGGAGAAATAATTATAAAAAACTAGCTGTGCCCCGCGGTGTTACCCGCGGTTTATTAGCCTATGTGTTAATCCTGGGTGTCAGCTAATTCCATACCAAATTTTATTAAAATCGCTGCAGCCGTTTAGCCGTGAAGAAGTAACAAACATACACACTCACATACTCACAAACTTTCGCCTTTATAATATTAGTAAGTATAAGTATAAGTATCTATGATTAGAGTGACTAGAAGCAACGATCAAAAATCAGTTGATTAGCCGGCGTCACTTAATGCGTCAGTTTTACTTTACAGCATAGATTTTACATAAGTCAATCGCACTACGTAGTTGCATAATTAATTGTTCGTCAATATTCACGGTGGCAAATAAAATAATAGAACAATTTATTGAACAAATCCCAGGGTCAAGTATGTCACCTCAAAAGATATTAATTTAATACGAATACTGGCCATTAAACGATTGTGATTCATACATTTACTTAAGCTTAACATTTAAAAGAAGTGATAAGAAAAAAAAAACATCCCATTAACATAACCTGTGTTAGACAAAACCGAATTATTGCATCTTGTTCAATCAAACAAGGTAAAATAGAATTTCTAAACATTCTAGAATTTTCTCTGAATTTAAAAACACATTCTATAAATAAATACCAAGATACATATGTGTTTACATTTTTTTGCCTTTATGAAGTCGGTTCAAAGTTTCTAAAATATTACGGGTTTAGGGATAAAATAATTTGATTCAGTAACTTCTGGTAGGTATGTAGATATGCTGTTTTAGGTACAGCAATTAAGTTTTTTTTTTAAATTATAAGTTCATAATTACGAGAAATCATTTTAGTGACAGTTTAGTACCACTTTAAGGAAGAATAGAAATTAGCTATTATTTACCAAAGTTTTTTATATGTTGCACCTTTTTTTCAACATTGTAATGAAACGTGTGCTGCTACATTTTATTTTATTTACCAGAGGACGATCCACAGAGTCTGTTTGTGCAAAATTTACCTTACTGTGGTGAGTGGACATTAGATAGGCGACCAGTTATAAAAAAGCACTAGCCAGAACCAGAAGTAATACATTTTATAACGAAGAATCAGATAGTGAATTAGCTAACACGTGCCTGCATGCGACTCGCAGAGGACACTTGGTTCCTGTAACCAATGGTCAAGAGTTGTCACTTCACCACTGAATACATATAACACCGCACATGACGTGTAATAGAAAAACAGGGAAGAATAACTGCCTCTGTGGGGCGGTCGGAGTGTGTCCGACTGCTACGCAAGAGGTCGTGAGTTCGTTTCCCACATGGGACACATATTGTTGTTCCGAGTCTGCGTGTACTTTGTGTCCGTGACTTGTATACCGTAAAGTGCGAAGCGATAAAGGGCTTGTACCATACTGCAGGATAGGTCTTTTTTTTTTAATGACATAATTGTGCTTACCTGTAAATAAGTTCGGAAAATGATAAACCTGCTTATTTAAATACTATTAGTACAGTTACCTAAAATCAATTACATGACACGGCACAACAAAAACAAATAAGTTCTAACATCTAAAGATGAGTAATACGGTACCCATCACAATCTATTAGTAAGTGTACCTCTCCATGACTGGTCTCATTAATGGAATTACAATATTTATGGCCCATGAATATATTAAATTGAACAGAACACTCGGTCATGTGGTATTCCTAGTCGAAATGAAACCATAAATAACGTTGTAGGTATGTAATAAAATTGTAGATACAACGAATTGACGCCATATCGTCTGCCTGCGATGATGACACCACTATTTCAATGTGAGACATTTAATTCAGAATAAATTAAAGTAAAACATTATGCAAATTGAAATTACTTCAAAAAAAGCAGTTTGGACGAAGACAAACATTTAGCTTATTATCCACACAATTTTCTGTAAAGGTGATAAATAAATATGAAACTTACAATAAAACGCAAGCTTACATGTATTGCAGGCTCATTGAATACGGAGATATAAATTTAACAATGTCCATTGTATTATAATTTTGGTTGTAAATCAGAATTTTAATGTGTTCCTTTAATTTGCGCCGACCGATTTATTTTTGCGCTAGCGGTGGACGAGACAGCTTTGACAACCGCTGTATTTACTGCCTTGACACATGCAAACTTTATTTTCTGCTTTAATTTATAAGTACTTCGCTTCTATAACAGCCGCCATCTTCATCAACTAAAACATTGTTTATTATAATCATTAAGAAATCTTCATTCTTTTTTATTAGCTCGTTGACTTGATAAGTGTCTCACATTATTTAGACCTACTTGTTAACATTTATGCAAAATGCCGTAATTTAATCTTATGGTCGATCGAAACTTGTTGGAAATATAATAATGGCTTAAATGAGTATAAACGATGAATCAGCAAAAATTGTATAAAATTGATCGTTTGTTGTGGTGTCATTTACTTTGGTAAATTTATTTGGGTATCGATCAACCGTTCTCATTACTCGTTTATAAGAATCGCACACAGAGTAGCCTTGACTCGAGAGGTTGGCTCGCAATTTATTGAACGATGTATCACTCAGGCCTTTCTTTTGACCCAGCCTTTAAAGTGCATGGACATTCATTCATTCTAACAGAAAGTTCTATACATGATAAATTTAACATTTCCGGACTAACTTCAGTAGGTAAGACAGTCGTAGATACTCATTACCTACATATTTTCATGCAATTACTTTTGACAAATTATAAGACGCAAAAAATTGAAACCAGAAGGTGTTCAAGTTTAAACAGCCACTTACTTGGTCGCGAGTAGTTTTTGTATCCCACAACGGAACTGTTTGTAGTCACAAAATTTTTCCTTACAGCCCTCCGCATTAAAGTGATACACGAATGCGTTGACTTTTTGCGCTTCAAGGCTCTTCATCCCAAGGTTTGTTGAAGTGGAACCAGTGGGTTTTTATTTCACGCACGTAGGTAACTGTTTTACTGATGGTTATCGCCAAAAATAACCTTTAATTACCGTGTAGTTTGAGCTGCCCTGACCTTTCACACAGTCACTTGCAGACGCTACCTCCTCATGCATGCGTATGCACAGATTAGACTCGCCAGTTCCTATGTTTATCCTTACATCCACTGATATAATTATCTAATACAAAATCTAATTAACCCCAAACGATACAAATTCGAAGTTATTCGTAACATTACTTACGTTTAGTTATCCAGATCTTAACTTTGGAGTTGAACAGATTATTTTGTTTGTGTGGACTTTATGAATTTGTTATTGTCACTGGTTAGAAATAGCATTTACAATATTTTTGATGACAAATCTAAAAGAATCTTAATCCTGCCTGGCGGTCAGTTCATGAATTATGTCACACATCGATTACAAAACGGAACACAGTATCAATTCAGTGGCGGTCGCCTTTGAACTCCGTCCGATATACCTTACTATATCTCATTATCACCGACTTACATCCTTTCTTTTTTGATACTACTCCTTAAAAGAGTTTACATGTCAGGCTATTCATCTCATTAATGGATTCGTAGCAGGTTTAGTTCTTTCCTTATAGAAATCTTCAACGTCTTCTGAGAATACATTGACGAAAAACAAACTTCTACACACCTAAATTTATTGAAACGCTTAATTAATGGGACTTTGATTGATTTATGAAATTGTTTATTTGACGTAAACATACGTTTTTGTACGGTTATTTATAATACCATAACGTTATTGTGCTAAATTAGGCGCAAAACAATATTGCACAAAATATCGTTAACACCAGGAAGAATCGCCAAAACATTACCTTGTACGAGTAATAAATCTGTCACTCGGCACATATCAGAGATCTTCATCGATAAAGAGCCAATAAAACGCATCTAATTAATGATTGTTCAAACATAAAAAAGCCGCCTCAACACTTCCGACATCTATATTTATGTACTTTTGAACGATTAAATAATTTGCGGCAAAACTTTAAACTTTTGCTTTTTGTCTTAACAAAAACACATGCGTCTTAATTTATCTTTTCAATCAATCAACGAATGCTATTTACTGTTTTTTTAATGTCTCGTTATCTATTCATGTTAGCGTTTCCTACATCGTCTTCAGATTTGGACATAACAAGTGTTTGTTTATGTGGACTTCGTAAATAAAACTGAAGGAGATCGAAAACACAAAAACCGTATGATTGGTTCGATGCGTACAATTACGTCTGGGTACATAAATCCTTTTCTGGTATTTTATTAAGATTCTTACAGCATTGCCGTATTCTGTGTAGGTATTCAAACATACAGGACATACGTATGCACGTGCCTACACGTGCTTGAAGACGATGCACATGCAAATAAAAGACAAAGGACTGCTGCGGAATATTTGTGATTCGAAATACAACTTCGTGGCTACGGTATTGTATTACAAAGGTAATAAATATAATTATTATGAAACCTTTGCGAATCAAGATATTATTGATTCAGTACTTATATGTCTGTATTTAAATTTCAGATAGACTGGTCATATTAAAACCTTTCTTGAAATTATAGAAATCAATTATCCCTTAAATAGAACGGTTGATTGTTCCGTCCTGACGTCAATCTCGTATGATTTATCACTATAAAATCAATTAGGTATGCTACGAAATATTACTATATAGGGTAGGCCATCTAACACTGATGTAGTTATGATGATTATTTATAATGTTCTATGAATCCAATCAGATTTAACAATAAAAAGGATTTACCACAGCTTTGCGTAGTATTATGTTTTGACTTCCAAAACTTTGCCGCTTTAAGCCGATCATAAAATTTTACACACTCTGAATCTAAAAATAATATTTATTATAGTTGTTACATATCATCCTACTTGTTTCTCATTCATATGCGAAGTGGTCCACGCCCGCTACAACATGACTGTTAAGGCAATAAGCTAAAGTATCATCTTGTGAGTCCACACACCTATTTTAGCGTACACGTAGATAACCGATTTTATTGTAAATTATATATTTAAATAAGACATGAGTCACATTCGTGACATCATTTACTGTTTTACTTAATGTCCACAAAATGTTAAAATGTAGAAGAAATATTGAATTGCGCTTGAACCGCCTGACCTGATACTAGGCATGTCGTTTTTTAAGTAGTTTATTAATATGACTCACTTTTATTTCTTCTTTCATAAAAACTATATCTTCAATGCCAATGAGTCAGATCAAAAACTGGCCCTTTTCTTATTTCCTTCCTATACATATTAATATAATTGTCATAAGTGTAAGTATGTACAGAGAACTTAAAAACATGAAAGCTTAATTATTTTTCAATGGCTACTAAAAAACTAAAGTATTTTTTCAACAAAAAGTATTTGTTTATAAGTTAAAGATTGATTTCTAAAACATTTTTACAGTTCCGACATCTTTAAAAAATATGATTAGGTAATTAATTTAATATCTTTTTTTATTCGAAACACTAATTATTTAATTGTATTTTAAATTATCATCGCGGAATAAAAACATCAATTTAATAAAAACTTTGACAGTTGAATCACTGATTGTGCCCTAATGATTGATCATTGATCGAATTTACATTAATTAAAGATACGCAATTTAGACTCTTTAATGTGCATGTAAATTATATTTATTGAAGAAAAAAAACTTCAAATACGTACGTATAAAGACAACAAATGACCGACATTTAGTATTATGAAATGTGGGAACATTTCAACAACGATCGCTTTTAGGTTGTTTTGAAAAAAAAAAAAAATTACATTTGACAAACTCATGAAAATAATTTAGGCATACGCTTTGTTTATATAATGTCTAGATGGAGCATTCCCTCAGTAAGCCTATAAAAAATAAAGCTACTATTTTTGACGTTTGACACTCGTTGAAAATGGCGTGCTAGAATATGAGTCTTCTTACCTCTCAAAAAGTACGTCCACTTGACCGTACTTTTTGACAGTTCATTGCTTCAATTTTAGATGCCGGATTAGGAATCTAGACATTATATAATCGAAGGGCATACGTAAATAAGTAAGTTCTAGGGACGTATAGGTATTTAGATCATTTCAAAATGTAAATATATAATAATATTAAAAAGCTGAAGAGTTTGTTTGTTTGAACGCGGTAATCTCAGGAACTACTGAATTGACCGAATTAAAAACTTTTTTTACTGTTGGATAGCCTATTTATCAAGGAAGGCTATAGGTTATATACCATCATGCTACGACTAATAGGAGCGGAGCAGCAATGAGAAATGTTGCAAAATATAGGATATCCGTTATACAAATTCATCATCAAATATCAATCCATAATTTAATGGCGTGGCGGGAGTGTGTCCGACTGAGACGCAAGAGGTCGTGGTTTCGATTCCCACACGGGACACCACTTTTTGTGGTCCATAAATTGTTGTTCCAAGTCTGGGTGTACTTTGTGTACGTGACTTGTATGTTTGTAAAGTCCCCCGCAATTCAGAACTACTATGGAGGTCATCTTTGGTTTACATTAACTCTTTTTCCTCTTAGCCAATAATATCGTTTATATCCTACGTTAATTGGGCCATTATATAGGTGACATTTGACACCATTTCCAGTAAATTTTGGCATCATCAGTTGGTTTTTTATCAATGTTATCTACTTCACATGAACATCTTATCCTTAAGTTACATTAACCTAATACGTAAGTCGCCTTACATTTGCATATACTTACACTAGCTCAGAACAAATATCTACAGCCAGCATAGTCATGGAACTTCAAATTAGATTAAAATAGACACCATAGAATTGAGGAGCTTAGATGATTTGAAATATTACTTTTATTAAGCGACTTATGTAGCTGACTGTACATTGGTTGATAGGTAATGATGACGTCAAAAATGACCCGAAATAGTGTCAATTGTCAATTATTCAATTGACACAGTAATAATATGTCAATTCAGATACCCTGAAACGACTTGGCTGTAACGATCTACTATGAAGTCATATCCAAATATTACAAAAAAGCGATGTTGTAGCACTAGTTCGAATCTGTGACTTCATGATTTGCTAACAAATATTATGTGTGTATTGATGACTCTTTTACGGGCTTGCCGCGAAAACGGATAAAATAACGCGATTTAAGACCCTGATGAGTATGAAGATTTTTATTTCAACTTAAGCTTTCGTAGAGCTGAAAATTGCATGTCTATCCGTACTTCTGTTTATGTTATTTGTGACGTCATTGTCTTTGTACTTCTTTCTTTTTTTACAGTAACACAAGATGTTAGTAGCGGGGCCTTTAATTGCGCTAGTTCTATTAAAATCGTGAAAAAATCTTGTCACATATTATGTTATTTATTAAAATAAATAATAAATTAAGTGACACACAGGGTTGTTTATCAGGAAAAAAATATATTTATTACTTAGGTATCTACTATCAATTCCTATTACATTTCTAAGTTGAACTGTTTATGTCTAAATCAGTTTAATTCTTGGGATATAAAAGCATAAGTGACGAGCGGTGGCGACAAGCGACAGCGATAAGGGACTTTGTATTTGCATTGTATTGTTTGTTATCGCCATTAGCTGCTGATTGCCGTCTGAAAGAAAAACAAACAAACCCTATTACAAACTATACAACGTTATTCTTGGTAAAGTGTAAACCTGAAAGTACCTAGTTTACTCAGAATCAGTAACACAATCCAATGGGATAGTATTTTACAATTAAAAATTATGTTAATTTACGACGATATTCTTGGTGTAGTGCAAACCTGAAAGTACTTTGTTTGCTCAGAATGCGTAACACAATCCAATGGGATAGTATTTGGACCATGTTATATTTTACAATTAATAAAATTAATTTAAAAAAAAAATATGTTAATTTACAACGATATTCTTGGTGTAGTGCAAACCTGAAAGTACCTAGTTTGCTCAGAATCAGTAACACAATCCAATGGGATAGTATTTGGACCATTTTATATTTTACAATTAATAAATTATATTAATTTACATCGTTATTCTTAGTGTAGTACAAACCTGAAAGTTCTTTGTTTGCTTAGAATCAGTAACGCAATCCAATGGGATAGTTTTTGGACCACGTAAAATTTTACAATTAATAAATTATACATTATTTAATCCATTAAATAATCATTTTAATAATCCAAATCTTGTCAAGTATGTGGTGAGAAATGTAATCATTTACTTATTTTCAAAAACAACTATGAATTACGTACTATGCGATGCAAAAAGAATGATACTGCGATGAACATTAGATAACTTTAATAGCTTAAAAATTAAATATTTAAACTTAAACACTACTTTAAACTTTACTTTAACTATTATTTTCATTTCTTTTTTAATATAATTTCTTAAAATTAAAATCTTGTAGAGGTGTCCGAGCTTTGCACTATATGAAATAACCTTGCATAGACTACATACCTTAACCTAAATCATTGCCAATATCATGGTTAATCAAAACTTAAGTACATTCAAACGATGAGAGAAAAAAATAATATTTACAAAATTTCTTCAAAAAATTATTTGAACAACAGATTTTTTTTTATATAGATAATACGTAAGCATGTCTGCGGTAGGTGCCGGTTCGACAGATAACTGAACAAGAAATATTGAAGGTTAACAAGGTGCTAAAGTAAACGCTATTCCGAACACTCATAAAAAATTAACGATCGAAAATTTTAAACTTGTCAAATGCAATGAAAAATATCGTGAAGCTGATGAGTCGCTATACTTATTTACCTGTAATATGTACTTACTTTTACTCAATAAAATAAATTAGTACTTACAAAAAGCTTTAATAAGATACTATTATTACAGCTATTACTGTAGCTATTTAGTTATTATACAGATTTTTGACTTGTGGTCCTACCAATTTTGTCTTGCGGTTACTAGTAGTCCCACTAATCTTAAACCCCAGATTAGTGGGACATTAAAGCAGAGTTCATGGTCCCACTAGTGGGACCATTGGTTATAAGCAATTGTGTAAAATAGAAATTTGATCGAACTTAAACCGCTATGGTCTAAATTATCACACTAATATTATAAAAGCGAAAGTTTGTGAGTATGTGAGTGTGTATGTTTGTTACTTCTTCACGTCTAAACGGCTGGAGCGATTTTAATAAAATTTGGTATGGAGTTAACTGACACCCTGGATTAACACATAGGCTAAAAAACCGCGGGTAACACCGCGGGGCACAGCTAGTATTATAAAAGCGAAAGTTTGTGAGTATGTGAGTGTGTATGTTTATTACTTCTTCACGTTTAAACGCTTGGAGCGATTTTAATAAAATTTGGTATGGAGTTAGCTGACATCCTGGATTAACACATAGGCTAATAAACCGCGGGTAACACCGCGGGGCACACCTAGTGTTATATATATTAGAATATAACACTAGCTGCCAATATCTGTTCAAAAGGGTTTCCAGATTTCCTGTGATTTGTAAACACAGGAAATCTGGAACACAGTGTCAGAAGGTATACGATACGAATAAAAAAACTTTCAATAAAAATAAGAAAAATATAAATTGTATCATTTAGATACCATTCTTAATGACAATCAAATAAAAATACTTTTAACTTGGTGATACCTATTGTGAATCACATTACCAATACCTATTTATTTTCTTATATAATATTAGCACGTAATATGATGTTTCAATTATAAAATTTAGAAATTAAAAATAATATTTGGAGTGACGAAATGTCATTATGGGAGCTTATTCGATAAAGTTAATATAAAAATATTTATTGCCTTCTGCTTTATTGTTACTGCATTAAGTGTTACATAATAAATAATTAAAAACGATGAGTAATACTTTATTTTTGACTGACTGCCTCTGTGGCGCGGTGGGAGTGTGTCCGACTGTTACACAAGAGGACGTGGGTTCGATTTCCACGCAGGGTAAAACTTTGTGTGATGAGCAAGATGGTTTATTCTGTGTCTGGGTGTTATTTTTCTATATTAAGTATGTATTTAGAAATATATAAGTATAATTATCAGTTGTCTGGTTACCATAGTACAAGATCGGCTTAGTTTGGGATCAGATAGCGTTATGTGAGTTGTCCCAAGATATTATTATTATTTACCTATAATAAAAAAAACTTAAACGCTTTTTTGATAAGATAAAACACGCTGCACTTATCTATGCCTAAGAAAAATATAAATTGGGCAAGAGCATGGACCATGTTCAGTCTAGGGTTCCCCAGTGTTACTACAAAGAAATGCACTACATTATGAAAAAATACGCTTTGAAAAAGTGCACCAATAAAGTGGCGTATGTTTATGGCAATTACGCCCTTTTGTTAACGCAGTTTTTCGGCAATAATTTAAAAACGATATATGCGATCATGTTGAAAAACTGTTAGTTGAAAGTATTTATTAAGCGTTGGGATTTTTTCATATTTTTTGGCTTTATGATTTTGAAGTAAAAGGGAGAGGAGGGCACAATTTTCACAATTTTCGAGGCGCTTATTTCCGAAAATATTCATTTATTCAAATAAGTTTTTTAAAAACCTTACTATGTTTTGCGACAGACCTATTAAATAAAAAAATATTGTTTTCATATGTTCTGTTACATGTATGGAGTGTTCACCCTAGAAATATTATTTTTCGTTATTTACCAATGGAACTAAGTAGCGGCTTTTACAAGACACCTAAACTCTAAATTTCATCCATATACATTGTGTAGTTTTTGAGTAAAACGCCTGAGACATACAGACGGACAGACAGACATACAGACGGATAGTCATGACGAAACTTATAAGGGTCTTTTTTGCCATTTGACTACGGAAAAGCCTGTGAATATGAAATACCCAAGCTTAAGTTTTCCTGTTTAACATCGCTAATAATCGTAAGAATCTTTTAACTTTTAAATACCCACCGTACTATTAGGGGTATCGTTACGGTAGGAAGGAAGTGATACGGTGGGAAGATGACATCAAAAAAGTTGCTGGTCCTTTGTGGAGAAGAACAACATACAATAGATCAAAATGGAAAAATCTGGAGGAGGCCTATGTCAAAAGACAAGCAAACACAGAGAAAGAAGGTGGAAATAATAGTTAAAATATTTATTTAAAACATTTAAGTTAGGATAGTTAGTAAGTACCTAATGTTTAAACTACTTGTTTGCAATAAAGGCTGCATTCACGGTTTATCAGTGCCTACAAAATAAAATGTGTCACGATAAGCCTTATAGAAGTGCTACTTAGATCTTGTAACCTTTAAAAACTGGTGTAGAGAGCTGACGCGATAACGACTGGCGCCGATAGCTTATTATTATTATTAAAAAGACAAAATGGCACATTAATATTTAAATTAACGCCGACTTTGCTCGGAGTGATTTGGCGTTACATGTTGCCACTCTGTCTGCACCATCGGTAGACAAATTTACATAAATATCGTGGCCCCAACGTGATCGCCCAATATTTTATTAACATGAATCGTAAATTTCCAACGACAAATAAAAAGAAGACATGACGTTATGGCCACCTGACCATTATAATCTGAGATCATGAGATAAATATCACCAAGAGATTTATTTCTCGCCATCTCTACGATTAATCGAGAAATATTAATTAGCCCCATTCAGAGGTCAACAATCTTTTTATCACTATCAGACGTGTTGAAATGGTCACCGGTGAAAGTATTACATTGTAGGTATATAAGAATGAGTTTAAGTAGTAACTAAAACCTGAAAATGGGTAGTCTTTATTAAGTTTTTAATTGCTGATGTAATGCTACCAATATAATAAAATATAATAAAGCGGCGGTAGCCTAATGGCTAAGGCATCGGTGTCGCAATCGTGAGGTCGTGGTTTCGAATCCTGCCCATTATGTTACCGACGTAAACCCACTCCTAACACAAGCCATTGAGCTTAGTTAAAGGGGTTAACAGGATTGCTAGTAATGTGATGACGAGACAATCCCACATTGCTAGTGAACTTTAAAAATATATATATATATATATATATATATATATATCTATATATAGTAAAAAAGCTACATGATGGTGTTTAGTATTTTATTATTCAGGTATTGTGTATAATTTGTCACCTCAGTAGTATAAACAGCTGAGTTGATAGACGATGATATTTTCTAGTTTTGAAAAAACCTTGAACCCGGATGGAGGATAAAAGGCTAATTTTGATACAGAAAAAATGTAAAAATATAACCTAATCTAACCAGATTTGAAATCAGGTCTGAAATCTTGTTTCTAAAGTATTTTTGGAAATAATTCCTAAATAAGAATGAGAATTTTCAAAGTACCAGAAACCAAAATATAAATCGTCTTTATTAAAATTTTCATAGTAGGAAATTATATTCAAACTAATATTATAAAAGATTTGTATGATTGTATTTTTGTGTGTGTATGTATGTTTATAATAAATTAACTCAAATACTACTGGACCGATTTAAAAAATTATTTCACCGTTGGGAAGCTACACTAACCCCGGGTGTCATAGACTATTTGTTATTCCTGTATTCCCACGGGAACGAGAACTACGCGAATAAAACCACAAGGCATCCGCTAGTAAAAGATAAAAATGCTAAGTTGGTGTTTATTATTCAGACCGTACTGTATATATAATTTGTCACCTCAGTAGTTTAAACAGCTGAGTCGATTGAAGACGATATTTTCTAGTTTTGAAAAACCTTGAACCCGGATGGAGGATAAAAGGCTAATTTTGACACCGATAAAATGTAAAAATATACCTAATAATAACCAAATCCAACCAGATTTGAAATCAAGTCTGAAATCTTGTTTCCAAAGTATTTTTGGAAATATTTATTTTTATATTATTTAACGTTGTCACGCTCACCAGATTAAATAAAGAAAAACGTGGTATAATAACGAGGGGTGTCAGGGTAGTGGCCCTGAAACAACTTAATCGGAATGGCAATCACATCACATCTGATTCTTTTGACTATAATCAGATGTGATGTGAGGAATGATTGCAGATAGTCAAAAAAAAAAACTATAATTGACTGTTCCATCTACTTCCCTCGCCGATCAACGGCCTGCGTCATAAACCCTTTGTAATAATATCAAGACATTAATGTCCAATAAAATCACATACAATAATAATCTTGGCAAATATTTTGATCGTATACGCATCAGGGAAGGAAGATAATGTACAATGATAGCCAAATGTGTTTATTATCTTTCGTTGGTGACGGTATCGGCTTACGCACTTGAGTTCGGCTTACGTAGACATCACATCCAATGATGTTTTAAGTTAAAAAGTACATAAACAACATTCGATCTTTAAAAACGGCAATATTATGCACACATAGATCCATATACTAATATTATAAATGTGAAAGTAACTCTGTCTGTCTGTCTGTCTGTCTGTCTGTCTGTTACGCTTTCACGCTCAAACAGCTAAACCGATTTAGATGAAATTTGGTATGGAGATAGTTTGAGTCCCGGGGAAGGACATAGGATAGTTTTTATCGCGATAACCGACATCCACGCGGGCGGAGCCGCGGGCGAAAGCTAGTAACCTATATATTGCATGTCACACTATTATAAAAAGAAGTCGTAAAAGAAGGAAAGCATGATTTAATTATCGCGAGTGAAAAAGAGAAAAATGTAATCCGCTGCTTTCATCTGTTGACGACGGCGATGCGACACTGACATATAAAAACTAAGTCAATTGTATAGTATTTAAGGTGCCGCTTTCTGAGCGCTTGTAACCTATCTACACCTTTTTAATTAAAACATCATTGATCACATCAATTTACTTTTGAGTCATATTTGCCAAAACTGTGGATGACATTCGAAGTAACATGTAAAATTTTGCTTTTAATAAATAGTTATAGACTAGCTGTCCCGCGCAACTTCGTCTGCGTAAACTTTCCCCGTTTTGGCAATATTTCTCATCGCTGCTCCGCTCCTAGTTGTCGTATCGTGATGTTATATAGCCTTCCTCGATAAATTAGCTATCCAACAGTGAAAGATTTTTTCAATTTGGATCAGTAGTTCCTGAGATTACCGCATTCAAACAAACAAACTCTTCAGCTTTATAATACTAAATAGATTAAGTCTAGAAAAAGTAGATAATATAAAGTTTAAGTAGCATTTTTTAAGTAAATTGTTATATTTATAATTATAAGGGTAGCAAGCTTTTACATCCACTTTTCCCACATTATTCGATTTTAACCGTATGATAAATTCTGATGTACCTATCTTTAAACTAGATTACTGTAATCATTCATATAAATACGTTTAGTAGTTTCGGGTAAAAGAGCAATAAACATACAAATTATCACAAACTTTTTTTTTATAATTTTATTATTAATATCAGTAGGATTTGTGCGGACTTGGTCGTAAATAAACACTATCTTATGTACTATTACTTTCAATTTAAGATGTCAAATATCTCGTGGTTTTCATTTGGATGCTCCGTTACATTGCAATACATTGTCGAAGTCATTATGCAGTTTTATGAAGTGTTTATAATATTGTAATTTAATTTTCCAGGATTTAAATAATAAACAATAAAAAGCAGAATCTATAATTTGGGAAAACAGAAAAACGACAAAACGCACGAATAAATATATAAAATTAATATAAAATAATTTTCTACCCCAATTTCAGTTTTTTTTTATAACTTAAAATTTTCGTTTATTTAATTCTCTAGCCTTAAAATATTGTATGGTGCCAGGAGTATAAGTTTGTTGAAAAAAATGTATTAGTATGCATTGCCCCCACTAGAAATATTTATTTTTGTTATAGAACTATCGAACTAAGTAGCGGCTTAAGTATACAAGACACCTATACCTACTCTAAATTTCATCCCTATATATTGTGTAGTTTTAAGTAAAAATACGAACAAACATGACGAAACTATAAGGGTTCCGTTTTGCCATTTTGGTTACGGAACCCTAAAAAGGCTTAACTAAGTTTTGGTTTAGTAGGGTGTGTACCTGTATGAATCGTATTAGATATATTATATTAATTGTACCGACTTAATTTACTGACACTAAAAGCAAATTTAGTAGACTAAATTAATAAATATAATAAACAATATGGCTCTACTAATTTCGCAACCAAATAGATAAAACAAATGAAAAAAAAATAGGCGATAAAAACTTAAGACCACTCTTTTGGATTTGCCAATTATTGTAATATTATTTACCTACTTACACATATCTAGTGGGATATTGCTACTAATCGTTCAGTCGTTAATTTTCTATTAAAATGCTTAGAATATCTAAAGCCGTAGCGTTTCATATAATTAGTAATTCAGTTATAAATTATAAGAATTAGAATAAAATGACTGATGTAATAGACTCAGCGGCTCCTACCTGTCGCAGAGACTAAACGTCGACCGAATGACTTTTGGCTTTTTGGCCGTAACGGCACATTCAGGTTGCATTTAAATTAACAGGTTATTTATTTATTTATATTATTCTTTATTATTCTCGTTAAATAATAAAAACAGAAACATAAATCGTTATCTATGTTATAGTTTTCGTTGATTATTTTATGTTAGGTACTATTAAATTCTAAAGTATTGTAATAAAATATAAAACGTACTATTTTTAACTCGTTTTAATGGCACGTGTTTCAAAAAATTTGCATTAAAAATGCATGATAGAAACGATGAAACTAGGAATGATACAATTTTGATCTAAATGTGTGAATATTAAAATCTTATTAAGTTATTATGTATGTAGTCTTGGCACGAGACGTAGACGGTTGTATCTTTATATATATATTTCTTGTGTGCGTGTGTATGTCACTAAACTCCTCCTAGACGGCTAGACCGATTTTGTAATTTTTTTTTCGAGGATGGTTTAGATTCACAATTGAACCTGTATTACAAAGAAAAAAAGAGTCGAGACGAAGTTCGCCGGGACAGCTAGTATATAGAGCTACCTAAATACATGACCTATATTAATTTATAATGTTAGATTGTTTTGATCACTAATTAATCACCTTCAACTTGATTTTAAAAAAATTCTCCATAGTTATATTGTAAGACTTAATAGTAAGATTGTAACTCCGTAGTAAGTAAAATATAATTTAATAATAGCCCAATTTTTGTGGCCATATAGATAAAATAATTATTCAAGACACGATGCCGCATGAAAAGCAATGGCTTATAATTTCAGCCAGCACTAAACAATAGAGTTGTAAAATCTACATAAACAGTGGTAGTAACATAATATTGTCTATTAAGCATGCCTTTACTACTAACGTGTCCTTTACTATTTCATTGGGCACTATTTGTAGAGCATTGACCCTGTTTATAGAGAGGAAAGTCAAAAAATGCAAGTACTGATTGGCAAAAAGGCAGATTTTTTTAGATTACTTTACATTACTGGAGTAAAGAAATAAGTCTTTGGTCAATCTTAGCCAAACGCTAAGGAATTAAGCTAACTGACCAAAGGGTTGTTTTCGACTGCCTCTGTGGCGCAGTGGGAGTGTTTCCGACTGCTACGCAAGAGGTCGTGGGTTCGATCCCCACCCAGGATAAAACTTTGTGTGATGAGCACGATGGTTTATTCTGTGTCTGGGTGTTATTTATCTATAATATGTATGTATTTAGAAATATATAAGTATGTTTATCAGTTGTCTGGTTTCCATTGTACAAGCTCTGCTTAGTTTGGGATCAGATAGCGTTGTGTGAGTTGTCCCAAGATATTATTATTATTATTATTAATTGGTTGGTTTATCAAAAATCAAGTTAAATATTTAACGTTAGTAGCTTTACTGCAATTGCCAACCCACTCGTCAATCGTGGTAATTATGGCAATTACCTCCAGAACAATAAATAGGTTCTACTGGGGAGACCCATTGCCAGCAGTGGGATATCATTTAGATCGCATTCAATTTAGATCACGGTTAAACAAATAGAGAAACCAAATTCTTACCAAACTTGTCACTAAATAGTTAATAGTTCTTTATGATTCACAAAACATTGACACAAAGGGTTGTTGGTCTTTGTTTAGAATCTATTTCTTCGGTTACATCGGTGCAATATGCGTCATTCCTACATGCATTCACCGCAAGAATTCTATTAGCACACAATGGTGTGTTAACATTCTCACCTGTCTGTCATGATTAAATCAGGAGAACATCTATTTTTTTAAGAATTTTCCCACTTTTTTACATTTCTTGTTGCAGAACGAAAATAGCACCCACATAGTTTGATTGAAGAACGATGAATCAGCTTTTATCACCGCCTTTTTGGGATTGCTCTTTGGCGATTAAATAATTATTATCTGATGAACTTGTTTCTCTTTTTTTTTCTGTGTATAAATAGAGGAGTAAAGCATGAGATACGCTGTCTTTTAAACTTTTTAATGCCACCCTCAAAGAAGTACCTATTTATGACCCTAGAATATAAATAGACCAACAAAGGAATAGATGTTGGCCAGAAAAAGTTGACAAATCTCCGTTTCGCTTATGGTATTATGTTATTTTCTTCGTAGGCTTTTCAAATAGGTGAGATGATTGAAGATTTTCGTAAAGCAAACCTCGAGATTGGACTTCACATGAACATGTCAAAGACCAAACTATGATCAACAGCATCCAAAAGAGATTGTATGTAGACAATGTAGAGATCGCATATGTCGAGAAATATATTTACTTAGGTCAATTAGTATCGTTCCAGGCGAGGCCAGACAAAGAAATTGCTCGGCACATTGAAAACGCCTAGTAAATTTACTGGGCTATGAAGAATTTGATAAAGGTCGACCTTCTATGCCACAAGCGAGGGTATATGGGCATGTGCGTTCTACCTGTCCTCACGAATGGTGCACAGAGTTGATCTTAAGTTGCCGAGCAGAGGTTCTTATCCTTAGCATGAGAATAATGGACCACGAACACAATGGTGCGCTCAACAACGCAAATAAATAATAGATGTCACGGAAAAGCCGTCAAACTGAAGTGGGATTGGGACATGTTAAGCGATGTTGCGGCAGACCCAGGCGAAAATGGAGAGACGTAATATATTCCTACCAAAAATACTCCCACCTTTAACTCAAAATAAAGAGAAGTCACCACTTTTCTTTCTTTTCGGAAGAGAGGGAGGCCTTTGTCCTACAGTGGGACAACTCAGACTGAAAAAAAGTACTATAATTGTTGTTTGTGAAACTGTTATAAACAGACAATTCAATTATTTTTTTATGGTGTAGATAATAAAAGAATTGAATTGTATGATAGATAAATAAAAAAGTCATGAGTTTCATAAGCAATATGCAATCCTTAATACGAAGATAAACGCGGTCATGCATTACACCTACCTCTATACATTTATCTCACACCTGCTATAATATTGCTTGGTTGGTTATCAAAATCATGCAACCCGCTTTAGAATTAATAATTTTGAGATTTTCATAATTTTCGATTAATACGAAGGAATCATCATCATCTACCATTTATCATTCGTCATTATGTCAATGCTTTTGAACATGAATGAACGCACAGGAAATAAACATCACGTAGTCAAAAATGACTACCGATTACTAAAGTAAATAACAAAATGGAAAATACGAAATGGAATTATTTTGTTTTGTGACCTGTTTCAAGCAAGCTTTTCTAACTAAATGTAAGTTTATGATTAGATACCAAGAATCACTATTAATCAGCTAATCTACATATTGAGGTCTTATCTAATCGTTATATTCTAAGAAAAAATATATGGGCTATAAAATAATGGCGTGATGTTTACTAACAACGGCCAAATTAAAACATTTTTATAAGCTAATACCTACTGTACGTGACGGAAACCATATAGGTAGATAGAAATAATGATTAAAGGTAAAGACAAACTGGAGTGTTTTTGTGCAGACTTGTTCCACGTACACAACGCATATTTACGTCAGACTCATTTGTCATTTCTTCAGGTGTTGTAGTGTTGGTCTAGTACTGGTCTTACGCATAAGATGGCGTATAATATCCTCTCCACCTTCCCACGCCGATCTGGATTCTAACGTTGAGCGAGACGCGTGTGATAGCGTTGCGTATGATAGTATGTTTCTGATCCAACTGCTTTCATATAAATTCAGTGTAGATGTCATAATGCGTTGCATACGTAGGCTCAGTTTGTGAGTCAAGAGTCGGGCTTGCCGCGAAAATGAAAAAAAAGTTCGTGAATAAGGACCCTGGTGTTCAAAATGTGGAGTGGTACACATCTGGAAATGTACTAAATTGTTCCTTTGGCCACCAATTTATGTCAAACTGTTTCATAAAGAAAACCATACTACCCGAATATATGTCAAATAAATTGTATTTCAAGTGCCTCGGATATATTTTGGTCCCAATATTACATTTGCAGTGTGTAGATAATGGATATGTTACGAATTTATATTGATGTTATTACAAATATGAACATTGGAATCAATGAAAGGCATTGAAGAATCTGCAGTGAAGGGTAAATTTATTAATTTGGTTGACTCAGTGGTAAACGATTTTACAATTTAGAGTTAATTATAGTTTTTTATAAGTATTACTAAGGGATACTCGACGTGTGCCGACCAATGAAATAAGCGTAGTCACTTGCCTATTTATTAACTTTTAATTATTGTTTTAGTGTTCCAAATCCGTATTCGCATTATTGCCTATCTAATGAAACCGTTTTAAGGCAGAAATGACATTTATTAGTATGAATCTTATTAACAAACCTATTGTGTTATATCAGCAACAGTTTTAAAAATAAAGGATTTATATTCTGCTCAATACAAAGAATTATTTTAAAAATATATAATAGACACGTGCTCCTTGGTAAATCCTTGTTCCATCATTTTCTAGACCCCTTCAGATTCCATCCAAAGAAAATGTGTTCTGTTGGTCTGGTGGTTAGTAACCGAAACTGCTAAGCGAGAGGTCGCAGGGCCGGTTCCCGATTAGGATACATTTTTGTGTATACTGGGTCACGATTATTTATTCGGAGCCAGGATGTAATTTATCCATAAGTATGATATACTTTCTAGAAATAATAATGTTTATCAGCTGTCTGGTTACCTGGTGATTGAGAGGTGATCATATAAAAAAAGTCTTCATTGGTGTGAAAGATAAAATACAAAAACGTAGATATAATGTTACCCAAAGTGAATCAAAAATCAATAACCAAAACTTTGACATTTTAAAGTAATTTTTATAGGCATTTCTTGCCAAAGACTTTACAAATACAATAATTGCATTTTTGAAAGATAGAATTATTGTATTTGACATTTTAAACCACATTTTTAAGTAATACATAAAAAAAGAAATATTGCTCCAATTAACTTAATCGAACGATACCCAAATAAAGGTGTTCTTGAAACTAATATAATTTTTTGCGACATGTATCCCTAAGTCCGCTTATCAACAAGATCTTAAAAAGCCACAGGTGTCGATACGGAACAGAGATTAATGAGAACATTAGTTTTATAGATTAATTGAAACAGGACATCTGTGATTAATTTCCATAAACAGATGGAAGTTTTCCCACAAGCATGAAATTAACATGTCTAAAGTTCTTATTAAACGACTACTTCAAAAAAAGGAGTGTATTGTTTTCAAGGTGTATGTTTATGACTTTCTTTATTTCCTCCCGGTGCATAATGTCACGTTCGCAAAATGTCACGTTCGAATAACTTCTAAACACCTAAAGAAGCAGGCGCAGATCAAGCATAGTGGGCAAGCCCACTACTCCAAATGGTTTGATTGGCTAATGTTACGAGAATTATATTAAAATTTTCAAGACATTTTTTTAAAGAATTAAAAGAAACCATGTATGAATTGGTACTCATTACATACCAGCAGGTGCAATACGTTTTCAAGCTATAAAAGATTTATCAAAATCTCATCTTTCGGCTTTCGGCTGCCGTGCCCACGACTTTATTTGTGAGCTAGATCCGCACCTGAGTAGAAATATCTAAATTAATGTTAGAATCGTTACCGAGTGAAAACTTACCATAAGTTGTTAAAAAAAATGAAAACTATTGGTTACCTATAAACGACTAGCATGAAAAATATTTTCTCTTTTGTAGAAGTAATTTAGATTTGGTTGAACGACTGTGATAGCAATTTCACCCACTGCCCAGACAGATCCTTTAACAAAACCACATAAACAACCTTTGTTAAATAATTAATAAACGTATTTCATTCAATAATTTTAAAAATGACACTAATCGTTCTTACGAAAGTGATGATAATACTGATAGTGATCGTGATGATAATGACCATGACGCAAAAGAGCATTCATGATGCTAAGTTTTGTTTGTAGTTTTTAGGAAATCCGTAAAACATATTTATAAATTTCTACAATTTGGTGAAAAATTATCCAATACCAATCACCTTTATTAGTTTGTAGAAAAGTGTTGACAGGATATTAATTTAATGACCCAATTTATTATTTGTTACATATAAACGACGTTGGAGCAATTAAGCTATAAATCGTGATGTTGGTCGACAAAATTAATAACAAGAGCCTTGTTCAGTTGGTTCAGCATCATAAAATTGTATAAAAGGTTGTTGAACTTTTGGTTTCTCTTAGATTTCAAAGTATGAAACTGAATTTACTTAATGATGTACTTAAATAGATCCACTATCTAAAACAATCTATTCTTCTGACTAAACTAAGGTAGTATGAAAATCATAGATTTTTTTTTGAAGAATTGTGTTTATAAGATCATAATACGACCAGTTTTGATATAAGGCTGTAAAACCAGGACTGTCACGCAACGACATGTCCATGCCATTCAGAAATGAAAGTCTGAATAAGAACAGGAACCTGTATGTGAGAGGAAGCCTGGGAGATAACGATATAGCGGAGAAGCTACAAGACAGCAGAATGAGATGATATGGACACGTCAAAAGAAGACCTCACGATTACATCGGCAACAGGGTACTCGAATTATCTGTTCCTGGACCAAGATCCAGGGGCAGACCTAAATCCACCTAGACAGCAATAGTGCACAGGGACACGAAGACATGCAATGTTTCTGATGACATTGTCAGGGACCGGGCAAAGTGGAGTAAGAACACGAAGAGGGCTGACCCCACCACCATGTGGGATAAATAGTCAGAAAGAGTGAGGGAAAAGAGAGACAAAATTAGATATTTTATTTTGACAATGATATTTTATTGACAAATAATTGTAACATTTTTGATGTATGATTTATTCCAGACATGTTTTGTTGCTGCATTCATTTTGTCGCATTTGGTTTGATTTTCTACTTGATCTTGAAACAGTGCATCTTAAGCCTTTGCTTCAGTTTTTCTCTAGTGCTCAGTGGATAGGTTGTATTTATTTAAATTCGGCTAAAGAATAGTACCATCCCGCCTCTTCCCGTGGGTGTCGTCAAGGCGATTAAAGGATTTTATACCTTAGACAGCAGCTTCGTCTGCGTATACTCTAAAGGTAACTGCGATCACCAACGCACGTGTGGAGGGCAATATGTTAAGTCCCTCCAACACAAAGGGAGGATCCTCCGACCAGGCGAGGTGATCATGCCTGGCGGGCCGCGGCCCAACGGTTAACGTTGGGAACTTGTATTCAGGATTGGACGCGAGCTGTCAAGAGTCAGTTTATTTATATTATTAAATGTGGTTACCGCCACACACGCGCCAAGTGAGGTAATTACCCCCAGGATCTGTAAATTAGTAGGTTAGGTATACTGGGGAGACCCGTGCTCAAAAGTTGGACATCAGCAGTTCATCAACAGTTTAGTCACGAAATGAACTTACGTTGCTAGTAGCTTCTATAAACTAGGTCTCGATGATGAGGTCATAATAAAATTTGTAAAAGTGGTTTAGGACACATAAAAAAGAAATCACACATATTATATTCTAGACTCCAATGCTCACACTGAGATCACCATTTATTAAAACATCATAAAGACATTTAAGCATCAGATGGATATAAAATAAAAATCAAAATTCAAATTATCCTGTTTTAGTAAAAGAGTAAACGGTGAAAGACCTTCTAAATTAAGCAAATCTCAGAATTTATGACTTTGTGACAGTTCACCTAACGGTTATGGCGGTCAGCCGTATAAACGTGGCGTATCTCTAGATTTGAATTATAAATTATACAACAAACGTCACAAATTCAATGCTAGGCCTATTTGTCTACTTTCGATCGTATTCTGTCTTCGTTTATAATAAGAAATATAATAATAGATTTTTTATTTTCTGTTTAATCTGTTCGTAGCTTTATAAATGATGTCATTTTTTCTACAAGTTTGATATCTATACTAGTATAAGCACACAATTTGTTTTAAAAATGAATTACGTTGCTTTTATCTTGTATAGTAGGAGTATAGAAGGTAAGCTTCATACGAACTTTGCCAGAGAAAGAACGCTGGAATTTCGACACTTAAAACCTTATTCACTTTTTGTCCTTATATTGCTGTCGCTTTGCGTGCGTTTGACATTGAATCATTCAAGCACTAAGGTAATTATGATCTAACTAGCTGTGCCCCGCGGTTTTACCCGTAGTTTATTAGCCTGTGTGTTAATCCCGGGTGTCAGCTAACTCCATACCAAATTTTATTAAAATCGCTCTAGCCGTTTAGTCGTGAAGAAGTAACAATCATACACACTCACATACTCAAACTTTCGCCTTTATAAGTAGTATTTAGTATGATTAGATAAGAAACCGATTTTAACGAAACCATAATTAATACGAATTTTCGTATACATTATGGTTTCGATAAAATCAGTTTATTTATTATTTTAGGAAGTTAAATGGTTTCTACTGATTGCCACCTTGACTCTTGGATTGTGTGTTTTGTTTTAACCTGGTGGGAGTCGGATTGCAAGGCACATGGATTTATATGAGTGTTTTCATTTGAATTTAATTTAATAAAATAGGGACTATGTTAAGGATTACTTCGTCTTAACTCGATGTTTCTGTCGTCCCATATAATTCGGTGCCCAGCCAATCTAAAGAAATATTATTGATAGGTTAAAATTCCATAGTACAAATTAATATTTGGTGATTTTAGCTTATAGCCCAGTCAAGCTTTACAAATAAAAGCCCTAAAAGCACAAAATGTGATGTAAAACTGGATTTTTGGTATACATATGGACCTTTTAGGGGAGTAAAAAACTTTGTTTTGCAAGCAAAAAAAGTTGTGTTAACTACGCAATGCGCAAATAAAAAAACCGGGCAACAGCATGTCGGATCATGCTGAATAGAGTTCCGCAGTCTTGAACAATTGTGTCAGCAGAAGAGCGTATGTTCATGGCACTTATGCCCTTTTGTTGAGAAACGCAGTTTCTTGGCAATAACTCAATGACAGTATATCTGATTATTATGCGCTATTTTCGTGATTTTTTCCAATTTTTTTTGGTCACACGATTCAAAAGTTATGAGGGAGGAGGACACGATTTATGCAACTTTCGGAGTGATTATTTGCAAAAATATTAACTCAAACAAAAAAGGTTATTAAAAACCTTAAAATGTTTTTGAAAGACCTGTCGAATGATGTGCCACACGTTGATGATCTCTGTTACATGCATGGAGTGCCCCCCCCCCCTAAAAATATTTATTATTATTATTTAGCTATTAAACTAAGAAGCGGCTACTACAAGACACCTTTTCATTAAATTGTATCAAGATTCATTGAGTAGTCTTTGAATAAAATGCCTGTGACATACGGACGGACAGAGAGACGGACATGACGAAACTATAAGGGTTCCGTTTTTGCCATTTTGCCTACGGAACCCTAAAAACTACAAAGTTTTCAGAGTTTTTTAAGTTTGTAGTTCCGTAATATTAAATGTGTACTTTATTTTGAAAGTATATTAAATTTGAAACAATTTAAGCCTACTCACAGCTCCGTATATGTTAAAGATTTTGAAATATGACTCATGAAAAACAAACATGTTTTCAAAAAGTTGTACAATATACCAACAGTGTGAGACAGAAAGAAACCATTCAGAGTTAATTTATTTGTACACGCCTTCTCTGGTTGCCCAAAAAGGGACGAAGTAGTATATTTCCCCCCTTTTCGGGCATGGAAACATCAAGATGTTACACGACTTCCAAAAATATCCACGGTTGGTTGAGGTGGCTATAATTTTCTTATACGCTGATGCCACTCACGACAAAAGAGCCGCTACTAAAAATAAAGTCTTCAGCACGCTTTACATTCGTCTTAACGAAATCTTTGAGTGATTAGCTGCCAACGCTGTGGTTTTTGGTCCACCCTGATTTAAAGAGGTTGCACCTCAACACTCATATCAATTATACCACCAGGTTCAAGAGTGGTTGGGAGCAAAGAAAACCAACAAACCGGAAACGGAACTGGAACAGTAAACAGCAAAAACTGCTACCCGTGACTTCTGCAAAAGGCCTCCTCGAACTGTCCTTAAATTCGATATTAAAATGGAAATAAGCAAAACTCTGAATTTCAATATATCTGAAAACATATAAGTTTTTCTAGGGTCATATTTCAAAATCTATAGGACATGCGGAGCTATTGCTAGTTGGGCTTAAATTGTCTCAAATTTAAAAACTTGCAAATTGATAAACACATATCAAAAACCTATTGTTTTGAATTTGAGACAATTTAAGCCCAACCACAGCACATTTCTATGAAGTTTTCCTTATGTACTGTATGTATTTTGAGCCAATGCTATATATATATATATATACATATATGTCATAATCCCTTAAAATATCGTATCAACGCTTTTTGACACCATCCGTATTTAAATTAGAACAAACACTTCACAAATAAAGACACAAATTAAATCTTAATGCAGGGTTCAATATGTTAATCCCTTTTATTTATATTATTAATAAATTATTTACGTAGGTGGCTCCATTTATACATTTCAATGATAAATACGACTGAAATTATCAACTAATTCCAATAATGTGGACGAATAACATACGGATTTAAAACATATAACGCCCACTCATTGTGCCATAATATACAAAATGTGTAATAAATATTGATGACAAGGACATGTGTATATTTTGTCACCTATTTACTTTGTCTGTATATATGGTACGATGATAGATGGAGCGACCACTGAACTAGTTGTCCAATAAAGCATGTCAATACATTTAGAGTTTATTTTAAAATTAAGACCATAACTTAATCTAGAATGATAGCCAATAATTTAGATTTTTTGCAACGGCAATAAAAATTAACATAATACGTATGCAATTTGTTAACAATAAGAAACTATTTGTTTGTTACCAAATTCATCTAAGGATTTGTTGACAGTTTTTATTTTTTGGTAAGCGCAGTCTTATGTTCCTTTTCGTAGCGAAGCGAAGAGTCCAAAGGTTGGTGAAAAGCAGTTACTGTAGCCTATGGAAGCTAGAACCACCACAGGTATCACTATTTGTTGTTTACCCTGTAAAACTGATTCCTTTTTAGAAGAACTTATGTAGGATCGTGTAACCTGATCTTGCGCAGGAAAAGTTCCTTTGGAACCGAGCTCTACGGCAAGAAATTATTATCAAGGTGCGAAGATAATAGGCATCAAGGTTGACTGGTAGATAATGCCTGAGGCATTAAGTCCGCCTCTGTACAATTTTCTGTGTGCAAGAAGTTAAATAAATAAATAAAAAAAAAATAAAAAAAAAATAGTAATAATATCTTGGGTCAACTTACACAACGCTATCTGATCAAAAACTAAGCAGAGCTTCTCAGCTGATATGATGAAACCAGACAACTGATAAATAAATACATACATATTATAGATAAATTACACCCAGACACTAAATAAACCATCGTGCTCATCACACAAAGTTTTATCCTGGGTGTGGATCGAGCCCACGACCTCCGGCTTAGCAGTCAGCGTGCAACAAAATAAAAATACTACAATACATTCTACATAATATAGCATTTACCGCTAAAATATGTTAAGGATACCTCAAAAGTTTATTGAAGATGCAAACCATAGAAAAATTAGTTTTCCGTAACAGTAAGACATAACAATTAGGTATACCTAAGGATAGGCGTTAAAAACCAAAACGGTATGTGCTCTAAACCTGAAATGCCCTTAGTTGGGTCCATTATGTTCCAGTGCCCATGGGAAGTATTTATTGTTCCTTAAGTTTTTCCTGCATTAGTCTATTAAATGCATTCGAAAATTATGATATTGAACTGTCGCAGATTAATTCAGTACTGGGACACCTACAGGAACAAAATATTACACTGTATCAAGTGTTACCATATTTAAATAAGTGTGTGTACTTTCTGATAATGTATGGGCGTACATATATCCATATCAGCAACTTTACGGCTTCCGGTCAAACATTGTTACGCATAGCGTCAGTCATATTTTTTTAGCAATGAACATATTTGGACATTTCTCTGTTTGTTTTCATATTAACAACTTAAACACACAATTAAATCAAACATTTTTTGTCGCACCCATTATTATTGCCCGTTAATTCCGTCATAGGACATCTCTAGACAGTGTCAAATACGCATTTATAAGTACAAAATATTTAAACATCCTCTTCTAACTCATTAAAAACAGTATTTTCTTCGTAACACATTCACGATTGACGTACATTGCACTGACAATTCAAATAAACGCCCCGCAATTTGAAAACACATTTTCATTTTCCTCTTATTTTGCTATTCGTAAGTTCAGTGTTTCACAGAATGTATAGTTAATAATATTTATTTAAGGATACAGCGTAGTGATTCTTGTTTGTTAACACAAAAGAAATTTGACGCGTAAATACTATGACGACAAGTAATGACGATAATTAGTGACTACTATATTGACTATTGACTGGCCTGTTGGCCTAGTGGTTAGTGACCCTGGGTCCTTAATCAATATGCTTTTTTTCGATTCCGCAGCAAGCTCACGCGAATTGGTGCATACGCGGTGCGCTTAAAGATGTCCGCGCTCAAGCGCGATGCATTTCTAAGCGCAGCTTCTATATACCATTATGTCAAGATTTTGACAGTTAAAAGCGCGGGCTTGACGCGAAAACAAAAAAAAAGATAGTGAATAAGGACCCTGACTGCTAAGCCGAGGGTCGTGGGTTCGATCACCACCCAGGATAAAAATTTGTGTGATGAGCACGATGGTTTATTCTGTGTTTGGGTGTCGTTTATCTATGATATGTATATATTTAGAAATATAAAAGTATGTTTATCAGTTGTCTGGTTGTCATAGTACAAGCTCTGCTTAGTTTGGGATCAGATGGCGTTGTGTAAGTTGAAGATATTATTACTATATACATTGAGTGTTATCTGTTTTCATATGACGACATATCAATGTATTTAGGGTTCCGTTGCCAAAATGGCAAAAACTAAACCCAGATATAGTTTCGTCATGTCCGTCTGTCCGTCCATATGTCACGGGCATTTTACTCAAAGACTACTTAATGAAAATTGACGAAACTTGGTGACAAGGTGTCTTGTAGTAGCCACCACATAGTTTGATAGCTAAATAATATATATTTTATGGGGGGCACTCCATACATGAAACAGAAGCTTAATTTTTTTTCAGGAAACAACAACGTGTGGCACATCATTTGACAGGATAATCGCCCCGAAAGTTGCATAAATGGTGTCACACCCCTTATCTTTTGAACCGTCTGACCAAAACACGCAAAAAATTACAAATGCAGCGCTTAATATATACTTAAGAACTGAACTTGAATTGAACTGCCGAAAAACTGCGTTTCTCAACAAAAGAGCGTGAGTGCCATGAACATGCGCTCTTCTGCTGTTGCAATTATTCAAGGCTGCGGAACCCTACACTGAGTATGGCCCGACATGCTCTTGCCCGATTTTTCAACTTGAAGTTCTTCCTTGCATATAACACAGGGGAAATTGCTATATACTAATAACCTTCCGCTCGTGGCTTTAAGTTTAAGTTTTAAGAAATATTTAATAAATTGACCCTATTACCTGTTTTTGAAGTGCCCTTAATTACCTACAGATTATTGTACTGGAGTAAAATCGTTGTTTATTGTGAGGTTTAGGCTCTAAACCTACTATAAAGCGAATGTTTTTACTCCGAGGTCTCACAGACCCCGGAGAAAAATCGAGTGGGAAGTTAGTAGTATTACCTCCCGTAGCGAGCAGTTACAAATCACCCTGTATTTTAATAATCAAGCCGGCTGAAAGATATCTCTAAGTATTATACACACAAATTGTCACGGGAATAAACGCATTTAAACTAGGTAAAATATTTACCTTATGTATGCTTAGTGAAATCCAGTTAAAACGTCAAACGTAAAGTAAATATATTAGAATAGCTGTACCGCGCTACTTCGTCTGCGTAATTTTTCCCCGTTTTTGCAACATTTCTTATTACTGCTCCGCTTTTGTTGGTCGTAGCGTGATGTTATATAGCCTGTAGCCTTCCTCGATAAATGGGCTATCCAACAGTAAAATATTTTTTCAGTTCGTATCAGTCGGTCCTGAGATTACCACGTTCAAACAAATATTAGTATAGATATATTTCGGAACTTAATCACAATATGTATAAAAGTTTAAAAACAATAATAAAGTAAATACTTTACCTAGTTTAAAGGCGTTTATTTCCTTGTCGAATTGTACATACAAGGTGTAAATTAATCTCTGCTCGACCAGAAAGGGGTGTGTAGGTATTCTGTTCATAAAGCTAAAAAGAAGAAAAAAAGAAAAACTGATTTAAGTACCCAATTTCATCGAAATGTGTAAATGTTCAATTTTTTTTATCAACATTGTTTGCATAAAGCCTCTTTACAATATTTTTTGCCAAATTCAACCTTTTCCGCCTCCACATGTTTTCCAAAAAATTTTTTCTTCATTAAATTTAAAAAAAATTACATAAATCGAATGGGACCATGATACCTAACAACACATTAACGGGTCGGACATATCTAATGCAACGCCTAAGTTAAAAATGTTAATCACTTCTTCATTTTGTTAGAACATAATTGCATATAGAATTTAATAATTAATAAATAATTAATATTAATAATTTAATTCCTGTGCATATAGAATACCTACTCAGTCTGGGTTGAAACTAATCACTTTTCTTTAAATCTTCTTGACAACTTATGCGCCATTTTATTCAAGATCATTAACATGCTGACTTCAAGGTCAATGTCCATGACGTTGGTCCAAATGAATAATTAGAAATAAAATCTTAGCGAATCAAGTAAAAGGTAAGTGATATAACCTGTTAAACAACTTATTACATAATTAAAAACCCCGATAATAATCTAATACTTCCTGTCCGCTTTTCAAATTCAATTATAATAATTTACAAGACTATAAAATGGTTTAATGAAGAGCGGGTGATAAGTTCACTGAAATGTCTCATAGAAACTAAGCACGTGAGTACTTAATCCTTGTTAATGATGATAATCAAATAAATTAACGAGGTTTGCGAACATTAATATGTAATGACTTGTAAATCCCGATTATTCTATTTTAAATATATTAGGCTGAATGCTTGAGTTGACCGATAAAATTCTTTGTAAGACCAGTGATCAAATAGCCAACATGGCGCCTTATATTATGTACATAACGTCGGGGAAATTGAAATGTTCGAAACTTATACACATTGTAGTTTGATAGCTATTTTGACCACCAACTATTTAACTACCTGTGCCCACCTACTCATAACCGAATATGTAGGTACTTTTAGAATTTTTATGTGAAACCATTCAAAAGACATTTTACAACACCTAAAATGCATAGAATATGGATTTGATAGTAATATATGAACTATCAAACACGTTTTATCGCCGTTAGATGACTAATTTACTTAATTAAAGTAAAAATTATCTGACTAATGGACTGATATCTAACACTTAATTTCTTGTCGACATTATTATAATATAGATCTAAGATATTTTGATGATTTGACAGGTTGTCTTTTATTTCTTTGAAACTTTTTGACGGTTTGTCATCAACATGTAATTTAGGCAAAGGTGACATCATGAAATTTACATAAATTAATTAATTACTCTACGCTTGTAACTTTACAGTTTTAAACACAAACAATTGTTTATAACAATATTTTTATTTGCAAAAAGCGTAAAATAATGAAGAAAATAACGGGCTGCTTAACGATGCGGATTTATTGGCGAAATAAACACCAAACACAATTCGCAGAGGCCAACCACAAAATATAAAATGTATTTAAAAAAAAAAACTCCTAACCTAATTAGATCCTCAATACATGTCACATAGAATTGAGATATTGAACCATAGATCAGCGACACGTTGACAGATTTCCATATTAATTGCCGGCACTTGAGAATTTTATCGTTACGTAATCTTATATGTTCACCTCACAAAGAGTTGTAGGTATAAAAGAATCCATCCATTATGTAATACTGGTAATACCAATATATGTATATATGCTCAATCTCTTTGCATTATAATAGGCAAATAATAATAGCATAAAACTAAGTTTCTTCGAAACTATTAGATGTGAATGGACCGTAGAATATATTAAAATCATTATTTAATTTTATACAATTCAATTTTGCGACTTGTCATTTGTTTGATGAGGAATAATTTATATCTAAAAATTGATAATATGTCATAAAGCTAACGTGTTCTGCTTGTGACTCATCCCTATGATTGGACCTCTGTGATATTTAATTGATATGATAATTTTTGTGAGAGTCGTAGTTCAACGTTAGTCATTTGATATTTACGGTGTCCACTCGAATGACATTTGATTAAAAAATGAGTACATTGAAAAGCGCCTTTACGGCCAAATACTAAAACGTCACTTAATTTTGAGACACTATTAAAGCATCGCGCTCCTCACTTGAAACATTATGTTCACAAATCTCATTTGCCCAGTATTTACACTTGCGACTATATGATAGTTACAGAAAGATAGAATTATCTTGCTGTAACTATCATCGTCTATTGAAGGATTACCCTTCAATCTAATATATAAAATTCTCGTGTAACAGTTTTCGTTGCCATACTCCTCCGAAACGGCTTGACCGATTTTGATGAAATTTTTTGTGCTTACCCGGTATCTATGAGAATCGGCCAACATCTATTTTTCATCCCCCTAAGAGTTTGTTTGTTTGTTTGAACGCGATAATCTCAGAAACTACTGGGCCGCATTGAAAAAAAAATTTATTGTTGGATAGTCCATTTATCGAGGAAGGCTATAGATTAAAACATCACGCTACGACCCATAGGAGCGGAGCAGCAATGAAAAATGTTGTAAAAAAAAAGGAAGAAAAAGAAAAAAGGGAAAATTTACGCAGACGAAGTTGCGCGGGTCAGCTAGTAGACTATATACAGAGTAACTTTCATCGTCTTGGTCGGTACTACAACAGGGTCGCTTATTCTTCCGTGAAATAGTAATGGTAACGCATCACTGTATTTCGATCGAAGGGTACCGTAACAAGTGTAATTACTGGGCAAATGAAATTTATGAACTTAATGTTTCAAATGAGGAGTGCGGTGCAGTGACATTCAGATCTTTGCCACACAAGGTAGCACTGATACTGCTGTAGGGTAGTTACCATTAGGTGCACGACCTGACTCTTCATTTCGTGGTATAAGAAAAATTGTAGTGACAGAAATAGTTTCGAGCACGACTCAAACTTAAGTATATTTTCCACATTGAGAGGTACATGCCCTCTACAGGCTGATTTGTAATATTCTAATAACCTCCCGCTCGTGGCTTCTTTACATAGCACTAAATAACTTTGTAATGTCAGTTTTGAAAAATATTACCCTAATTAATAATAATAATATCTTGGGACAACTCACACAACGCCATCTGATTCCAAACTAAGCACAGCTTGTACTATGGTAACCAGACAACTGATAAATATACTTATATATTTCTAAATACATACATATTATAGATAAATAACACCCAGACACAGAATAAACCATCGTGCTCATCACATAAAGTTTTATCCTAGGTGGGGATCGAACCCACGACCTCTTGCGTAGCAGTCGGATACACTCCCACCGCGCCACAGAGGCAGTCCTACCACTTGTTTTTGGAGTTATACCTTACTGGAATAAAATATTGTTTATTGTGAGGTTTAGGCCCTAACCTGACAAAGAAACGTCGATTTTACTCCGTGGTCTCTCAGATGTGTGGTAAATGGTTGTGTGACAAAAGTAGGTGGTAGGTGGTGAATATATAATTTGTATTTTTTTTAATTACATTTCGTAGTTGTTTGGTGTAATGTAAAGAAGCCAAAAGTGAGAGGTTATTAATATACCTATTAAAAATCACCCCGTATATGCCTAATTTGCGCCCTAATAAAAACGTTTATTCACTACTTAAATCAGCTCTTTAAGTAGTAAATATATAAAGTTCTTTTTACGTAAATAAATGTATTGTTGATTAATTGAGGTATGCGTCTGACATAAATAATAAAAGACTACATACAAATATGTTATGATAAATTGTCGCCATGAAATGTTGTGTAATATCATACAAGATTCTGTCAACAAATATTTTTCAATGGCATTAAGTAGCCTTGCATTATAAAGTCCTTATATATGTCTCTATTTATATATCTACGACTACTGATTCACTTCATAATACATTTAATCGTCTAAGTAGTTTCTATAAAACATCAGTTATTCATAAAATACACTGACACAGTATTAAATTGTTCATCTATACTTCTTTAACTAATCAACTGCCTCTGTGGCGCGGTGGGAGTGTATCCGACTGCTACGCAAGAGTAGTGGGTTCGATCCCCACACAGGATAAAACTTTGTGTGATGAGCACGATGGTTTATTCTGTGTCTCGGTTTTATTTATCTATAATATGTATTTAGAAATATTTAAGTATGTTTATCAGTTGTCTGGTTTCCATAGTACAAGCTCTGCTTAGTTTGGGATCAGATAGCGTTGTGTGAGTTGCGATAGTACCTGTTATAAAGAGGTAAAGTTTGTGAGTTTGTGACGTTGTAGGGGGTAATCTCTGGCTATACTGAACTGATTTAGAAAATTCTTTACCAATAGAAAACCACCTTATTTGTGTGTGTCTTAGGCTAAATAACATCACGCTACGACCAATGAAAAAACGGGGGAAAAAAAGCTAGTATTTTAATAAGTATACATTTTAAACCAATTTCCTTGATAATTCACACTGGAGCAATCGAAAAAGTCAGCTATATGTACCAATTACTTCACATTATTTTATCAGATATTACATGACAATAAATTTTAGGTATCGATTTTAAAAATCAATTCGTAATATTTATGACTTCATTAATTTTTGCGTGTCAAAAGAACATTAAAAATAAATTAGCAGTAATTAATATGTAAACGGTTAAAATGTAAATTGAGAACATACGATTCGCAAGATTTTATGTTGTTGAGTAGATGAAATCAAATCTTACAAATCTGGATTTGTAAGATTGACTGACAACATAGATATGCAATAAACGTTCGTAAACTTTCGCGAATTGTACGCATTATAGAATTTTATAAGCTACGGGTTTTAATCGCGTAAATATTTTATTTTAAGGCTAAATACCTTTGTTTAATGCCCGACATTTCGACCGTATTGCAACGGCCATCCTATAAAACATAGATACGGCATTGTATTTATGAGATTTTAATCAAAATACCTACACGGAAAAAATACCTACCAACCACACTGTAAAACAATCACATTTTTAAAAATAAATAACATTTTCATACATGTAAATATCAATTATCCTGTAAAAAGAGAAAAGGAATTATTTTATTCTTTAGAATCAGTTAAATAATTTAAACACAATGACATTTCACAACCCGTGAAAACAAAAGCAATAGGATATTGTATAGTTTCGAACAGCATCAAATAAATCATAACATAACGAACACTCAATAAGCTACTAAAGAATTCTATAGGCGATTATTCATTTGTAAAAGTAGGTAAACGCTAGAAAATGGCAGTTTTGAATTATAATAGATTTACAGAATAGGTACTTTAGTATAAGTACCTATTTAATAAACATACAAATGCTAACAATGTTCGATATATAACCTATGTACTAATGGTAAAACAAATAAGATGTATAGGTATACCTACTCGTTTGAAATATTCATTAGGTACTAAGTTGAATTACAGTGGAACGTTTTTATAAGATTGTTTACATTGCCTTTATAGTTCAGACATGATAACTTTATCAACAAAATACTATATATGAAAAGCACAAGCTATAACATCTGGAGATACAGTTCCTAAGTAGTAGGTAATATGACGCAAATATACAAAGTATGAACGTATTAAATTAACACATTTAATCAAAAGTTTCGTTTACTTTTATCATTTGTTTGAAATGAAAACTGTCACTAGACGACGATAGTTCTATTGTTTACATTTTTAAACTATATTAAACCAGTTCAAACTAGTTTAAGCTCGTAATATGATTATTAGATATATTTCGAGGCTTAATCGCGTGAATTATTTATAGGTAACCTTTTATTATCCCGACGTTTCGTACGAATTGCACCAATCGTGGTCACGGGTCGACTGTCGACCCGCGATTAAGTCCCGAAATATATCTAACTAGCTGACCAGCGCAACTTTGTATGCGTCATTTTTTCCCGTTTTTGCAACATTTTTCATTGCTGTCCCGCTCCTATTGGTCGTAGTGTGGTGTTATATAGCCTATAGCCTTCCTCAATAAATGGGCTATCCAACAGTAATACAATTTTTCAATTCGGACCAATAGTTTCTGTGATTGTGGCGTTTAAACAAACAAACAAACAAACATAAGAACAAACAAACAAACTCTTCAGCTTTATAATATTAGTATAGATATGTATAAAAATCGCGAAAGTTTAAAAACCATAATATGATGTGTTTAAATTTTTACAGCAGTGATAGTGTAATGTTTTTTTTTTTTTAACACTCTGCAAGCTAAAGGGCTTAATAGATTCTAACACGATATGTGTTATTAGTTTTTTTCTTAATTATGAAAGTAAATCTCATAACAACCCATATGATATCCCACTGCTGGGCATGGGTCTCCCTAGTAGAACCTACTTATTGTATATCCTGGGATATGTACCATAATCGCCGCGCTTGGCGATCGCAGTAAGGCTTTAAAGTACATAGATGACGCTGTTGCCCGTCCTCAGGTGTGACATCCCTTAGTCACCTTCACGACACCCACAGAAAAAGATGGGGTAATACTTTTTTTAAGCAGGTACTACCACACGGCCTAGCATGTAGCATGGAAGTCCATGCGCAGTGCTAATCACTCACCATTTCATTCGTTCATTGATCATCATTCGCTTGCATTAAAAAATTTCATCACATAAAAAAATTATCAATCACATAAAAAAAGTACAACAGAGATAGGTACCTATTCAAGCATAATATCCGTACAAAACAGCAGTTGAATTTTTTGATAGTTTTCACATTATTATATCAATCATTATCAAGTTTCTTTTTTTATCAATTAAAATTATGTATTCTTTGTCAAATCAATTGATTGATTTCGAAAAACTATTTTAAGTCAGCAAAAAAAATAGATTGGTGTTAAACGTATTTATTTTTACATAAAACAATGGCACCATTTTTTTTTAAATACAGATACTACAGAATACAAAACTATATACCTACTCAAATTCAAAGGTGTTGGTAATGAACTGTGCATCATACAAAGTAAATAATGTCAAACACATTAATTCTTGAAGGTACGATATTATCATGTCAAGGATATACATCTCATATTCTTCACTAGATCTTATCGAAATCCCACCTGGTTATTTACCATTATTTATTTGTACAAGGAAGGCATATTAATGGTCTCGTAACTGATGTCGAATCCGGCGACCAATCTCATTTGAAAGTAGTCAACTACGCAGGAGATAGTACATTGCACGAGTGTATGCGCAAACACAAGTGCACTCTATTCCCTCACTTTCATAGTCCGATAGGATGGAAATCCAACACGACTGGAGAGAGATTAGGCGCAGGACCGACGGCTTAACGTGCTCTCCGAGGCACGGAGGGGTGTGACAATGTTCGAAAACGGTAATACAACAATAGTGGTACCGTTACTTTAACCTCACAGATATCTAGATCTGCTTGGTCGACGAAGTACCTACCTTTTTTTCTTTTTTTTTTATTACACTACAAGCCCCGTATCGCGGGAGAGTTTACAAACATACAAGTCACGGACACAAACCTATCTATTATCTTTATTTATATTATAAAGCAGAAGAGTTTGTTTGTTTGTGTGTTTGAATGCGATAATTTCAGGAAGGATCCAGTAGGGATCGAATTGAAAAAATATTTAACTGGTAGATAGCCCATTTGTCGAGGAAGGCTATAGGCAATATAAAATCACGCTACGACTAAAAAATGATCAAAAACGGGGAAAATTGACGCTGATGAAGTTGCACGGGTCAGCCGCATTCGCAGTTATAAATATTATGGATCATATTTTGACGCAGTGCCGTTGAGTAAATAAATAATTCTGTATAATGTGTAAATTGGCAGAAACTCGAATACAGGAAGAGATGTGTAAGACATGGAAGTGTGCATTTAAAATTACAATGTATAAAAGGGCATATGCACGTTATGTCAGTATGTAAATAATTTTAAGAACGATAATGACAAAGTCAGCTATGATAATTGAGTAGTAAACCCGTTGAGGATTGAATTACCTATCAAAACGTTATTCCTTACCGTCGTGTTGGTTCTTGACTTAGGTACATTATTATATATTTATAGTAAAGGCTGTTGACTGAATGATTAAATCTTACCACGACTAAAGTAACTTGACTATATATGTTATTGATACATCCTGATTGAATCCATAACTTCAGCTTCAACTTCAGCAGAAAGAAGGTGGAAGGGGAAAACAATTTTCTTTCTTTAGTTACAGTCAGGTTCCTAGGATTTCCTTACACCAAATTTCGCGTAAGTTCTATTTTTATCACTTACTAGCTGTCCCGCGCAACTTCGTATGCGTAATTTCTCCCCGTTTTGAAACATTTCTCGTCGCTTCTCCGCTCCTATTAGTCGTAGCGCGATGTTATATAGCCTATAGCCTTCCTCGATAAATGGGCTATCCAACAAAAAAAGAGTTTTTCAAATCGGACTCGTAGATCCTGAGATTAGCGCGTTTAAACAAACAAACAAACAAACTCTTCCGCTTTATAATATTAGTATAGATTATGTGAATGTCAAACGTCTAACTCTTAAATCTGTCAATGGGTTCATTTTGATAGTCTTACTGGGAGAATACTCCATTCAAGCAATAGGTACCTATACCTAAATCAAAGACGAGTGTAAAAACATATTTATCCAACATCTATCAAAACAGTTGAGTGGAAATTAACTGTAACATAACCTCGTCAAAAGATAGTGTATCTATAATATTAATAAAAAAAAAATATTCACTTAAGTAGCAAAATACTACACTTGTCAAAGTCGATTCTACATGTAGGTAAATGTAATGCCTGTTCGCAAACAATAGGTAAAGTCGGAGAAAAGAACGAGGCAATAAAAACTCGCGGCCACTTTTTTCAAATTGCCAATGTTTACAATGTTTCTTTGTTTATAGACTGTACATGCGGGTAAGGTGTTGCAATCATTATATTATACACCATATTAGAGGACTGATGCAAAAACAATAGATAAACAATAATAAAAGAAGAGTACATGAGATTGAATATATCAACCCCAATGGGTGCAACATAGTAGGAGCATCCACTTACAATGTAAAAACTATATGTGATTAGATATTAACCAAATTAATACTATGTTTGTAACTAGGTTTTGCAAAAAATAGAAAAGTACAAATATCTTGTATCAGTACAAATATCTTAGAATGGGACAAATAAATACGATATTAAAAAAACAGTGCTACCTATGCAACTATCCCTATCTATAAAATATTTTTAAAATCCATTCGGCAGCTTAAGATTAAGTAACCAATCATCCACCTATTCATTTAAATGCAAACTTTTGCATATATAAATAAGATTAGTAGTATAATAATTTTATTAAATTGAGAGAAATGAACTGTCTTATTAATTCACTTGGCCCGCGGAACTAAACAATTTAATAAAGAAAAATTATACATGTAGTCCTTTATACAGATGGATATTCAACATATTGAACTTTTGACCAGGCGGTGACCTTAACTTTTACTGTCACCGTTATTGTCCGTGTTTATCATTCGTGTATACATGTTGTGCTATGTTGGTGCTGAATTGCTTTAAAAATAAATAATCAGTTATATTAGTTATTTTTGACTGGTTGTCTGTTTTCACTTTTGTTGTCAAAGATTGATACATAAAATAATAAACGTGAAAGTCCTTGAAATACAAAATATTTACACGTATTTGCAAAGCTTTGGAGAAATATCGTATAATTATTTTGTACGTATACGATATTTTAACTATTACGATGAGAAAATAAAACATTTATTTTCCAATGATTTTAATTAATCAATTGAAGGGCCGTTCATATTAAATACGTCGGATGCATATTTACCTGGAAAGCGCTTTTTGCTTGACAAAATCTTTATTATTTTTCACTTCTTTTCTATGTATTTTATGTATGTACATATATATAAATAAATATATCGTAAAATATTCTTAACTGTACTGAGAGTACCTAATAATAATAAAGTAATTTAAGTTTTTTTGTTTCCACCCGTTCTTTCACACCCATACTTCAATGAGGAATTAAAAATGATATAAATATAAAGCTGACTAGCAATCCCGGGAACCCGGGATTTTATTTTTAACTTCGTCTGCGTCAATTTTCCCGTTTTTACAACATTTTTCATTGCTGCTCCACTTTTATTAGTCGTAGCGTGATGTTATGTAGCCTAAAACCTTCCTCGATAAATGGATGGATCTAACAATAAAATAATTTGGATCAATTTGGACTCATAGTTCCTGAGATTATGGCATTCAAACAAACGAACTCATGATAAAAATATTTCTAGAAACCGCTTGCATAATATATTAACCGAAAATTAACTTTAGGTAAATATGCATCCGATTATCTGATCCATGCTCATAAGTGATTTTAACTATAATAAATCAAATTGCATTAAAACCAACGATAGCTGCAAAGGACAATGATTGCAGTTATTTGTTATTAACTCTCAAATCTATTACATTTTTTTTTTGTTTCTTTTTGTTTTTTTTTAAACACGACTCCCGCAATAGGTTACAAGACATGTGTCACGGGGGACTTTACAAACATACAAGTCACGGACACAAAGTACACCCAGACTCGGAACAACAATTTGTAGATCACACAAAGTGGTGTCCCGTGTGGGAATCGAATCCACGACCTCTTGCGTAGCAGTCGGGCACACTCCTACCGCGTCACAGAGGCAGTCACCTCTATTACATTAGATTTATATTAAGGAAACTAAGTAGGCAAGGTCAAATAACAGTACATACTCTCATCAATTTGTTTATTATTTAAATATGTAATTTTGATGCGGTTCTATTGCATGTATTAATAATAAATTTAGTTAATGATGGGATTGAGATAATTTATTATCTTTTAATTGATTTATTTTCGCACGGTTAATATACGAGGTCACAGAGAAAAGCTTGATATTAATTTAAGAGGTAGTGATACCATTAATAGGCCATTATAATAATATGTAATTAAATAATTTTAAAAGTACTGTAATCAGTAGAAGCCGAAGATAGAACAAAGTGGCGTGCAATTGGAGAGGCCTATGTCCAGCAGTGGACTGCGATAGGCTGATGATGATGATGATGATGGGTAATCAGTATACTTAAAATCTAAATTATATTAGTTAGCGTTAATGTATATTCACTGTACTCTAATTGTAATACGTGGAAACCATGTGGATTGTACATAGATTTAATTTGTGTGTGATTAATATATGCTGTGTGGTACCGGCTTAAGAATAGTAATAATAATATAATAATAATAATATCTTGGGACAACTCATACAACGTCATCTGATTCCAAACTAAGCACAGCTTGTGCTATGGTAACCAGACAACTGATAAATACACTTTTATATTTCTAAATACATACTTATTAAAGATAAATTACACCCAGACACAGAATAAATCATCGTGCTCATTACACAAAGTTTTATTCTGGATGGTAATCGAACCCACGACCTCTTGCGTAGCAGTCGGACACATTCCCACAGCGCCACAGAGGCAGTCAACCACCCCATCTGTTCCCGTAGGGGTTGTCAAGGCGACTAAGGGATTTCACCCTGGAGGATGGGCAGCAGCGTCCTCTGCGTACATTAAGGCCTTACTGCAATCACCAACCCGACCACCAAGCGTGACGATTATGGCACATACCCCTAATATCTATAATAAATAGGTTCTACAAGGGAGACCTGTGCCCAGCAGTGGGACATCATATAGGATATATGATGATCATATTATGAGGGGTCCCTGACTCGGTGGCGACCGAGTAGATCGAGATATCTGCGACGTTAAGCAACGTCACCGCTGTCGGTCCATAGATGGGTGACCATTTTCGAACATTGTCACATCCCTCTGTGCCTCGGAGAACACGTTAAGCCGTCGCCTAATCTCTCTTTGGTCATGTCGAATTTCCGTCCCATAGCCCGCTATGAGAGTGAAGGAATAGAAAGGGCACTTGCATCTGCACATACATTTGTGCACTATAATATTTTCTGCGTAGTTGTTGTCTTTAACTCTGTTGATTGGCCTCTGTAACCGACATAAGTTAGTTAGGCCATTCATTATATTATGATTTAATATGTAAAGTAAGTTGAAAAATGATGACAAATGGATTACAGCAAATACCGGGTTGTATTTCTTTTGAAGCTCCGTATTTTGGAGGCCATAACTTTAAAAAAGTACAATTAATGAACACACATTCCACTCAAACTCAAAACAAACACATATGAATCTCTCAAGAACTATTCCATGTGGTATACGAACTCACAACAGTAGCATACCGTATCATCGCAGATAAAATCATTAAGTTACCCAAAGCAAATAAAATACCAGTAGGTATAAGACATTCATACCATTCTAGCCGAGGATAGAACAAAGTGGCGTGCAATTGGAGAGGCCTATGTCCAGTAGTGGACTGCGATAGGCTGATGACGATGATGATACCATTCTAGACAGTAATACCAAATAACACTAATTTGACTTTATGAATATTTAGGCTATTTTAAGAATTAATTTATACCAAATCTTAAGTATCAATTTACGGCAACTTGTATTAATATTAGGAATTCGTGTAATACGATATGTATCAATTAAAACTATTTTTGATTGCTGCTATAAGAAAGAACGAAATAAAATAACCTTTTAATGTTACGAACAAACATGTTGTATAAGTTGACTACTGTATTCCATTTCAAATAGATATTAATAATATTTAAAGTAATATCAGTTTAATCTATTTCACTAAGTAATTAATACCCCACATGAGAGTCCATAAAGAAAAAAATATCACAACCCACACCCTATATTTAACAATTTTATGTACCTAATGACACTCGCGTTATCAGGATAAATCTAATGACGTCTCATAATAAAATCGATTGAGCCGTTGACTATTTACGAGTGGACAGGAACATTGGAACTGTTAACTCTGCAGTCGGGTAAAAACTAGCAAATTGTTATTTAAGTTTTGTCGCTACCTATTTGTAAGAAAAAATCGAATAACTCATGTTATGGCATTAGTGAAACTTTTGGTAAAGTTTTAAATATTATGGGAACATTTTCAAAATTTAGATATGCCTTATCAGTGATATTTAGCCATTAAAATAGTTGAAGATGCGTTTAGCGGCATTTGTGCTGAATCATATGCTGATCAACATATGACAAAAGTAAATAAAAACACAGCTATCCTTTAACTGGAACATTTAAGTAGGTATTTTTCTTGAATGGTATTCTTCTTATTATTCTTGAAAACCGCTGTCCAAAAAGATTGTTTATCGTAATCAGGGTTTTGTGAAACTTCGGCTTATTTAAATACGAAACATGCAACTTTATTAAAAAAAGATAAGGCACAATAATCGGTCGTCAATCATCTGTAAATACCACTTGTTCGTAATACTATATATTCATATTCACTAACCTCATATATTTCCCATAATTGTAGTCATAAAATACATATTTAAGTAGGTCGATTGTTGGTAAATTTACCAAACTTTGACCTGTATCCATATAAAAAAATGCTTTTTAAACCTTGCCAATTCTTCGAAGTCGCATTAATTCGTAACTAGGTTAAAAAAATATGATGTAGAGTCAGCTACATAAGTCGCTAAAAAAAGCCAAATTTCAGATCATTAAAGTTCAAAAATAAATGAGAATAATTTTGGTGTACACTTTTTTAAAATTATACGGTAACTATCTGGTTGTAATCTGCATTTTAGTAACTATGCTGTAAGATACATTAATGCTGAGTTGGTTTTAATATTAAATGTTAAACGACTTATGTAGCTGACTATACATTTATTAAAGTCCTATAGAGGTATATTTGAAATGTAGCAAAGACAGAAAAATTTACGCAGATGAAGTTGGGCGGGACAGCTAGTAAAATATATATTTGAAGCGGCGGTAGCCTAAAGGCAAAGGCATCGGATTTACAATCGTGAGATCCCGGATTCGAATCCTACCCATTATAGTTACTAACGACGTGGACCCACTCCTAACACAAGCCTTTGAGCTGAGCTGGAGGGGTTAACAAGATTGCTAGTAACGTGTGACCTAACCCCACATTGCTAGTTATCTTTAAAAAAAAGTATAAATACCTATATATATTTAAGTAGGCCGATCGTCAGTAAATTAACCTAACTTCGACCTGTATCCATATAAACTTTATCTTGATAATGATCCGGTCATGGCCACAATGTATCAAAGTCAAAAGAGTCATAAGGAACAGCAAACAACATATTATTATAAACAATAACAACAATACTTACTCTGTTATTGTCAATTCAGTATCAGGTTACATGTACTTCTATTAAAAAACAACAACAAAGAACGAGACATGGAGTCACAATATTATGAGAAAGTAAGAGACAATCTTGAGAATTAAGGTATCCGCCTAATACGCCTACTACTTTCCATACAAATTTTGAGACATACAGTCCTATCTAGGACTTTGTTCTGACTCGTTACTCAGAAGATTTGTTTATAGCTTATTAGCTTTATTAGCTAAATGTAATAATATACCTATATTATTTATTCATGCTGTACACTACCGCTATTTATTTCTTGTAGATAATTTGTTTCTATCCATCCAATGGTTGCCTGGAAGAGATCGCTATTAGCGATAAGGCCGCCCATTGTACCTACATATAAGTTATACAATGTATACCACCTTGTTCTTGTATATTTAGTGTACAATAAAGAGTATTATTATTATTATTATTATTATTATTATAATCTGAAGTTGTTTATGCAACCACGTGAAATATGTGTAAAGTTCAACAAGTATTTTTTCATGTCAGTTCTCCATATTTGTATAAAAATGCTTCCTAGTGTAGGGCTGCATTTGCAATAATATGAGCAAAGTTTAAGACACCCTTGCGATTTTTTTAAGCAGTGGAAGTTTTTGATACATATTAAACCTTTCTTGGAGGTCCTGCACATTCGTCGAGCATCTCAATAACTAAAAAATGGTTGAAGTAATTTTTATAGGCATTTCTTGCCAAAGACTTTACAAATACAATAATTGAATTTGTAAAGTCTTTGGCAAGAAATGCCTATAAAAATACGGAAGTCTCGGGTTCGATTCCTGCGTCTGGATTTCAAATTTTTCTATCTTCCAAAAATGCAATTATTGTATTAAAAAAATGATTGTCTGTAAAGTTGGTTTACGGCCGATAATTTTGCGTGATAACTTCATATGAAATCATTGATAATTTTTTTTCACTTGTATGTCGCTGCAATTGCCAAACCATTGATGATATTGTAATAAACAATGGTTGTTTATTACATTATTATTTTTATGTTTATTATTATTAGCCTGTGGCAGCATTAGTGGACACGGGCGCATGAGCACCCGACGGCCACAATACTCCAGCCTACCAGCATGTGGATCGTGACTGTGACACTTTTTCGTGCTTGCACCCGGTGATCGATTTATAAGACGTTATCACGTTAAAACGTTTTGCAAGCGGATTCGCAGATGACTACGCGAATAACAATGGATTTAATATTCGCTGCCCGCCCTTCAAATGCGTGCAACCATTATACAATGTACGAATTTCATCAGATATTTGTCAAACATGCCATGAAATATGTAAGTTATAATTACAAAAACGATAACATGATTAAAAATAAACATTAATATTATTAGATAATGTATAATTGTTAAAGAATTAGGAAGGAGTGGATGTGATAAATGGCGATATATTTCGTGTTCCGACAACATTGTCTATTAATTAAGCATAACCAATAAATAATACTCAATTATGTTTAGATGATAGCCCAATTAAGCCTTATTTACATAATAACATTTCAAGAAAAGTTTTTGTAGTATTTTTTTTATTAAATATTTAATATAACATATATGTTTTTAAATTAAATATTTCAGTTTTGCGCATTAAGACCTCATTATATCAATTGCTATTCACACTGGTACGAATAAAACGTGCTTGAATGGTATTTGAAACGGTTCGTTTATTACACACAAATCAAAAAGTTGACAAGTTATAGTTTGCATACTAAAACCTGCTTACAATCAAATATAGCTTTTAAAAATTACAAAACCAACAAGTTTGTAATTTAAAAATAATAATTTAAATTCGGAATTTGAAAAGTCAATATATATAATTAAGTATTTAGGGAGCAGTTGTAATAATATGCGCAGAAGCGTAGATCAATTAGTGATGTATGCGATTACAAATTTATTCGTGACCCAAGTCTTGGAGTTGGTTGCTCTTTACATTTTATTTCCGCGTTGCCGAAGAAGTTTCTTCATCGCAATTAACATTAATTTCACGGTAAAATATAAGAAAAAAGTCCTTGTTTCTGCATCGTCTGTTATCAACATATCTATTATATCCATTTTTCAGGTAAAGAGACCGATAAAAGTGAGAAAAGAGCCGGTTAATTTTTATTCTATTATTAAAAGGCAACTCCCGCACTCGAGTACAAGGTCTGTGTTATGAATCTGTCCAAGAATGGTATGTCCCTTTCATTGTAAGAATTTGGAATAACAATTTGTAAATCACACAAAGTAGTGTCCCGTGTCGAATCCGAATCCACAACTTCTTGCGCTGAAGTCCTAGTTCCTACACATTCCCACTGTGCCACCGAAGCAGGTAAAATCATAAACCATCGATGGTTACTACCACAGATATCTAATGGATTTAAGTATTTGCTCTGTGGTTATGACAGTGCCTTTATCTTAATAAGCTGGCCAAAAACTGTGTCCTGAGATAATAGTGATTTAATCCTTTAAACTTAATTCAAAACATAACATTAATTGCAGTGTGAGAAAATAATTCGCATTTGCAATCGACAAATCTCCGAACACGGGTATATTTTTTATTTGTACAAAAATCAGGAATCCTGTTTACAAAATAATGGTTGAATTCCCAAACAAAAATCCATTACCATTTTTGTTCACAATTAGTTTTAGGCGAGAACACGAGGTCATATGCCAATCAATTGCAAAAAGACTTACTAAGGAACCTTTTTTATTACATTGTTTTAATTATTCATAACAGACGTGTTAAAATATTCACGACTAATGAATAATTTGTTAAACTACTCAATATTTATATGTTTACCTTTTGAAAAACTTATTGTTATGGAATACCAATAATGTATATTAATTAATAGGTACACATATGATCCTCAGGGTCTTATACAAATGTAATTGAAGACGATGTAGCTCCCTGTAACAAGGAAGACTAATAAAGAATATTTTTTATAGCCACCAGTTTCTGTTATATGCTATTGACAACTTATATTTCCTAATTAAACTGCTTCGAGGCATAATTATTATAAATAGCAACAATTATTTAAAGAGAAGACCGCGCCTATAGGTAGGTTTTGCATTCATTACAGTAAATTTAGACTCAGTGGCGACGGAGCAGGTTAAACAAAGTTACCAGGGTTATAGCGGCGGCATCCTAATGGCTGAGGCGTCAGATTCGCAATCGAGAGGTCGCGGGTTCGAACCCTACCCATTAGGTAAACTACCGACGAACCCAATCCTAACACAAGCCATTGAGCTTAGCTGGAGGGGTTAACAGGTTTGCTAAGAAAGATGTCTTATGAACATCCGATTGGAAATCTTTTTGTGTTTATATTAACTAATGATTTAAAAAATCCGGAAGAACATAACATTTTAAAATTGTCCTATTTAAAATTAAGATTTTTCACATATCTACTACCTACAATCTGTGTACAAAATATCCGGAACAGTTTCGTTTAGAGCGGGAGTTCATTGACGACGAACTTCGCTCCGGCCGATCTGTCAAGGCACTCACCCTGGAGTGCATCAAGTTCATCGTCATCGTCAATCAATTTGACCGAGCGAAGGCTTGAAACTAAAGAAATAGCGGCAAGAACAGGGCTCCCGAAAACTGAGGATTCTTCATGAACATCTTCACATGAATAAAATTAGTGCCAGGTAGGTGCCCAAACTTCTCTTGAGCTTGCAGCAAAGTAAGCAAAAAGTGCATTCTTAAGAATCGTATAGGCGACGCGGAGTGAGTTTTTTGAAATTAATAGTTACTGGGGAAAAAACCATGGTTTTATACTATGATCTCTCTCTCCTCTCGATGGAGAGGCATCGTCCTAGTGAAAAGCCGCCTAGTAAGGTCAAAGTAACGTAATCAAAACGATTATGACTACGGTATTCTGGTATTGTACTGATTCACATTAAAGAAAGGAATCCCACGATAAATGGCAGCTACTACGCCACCCATGATTAGCAGTTACGAGAAGCAGTTAAGATCAAGCAGAAGCGTCGTGGAAAATTTAGCAGAGGTCAACGACAATGCTCCCGTTCACACTGCTTCAATTGACAAGGCCACTGTTGCAAAATGTTCATGGAAATTCGCCACCCACCATAAGGTCCCGACTTTGCCCCTAGTGACTTATTTTTTTTTTTCGAAACTTATGGCAGACTTAACTTAAGAGGAAAAAGATTTTCTTGAGATGATGAAGTTACCCATGCGGAGTATTTTTACAAGAGGATAGAACTGCTTATTATGAGATCTGAAAAGTACATTGAAATGCAAGGAGACTATATCTGAAAATAAAAAAATAATTTGTAAATATATGTACTTATTTTCTTTGTTAGGACGAAAACTTTTGGACCTTCCCTGGTACCATAGAACACGCGGCATCATAAAAAGGTAAAAATGATGACAAATTAATCAATAAGTTATAATTAAAGTCACATAATCTTCTGTTACAAACCAACTTATGTAACTTAAATCAAACTTAATATTAAAATATTGTATTCATTTCCGGATAGCACTTGTCATTATAATCCATAAATAGGGCTAATTAAATTAAAATATCTACCAATAATTGGCTCACCGATTGATTTATCAAAACGACTGTTTTAGTACAGTTTTATGTTTGTATATTTGAAAAGGTTATATTTCATATTGTGTTAATGAGAGTAGGAGGAAACCACTTTACGAGTAATAAAATAAACAAAAAACGAGAAACAAAGCTTAGAGATATTGATTGATAACTAATATTTAAGCAATATTTTTGAGGTGTTAAAATATTGTTGTGAATGAATGTGTTCCTGTATAAAAACTGGGTTTTTATAAACGACTTCGAGCTTCTCATATGTTGACTTAGGTAACTTAGATTTTAGAAATAATTGGTTTTAACGGAAGATTCTGTGCTTTATCACGATCTGCTGTGATGTTTACAATATTAACCGTTTCAAAAGGTTATAATATTTTATGTAATTTTTATACAATCTTAAAATAAAATTAATGGTAAAAACTCTAAAACATAATTTCATTTGCAATCTTAGAAATTAAAATTATTTAAAATGTTCCTTAACTCTGGCCATTATTAGGCTGCTGAAATGTGACCACTGTTGTAAATTTTTGGTGAAATTCAATTTGTGGGGTTTGATACAATTGTGAATAAATTAATCATGTTAAATTAAAAAAAAATCAACCAATCAATAATTCCTATTTAATTTCGTGCATTTTTGAATTTTGAAGTTGACAAATTTTGGTAGCTAAGTGTCAGAAAATACGATAGGTACTTAAAATTCCAATTTATTTATATAGAAACACGATATGAAGTATTATTTACTCACTTAAAACTATTATATACAAATAAAGTTGCGTATACGTGAGCTTTACTTCGCGATTAGATTAAAATCAATCAATAAACTATTAAATGAACCATTATATCCACATAATGATAACTACAATTCAACATTCGTATACTGTTTCACGGAATCATTCTGTCACCAACTCATAAATTTATCAATAAATTTGTTATTTTGACATATAAATAAATACAATTTATAATTTAATTTTAAATAAGATTTTTGATTTATGTGTTGTGAATGTGGTTATAACAGGAAATATTGTTTGAATCGGTTCAATGAGTGAATTCAAATGTACTGTGATGTGATGATTAAGGGTCTGTTTTGTCTTCAGGGTCGTTGCCTACAAATAAGGAAAACAATACATAGATGTGTCAAGGCTTTCCATTTATTACAATAGTTTTATGATCAGTTTACAGTAAATTTAAAAGCCTAGTAAAGTATTACTTTTCATAATAGGCCATATTATGTTCAAGAGTGCGTGATGCGTAAAGGACATACAGATCATTATTTTGACAGGCATGATAATCTAATGGTTAGCGACCCTGACTGCTAAACCAGAGGTCGTAGATTCGATCCCCACCTAGGATAAAACTTTGTGTGATGAGCACGATGGTTTATTCAGTTGTATCTATAAAAATGTTATTATCTATAAAATGTTTATATTTAAAAATTTAAAAGTATAATAACAATAATATCTTGGGACATTTCACACACCGCTATCTGATCCCAAACTGAGCAAAGTTTGTATTATGGAAACCAGACAACTCATAAACATACTTAAATATTTCTAAATACATACATATTTTAAATAAATAACACACAGACATAGAATAAGCCATTGTGCTCATCACACAAAGTTTTATCCTGGGTGGGGATCGAAGCCACGACCTCTTGCGTAGCAGTCGTATACACCCCCACCGCGCAAAGTATGGTTATCAGCTGTCTGGTTGCCATAGTACAGGCTCTGCCAAGTTTGGGATCATATGGCGTTATGAAAGTTGTCACAAGATATAATAATTATAATATCCTACTACCCTTTATCCTAATTATAAGGAGTCGACGAAATAAGTAGTTTGTCTTCACACATTCCATCAAATGTCCTGTCTGTACTCACTCATTTTTTCACCATGTCGTCTTTCACAATGGATTCATTTTTTCTGGAAATGCAGATCGATGGAATATAGAAGTAAGTTAACTTACCATTATTAAATCCTTGACTGGAGTTATTAAAGTAAACACAAATATCAGAAAGGGGTTTCCTTATTTTCGACTTTTACATTTAAATAAAATATTTAATTTTGATTTTTTAAGTCAGTAGTTAGGTTAGGTTAGTAGTTAGGATTTTTAAAACTTTGACATGCGGTAGCGACTCTTAGAGGCAATGAAAGAAAATTTAAAAAAACACAGTTCCGTTTTTTGGGTATAGAATCTAATGAAGGGTTAAGGCGGTTGATTTTCAAAAAATCGAAGATAAGGACAACCGCTCTGTCGAACCTCGGACCTCAGTTCTGTCATTGCCTAAAATATAAATTTGCTTGCCAGTAGCTTGATTATTTTTGTAGGTACTCCTGTTATCTAATTGAGCTACATTTCCCTTACTGTTGGCATAAATAAACAAATTAAGCAAAATGTAATAGTTTTTACTGCATATTTAATGAGCCTAAGTTATATGTAGAGTCGCATTCATCTTCCTATTAATATAATAAACACTAAGTATACCTATTATAACCTGAGTTGCTTGTGTGGTGCAAATGATGGCATATCTTACATCGTGCCTTGTGTACTAATCACCTGCACACGGGAAAACTTAATGGCTGATTCTGATAATTCAGTTGCCGTTATTACCTGTATTTGCTATCGAAATGCTAAGAAAGAGATTTATACCTATACCTGATCAAATTGCGTAATATTTGTATAAACGTTTAATCGATACATTGGATACCTACCTACCCTATGTTAACTGTTTTGCATCTATAAAATATTATCGATTTAATTGTTATCTTATGTATAGTCACGTATGATCATTCGAATACTTTAAACAGTTATAGTAAAACCTTTGACCCAATGGGTTTCAGTGTCATCGTAGAAAAGCTGTTGGCACTGTGACCACGAAGGTTATATTACCCACTACTTATCTACATATTTAGTTTTATTTTAACATATGAACTGCTCATACAACGCTCTTAACTGACGAAGGAAGGAAGCTTTGAAAATAATTGTTATAATAATTCTATTACAAATTCATTTTCAATTGCAGTTTGCACTTGAGTGAGCTAGAATTTTTTTGTGTGTCCAGGTACGTAAATAATTAAAAGCGTTTTATTATTTTCATTTGTTATAATTAGAAGCTGTTGAAGGGTTAAGTCGCCTATCAAAAAGATTCATTTCATTTTCGTTGCTAACCTATAAATCAGAATCTTATGAAATTGTAATTATATTTTTTTATAGCCAAGCCATAATCTAAGCGCGCACTTTGTGTAATGTGTATAATCTTCACTAGGTGCCATTACACGCTCAATCTAGATCAAGATCCCGCGATTGTGATGAATGATCTTGATCCAGATTGACTGTGTAACGTGTGGGATTGACGGATCGCGATATGTTACAATCAGCAGAATCAATATGTATCAATCTATTGCGATCCGCAACCTTGATCAGATCACGATCAGGATTGAGCGTGTAATGGCAACCAAAAACATGTGGCATCCATAAATCCACATTGGGTTCACGTAGATTACGGTCCAAATTCTCTCTCAAACAAATGTCCCAGCACCACATTAGGTATAACGCCCCCTCACGTTATATCTAATGTTCTTTTTTCCTCTTCCCTCCGATATTATTCGGTAGGGCACTATGCACAGAATGTGCAAGCCATATATGGCTCGCACATTCTGTGCATACGATAGTTTTGAGTTTATTTTATTTCTAGTTTTCTTCTTTAAAACACAAAGTCTCGTTCTTGTCCAGTTATCACGTATTTCAAGTATATTTTACACTGTTTTACACGTTAAACATGGAGCTGTAAAAATAGAGACATGTCAGTTTGCCACTATTTTTACAACTCCTATCAAATGTTAATAAAAAGGTTATCATGAAACTGATAAAAGCATCAGTCTTATATATTAATATTTAACTATACAAATAAATAATATTCTAGTGTCTTTTTGTAATGTCAAAATAACAGATTTTGACTAAACGCGTATGAAAATACATACGGTACTTTCAAAAACACAGCTTAATTTTTTTGTCTGTCCTCCTCTCTATTTGTTCCGGCTAATCATCAAAATGGCTAGACGGACTGTGACAAAACTTTCACTGTCAGACAGCTGATATTGTAAGGAGTAACTTAGGCTACTTTTATAATCACAATAACGTATATAGGTAGTGACCAACACTGCAACTTCACGCGGACGAAGCCGCGGGCACAGCTAGTTAGTATCTATTTATATACTTCCGATTACCATCAAAACCAAGTCACCTAAATTCTAAATTACATGTTTGTTTATACCTTCAGTAGTTTCGTAGAATAAGCACACAACAATCAATCTGATTGGTCATGTAACAGTTTTTGATGTACACAGGCTGACCTGTTACATTTATCAATAAGTTACAGTTGCAGAACACACTTACCTATATATTTAAATTCGCAGTATCATCATGTCCGATTGGAGGCATACCGTTGTGACCACAGTAGCATTAATACGAATCGTTCGTATACTTACAAATAGTAATCGAATAGTTAATGTAAAATAGAGACACAAACGCTCTATGTGCGTATAGCATTATTAAATAGCAAGCAAGCAATTTTCTAAAGTAGCAATACATTATAAAATTATAAAATACTACGGGTCTTAATAGCGTGAATAATTTAAGGTAAATTTTACCTTTCATTATTCACGCGATTAAGACCCGTAGTCTATATAATTTTACAAAGTCTACCCTTGACCACGCCCGTTGCAATACGGTCGAAACGTCGGGCAATAAACAAGATATTTTACCTTAAATTATTTACGCCATTAAGACCCGTAGTATATAAAACTTTTTTAATTTGTACTAATCGCGAAAGTTTATCAACATTTATAGTAATACAGTAAACTGACGATAGTATATTTCAATTAAAGACGTTATACTTGTACTGTATTCCATTTGCGTAGTCTTTTTTGAAACTTCTGATAATGCAACACTGCACGTTTCACTAAAATGGGAAAAAATAATCAATCTTACTTTATGGCAGAAAACCAATTAACCCAAATTATTATACAATATTAATTTAAAAATACAATCAACACTATTCAAAAGTTAACGTACTCAGAATAATAATTTACTGCAATTCCGCTTTTACAAACTATGGTTTATAGTCTTACTAGTACTTTATTATTTGACACATACCTATGAAAAGACACTTCATAATTCGAATGGAATAAAGCTTCGTATTTTAATTCAAAATGCCCGTGTATGACACGGAGTTACCACTATTCGAAAATGTGGTTCGGTTCTTGTTCGAGCTGTTACAAACTGCAGATTGTAGTTTCGCGAAGCGCGGTCGGCGACCTCGTTTGTTTTTTTTTTACCTGTAGCACATTTCTTACAATGATTCATCATGCATTAACGATTCAATGTAAGAGACAGCGTGTTTGAACTCGGCTAAGGTTTATCTTTTGAAAGCACTCAACGGTTCTATTTTTAGTTCGTCTTTTACCCTAAGCTTTCGCACTTTATGGTAATACCTTTTTAAAAGGTAATGCTTGTATATTATAACTTGTTTTGAATTTGCGGTTCAAGTAGGTACCTTACCTGAGCTTCGGGGATTTAAATATAACAAATCGGTATTAAAAACGGTATGTTACAAGATTTTCGCGAGATTTTTTTGTGTACCTCTCCAAATAAAAGTAAATATGAATGGTGTAACATTTTGTAATACCCAAAAAACGAATCATAATAAACATAAGATACTTAAAAATATATAATATTGAACACGCCTGTGTGACGCATACCTACTAATAAAATAAACATTTTATAAGCGAATCTTCATTTCGTATACCTATCATCCGATCATACTGTCCCTCTCGAAAACCTTGTCTAATGTTTGATGTCATCATTGACCTATACCATCTTGGTCAGATGATTAAAACAGCGTAACAAGAGCCTCGGAAATTTTGCTGGTAAAACGACCGATGTAGGAGCCGCAGCAGCAACAATAGCGCTGGCAACTAAAGTTTGAAGGAAGTGATGCAATGTTAGCTCACTTGCCAGCGTGCTCATTTTTGGGCCAGCATCTCCAACCAAGTCTTATCGTGGATTTTGATTGATTTGGGGTCATTAGTAATGACCCCTCTCCACTGAACGCGCTCTTCTGCAAGGTCTTCCCAGTAGGAAAAGTCAATGTAAAAGGAGATCATGACACGTTTTATGCTGTTCTTAAATCTCAACTTTGGTCGGCCCAGGGGTCGCTTAGCCAATCCTAGGTCCTCCCTAAGAAGAGTTTGTTTGATGGAACTAAAAAACAAAGAGTAAAATTGTACAGAAAAACCGGGAAAGCGCATGTCAGGCCACGGACAATCTAGGGTTCCGTAGCTACCCAGCATAATAATGCGGTATAAGACGTAGGTTTTCTGTTGTTTTTGTTTCATACTACTAACAACGATAATTAGAATTTGTTATTTCTCACTCGGTCTGTTGATACTCGTAAATTTGTAAAACCTAATTAGCTGTGATAGTTTTCCTTTTTTTAATTATATACAGGGTGCTTTTTAATATACTAACTACCCTCCCATTCATGGCTTCTTAACATAACACTAAATAACTTTGTAATATCAGTTTTGAAAAATATTAATAACTAGCTGACCCGCGCAACTTCGTCAATATTCCCCGTTTTTGCAACAGTTTTCATTATTGCTCCGCTCCTATTTGTCGTAAGATGATAATATATAGCCTTCCTCGATAAATGGGCTATCTAACAGTAAAATATTTTTTCAATTCGGACTAATAGCTCTTGAGATTATCGCGTTTAAACAACCAAACTGTTCAACTTTATTATATTAGTATAGATGTAAGTACTAAATCGAAAAATAGTCTTTACAACCCCTGAATATTTTTAATAGACTTATCCAATGGCATCACACACGATGGGGTAGCTGTGAAAAAAAATCACACCCCCAGCTTACGCGTGTAAGGGAGATACCCGAAAAAAATATTGTCATGATTTTATTCTACCACTTTGTTGTAACTATTGCAAAATTACAGCTTTCAAGTATTATGAGTCTCTGAGCCAACCTGGGGACGGACGGACATAGCGAAACTATAAGGGTTACGTTATGTCATTTAGGCTACGGAACTCTAAAAAGGGTCCAATTTACATCCGCGTACTAAATATCAAAGATTACAGACAAAAAACTCCGATACACTGACTTAAGAACAACATTGCCACAGAAACAGATTCCGTTTAATTCCTCTGTATCATTCATTAAAAATGTCCAGGAACTTAACGATATATCAGAAATAATCATAATTATGTCAACGATGTCTTCCAACTTAGTTATAAATATCGTCCATATATAGATACTGTCCTCCGAAATCAAAATAATAGTTATGTATGTCAGTATAAATATTGGACAAAATGATAAACATAATACAAAGTAACTTGTAAGAGCGGCTTCATATTTAACGATATCACAAGATCAAGTTCGTGACAACTGGATCCGTAAGATACGATGTTTTAAAAATGCCAACGCGTCGCATTTTTACGCTGAATCTGAAAGTACTCTAACCGCTCTTGAGGCGGCGAACTTTAATCAGCCTTATACAATTTATTACACCTTCAATTTGCCTTTCTCCAATAAGTCAATATTTCCGTAAATACAATTTAAACTAGCCTTTGCCGAGACTTTGTTCACTTTTGAAGTCCTGTACTTACAAGATAGGTAGGTCTTTTATTTCTTTCGTTTAGTAAAATGTAATTAACGAAGCCTAATGGCTAAGGCATCAGTCTCGCAATCGTGAGGTCGTGGGTTCGAATCCTGGACATTATACTACTGACGTAAACCCACCCCTAACACAAGCCATAGAGCTTAGCTGGAGGGGTTAACAGGAGAAAAATACTGGGATTATCAGTACAATTTGTAATGTATAATTAATTTATAAGTAGATTGTATTCTGTTAATCTGTGGAAGCTTGTTATTGGCATTTAATGTATTTTACAAAACTAGTTGTACTATAGCTGTAAGCTCCCCAAGTAAAATAAAATAAAATGACTCACTGAACCACGTATACAAACAAACAGAGAAAGTGAAAGAGTCGAAATGACATTAAACTTGTCATGTGACAGAATTAAACAAAGTAGACGGATTATGAATAGAGCAAAGATCAAATTGAAAGTACTTCCAAGAATCTTTGCATTTATATTATTTAAAACGTTCGTCGAATTACAAATAGGTTGGTACTTACAAGGGAAAAGTTTTACATATGGAGTTGGCGAATTTAAATACTAGTATGTATAAGTACTTAACATTATAAAGTTGAAGACTAAGTTTGTTTGTTTGAACGTGATAATCTCAGGAACTACGGGTTTGAATTGAAAAAATCTTTTACTGATAAATAGCCCATTTATCGAGGAAGGCTATAGGCTATATAACATCACGCTATAACTAATAAGAGCGGAGCAGCAATGAAAAATGTTGCAAAAACGGGGAAAATTTACGCAGACGAAGTAGCGGGGGTCAGTTAGTATAATATATTACTAACATATTTATATATAAATAGCTAGGTAGGTACCTCTCTAACTGTATCTATTTGACTGCCTCTGTGGCGCGGTGGAATTGTATCCGACTGCTACGCATGAGGTCGTGGGTTCGATCCTCACCCAGGATAAAACTTTGTGTGATGAGCACGATGGTTTATTCTGTGTCTGGGTGTTATTTATCTACAATGTGTATGTATTTAGAAATATATAAGTATGTTTATCAGTTGTCTGGTTTCCATAGTACAAGCTCTGCTTAGTTTGGGAACAGATTGCGTTGTGTGAGTTGTCCCAAGACATTATTATTATTATTATTATATATTGCATAGGTCCCAACAAAGGGACAGCAATGATATTGCGGAAGACATTCAACTAAGTGAGGCTAGTTAAGTATTTACATTTGTAAACTTTTTGACAGGTCTATCAAAGTATTTGAAAGTAGAGAAAATCCTAAGGTGGACTAACGGCCGGTCTCAATAATCTACCTATCGATGGATTGGGCTACTAGAGGTAGAATTTTGACATATTTTGTATGGAGCTTATGTCAAATATATACCTCTAGTGGCCAAATCCATCGATAGTTAGATTATTGAGACCGGCCGTAAGCCATAGACAATCATGGTTGCTCCCATCTCTATGTTAGTTATTCTTTCATGAAATAGTGATGCAAACTCACGACTGAAGAGCACTGTAGTAAGAGTAATTTCTGGGTAAATGCGGTGACGATCAGATCTTTATATGACAAATATTTCAGTAGCGCCGATGCTATAAATCCTTTCTTTTTTTTTTGTAATTTATTTATACAAAAAATATATACAATTTTATTAACATAATATTTTCTCGCCAAACTGTAATGTTTGATGGCGAGACGCGCTCGTGTTTAATACTAATATATATAACTAGCTGTCCCGCGCAACTTCGTCTGCGTAAATTTTCCCCGTTTTTTGCAACATTTCTCGTCGCAGCTCCGCTCCTATTAGTCGCAGCGCGATGTTATATAGCCTATAGCCTTACTCAATAAATGGGCTATTCAACAAAAAAAGAATTTTACAAATCGGACCAGTAGTTCCTGAGATTAGCGCGTTTAAACAAACAAACAAACTCTTCCGCTTTATAATATTAGTATAGATAAAATAAAACTACATACTTAACCGCTACATTTACACAATAATAACTATTGACGTAACAATAATTTATTTTTTTAATAGTTACTTAAATACCTACTACAATTCAACATAAAATAAATTATTAAATTAAAATAAAAAGGAATTACCAACTAATTTAATTATTAAAGATAGAACCGTATAAAGCCATGGGCTGTTGTGACTTACCATCAGGCTCGTGACCTGCTCATCTCTTTATTTATTGAATAAAAAAAAAGCCCGCCTGAAAAAAGACGGAATCAAGAAACACTTCACATTTAATATCATGCAGTCTGAATTTTATTTCAAACTAGCTGTCCCGCGCAACTTCGTATGCGTAAATTTTCCCCGTTTTTGCAACATTTCACGTCGCTACTCCGCTTCTATTAGTCGTAGCGCGATGTTATATAGCCTATAGCCTTCCTCGATAAATGGGCTATCCAACAAAAAAAGAATTGTTCAAATCGGACCAGTAGTTCCTGAAATTAGCGCGTTTAAACAAACAAACAAACAAACAAAGCAAACAAACAAACTCTTCCGCTTTATAATATTAGTATAGATTTTAAAGTACCAAGTGTCGCTCTCACAACTAAGCCGAATCTAAAACTCTCAAGCTAAAAGCTATCAAGCCGTTTAGGCTCTAAGGTTTGCCAAATAAATATACATACATACACTCGAAAAACATAACCCTCCTTCTTGCGCAGTCGGGTAATAAGACGATTTCGTGTTATGTTAAAGTCAATGTTTTAATTATTTGTTTTCATGTTTTATGAACGGTTGCGATTAGATGTTGGCGTATTCAGGCAAGTCGGCAAGTTCCAATTAATGGGCGAAATTCAAGTTTTGGAAACCATAGATAGCTGAAGGCACGGGTGACTTAAAAAATCACATGTTCACATGGACATGTTAATTCAACCAACTCTGACGTGGACAAGTGTTAGTGAACTTATAATGTTGTTAAGTACCTAAAGGTGCGTATAAACTGACGCATTTCCATGTAAATAATAATAATGTTTTGGGACAACACACACCACGCTATCTGATCCTAAACTAAGCAGAGCTTGTACTATGGAAACCAGACAACTGATGAACATATTTATATATTTCTAAATACATACTTATTTAATATAGTTAAACAACACACAAACACAGGATAAACCATCGTGCTCATCACACAGTTTTATCCTGGTTGGGGATCGAACCCACTAACCACTAGACCAACAGGCCAGTCGATCGAAATAATTATTCCTTACCTTAAAGTGGTTAAATTTAAAAACCACCTATTTTATAATTTACGTTACTTTAGTGAGCACTGCTGCACACTGATTCACTTGGGATGCAAAACAACACTTGTGACACGTCGGGATTCTACATGTACATTTAATTCAAAGTCGCAAACAAATGGTAAAGCTGGAGAAAAGAACCTGGCAATAAAAATTCGCGGCCACTCTTTTCAAATTGCCAATTTTATTTTACTCACTTACCGAAAATAAATCAACTGTCAGAAGCTTTATAAAATTCCTGCTAACCAGATTTTACTGAAAGATAATACTGAAAGAATAATGAATGGCAAAATTACTCTCTCAGATTTTTAAACAGAGAGCTTGCCGTCCAGCTTAGGAGCTTGCCGTCCAGCTTAGGACCAGGCCCGGGTCGACGGCGCGCTAGTGTTCCCCCCATTGGGCCGGCGCCCACCGGAAGTGCGGGATTGTTCGAAAGAGTTACCGTGCTCCCGGAACACCAGGGCGAAAGAAGGAACACAGATGGGTTTTAGTCAGTAAGAGTCTGACACGCCCTCCCGCTCATAGCGGTTACAGCGGGAGAAGTCATTTGATGATTTCCCATCTATAACTAAAAAAAAAAGATTTTTAAACAGAAATATTTACAAAATGATACCTCTGTATGTGGTACCGGCTTAAAAATAGTACCACCCTATTTCTTTCCGTGGATGTCGTCAAGGCGACTAAGGAATTTCCCACCGGATGACGGTCAGTAGCTCTTACCCCAAGGACCTATAATAAGTAGGTTCTACTGGGGAGACCCGTGCCCAGCAGTGGGACATCATATGGGTTGATATGTCATATCAATGTATTTAACTTACATTTACTACTTTTTTTTTAATAAGGGACTTTTACGCTTAACGTATATCAGTCCCATCATACCCTAAACTTAATAATAATTCCTACTAAAGTTAGATCAACAGTTTGAACAAGACTTTTGCAGCATCTCCGTTTGGTTGAGATAAGATTTGGTGAAACATTCTCATATCAGTTCTGTTCAAATTCAAACCCAATAGTACATTATTTCTAGTAGACTCATATCGGACACATTCCATTAACAAGTGGTGTAGATCCTCTACAACCCCACATTGTTCACAGTTGGGTGAGGTATTTACTATTTATTCTTACAGGTATTGTCTTTTTTGTCATGTTTCCAAAGCTATTCTGTGTATAATACTGAATCTCACGACACAGGGAATCCTAGTGTGAGGTTCAGTGACATTGCTTTTTAGAACGTAAGGATTTCTTGGTAATCTTTGATATGTAATGCAACTACTGTACTAATGTATATGATACTGAAATAAATTATTATTATTATTATTTATAAATTATTATTATTATTAAAAATAATTTAGAATAAAATTACCGGAAGACACACATCGAAGTCTCTAATCGAAGCAATAATTCTAGCAGGCTCAAGAAGTCATTGCAGGAAGTAACAAATTAATACTTTTTGAGATAAAATCGATGTAAAGATAACGATCTCGATGTGCTAACATTAGCGAAACCTTTATGCTTCCGTTCTTATTCAATCGCTTCTATTATAAATTCCGCATATTCCTATGTAATATTAATTCTTTGTTTTAACGATTTCGCATTCATTAGGAATAATACAAGCAGTAGGTCTACGTAATGATAATGAATATCTATTGTTGAGCACTTCATGGATAAACATCAGACTTTGCGGTGCCTCAGGCAGCCATTTTAACACGAGGCTACAATACTGTATGTGTGTCCTATGAAACAATAAAGTCAGAACGCAGACTACCTTCCACTATGTTTCAAGAAGAGGACTATCGGTTTTATATTTTAGATTTTTTCGTACACACTTGTAGTTTTAGATTAACCTCAAGGATTTCTTTGAATTAAAAGATCCTTTATCAAAAACACATTTGTTGTTTGCTTGCTTTCCCCTACCAACGGAGAGCACAAAATAGATCGCAACAGTATTCAGAAACAAAAAGCACAGTGTTTCAAAAACAATTGTTACTCCAGTAATGGCACCCACAAAAATGGCTTATAACAGCTGCTACTATACTAAGGCCTAAACGAATGGGAAATATTTATTAATAAAATTGCTAAGTAATCACTTTAAAAAATATTAAAGAAGCCCTGGTTGCTAAACGACTTTGTTATTAAACATCTAATATGTTTAATAAAAAAGTTGGTCAGCAACCAGTGTCAGGAGCCTATTGAATATATGTATATAACTGCCCCAATTGTGCCTCAATTACATCTTTCAATTCAAGGAATTACATCTGTGTATCTAAAATCCTAAATAGTGTAACTTGATTTACAACTGCGTAGTTTTACATCCATTAAACATAAATTTACATTAATATAACCTGTTAATGAAAGTCGTTAATTAGACTTGGTAATTATGGCGCCATAAAAAAACCCAGCTTTTATGAGATGAAGCCACCGATCTGTTTTCAGTGATTTATAATTAATCATTAAATTTAAGTGCTAATTAAAACAGAATTCTTAAATTGTAGCTAAATTGTAACGACGCTGTAAAATTATAAGTACATACATTATACATTGGGTATATTTTTATAGAAACAAAAGATTTAAGTAACTTGCAGTTTAGGATCAGTATAATAGCAACGTTTAAGTAAAACCCATGTTTTTAAATATCTGAAAATATTCAATACTAATAGGACCTACGTCCGTTTCTGTGTACAAAAGTTTATATAGTCAATAGCCATTAACTTCCTTGATGAATATGCGGTCTCCATTTCAATATGCACATTACTATAAGTACTAATGGCATCCTAAGTAAATATTGACAATCTTGCAAATTACTATAAAACTGCTACATCCTGCAAAGTAACCTCCAAATGCTGTGCTGGCTTACTCACAATACTTAGCCATTAAAAATTATGGGATAATAAATAAGGCCTAGCTCATCAGGCTTCAAGCAAATCATAATAAAACGTATGAATAGAAAATCATAAAACTTGCTATATCCAACGATCTCTGTTTACCTAAGCAATTAAAAACGGTTACGTAAACAATCTACGACGCGAAGGATAATAGCCAATCTTTCAATGGCTCATTCAAAGTAATATACTTATGAACTAGTAAATCTAGCCTTATTATTTCAAACAATAAAACCAAATTGTTAATTTACGAAATATGATGATTATATCTTCATATAAATTCATCTAATGATTATAATTTGGGTAGATGCTCTGTCAATAGTTATGCTGGATTTGTCATTATTGAACTAGGTAAATTTTATTTAAAATTTGCACGGGTGTACTATTGTGACTAATAATGTGGGATCGTGTCCCACATCACTAGAAATCCTGTTAACCCCTCCAACTAAGCTCAAAGACTTTTGTTAGGAGTGGGTTCACGTCGGTAGTTTAATAGGTAGGATCCGAACCTGCGACCTCACGATTGCGAGACCGATGCCTTAGCCATAAGTTTACCGCCGCTTCTTATAATGAATTATTCTTATAATAAAGTAAATGAGACCAAATCTTCCCTTTACAGTATAATTACGTAACAAAAATTGTATTAAAACAATTTCAAAACTTTTTTTTAAAACAATTTTTTATAGTACCTACTTACTAATCTTGTAATGACTATTACAAACACAACAAAACAAAGAATTAGCCAAATTGGTGCAGCCGTTCTGAAGTGAAAGTGTATATTCGGAAGCTAGTGTGATCTGTATATTTTTACTCATTCCTGTGTAATTTTCTGTTTTCTTATTCCTAATTATCTAGATTCCTCGTCATTCAACTACGATAAAGATAACAGAGTCCAAGCAGCTATATTTAGATCTTATATTTAGCATCAAAGTTAGGTACTCCTAGCTCTGATGAATTGTGATGACAGAGACACCCCTAATGTGAGTAGTTGTCAATATCACATGCCTTATTTGTCGTCATGAAGTCATTACTGCCTCCTTCATTAAAAACATGGTTCACAAAGTGACAAATAGGTACTTGTTCGGACATCAATGTTCCTTCATCTCTTCCGTCATTACTATAGCAATTAAAGTAATTAATTTTTACTTGAAAATATATGTTATCTATGCACATTTTAAATGTATTCAAATTAAGTTAAAATATCAATCTTGCAATAAATGTATCATCTTGGATTTTTACAATTTCCTAATTGCAAAATTCGTCATTTCTGTGATCATTAATTTTTATTATGTTTATATCAATCACGGGTTAATTTTTTAAAGAGGAAGCAATTATAGCACGCACTTGAACATTCAATTTCTTGGTAAAACTGTCTTTATGGTCAACCGCAATGCCGTCTGAGTCTATTTGAGTGTGCGATAACCTTTATTATAATCAAGATCGCGTGGGAACAAGATTCGATAAAACGTAGACATAATGTCTGCCTCGTTAATTTATTATAATAATCCTTAAATTTTACCTTCGAGTTTTGTTACTAATAGCAGAATTAATGGAATAGATATCCGTTTCAAAGATTAGTTTTTATACCGATATAGATTAATAGTATTAGTAGCTAGTGTTGATAAGAAAACCGGATAATATTCATTTTTGAGTCGCTATACCTTTTAGCCTTTTAAAAATATACAGGGTGATTTGTAAGTGACTATTATTAATCTTTTGTCTATCTATACTAATAAAAAAAAAAGTAGGTATCTCTGTCTGTCCATATATAGAGTGATTTTTAATATACTAATAACATTTTAATATGCTCATGGTTTCTTTACATAACACTAAACAACTTTGTAATATCAGTTTTGGAAAATATTTAATATATTAACCCTTAAGGGTACCACCTACAATTTGTTTTTGGAGTTATGACCTCAACTACCACCAGACTGTTTTACTGGTGTAAAATCATTGTTTATCGTGAGGTTTAGGCCCTAAACCTGACAAAGAAACTTCGATTTTACTCCGGAGTCTCTCAGATGTGTGGTAAATGGTTAGGTGACAAAAGTAGTTGGTAGGTGTTGAAGGGTCAATTTGTAATAGACCTATTGAATTAAATAGATTGCAAAGTTATTTGAGGTAATGTAAAGAAGCCAAGAGCGGTGGTTATTAGTATATTAAAAATCACTCTGTATAATCTATTTTTCTTTTAATCAGGTCTTTGTGACGCAGTGAGATCGGCATTAATTTAGATATATCTATATACAGACATAAATAAGTCTTACACAGTCACTGTATATACTCTGATACTCTAAAATAGGTTCTACGTAGTTGGCTAGTATTTTTTTATATTGGAATTGGCAAAATTGGATAAAGATAATATTAAAGTAGTTTTTATAGGCATTTCTTGCCAATCACTTTACAAATACAATAATTGCATTTTTGAAAGATAGAAAAATTTGAAGTCCAGACCAAGGAATTGAACCCGAGACTTCCGTAGCCAAACCGGGGCCGGAATCGAACCACCTATCTGGACAAGACTAGAGTTTCAGGTTCGATTCCTGGGTACGGACTTCAAATTTTTCTATATTTCAAAAATGCAATTATTGTATTTGTAAAGACAATATTAATTTATCTCTTTTCTAAGAAGAGTTTAGTCTTTCGTATTTTGAAAGGAGGATATTACTCTTAATTCATAATTATTATCTAGTAATGTTTTGCTTCATGCAAATGTGATGTTAGCAGGATGTACTGTGTTAGTCAAGAACAAACTTTGTTTGAGCAAATACATGAGCAACACTACGGCGAAATATTTGTATTTCGAGAAGATTTTACAAACTTAATCTTTATTACGTAAACAGTAAAATTTACATTTGAATACCTATTTTATAGACTTTTATGATACTATGTTTCCTGTAAATCACTAGATCCCTTGACATTTTCATTTTAAATAGACGCTAATTATAAATATAATAAATGTTAGCGTTGATTTGACCAACAACTGTCTTCATTCAATAAAGTCCAAAAAGTTATGTCAATATTTACAAATTATAAAGATTTACGTTTGTGAATCAATTATAATTGTACATTTAGTACGCCTTCTCGAGTTCAAGTCTTACCGTTGTTGTTCCGGTATTGCGACTTACAATGGCTATCTTGTCTGAAGCAAAAAAGGTCCATAATCGATCTGAATAAAATATTAATAGGCATGAATAAAGTCCTTCAACTCTTATCATTGAACAAACGAAAACAATTGAAGTAGGAACAACAAATAAACAAAATATGAAAACATGTTTCAAAATAACTTAGCACCATAAAACATTAAAACAAAGATTGAAACACATCTTCACACATACACATGCGTAAGGAACTTAAAAATAATAAACAAAACACGAATGTTTTCATATGTACATCGAACAATGCTTTCGTTAAGATAAAGTTTACATTACACTTAATAACTATCAGGAAATTGTCATGCGTACTGCATAAGTCGAATCACCTGTTTTGACATTGAGTTTCATTGACAATGCATGCACAATTACGATCATATACTACAAGTGTTTGATTCATGCAATGATACTTGCGTCTGCGCAGCCGACGCTTTGTCTGGCAGCGCGGAGCCGGCCCAATACCTATACATCAGAGTCAGAAAGTTGTCTCTGCGTAGTCGTCGAGACATTGAGATGGAATACAATTTTGAATGACTAAAGCCGCGCGCGATGTGAAATGTTTAATAATAAACATTTTTTTTGTTATGATTTTACATTAACAGCTATTTATGTAACACGAAACAACTATGCTACTTATAGTTGTTATTAAACATTGCACATCGATTATAACTTCATTAATATTTACAGTAAAGTTGAAAAATTTTGTTTAGGTTTTTTACACCGTATAGTTGATATTGTATCTATGATGTGAAACAGTGAACTATGATTGTAATTTTATTTTATTACTTACTGTGAATACTTAACGGATTTATAGATAAACAATCAGGTAAAATACCTACTATTCTACAATACATTTCAGAACTATGAACTGAAACGACCCATTGATTTCAAACATTCAAAGCAGCCATAAATTGGTGTGGTCATGTTGGCATTAAAGATATTAAATGCAAATGTAGAGTCACGTTTATTACTAATTCTGTCCGACAATATTATTATATAATTACATTTTAAGTACTTTGACTTTGACACACGTCAACTTAAAAAATGCTGGCGTAAATTCTGTTAATCTAATATGCATGAGATGCCTAAATCAAAATTATCATTTTATATGAAACTAGCGGACGCCTCGTGGTTTCACCCGCGTAGTTTCCATTCCCGTAGGAATACAGGGTTAAAAAAAAGCCTATGTCACCCAGGGTTAGTGTAGCTTCACAACGATAAAAGAATTTTTCAAATCCGTCCAGTAGTTTCGGAGCCTATTCAATACAAACAAACAATTAAATCTTTCCTATATAAAATATTAGCATAGAAGAAAAGTGTGACATTAAAAAATAATAAAACTACGTGAATATTTTGTGTATTGGATGGTCGACAACGACGTTTTCACTGTAATGATATTAATAAGGCTATTTATTTAAAGGTCAAATGAACTGGCTCCGACTTTCAAGATGGGTTCGACAGAATTTTATGGGTTATTACTATCAAAGATAAAACGTGTACGTGACGGCTTTAACGTACCTACTGATTGTATTCTCTGCAATATTGCACATAAAGTAAATATTTCAGCCAAAATATTCACTTTTAAAATGTATTGGGCAATTATTTTTTGTTTATTATAAAAACAATTTTCATAGGATTTTAAAGGAATACTTTGTTGCAATTACTCGTAAGAATGGTTTCGTATTTCAGTGGGTGATAAAGTGACATGTATTAATAACTTTTTAAACTTACTTATTGTTGCATGATATACGATTTGACAAGGGGTGACCACGGTTGGTGTAACCGGGTTGAAACGTCAAACAAACTTAAAGGTAAAAGAATAATCTAACATGAACGCGTTTAGTCTGTGTTGAATTAAAAAAGTGACAAAATATATATATTTTATCTATATCTATACTTCTATACTAATATTATAAAGAGGAAAGATTTGATTGTTTGTTTGTATTAAATAGGCTCCAAAACTACTGGACGGATTTGAAAAATTCTTTAATCGTTGTGAAACTGTACTAACCCCGGGTGACATAGGCTATTTTTTATCCCTGTATTCCTACGGGAACGGGAACTACGCGGGTGAAATTGCGAGGCGTCCACTAGTATTTTATAAAAAGCAGAAATAAAAAATAACTAAAATAGCAATATGCGGACTTTGATGAGTATTAGGAAAGGTGACATATTCTGTATATTTTTTAAATATCAAAAGTCACATGAGGCGCCAGCGAGGTGTATGACTGATATTTAAGATTGAATTATTATTAATATCAATATTATTATGATTATGTATAAATTAATTTGACACAGGCCAAAGTGTTGCTAAGAAATAATATATCAGATATAATAATAATAGTAGGTACCTATCGAAGTTGTGACTTTTGTGTGTTTAGTTTAATTAATTAGGTAAGAGGTATACATATATTTTTTTATAATAAATAGCTTTTGCTCGCGGTTTCACCCGCATTGTATATTCATATTCATTTATTGGTTCTACACGTCAAAAAACTTTATAAAAAGCAATTACATACAATTCATGTCAATAACAAACAAACCAAAATCAGTCATTAAATTATATAACATAAAAAAGAATATTAAAAAATACAAAAATAAACAGTTAAAAAAAAATAGTAAATTAATGAACTCATTAAATAATAATGTTCCAAATTTAATACAGAGAATAATAATCCTAGTCAAAAAAATATGTAGTTCATGACAATGTAATATAAAAAAATATATAATTAAATAATTAAAAAAAAAATGTTTTAGTGATGAGTCCTGTGCCTCTTAAGAATAGTAGTAGTACTTTTCCCAAGAGATCGCAATAAACATATAGAAATATATAAATGTAGTATGAGTCTTGACTCGTACGTTTACCTTTGCCGATTGCCTAACTTGTTTCATGCGTTACTTCATGTAACAATCTGCATCCGACCTTACAGTTATGAATTAAATTTGAAAAAAAAAAAAATGTATTTATGTCATTCTAAAAAGTATTTATTTCTTGACTTTTTTAAATAAATTGACTATTATGTATTATAATCAAGTGCTTCTCTTGCTCTTAAACGAACATAAATGGACAGACAGAGATACCTACTTTGAGTCGAGTAGACAGACAAAATAACAATAAACACTGCATTGTATCTATTGTGTAACCCTTATCATTGTAGATTGTCGTCTTGGAGCAAGGCCAAGAAAGCTCACTGCCAAGGTTTTGTATAATAGATGCTTAGAATTGCAAATTTTCGTCTACCTATTGAAAATTGTCATTCAAGGCACGAATATCGAACACGAATGTTAAGATTTTAAATATTTCATTCGTATAATTTAAAGATACCATTGACCTTTTAATATTAAATTTCTACACCCTTAATATAATAATTACTTATATTAAAACTGGTTTTTTAAACAAATGTCGTAAATTTAAGTTTAAATCTATTACAAGTTTGAATATTATTTTATTTATACTGACCACTTTTGCTTTTTTCTAATGACCAAAAATGTCCAATATCTCGTATAAATTAGTCGAGGGACATTTTATAGCATAAATAATTGTTTAAAGTTTTTTCACCGTAATTCGAACTAGACCCAAGTTTATGTTAATTCACCTCACAGTAACTAGATTTACAAACATTTAACTTTAAATTCTGTTATTTATTATACCTATGTATCCATAATTACTAAGAAAATATTTAATCAATTCATAAACTGTAATACAATACACGTGTTTATAAATTATTTATTAAATTGCTCGTAGAAACCAATATTGGTAAAAAAGAAAAAAATCTCTAATTTACCTATCAATAACATTAAAAAGAAAATGACAACATATGTTATAATTAAAATACATTGATACAGAATTGACCTTTTATTTCGTTAGTTACAGATTAGTTACAAGTAAAAAGCACAAAATATTTAATAAAAACAGAACATATTTATGCGGCACGGGTATCCCTTGTTGACCCTACTTATTAAAAGACACAGACCCACTTTGTTTGGAAGGCCATCCTGAGATAACGTGTCCGTGAGCCATACCTAGATCGATGATGAGATGCGTATAAAGCTTTTCTCCTATTCTCTGAGTATTTTGTGAAACAACGCATTAGGATAGAGCCTTTAATTAAAAAGATAATAATCCTAAGCTCAGATAGAGTTGTCGTAAAATAAAAAGTTAATAAAACAGAGTCATTAATATGTTAATATCGAATCACCAAACGAAACCTCATATCAGGTGGTAAACCGGATTTGTTGCTAACAGACATCCCGTCACCTCCAAATTTTTCAAATAATATGGAGCTCTAATTAACGACTTTCTGTCAACATTTCATTAGCCAAATTATAACCTATATATTAAACGGGCTTTTCACTACTATAAAATTAATATAATCATACCCTTTATATTTAAATATTATGTAAATATTCAACATTTTTTCACAAATGGGCCTTTAAATTACGTTGTAACACATTAAAATACGTGAATGAATATAATTTGATTACAATGGCAAGAAAACCCACACGTTAAATTTTCACCGCCTTTTTGTGCCTTTTATGTACTTATCCATATCATAATTTACCTTTTTTGATCAGTCTAAACCTTACTTGTATTATTTTATACGCTGTATTATTTTTGTAATATGATTTGATTCAATTCCCTTCCAAAGTATTAAATTAAGCAGGTAAACTTTGACATAAAAATGGTGATTACGCATTATTTGTTCCTTGTTTTTAGCTGCATATAATTTCGCTTAAAGACCACTTCCGTTCCGACCAATATCTGTCAACATATTTCCACGTTCGGCTTGAACACATCACAAGAACTGGATTTCATTGACAACCACCGTGTGCAGCATAATGAGTTTTAAATTATTACTGCAGATAAAAAGTAGCCGGGCGATGTTCACATAACCTTTCTTTAAATCGTTACTGATGACACTACACAATCGATGAATAGGGCATTCAAGAATATTCGATTGTGTGCCAATCAAAATGTTACAGTATTTTATCAAATTAAATTTAGTTATACTAAGAAAAATTAAAGTTGTACAGTTGTGAGTGCGGTAGTTCGAAGCGGCGCGGCGGCTGTGCGCAGACGCAGGCGCCCGGCGTCGCTCCGTCTCCATGGTAACGCGGCGTCGGGTACTTAAGCGTGCGCGTAGGCAGCAGCCGCACAGATCGCTATAGCCTGTTGAGCGCGCAGCACGTTGTGCAGCGGATCACCGGCAAATATAACCAAGTTTGAAGTTTCGTAAATATAAGTGATTTTTTTTGTTACGAATCTCAACTAGTCGCGTGTAATTTTTCAGTTTCAAAGTGTTGTGAATTAACTTTTGAGAAATCAAGATGATGTCCTTAGTGTTGTTTGTTTTGGGAGGTCTCCTCGCAACGACAGAAGGCTGTGGCGCTGGAAAACAATTAATACGTAAGTTGATCTAAATTATATAATTTTCAGGATAAATTTGTGTCACTAAATAATATTTCAATTCTCTAAATATCATTAAATCAGCTTATGCAAAATATCAAATTTAATTCGAAACGAAACTATAAATTATGATTATAAAGTATTGAAGAATAATTAATCAAGTAACTGAATTAGAATAATATACAGCTTATGATATCGTAAAGATCGACACATTAAATTGTATATAAAATCTTGAATCTGCGAACATATCTGATAACGTCTTCATAATTTATGTTTATCTCCATTAAACTCCAAAAGCATCCAAAGCACAAAAAAAATCATAAAGTTTTCATAATTATACCAAAAATCCATAAATTCGATCGCCGCCACCCAGTCTAGATTTTGCGAACGAGTTTTTATCCAAAAAAGACGCTACTATTTTACATACTGGTATGGGTCGAGGTCGTTAAATTTTATTGACACTGACACCTGTGTTAGCACGCACCGGTCTAATAAATTAGATCAATCCAATGGATTATGAAATCACAATGGAGATTTTACCTTGACACTCAGAATCTGATGACAATCTCGTAATTTTGCGAATAGATTTTCAATTTTTAATTTGGAAGAATGGTTTCTAAGTGGTTTCTTTTTTTTTAATAGGATCTGGAGCATTGACGGCGTACGAGAAGCAAGCGATAGTTGACGCGCACAATCGCCTCAGGCAATCAATTGCCCTGGGACAGGTCTCCAGCCAACCACCAGCAGCTAACATGATGGAAATGGTACGTACATATTACTTCAAAACCAACAAATGCATCATGAATATATAAATGAACTTGATCTTGACCATTATGCATTGACATTTGGTAGTTTAGTATCTTGCAATAAAATGAAACATTAAATCGATGACATCAGTGCTATTCATTATCTAATATAGTAATGAAAATTCACAATTCGCAATTCATTTCATATTATTTCAATTCATGCAGAGAATTTTAAAACACGTAATACTAGACTTCAAACATAAATTCAAGTAATTCACCTAGTATGCTAAATTACATTAAAATAAGAACTAAATAATATTAATACAAACTAATGTCGCAATTTTTAACAATTGTTACTTTTTACATCAGCTTACGTCATTTCATGAATAAATTTGTTGTTAACCATGTTCCGATGAATATTTGTTATAAAATATTAGCAAAATGACTGTTTCCATGGCATAATGAATACCAATTATGTTAAGTGTAAATTCTAAGTTCATCGTCCGACTTTTATAGAATTATACGTCAGAAATAATAAAGAGTATTAACAATATTTTCTTTTTGTTTAAAGGTATGGGATGATGAATTGGCAGCTGGTGCACAGCATTGGTCTGATCAGTGTATTACTGCTCACGATCGCGCTGCTCAGCGTTACGATGGCCGCTTCCCAGTGGGTCAGAACCTCGCCGCCACCTGGACAACTCGCCCACCAAGCCAACAATCTGACTCTGAACCCGACTTCAACAAGCAGATCAACGCCTGGTTCGACGAAGTCCGCATCTATGGCTTCAAACCCATCAGCGGAGGGCACGGAACCGGACATTACTCACAGGTAATTTGCAATATCATATCGAAAATTTAAATGTTAAACACATTATGTTCACTAACTAGTTTTCAACTTTTAATACCTCAAATATTGAATAAAATGTCGAATTAATTTAGATTAGTGCTCTATTTAAACAGGTTTTATTATTTAAACGGATCCAATATTTATTATTTTTTTCTTTATAGTTGGTTTGGGGCGAGACATCTCACGTAGGCTGCGGTTTTACGTTCTACTATGATCCCGTCCGAGGCTACACAAAGCTCTACGTTTGCAACTACGGTCCTGGCGGCAACGTCATTGGATCTAAGCCTTACGAAAAGGGATACCCATCATGCACCAACTTCGGTCTCACGGAATCCAGAAAATACTCCGGCCTTTGCGGTAAATATATATTCTTCTCTATCAATAAAACAAATTTTAAATTATTCGAATATTTTGCCTAGAAAATTAATAAAACCATTCTAATTTAATCTCTCTTTTGTTACAGCTGCTAGTTACACTGCCTCATCATCATACCAGACAACGGTTGATAACAGCAACAGCTACATCTCGAACGCTATCCCCGACAGCACCGGAGACACACAGAGTTACAACTACCAATACAGCAACCAGTATTACAAGCAATACAACAACCAATACCAGTACCAATATCAGCAACCTAGCACATACTTCCAAGCGGAGACATCTACATTCAGACCAATTCTCAGCATCATTAAGTCTGCCTCCAATCTCTTCAAAAAGCCACAAGTCAGAATCGGCACAGTTTACGTATAAGACGACTATTTTAAAAAGTACAGTCATAGCAGTATTGTTTGTAAATTATTGTGACAGTTGTGTTACTCGACTGATTATTCGAAACTGCAGGGCAGAATTTCGGAACCATGTAGATAGTATTGTTATTCCTTGGTTTTACAAGGAACTTATGTAAGTGTCTCCTTACTAATTAATATTATATACCCGACATTGTGAAGGTCTTGGTGATTTTATGTTAAAGTTGCGTTGCTGTCGAGAGTGGCCTTCTAGTATTAGCAGTATATAAGCGTGTTGTTAAATAGATAGATTATATTTATATTTTTTAATAAATATTTCCTAATATAAACTATTTTTTACTCAACCTACTATTCTATATAGAGACACAAAACCAACAACAATGACTTGATTGCCTTGTACTATGTATATTGAAGAAAATTATAGGTGACATAACAACATAGGTATCAAAACAAAGAAAAGGTGCAAGTCATAATTTAAAAAAATAATTATATAGCTCACGGCGCGTTCCCACTATGTCGTGACGATTAATCTACCGTTGGACGACTGTGGTCTCTAGCTGTTTCCATTATAACAACTGTCATGTTAGCCAGTCTGACAATCTGTCGTCACTGAAAAAATGTTGTGGACGACAGTTAATCGTGTCCTCCATATAAATACACACACCACGGGACTTCATCGCGCCTCCAACGTAGAACCGAACACCCGTATGTCCAATCGAGACGACAGTTGGATCCGAATTTAGGGCAGACACCTATATTTCTGTGAGACACGACACGATATTCTGTCATCACGATATAGTGGAAACGCACCCATCTAAACTGCTGTCACTTGTAGAAACATCGCTTGTCGCAATTGAAGCAGTGAACTTTGTTTTCACTTGTAGTCTGCAATCTTGCTATAGGAAACAATCATTCACTGCGGTTCAATAACAACTATTATGTAGTTTTCCCACCATGCCGTTTTACACGTGAACGTAAAAAGACTAAACCTGTAAAAAGGGTATAATTATAAAAATCCAAAGTGGTATGACGATTGGATTACACATCATTTAGCAGACCTATTGTACATTTCAACGTTTTTAAAACGGAACTAAACAGAGAATGAGTATAGAATTTTAATTTATAAAAGTAAATATATACACGCAGCGGCCGTATGTTGTACCTACAAGTATGGTTTGCATTTGATTCTGAGTGTGTATTCTATAAAATTAATGAAGTTTGACAAATCAATCCTACGTATACACGAAATAATTTAGAATTTCAACATATGTTTTAAATGCAATTCTTGTACTCGACTACGGTGAAGTCAAAAGTGGGGAGTTATCACAATAGGCCATATATTTATTTCCTATTAAGCTCTATTTATTCCTGAATTCTGTCAGTCAGTTACTTTTAGGCTGGATTTCCTCTGACGCTGATCGTCGACGCTGACCAACTGGCGCTGTATGTAATTAAATGTAACGTTTCTGAGTGACGTTGACCGAACAGAGCCGACATGCATCTTCTCCTCATACAAACAAACAAAGTGTGCCTCAGCGCCGACGATCAGCGACAGAGGAAAACCAGCCTTAAACCAAGCATTACACAAGCAATTAATAACCCTTGTTACATTTGAGATGTAGTACCGTAATTAGCCTTTTATGTGCCCGGTGCGAGCTAACATAACTGCACCCTGGTCCTGATGGTTATTTCTGCGCCCGTCCAGGGCCTGCGCCCTGTGCCTGGGCACCAATTACGGAATGTTGAGATGATAGAATCTTATAGGTATGCGCTACTCTAGAATAACAGTTACCGACAGATACGTACGTATAAGCACCTCATAGACCATAAAACATTGTTTTAGCTAAGAAATAGATATAATAAATGGGTATAGTACAAAATTAAACCAATAAACTGCGCTACTAGCAAGGTAGGTAAATATGTACAAAATTTAAAAATGTTAAGTATTACACGTTTTTTATATATTTACTTTCATTATTCTACTACAATATATACATAGATGATGTCACCAATGCGTCTATAAGCTACACTAATGTTCTTTGATCACACGCGAATATAAATATTATCATCGGATAAGCAACTCCGATAATAATAGTTATATCCTAGGCCGTATTTTTCAATAAATAAAAGATTCTGTATTTATTAAAAAAATAAAAATTAGTATATATAAATGCGCAATAAGATGCGCATTCTCCAGCTTAAGCTTAAGTTTCAGGATATCGAAATAATAATTTGAATAGGATGTCCTGTGAACACGAAAATGATATCATCCACCGTTTTTTTATTGCAAAAATTCCCACGGATCCCACTCCTAAGAGGCCAAGCAAGAGGGGGTATGTCGGAGACGAACCGACTAAACTTCACACGGTGTTCCGTCTCATAAGCATCATCATCACCTGCTGGAATATACTAATTTTAAACTAGTTGTGATAGATAGCACATATAAGATTTCATATCTACACCTGAAAGATTTATAAAACTGGTAAGTTCCGTTATCCTAATTTGAATTTTACCACTCATATGCTAGAATCAGCAGGTGTGCATAGACTGTAATAAACGTACAAATAAACGGATGACCATTTATAACGAGCGTGGAAGAATTATACAGTTTGTTACGAATCATTTTAATAATGTATGACGTCGAAATTACATATTAGCTGTATCAATAGCTTTTAGTAAGATAAAATAGATAAGTACATAGTAAATATGTACATGCATACGTTAATGGGAGGTCATACTCAAACAAACTTTGTATGTTACGTAAACGCTGGTATACCTCAGTGTCCCTGACCTCTGTAGGCAACTTCGGGGTCGCGGACATACGAATCACATTAAACAAACATAATAGGTGTTAAAATCAATATATTTCGATTCACACCCGTCTCGTATGGCATAAATCTACTAATTCGTGTCGATGTTAGAAAATAATGTAAATAAAACTTCAACACCTGTATCTCTCTACGCATTGAAACCATTAGCTGTTCAATACGATCAAAGCCACGTATAGTGCTAATTATTAAATCAAATATGAATAGACTGAATTTATTTACTTTGGTACACAGTCAAAGAAATTAAAAGTTGCTTCTTCCTAGTGATAAAGCAATTCTTTTTACCCGACTGCGCATTAAAGAGGGTTATGTTTTTTCTAGTGTATCTATATATGGATGTAAGTATGAATGTATATTTCATGGCACCCCCTACAGCCTATGAGGTGTCGTTAGATTCGTATTAGTTGTGAGAGTGACACCGGGAACTAATAAAAAAATAAATAGCTGCTTTTTTGGTGCCAAATGATGTTTTCAAAAATTTGCTGTCAGATTTTCTATTTTTCGCTAGTGAATAATTTAGTATTTTTTAATATAACTATTTGCGACGTATTCTGACATTCGTGCTGACAGTAGGTCTACTATTTTTCTCCAAATTGTAAATATTAATAATAATCATAGGATAACTCACACAACGCTATCTGATCCCAAACTAAGCAGAGCTTGTACTATGGAAACCAGACAACTGATAAACATACTTATATATTTCTAAATACATATTATAGATAAATAACACCCAGACACAGAATAGGGTGTGAATCGAACCCACGACCTCTTGCGTAGCAGTCGGATACACTCCCACCGCGCCACAGAGCAATGATCGCTACTACTATATCTAACCTAATTCTATCCTTTAGTTTAGATCGAATTTATTTACGAAAAACAAGACAATTTTCGTGAACAAATGATTGACAGACATAGAATTACGTGGACTCGTTTATTTTGTTTCGAGGGATTTTTTTTTCTTTGTTAGAAAACATTACAATTACTTAGGTAATAATAGGTTTAAGAGCGATAGATTCAACAACAAGAAAGTATTCTTTTAAACTTACACGTGTAATCGTGCAACATTGTAATCGCTTATGAATTATGCAATTGTATTACGGGACGGTCAACTACAAAAGACGTTTATTTTTAAATATATATTTTTAAATGAATACAATGACCAATGTGAACTTGTAGTTACTACATTACTAGCAATCCTGTTAACTGATACTAAGCTGAGCTCAATTACATATGTGAGAAGTGGGTTCACGGCAGTAATAATGGGTAGGTTTTGAACCCGCAACCTTACGATTGCGAATCATTATTGTTTATGTTTTTTGTAATTTTCGGTAGGTAATATCTAAAAAACTACTAATTAATCTAATTTGACGAATAACACAGCTTACATTGTAAATTAAATACAAGATTAAAAAATCTGGAGCTAGCAATACCAATACAATTCAGTCAGTCATTCGTTCACGAAAATTATTTGTGTGAGTACCCACATCTCTTTTTATTTATTTTTTTATTTTATTGTTCAAAAATAAATAAAAAGAAGTCCACGAATCTTTATTTCGAGGAAAAAAGTTTGTAAAATATTTAAGTGTTTATTGACTTCTGTAACTGACTATACAAGCTGATTATATAATTTTAAGAGCTATTCTTCTTCCTTCTCGTCAACACCCTATCATACTTAGATTGTTTATTACTCATTCACACGTTAGCGAATAACTTGAATATGATGAACGTATTCGTTTACCTACTAAGCATCGTTTAAGAGAATAAATTGTGGATACTTCTTCGAGAATAAAAAGAACATTAAACAACGCTAAGTGTTAAAGGTTCATTTTATTTGAACTTTTATTTTTTTACTAGCTGGCACGTGCCTAAATCGTTGGTATACCTACTTACAAATAACGTAAAAAACTTAAGCCGGCATCATTTTCTGACTTGCCTGTTGGTCTAGTGGTTAGTGACCCTGTCTGCTAAGCCGGAGATCGTGGGTTCGATCCTCAACCAGGATAAAACTTTGTGTGATGAGCACGATGGTTTATTCTGTGTCTGGGTGTTATTTATCTAGAGTATGTATGTGTTTAGAAATATATAAGTATGTTTATCAGTTGTCTGGTTTCCTTAGTACAAGCTCTGCTTAGTTTGGGATCAGATAGCGTTATGTGAGTTGTCCTAAGATATTATTGTTATTATTTTTCGGGGTTCGAAATTTCGTGGGGACTTTTTTAAGGTTAAATTGAGTAAACACCAGTCAAGTATGTATTGCGACCTACCTTTTTGCATTTTCGAGGGGGGATTTCAACCCCCAAAACCCCCCTGGATACGCCCAATTAGTTTATTAGTGTTATAGGTATTATTAGTTAAGTCCATTTAGGCTTTTAGGACCTATCACGGTATAAATGACACTATGACCCATTTTACTGAAATCATACACTGGGTCCTTATTCACTATCTTTTTTTTCGTTTTCACGGCAAGCCCGTGCGTCTAGCTGTCAAAATCTTGTCATAATGGTAAATAGAGGGCTGCACTTTAATACATCGCGCATGCGCGTGGCCATCTTTGAGCGCACCGCGCATGCGCTAGTTCGCGCGGGCTTGCCGCGAAAACGAAAAAAAAACATATTGGTTAAGGACCCTGAACTTGAAAAACAACTCAAGTACCTACATAAAGTTAATATACATAATCCCTTAGTCATCTCTTACAGCACCTGCGTGATATAACAGTAACAGGTAACTCACCCACATAGACGACACTATTATGTTAAATAATAAAAACGAATTGAGTGAGTCATTCAGGTCAAACGTAATAAACTATATAACTTGACAATAAAAAGGGATGGTACAATTAAGTGGTATTTGTTTGTTGTGTTTTTGTCTTGAAATTGAAGGATTGGGCCGATATTGCTCGCGACTTTCACGATCTTTTTTCCGTGTCCACGACAAGCCCGTGCGAAGTGTCAAAATCTTGTCATAATGCTAAATGGGAAGGTGTGCTCACTAATGCATCAAGGCGCATGACAATATTTTGACAGTTCCTACGGGCTTGCCGTGGAAACGGTAAAAGATCGTGAATAAGGACTTATGTATACCTAGTCTAGCCATAAATATTGTTACGAAGAAAAAACATTTTTTTTTATTGCAAATAATATTTATTACTTTTACAGTGTGTTAGTTTAATACATAAATAAAAAACAATTCAAAATATAAAAAGCTTATTCGAAGTGGTCTCCATTGGCTGCAACACAGTCCTTTAAACGTTGAGGCCAGTTATCAATAGAAGCACGCACTCTTTCCATGGGAAAATTCTTCACTGCCAATCGTATGGATTGTTTTAGGGACTCCAAATTATCATGGCGTTTAGAGCAAGCCATACTCTCTAAAACTGACCATAAATCATAATCCAGCGGATTAAGATCGGGACTAGACGACGGCCAGTCTTCAGCTCTGATGAAGTCCGAAACGTTCACTTCCAACCAAGACTGCGTGGACCGAGCTTTATGACCCGGCGCTGAGTCTTGTTGGAAGGACCATACTTGGTTATTGAACATGGTGTTGTTAAGGGGTTTAACTACCTTCTCAAGAATGGTATCTTGATACACTTGTGCCGATGTTTTGATACCTTTTTCACAAAAATATGGCTCAGTCACTCCTTCATAGCTAACACCCCACCAAACCATCACTGAAGTCGGATAATGCCCACGTTGCACTCTGTCGACTAATTGGGAAGCTTCCTTAGAGCTTTGAGCATAAATACGGTCATTTTGTTTGTTAAAATGTTGCTCAACTGTAAAGATTTTCTCATCCGTAAACAAAATTTTTCTGTGACCTCCCTTTGCGTACCGCTTCAGTAGTTGCTTCGATTTTACCACCCTATTCTTTTTTAAATTATCATTAAAAAAATGACCAGTGCGTCTCTTATAGGCTGCAAGTCCTAAGTCATCTTTTAAAATGCGTGACATGGTTCTGGGTGCTATCTTCATCTCCCAAAATAAAATCTTTTGCTTTCGGACAGGATTTCTTCGAATTCTTTCCCTTACTGCTTTGACCACCATTTTCGTACGAACACTACGTGGACGGCCAGATCTTTTTCTGTCACAAACAGAGAAGGTCTCATTGTACCTATTAATAGCCCGGTACACAAACATTTGACTAATACCAAGCGTATGGAGAGTTTTAAAAATTACATTCGGCTCCATACCAACTTTGTGTAATGCAATCACAGCGATTCGGTTTTCTTTATCACCCCACTCCATTTTAATATAGCAAAATATTGTACAATGTATTGGCGCCAAAATTAGAAAATACAATGAACAATCGTATAAAAATGACAGATTCCAAATTCAAATGTAATATCTTTCTTATTTTTAATTGTAACAGTATTTATGGCCAGACTAGGTATACTCGTTACATTTATGTGGGACATTGCGAAATTATGTCACTTATACAGGTTGATTTTTAATATACTAATGACCTCCTGCTCGTGGCTTCTTTACATAACACTAAATAACTTTATAATATCACTATTGGTAAATATATAATACTAGCTGTGCTCCGCGGTGTTTCACGCGGTTTATTAGCCTATGTGTTAATTCAGGGTGTCAGCTAACTCCATAGCAAATTTTATTAAAATCGCTCCAGCCGTTTAGACGTGAAGAAGTAACAACACTCACATACTGACAAACTTTCGTCTTTATGATATTAGTGTGACACATATCACACTATCAAATCACATGATTTGATAGTGTGATATGTCCCTTAAGAAACACGTGAAATACCTACTAATTTATCCAATAAACATAATAGATTAACATTTCTTACAATTCCTTACTTATTATTATTATTACATTACACTGCATACATAAATCACATGACAGATTATTGTTTGAAGAAATCAAGGCTTAAGCACCTTCTAGCCGAAGCTACACTAATGATGGAGGACATATTTCAAAGTTATTTGGTATAATTTAAAGAATTCAAGAGCGGGTGGTTATTTGTATAATAATAAACACCATGTATATATATTATATATTCTGACATATATAGCTATGTTACTAGGTAAAGTAGTAGTAAAGGCATCAGCTTCGCGATAGATAGGTCGTGAGTTCGAATGCCACCCATTAGGTAGCTACCTATTCTACCGATTTCACGCGTCCTAACAAGCAAATTAACGAGATTGCTCGTAGTACCAATACATTATTTTCCACAAAAAAATCTTTATCAAAATTAGAAGCTTTCAAACATCCATTCATTTATCCTCATAACTTTCAAGTTAATAATATCTACCTTAGTAACAGGCAACAAGAGACATCTAAAGAATAAAAATATAAAGCATAAAACTGCGGTAAGTTTAAGCCACAGGTCGTCTTGGTCGTCACCACGACAGTGTTACATAATCTTGCGTATATCAACACGTCACTGTGTTTCGATTAAATGGCTGTAACAAGTGTAATTGGATAAATGAGACTTATGAACTAATGTTTCAAATGATTAACGCCGTACGGTGACACTCAGGGTACTTAATGACTATGTTTTTTTTTTCGTTTCTGCAGCAAGCCCGCGCGAAATAGCGCATTCGCGATGCATTTCTAAGCAGCTCTCTATATACCATTATGACAACATTTTGACAGTTATAAGTGCGGGCCTGACGCGAAAACGAAAAAAATATACTGAAGAAGATTTTTACTAAGCAAGGATTTGGGAGGTACTGACTGATACTGTTATGGACTTCTACTACTACTTTGACTGCCTCTGTGGCGCGGTGGGAGTGTATCCGACTGCTACGCAAGAGGTCGTGGGTTCGGTCCCACCCAGGATAAAACTTTGTGTGATGAGCACGATGGTTTATTCTGTGTCCGGGTGTTATTTATCTATAATATGTATGTATTTAGAAATATATAAGTATGTTTATCAGTTGTCTGGTTTCCATAGTACAAGCTCTGCTTAGTTTGGGATCAGATAGCGTTGTGTGAATTGTCCCAAGATATTATTATTATTATTATGGGTGACGCGTTATGGTCGGCCACCAAGCGCACGACTTGCTAGGCTTCTCATTTTGTTGTATAAATAAAACTTAAGTGGGGTATACGTTATAATGTACTTCAAAAAGGTAAAGACGAAATGCATAACTAATCGACCGTGCAAATCTTGTACCCAGAAGACTTGCATTTATTTAATTTTGTATGCAATTATATAGTTATCGTAAATGTTTCACGGGTCATCAACCTACCGTCATTACAATCAACGAATGGACCGTCTTTTAAAATTTGAAGGCTTTTAATAGCACCAAAAGGTAAGACTGAAGTAAACAGTTTGTAAAATCAAAGTACTTAAGTTGTTTTCATGTGATTATTGTACCTATATCGTCCATATCATTGTATGATTGTAAACATCGTTAGTAAGTCTTTCTTGGAAATACAAATACCATTTACCTACTACCTATTTATTGCATTATTTTTTGATATTTTAAAATAATAGTCTCCTAACCGATTTCGGTTACGGCGACCAATCTCATGAGATACTAGTCAACTACGCAGGAGATACACAAGTGTATACGCAGACACAAGTGCACTCTCTATTCGCTCACTCTCACAGCCTGACGGGTCGGAAATCCGACACGACCGGAAAGAGATCAGACGACGACTTAACGTGCTCTCTCTGGCACTGAGGGGTTTGACACTATTCGAAAACGGTCACCCATCTATGGACCGACAGTGCTAACGTTGCATAACCTCGCAGATGTCTCGATCTGCTTGATCGCCAAATGATAATTAGCAATATCTGTTATTTTAGACTAAGCAAGTACCTAAAAATGTTTTACATGATAAATGACGTGCATCTGTCCTATATTAGATCGAAAATATATTTTATAAGGAAAAGTAATCCAAAGGCTAAAAAGCCGGAAAAATAAAGTTAGACTACAACAAACGAAATACTCGCAGCAAAGGCTTGTACTTCTCATAAGTATCACTTAAACATACACTCGACTCAAAGAATATACTGAGAGCTTAAGGCACTAGTCCCACCAACGACAATGAGCGAGAAGCGATTTATCGCTCAAGACGTACAACAGGGTTCTTATTCACTATCTTGTCAAAATCTTACCATAATGGTATAGAGCTGCGCTTAGAAATGCATCGCGCATGCGCACGGACAACTTTGAGCACACTGTGCATGCCGTGTGGTGCCGGCTATGCCGTGTGGTGCCGGCTTAAGAATAGTACCACCCCATCTCTTCCCGTGGGTGTCGTCAAGGCGACTAAGGGATTTCACTCCGGAGGACGGGCAGCAGCGTCCTCTGCGTACTTAAAGCCTTACTGCGATCGCCAATCCGCTCGCCAAGCGTGGCGATTATGGCAATTACCCCCAGGATCTACATACCAGTAGGTTCTACTGGGGAGCCCCGTGCCCAGCAGTGGGCCATCATAAGGGTTGATATATGCATGCGCCAAATCGCGCGGGCTGGCGGCGAAAACGAAAAAAAACATAGTGAATAAGGACCCAGATGTATTTTGTAGATCCCGTCCGTGTAAAAAAAATAGATGCAGTATAGAGCGAGTACTCGCCGGCAGTGTGAACACTCAGCGAAGAACTATTAATATCTGTATCTCTTTTGTTTACACGGGATCTACATAAGTATGCACGGCTCTTGAGCGATAAAATTGCTACTCGCTACTCTGTTTCTCGCCGTTGGTCGAACAGGTGCCTTACACTACTTAGGTACACATTTCTTTGCAAACTTCGTCAAGGTGTCTTTACTGTTTGCAAAGATAGGTGTTGTTTTTAGCGCACAGCGATCATTGAACTGTAATACGCATTTCATTTCATAACTAATGAAATTCCATTTAATGTATTTTGTTGTAATAAGATTAATTACGTTCCGTCATATTCTTGATTTTACTGCTAATTTCTTTTCTAATTTCAATTTTACTGTTTATTGCTGAAAACCAGCGCTGACTCCAGTAGCAATACTGGAGAGGCAGCACATTGCTGAGTGAGATCCAATTTTTTACACACAGGCAATTTTTTTTAAGTATCGTAAATAAGATTTCCCATAATGTAATGTGTAAAAAAATAAACGCTTTTTCTTTTCTTTTTCTTCTTTCTTTCTTAGAACTGGGTCTTCAAATTTGTTAGAAAGTGTGTAGAGAAAAATAAAAAAATATTTTTATAATGGTTTTTAAGTGTTTGACAATTAAGCAAGCTGTACTGCTCAAAGTTTCTAGGAAATAGAATAAGATTAAAGGAAGAACACTGTCCTCGTCACCTTCTTTTTCCTTTGTCATTGAAGTAGTTCCTTACATTGCGCCTTGTAAATTTTGGTTTACGTTTCCTCACAAAACTATTGCATAAAGTATTTAAATTTTGTCACTTTGTTATGACTACGCGTAATATTATATTACTAGTTGACCCGCGCAACTTCGTCTGCGTAAATGTTCCCCGTTTTTGCAACATTTTTCATTACTGATTCGCTCCTATTGGTCGTAGCGTGATGTTATATAGCCTGTAGCTATCATCGATAAATGGGCTATCCAACAGTATTTTTTTTTACTTCGAACCAGTAGTTTCAAAGATTATTGTGTTCAAACAAACAAACTCATCAGCTTTTTAATATTATTCGTATTCGTATTAATATAGATAAACATTTAGAGCAAACTACTTATCTATTTTCATTTCTTTAATAAAAATAACCTTATAATTTTAATTAAAAAAAGTTTTTTTTTTTAAATAAAAAACCCGCCTTCTCAAAAAGATGGAAACAAGATCCCCTACGTAATTATATAATTTATTGTTATAATATATTTTTTTATTTAATACAAATATTTATTTAATAAATTTACATTGGTTAATCCTACAATTACTAAAAAGTGATTGTAGGATTAATCAATGTAACAATTAACTTTTATCACAGCTATTGTCAGGTATTGAAAATTGATTTCGAGAGAGATTGAGATATTGCAGTATCCAAAACAATATTTTTTTCACACCTCTTTATTTTGACGTTTCACACCCGCCATGTTTTTTTTTTTAAAAGTCACATATCGAAGAACACTTGGGCCATCAAGACGAATCTAACGACGTTTTAATTGTATAAATCCGTTTAGTGGATTGTGAGATATCAGGTAATAAAGAATATTACATACATACATTCATACATACAAGATACGCGCGAAAAACATTTAAACAACCCTTCCTTACAGTCGGGTAAAAAATCGACTCAGACTTCAGACTCAGGTCGGCCGGAGCAAGAAAAACATGCTTGATCTAAAGATGCGTCTAAACGGGCCATTTTTTACGGCAATTTGTGGCGGCAATGCTGTGGCCGGCAACATGGCAGTACTCTCCAATATTGATTTGATAGTTGCCGGACGATCGCTGAGCGATCTATTTTCCGCAATGTTGCCTGGCCAATTTTGTTGTTGTTTCAATCGCCCTCTATTTTACTGTTGCCGGGATGTGTAGCCCCTTTAGGAGACTGGATCATACGCCATACAATAGTAGACATATTGCCATTATTGGCCGAGCAATGAATTGCCAATAGTGCTGCCACAACTTGGCGTAAAAAATGACCCGTTTAGACGTCCCTTAATATCAGATATTTTTGATACAGACTATGGACACACATACATCTTACATTGTGTCCTGTGTACCCGACCATCGCCCTGCACACAGTACGACTTGACTCAACTCTCTGACAATTCAATTGATGTGGCCACGTTCTTGACCTTAGCCATATCATATTTTTATTTCTTCTGTTCCTTGTTATTGATTTGTGTTATTTATTTCTGTTTTCTTTTTAGCCTATTGTTATTTTGCTTTATTTCTGTTTTTTATTTTTTTGTGTTTATCTTTTGCACTAGTTCCCTTGTTAAATTATATCTAATAATGACTATGTGTTTTCTATGTAAAAAAAACTATTCTATTATAATTTATTCATATTCATTGTTTACAACTTTTGCCATCAAACGCTTAAAAACGTGAAAAGTTTAGACCGTTTCCAAGTTGACTAGTAACTAAGAACTTAAGCAAGATTAACCTATATGGTAGGTATCTAACACGTGCATAGGTTTATGACGAAAAGTAAGCAATATAATAAAACTAGGTATATATGTTTATTCTATAGTTATCGAGTTGGCAACTGGCAACAGCGAAATTGTACCTCGATAATGATATGAAAATTGTCATTAGATACACAAGAAATTTAAGTTACACGTAAGTGCTAATATAGTTATCGAATCTGTACTTATGTATATAAGTATATAAGTGTACCTATGTAATGGATATATCAGGTGTTTATTATATAAATCAATAACCAATGAAAAATAATGGGAGGTTCACAAGAATAAAGATTATTTTTAATTCAAGGCACGGATGCATAGGTATTATTTTAATTTTTCATCGTTTATTGTTTTCGAATTACCCCCAGGCTGTTGCCCCGTCAAGCAAGTGGTCATCGAACCGAGTGATGGATTGTTACCATAAAACAAAGAGAGTGCAAAAGGAACACTTACATTTCATTTCGTTTGGATTATTACCATAAAAAACAGGAGTTTTGAAGAAACACTTCATATCTTTCGTTTCGTTTCGTTCACGGACATGGAATCTCGAAATACTTTCTGAACGTAAAAGTATATGTGTGCGTTGCTCAAGTGCTATTCTTTCTTTTTGTCCCTTTTGTACCACTGATTTCTATAGTACCAGTACCTACGCTGGACAGGCTACCTTCAACAACAAGACTTCCATTAGATTTCGACATTTGGACGGTGATTTGTCAAAATCAAAAGGAAATATATACTTGTACAAGTAAGACTGGCACTAACACCGGCTCCACACGTTGGCCCCAACGTCGGTCGCAACGCAACGTCCAACGTGTGGATTTAGAAAATAAAATTGGCGCCAACTTTGGGACGAACGTTATTCTAGATCCACACGTAACAAGGATCAACGGTCGTCTTTACTAAAATTATTAAGCAGAAGAGTTTATTTGTTTGAACGCGATAATCGGAGGAACAACTGGTCCGAATTAAAAAAAAAAAATATTGTTGGATAGCTCATTTATCAAGGCAGGCTATAGGCTATATACGACCAATAGGAGCGGCGCAGCAATGAAAAATGTTGCAAAAACGGGGGAAAATTACGCAGACGATGTTGCGCGGGTCAACTAATCAATATTAATATTATAAAGCTGAAGAGTTTGTTTACTACTGATCCGAATTGAACAGTTCAGTGTGTACTGTAGAGCTCAGTGATTTTGTACTCTTACAGCCGTACTCAGTCGTTTAATGCTTACTTACGGCAGTCAACGTTTTGTACTATCAGTGTTTTGTTTTGTAATATTACGATTGTAGGGTATGAAATATTTATGAGGAATATCTATGTATCCATCCTAAGTCATGCTACAGTCACGGTCATGATATGACAGACACCATAGGTGCCAAATTGTCAACTATTCCACTTATCTTCCTGTTAGTCCTCCTAGAGAACATAAGCGGGCTTTTTGCTCATCTAGTGTTATTTCATTTTCGTAGAAAAACTATAACGCTGAAACAGGGTCTCTCTTTTACTAATTCCTGTTATAGGTTCATACTTAGTATTATCCATACTAATATTATAAATGTGAAAGTAACTCTGTCTGTCTGTCTGTCTGTCTGTTACGCTTTCACGCTCAAACAGCTGAACCGATTTAGATGAAATTAGGTATGGACATAGTTTGAGTCTCGGGGAAAAACATAGGATAGTTTTTATCGCGATAACCGACATCCACGCGGGCGAAGCCGCGAGCGAAAGCTAGTAATCTATAATTCCATTTTGTTATCTAAGTTTGTGTGTTTATTTGTTTGATTGAACGCAATAATCTCAGGAAGTTCTGGTTCGAATTGAAAAAATATTTTAGTGTTGGATAAAGAAGAAAGCTATAGGCTATATTGTTGCGCTACAGTCAATAACAGCGGAGCAGCACTAAAAATGTTGCAAAACAAGGAAAATTTACGCAGACTAAGTTGCGTGGATCAACTAGTGTAGTATTAAACAGATAGGTTTTTGAACAGGATAGACAAAGCTTATTACTTATCATTTACTTTCGAAGGTTTTGATAAAAAAGCAAATATGTACACTTCCAATTTGCTAAACATTACCTCACTTGGTAGTAACTTATTGTGTAACATTTGTGTTTTGAGTATGCAATGTGTTTTACAAATATTGAAAAAAAAACGCAACGTGTCTGATAGTTCTGTTTGTCTATCATCATTAACGCCTGCTCCACACATTGGCTCCAACATCGGTCCCAACGCCACACGTCCAACGTGTGGATGTTGCTTGGCGCCAATGCTATTTTCCTAATTGTGGATCCGGTGTAATAGCCTTGCTGAAATTATTAAAAATGACGGCAATTGGTGAACTGAGAATAACGTCGGAATATCGACTAGATTGCCTGCATCTAAAATTAATAATTTAAGGCATATTTTGTCGGTAAAACTGATGCAGGTGCTTCCACTTATCTCTGTTTTGATAAGTGTTTTCTTTTACTTCCTTAATAGTCTAAGATCCCGATATACAACGACCTTCACCGAGATGTTTATTTAATGAAACGTATTTTATATTTAATTTAATATGTCAATAAATATATTGCATATGGGTTGCCTAACAAATTTTAGTCCAGGGTATTTTTAATTAATAATTTTTTTTTTTTTTTTTTTTTAAATTCCACCGGTGTGATTATTAGATAAACTCTATACCAATCAAAAGTATGAAGCCCATAGAATATGCAAACGTTAGGTTGCCTATTTTTTTCCGGTCACAACTATCGGGTAGCCAGGTATAAACAGGTAAATCTATACTAGCATTTTGCAACGGTCTGCTTATTGAATTGAACTTAAATAAAATTAAAGATTATTTAATTATGAACACGGTGGTATAGGGTTGCCTGCGAAAAATGAGTCTCAATTTCGGTTGTCGAATTTTAAAAAGTAAAATATCGCTGCGAGTGAATATGTGCGACTGAGAGGTCCCAACCAACCATCCCATGCGATAGAAGAGGACACAGCATAGCAGCTGTTTAAGGTCCGCCCATTTAAAGAAAGAGAGTGCGCATGCTATTTGTGCTTGAAAATGAAAAGGATAGCGATAGACGCGTATATGCTGTGCATCATTTTGGAGTATTATATTATTAAAATAGAGAAATAGTCATTTATTTTTTTATTTTTCAATCAATTATTTATGTGTTATTTTTTATGTGACACTAAAGTATATACACATATTTAGTGAAGAAGAAGGTTATAGTAATACATATACAGGGTGACTTTGAAATCAGTCGACAAATTGATAGGGGAGTATCAGCACCGTTAGTACTTACATTTTTTTTTTTTTTATTGCCTATGGTTGACAGAAAAGAACGCCGGTCGATCTCTATTGTTTCCAGGTGGACCTGGAAACAATACGGTCCTGTACGGATCGATTCCGGCGTTCTTTTCTTCCACGTACGTGTAGACTCTGGAATGAACTACCTGCTGCGGTATTTCCCGAGCGCTACGACATGTCTTTCTTCAAACGAGGTTCTTTCTGCCAACCATAGGCAATAATAAAAAAAAAAAAATGTAACTACTAACGGTGCTGATACTCCCCTATCAATTTGTCGACTGATTTCAAAGTTACCCTGTATATTACTAATCTTGGAAATTTTATCTTTATTATTAGAAGACAAAATAAAAAACAACAATTAAAAAAAAACTTCTATTTATTGTAAAAAAATAAAAATACATTTTTTTTAATTATTCAGGATCCGAGTCATCGGACATATAACTGTGATCTTCAACTTCTGAATCTTCTTTGTCATCACACTCTGTTTCAATTCTTTCGACTATGTCTTCTATCTTTAAAGGTGTATGATCCCCAATGAATCCTACTGGTTTTAAATATTCATCTAAGAACCAACCGCAGCTCTCAGGCTGAAGTTTCACGCATATTGGATCCGTTGCATTAAGCCACATGGAATTCCGTAAAATTTTCTGGTTTAATGATATCCAGCATGGTGGTATGGAGTTGGAGTCGAAGCCTTTTATTTTTTTTATAAAGTGCTCTCCGTCTTCTTTTGCAGAGTAATTTTTCATAAAAATGCGATGTCTAGCATCATTCACACTGGTGCAGTTCCTGATACCATACATACTAGCTGTAAATTCTTGAACGGCCTTCATTTTTTTTATATTTTTTTCTGTTCACTGTTTGATATTTTTCATTTTTCGAAAATAGCTGAAAAGGTTTTACTTTCCCTTTATTGTAAAATGCAGCCGTGTAATCGCAACCAGTAAATGCATGGAAGGCTGGGAGACTTTGGCGTAATTTAATTCCTAACTTCAACGCTAAATCGGTGCAATTAATGCAATCAACAGTTTGATTATTACTCTTTTTAGTAGCTGAACTGGCAAGCCAAATTTCTGATTCGATAAGTTTGTGCATATTTCCTAACAAAATAATCAAAACGTCAGTATCAGAGGCTTTAAATAAATAATCGTGTTTATAATTAAATAATCTTTAATTTTATTTAAGTTCAATTCAATAAGCAGACCGTTGCAAAATGCTAGTATAGATTTACCTGTTTATACCTGGCTACCCGATAGTTGTGACCGGAAAAAAATAGGCAACCTAACGTTTGCATATTCTATGGGCTTCATACTTTCGATTGGTATAGAGTTTATCTAATAATCACACCGGTGGAATTTAAAAAAAAAAAAAAAAAAAAAAAATATTAATTAAAAATACCCTGGACTAAAATTTGTTAGGCAACCCATATGCAATATATTTATTGACATATTAAATTAAATATAAAATACGTTTCATGAAATAAACATCTCGGTGAAGGTCGTTGTATATCGGGATCCTATACTATAAATGCCTCTGTGGCGCGATGGGAGTGTGTCCGACTGCTACGCAAGAGGTCGTGGGTTCTATTTCCACACAGAACACCACTTTGTGTGATCCACAAATTGTTGTTCCGAGTCTGGGTGTACTTTGTGTCCGTGACTTGTATGTTTGTAAAGTCTCCCGCGACACAGGGCTTGTAGCCTACTGCGGGAGTCGTCTTAATAAAAAAAAAACATAAAAGTAACTTTTTCCGATACTTGGTTTATAAAACTGCTTCTGGGCCAACCTCTTCCTCTTTTGAATTCTTCTACCTTGTTTGTCTATGATCACTCGTAAATGTGCTGTGTTACCACACTCATAAAGACTACATTGCCGCCCGAAACTTCACAAAAATATGTTTAATTACTATTTTAAAGTTAACTCCCCCTAAATGACTTGTGTCCTAGGGGACTTTTAAAATAGATGGCTTACGGACACAGAAATACAGACAGACTTGGCACTAACATTAATATACATATTCTCGTGCAGAAATACATCACAGAACCACCTTGCACAGCAATCCTGCAGGAGGCTAGCCATTAGACTGCCAGTCAATAGCCTCAGATGACTGGGTCGTTATTATTCGATATACATAACAGGAGAGAGAGGGGAGGAACTGGGAACCCAGGATAATTATAAAGCCTGCTACAAGATACTATGGTCTGTTAGTACAAGCACTTTAATTATTAAAAAAGCGCCATCTGTGTAAAACAAGGTTAGGTACTTAAGATCATAGAAGGTTTTATTCAGAGACGAAACCCGTTTTCCAAACAAACTACGTTGTCAACCGTTGTGTAACAACTAAACGTAGTGCCATAAAATTTAGCTAGATGGCGTTGTCGTCCACGAAAAGCCTTTTGCCGCAATTTTTCGTTAACACTGTAATTTTTCAACAGATGTCATGAGAATCGGGAGTTAATTTAAACGTAGGAAACTGACTTAATTTGTGATGATATCTACCAAAGAGAATTTACACAATCCTTTACATTCCACAGATTTGTATGCACTTGGCAAGTTATATCTATTGAGTTTCCTAAAAATACTTACAGATCAAGAAATCAAGGTAAGGATTTATTTTAAAATACTATGTTGGTATCTGTACTCATTGTGTATTTTATGTATCTTACGATTTATTTGCAATTTCTCCAGCTAAATCAAACCTCGGACATACCTCATAAGATGTGCTAATCACTGACCTCAATGTTATGAGCTTGTTTTATTGTTAAACAATTTTACTTTTGCAGTATGTACATATGTTACGTTATGATCTAGATCAGATTTAAGAAACTTTGTAACTTAGTTTTATTTTACGATTGTAATGTGTTTTGTGCATCTAAATAAATAAATAAATAAATAAATACCTACATACATATCAACCCATAAGATGGCCCACTGTTGGGCACGGGTCTCCCCAGTAGAACCTACTAGTATGTAGATCCTGGGGGTAATTGCCATAATCGCCACGCTTGGCGAGCGGGTTGGCGATCGCAGTAAGGCTTTAAGTACGCAGAGGACACTGCTGCCCGTCCTCCGGGGTAAAATCCCTTAGTCGCCTTGACGACACCCACGGGTAGAGATGGGGTGATACTATTCTTAAGCCGGCACCACACGGCATGCACTTTGCTCTTATGCCTAGAATTTACAGGCAATATATAGGTATGCTCTCAAAGACCAAATGTATAGATCTCAATGTTTCTATTTTAAAATTCTAAAAATCTCTAAAAGATAAGCTGACTTACTGACTGACATATCAACGCAGGGCATTAACTATAATGGTTAGAAACTTGAATTTTTCACAGGGGTTCCTTTTATAACGTAGGGGAGCACTAAAAAAGGATTTTCGAAAATTCACCCAGTAAAACGGGGGTGCACACTTAAAATGAAACTTTGCCGTTAAAATATTTTCGTAACAATCGCAGTTGAAGCCGCGACATAAGCTAGTCTATTTATAATTTGTCTATTTGTTATAAGTTAATCTAATAATAATAATAATAATAATAATAAATATAATAATAAATTTATTACGAAAAAACTTTTTACAAAAATAACATATACATAAAATTATACAGCAAATACATAATAAAATCTAATAATAATATTTTGGTACAACACACACGGTCATCTGATCCCAAACTAGGCAGAGCCTGTACTATGGCAATCAGACAACTGTTAAACATATTAAATTTTAATAATTACAAATATGTATACTATATTTATTTCATAAAAATCTTATATAGGGATAATAATAGGGTGCCTGTACTAGGGTAAAACCTGTGCCACAGGCGTTAAGGGCACTTGTTGCGAACTATAATTTTTAACAATATTTATCAAGTAAAACATGTATAGGTAGGTAACAAATAAAATACAATTTAGAATAATTTACATTGTTAGAGTAACATTATGACGCTTTTAGGTGTCCTCATTATAATCTATGCTATTTATATATCTCGATTCAGCAATCTTTTTCGCCGGACATTCTGAGTCACCTGTTTTGTGATCGCTCGGTTTTTTGAAGCGTACACATGTTGCACATTTTGGTGAGTCAGTTTTCTTAGTGCACTCATTTACCTGGTGACCTAGTTCACCGCACTGTCCGCACGTGTAGGTTGCTTCGCGACAAGTTCGAGCTGCGTGTCCATATAGTTGACATTTGAAGCATCTGGTCACCAACGTGAAGTCCCGAACTGGGCAAGACGTCCAGTTGATGAAGACACGATCCTGATTTATAAGGGTCTTTCTTATGCTAGCTGTCACTTCCAGTACAAAGTTGCATGTTGGTGCGTCTTTTTTTCCTGATTTGTGGCTCAACTTCATAGAGGACATGTACGACTCACGCGTTAGGTTTGGCAATTTTTCGGCTAGATTTTGGTCAAATATGAGGTCAAACACTTCCTGGTCACGTAAAGTAACTGGAACCCCGATGACTATGATTCTAGGTCTTCTTTTATGTGGCTCTTCCATTTTTAGTCCGGAACTGGTTAGCTGAGTCGATTTTCGAAGCTTCTCTATGTCGTCCTTCGTTTCAGTGCTGATAATAACACCACCGTTCTTAGTCCTTCGTAGTCCTCTTACGTGCAATTTCAATTGCTCTGGGCAGATAATTTTTTGGACTAGAGATTTGGTATCGTCACTAGATTTTTGACCATCTTTAGGGTAAATAGCTATTGAGCTCAATTTTTTAGGGCACACAAAATCATTGTTATGGGTCTTAACCATTTCCGCAAAGGATGGCTTGCCTTGTTGAGTCACTGGTTTATTGCTGTTTACTTCCATGGTCTCCCTGATAGATTTTTTGAAGTCATTAAGGCATTCAGCTAGGTCTTGGTTTTCCTTTAATGATTCTAGCGAAGTGTGGATCAAAATCGCTTTTTCCTTCAATGACTGGTAGTGCACAGCCATCTGAGAGACTCCATTTCCGACCTTCCGCGCAATTGAATTGATTCTCAGTTTTTGTTCAGAGTTCAGTTTCCCGTCTGCAGCAATTTGGCATACCTCATTCAGACATTGTTCTATTGTTGACATCCAATTCTTGATATCGCTGGTCCTCAAGGCTGCAAAGGTGAGGTCTTTCTTCTGTTGCGACTGAGGTGTGCTGGGAGGGCTGCGAGGGCTACTTTCCATAGTAGCCATGATTTGTATTAGTCGCTTGTCATAATAACATTTACTCAATCACTATAAATTGCAAGCGTTTAGAAATCTAGGTCACTGATTTAATAAACATGTATAAAATTAATGCTAATAATAAAACGCACGTCTGTTCACTACAAAGTGCGAGTATATCAATAAAATAATATAAAATAGTTATACTTATTCAGATAATCTGGGTTGAGTTGATTCACTTACAATATAGAAATGTATAGTTTTCTTTTTTATTTTTAGTTTACATACTGTAAGTGTTGCACTAACGTTTGGATGCTGTGGTCTCTTTTAATTAAAGGAGTACACTCAAAGATTTTTTGTGTAAGCTAATTATATGTTAAAGTGGTGTATATCCTGTGTAAGAGATCCATAATAAATAAATAAATGTATCCATTTCGTAGCTGTTAATACTGATATTACATAGATAAGATACCTACTGAAACTACCCTAAAATGCGCCAGCAAGGGCCATACCTACACTTTTTCATCTAAAATACTGTATTATACAGTATTTTAGATAAAATATTGTAGGTATTTTTGATAACAACTTCCACTTTTGGCGCCGTTGATGGGATACGAAATCCAAACAGTACAAAACAAGTAAGACCCGCAGTTTTGTAGTTTTAAAAGTGGACGACCCAAACAAGGCTACGGTTATAGTGAAACATAAATACTATCTTGGAACTCTCTAAATATCATAAATACTACATCAACATTTAAAATGTTATGTAATATCACACATATACATGACCATATTACATATATTTCGGCACTTAATTGCGTGAGGTACGAACCTTTTATTTACCCGACGTTTCGATCGTATTGCTCCGATCGTGGTCACGGGTCGGCTGATGGCAACTTAGCGATGTCTCTGTGAGGCGCGGGGTTTTTCAACTACCCTCACCTGAACTTGATAATTTTGATAATTTGTACTGTCGGTACTTCTACACACTAGTGTTAGGTTCGTACCTTTAAATAATTGACGCGATTAAGTCTCGAAATATATCTAATAATAAAAATCGCGTATTTAAACATTTCATCATGTTCAAAATAACTAGCAATGTGGGTTGCAAATTACCTACTAGCAATCTTTATAACCCCTCCAACTAAGCAAGTCGGCTGTGTATGGGGTAAGGTTGGAACCCTTACCTAGGGTGGCCCTTTAATTGTGAATCAAATCACGATGAAACTCTTCCATACCGTTTCACGGAACTGAAACTATCTCCATATCAAATTTAAATTTTGACTGACCTGTTGGTCTAGTGGTACTGACTGCTAAGCCGGAGTTCGTGGGTACAATTCTCACCTAGGATACAACTTTGTGACGAGCACGATGGTTTATTCTGTGTCTGGGTGTAATTTATCTATAATATATAAGTATTTAGAAATATATAAGTATGTTTATCACTTGTCTGGTTACCATAGTACAAGCTCTGCTTAGTTTGGGATCAGATGACGTTGTGTGAGTTGTCTCAAGATATTCTATAATATACTAGCTGTCCCGCGCAACTTCGTCTGCGTAAATTTTCCTCGTTTTTGCAACATTTCTCATTGCTGCTCCGCTTCTATTGGTTGTAGCGTGATGTTATATAGCCGATAGCCCTTCCTCAATAAATGGGCTATCCAACAGTGAAAGATTTTCTTAATTCGGGCCAGTAGTTCCTGAGATTACCGCGTTCAAAAAACAAACAAACGCTACAGCTTTATAATATTATCATAGATTATTATAAACTAGCGACCCGCTCCGGCTTCGAGCAGGTATAAAATATATGGATGTTATAATACATATAAACCTTCCTCTTCAATCATTCTATCTATTAAAAATAACCGCAACAAAATCCGTCGCGTAGTTTTAAAGATTTAAGCATACATAGGGATTTAGGGACAGTGAAAGCGACTTTGTTTTATACTATGTAGTGATTGTAGTAATTGATATAGGCATTTATTTCCAGTTACTTTATTAATACAATACTATCCTTTCCTGCACGAGAGTCAGGCGTGCAGGGTCCTTTTTCACTATGTTTTTTTTCGCAAGCCCGCGCGAATTGGCTCATGCGCGTAGCTCTTAAAGATGTACGCGCACATGCGCGATGCATTTCTAAGCGCAGCTCTCTATTAATCATTATGACAAGATTTTGACAGTTAAAAGCACGGTCTTACCACGAAAACGAAAAAAAGATAGTAAATAAGGACCCAGGAAGGATAGAAGGATTTGAGGTTTAGTAACATAGTCCTGATTAGATGGTTCGATTCCGGCACCGGTTTGGCATACGGAAGTGTTGAGTTTGATTTCTGAGTCAGGACTTCAATTTTTTATATATTTCAAAAATGCAATTAATGTATTAATAAGTTTAAATTAGTTACAGCGGTTCAAGCTTATAAGCGTTACGTACAGACAGACACAGTTACTTTCACATTTATAATATTAGTTTGGATGCAGGAAACTGATTACTACTTAGTTAATTATTTTTTTCTTTTTTTTAAAGACGATTTCCGCAGTTGGGTATAAGTCCTGTGTTGCCCTGACTTTACAAACATACAAGCCACGGACACAAAGTACACCCAGACTCGTAACAACAATTTGTGGATCACACAGAGTGGTGTCCCGTGTGGGAATCGAGCCCACGACCTCTTGCGTAGCAGTCGGACACACTTCCACCGCGCCACAGAGGTCCTTATTTAATATAATATAGTTAATGCGATGAAGAAAATTTTAATTTGAAATTTCAAGCATACGAAACACGAACCAAATTTCACCTAAAATGATAATATAACATTTCGGTTTCAACTCTGAAAATTAAGTTGTCTACTTGACGTAACTCCGGTATTAAATGGTGAATTAAATATTGTAATAGTGCAAGTTGGTAATCCATCCAGCACCCACCGCGCAGCGGACGAAAACCAGTTACCGTCACCCAGTCAACTTGTTTGTAACGTAGTTATTACTTTGAAATGTTAATCCACAACTGTGCATTGTTGAACATGTTCGTTCTACGTAATATACCAGTTTCATAAGGATTGTTAAAAGTCGGTGATCCTGCATTTGAACACAACACACTGAAAGTACCGAAAGCAAGCTTTGTACATAACTAGCGACCGGCAAAATCTATAAAATGAAAATTCATGATTTTTTAGATTTTGATGTGTTCTTTCCAAATTTTGACTTTGCCACCTCGTAACTTTGCTACCCTTTGTGTCTGTGACTTGTATGTCTATAAAGTCCTCGCGACACAGGGCTTGTCACCAACAGCGGGAGTCATCTTTAAAAAAAAAATGGGTACGCCAAATAAAGTTGTCCCTAATACTGACTTGGAACGTCAGCTGTATAACAGGCTTAAGGAGGAACAGAATGGGCCCATACAACAGCAACAGTTGGTCAAAGACCTCATTGGTCAAATAGAATCATTGCAACAACAATTGAAACAATTACAGGAACCAATAAGTGTAACTGATAAAAACGAACAGTTTAACAGGGAGACACGTCCTGGGACCGCCCAATATGAGACTATGGAATATATAAAATTATGGCGTGGAATGCAAATGCAATAAGCATCAGAATGAGCTTCAAGCAGTTCTACACATCAAACATATTGATGTGTGTCTAATGTCTGAGTCACCCTTCAATAAAGAATCTCACATCTAAATAAAAGGCTATAAAACCTATCGAATTACATCCTGATAAAGCTGCTAGAGGGGGTAGCTCTGTAATTATAAAAGAGAACATTTACCACCATGTAGAGCATATATGAGAAAAACAGTTCGTACAAATTGTGGCTGTTTGTGTCAAAACCAAGGAATATCGATAGCCACTATAGCCGCAATATACAGTCCACCAAAGTATGCCCTGAAAGCAGAGCAACATAAATCCCTTTCAAAGATCTTGGACACGATTTAATATTAAGTGACTTTAATGCCAAAAATACTGAATGGGGCTCAAAAAAAAAAGATTGACGACAACAAAAGGTAAAGAATTACTTTATGCCATTAGACAAATAGCGTTCTATCAACCGGAAAACTAAAATATTGGCCCACCGATAAAAATAAGATTCCAGACGTGATTGACTTTTTTATATACAGGAATATATCATCTGCATTTCTTCATATTGAAGAGGGATTGGACATGAATTCGAACCACTCGCCAATAATATTGACTTTAAGTGAGACTATAATATGGAAAGAAAATAATTCAACATTGGTGAATAAAAACACGGATTGGGAAAGTTTTAAATTTGACTTGGACAAAATGATTGACACTCAAAACCTCACAACAACCCGAAGCAGAAGTCACTACATTTGTTAACCATATTCAAGACTGTGCCTGGAAAAATACACCTGACTACACAAAAAGGACTTCAAGTCACTCCTATTCATTAGAAATTAGAAATATCATCACCTAAAAAAGGGCACAGAGACGAAAGTGGCAACAAACAAGGTTTTCACCCGATAAAACCTTACTTAACAGTCTCACAAAAAGGTTAAGCAGGGAAATTCAAAAAAATCATAATTAAACTATGAATGCGTATCTTAGTCAAGTAAAGAATAAGAACACGTCAGAGTATTCGTAGTGGAAAATCGCGAAAAAATACTAATAAACCTATTGTGCACACCTCCTATAAAGCAAATGAATGGAATTTGGGTAATTAAAAACAAACATAACAAATTTTTCAACCTTACGAGGGAAATACAGAGGACACAACAGTGGAAACAATATTACATGATACATTAGATATTAAACTGGTTACACCTAACGAAGTTCATAGTGAAATCAACATGTTAGCTGCAAAGAAATCCCCTGGTTACGATCTCATCACTGGTGAAGTGTTCAAAAACCCCCTACGAAAAGCAAATAGTCAAATTTACCACTCTAATTAATGCTACGTTTCGACTGAAACATGTGCCTAATGTGTGGAAAGTTGCAGAAGCCATTATGATACCTGATCCTGGTAAACCAGCTCATGAAGCAACTTCCTATAGACCAATTTCTTTACTCCCAATAATATCTAAGTTATTTGGAAAGCTATTTTTGAAGCGATTAAAACCCAACATATAGGAAAAAAATCTGATTCCTGACTATCAATTTGGTTTTAAGGAGAACCATTCAACAATTAATCAAATTCATCGAACAACAAATATAATTGAGAACGCATTAGAGGACAAGAAAGTCTGTGCTACAGTTTTCCTGGACGTAGCACAAGCTTTTGATATAGTTTGGCGTAGAGCCCTTATTTATAAACTGAGGAATATGCAAAAAACTGCTTAGGGAAAGCAGTTTTCAGATATTTTAGAATCTTACCTGACAGAAAGAGCCTTCAGGATAAGACAGGAAGATACACACTCAGAATTTAAGCAGATAAAAGCTGGAGTACCCCAAGGAAATGTATACCACATTCCAACTTTTGCAGATTACGCAGCTATCATGGCTACAGGAGTGTCTCACGAAGATGCAGTGGAAAAAATTCAAAGAGCTAACAATATCATCACAAATTGGACAAATAGATGGCGTATAAAATTAAATGATTCTAAGTCAATCCATAAAGACTTAATAAATAAAATATCTAATTACAAACCGATATCTATTAACAATTATATCATACCGCACGAAAATACTGCCAAATATCTGGGCATGACTCTAGATGCGAAACTTCGCTGGAAGGCTCATATCAAGAAGAAACGAACTAAGTTAGAGCTACGTTATAAAAAAAATGTACACATTATCAGCTCACAATAAAATTACAGTATATAAACTAGTACTTATACCGGTGTGGACTTATGGCATCCAGAGCAAAGAAAATTAGTGTATTATAGTGCAGTTAGTGTTATTTACAAAGAACACAAGAACAGAGTGTCTTTTCATTTAACATAAACAATGAGAAAAGTGTCAATGGACAAATTCTTACAGTGAAATATTGAATTTAGCAGATTAAGATATCTGCTAAGTTCAATATTTTTTTTAATTTCTTTTTCTCATTGTTTGTATAACTAAATTAGTCTTAAGACTAGATCGTAATGTTAAAGAAGGAGCCCAATGGATCAAAATACAAAAATAAATACAACACATAAGCAACGCGCACAGATATCGCCACGGATTCGGAATATCGGACCACTTTGTTTAGAAGATGTTGAGAAATCTCGAGGTACCCCGTGGTTCCACAGCACTAAAAACCCAATTATATTCTATCTGACATTTCCAGTGGGACCAAGGGTAATTCAGATCGGTAGACTAAAAGTGGATGAGTATTTATGAAATAACACTAAACATTTATGCACAACATAACACGGAAATTGAGCCTCTTGTTAACTTGTTATAGATGGTTTTCCACCATTGAAATTTCGTATCCAGGAGCAATACGTCTTTTGTACTACGAAAACCCCAATTTCGAGATGTGAGAGCATTACTAAATAAACCACGTTTGGAATGAAACGTAATCCAAACCTCAGTGGAATATAGGGATACTAGATTATCATCGGATAGTGTAGTTAATGTCCTATCTGCATCCATAAGTTCTGTATCATGTCAATATCTGGTTCAGTAACAATGTCGATCGGCTATATCTGACCGACACAATGTGCAAACATCATTAATACCTATTGTTTAGAAATGTTGTTGTCTATGCTGTATCACTATTTTATTTCTAAATCAGTAAACTCTTCATCACACAAACAATGCTACATAAAAAGTCAAACTTTTTAATAAAAAAATTAATACTGTAATATCCACAATATCTATTTCATATTACATTATTATTCCTAACACAAGCCATAGAGCTTAGCTGGTGGGGTTATACAGGATTGCTAGTAATGTGGGACCACAATTCCACATTTCTAGTTATTTTTTTTAATAATAAAAAAAAATACTCAAAGAAATTAGTAATATCACATAGATATGCTTTGTTAAAAGCGCTCGCGATTTCTATAAACTTAGAACGAGAACCCCCTGTAAAACTACTGCTTGATTTTTTGAATTAGTATTGTTGGACCTACCGCGGAAGATCGCCACATATCCTAGTCTGTACCAAACTAAACAAAATAATATTAAAAATAAAAAAGAGAAAAAACAATGAGTATTCGTACCAAAAATTGGTTCAGCGTAAAAAAGTTTTGTCTATGCTAAACCGATTTTTGGTATGAATATAGTTTTAGTCCCGGGACAGGACATAGGATGGTTTATAATAGCAATAACCAACATCAACGCAGGCGAAACACCTATGTATTTTTTTTATTACGAAATACTTTTTCTAAATCCATACGCTTACGTGCAGAACACATTGCATCTACGTATTTGTTTCCCTTATAAACTTTAAAACGACAGACGATTTACATGACTGGAGAATCTGTTTGCTTAAGATGTTTTTCACGACGCGTACTAACTTTGCTTTTCACTATTTGTGTATTCCTTCCTCTCTTAACGGCGTAGTTTTCTTTACTTTACAGCTGCTACATTCGATACTTTAACACTTCCCTGAATGAATAGAGAATATATTTAAAAAAAACTGTTATGCAGCCATTAAACGATACTCTAGTGATTTTATTTTCTAATCTTGGAAAATATTTAAAACTACTAGATTTATAGGTATTAGTGTTATAAAATTTAAAGGGACTCAATGAAAAGTCACGTTTATTCAGTTCCTATTGGATAGTCGACTATCTGTAAAGTTTTATCAAAATCAATAGATATTATTTGAAGGCGCAAAGGTTCATTTCAACCTACGACAAGCGTCTGACGCGCGCGGCCGATGCGACAATACTAGTCTTAGAGTATGAGAATGTATGGCGCCGTTTCCGAGGTCTGCGACAGACGCGCGCGGCCGACAACTGACGTAGGCTGCGCGCGCACTTTGACTATTTGTCGTATCGGTCGCGCGCATCAGCAGCTTGTCGTAAGCCGCGCGCGGCTCGCGATCGGCCGCGATGCACGGAAATGAACCTTTACAGTGATGTCAAAACAAATTAAAGAATTGGTCTACCAAACCAAAATGTACATAAATGCCTCAATTTCAATCTAAATACTGATACACATACATTACTATTTCAATTAGGTTATTGTCCTATCTTCAAAGTCACTGAGTAGTAATATCGTCCATTAATGTCAAATTAATTATCTATTTCTCCAGGTTCTATTAAACACATAATTAATGTCGGAAATAAATAAGAATTTCAATAATTACTGGACATTAATAAAATACTATTGCCAATAAGAAAATGTGTGTTCTCGTTACTCCTGTATCCATTTAATTATAGGCTACGCAGATGTATTGCTATTGAATAACGGTAATAAATATCTGTATCTAATAACGAACTTCTACATACAATTAATTTATCAAACACGAATACATGTACATGTATTTTTATATATTTATACGAGCACTTCTTGTATGTAGATACAAACCGTTTTGAAAACGACTCTAACTTTAGATTCTTTTTATGTAATAATATCTAGGGACAACTTACACAACGCTATCTGATCCCAAACTAAGCAAAGCTTGTACTATGGAAATCAGACAACTGATAAACATATTTATATATTTCTAAATACATACATATTATAAATAAATCACACCCAGCCACAGAATAAACCATCGTGCTCATCACACAAAGTTTTATTATGAGTGGGGGTCGAACTCACGACCTCTTGCGTAGCAGTCGGATACACTCCCACCGCGCCACAGAGCATTGTTTTCTAAATTTTAACATTTTCCAGGTACATTGCTTTTATAACAATTAGATTTTTTATTACAACACCATCTCGTAATTCTTACAGGATTTATATTAAAAAAAATAGTTTGCTTTTGATTACCATATCTAGATTTACAAGATGGCTCTCGTAAGTCTTTCATGGTTTCTGAAGTAATTTTTATAGGCATTTCTTGCCAAAGACTTTACAAATACAATAATTGCATTATTGAAAGATAGAAAAATTTGAATCCAGACTCAGGAATCGAACTCGAGACTTCCGTAGCCAAACCGGGGCCAGAAGCGAACCACCTATATGGACTATGTTACTAGATATCAAATTCTTCTATCTCTTAATGCTTACGGGTTAGGCCCCCGTAGCGACATCTAGTCGGTAGTTAAAGAACGATCGGGTTCGGGTATCGGTAGCTACGAAAGTCTCGGGTTCGATTCCTGAGTCTGGATTCAAATTTTTCTATCTTTCAATAATGCAATTATTGTATTTCATGGTTCTTCAACCCCACAAACACCAAGCTTAATAATATAATCAATCACATTTTAAATAAGCACAGTCATACATTTTATTCTCTCAATGTTTTCTCTATTTATGTGAAACTTAGATTTTATTCTTGTGCTTTTTGTGATCACAAAGAATCAGTACAGAATTTCAACAAATTCCGTGAAACATCTCAAACGAGATGCTGTAAAAGTTTCATCTTTTACATTCTGCAACTAAAACTTGGACATATGAAATGAAAGTCGGATTTGAATCGACTTTGAGGTCGACGAACCAAAATTAATCTTTTCTGTTAAAAATATGGAATAGGTAACTAAAATCAGAATTTAAAAAAAAAATCCTATAAGACTGCCCCTGTGCTGTGGTGGGAGTGTGTCCGACTGCTACGCAAGAGGTCGTGGGTTCGATTCCCACACGGGACACTACTTTGTGTGATCCACAAATTGTTGTTCCTAGTCTGGGTGTACTTTGTGTCCGGGATATGTGTGTTTATAAAGTCGCGATAGCGGGGCAATCCTACTGCGTGAAACGTATTTGAAAATAAAAAGGTGTTACTATTTGTATAGTAAATAACCATAATCCATGTGAGGAATGTGAAGAAATACACTTTTGACAAATTACCAATTAATAATTTAAACGTAATAATAAAACAATTAAAGCTAATTTATTCCGGAAGTTTCTCAAGTCTTGTTATGGTTCATTTTAATTAGAAAAACAGCGGCAGTAATTGCCTTAACAATTTTTCAAAGAGATCTTCATAAATTCTTAAACATAACATTGTATAACGAACAATAATGCAACAAACAAATTAATGTATGTAGGTCTAACAAACCTCTTTAAAAAAAACTGTTGTCTAAATATGGTGATTTACGGACGATAATTTTACGTATTTATATGTAAGTAAGTAATTTCGATAACATCTAATTTAGCCATATTTAACTATTCCTTACAAAAACAAATATTATTACTAACATAATACAATTAAACTTAGAAGAAAAATGGGGCATTAAACTAGCCATTGCCCTACTTACTTTAGCGCTAACCTTTTATTAAATTAGCACTTACCTGAAACAAATAACATTTCAAGATTTTTCATTTTTATATTTTATAAGATTGTGTTCGAAATTGGTGTAATTTATCCTTATCAGGGCGAAATTAATTTTCTATTCCATCTGGTACCCGGTATTATACATTTTGTGCAAATTTTAGGCAAGGGTTGATTTTTGTGAGATAACATCAAAGTTGATGAGAATTTAAATTATACCTTCTTACAAATTATGCAAATGAATATCGGATGTAGGCTCTTTTTTGTCCAAAGCTGTATTTTTAAATGCATTACTTTCTGCTTTGTGGAGTGTAAGATCATGATGATGATTAATGTTAAAGGGTTTTTATTACTACGAAGCTTAGTGTGTGATGTGATAACATCTTATAAAGCAGTGACCGGCTGCACGCACGAAATGTGTCACGTTACGTTTTCGCTGATAGGCTGAAGTATCAGCCTATCGGTGAAAGGCGCAGTAATATGCGATGGATCTAAAGCTGACACAGGCATGGTGTTTTATTACAATGTCATCAATGTTTTCTTAAGACGTAATGTATACTATTATGTATAAATAATACGAATGTTGACTGTCAAGTCAAAACAGTCTCTATTTATGAAATATAAAAACGACAAGCTTTTTATAAATGTGTATGGAATAATAACCTATTACGTCTTAAGTTCAGATCCTATCAAATAATTACTGCATTACTAATAATGTTTTTAAATTCAATAACTTGTTACATTGTGGAAAAACATTTATTTTTAAAGTATTTTAAGACCTACTATTGTCTAATTTGTATAACAACAACAACAATATCTTGGGACAACTCACACAACGCTATCTGATCCCAAACTAAGCAGAGCTTGTACTATGGCAACCAGACAACTGATAAACATACTTATATATTTCTAAATACATACATATTATAGATATTACACCCAGACACAGAATAAACCATCGTGCTCATGACACAAAGTTTTATCCTAGGTGAGGATCGAACCCACGACCTCCGGCTTAGCAGTCAGGGTCACTAACCACTAGACCAACAGACCAGTCAAAATAATTATATTTTTTATATATTTTTAGTATAAAATATATAAAAAATATTATATTATTATTTTATACTAAAAATGTTATTATATTTTTAGTATAAAATAATTATATTTTTCTTTTAGCCATCTACCCATTTGTACTGTATATAAGTTCAAAAATTTCAGGTAGTGTTTCTCATTCAAATCAAACAATTTTTTTTTTTTAAAGATAACTAGCAATGTGGGATTGAGTCCCACATTACTAGCAATCTTGTTAACCCCTCCGGCTACGCTCACAGGCTTGTGTTAGGAGTGGGTTCACGTCGGTAGCATAATGGATAGGATTCGAACCCGCGACCTCACGATTGCGAGACCGATGCCTTAGCCATTAGGCTACCGCCGCTTTAAAAAGCTTCTATAAGTTTCTATTGAAGTACACAAATAAGTAAACGAATAAGAATTGACACAAATGTATTTTATATAAAACTGTATCATATTTTAAAGAAAACTATAAAACTCTAAGCAAAGAAAGGTCCAAAGTAAATAACACAAAACAAACGCTATATATCCTATTAATACAGTGACAAACATTTATCAACATTTTGAAAAGCCATTTGCAATAGGTACATTTTTTAAATTATCAAACTACAAACAGAAGTTCTTCTTTCATTTGCATTAAATAACGTCAGGGAAACGTAAACAAAAATCGCATAAAATCCGCTTTTCGTACTAATTCGTTTATTCAGAATGTTGTTAGAACTTAAAGTCGGTTTAGTTCGCAGTCCAGATTCGCTTCTTCTACAAACTTTTATTCCGTGTAGAGGTTCCGAATGAATATGACGTCATACAGCCAGTAAACGGATTTTCAATCCGCAGCTACATCGACTTTGGAAAGAGAACATAACAATGTGCAATAAAACCCTACGAATAAAAATTGGTGCCACGAGAGAGCACATTCCGTATGTGAGAGTTGTTTTACATTAATATGAAATATGACATATTTACATCTACGTGACTTTCAATATAAGCACTCCCTTTTAAACACCTAAGTACCTACAGAATCTATAAGTTAGGCTGATTTTATTCATAGGGTTTTTGAATGTTATCCTAACATAAGTGACTTCCAAGACAAATCTAAAAAAGGTTTTTTTTAAATGTCTGAAGCAAATTGATACAGACATTAAACAAATCTGCTTTGGACCTGTAACTATTTATATACAACAACATTTGTGATTTAACCTAAGACTAACCGAGTTTGTTTTTTTATTACCCCAAAGGTTTATGGAAAAAATAATATTGCATCCATTTACTGTCAGATACCTTCAGTCAGACACAATAGTCAGCCGACTGTAGGTGAGTCCATCATGGAAAGAGAGAGAACTAACGGACAGAGTACGGGAAACTCACTCCATGTCTGCTACTTCCTTTTCTTTCATCGCCTCTGTAAAGTGTAATTTCCATGCATTGCGGCCGTTCGCGGCCCCGCGCGTTTGACGACGTGCGCGGCTTATGCGACAATAGTCAAAGTGCACGCGCAGCCTGTGTCAGTCGACAGACCTCAGACTGTGGCATACCTCAGAGACGACGCCATATATTCTCTTACTCTGACTATTCTCTGATCGGCCGCGCGCGTCAGCCGCGCACGACTTTGAACTTGAAATGAACTTGAAGGTGGCCAAAGAATCTTACCAGCCCCCATCCTGCACTATGAATGCTGCAATTTCCTTCCATACTACTACTTATTTTAAAACAATAAAAACAGTCAATTTTACCTACCTAACCTAAATACCTACCTAACATGTAAAATATTTAAATAAATAAAATATAGGTATAATTTAACAAAGAATGCACATGATTTAACGTATTTGAATACAAACTACGTTAAAATGAAATACCATTGAACGGATATCCGTTTTTAAAATGAGTGCTACGGGCCCCGAAAATAAAAACTAACGTGGCTACAGTGTAAGCACGCCAGTTACCAAATAGAATAGGAAAACTGGAATGTTCGCATCACTCGAATACGTGGATACAATGGCTTTATATTCCCTCACGATTGTTTCAAACTACTTATGTCGTATTATACTCCCATTTAGATTATTACAAAATTGCCGCTCATGTTTGGATATTTGACTTTATAGATACATAAACATATGAATATTATTTTGGAGACACATATTAAAATCTTGCTGACGATGATTTAAAAGTATTTGGTAGTCATCTGTAGAAACTCACTAAATACGCTGTTCATAAACGTTTAACTTAGAATTTAAAAAACATTTAACATTAAATTTTCACTAAGTTGCTAATAAGTTCACAAAAAAGTATTTCTTTTGTGAAAGAAACTAAGTACCTAATTAAATAGTATAAATATAGATAATATAATTTGTCACAACAATTGTAGAACGGAATTGATGAATAATATAAACTTGTAACAGGAACATGGATTAATTTGATTGAAGTTTAGAATTACTTATAATCCCTTGCTCTTATTCTATTAAAAACGAAAGGACAGGATGGGAAATCTATTGTATTTTGCTTTACGCCAACATTTACTATCAAAATTAAATAATATATCGAGCTTCAGCTAATAGCGCCATCTATTGTCAATAATAGTAACTTCTGAAAAGTATCCGCTGAGACTGCCTTATTATGGTTGACTTTGTTAATTACCTACATTAACGCTTGATAATTTAATGTTTTCTAGCTGGTTCAGTTAGCTATCACAATAATTGTTTTTTTTTATTTACTTAATTCAAACGGAAACGCCGAGCTGTTTGTCCGGGTGTAGATGACAGAGTTGATAACACGGATATCCCTTATTTGGTTAAACATTCTTAATCAACCGAGGTAATAACTGTGTAACATACTGTGTAGTAGTGCACTGCACGGCTATAGTGCAGTTGTAGAACGCCCTCAATATAGTATTTGTATTTCTTCTTAGATGATAAATCTCCAAAGGCCTCCACGCATCGTCCTCTTCATCTCTATGCTTGGAAATTTTAGCTCCCAAATGGATCATTGTTTTTAAAACAATAAATTACTATAATGAATTTTAGATAAGTTTATCAAAACCATGTTGAGTCATTAAGAACATTATAACGCTTTTTCTGATGAATGGACGTTCATATAACTTGTCATAAATGATGCAGCCATTTTTAAAAACTATAGCGCAATTATCGATCATCTTATGATAAATAAAGGTTCTGATAATATAATTGAGGAAAGTGGGTAAAGAAAAATTGATCCTGTCTTTCGTATAAAAATAGTTTGTTAATAATTGAGAGACTGAAAAACATAGCGGGGGGTAATAACAACAAAATAAAGAGATACATTTCTTAGGGACAATATCAGAAATGAGGTGATTCGGCAGAAAACCAAAGTTATCGACATAGCCTACCGGATTAGCAAGCTAAAGTGGCAGTGGGATGGCCATATTAGCCGAAGAACCGACAACCGTTGGGGTAAACGAGTTCTTGAGTGGAGACCGTGTCTTGGCAAGCGTAGTGTAGGACGCCCTCAGGCCAGGTAGAGTGATGATTTACGCAAAACGGCTGGCAGTAGCTGGTTGCGAGAAGCTGAAGATAGAACAAAGTGGCGTGCAATTGGTGATGTCCAGCAGAGGATTGCGATAGGCTGATGATGATGATGATGATGATGATGAAAGAGATAAATTAATAAAAGAAAATGTACGTTGATTATATTATTCACTCGTAAAAACTAATATAAAAACAGCGTAAAATAGAAAAAAGTTACAAAAAAAAAACTAAACCCAGCTGGCTCGAACCCTCGACCAGCCGATAACTGTTCTAGGCTAACCGTTCAACCACTGAACCACGGACACAACAATTGTAGAACGGAATTGATGAATAATATAAACTTGTAACAGGAACATGGATTAATTTGATTGAAGTTTAGAATTACTTATAATCCCTTGCTCTTATTCTATTAAAAACGAAAGGACAGGATGGGAAATCTATTGTATTTTGCTTTACGCCAACATTTACTATCAAAATTAAATAATATATCGAGCTTCAGCTAATAGCGCCATCTATTGTCAATAATAGTAACTTCTGAAAAGTATCCGCTGAGACTGCCTTATTATGGTTGACTTTGTTAATTACCTACATTAACACTTGATAATTTAATGTTTTCTAGCTGGTTCAGTTAGCTATCACAATAATTGTTTCTTTTTATTTTCTTCAAACGGAAACGCCAAGCGGTTCGTCCGGGTGAAGATGACAGTGTTAATAACACGGATATCCGTTATTTGGTTAAACATTCATAATCAACCGAGGTAATAACTGTGTAACGAGATACGTTTTGAGACTCGAATTAACTACAAGTGTTCGCTAGGAGATCGCTAATTGATTTCCGTTGACCTAACATTTGTTTTGGTTAAATAGTAAAAGGTGTGTTACACCATATGAACATGGCAGTCGTTGAGTGACGTTCATTGACGTAGAGACCAGGACTGCGCCATAACCTCACAAAATTGACCACTCTCTAGAAAGAGACAACGCTGTGGATAATACCTGTCAAAGGCCTCACGAGATTTTTCTCTCTTTCACGCTTTGCAGTCAATATTTACTTTTTTAATTGAAAGGGGTGGCACGGTCCAGGTCTATACGTCAATGGTGGCGTCACACTCGTTGACGTTTACATTTAAAATGACGGGAGAGTGGCAGTTAGTCTGACTCGGGAGTCTGAATTGAATAGTCATTGCGAAAGCTCCTCTCTGGTGGAATCGTCGCTAGTTATAGTCCTGCGGGCAAAGTGTTAGTGTGGTTGTAGTGTCGGTGTGTAATCGAAATTATTCAAATATTATAATAATAATTCATTTATTTGAGCAAATATGAGTATAGTACATGGAATCTATACCACATGGTGAAATGTGCACTGCATATACATTTAAATAAGTAGCCTCAATACATCATTCTAAAGATATAACGTAATTTTGCTTCACGGGACGACGTCAGACGTCAAATGACAGATGTTCCCGTGACAGATCTACTTATCGGCCATTTTTTCCTCGGACTGACTGTCATGTAGTCGGACTTTACCTTCCAAGAGGTATCCACACCACATTATGATCGATTGCTATTACCATAATGTTAATTCGAATATTCAGCTGCTAATAGCTCATAAGGCCACTCTGACGCGTCTATATACCTATATATATTTTAGTTGCCTACGCCCGCGGCTTCGCCCGCGTGGTTGCCAGATTGGAACCAAGCATTTGAGCTTTCTAATGTATGTCGCAGCTCACAATCATTCGTCGTTCATTTTAGGGTAGATTCAGGCATTGCGAGGTGCGTGTCTCGCAATTTCTTTATCCACCCTTAAATCGTGGTGGAAACCAATAAACTCTTTTTGACGGGAACGTCTTGAGAATGGTTCACCGCATCTGCAGGCTTTTCGAATGACGAAAAAAATGTGGTAGTAACGTATAAGTATTTAAGTCACAGTGTAGACTTCAGATAAATAAAAGCCTTCAAGTCTGCCTGAGACACTCGCTATTGAAATTAACCTCTTAGATTGACGTGATTTTGAGCAACCCAGCTAACCATTATTTCTTGTAATATTTTGATATTTATGTTGGTATAGGTTAGTTTTAAAACCTTGTGCTACATTTATGCAAATCAATCCCAAGAGCAACAGCTATGAAACACACACACTCATGAGGCTTACAGAAACGGTATTAAAGAGCAAAGCCTGAGTGGAGGCACTGTGGTGTCGATGTTTAATTTTTGATTGCTTACCTAAATTGGTTAGAAAAAGTGGAACACCTAGAGTGACCACTTAGACTCTCAAATCCCTTGTGCCTTAATCGGTCTATCGATAAAAAGCCAGCAGAGCTTTGTATGTTTAGGAGTGAAATTGACATAATATTTCAGGCGTGAAAGTTCGTTATAAACTGCTAATTTCATCGTCCCGAGTCTGCTTAAGACACTCTGTTGAACCTTGCCTCATCGATTGAAGTAATTTCGAGAGGTCAAACTGTAACCATTATTTCTTGACTTTTTATATGGGCACAGATCAGTTTTTGAAGTATTTATAATATTTTAACATAACAAAGACACTCATTAGAGTTACCTATATAAAAGGATATAAAATCCCAGATAAGCTTAAAGACCATTTCCGTGCATCGCGGCCGATAGCGGCCACGCGTGGCCGCCGACGTGTGGCTGATCCGCGCGGCCGCGACGCACGGAAATAAACCTTTAGCGTAAGCAGAACCTGGGTGCCGTCTTGCTTCAATCAATAGATTCAGAAATAGAATTGACATTTTGAAGGCCCGAACTATGGCAGAGAAAAAATCATCGGTTTTGAACGCGTGGGTAAGCCGGCGGTTTCTGGGCGGTATCGCGGTGATACCCTGATACCCCAATTCACATTTTGCATTTAGTAGGGTGCAGTAGTAGAGCGCCCTCAATATAATATTCATATTTCTTCTTAGATGATAAATCTCGAAAGGCCTCCACGCATCGTCCTCCTCATCTCTGTGCTTGGAAATTTTAGCTCCCAAATGGATCATTGTTTTTATGAATTTTAGTTAAGTTTATCAAAACCATATTGAGTCATTAAAAACATTATAACGCTTTTTCTGATGAATGAACGTTCATATAACTTGTCTTAAATGATGCAGCCATTTTTAAAAAACTATATCGCAATTATCGATCATCTATATGATAAATAAAGGTTCTGATAATATAATTGAGGAAAGTGGGGAAAGGAAAACTGATCCTGTCTTTCGTATAAAAATAGTTTGTCAATAATTGAGAGACTGAATAAACATAGCGGGGAGGTAATAACAACAAAATAAATCAGAAATGAGGTGATTCAGCAGAGAACCAAAGTTATCGACGTAGCCTACAAGATTAGCAAGCTGAGTGGCAGTGGGCTGGCAATATTAGCCGAAGAACCGACCACCGTTGGGGTAAACGAGTTCTTGAGTGGAAACCGCGTCTCGGCAAACGTAGTGTAGGACGCCCTCAGGCCAGGTAGAGTGATGATTTACGCAAAACGGCTGGCAGGAGCTGGATGCGAGAAGCCGAAGATAGAACAAAGTGGCGTGCAATTGGTGAGGCCTATGTCCAGCAGTGGACTGCGATAGGCTGATGATGATGATGATGAAAGATATAAATTAATAAAATAAAATGTACGTTGATTATATTATTCACTCGTAAAAACTAATATAAAAATAGCGTAAAATAGAAAAAGGTTACAAAAAAACAAAAGTTAACCCCAGCTGGCTCGAACCCTCGACCAGCCGATAACTGTTCTAGGCTAACCGTTCAACCATAGAACCACGGACGATACTGACTATGCGTTGAAATACCCGTCCTAATTAAACTTGTGTTAAGTAGTGTTTAGCTCCAATTGATCATAGCGTGAAGATATACATTCCAGTGAATATATTTGTATTTATTAATATAACTCAAGACTTTTTGTGATGATACGGTATGGTACCTCTGGTTCGACAAAAAATGCACCACTGCTAGATCCCTATAGATAATAGCGCTATAATTCTTAGTCAAGTAATGGACCTTTATATGAACTACCAAATTGCAAGTTTTTACAAAAATCCGCCCAATGGTAGTCACATGATTATTTGCATAATATTGTGAAAATAAAAGTAATTTTACATTATTGCTCAGCTCATAAAGAAAATAGCGTGATGATATGTATCCTATAATTTCATTCAGACGTAAGTGATTATACTCACAAAATTTAAATAATTAATTTTTGCGCCAACCCAAACAAACATACAAACAGACACGGAAAAAAACAAAGCATAGATTTGAACTCTTTCTGAGTTCCCATAATTAGTTGATCTAGGTTAGTTTTTTTTTTCAATATCTTCAATGTACAGGCACAACTACTTTACATTTTTATAATAGTAGAGATTCTTTAGGAATTTTACTTGAACTAGTTGTCACTAGTTTAACATTTGGAATATTGCAAGTGTGTTTGGTAGCGGACGCTGATGATATTGAAGATGCAGAGGAAAGTGAATTTCATAAATGACTGAGTATCATCTAAAATTTGACAGCACTAATACTGTTTCAGCCATCCTCGCGATCTATTTTCGCTACTTCATTCTTACAAAAAGACATCCGATAGCTTGCGTCTAAAATATTCTAGCAACACCAGTAAGTATGTACCCTGAAATTCCCCTGCGGGATGCGAGAAACTGCTAAGCGAGTGTCAGTTGCAGTAGAGAATACTTTACATTCGATGTATCTACATCACGGCTTTAGTTTATGGCCACGGCGATACACTTCTCATGATATGAAATGCTATGTTTACACCTGAGCTTACAGAAGTTTTTAAATAAATGGAAGCGATGAGAAAGAAGGAAAAACAGAAAATATTTTTATTTTGCTTTTTAAATAGTCAGTCAATTGTTAAATGAATAAGGAATAAAAATGGTTGTAGATCAGTTTTGCAAGCTCGAAATATGACAGGCTTTTGCTGCAATTCTGCTAAAAACAGGAGTGACAATACGAGCACTAATCTGTCAATAACTAATTAAATCAAAATACTAATCAAAATACTAAAATCTAGTTAATATAAACTATGTTTTAAATAACATTATTTTTGGTATAGTGCAAACTTGAAAGTAGTTTGCTCAGAATCAGTAACGAAAATACATTGGAGTAGTTTTTGGACTTTGTTATATTTTTCAATTAATCAATAATCAATTAATTCATTAATCATTCTAACAGTCCAAATCCTGTTCAGAATATGATGTGAACTGTGATCATCATTTATTTTTCAATAATAACCATGGATTACGTACTATGGGACGCAATGAGCACGATAGCGCGAAGAACACAATACAACTTGAATTACTTATACCTCTGCAAGTTTTCATTTTCTTTTTTTATGTAATTTCTTGAAGTAAAAATCTTATTGGGCTTTGCACTATACAAAAATAGGTAGCCGTAGGTGTGAAATGCAACAACATCGCGTCCGGGTATTTCCAATGGGCGGGCCGACGGTATAACGAATTCCGGCGGTTCGTTCGTGAAAGTGGCGAGCAATACACAGTGGGTTTTTTAGTGGTTGCAAGCCCCACACGTCTTTCCTGAATGGTGTGGGTGTTCGTTAGGATTTTTTCCTTCCAAAAATAAAAAATATTTAAGAGTGTTTGGTGGAGGCTAGAAGCCGTTTGTAGCCAGGTATGTCAGTTCGGCGCGAGTTGCGCCTTTGTTCGTTTTATTTTGTGTTAGCTATTAGTGTAAATCGAATTCTTCTATGATCAGAACAAGAAGGCTCGTTGGATATTTACTAGTAAGAAAAAAGGTTTGTCGTGCTTTCCGAGGCTAGCCTTAGGTCAATTATTGTTTGACAGCGAGCTGTGACCCAAGTGGGTTACAAGCCACGATTTACAATATGAAGGTTTATGGAGGAAAGATACGTGCATAATTCCTTATCTCAAGAGTTGGGTTTGTTGCAACCCCAAAGCGGGTGAAGGGCGTTCCGGTCTATACAGATGACCAGGTTGGCGTCTTCACAGTACCTCACCAGGTCGGTCATCGCTTTTGGTGGGCAGTCCTCAACCTCGCCTGGCATGTATACCGAGGCTAAGACGATGTCGGGTGCGTCGCCGTCAGTCATAAGCCCAACGGCTGTTTGGTCTCTGGAACAGAATTATGTGAGTGTTGTGGTCGGTACATCCTTGAGAAAATAGGCGCAGGTTCCAGTTCGCAGGTTTGTCTGTGGCCTGTGTGTCGAGGATTAGCTTACCATCGCTGTTACTGAGGCCGCATATTTTGTTATTCTTGATCCACGGCTCTTAAATGAGTGCAATAGTTCGAGGTTTCGTCTCCAGCGCCCTGCGTAAGCAAGTATTAAAAGGAAAGGAGATTAGTCTGAATAAAGTTGAGGGGACTAGACGTGGGCGACGACGGTAGTGGGGTGGAGTCATGAGGAGATCGATCCATCGGAAAGTTCTCCCACATGCGGGTCGTCACTCGATGGCGAGGCGAGCAGTTTCTCTGTCCACTCTAGCCATCGCCGCGCTGGCCATCTCCTTCTCGAGTTGTGTCATCGTCAGTTCGTGTTCAGTCGTTGTCGGTATTGGTTGAGTTATTGCAGTATTTGGGGTCACGGTTTGATCACAGGGAGTTTAATCAGGACTGTTTGGTGCAACAGCGGATTTGTCAAGAAACGCCTTTTATGTTATGGGGGTCGTATGTGAGGAAGCGTTGTGTGAGGAAGCGTTGTCGTGATGGAGCATGATTTCCCGAAGCCCAGATTTTGGTCTCCTCTCGTTTAGCTACAACTACTGATGTATACCATTCCGAGTTAACAGATCATCGACATTTGACATGACATTCAAATTCCCAATTAGAGAGGCCTATGTCCAGCAGTGGACTGCGATAGGCTGATGATGATGATTCATAAATCTACGTTTTGTCGCCTGTGATGATTCCACATATTTTCTGCAGTTACTGCCTTCGAGGTTTATTTCACCCCTTTTAAATTCACTAAACCATCTTAAAACTGTTGCTCTAAATTGGGCAGACTCCCCTAACGCTGATTGTAACCGTTGTAAGCTAAGTTTTTCAGTTAACTCAAAACTTATCGAGTGACCTGCGTACATCTATCCCACCCATTATATTATGCATATTACAATGCGCATTGCTGGAAAAATAAATGCACTTTATTTCTAGTTAGTATTATTTATATCCTACCTACCTAGTGTTTCCGGTAGAAATATCGCCCCCCCCCCCCCCCCGATATTTCCTAAACCCAGGGGAAGGTAAGTGCACGATCAATTTTCACCTTCCGCTTGCACGAATAAGTACAATTTAAAAAAATAATATTTGCAATAAGTAAAAACCGGACCTAATCCACTAACCCCTAAATTACTATCCTTTTGCCATAAATACATAATTGAATAATTTCCTTCACAATAAATGTGCACTAATATCGGAGCGTATTATAGGGGGCTTTGAAACAAATGTGTTCATTTCCTCAAACGTTTACAGTTAAAGACGTAACACCATTCGGTACTTTGGCAAAGTAGTAAAAAGTATACCTACAATATGTATATTATACGTTTGTATCTTCTCTGTTAAGGGAAACACTTAAACGCGTGTACGAATATTAAAATGATTTCGAAATAGGTACATTGTGTTGGTAGTATTTGAGTTAGAAATTACACAATTATGTTATCAAATCTCAGTCAGCTATACCAAGTAGGTACACTGAAGTTCTGTTTCTCAGTGAAATAAAGGACTCTATCGATTACTATTCATTTTTTTGGTAATTAAGTTGTTACAGAAAACACACACACACACACATAATTCCGAACCTAGAAAATATTATTATTAATATTTTTGACTGCCTCTGTGGCGCGGTGGGAGTGTATACGACTGCTACGCAAGAGGTCGTGGGTTCGATCCCCACCCAGGATAAAACTTTGTGCGATGGACACGATGGTTTATTCGGTGTCTGGGTGTTATTTATCTATAATATGTATGTTTTTAGAAATATATACGAGTAAGTACGTTTATCAGTTGTCTGGTTTCCATAGTACAAGCTCTGCTTACTTTGGGATCAGATAACGTTTTGTGAGTTGTCCCAAGATGTTATTGATATTATGTATTATTATTATTATGCACGACATTGGCTTTCAGTATCTAGGTAAATGGTAAGTAAAAACATTATAAAAACTTCTGACAAGTGAAACAAAAAGAATATCTTCAAAATATTTGGACAAATTTCCATCGAACAAAGCCTAAATTTCGAATAAAAATAACCGCATCTAATCTAAATCTATCCATATGTTTGTACGTTACGATGCTTCAAACAGACACACCGATAATTATACACGATTGTGTATAACATCTGTCTATTTTGGTTAATTACTCTTATAGTAATCTATACTAATCTGTATTATAAGTAATATGATAAAGCTGAAGAGTTCGTTTGTTTATTTGACCGCGATAATCTCAGGAACTAGTGGTTGGAATTGAACAATTCTTACTGCTGGATAGCCCATTTATTGAAGAAGGATATAGGCTATATAAATCACGCTACAACCAATAGGAGCGTAGCAGCAATGAAAAATGTTGCAAGAACGAGAAAAATGTACGCAGATGAAGATGCACTAGCCAAGTAGTCTAAAAATAAAACAATTTAAAATATCAACTTAGCTGGTGACATCATACAATAATTCTGAAAAGCCTTTGATTGACAAAATTGAATTAATAAAAAAAACTTGAGAGGTGTCAAGGGACACCCGGATGGAACGAAGTTCTTACCTTAATTTTTTTTTTTTACAATCTTCGCAACACCACTCTCTTCAATGCGAAATAGAAAGACGAAACGAAAATAACTTACAAAAAGACGATTGTATACCGAAGGCTCGAACCCACAACTACACAATTGTCACCAATACTGTGTACCGAATTTATGCCTCTAGACCAAATCGACAGGTCACTTTTTCGTCAAATTAGATGTTATCTTACGCGCACGCCGCACGGCTTGTGTGCGCACGCCGCACGGCTTGTGTGTGTCAAAAAGTGTCGTTACAACTTTTCGTGAGATTTTTTCCATCTAGCCCCCTTTCACAACGCGCGATAAGGAACTTCGTTCCAATACGCCATAGGTAATTTCCACAAAATTCAGAACAAGTAAAACTGCTAACAAGAGTTTCCACAAATATCCAATGAACTTAAATCGTTTCAGACTGGCAACCATCTATATAGTATTGTGAAAAGACAACCGCGACTTGACAGCTTGCCAAAATGATAATTAGGAATTGCAAAGCACTACATTTAGAGATCGACTTTAGTTTCTTGAAACAATAGAATGTCATTACCAAGCTGGTTCGGTAATTAAGTAACAAAATAGATTGCATTATACATTCAACCGTGGCATCACAAAATAACTAAAATACAGAGGGGTAAGTCAAACAACGTGCACTCGAGCAACACACACAGAGACATTGTTCACAGATGCGGAATCTCGCAAGGCCTTCCATACAAAGTGGTGACGGTAGAAGTGTGTATTCGGTTCTATTCCTACACAGGACACTTCTGTGATCCTCAAATTCTTATTCTGAGTCTATACTAAACCCGAAATGAATGTTTAATAACAAACTTGCTCAGCAACCATTGACAAAAAAAAAACGATAATTAAATCGTTAATACTTTTGTCAATGGATTAATAACAACAAAGTTGTTAAGCAACCGAATTCACATCCGTTTTGGCATTAGCATAAACTTTGTGTTCGTGACTTGTACGCTTTTAAAATCCCCGCGACACAGGGCTTGTACACTAAAGGTATGTCGGACGCATCGCGTCAAATAGATCGTAGTATTCTTTGTATAGGAAGTCAAACAAGTGCGTCCGTTGGTCCGTATCATATGGATACCACGAATCTGCTCCTTGACGCCGATGCTCTAAGTGGCAACTTTTACGATGCGTGCCAATGACCACATATGGAATGACAATCAGTCGACGCACCTCACGGGGTCGCGCCGCGCGTCTTACGCGGCTCAACTAATTTTAAGATTTTTCTTCCTTTTCTACTCTTAATGCTGAAGTTGTATTAAAATATATATATATATATATATGTCCGGGAACCATGGCTATGTGTGTGTTACTCGAAAGAGGTACGTATAAAGGTTACTTTCTGTACTCTGCGTATTTTATGATTCTACATTCAACTATAGCATACTTTTGATGCGAGAGAACAAAAGAGATTAATCCGTATTAGCATATTAAAATTGCATGAACGCTATCTTTATTGTTATTTTCATGGATGGGAACAGTCATTTTCTCCCGCGAGTAAAATGAGAGGCGACAATCGAATCATACCGAACGTATCAGCATTGCCATTATCATGTCTTTATCTGGTATTATATGTACCATACAACAGTCTATAGCTTGTAGATAAACTGTTGCGATTTGTACACATTATAAAATTATATACTTTGAGTACAATAATTGCATTTTTGAAAGACAGAAAAATTTGAAGTCCAGACCCAGGTATCGAACCCGAATAATTACTATAACATTCGGCTTGCGATATCATAATTTGTTAAAATGCTTTCTGTAATGAAGCAATAACAAAAGCCGTGATAGTTAGTAGTTCAACTACCGTCTAGATGGCGCATGCGAGGGCCCAACTCGCGAGCATGAAAGGATAGAAAAAATTGAGGTCTAGTAACAGGTCAGGTGGTTCGATTCCGGCCCCGGTTTGGCATACGGAAGTCTCGGATTCGATTCCTGAATCTAGACTTAAAAAACAAAATCTGTCTTTCAAAAATGCAATTAATGTATTTATGAAGTAATTGGCAGGAAATGCCTATAAAAATTACTGTTATATACTATGAGTCTTAATCGCGTGAATATTTTGAGATAAATACCTTTTTTTATTGCCCGACGTTTCGACCGTATTGCAACGGCCACGGGTAAATTGGCACGGTGTACTGTAGTTTCATTTGTTGGTAGCACAAATTATTATATAATAAATTGACACAAATTATAATATAATATGTTGGTAGCACAATGTACACAGTTCAACCATGCCTAAATGGCCTACCTGATTATATAGGACCCAGAATGCAATTTCCATACACACCCAGATAACTATGAAGTGGCGGTAGCCATATGTCTAAGGCATCGGACTCGCAATCGTGAGGTCGCGGGTACGAATCCTACCCAATACATTACCGAAGTGAACCCACTCCTAATACAAGCCATTGAGCTTAGCTGGTGGAGTTAACTGGATTGTGTGGCGAATTCGCTAATGCCTAAAAGATGTCGATTTCAAACGATCGTTCGGAAAAAATAAAAATGTCAAACGTCAAATTCTTAAACAATAAAATCCTCCATTTTATTTTTGTTTTCCTCAAGGTCTCACCGTTCGCTAGATTAGTCATCAATCGTATAAAAAAAATAGCGAAGATACTGTCAATAGTGCAGATTATCTACGCGTCGACTTGGATTAACCACGGGACATATCAATTCCATACATTTTGTACTTACTTTTCCATTAACGACATCGTTATTTGAATGTTACTTTGTCTTGACCCAGAATTGTTGAACAATCTTGTTACATTAGATTTGACAACGCTGTTAGTTGATTTTGCTTTGAGAAGCATTTAATTTAATGCGACGAGTACAACTAGCGAATATTTTGTCTTTTCAACCGACTTAAAAAGGAAGAGATTCTCAATTCGATATTATTTTTTGCTTTTTAGTTACCTTATATTTATTTTGGAAGTCGGTTTTTTTTCAGGTTTTTATTTCTCACTTTTTTGTATATTGGTTTGTAGTTGATTTATGTTACAATAGCATAATCCAATCTGATCATTTTTTTTACATAATATCCCGTTTTGCGATACAAGGCTGTTGATTTTCGAGGAGTTCACCGGATACTAGACCATCAGTTCCATTAGATATATAATATATATATATATAATATGTTGGGACCACTCACACAACGCTATCTGATCCCAAACTAAGCAGAGCTTGTACTATGGAAACCAGACAACTGATAAACATACTTATAGATTTCTAAATACATACATATTATAGATAAATAACACCCAGACACGGAATAAACCATCGTGCTCATCACACAAAGTTTTATCCTGGGTGGGGATCGAACCCACTACCTCTTGTGTAGCAGTCGGATACACTCCCACCGTGCCACAGAGGCAGTTAAAAGATGAGATGATTCGACGGAGGCGAAGAATCAGGTGTCGAACACGTTACTCAGATCGAAATCCGCAATATTTATTATTGAATAGTTCCGCTGGTCATCTGTTGTCTTCAACATCAGTTCCATTTTACTCAATGGTGCTTTTTAAGATTAAATGCACGAATTATTCTATTCAATTTTGAAAATTGAAAAAATACAAATAAAAAAAAAATTGCTAGTTAAAGAACCTAAACAAGTGTTTAGATTTTCTATGTCCATTTTCGAAAACATTGCCTTGTTAGCAACTAAAGGCCATATTATGTTAGTTAAATGGGCGTTTAGCTGCAGACATGTCTGCATATAATTAAGTAAAGTCGCAATCGCGTTGAATAAAGTTTTTCATAGCGATTGTTTATTATACGGCAGTACAATCAGGCGACTATTCGATTGAACCCGTTTTTGATGACGATGTTTTATTTATTCGCTGTATTTTGCCAATTTACCATTTATGCCTGTCCTGTTATCGGCGTTAAATTTTATAAAATATTTTTTGTACATTTTTAATTTTTGTCAAACATTTTTTTTTAATCGAACCGTATTGTTGTAATTAAAATGTTGGACAAGTCTGACGAAGTATTTTAATTGTCTGTAAAATGACAATGGTTCAACCAGTCGTGAAAAAAATACTGAATATTATTTACTGCATTCGACGGCTTTTTCGACATAAGTTTCACATCATAATATAAATAATATAATTTATGATAGGTATTCCTACGAGTATTTCGAAATGAATATTTGTTTGTACACTCTTTAATCAACTATTTCATGTAGCTCTAAGCCTTATGCCGTCTTGATAATATCTTAATAATAACTTGGGACAACTCACACAACGCTATCTGATCCCAAACTAAGCAGAGCTTGTACTATGAAAACCAGACAACTGATAAACATACTTATATATTTCTAAATACATACATATTATAAATAAATAACACCCAGACACAGAATAAACCATCATGCTCATCACACAAAGTTTTATCCTGGGTGTGGATCGAACCTACGACCACTTGCGTAGCAGTCGGATACACTAACGGCATAAGGTAATATTAACGCGTCACTGTGTTTCGATTGAAGGGCACTGTAGCAAGTCTAATTACTGAGCAAATGAAATTCACGAACTAAGGTTTCAAATGACTGGTCTATTTGTTAGTGACCCTAACTGCTAAGCCGTAGGCCCTGGGTCCAATCCCCACCTCGGATAAACCTTTATATGATGAGAACGATGGTTTATTCTGTATCTGGGTGTATTTATCTATACTAATATTATAAAGCTGAAGTGTTTGTTTGTTTGAATGCGGTTATCTCAGGAACTATTGATTCGAATTGAAAAAATCTTTCACTGTTGGATAGGCTATAGGCTATAAATAACATCACGTTACGACCAACAGGAGCGGAGCAGCAATGAGAAATGTTGCTAAAACGGGTAAAATTTACGCAAACGAAGTTGCGCGGGACAGCTAGTATTTAATATGTATGTATTTAGAAATATATATATATATATATTTAATTTATTTATTAAAAAAAGTTTAATAATTAACATATAGTAAACTCGCCAAACTTAACGTTTGATGGCGAGATGCGCTCTATTTTAACTTACTACTATCATGCATTATACCTACTACCTATCTAGTTACATAGTTTAACTATTTAAGAAAGTTGATTAAAGTATGTTTATCAGTTGTCTGGTTACCATAATACAAGCTCTGCTTAGTTTGAGATCAGATGATGTTGTGTGCGTTGTCCCAAGATACTATTATTATTTATTATTAAATGAGGAGCGGAGTGCGATGTGGTGACATTCCGATCTTTGACCAACAAGGATTTGGGTGGCACGTATACTTATGGGTTGAAATTTCATTAAGTATTCGTACCTCTCAAAGTAAATTATTTCATCGCCATAATATACCTAAACCTACAAGAAAGCAAAATAAATTTCACAAACAATACACATTATCGAGTATATTTTTCATTGGTTTATTTACAACATAAGGTACGTTACTTGACCGCACCTTACCAACACAGTATCAGTAATCTGATAATAATTTGGGTATAATTTACGTTTAATTACATCTCTAACAACAAAATAATATGAAATGCTCGCGTGCGCACTAGTCATTCACGCTTTTCGAAGTAGCAAGCCAGCCACCTAATTATTTTCAACTCCCCTGATTTCATGACTTTCTACCTCACGTAAATACGGGTGCCGGTCGTTAGTTTTATTTCACTTTAATAGAATACTGGAGCCGCTGTTACTACGTCATCATAAAAATTATATACACATTATAATTCATCGTAATATACCTACATAGCGGACATTGACGCATGTGAAATGTATGGGTAAAATGTTCTCTATAGGGTAAATGCCGGATAGAAGACACTTTTTAAAGAAGCTCTACAATTATTTAAGTATTAATTATAAATTAGCTGTAGCTGTTCTACACTAAAAGATTTTTATATTCTGTTACAAGCCATAGTAATCTAACAAACACACTAAGAATAATATTAAATGTGTCCATCTATAATATCAAAACATTGTTCTTTCATATTTACTATGAGCTTATTTTTGTAAACATAATTAATATTAATTTTGAGTAATTTTTGTTTTAATAGACCTCTCAAGAAAATGATAGGTGCCTACTGTGGTGGATATTTCAGTTGCCGGGTTACTTACCTCATGCATGGATAGACTCTTCACAGGGATTTTTTTAAAGACAAGCTGATTCTAATTGAAATTTTAATCAACCTTCTAAAATAGTTACTTAAACTTTTTAAGTATTGAAATAATAAAAATACAACAAAAATAATAATTTGGAAGTTGGTCGTTCCCGTGGGAATACAGGGATAAAAAATAGCCTATGTCACCCGGTGTTAGTGTAGCAACGTAACAATGAAAGAATTTTTCAAATCCGTCCAGTAGTTTCGGAGCCTATTCAATACAAACAAACAGTCGAAAAAACAATAAAATCTTTCCTCTTTATAATATTAGTATAAATTAATAAAATAAAACCATTTCCACTCCATCTACAAAATAAAGTAGGAAGTATATTGTTTATAATTAATTCAATAATCTGCAACAGTAATTAAATAGGGTTATTAAATCACTTTATTTAGCGTAAATTTTATACTGTTTAAATGCTGCGTTGCAGATAAACAAACCGCGATAATAATATACCCAGATTTGAGCTCGGCTTACAAAAGTTAAACTGCCAAATTGCTGGAATTCAATAGATGCTGCTTTAAAAGGTTTTTAGTTTCACCCATGTCCAATTTGTGTATTTTTATAACACGCCCTGCACAGTTTATTTTAATGGCCAATATATTGGCCAATTAACGATTGAATTTTAATACTTCTGCGCCAAAATTAAATCCATTCTTCGTTAATGAGCAATAAAATTATATACCTAGCAATTTGCATATTCCAAAAGTTAGAACAAATATGTTTCAATATTTATACGACTAATGAAACACTTGGAAACATAAGTGAAAAGGAATACGCTCTGCGGGGAGCTTTGAAAGGCCATGCACGTATTAGCGAGCTGGGAAACATAAATAACAAGCGAAACAATTTACCTACGAGCCCGGCTGAGGTATTCTTACAACTGTTTAGTTTGTTCAATATATACCAGCCGCTGATACGTGCCGCGAATCCGGCCCACTGGATTCTGCACTCACCAGCGACGAACAGTAAAATAGGTGTGCAAAAATTTGAATTTATATCCACTTATCAAAGATGTAAGAAATCCATTGTAATTATGTTACCGGATTGACTTATAGTTGTTATAATACCCTAAAGAATATTGAATGACTACGAATATATGAAACGAAATGACTTAATTACACAAGAAACTTTTCAAGGATTCGCCCACCATAAGCAACTATAAGTGTAGAAAGGTGTGAAAAGCTCTTTTAGCATTAAAGGTTCTTTTCCGTGCATCGCGGCCGATCGCGAGTTGCGCGCGGCTTACGCCGAGCGGCTGATCCGGGCGCTCCATGCGACAATGAGCATCAAACGGATTAGTGTTTCATTACACAACTTGAAGATACCAAGTTGTAATCATCACCGTTACTTCGAAAATTTTAACCAACTCACTTGGAATTTTCGTGTCAAATCAAATCAAATTGTTTATTTGCAACTAAGTATATACTATAGTAGGTCTTAAAGTATCTAAGAAAGTACCGGACTCAGTACCTTTTTCAGATGCTGTAAGAAATGCTCATATTTTTAACATTTTGGCTGATGCTCGAAATAAATGTGTTCCATTGAAATACATATCTATGTACATATTTTCATTTTATATTTTTATATAAATATTTATATTTTTTTAATATAAACGGAACCACAGAATAAGTAATAGTACTACGTACATAACGTTGTTTACGGGTTAGGAGAGTAAATTAAAATATCCTACAAGCTCAAATGATAATTGACTTCTGGTACTTACTTACATATTGTCGCAACATGTTTTATGATGCGATGACTGTTCTGTATTGCTTGTAAGTCTTATGTGTTAGGTTGTATCGCGATTTTATACGCCTTCATTGCTATAAGCATTGTTTAGCGGATATTGTAAAGGAAAATATTTTATTTTTTGAGATTGAAAGTCATAGGGTTATGAAATTGTTTAGGCGGAAACATACTATTGCGTTGTGGTGTGTTTTGACGTGAAAGACACATTATTGCAGTGTGATGTGACGCCACAACACGCGTTAATAATGCGTTTCAAACCATACTAAATGTATGGAACCGATAATGCTTCTGACGCTTCACGACACACCACACCACAATAATGTGTTCCGGGATTGAAGAAAATTGTATACATATTTAGAGTACATAGACAATTCAATTCGATTCATTTATTCAATAAACAATTATACAATTGTGTCTGAATGTAAAAATAATAATAACAAAATAATTATCATAAAAAAATCACAAAAAAGTCAAACATAAAATTAGTTTTCGATATGATAAAAAATTAAAATTCTGAGTAGGTATGTAAAATTAAAAAAAGTAATAATAATGATAGAATTAAGATAAATAGTTGCACATATTAATGTTTACAAAAAAAATACAATTAATTGTCACAATTTTATATATTATTTATATCAAGTTTATATATTATCATTAACGCAACCAAATTCATCTATTGAATAATAACACTTCTCCAAAAGATAAGCTTTTAACCTTTTTTTAAATACGTTTGTTTTATTAATTTCCTTTTTAAAAACCAAAACAGTAATTAAACAATTTTACAGCTTGAAATTTTATACAATGTTTCACAATATTTATTTTCGGCTCTATCTCATTACTCAGACCCATTCTCCTTGAACTTCCCTTGCTTTTCTTTCATCTTCCGTTTCGAAATCCGTTATATGTCTAGCCAAATAACTTAGTAATGTCAATATGTAAAGACTCGGTACTGTAAGAATTGAAAGTCTTTGAAAATATTCTCGACATGTGACATTCCCACTGACGAATGCGAACAATTGTCCTTATAGCTCTTTTTTGAAGTATAAACGCTCTTTCACAATTTTATTTATAACTATTACCCCAAAATTGAATGCTGTACCTTAGCCTTGACTCCACTAAAGTGTAGTATACCGTTTTTAAATGAATTATACTGACTCCATCTCTTAGAGTCCTTAGGACAAAGCAAACTGATGATATTGACGCATCAATGGCGTTCAACTCATGTTTCCAGTTAAGCAAATTGTCAATATGAATACCCAAAAATTTAATAGACTGTACTGGATCTATTTTGTTTTCATTTAGTTTAATATCTAAGGTATCGTTATTACGAGATGTAGATTTGAATAACATGATATTCGTCTTATTGGGATTAATGATTAATTTATTCGCATTGAACCATTTCTGAAAGGAATCTAGTGTCGTGGTTATTTTTGCATATAGTGATTGAATATTGTTTGCACTCACAACTGCATTAGTATCATCTGCAAAAACAATAAGTTGTGTACCAATGTTAGAGCGTGTTATATAATTGGTTATGTCATTTATAAACACCAAGAACAATATTGAACCCATAATAGAACCCTGCGGAACACCTGAATTAATATTATACGATTGAGATCTATAGGTTTTTTGACAATTCGACTTATTCGTTGCTTTTATCTCTACATATGAACATTTTTCTATTATATAAGTATGAACGAAATAACTGTAGTGCTTTACCTCTCACGCCATAATGTTCTAATGTTACGAGGAGAAGTTCATGGTCAACTGTCTCAATGGTTTACCATATAGTAAAAAAAAAAATGTTATATTTTCAGATACACGATTGTTAGCAGGCTTTAGGAATGTGTTATTGACGGCGCGGCCCGCAACATCGTCTGCGTTCCTATATTGCTAAATTTTAACCAGCTCAAATAGGCAAGTATATTGTGTCAATAAAACACTAGAATAATCGTACTTGATACACGTGCTGCGTGAGCGCTGTTGTCTTGTGAGTCGTGAGTGAGTGTGCGGCGCATCGCCCGCACTCTGTCTCGCCACACAACTCGCATTACTACAAGCATATCTTGTTTATTGGTGTATGCCAAACTACTTGGCAATATATGATTAGGTATAAATGAGACAAAAGATGTAGTATAGTCTGGTTATAATTATCTAAAGGTGCATCTTATATACTAACGACTTCGTGTTGATAACAGATAGTGGAAACATTTAATAGATACTGAACGTGCGATAAGGAACATAAGATTGTGATGTAGATTGTAGATACAGCACAAAGATATTGTACTGTAACAGTACACCCCCCTTTAAAAAAAAAAAAAAAAAAAAAATATGGTAATAGTGTTTACAATATAAATTTGACCTAGACCTTACTAGTTATTTGCTGATGTATATAAATAATAATGCTATTGTACGCGGTGGAATTTGATGACGCCTGTTGTGGTGTGATTTGCTGACGTCTGTAATTTTGACTTAGCTGTTGCACGAGTGTTTATTATTTTTTTCCGTTAAACTCTTCATTCTTCTGTCCAGTGTTTTCATTATGCCGTAAATTAGGATCACGCCGATTGTTAAAATAATCTGTCCCATTGCAACATTTCTTGTCCACCGTAAGTCCTCCTGGATCAGGTTACGGAGTTGGTCCGCTTCGTTTTGATTGAGGCAATTGTCCGTATTGTATGTTATCTGGTCCTTAGAACTTTGATTTCCCATTTTAGATGTCTTGTTGTTACGAGTAGTTGTGAATTAATGGTATATGTTAAGATCTATGTTAATATATATACGAATAGCTTGCTTATATCAGCGATTTTTTATAGACGTACTACTGGCTTTACTTTACGTCCCGATCGTGTAGTGTACGTGTGTGAATGCCTGTCGCAATCCTTTGAATCTGGCACGTAGTTTGATTCGTCATTGATCATGAAAGCTGGTTTCAATCTATCAATTGATATCACTGTCTCTTTATCCCTAATTCTAATAGTACGCGGTGGAATTTGATGACGCCTGTTGTGGTGTGATTTGCTGACGTCTGTAATTTGACTTAGCTGTTGCACGAGTGTTTATTATTTTTTTCCGTTAAACTCTTCATTCTTCTGTCCAGTGTTTTCATTATGCCGTAAATTAGGATCACGCCGATTGTTAAAATAATCTGTCCCATTGCAACATTTCTTGTCCACCGTAAGTCCTCCTGGATCAGGTTACGGAGTTGGTCCGCTTCGTTTTGATTGAGGCAATTGTCCGTATTGTATGTTATCTGGTCCTTAGAACTTTGATTTCCCATTTTAGATGTCTTGTTGTTACGAGTAGTTGTGAATTAATGGTATATGTTAAGATCTATGTTAATATATATACGAATAGCTTGCTTATATCAGCGATTTTTTATAGACGTACTACTGGCTTTACTTTACGTCCCGATCGTGTAGTGTACGTGTGTGAATGCCTGTCGCAATCCTTTGAATCTGGCACGTAGTTTGATTCGTCATTGATCATGAAAGCTGGTTTCAATCTATCAATTGATATCACTGTCTCTTTATCCCTAATTCTAATGCAAAATGTTTTATCTGTTTTACTAATTACTGGGTAGGGTCCTTCATACGGCGGTGTCAGGGCTTTCTTAATTCTATCACACCGAACAAATACGTGTGAGCATTCTTTGAGTTCGGGATGCACAAATATAGCTTGATTGTGTTTTTTTCTTTTCGGAATTGATGTCATTTGTGTGATGTCCTTTTGAATTTGTTTTACAAACTCTTCGTACGTTGATAACTGTGCTGCTGATGACTCAAAAAATCCTCCAGGGAGTCGTATTGGCGTTCCATATGTCATCTCTGCTGAACTATAACCTGTGTCTTCTCGCAAGCTACTCCGCAACCCGAGTAAAACTGTTGGAATTTCTTTTAACCAATTTTCGTTGGATTCTCTTGTCATTAACGCCGCCTTTAAAGTTCTATGAAATCTCTCTATCATTCCATTGGATTGTGGATGATAAGGTGTTGTCCTAATTTTATGTATTCCCAAAAATTGTGAGAGTGACTCAAATATTCTTGATTCAAACTGTCGGCCTTGATCCGTAGTAATGCGCAATGGACATCCAAAACGAGTAATCCATCCCTCGAAAAGTGTCTTGGCTACTGTTTCTGCAGTTATATCTTCTACCGGAAATATTTCGGGCCATGACGTACAACGATCTATGATTGTGATTAAATATCTCTTCCCTTGTGAAATCGGAAGTGGTCCGACGATGTCAATATGTAAATGTTCAAAACGTTGCGCTGTCATAAATGTACCAGGAGGTGATATCGTATGTCGTTGTATTTTTGATTTTTGGCAGGCTATACATGATCTACACCAGTTATTGATATCTTTGTTCATATACGGCCATAAATACCTTTGGGTTATCATTTTTCTCGTAGTTCTTTTTCCTGGATGGCTCATACCATGAATGGTATCGAAAATTTGTTTGCGAAAATGCTTTGGTAAGTAGGGGCGGCTTTTTCCAGTAGAGGTGTCGCAGGTGATGTTTATTGTGGAACCCGGAAGCGTAATGTTTTTGAATTTTAATCTTTTATTGTCATGTAATTTACTTAGTTCATTATCTGTTGATTGACATTTTTCCAATTCAGCGTAATCGATAGGTGATGGCACGTATATTTCCTCTATTCGAGATAAGGCATCGGCGGTAATATTGTCACGTCCGCTTATGTGTTGAATGTTGGTACTGTATTGTGAAATGAAATCTAACTGCCGGACCCGTCGCGGTGTATCGTTTGATGATGGTTTTTGGGAGAATGCGTATGTCAAAGGTCGGTGATCCGTAAATATTGTAAATTCTCTTCCCTCGATTAATCTGTGAAAATGTTTGACGGCCATGTATATTCCTAACAGCTCTCTGTCAAACGTAGAATATTTTTGTTGAGTTTCGCTCAATTTTTGTGAAAAAAATCCTAATGGTTCCCAATTGCGTCCGGATTTTTGTTGTAAAACTCCACCAACGCAAGTAGCACTAGCGTCGGTCATGAGCGCTAGTGATGCGTTGCGGGAAGGATGCGCTGTTAACACTGCGTTTTTCATGCTTTCCTTGCATTTTTCGTAAGCTTTGTCTGCTTCCGTTGTCCAAGGAACAGGTGAATTATCGTTCTTTTTTGAACCATGTAGATATTCGTTTAAAATTCTTTGATTTTCCGCTGCGCATGGAATATTACTTCTGTAGAAATTGACCATGCCCAAAAATCTTCTTAATTCTTGAATTGTTTTCGGTTTGGGAAATTCCATGATTGCTTTGTAATTTTCTTCGGTAGGGAGTATTCCTTGGCTCGTTATATGATAACCTAAGAAATCTATTTCCCTTCTGAGAAATTCGCATTTTTCGAGATTAATGGTTATTCCATTCTCGTGTAAACGTTTGAAAACCGTTTCTAAATGCTGATAATGCAAATCTTCGTTGTCCGATGCAATGAGACAGTCGTCTACAAATATAAATACGTAGTTTAAATCTCTAAATAAGGAATCCATGAATCGTTGAAATGTTTGTGCCGCATTGCGTAATCCGAAAGGCATTCTTAAGTACTCAAAAAGTCCAAAAGGTGTGATGATGGCTGTTTTTTCTATATCTTTAACAGGAATACAATGGTATGCTTTACGTATATCTATCTTGCTTAGTATCTTCTTATTTTCTAATATGTATGTAAAGTCAGTTAATCTTGGTAGTGGGTATTTGTCCGGTACTGTCGTGCTATTGAGCATTCGATAGTCTCCGCATGGTCTCCATTCGCCATTTTTCTTTTTTACCATATGTAATGGGCTTGCCCATGGGCTATCTGACGGTCGGCAAATTCCGAGTTCTATCATATTTTGAAATTCCTTTTTGGCTATGTCGTATTTTTCTGGAGGTAATGGTCTTGCCCGAGCTGCGACGGGTGGTCCTGTAGTGATAATGTGATGTTCAATCTTATGTTTGGGCGCATTGCGGAGAGAGGACCCTTTCGTGATGTCTTCGTATTTGTTTAAAATTTGCGTAATACGTGGATTCGTTCCCACTGCGATATTACGAATTGTTTGTTGTGTCGCTTTTTCCGAAATTACATGCGTTGTCAGCTCTGTAACTTTGTCGATAAGTTTGCGACCTGCTATGTCGACTAATAGTTTATAGTGCTCTAGAAAATCTGCTCCAATTATTGGTTGTGTAACATCGGCGATTACAAAATTCCATTTATAACATCGTTGTAGTCCTAAATTCAAGGTAAGCGTCTTCTCGCCGTAAGTCCTAATTTTAGTCCCATTTGCAGCGTATAGTGTGTATTGTTCATTTTGTAAAACTGAATGTCTCTGTTGCTTGCTAATGACTGAAATATTTGCGCCCGTGTCAATCAAAAACTTCATACCACTTTTTCGGTCGGTAATGGTGAGGCGATTGGATGGGTGGATTGCACAGAGTTTCGCCGTTGTCTGTGCTCTTATTCGTTTCCCTGGTTCCGTACGTAAGTCATTGGTTTCCAACTGCATGGTTTAATGCAGTTCTTTGCATATTTTCCGAATCTTTCGTGGTAGTAACAAAATCGATTTGCTCCTCTATAGTTTGTTCTCGGCCTCATAATCGGGAATTGTTGACGTTTCTTGAAATGATTGTGCGTGTTGGGTCGATAGCCATATTGACCTTGCTGAATTGCGTCAATATCTATCTGTAATTTTGCTAGCTGGGCTAAAATGCATGCTGTATTGTTGTCGTTTGAAGTGTCGTTGCTAACAGCTGATATTTCGGTTACTTTTGAATTCATTATTATTTTGTCTGCAATTTGGCTCAGTTTGTCAATTTCCATGTCTTCCGTAACTGCTAGAACCGTAGTAACTGATGTTGGTAAAAGCCTGAACCATAGTAGTTTAATTGTTTCGTCACTGATTTTTCCTCTCCCGAGGACTCGCATTTGACGTAATAACTGCGAAGGTTTTTGATCACCGAGTTCTGTCTCTGATATTAATTTTTGAAACTGTCGCTGTTCTGTTTCTTCGTAACAATCAATTAAACGTTCCTTGATGTTTTTGTATTTATCTGTAGTCGGTGGTGAAGTGATTAGGTCACTAACCTGTAGTATTTCTTCCTTGGATAACTTTGCTATTACTGTACAGTATTTGTATTCGTCTCCTTGCTTCTGTGGTGCTAATATGGCTTCTAGTTGCGTGAACCATAATCTTGGTTGGTCTTTCCAAAATTCCGGAATGCGGGATAAAACCGAGGTGCCAGCAGCTACTTCAAGTGTTCCTTGCTGATTTATGTTCGCCTTGCACGGTGATTGTGCCATGTTTCTTGCTGCGTATTCGTTCGTCGGGGTCACCAATTTGCCAAACTACTTGGCAATATATGATTAGGTATAAATGAGACAAAAGATGTAGTATAGTCTGGTTATAATTATCTAAAGGTGCATCTTATATACTAACGACTTCGTGTTGATAACAGATAGTGGAAACATTTAATAGATACTGAACGTGCGATAAGGAACATAAGATTGTGATGTAGATTGTAGATACAGCACAAAGATATTGTACTGTAACAGACAATATATATTAATTATATTACTTTAATAATATATTTTATAAAAGTAATTGATATTATTTGAAAATTTCAAACTTGAAGGAAGTTTAGCAGCAACTCCACGTGTAAAGCTCATGGGAAGAAGATGACAAGAAAGACATGGGTCTACTTATTACGAAATTTCGATCAAAAACTACTTCGTAATATAGACGAATTTAATCGACTCGTTCCTGAACATCGTCTAAAATCGATGTATTGTGTCCCCGCAAACTTAAGGAATTTAAGACTAAAGGGAATAGGCCTACAGGTTATGCGAGACAGATAAATAGGTATCCAACTATAAAAATCCATCAATCCCCACAAACTACTAGGTACGTTTATAATATTAAAGAGTATTTATTATATTAGTAGAATTCAAAACAAAAACAAATTCGCCTTAACATTAAAAGCATTTCCAGTCATGAAAACGAAAGCTATGAAATTTATAAAGGAAAAAAAACGTTACAAGTTACTACAGACAAAAGGTAACAGTAAACGGGACGTCTGCGGCCGCAGTCTAGTCGTGACTTGGATGTCTACCTCTATGGTAAATGAATCACATCAAATCTTATAGTAAATCGATGGCCGTTTTAGTCTTTGGTATATAACTTTACGATAAGTATGTAGCTCAATTCAATGCAGTTATTGTTAGTAGTTTTCACATCTAAAGCACTGCTAAGGCATCGGTCTCGCAAGCGTGAGGCGTGTTGCGGGCTAGAATCCAAGCCATTATAATACTAATATGAACCCACTCCTAACACAAGCCATTGAGCTTAGATGGAAGGGTAAACAGGATTGCTAGTAATGTGGGAGCACAATCCCATATTGCTAGTTAAGTTTATTTTAAAATAAAAAAAGATACTAATTAGTTAAAACATAAAGATAGATTGAACATCGGCTAAAGAACATAAACACTGTTTTGTTGAATGTATGGGAAAAATAGCCGGAGCCGGGGAATTTGCATACATAGGTACAAGTCATATCCATGTGTCACACAAAGTAGTGTCCTGTGTAGGAATCGAACTTACTATCTCTGGCTTAACGGTCACTAACCACTAGGCCAACAATCAATATAAAATTGAATTTCTTTATTCACTTAAGCGTCTTCCAGACGGTTGGAAACAAGCCTTCCCGCCAAGGTGACCATGCTGGTTTCCAACAGTGTAGAGGCTGTTGTAAACCAAATTACTTGATACTTGGTTTGCAACAGCCGTCTGACCATGCTGGTTTCCAACAGTGTAGAGGCTGTTGTAAGCCAAATTACTTGGTACTTGGTTTGCAACAGCCGTCTACACTGTTGGAAACCAGCAAGGTCACCTTGGCGGGAAGGTTTGTTTCCAACCATCTGGAAGACGTTTTATAGTGATAGGTAGTGATTCTACATGTAGTAGGTACACCAAACAATAACACCAGAGACAGAACAAGCCTATAAAAATGTTTACAATGTTTGTTTGTATATAAAGGCCCCTTCAAACTAGCGTTTGTCCAGTGTAGGCGTTCGATGAACGTATGCGTCGCGACAACGCAACGCGTGTTAATCTCTTTAGTTAATTGAACGCTGCGCTAGCGCTTCGCAGACGTCAAATAATTTGCGGGGAGAGATATGACTATCAGTATAAGTATATAATCTATGGATAGGACACCGCAGTAAGCGCGGAGACGCCGCGACAATGGGACGTAGGCATCCGAATGTTGTTGATGTTTATTTCCTTTAACGCAAAAACTTCAAACTGGATTTTTATGAAACTTTACAGTAATGTAATTTATACATCAGAATGGCACGTAGGCTATATAATCAAACTTAACACAGGCTAAAACTTAAGGAAAAGGTAGTATAAAATATTTCGTTTATTTCATTTTATTGCAACTCATAAACAATCACCACACAACATAAACATCGATCACAGAATGCTATAATACAATGTTCTATACGGGTAGAACTATAATCAACACGCTTGTCAGGTGGAGTGTTGATAGCAGTGCGGGTTTATTGATGAATGCTGATCCGATGAGCGGGTTATATGGGGTGTAAAAGCGAAAAGACATTTTGTCTTTTATGCTAGTCACATACAATGCAATCGCGTTGTATTTTCGGTGTTTTGTTTTATTATAGTTAAACCATAAGAAAGCAGTCTGATATGTAATATTAGTGGCAACAACTTGCCGCAATATAAAGTTTAGAGCCCCTTCAAACTAGCTTTTGTCTAGCATAGGCATTCGATGAACGTCTATGCTAGACAAAAGCTAGTTTGAAGGGGCTCTAAAAGAAATAAACATCAACAACATTCGGATTTAAATTATTAGTAGAATTATACAGCATTTTCACAGAGTTTTTTTTCCAAAACAGTATAAATCATTAATGCAATTTTTTGCCCTTTTGCATGTTTTAAACTCAATGACTAAGATGGGAGTCAAGAGCCAAGACGTGCTAATTCCAAATTCTTGTAAAACTAACCTTAATCATTTTGATGTTCACAGTTAACTCGTTTTTCGTCCGAGGGTCACTAAACTTCTCCATGTATAAATAATTTCTGTGACGGTAAAACAAAATGTTCTAAGTCCAACATAGGAATTTCCGGATTGGCAAACGGCCAACGTTAGGCAGAAAGTAATCTACAAAAGTGTCCGCGAATATATCCAGCTTTTACGTTACAAACCATAATTTACTTAACTATAAGACCTACAATGTGTTGTGATAATGATATTGGGTATAACATTACAGTAATAACACTTAAGCAAAAACAATATTTTGTAAAAAGCGAACTCCAAATCCCACTAAATCCTAGTTTGGAATCGAACTCAAAAAGGTAATAAGGCAATTTTCTTGAAAATCCCTAAACGTAATAATGTGCCGAAAACGTTTTCCAAATTTACACATATTGTGCTCGCAGCAGAATCGCCGGAGTAGCGTACGATCGGAATACTCAATGCGGTAGGGTGAAATATCAGAGACTTATAGTTACAATGCCACTTACATAAAAGATAGTGTGTTATTGCGTTACCATGCTAAAATAAATATAAAAGCAACACCGGAATAAAACTTGTGCTTAAGCACTGTCGAAATGTGAGAACGGAACGGCTTGCCAAGTTTAAGATCAAGCAATGTGTAAATTTTATGTAGGTATAATTTAAAAGAGACTGCATTTAAATAGCTAAATAATTTTGTTCAGATAGAACATTTGGGGTGTAGAACATGGAGTAAATTTATTATTTCAGCAGCGGGCCGCGGACAAAGGATTTAGGTTTGCTGAATTATGCAAATAAATTCACCATTCTGTAACATTTGTTGGGAATGTCTTTATTTCTGTAGATTTCTTAAAAGGCCCTCAAGACTAATCCCGCTTTTGGCTTCTGAATCCTCTTAAATTGAACGAACGTTCAAGTCTGGTACACCTGATAGTCTTAGTACAAGTATAATGTATATGGAATAATGTTGAAAGCACTAAATCTAGTATTACTTTAGACAGAGATTAACATAAATCGTCTGTGACAACTTTATTCCTTCCTTTCTTACAAACGATTTTACTGAAATGAACGGTTGAGTTATTTGATTTTTGTTACCATGTCGACATGAATAGAAGAATCAGAAAATTTTAGAAAGTAGATTATTTAAAAGTTTTTTAACAATCTATAGAAGTTGATTGAAATCTCAAAAGTTGGGAACTGTAGCGATCTGTACATTCGTAAAAGTAAAACAAAATTTTAATAGCAGTTTAAAATTCTTGAAGAGGCTCTCGAAACTAGGCTTCACGAATAACTTGAACCATTACTACATTCTGAGGGAGCTTTCCGCAATATCCCCCAAATGAATGTCGAGAGAATCCCTTAAGAAACAGTTTTTGAATCCCTGTGGTATTATTTTGTCGGGAAAGACGAATCTTCGGTCGTTTATGGATACATAAAGTGTTCAAGGCTGTTAAGAATGTTAGTTACATTTACACAACACCACATTTTATTATACATTTTTTAACCACATAATTGGGAATCAACGATACGGCCGCCCACCTTGCTCTCCCACATGCAGCCATTACTTCACAGTGCGCAGTAGCACACGACAAGATAAAGTTGAATATTCGTTCGTACATATGTTAGATTACGAACGCCATAACAATGAAAATACGAAAATCCTCGTTTTTGCATCTTTCCGTAACTTCAAGATTTTTTACGGGTTATTATTAAGACTTAATTTTCGTTTCGTTCAATCGTATCCTAATATTTAGTTTACAGTTTTAGATACACCCTTAAGTCTCCTGTAGATTGTAACTTTTAAGCAGCCTAAAGAGATCGTTAGTGTCAAAGAACGCCTATCAATCTGCCCCATTTACATATAACTATTACAAATATTAATAAATAAGTCGATTATTCAACAATTTCCAAAGTCCAGATCACTGTGAATGCGAGCGTAGCGAATCACAATAGCGCTCAGCACCCGTGGTAAGCACTCACTTGTCATATGGATAGTGAAACCCGCTATCGGTCGTCTCTTCGACAGCTCTGTAAACCAACGTTCAGAATCAATTCCTAAGTATTTTCGTCAAGGGGTTACGGAAAGTAGACATTATGCTTCACAGAGCAAATACTGATATCCTTCAGGCTCCTTTCAGATTGGATTGGTGATTAATTATTTAGTTTGCCCAATAGAAAGTTTGTTTTAAAGTCAGGATAATAAACAATGGAGCATTGCGGATAAGTACACGGAAGGTCTGAAATGACAAACGATACTTAATATGTATTTCTTATATTAAACAAACTCAATTTTGTTTTTCATAATCCAAATCAATGATCGTTTGAAAACGTAAACTTTGAAAAAAGTTGAATGAAGTTAGGCGATAGTTTTAAGTGTGAACTCATGAGAAGAAGCTGCCAATCAAAAAAGAGGTATACAATAATTGCATTGTATTAACAAAGTAATTGGCAAGAAATGCCTATAAAAATACTATAGATAGAAGTGTCTTATGGACTTTATTTTTGCTATAATTATCTTTTTTGCTTTTGTATGAACTAATGATAAAAAATAATCTGGAAGAGGATAACATTTTAAAAATTGTCCTATTTCAAATTAAGATGTTTCACCCAAATATTACACACAGCCAGTTTGACATGTGTAAAATTAATTACAATCTTTTACAAAATACAAACAACCTATAAAAACTCAACTTCACATAATCAAAAATAATAAATTATTGATCGATGTTAAAAAATAATCAATTTTTGATCAATGTTCTTTTTTAATGGAAGTCAAAATATAACACTTTTCCCCGTCTAGCTTCTTAGCCCGCAAACAAAAACGTGCGTTAAGGAACTACGGTTCAAAAATAAAATTACCACATGTCTCATGGTTGAGATGATGATTACCATATATCACGTTGATTAAACACCCATAATAGCGAGTAGAGTCTAATCGAATTAGACATTGATGTTAACACAACAAAACTAAACCTATACGTAACTAAAACGAAGGAAAATTCCTTTGTCATTTACAAAGACGACTCATGGTTTTTCCCCGAAGTGTAGCAATCGATCGAAAGGGCGCCTATCATTTAGGGGAAGAGGCTATAAACATCAAACCAATGCTTGTTTGATTGAATAATAGAAAAGCTGGATGGTAATATAAATACGGTGATGGATAAATAAAACATCCCGTACGTGACTTCTGTTATAATTCACTCTGTTGCTTCGTACGTCACGTTAAATTCTAAACTCATTTTGACCTCGCCACAGAAAAAATAACATTTGATAAAAGGACTGCTATTTTTCTGACAGATAAATATAAAAAGAAAATGTGTTAATAGCACCTCGATCGACGAATTTTTATTATGACGATACGCTCCAACACCTACCTGTTACGAAAGAAAATACTCTGTATTTTTAAATCTCTCTGACTTAACTGACAATAAAAATAAAAAGATCAACGAAAGGTAACATTTATCTTTCGCATCTTTATTTTCTTTTTGATGCCTAAGAAAATATCTTTAACACTTTCAGTGGAATACGGTGGAAACTTTATTTAAATGTTATGTAAAATGAAAAATAAAATCAACCATTAAAGATTCGCCCGACTAACTTTCTCCAATCCTTCTCAGATGCTTGATACTGTGTAACGAAGCGTAATGGTTCATTTTATTTGCATAAATTTGGATGCGAAGATTTATGTCCGCGTCGTGTATAATTAGAGATTGAAATTAAATTAGTTTCGTTACTTCTCAACTCAAACGTCATTTCAATTTTTGAAGACAATTCGAATTGAAAAAGGTTTTTACTTAATGAAAGCTGTAGATGCAAGTGCGGTAAAATTGTGGAGACGGCGAGGGTCGCTTTTTACCGGACTGTAAGGAAGGGTTATGTTTTTCGGGCGTATCTGGTATGTATGTTATATTCATTATTACCTCATATCTCGTAACTACTAGACGGATTTATACAACTTTTACATCTATAGATTCGTCTTGATCACCTAAGTGGTTTTAGATAAGTGACGTTTGAAGAACACCACTCTATTTTGACACGTTTGTTACATGTCAAAATAGAGTAGTGCGAAAATCAAAATACTTTGAATACTGCAATATAAGTATCAAATGAAAGGGCTTCTAGTAAGCATTTCAAAAAGGTGTATCTTGATTTTATCTTTTGATTCTTACTAAAAAAAGTTAGTTGGCCACCATTATTTTCACACTCATTTTTTACATCTTGCAGCCGTAGGCACTTTACTAAGTTCATCGAGATTCATTAATTCCTCCGACTGTATGATATTATACACGTAGGGAATTTTGTTTCAATCTTTTTTGAGCAGGCACTTTTTGTTAAACTTGTTACTTATAATATTATGTTAATAATAACGATAATTTTTGTGCAAAATATCGTCGATTATTTTTCTAATATTCATTATTTTTCTAAGAACTAAACGACATAGTTTCCATGTGAATAAACAGTTGGTCTACGACTCATAATGGAATTCTGTTTTCGTATGGGGCCACCCTAAGACGATTTTCTAAATAAAATAACAGAGCTTGTACTATGGAAACCAGACAACTGATATACAACTAATATATTTCCAAATACATACATATAATAGATAAATAGCATCCAAACACAGAATAAACCATCGTGCTCATCACACAAAGTTTTATCCTGGGTGGGGAACGAACCCACGACCTCTTGCGTAGCAGTCGGATACACTCCAACGATCATTAAATATTGTGAATATCCTTAATAGGAGAAATATTAGCAATTTTAGGAAATTTATATATTTGCTTTTTGAAAAGGTACTGCGATATGCTTAAACGATACTTTTTTTTTAATTTTTGATATTAAGTAAGTGGAAATATGAAATACTCGTATATATAGCAACTATTCGGTAGCCACTTTTGAATTATTACTGCTAACATAACAATTCCTCCGAGTGTTCCTCTGAAGGTTAGGTAATTACTGTTTCAGACGCTGACAGCTGCCAATGATCCTGTTTATAGTATTCACTAAGCTGCGGCTGTTTGCCGTAATGTACTCTTTTGTGGATAAGACTTGGGTACATAATAATATTAATATTATAATGCTGACAATCAGCGTTGTCAGATGGTAATAGCAGACATGGGCGTACTGAGGACTATTTTTCACGTGGGGGGGGGGGGTCGGTGTTTCGGGGTTTTTTTTAAATTTATTTAACTTAATGCACACAACATTTGTACAAAGGCGGACTTAATGCCTTTGTACATTTTTTTTAGGGGGTACAATTTACTAAACACCTGCTAAATGTGTTCTATACAGGGTGGACTAAAATATTTAAGTTAGCAAATATTAGTCAAAGAAAAAAATCTATTATTTATAGAAATAAAAGTAGGTAACTGTATTAAAAAAAAATTAAAAGTCACTTTGCGGAGCCGGAAGTCGAACCTGCCATATGTATAAAACTAACATTGTGTGTTTTTATCATACCGATTGAAAGGGCCAATCGTAAGAAACAAATCTTCTTAATAAGTACTGCTTCAAGACCATGAAACTTAACAATAAAATTTATAAATGTACTCAGGAGAGAGCAAGACGAAGCAGACGCACTAACTATTGGTAATAGTCAAATAGATCACAATGTGCTTTGAAATAATCACCATCACACCTATAACCTTGAGTAAAATTATACGCAATTGATTTATGAAACGATTCATTCTTTGTAATGCGCAAATGGTTTGCATTTATGTTAATAATATTAAATTAAATAATTCAAATTGTTATAGCATGAGTACTATTGAAAAACTACGCTAGCTTGTATTTACTTTGACTATTACCTTATCTCCTTTAAATTTTAGATGCAATGTTTATTATAAAGATTGGTTCGATTTGATTCTTCTTTTTATTTCTAAAAATGAAAGAATATTTCTTTTAAGTAAAATTTGCTAATTCCAATATACTTTCCCTCCATTTTGATGGATTGAATCTCTGAACTCCCCCGAAATTGGTATTTCCACCCAGAGGAGGGTGGATTGGACAGGCGATGTTCTGTCTCTAAGGCAAAACCAGGCAGGTGGATAGAGATGTCTCTAGAATTATGGTGTCTAGCATAGCCCTTCACTCTTTAAATCACACACAAAAATTACAGTCATTCTTTCATCAGCGCTTAGCCAAACCCAGAGAGTCAAAACTTTGCAGAAGTATATTTTTCTAATGTAGGTAGTGCTGGGATAAGAAAGGTATAGAAAAACTATAGCTCGAAAGGGATGAACAAAGCTAGTATAGTTGCACTTATAAACAAACAGTGATGGTTGGGAGTTACGGCACCGAGTCACAAAAGGAACGTCGCGAGTTCAAAAATATAAAAAAGGTTTCCAGAGCAGGGGCAGTCAATTGAACAATCACAATGTTCGAAATCGTAACTAGGATTATTTCAAGCGCTGTCATTGGTCAATTCACGGTCCACTCCGTTCCACGCCGCGGCAGTGGAAATGTCCCTAAAGGCCCGGCTACACGCGCCGTCTTACCTGCCCCGTCCCAAACTGGACAAGCACGTATCCGGGCCTGCATGAGATACCGTCTTGCCGTCCACACGTGCGCTCTTAACTGGGCAAACTGGTTTGTTCAACATGTAGCCGGGTCATAAGTTACACAGCTGCAGTATACTGGTCAGAATCAGTATAAGAAAATTATGTTTCAGAAATAAATCTGACATTTTTTTTTTATAAATTTTAGTAAATGTACCAAGTCATAGATAACCAACAAAATAAAAAAAACCCTGAAACATTTATGTTGTTGAATGGAGAAATAACTAAAGAAGTTTCTCGAATCTCAATACATGTAACTGAGTACGTTGCTATGTAGCATGAAGCGCTTTTCTTCTTCATTTATAATGCGTATGCCGAGAAATTCCCTGTCGACGCCTTCGTTTCCTACAACAACTTGATTCTCTGAAATCGTGTGTAAATAGACGTCTTCTCAGTACATATACACGACGTCTTCTAACTTTGTTAACGTGATAAAACACGGAAACTTTGTGTAAATACGTAAACATTTGCATAAATAAATAAAATGCAATTATAACAAAGCGATGTGTTGTGGCTTCATTCTATTCACCTCGTCACTTTATAAGGGTGTTCGAGAAAAGAAAAATCAAGACAGGTTTTAGATTTTATTTCAATAAATCTATGACCATACTTACAACTTATAACTCAGTCTAGTAGTCTTATAAGTAGGTACTACATATAAATCAGTATAATATTTGATATAGCAACAAAAAAACAACTAACCAACTTAAATCACGGTTGATTGAGTTTCGTTTACTGTCTCCGAAACTCATAGTTAGATATTTAAAAAAAATATGTGGACCATTTAAGAATAAATCTATTTCGAAAAAAAAATCTGTCCATAAATAGTGTAACAGAAAGGTGTGGTCATATTGAAGGGTCGGTATGTGCCCATGATACTGAGTGCAGTGCACATACTTAATTTTATCGAAATTGAAGTACATGCCCTAAAAAAATATTTATTATTTCTTATTCGTTTCATTCGTTTGTTTAAGAGTGAAAAATTTACTAATTGCAAAACGTATGACTTAAAAAGTTCGATGCCATAATAATTCAATCGAGTTTTGTACAAAGGGAAGTATAATTCTTATGCCACACGCCTTTCACTACTGAATTTTGACAAAAAGAATATGCTATAACTATGTAATAATAATGCAATCAGCTATGGCACCAAGGTAGGTGCAATACTGGTAACTACCCTATCCGCTGCTGAAATTTGACCACAACTTTCTGTTACAACCAGTACATGACGGAGTTATGCCTGAACATACATAAAAAAAAAGTATAAGCATCTGAATTGAAAACCTCCTTTATTTTGAAATCGATCGAGCAATGCCATTAAATACGAACAGTAGTAGTTTAAAAAACCTATATTACCTAACTACATGTGTTTCAAGGCATTACACAACATATAAAAATAAAGATTCGAACGTTACAGATGTTTGCCCCGTATCGTTTTATTCGGCAAAGTTACAAGAATTCAAAGCAAACAGCACCGGAGTCGTGTTCGAGACAGTTATTCGTTGCAAAGTGCGGAAACAACATTTCCCGCTCGACATGAACCGAATTGCACTCCCTCCCTGCTTGTTTTCTCATTTTATTACTCTTTCTTTTTGTCGGGTTGGTTACACTTAGCCATAAACTGATTTGAATATTCCCTCAACGGAGTTTAACAATAGCAACTGGTGAAATAAAGAGGAGAATTTGTGTGAAGATTATTTTAAATTGTTTTAGTAGAATTCACATGAACGTACGTGTGATACCTACTTTTATTAATAACTAGTGGATGCCTCGTGGTTTCACCCACGTAAATCCCGTTACCGTGGGAATACAGGGATAAAAAATAGCCTATGTCACCCGGGGTTAGTGTAGCTTCACAACAATGAAAGAATTTTTCAAATCAGTCCAGTAGTTTCGGAGCCTATTCAACACAAACAAACAATCAAATCTTTCCTCTTTATAATATTAGTATAGATATTAATTAATAAAAAGGTTAGTGCTAATAACCTCTAAAATGTCTCAATTGAATGAAAATGTATGAATGTCATCTAAAATGTAATCAATTCTAAAATTAAGATTGATTACCTTAATATATAACTTAAGTGAAGATCTCATTCTTAATTGATAAATTTGCTTGAAATATTGCTCGTTGAATGTTAACTAACTAGTTGGTACAAATGAAAGTTGCAATAAATAAAATGGACGACTACAATATAGCAAATTAAACCCAGACAAATTCTATTGACAAAGTTTATACCTACAATCAGACTATAACTGGTCGATGTCTAAACATAGGAGTTATTATGAATATATATATATATTACGGGTCTTAATCGCGTGAATAATTTAAGGTAAAATACCTTGTTTATTGCCCGACGTTTCGACCGTATTGCAACGGCCGTGGTCACGGGTAGACCCGTAATATATATATTTTCATAATGTGTCCAAATCGCGAAAGTTTATCAACATAAGAGTTATTTCAGAAAAGTTGTTATAAAGGGTCTTTGAAATAATTGTGTCTGTCTGTATGCCTGTACGCGTGTCATGTAAAAACTACTGGACAGATTCTTTCGAAATTTTACTTTGATCTCATAGATCCATATTAAAACTTATAAATTATGACGCTATTAACCATAGGGGTCAAGCAAAAAGCATAGTAATAATATACTCTTGGGGGACAAGCTATAACGTTTACGTTATAGCTTGGAAATATTTATGTCTTCAAGCTATTTACTTTATAAAATCGTTGTATAGTATACGGCTCTTTATCAAATTTGGCAACAAAATAGAAGGTACTTTAGCAAAGGACAGGCTATTTGAAAAACCTTAAAACCTTTTTTTTAGTAGTAGTATTTGTTGTTATAGCAGAAATACATCATCTGTAAAAATTTCAACTGTCTAATTATCACGGTTCATGAGATACAGCCTGGTGAAAGACTCTTAGGACTCTCGACAGGAGTCTTAGTAATAAACCGAAAAACCGAAAGTCACGCAGGCGGCGGCGCCGGCGACAGTATGAAATAATTTTATTATCGCCTATTATCCTTCGTCTGTAAATAAGTAAAGTTCTTACTTATTGACATTCGGTAAACTTTAGAGCTCATCTCAGTATTTGTGCTCGCTTTATTATTTCTTCGTTGTGGGGAACAAAATGTAAGCAGAGGGTAATTAGGCCCTTAGCAAACATAACAGATACAATATACAATGTGAAAACGAAACTGCTTGCTCCGCGAGAGAAATGAAAACGAAATGCTTGGAATATCATCCCTTGTACAAATTTTAGCACATGTTGTATCTTAATATTCCTTAAACAATGTTATCTTTAAGAAATATTAAAACGTGCTAACTTGATATATTGTTGAGAGGTCTGACTTAGATATATCAACGCTTAAAATTACGTGTGTGTTATGAAAATAAATACTTAGGATGTATATTAATCAGCTATATTAATCCATACACATCTAGAAGGTCGTGTCATTTTTGTTTAGTCGATGATTTAGTTGAAAATTTACCATTATTGTATACTAAAGTTATTAGTTCGTTTCAAGGTCACCTAGTATTATCAAGCCATCAACAAATTAAGCATTTTTCATATTCTTATTTTTAAACTGTATGACTGTGTCTGTGGCGCGGTGGGAGTGTAATCGATTGCTACGCAAGAAAGTGGTCGTGGATTCGATCCCCACCCAGGATAAAACTTGGTGTGATGAGTACGTTGGTTTATTCTGTGTCTGGATGCTATTTATCTATTATATGTATGTATTTAGAAATATATACGTATGTTTACTTACAAGCAGTAGGTACGCTGAATATTACAATTTGAAAACAATGTTTCATCTGTAAGTTAATCAGGTAAGTAAAAGCGGCCGTAGCCGAATGGCTAAGGCATCGGTCTCGCAATCATGGAGGTCGTGAATTCGAATCGTACCCATTATATTACCGACGTGAACCCACTACTAACACAAGCCATAGAGCTTACCCGGAGGGGTAAACAGGATTGCTAGTAATGTGGGACCACAATTCCACATTGCTAGTTATCTTTATAAAAAAAAAATAGATAACACGTCTTTTGAAAAGTAAAATAAAAACACTCTAAATTTAATATATTTTACATCGTGATTTTAATAAGCTTTGGTTTACCGTTAATTAATCCCTTATAAGTATTAAGATTTACATGTTCCCAAAACCCTTCGTATCTTAATGTCAATTATTAAACCTTGTTTAATAAAGTATATTATTTAACATATTCAGGTAAGCTTATAAAGATTCTTCAATATTACACGACATTGTACGTAATCACGTTTTGAAGATCTGGTTTTAGGTAAGAGCCCTCGAAAGGAACAAGCTTTATCTCTAGAACAAGTAAAACCAATTATTTAATAAAAAATAGATAAAGAAAAGTATGTAATAGACCAGTGAAAGTGAAAGTGAAAAAGATGAAAACAAGATCATGCAGTCGGTGGCATTAACGTATCGTATTGTAAATAATAAAATGTCTCCTTTATTACCCGACTGTGGAGGAGGGTTATGTGTTTGACGCGTATGTATGTATGTATACTTCCAATGTTCTTATGTCTGCTCATAACTCCTCAACGGCTACGCCGATTTTAATAAATGTTTTTTTTAAAGCATTAAAGTTTATAAAGTAATCCCTCATCGTATTTTATCCTTATAAACGAGGTGGTTGATTAATAAACATTATAAATAGATCCACTGCAGCACTGATGTTGGATTCGTTAGAAGGTACATGAACATACCAACATCATTCAAATTTAAATTATATTTACGCTCCACCCATTCTCTGTATCGTGTAGTAAGTGATGGACTTCCTCAAGAGTACCGAATATCTCACAATTAGGTGAATCAACTTTTTGCATGAGGTATCCAAAACTTCTTCGTGGTATACTGCCCAGACCTTACTCGGACCTGCCAGACCTGCCCTGCCCAGACCTTACTAGATTACGGCCTAGGCTAGTGCCCACGTCTCACGAGTGTCCAGACCGTATGTATGTATCCTTCCTATGTTCCTATATCCACTCATAACTCCTCAACGGCTGAACCGATTTTAAAAACATTCTCAAAAAACCTTAATGGCGGATTTTTTGCGTTTTAATGTGCGGCCTGAGAAAAAAAATATTTCGATGACTCTCGAGTGGGTTATCAAATTAAAGGCCATAAAAAGGTGAGTTTGTATATATATATATATATATATTTAATGTTTAAAAAAGTTTGGAGTGGCAAATCATTAAAAAAAAACAACGTTAATAATAAAATAAATACATAGTTCTTATTAAATCGCCTTGTAATTATCTCACATTTCTAAAAACTAGTAAATAAAATAATACATACTAAAACTATAAAAACCGCCTAAAAAGACAAAAAAGATACCCTTCAAATTCAATATCACGCAGTCGGAGACACGATCTTAAGTTCAACAGAATTCATTAAATTAAATTTGAAGGGTATCTTGTTTCTATCTTTTTGCAGGCTTTAGTTTATAAATAATAGTTTCGGTGTTAAATGTAGTTAATACTTGAAGACCTTAATAAAATAACTTTAATTTGTAAAACTAGTTTAACTGTAAAAGTAGATGGTTAAAAGTGTATAATAATACTACTTTGGTGAATACCTCATCTCACTATAAACTTATCTAAGTTCCTATCACTATGTAATTTATTCATAAATGACAAACGACACGAGGTTCCCTTTTCCTCAAGAAATTTTCCCATAAAAGCGATATTAAATTACATAAGTGACATCGCCAACGAACAAAATTTAAACATGCTACAGCGTAGTTATACTAGAAAATTAATTCTAATTTAACTACGCTCCTATTCTCATTTGTTGCAACCTCATTTTAAACCCCTTTAAACAAAAATATTCGTATTTTGTTTCAAGCAAACAAAAACAAAAAATATAGAAAACTCTTTGTAGTTTCTTTCTCTTTGTACACACAAGTACTTTAGTTTATTTTTACCTGAAACATACGAAACATTAGGTAGATACATATACCCACTATCACTGCTATGATACCTACAACTGTATTGCAGTGAAATTTGAGAAGGTAAATACCCGAACTTATCTTTAAAATGCCATCGTATGAAAGCGTTAAAACAAATGTGAAAGGGTTTCAAGTGAATATATAACCTAGATATTCGATTTAGATTGCATGCTGCCTTACCCTAACTTTTCACGGCGAGTAATTTGATTTTGAAAATATTGTGACAAGCGTCAGATTCTACGATTTTATATATTTTTTGTAATGTTGTCTATCGATAGATCAAAGTGCTAACATAACTTTCGAGTTCCATTGAACTTGTTTTTTTGACATGATAACGTCTTATAAATCGATGACCAGCTGCAGGCACCAAAATGTGTCACGTTAGGCGTGCAAGAGCGCGGAACAAGTGATTAAGAGGCACGATCGGCCATTGTTTATTAGAACTGTTTATAAAGTGAAATATCAGCCTATCAGCTAATGGCGTTTGCAGCGACATGCGATACAATGCGAACTAAAGCTGTCACTGGCGATTGCAGCGACATGCGATACAATTGGAACTAAAGCTGTCACAGGCATGGTTGTTTATTACAATGTCATCAATGTTTTCTACGTTATTGCAAAAGTACCGTATTTTTCAGCTGTTTTACTATTTTTCTGTGGTAAGAATTTTTCGTATAAACAAATAAATGGCTATGCAATCTGTACATAAAGCAAAACTGGCATAACAAACAAATAGAATACAACATAGTAGGTAAACGCTACAAAATTTGTTGTCAAAAGCATTAATGCAAACTAAACAAGTGACAGATTCACGTTACACTCATATTTATTAAAATATGTAGGTATGGTAGGAGTGTGCAAGATGGCGCAGTGTACAACAATGCGTATAGCGATTACCTTCAGTTCAGACAATGCCCTACTAATGCGAAGTTCTAACTGTACTAGCATAAAAAAAATAATTTAAAATCATTTCCTGAAATTTATCTGAAAGATCTAAATTTGACTCCTCTGCAAAATATTTAGATATTTTTTAAACTTGATTTGGATAAAACAAAAGCCAGGTAAGCTGTTTTTATTTTTTTTATTTTGATTTAATTAATTTGAAAGAGTGATTCTACTAAGCCAATACGACTTTGTAATCATAAGTAGTAACTAGTGATATTTTTAAACTCTTTATTGCACATCGTTCAAGAGTGCGCCGCATAGTTGTTGTGCACAAGACTGCGCGCGCACTCTTGCACACTGAATATGTACTTTTTAATTAGTTATACTATTAATTACACTAATCAACTTATAAATTAAATAATCAGATATTTTTATAATTTCAAGACGGTAAAGATCGACAATATTCGTATTCGAGTATGATAGAAAAATTTCAAAAATTGATTACGATAGTACTGCTCAGGTAGCAGAACTATTTGACGGCAAGGTCAAATAGTTCTGCTACCTGAGCAGAATTATTTCGAATGCTAAAACTACTCTCAGAATAAGATTGAAGCAAGAGACATAAGAAGTCACCAAAAGCACAAACAAATTACATAAAACGAATAAGACTCTTGAGCTAAAGAAGTCAGCAAATGTACCAAAGAAGAAAAAAATGGGCATCATCCAGATTGCTCAAAAGTGTACATTTAACTAATTAAAGAAGACCAGATTGAGTGCATTTCTTGCAGACAAGATGGCATGACAAATGCACAGCATACTTAGGCCACGGCAACTTCAAATATGACATTAATGAGTTATGCGCACTCTTGACCTGCGCAGACTTGCCTTGCACATCTGGCTGCGCAGGCTTGCCTTGCACATCTTGCTGCGTACTCTTGTCTGCATATGTCGTGCAAAGCTACTAAAATAATACCTTAAATAATTATATTTTTTTACAAAGCAGATAACCTAAACAAATAAATAATGACTAATGTTTATTACAGACAGCTTCGTTTTTTTTTTCGAAAACGTAGAAGTGTAAGTACACAGTCCTGCACACCCGTACCCTAAGGTAAACAAACAATTGTTCCTTATATGCTTCTAAGAACAAAATTATTAGCCTTTGGTTTATTACGAATGAGAACATACTAGTGTATTCAAATTTATTATAAGTGGAATTTGATGCATAGAAATCTATACATAAAATTCCACCTATACCTAATGATTTATTATATTATTTCACAAACGTAACTAAAAAAAACGAAAACTCTCAATACTGTAGTTACAGAAAGTATTATATTCTGTAAGAGAATACTGCCAACGTAATTTATTATATAAATAATAAAAGCAGGTAATTGCTTCTTTCTTTCACAAAGGATCGTACAAAAGACAATACTGTTCCTATTTTCAACGAACTTCTTAAAGAAAAAAAGAACCGCTACTCATTCAAGACTCGTTTTCAATTCGCCAGCCGCATTCGATTTCAATTTCTGGATAATCGAGATCTTGCTCAATTGAACACTCGATTACTCGTTTACGAGGACACCCTTCACTGTTTGAGTTTGCCGAGTTTGATTGGGTTTGCATTGCAGTGGTATATTATCACTGAATAAAATTAATTCTAAGAAATAAGAGGTTTTAAGGACATCTTTAACAGCATTGAATGGAATTATATTTCAAAAAGCTGTCAGTTATATCTATTCTATTATAACATTGAAAAGTAGCTTTAGCTGTACATTGAAGATAATTCTTAGAGATATTAATCTAACCTAGATCTTTCAATGAAGAGTTTCATAATTTGAAGTGAAGATGCTTGGTATTTTTCATGTCTTTTTGTTTCGAGCTTAACGCAAAAACGGCTCAACGGATTTGTTTCCTCAATAAGAGTTTAAAAAAAAAATAGCCAATCTATGTGACATTGATGTTTGATATTTCAATAGATACCTATACTTTGAGACACCAGTTAATGTCAAACGGGTCCCTGGATTTAGTGGCAACTGTGATATCTGCGAGGTTAAGCAATGTTGCCACTTTCGGTAAATAGATGGGTGACCGATGATCGAAAAATGTCATATCCCTCCGTGTGCTCGGACAGCTTGTTAAGCCGTAGGTCACGCGCAATCTCTCTCATCGGACTATGAGAGTGAGAGAATAGAGAGTGCACTTGCGTCTGCGCATACACTTGCACACTATAATATCTCTTGCTTAGTTGGCTAGTAACTGATTAAATTGGCCGCTGTAACGAAATCGGTTAGGAAACTACTATTAATAAAACATACACTACATTTGGTGTAACATTTACACGTAAATGAGTTCATTGGAGGTGAACTGACTAGGTGTATGGCATCTCCAATGAACTCATTTACGTGAAAGTATTCTATGTATTTGGTAAAATGATGTCTAGACATCATTTTACCAAATACATAGAATACTTTTCATTGCAATAATTAATACCCTCGCAGGAAAAAATGCGGTCGAAATAATTGAGGTTTATTGGATGAAAAGTAGGACGCCCTCAGGCCAGGTGGAGTGATGATTTACGCAAAACGGCTGGCAGGAGCTGAATGCGAGATGACGAAGATAGAACAAAGTGGCATGCAATTGGAGAGGCCTATGTCCAGCAGTGGACTGCGATAGGCTATTGATGGATGAAAAGTATTTTATATAAAATTTTGGATATTACAAATCGCGTGAATAATTTAAGGTAAAATACCTTGTTTATTGCCCGACGTATCGACCGTATTGCAACGGCCGTCGTCACGGGTAGACTGGTTTAGCTCAGCGTTGCCTCCGTGAAGCGCTTGATTTTTATCACTCACTATTACGGAACTGTCGATACTTCGACACACAACACTAAGGACATCTACACACTGACGTGTAATGTTTGTTTGGCGGTGTATACACTTGCTGATCACGGGATATCACGATATTGACAAAACGACTTTCCACGATGTTGAAAAAACAAGTATTTTACCATTAAATTATTCACGTTATTGAGACCCGTAATATGTATATTTTTATAATGTGTACAAATCGCGAAAGATAATCAACATTTATGACTAAATATGTCGCGGGCTAAAAAAGTCCTGGTCAAACTATTTATTTTTTTATATTGTTTGAAAAATGACTTTTTAATAAACAGTGCACTCATAAATTTTACGAATAAGTAAAGTATGAAGCCTATAGAACATTGCGATCACTGTAAGAAGTCTGTCTAAGATTTGAAATCTTAGACATAGTTCTTAAGGTGTTTGTCACCGTAAAAGGTTCTCTTTAATACTGATTTGAAATGAATCGCACATTTAACTAAGTAAAGCCTTATGATATATAACAATGCCCACAGTTTCAATTTGTAGTAGTTAATGGATGGCTAACAGGCTAAGGGGCAGGCCTATTATAATTGTAGTCAGCGTCTAGTACTCTTCAGTGTTGGAGTGCCATAGCGCCGAGATGGAAAGTTGTCTAATTAGCAACCACTAAACATTCGAAATATCAAAGTTTGAAAGTTAAATGGCCTTTTTAACCGACTTCAAAAAGAAGGAGGTTCTCAATTTGGATGTTTTTTCTAATATATGGTCGGGCATAATTTTGTCATGTATAGGCGGATTAACAAAATCCTTTTTTCGGTCGTTTTAGGAGAATGACAACGAAACTCGTAAATAAAGGCCAACAAATCAATCGTGATTGAAGTCGTTTGGATGTTTTTTCGTAAAAAAAGTTTTATTAAATTCATAAAAATCTCTCATAAAAACTCCGAAATAACATACATAACATAAAGAAGACTGATTTTTCTATGACTCAAAAATAATGTAATGAAAAAAGCAGAAGTTTCACCAAAAACTTTACCCGACTACAACAATTTATTGACCGCGTCGTAATGTATTGACACCTCATTCATCGAAATCGAATGTGAAACATAATTATAAAAGTATCTGCATTAAACATAGACTGTAAAAACATAACTGTTCATTTTGGCTCCGCCGTAGTCTGTTAAAAATTGAGAGACTATTTCGATGAATGCCAAAAACAATATCCGATAAAAGCAAACCTTGAAATATTACAATAGTCATTCTACATTTTAATAATCCGTCTCACACAATCGGCATTTCTTAGCCTTTTTTTCACTAAGGTATCCCATCTGCTGCTGAGGTTTTTACGAATATTCAAATCACAAACAGAAAGTAAACCCAGACTCAGCACAACAAAAATACATCATGTTAGTATTACTACTTATTTTCCATTTGAGTAGGAAGGCTCAAGAAACCTTATATTTCTTTATAAAGTAGTGAAGCATAAGACTATGTCTAAATCTATATAAGCTCTATAGATTTAGACATAGTCTTATGCTTTAAGATCAATGCTTTCTCTAATTCTTTAAATTGCTTTGAACTTCTACTGTTCTCCGTAATGCAGCGGTTTATAATGTTTGACTGCCTCTGAGGCGCGGTGGGAATGTATCCGACTGCTACGCAAGAGGTCGTGGGTTCGATCGCCACCCAGGATAAAACTTTTTGTGATGAGCACGATGGTTTATTCTGTGTCTGGGTGTTATTTATCTATAATATGTATGTATTTAGAAATATATAAGTATGTTTATCGGCTGTCTGGTTTCCATAGTACAAGCTCTGCATAGTTTGGGATCAGATTTGTGTTGTCCCAAGATATTATTATTATTATTACCTAAACTTACTACGAACAACAACTATACAAACATGACCACTGAAAAGTAATATTAAATCCATTCAAAAAGTAATTTTCTATTATTATCCATCGGCAAACTTGCCCTAAATTACCTAACTCTACAAGCCACAACGGTACAACGTAGCTTCATTTTTCATTTACGGTCAAATGTCGTTATTTAAATTCTTATATAATTGAGATCCTTCTTCGCTTTTGCGTTTATGTTACAGAAGCTTATGTAAAAAGCCTCGCACCTCCGAAATATGTAGGTAAATTGAATTATTATTTCCGTCGTCAAACTACACATTGTTTTCACAAAATAATAAAATAAGACAACTACGAGGTAAAAGGGAAGTATAAATTAAACGTAATATACACAGTATTTTATATTTCACATTACAATGTTAAATTATGATAGAGACATGTCAGTCCGCAAAAACCTGTTATGTTATTTAAAATATTACAATTTTAAATCGAACATACACTGCAGATTTCACATTTAATTTTTAAATAAATAAATGTCCATATCACCTCGTCTACATATATTATATTTAGCTCATCTCTACTATCATAAAAGTGTCTGTAAAAATACTAAAACTTAGATCAACTAATTAAGGGTTTCTGCAACCGAAACTGAAACTACGCTATGTTTTTTCATGTCTGTTTGTTTGTTCAGAATTGACGCAAAACGAAGTGAATAGATTTTGATTATTTGTATTACGTTTTCAAGGGCAATGTTATAATCTTAAACACTGCTAAAGTTTCATGAAAATAGTTTGAGTATAGCGGTAGATACAGCTAGATCCAGTAATAATCCAAAGATCAAGCTGAATCAACCGTTATTCTGAAAAATATTATGTATATCTGTAGCGTGCCTGGTATTTTACTAGGCCCGCCATAGATTAGAGAGCTTGGAGTAGAATGGTCACATTTTATGTAAAGCCATTGTCTGCATTAGATTACAGGCTCAAAGAAAGTGAAAAGATATAGAAGAAATAAATATTTTAACAATAGTTTTAGGAAACATACAACACACAAACATCTGATCTTAAACAGACAACAGATACATATACTTATTTATCTTTCAGTAGATGAATATTACAGATAAATCAGACACAAAATTCAAATGTTCTCATTACACAAAGATTAACCCTAGGTCGAATCTATGACCTATCGCTTAACAGTCAGTATCACTAACCACTAGACTAAATCAACAGGCCACTCTACAAAGAACACATTATTTTTAATAAAAGTGTTAATTACTTAGCCATAATAACCGTTACTATTGCAAAAACAGACTTAGAGACATTATCATTGAAAAAGTTACATTTATTAATTGAACAAGCCTGGATGTAAGTAGTTACTCGTACCCTAGTAGAGAGTGAAGTCTGTTGAATTGTTAATTATATGGCGCAAGTTTTCCACTTAACGCCCCCGAGTGGTCTTATCTGATGTTGCCACGATTTATACCTTTTAGATGTGGACTCGATACGCTACGATTGGGCCAAACTTGACACGTTGTCGACCGACCGATATAATTATATCATTTTAAGGGGTTAAATAGCATTCCTTATTGTGCCTGCGATGTTCTTTGAAATTAACAAATGTGTATCTACAAACATTGCAAACATAAGTGTACCTGCTTCTAATAACCTCTATACTTTTACGAAGCCATAAATTTACTGAAATTACAAAGAATATAGTAAAGTTTTTTTTTTAATAATTAGCCAAATATGATCTGATGATTAACTTTGCCTAGGACTGCACACTATGGTCCGATATCAATGATCTAATTGATGATTTTAAGTTTTTGGACGGAACTAAGAAGTAGGTTTTATTATGCTTCATTCTAATGATGGATTTACACGCTCGCGTTCAAAGCGAGAATCACGCGTTAATATGGTACTTACTCTTTGTGAACAGTTTTTTTGTACCACCCGCCGACCCGTGTCAGGCTTCTTGCCGAGCCGTTTGCCACGCGTCTGAATGCGCCACAAGCATCAAGCACAAAATCCAAGAATACAGAAGGTACAGAAGGCATTCTGCATTCATCGCACTTAAGTAACCCACACAGACATAGTTCACTAACACAGAATCTCGGAACGCATACCAAACAACGTAGCTTGAAGTGGTCTGTAATTCAGTGAATCAAGCGAGGTAAGTACTTTTTTCTAGACCACTCCAGCAGTGCTTGTACCCTAGCCCTGTGTCGCGGGGCACTTTATAAACATTGAATTCATGAACACAAAGTACACTCACACTCGGGACAACGATTTGTGAATCAGACAAAGTAGTGTCGCGTGTGGAAATCAAACTCTTGCGCAGCAGTCGTACACACTCCCACCGCGCCACCAATATTATCTTTTGCACACTCGGGTTTTTGTGATACAAGCAAAAAAAGATCATGTGCAATTACAGAGCAATTACGAACACATAATTGTAATGATGTGTTGCTGTATCAACGCATGTACGTAATTCAAATGATCAAGGCCCATGTGATTATTCCTCACGCCTGAATCCTCCACAAGATTAATTGATTTAATTATTCATAATGAACAAATGAAGGGAAGCGGCGAGTGAGTTAACATTGATAATTATGGTCATTTGAATTTAATGTAGGGCAAGTAACATGCGACTATCTGATCTTAAACTAGACAGAGCCTGTACTATGGCAACCAGACAACTAAAAGTTGAAAAATATTTTGATAAAGTTAAGACAAAAGTTGTAGAAGCAAGGTTGTAAGACAGAGGGGTTGTATTTTTAAATTAATCCTGTGTTTTCAAATTAACATTAATTAAAATTATTTTTATATGTTGTTATTATTTTGGCATCAATACTGAATCTCAAGCGAATATTGGAAATATCTAATTATAGTATCACTCGTATCACCATACCATATTTGTTTACCGCTGTATAATATTCACAATAACATCTAAATCATGTACGTACTGAAACTTATTTGCATACATGAATATGTGCATTAGCAAAACGTCTAGTGAACTAGTGGAATTAATGTTTAAAATTTGGATGTTATGAAGCAATGATATACGTAGACCAGCTTTCGTTTAGCGTAACGTGCGGGTACAGACGATAAAATAAAGAATACTGTCTACCGTTCAAGTTTAAAAATAAACTCACTGTTACTTAATAAATTGTAAATAAGCTGTTTGTGGTACCGGCTAAATAATAGTACCACCCCATCTCTTCCCGTAGGTGTCGTCAAGGCGACTAAGGGATTTCACACCGGAGGACGGGCAACAGCATCCTCTGCGTACTTTAAAGCCTTATTGTGATCGCCAACGCTCGCCAAGCGTGGCGATTATACCCCCCGGATCTATAATAAGTCGGTTCTACTGGGAAGATAGAAAAATAAATCTGTGTGTAGGTATACATTTAAAATATTTAAAACAAGCAAAGTTTTAGCAACACCTATACCCGCATTACTCACAAATAAAACAAGATTTATAAGACACTCTAACTATTAAACATTTTTGATAATGCCATCAAGCAATGAGGCAACACTCATCCTAAAATTGGGACGCTCGAGCCTCCTTAAAGAATATATCCGCACATTTTAATATATAATTTGTATAAAGAATAAAATCTACTTGATATAATATAGGCTTTTCTTGCCACTTTATTTATAAATACACTCATATCAACTCATATGATGGCCCACTGCTGGACACGGGTCTCCCCAGTAGAACCTACTGGTATGTAGATCCTGGGGGTAATTGCCATAATCGCCACGCTTGGCGAGCGGGTTGGCGATCGCAGTAAGGCTTTAAGTACGCAGAGGACGCTGCTGCCCGTCCTCTGGTGTGAAATCCCTTAGTCGCCTTGACGACACCCACGGGAAGAGATGGGGTGGTACTATTCTTAAGCCGGCACCACACGGCAGTTATAATACACTACTTGAAATATATTTTAATTAATTACAACTAATCCAGGAAGTGATTTTTAGGCCATTCGCTTACTACCTAGTCCATATACAAATGAAAATGCATTTTTTTTTAATGAAGTAACGTAATATTATTAAAACTTATATGCACATAATCATTAAAGTATCAGCAAAAAATAAAAACAACATTCTATTCAAAATGGCCACCTTTGGCTTTTATACAGGCCTTTAATCTGTCTGGCCACGAATCTATGGATTTACGCACTGATTCCATGGAAAATTTCGCCACTGCTTGCTCCAGAGATTTTTTAAGAGTCTCAATGTCGCCGTGTCGTTTAGAGCAAGCCATGTCCTCTAAAACTGACCATAATTTGTAGTCTAAAGGGCTGAGGTCTGGCTAGATGAGGGCCAGTCTTCAGCTTTTATAAAGTCCGGAACGTTGGTTTCAAGCCAGGCTTGCCTTGTGATTAGGTGCAGAGTACTGCTGGAAAGTGTATTGCTGAGAGGTTTCACAACACGATCCAAGACTATCTCTTGATACACTTTGGCTTTGGAAAGTTTTAACTACTATTCACAAAAATGTAGCTTTGTAAAGCCTTGATAAGACACACCCCACCAAACCATCACGGACGCAGGATGATGACCACGCTGTACCTTTCCGACTACTAATGTAGCTTCTTTAAAACTGTGAGCGTACACTTTATTATTTTGCTTATTGTAGTGCTCTTCAATCGTGAAATTTTTTTCATCGGTAAAGAGGATATATTCCTGTGCCTATATAAGCACCAAGCTTCAGGTCTTGTTTTATAATACGCGACAGAGTCCTAGCGGGAATCTTCATTATCTCACGATAAGATTCTTTGCTTCCTAATGGAATTTCGACGAATTCTGCCTTAACAGCATTAACTGCCTTTGTAGTTCTGACAGCACGTGGCTGCCCCGATCTTTTATGGTCTTCGACAGAGGAAGTATTGTTGTATCTGTTCATAGTACGATATACTAACATACGGCTGATATCAAGCTTTTGAAGTGCAATCCTATTTTCTTTAACACCCCAATCCATATTGTAATTTGATAATGAACACGAAAAAGTGAATAATATGACATATAACCTACAAAAAAATGAACTAATAAATGATTTGGTACTAAACTTGTCACTTATTCACTTTAACACTATAAATCTTTATGACAAAGTTGCGACTATGTCGCATACAAAGACCACAGCCGGCAGAATGTTGTAAAAAGGAAAAATGTATTATAATAAAAAAGAGTTTCGTTACAAAAACCATCAAGTAGCTAGTTGAAAAGACAGTTTTACTTTGTAAAGGGTATTCTTACAATAACCAAGCTTTTATGTAGCACTTCCTTTGACCTTTTGAATAATAACTCTATTCAAGTTCGTTGTGCATTTAAATTGTTTAATAGAACAGTAATTATATCTAAAACAGTTTATGATGAAAGCTGTGTATCAGAAGCTGAACTTGATGGCTGATTGCTTTTTTTGTGTAACTGTATGAGATTTCTTTTTATGAGCGTATCTACGCAACTAAAAATTGTCGTTATAAAATATAGCCTGAAATGCTAATTTGAGTTTCACAAGATAGCTTTTCAAACTCGAATTAGCATATTTGAGTTTGATAAGATGGATGCAGTAAGACTGTAAGAGAATGCAGAAATTTGTATAAAACTTTCTGAAGTCAAACAGTTTTGAATTAAATTAATAAAATTGGGTATTTTGCTTTTTGGTTTAAAAAAACGAAAGAGAGCCCTGTTTCTATGCGGGTAAAAAAAATAAATGTTAAAATTCGTCAGTTTTTAGATCTGACCAATTTTGTATTTGGCTTTTAAATTTTAAAAAATCATGTTCAACGTTTTTGGAATTAAAATTCGTCAGTTTTGAAGTTATCTATTAATTAAAAAAATTACAACTTTATTCTTGGTCTATACCAAGAATAACGTTGTAATTTTTTTAAACGTTGTAATTTTTTAATGAAAACCTGAAAATAGTTTGCTCAGAATCTGTAACGCAAACCAGTGAAGTAGTTTTTAGACCATGTTATATTTTGCAATTAATTATTTAATCAATCATTAATTAATTTTTTAATTATTCTAACAGTCCAAATCCTATCCACAATGTAATGTGATCATGACATATATTTTATAATAACCATAGATTACGTACTACGGGACGCAATGAGTACCATAGCGCGAAGAACATACGACAACTTGAATGGCTTAAAACTCTGCAAGTTTTCAATATTTTCATTTTCTTTTTTTTATGTGATTTCTTGAAGTAAAAAACTTGTTGGAGTGTCTGAGCTTTGCACTATACAAAAAATAACCTTTTTGTTGAATCAATATATATAAAAATCAATGTTTGTCTGTATGTCCTCTATGCGTTCCGAAACCATTCATCAGATTGTGATGAAACTTTAGCAGAATGTTTTGGAAAGGCTGGCGAGTGTTCCTGGCTTTAAAGTAATTTCAAATTTCAACCCCTGAGAGGATGAAAAGAGGATTGAAATGTTTTTCTCCTCTATACAGGCGAAGCCGTGAGCGAAAGATGATCTCTAATAATACTCACATGTTACAAAGAAAAAAAGTAATTAATTTAATAATTGCATTTTTGAAAGATAGCAAAATTTGAAGTCCCCACCCAGGAATTGAACCCGAGACTTCCGTATGCCAAAACGGTCCCGGAATCGAACTACTTATCTGGACTATATTACTAGACCTCATTTTTTTCTATCTCTTCTTGGACGCGGGTTGGGCCCAGTGAGTTGGGGCCTATGACATCTACCCCCTAGTTAAAAAACTATCACGGCTTTTGTTATTGCTTCGTTACAGAGAGCATTTTAACAAATTATGATTTTGCAGGCCGTTTATTATAGTAATTTTATAGGCATTTCTTGCCAATTACTTTATTAATACAATAATTGCATTTTTAAATAAAGTAATTGACAAGAAATGGCTATAAAAATTACTATAAGTCAGTAAAAATTACTAAGTAATTCTTGATATTTGTGACTGACGTTCAACAGTTTACGCTGATGCGCGGTCTTCTAAAGACAAGAAGGCACAGCAGCGTGAATTGTCAAGCCCTGTAACGGCCTTCTTCTAAGAATTTGTTCCCTCATCAATATTAGCTCTGCAATGCGAACAATCGATTGATTCTATTCGATTATACGAAGAAATACAAATGTGAAGGCAAATACATATAATGATTTCCGAGTAAAAGATTTTGCAATCGATTCCAATTATTATATCGATTATTTCATTGCTGCCTACCCAAGAAATACAATGATGTATACAAACTTTTTCTTTCCTATGACCTATGACGTCTTTTATGAGGATTAGTTAAACTTTTGCAGTTGCTACAAGTTTCATTCAACACAATACTACAACATGCGCTTGTGCACATTGTGTTAAGTCGTTATATATAGGTATATAGTAATATCTAAAGAATTTTGTTTTTTTTTAACACTTAATATCTAGCCATATAGATCGCACAGTACTAGCAATCTTGTTAACCCCTCCAGCTAAGCGATATAGTTTGTATTAAGCGGGGATGACGAAGTAAGAATATAATATCTATCTCATCTCGTCCTGAGGGTATCATAAGAGGCGATAAAGGGAAATACACTGCAAACATAAACAGTGCGCAGACAGGGAAACTCGAACAAAACCCGGTATGGTACCTTCCGTAAGACATGAGTCAAGTCCTGCAACCGTTCTGGCGCCGCAAAAATTGACTGGTCATTCCTGTGGGTTCCTGTCAGTTAGGTAGAGAAGTTGCGCCACCTAAATCGCGTTCCGGGCGATACAGCGTCCGTGGAGAGGATAGTCACCAGCGAAAATGCTAAGTCCCTTGCGACGCTGTTTTAGTCATCAATGATGATGGTACTTCAGTAGTATAGTAGATTCCGAGGCCTTACCCAATATATATACTTGCCAGATTGTGGTAGAGATCCGAATATTGGGTAGCGTCTTGAGATAAGCGCACACTTCACTTTGTATTTCACACTACTTTCAGTAAAGAGTTCAACCAACATTGATACAGATGCAATGTATATGAATGGTAAAGTTGAAATGTTTTAAATGTTAATGGATTTCAAGGGATCAACAGCTGTCCGTGTCTAAACCGTTAGTTTTGGAGCTTAGCCGACGAAAACTTTAATAGTTTAAGCGCTTATATAAGATTAATAGCTCAAAGCTCTACCTGCCTTGAATTGAGGCTGTCGGTTTGAAGTACCGAATAATGTTTAAATTAGTTATGAGTGTTGTGTCAAGACGTAAATATCTTTAGTCTAGTACAATGTTGAGTTGAATGTACCGTCTTAGCCACTTAAATGTTGTTAATTACATTATCATTTATTCCATTTGTCAAAATTTGTTTGTCAGCTTAAGTACATCAACATTTTGTGAAATAATTTTAAAGTTGCTTTATACAATATTAAATTTGATTATGTTTATAAATTAGTTACAGTTCTATGTATCCTCGTAATTGACACTTGAAGAAAATGCGTTGAAGTTAGATACAGCTTAAAACAGATGTTTTAGTCAGCTTAAGCTAATTGGAACCTGCTTTGATAATAAATTTCAAAGGCGTCAATCGTATGAACGCTGTCAGTTTTGTGGCTACGTCTAGCAAATATATTATCATGATGATGATGTGTAACTTATAAATCGCCAGTTTTAGCCGGCGGCTCCACCTGTAAAGCTAAATTTTAGCTTTCCAGGTCCAAGTAATGGACTAGTTTTCAACTAGTCAAAACAATGACTCTTAAAGGAATGTTAAAACGTAGGTTTTATATGGTAATCTCATACAAATGCCAGACAATGACGTCACTATTTTTAGGCTTCCGTAGCCAAATGGCAAAAACGAAACCCTTATAGCTTCGTCATGTCCGCTGTGTGTCTGTCTGTGTGTCCGTCCGTATGTTACAGGCGTTTAACTCAAAGACTACACAATGAATATTGATTAAATTTGGTGTAAAGGTGTTATAATAGCTAAGTATTAAAAATAAATATTTTTAGAGGAGCACTCCATACATGTAACAGTTTTTTCAGCAAACATCAACCCAATTCGACAGGCCTATCATCATTTTCAGGTTTCTAATAAAAAAAAATTGATTAGGTGAATACTTTTGGAAATAATCGCTTCGAAAGTTGCATAAATTGAGTTATTGTCGAAAAAATACGATTCTCAACAAAAAAGCGTACGTGCCATAAACATACGCTCTTTTACTGGTGTAATTATTCACATCGGATTTTTTTAAAATATGTAGTACATTTTTTGCAATAACAACGGCGGAGTCCTACATTGAGCATAGTCCGACATGCTCTTGGTCTTTTTTTTTCTAGTTAAATCACTTCTTTGTAGGATTTGATTCAATTTACCACAAAATTTAATCGAAACGAAATCGTTGTAAATGCTAATATACTGCATATTTTGTTTATATTATATCATACTTAAAATTCATAAGACTACTTATAGATTTTTTGGTTACCTAAGAAACTATTCTATGGTTGGATTGATTTGGGCTTGGATTTTCATTTTAATCTTTATCTATTATATTCTCCTCGATGGTGCGAGAGAGTGGGTACGACTGTTCTGAAAGAGCTTATAAGTCGAACTCCCACAAGGGATCGAGCTTTGTGAAATCCATGAATATGAATGGAAAACCTCAATGTACTTTGTATATGTTATAATAATAATATCTTGGGGCAACTCACACAACGTCATTGGATCCCAAACTAAGCAGAGCTTGTACTATAGCAACTCTGTGGCGCGGTGGGAGTTTGTTCGACTGCTACGCAAGAGGTCGTGGGTTCGATTCTCACACAGGACACCACTTTGTGTGATCCACAAATTGTTGTTCCTAGTCTGGGTATACTTAGTGTCCGTGATTTGTATGTTTGTAAAATCACTGCGACCCAGGGCTTGTGTAGGGTACAAGCCCCGTGTCGCGGTGCGGGATGCGGGTGTCGTCTTATTAAAAAAAAAAACAAAAAAAAAACATGACTTACTTAGTACGAGAGTTATCTTTTACAAGAAAAAATACTTTTTAAGAAGTTCTATAAGAATAATGTCAGTACGTTCCAAATTAAATAAGTATTTTGAATTTGATCCGTCAGACCCCTTACCCAAAATAAACCAAATCTCATGAGGTTCGTTACCCAAATATCTACGCCTCCGTCCAATAAGTCGGTAATATTGAAAATCACATTTTTTAGGTAAAATAAGTTACTGTTTCATTTGGATAGTGGCATTTTATCGATAGTGTTAATACCTAGTTTTCCGAAAGCTTTAAGCTGATTTGCGTCATAGACTTGATATAACAATAACCACAATCGGCGGCACAAATTGTTTCGCAATTATTGAAAGCTATGAAAGTAGTTTAGTTCCCAAAAGGCGATAGTTTAGCGGCCGAGTATTGCTTTTTTAAGGTAATATATCGTTAGTGCTATCAAAATCGAACTATAAGACATGAACGATAGTCAAGCGTCATTGGCTGGACCATATTCGACAAGTCGAACTATCAGTGAGTATTTGAAGGTTGGTAGAGGTCTGACGATAGAATATATGTCCATATTTCGCTAGAATATATTTTGTCTGTGGAAATCGGTTATTGTGAATAAAAACCATTGTATGTCCTTTCCGGGACTTAAACTATTTCCGTACTGTATGTCAAGACTTTATTTTGAGAACGTGTGGAGGTATCGAGTTGAAATTAAGACTTGATGAAGAATTGAAACTGTGAAAAAATCAAACGTAAGATAATGTAAAAAAAAGATACGGCCGTTTATACCGCATGAAACATACATTTCAACACGCTCAAGGAATCAAAATTTATAAGGTATTTTCCTTGCCCTAGAACGATGAAATTTGGCATGTAATACCGTCTTATACTACAAGTATAGGGAGAAAAGCCTGAAAACTATACATTTGTAATGAAACCATAAAAATCTAGTGTATAAAAAACTGTGAGACTCTATTCCTGACTATTTATAACCAGCGGCCCGTCCCGGCTTCGCGCGAATGGACATAGGGATCCCTATTTTTTTTTCTAGTAATACGTTACTCAGGGATAATGTAGCATTCCAATGATAAAAGAAGTTTTGAAATCGGTTCAGAATTTTTGAGTTTCATCGTTACAAAAATGCATATAATGCAAAATGCCGCTTTCCTCTTTATGATATTAGTGCAAATAGTGTAGATATGTAGGTACCTACAAATTTGTACGGAACCCTCGGTGTTCGAGTCCAACTCGCACTTATCCTGTTTTTTTTTTGTATGCTCTAAATCAGCTAAAACATTAAAAGTTTGTATTTTTGCTCAAGAATTGATACTACGGATTTCTTTAATTCTAAATAGTATGAAGTTCATCAGGTCAACCAGTCGTCTACAAATGCCAAAGACAATGACAAAAGAATAAAAGTCCCATACTCAAATAGCCATCTTATTGCCCAATAGCATTGATATTGTTTTTGTTATTGCCAAAACGTTCGAGTGTAAAGCAATTTCAATAAGTTACAGAAACCGTTACATTCAAGTTTAAACATTACGTAGATCTATGTGGTTCTAACACATTAATCTATTTAGCAACCCAACAAATCTTTTGTTTCTTACTTAAGATCAATCTATGTCTACTGTTCTATGAATAATACATTCCATGCCTGTTACTTGGAATGTCCATATATTTGTTCAAGGATCATAAATAAGCGGCAATTAGGATAATGATTTAGCTGAATACGCTGCAGTTTGTCTTAATAGAAGGTTTATTCAGAATGAACAGTCAGTAGAATAGTTGCGAGAGTTGTTACATGGTTTGTTAATTGATGGTGATAATATTATTGGATATTTCCTTTTAAATGCCAACGTGATTTGGGATATTAACATGGCACTTTGTAGCTTAATAGGATAGCTTTCATGTAGCACAATTGTACACAGTAAAGCTGCAAAATTTTACGTAATAATTACAGATATTGCAATAAATATTACGTAGCGATTCAAGTACCTTATTTTTAAATATCGTACGTAACATTATATAGCTTTATTTTGCATGTATCCCCTTTCAACTCCAGAGAGTAATTATTACGTAGCGCTTTGTAGCGTCAACGCGTAGGTCTGCGTAGCACTTTATTATTGCATATTGCTTCGTAGACTATTGTAATCTTTTCACACGTTCTGAATAACAGATATTTGGCGATTATCTGGTAGTTTATTATTGTACTATTGTTTGACGGTTTTATCAACGTGAATTAAATCGTGACAATAAGTAGTCTTCATTAAGCGTCAGGTCACGTATCTCCGAAGATAAGCGCCTTCAGAGAAACAAACAAACTCTTGAACTTTATTTTATACTAACTGTCCCGCGCAACTTTGTTTGCGTAAATATTTCCCGTTTTGGTAACATTTTTCATTGCTGCTCGGCTCCTATTAGTTTTAGCGTAATGTTATATAGCCTATAGCCGTCCTCGATAAATGGGCTATCCAACAGTGAAAGAGTTTTTCAATTCGGATCAGCAGTTCTTGAGATTACCACGTTCAAACAATCAAACAAACTCTTCAGCTTTATAATATTAGTATAGATGACTAGCTGTAACGCGCAACTTCGTGTGCGTATATTTTCCCCGTTTTTGCTACATTTCTCATTGCTGCTCCGCTCCTATTGGTTGTAGGGTAATGTTAGATAGCCTATAGCCTTCCTGAATAAATGTCTATCGAACAGTGAAATATTTTTTCAATTCGTTTAAGTAGTTCCTAAGATTACCGCGTACAAACAAACAAACTCTTCAGCTTTATAATATTAGTATAGATTATAAACATTCCCTTTTTTCAATTCTATTAAATTACTGATAATTAGGCGGCCAGGCACTACTTGGTCTCTATTGTAAATGTTGAGATATGAACATAATTTCAGCTTATGAAAAATCCCGATTTTCCAGCTATTCAAACACCGTAATTTTATAATGTAGCGATGATCTGTGCAGTCTTTAACAGTACTCACAGTGCTTGCGTATGATTTCATAGTATAATGGGAAAGCCCCCGAGCTTTGTTTCATAGTTTTGTTTGAATGTTTGTTTGTGCACTTTCTACGTGGTTGTTTAGATTAATGATCCTGAGTGCCTAGTCGATGGAGGATTTTGATTTCTACTACTTTCTACACTGAAATTTACCTATTCCTGACGTACTTTGCACCGCCCCGGAATTTTTTTCGAGATTTTTATGAATGTTTTAATAGTTATTCTGCATTTTATTCCATATATATATATATATGAAATGAAATGCAATGATCTTTATTTGCGTGAAAGATGGTAGTGTACAACGTGTTACATCTAATAAAAAGTATCACAAATTTCGTTGGTTAGCCCAACATGCAAACGCTCCACAATTAAGTGACAAGATAGCAGACACATAAAATAATCCACATCAATAACTCAGCCATAACAATCGGATACCAAGCAGGCAGTTTTTAATATCATAATGCTTAACATTCCAAAAATATTAAATGTTTCAAAAATTTGTCAATAAATTAACGTCATAAATATAAAAATAAAATAAGGTAAGTAAACTAATTTGATAAAATAAATTAAATTTGGTTAAATATCATTTCAACTGTGGCTTTTTTGTTATTATATTTACATACATATTCAATTAATCCATCCAATAATTAACACAATATTCAAATAATAATAAAATACACATGTCAATTACAATACCATTTGAAGAGTTCATCTACATTCCCATAGAAACATTTTTATTGTAAATAGGCATGATCTCTAACAAAACAGCACGCGTGTAATATGTATAGACCTGCTAGTGTATGAAGTTTTAGTTTTTTAAATAAGGGTTTACAAGATGTTAATGTCCCAACTTCTCTTCTCTATGCTAGTAAACTATATCTTAAAATATATAATAGTCAACATAACCGTAATATACAGTTAGTGCCGTTTTCTGTCCAGAGGTACGCCTAATTTTTTTTAGTGCAAACACGAACCTATTAAGTTTTTTGCAGAGCGATTGTATGTGTGCCTTCCAGTTACAGTGTTTGTCTAAAGTTAATCCCAGGAATTTTATTTCTTCAATTTTTTCTATAATTATAAAAAATGATATTTTTTTTTATAATTATAGAAAATTAAATTAATATAAATTACTGTTATACTTTATTTGGTCAAAATTATTGTAATTGTTAAGTAAAGTAAAGTTGATAAGATAAGATAAGATATAGAAATATGTATGTTAGTATGGTTATATCCTTAATAATTGTCTACAATATGTACAAAGACCTATGTATGTGAAGCTAGGGTCTATGTACTTGTAACAATCTAAGTAACTGGACGTCACATCTTTTACATCCATATTGCGGATTGCTGCGCCCGCGACGTTATCCACGTATAGTTAATAATAATAATAATAATAATATCTTGGGACAACTCACACAACGCTATCTGATCCCAAACTAAGCAGAGCTTGTACTATGGCAACCAGACAACTGATAAACATACTTATATATTTCTAAATACATACATATTATAGATAAATAACACCCTGACACAGAATAAACCATCGTGCTCATCACACAAAGTTTATCCTGGGTGGGGATCGAACCCACAACCTCTTGCGTAGCAGTCGGATACATTCCCACCGCGCCACAGAGGCACAACGCGCTACTATTATTTATTGATTGATATAATAGTGAGTACAAGTAAACAGTATGAATGATGTAATTGCACTGAATGTAAGGCCGGGCGACGCAGGGAAAGTGCTGACAAAGCTATGACCGAATTCTGTGCATTGCTTGCACTATACAATGAGTACCATAATTTTTTAAAGACGATTCCCGAAGTATGGTACAAGCCCTGTGTCGTGGGGGAAATTTTACAAACATACAAGTCACGAACACAAAGTACACCCCAGACTCGGAACAATCGCAATCAAATCACACAAAGTTTGTCCCGTGTAGGAATCGAACCCACGACCTCTTGCGTAGCAGTCGAACACACTCCCACCACGCCACAGAGGCAGTATATACATATACTTTAATATTCATTCATAAAATAACTGTTATTTTGACCTTACAAACAGACTTCTGACTTGATTTTAATTTTATTTATTTGTATGTATAGTAGTACCAGTACCTACCTATCTACCTAGGTTTTCCTAAATCGTTTGAATTTCATGCGAACTTCGTTGTGACACAACACAACAAAATAGTCCAAACCAAATCGGTCAAGCTATTTTCAAGTAATTTTCCATCAAATATATGATTCTTATTTTACGAATCATACTTGTGCCATCAAGAAATTACTCATTATTTGTATAAATAATACAGCTACTGAAGGTAAACAGCACAAAATGATACTTATTAATCAACGTAATTACAGATCCTTTCTTTCCCTCTCCTTTGAAAGAATATAGGCATCCTCGATTAATTAAATTATTATATGAACGTCTTTCCTCGCTTTATCTCTCCAGAGTATATAGTACACGGAATCACAGGAAGGTAAACAATAATTTCGATTAACGAATTCTCTTTGACTTCTATTTATGTATTATACAGCCTACAGGTACAAATGTATCTAAAATTACTAAGATATTAGTTTAGGCTTTACATGTACTAAAATAATATCTAATTGAACCGTTTGCTTTAGTTTACAGAACGATTTCGTGAGAATATACTCGAAACGTTGTACTCACGTAAGCTAAAGAGAAACCTAATTTAACTAAATAAAACTTGGTTGTTTAAACTATGAACTGAATCTTAGAAAAAAGTTAAAACAAGTCAAATTGTACCGTGCAATGAACTCTGGAAAACTATTAGAATTTTCCTGGAACGGGCCCCGTGGTGCCTTCGCGTCGGGAGGCGTGTCCAACTGCCCGTGCAACACTCGCCTGCAGAACAGAAGCGACCACTTATTCCTTTTGCTATACATTACCCTTTTTACCAAGAATTAGTTCTTACCTATTCCAGTGACAATAGTAATGGAAACATAACTTTGCTGCACAGACTAGAATTACTTTATATCCAGGGACAGGAATTATAATACAAAAACAGAGTTCAATCACATTGTTTTCTTATAAAATTATTAAGTTAGGAATTTCATTGTTTAACGAAATTGAGTTTTCTTGTGTTTAAATTTTTTGTATAAAATTCTAGTGTCCTTATTCCGTTATATTATAAAAAGTTTCGCCGTCGTTTGTCTATCCGTTAATGTTATTTGCTGTTCTATTAATTTCAATAAGATTATTTTTATAAATAAATAATAAATTGGTACAATCCCATCTATTAACAAATCTGTGAATACTTACCGATTTACTACGCTATGTAATTATTTAAAAAAGTGATTTCAAAAAGAATATTATAAATCATTACATTGTTATTAATTTCACATATGCATTTTTAATTTTAGAACGGTAGGAAAGCAGTGAAAAAATAATTATGAAAATGTATATGTTTTAATTTCTGTCTTAATATGGTCTTAATCGCGTGAATAAATTGAGCCGTGACCACGGCCGTTGCAATACGGTCGAAACGTCGGGCAAAAACAAGATATTTTACCTTAAATTATTCACGCGATTAAGACCTGTAATAATAATAATAATGTGTACAAATCGCGAAAGTTTTTGAAGAAAAAATACTAGTGATCTATTTGGGTTGTATACTTGCTGCTTGTTGCTACCATATACCATATACCCCCTTATCTATACATATATAATCACTTTTCCTGATTGACTAAATCATCAACTCAGAACCTAAATCGCTGGGGTTACAAACCTATAATTTTGGCAGTTTATGCCTTATATGTTGTAGGCATCCACTAGAAAGGAAGGCTTTTTTTAGGAATTCGTCCTCTAAGGGGGTAAAATAGGGTTTGCAAGTTTGTATGAAACTCCGTCACTTTTGAAGTTAGATCCGTGAAAAATTGTATTTAGCATTTTCGTTTAAATTAATGAAGCGCGTGTTTTTAAAAATCAACCCCTTAGTGGTTTAACTAGGGGTTGCAAGTTTGTATGGATTTTCGTTAGTTTTGAAGTTAGATATGTAAAATGTTGTATTTGGCTTTTTAAATTAAAATTAAAAAGCCAAATACAAAATTTTACCTACATATCTAACTTCAAAACTGCGATTATTTAAAAAACGTTAAATGCATTTTGAATTATTTTTAAAATCAAAATTAAGTCTTCTTTCAGTAAAATGTTCTATCTATAATATTAAAGATTAACTGCCTCTTTTGACTGCCTCTGTGGCGCGGTGGGAGAGTGTCCGACTGCTACGCAAGAGGTCGTGGGTTCGATTCCCACACGGGACACCACTTTGTGTGATCCACAAATTGTTGTGCCGAGTCTGGGTGTACTTTGTGTCCGTGACTTGTATGTTTGTAAAAGTCCCCCGCGACACAGGGCTTGTACCCTAATGCGGGAGTCGTCTTTAAAAAAAAAAGATACTTTTTCTCCGTGTGGCATAGTTTTGTGACACTCCTGTATATTCTAAGTCTATGATTGCTACTATTACAATAGATACGAGTCAAGATCAAAAACAATCAAATTAATCGGATCAATGAACTCAATGAATACTTAAGCTCCATCCCAATACGTAAATCTATTGTGTAACTGACAATCTAGGAACCAAGCAAAACGACGACGTCTAAAACAGAACGGATGGACAGTATCGCCCATCATAGCAGACCTCCGTCAAATTTCTATAGCTCGACAAAGGTGGAGTAGAGAGAACTCCATCAAAATGCAAAGGTCAATTAGTAAGGCCGTGAGATTGCTTTGATCTCAACAAAAGACCTTCCGGACTGGTCGGCTTCTTTAATATTCGCCGGACGCCAAACAGATTATCCACTTTTGTTCGCCAGCTTTAGCATTTTTAATGAGACATTTCCAGTGAAAATTTCCGATGTTCAATTTAAGCTTGTTCTATAAGGGTATTAAAACATAATAAGTGAGTGTTCTTCATCAATTTGTTAACATCAGCTCCTAAAAACTTTGTTAATACTAAAGTTTAGCTTTTGATCAGATTGATGTCTTTCGTTACATAAACCACAATCAATAAAAAAGATTAATCAACTTGAAATGAGTTAAAAGAATTGTTTTTTTACGTCATTGTTATTTTCTTAAAGCCTTTTCTTTTTTTTATGTTTTATATTTTGTTAAAAAACTTTTTAAACAAAATGTTTAAATAAATTTCGTATGTCTCTCAATATCTATTTTTAAAATTGTGCACTAGTACATAATAAAAAGTTATTGAGTACCAAGAATAAGAGCTCTAAGTAGATACAGAAGAGGTATAAATACACCTATATGTAGATACATTTTTAGTCTACATATACATATATATATATAGAGGGATCGCTTTAGGCTACCAAAACAAATGTTGTCCGTTATTTATTTGTACTGCAATTATCCCCACCATCGTTTAGAAAATAGATGATAGCAGTATATTATCAGTACACAGATGGTTTCTCTTTCCCTCAAACTAAGTAATCATTTTTTCTTGGAATAATCGATTCGCAGGCACGGTCAGCGATTTAATAAAACTACATACAAAGCATTCTCTTCGATTAGTTCGAACTAAAATAAACCCATTATGATTAGTATACCAATGTATTAGATGTAACTCTACAAAGATTATTGTAATGCTTTAGCTGCATAAAACTAATTTGGTAGGTACAGAAGACAAAGAACCAATAAATACAGAAGATATTCAGAAAAGCTTCCTTTAACTCAACAAAGAGGCAAGAATTTCTATGAAAACTGTATAACAAGTTTTATATTTGTTTAAAGCTTTTCTTGAAAACTTGATAATAAATCAAATAAATAAGTACGAATATTTTATCACTTCAGTCTCTCAAATGATTGTTATGCAGTTTCATTTAGGTAACTTTGTTTATTCCTGCAGAAAAAAAGTAATAATTATTTAAAAACATTGTCTAGTTTAGTACCTACTAGAATAGTTTAGTAGGCAGAACATGTGTGCCACAAATCGTTGGCACTTACTAAGACAAGAAAATGGAAGATGCAAACATTTGAACAATTACTTAATGGCTCTGAATTGGTGTGAGACTAGACACTACTTCCACTTAGTGTAAGGCCTAACAGACACATGACACACCCATTAAATATATGCTACAAGCCTTCATCCGTATTCAGTATGAAATTAGAATTTCGCAACGAATTTTGCAAGTTGGCACAGCGTGAAATTGTATCTGGCTTGCAGCAGGCGTCAAGCTGACGCAGAAATACTTCCCTTGGACAGACGTCATAAGTTCCGAATATTCCACTGCTAAATTGTTACAAAGTCATTCCTTTAGTAGTTAAGCTCCGTGATACTCACTTAGACATTTAATTTTATACCTATATTTGCACGAGTCTACAATTTATAATCGACTTATTTAATATATAAAGTTTAACTAAACTATGTAAACAGTTTGAGTGAAGGGTCTAAAGTATATTTACATACTCTGGATTCTAGGTAAATTATAAGTAATCCAGATGTTATGAATAAGCAGTTTGTATAATTACATACATTTACTGAATTGAGAAAAGACTACAACATTGAGTAGTGGGTACAGTTAATATAAAATCTATAGAAAGGAATACATGCGAGCTTTCTCGGGCCGCGATGTGAAATGATAACTTTAAGTAGGTACTTAAGTGATCTTTGAATCTCTAGTTTTTAAAGAAAGGCAGTAAATAAAATGTCCTAATGATCATTAAAAAGGTACTTGTAGAAAAAGGCATTCTGCTTGATAAATTAGATTAAGGTTTTTAATCTTGAATTTTCGGCGTTTTTTGGGAATGTCTACCTCGCTGTCATTCTCAATGCTCCCAATGGGATAACGCTTACTTTCTACATTCTAATCTCTATTTTGTTATCAAAATGGTTTTAGGGTTTTCAAACTTACCTACTGTAAGTGGTATGCAGATCCGTTTCCTCTTTTCAAAAAAAATATAGACAGAGGTGTCTTATGGACACCCTGTTGGAACGTAGTAATTTTTGATTTAACTTTTTTGTGTGTATTAAAAAATATCTGGAAGATATAACGTTTTAGAAATTGTCCAATTTCAAATTGAAGCGGCGTGGCAGCCTTATGGCTAAGGCATCGGTCTCGCAATCGTTAGGTCGTGGGTTCGAATCCTGGCCATTATACTACTGACGTGAACCCATTCCTAACACAAGCCATAGAGCTTAGCTGGAGGGGTTAACAGGATTGCTAGTAATGTGGGACCACAACCCCACATTGCTTTTAATAAAAAAAAGAGAGTTTCAGACAGCTAGTTTGACTAAGGTAAAATAAACATTACAACTTTTTACAAAACTAAAACACAACCTCCTTATTCTAGCTTAACATAATCATAAATAAAATATTTTTGATCGATGTCAAAATGTTAACTTTTTTTCGTCTGACCTCTCAGCCCGCAAACAAATGATATCGCGCCATATAAAACTACATTCCAAAGTGCAAAGTTTGGACCTACGTCCGGCCTTAATGATAAAATCGCTAGAAGTTTAATGATAATGCAACGTCATAGAATTACCTACTATACAATTACCTATCAACCACAACTGCAGTAAAAAATAAATTAGATTTTCGTAAAAACATCAATAATTCCAAAAAATACTCGCCAACTACCGAACACCAAACACTTAAAAGTACCCAGTAACGTTCGGATTACAAGAACTACTGGACTAATAGAGAATATTGGAAGCAATTATATTTCTCAGAACACATTAACCGCTATCGTTAGTAAGAAAGTTGTAGAAAATCAATTGTAATTCTGTAGTTAAACTACTTTATATAGGTATTGTAAGATTCTGAATAAGGTTTTTTTACCTTGAAACTACAATAGAATGTTGATGAAATTTCGTCTATGTGCCATTACAAACGTTGGCATAAAATATACTCTAAGTAGTGCTTTTTCCAAACTCGTCGAGAGAGGTAGCAATAAGGGGTTTAAAGGCAATTCCAAAAATATATGCAATTTCTATAAGTATGTGTAATTCAGAACAATAAATTTCAGAATAAAGTTTGTTGACAATATCAATAATAATAATAGTTCTCACTTAAAATAATATCTTATAAATATACACATACTAGCTGTGCCCGCGGTATTACTCGCGGTTTATTAGCCTATGTGTTAATCCAGGGTGTCAGCTAACTCCATACCATATTTTATTAAAATCGCTCCAGCCGTTTAAACGCGAAGAAGTAAAAAACATACACACTCACATACTCACAAACATTCGCCTTTATAATATTAGTGTGATGTACTCATCAATATTACATCAATCAATACTTACAACTGCGACTGGTTTTACGTTTTTTTATTGTATATTAAAATAATAAAACAGCCTTATTATCTGGTGGTAGGTATTATACAAGAAACATATTAAGAAAACCAACACAAAGCATACCAGGACCAAGACTCATGTCATTGATTTTACATATGGAAATATCATGAGGGGGAACCTAGAAACCCTATCGATATCCCACTAACTGGGTTAAGTATCAGCAGTTCCCATTAACTACTTATGCACGTATGATTACAAAACGCAAAACCTTGTGGAAAATGTTTAGTTATAACCAGAACTTTTGAATATATAGGTACAATATGTATGATATTTAAATTATTTATCGTGGGTTCGATCCCTACCCAGGATAAAACTTTGTGTGATGAGCACGATTGTTTATTCTGTGGCTGGGTGCTATTTATCTATAATATGTATGTATTTAGAAATACATAAGTATGTTTATAAGTTGTCTGGTTTCCATAGTACAAGCTCTGCTTAATTTGGGATCAGATAGCGTTGTGTGAGTTGTCCCAAGATATTATTATTATATTATTTAATCCCTGTCCGATAAATTAATGTGCTGTTAAGTATCATGATCCAATTAGATTTACGTAATTTTTCACATGGCAAGAGTAAGGTAAGATATACTTTAAACTTAATAGCACAAGTAAAAGCCATAATCATTGCATCTCAAAAATCATTTTTTTATTACAAACTAGCTGAACCCGGCCACGCTTCGCTATGGCTTTTTGGGCCAGGAACATTCGTGGGTACCTCCAGAACGCCCTGCTAAAGTTTCATCACAATCTGATCAATGGTTTCGAAACACAGAGGACATACGGACAAACATTCATTTGATTTATTTGCAGTTGGTAAACTAACTGATGTATGGGGACAATAGTTTTCCAAGGGCAAAGTTACATTTGTCGTATTTAACATCTGTTTTCTTCACTAACGTACCACAGTACAAAGTCGTATACATAAAGTTGGGTGGTTAGTTGTCTCGTTGTGGTAAGTAAGTTGGTTAGTTGTCAAACAAAGCTACCATGACAATTCCAGCTTAAAATCAATAACTTTAAAATATGTTCTAGGTATCCTTACCTATTTACACAAACAATGTCGCTTGCCTCTGTGGCGCGGTGGGAGTGTATCCGACTGCTACGCAAGAGGATTTTTTGGGTTCGATCCCCACCCAGTATAAAACTTTGTGTGATGAGCACGATGGTTTATTCTGTGTCTGGGTGTTATTTATCTATAATATGTATGTATGTATTTAAAAATATATAGGTATGTTTATCAGTTGTCTGGTTTCCATAGTACAAGCTGTGCTTAGCTTGGGATCAGATAGCGTTGTGTGAGTTCTCCCAAGATATTATTATTATTAATAAGTCTTGAAAATTTACACATTTATATATCTTTATATGGCAAACAAGCAAGGAAGAAGCATCTGGCTTTTCTTTTAAAAACTTTTGAGCTCGCAAATTAAACTATACCCTGACTCTTTACTACTTCCATAAAAATGTTGCAATATCTAATTTCGACTAAAATGTATTTTCATTTCAAAATCACAGTAAGCACTGAAATCTTTAGTGAATAAAACACAGATCCCAAAGAGAAGTCGAAAAAAATAAGATACAAAGTGATTTTCTAAGTGGAAACGAAATCTTTCAGCATTGTAATGTGAAGATCGCGTGACTGAGCTAGCGTGGTGAGTCGGAGGTGTACTAAGGAAAGGGGTAATGGAACTTATAGACAACGTTCCGACGATACCTACCTGCACAGTGTGCTGGGAAATTGTTCCGACAGTGACGACTTTTCTCCGTGTTCATCTACTGTTAATGTTAAGTTGTTGTTCTTTGTTTTATAATCTGCTCCTAAACGGTTTCAGTAATGATGGTTAATTTTTACGGAGCAAATTATGCAGGGTGCACAAGTTAAAAAAACAGTCGCAATCTATATTCCCTCATTTGCGTAGTAAAAAGTATAAAAAGTATCTGCCGCACTCTTTTCTGAATATCCTCAGATCTTACCTCAGCAAAAGAAGCTATCAGGTCAAATTCAACAATGAGTGCTCAGAACTGTATAGTATTAACTCAGGTGTCCCTCAAGGCAGTATACTTGGCCCAGTACTTTACCTCATATATACGGCGGATCTTCCAACGAACGAAAATACAATGACAGCAACCTATGCTGATGACACCGCATTGTTATCGGAAAGCCCGTGTCCTGAAACTGCCTCAAGACAATTACAGGTCCATCTTAATGAAATCGAAGAATGGCTCAAGCTGTGGAGAATAAAAGCTAACCAAAACAAATCGACTCATGTTACTTTCACACTCAAAAAATATACTTGTCCACCCGTAAAGTTGTATAACCAGCAGATTCCCCAACAAGACCATGCAAGGTACCTGGGAATGCACCTAGACAGACGACTGACATGGCAAAAACACATCTGGACCAAACGCAAGCAACTCGACAGCAAACTTCGTGACCTGTACTGGCTAACGGGACGTCACTCCCAGCTCAGCAACAATAACAAGTTGCTTGTTTACAAAGTGATATTAAAGCCAATCTGGACTTACGGGATCTAGCTTTGGGGATCTGCTAGCAATAGTAACATCGAAATACTCGAACGATTTCAGAATAAAGCACTAAGGACCATGTTTAACATTCCAAAATGTATAAGCAATAGGTACATGTATTTAGACATTAATATAAGAACAATTAAGCAGGAAATAAGTCACTGCAGCGCTATATACCAAAACAGACTATCACAGCATGAAAATGAACTTGCATTGGCATTGAGTGGTGATGGAGGCCTTCATCATACGCGGTTGAAGCGTAGTGACATTCCCTGCTTGAGTACCCGATTCAATTAGGGAAGAGCACATTAAAAGGATGGCCCGACCAATGAGTCTCCTTAAAAAAAATATATGACTGACACTAGACTGGAAAATCCAAACAGAGAAATGGCTTATTGTTTTCGAACAGATTGCCGTTAAGCAGAAAAGAAAAACGAAGAAAAAAAAAAAAAAATTTGCGTAGTCCTATGAGACAGAAATGCCAGACGGAATTAAAGTGTTGTTCGATGCACAACTCTTCGTGTAATCGAAATTTGAAAATTGTTAATCATTTGAACGTTGTTCGTTGTCGCACGTTTTTGTTTGCAGGCTGAGAGACCAGATGGAAAAAAGTGTTACATTTTGACAACATTTTGACATTGATCAAAAATTTAATTTAGGTGAAGCTAGAGTTTTATAAGTTGTTTGTACTTTTGTAAAAGGTTGCAATGTTTATTTTACCTTTGTCAAACTGGCTGTGTGTAGTAAATGTTTGAAAAAATCCTATTTTAAAATAGTCACGAACCTCTTTATTAACGTTATTAACATACTCGTATCTATCAAACAAAAACTTTAGGGACGAACATTTGTCTCAACATTTAGCGGCTGACTCCTAAATGTCGCCTTTGGAATTCACGAGTTGCAACAATATTAATACGCTAAAGTACTTGCGTATTTTGACAAGAATAATTGGCAACATCAAACTTAAAAATATATAATATTAAAAATATTTAACACGGCTACATATGTAGTTGTTCATCAAACGCTAACGAACTGAACAGAGAAGCATTTTACTAACATAGTCTATTACCCTTCGCTTGCCCTGCTTTAAAAGGAACCCTATCTTTTAGTAGGAATATTTATGATTTTTAACTGATCATATTATATATTTTTAACTTTTCTTACTTTAGTAATCTTACTCCTATTTTGTTGGACATCAATTCAAAAAATCCTGCCCTGGCTCTAAAACATAAAATAATGCGCCAAGAAATTTAATCAAATTTGAATCTACTATAATCGCAGCAAGGCAAAAAAACTGGCGGACACTCTTTTTGAATTGCCAATGTTTACAATGTTTGTTTGTAAAAAAGGTGCTGCCATTATATATATACTGGACTACATATTCCAAAAAAACGAATGGACATTAAATCAACGTAGTACACGTACATATTGAACTGAAATAACCTGCCCATATATTTAGCTCGGAAAATATGCATTCGATTACCAATTTGAATACTATCAAATTCAAAATACACGTATACAATCCTCACTTAGTATGATATTTACTCGGCAGATATTATTTACAAACTTTAAATAAACTACGTATCTATATATATCTATAAAGCTACAATAAAAAGCTGTGTTATAAACGTAAAAATCTTAGCAGCATCAGCACTCTAACCCAACAACCCCAGTCTCGGCTTTAAATGATTAGTTGATTAAAATAAATCAATGTGAATTGTCATTAAAAAAGGTACAGTCGCGGGATAAAAATGTTGGTCAGTATTCAGATTCACTCATTTAACGCTTTGCAAACACATATTACTTTTTCAAACTATGTATCACATTCATAACCTTAGGATAAATCACATTAGACGGTTGTAAAATTGTGCTCTCCACTATTGATTGCAATACGTGTAAGTAATATGTTAAAATAAGATAGATATAGCGGTGTTAATTCCGTCAAAATAACGATCTTACTACCCATGGAAATAGTCGTACAATTTCATTAATTCCCATTGTGGGTATGACATTTCAAAATAGCAGTGCTATAATTCGTGTCTGTCAAGAACCTGTCAACCATGTCAACAAATGTTCTCAATTAATTTGTTATTACCATTGACCACTCATTAGAAAGAGACAACGCTAAATTATGTCCAACGAAATAGGAGTAAGATTACATATGTAATACCTGTCCGAGTTTTTTCTCTTTTTTACACTTTGCAGTCAATATTTACTTTTTAATAGAAAGGAATGGCGCGGTCCAGGTCTATACGTCAATGGTTAATACTCTACCATTGTCTATCATCTTGAAATAAAAACTTTTTCGGGTGTAATTGATGTATTTATTTTAAGTTTCGAGTTTTTATTTCATGTTTCCACCTATAGCTTAGGTATTATTCTGAGTAAAACCTTATTCATAGTTTGGCAACATTGATAAGTTGGCGTTGCTGTTTCTTGATTCGGTTAAGCAAAAGTGGACTTTAAGGTGACAAACATTTTTATTCCGCGACTAATACTTATGTTTTAATACTACAAGTAGTTTTGTTGCACGACATAATCCTCATTAATATTGAAATCATTAACTTCATTTGCCCCTTTGTTCAGTTGAACGCGAATCGATTTATGCCAACATCAATCAGTTATTTTATTCATGTTAAGTACACATTTATTTTATACATATTTGCTCTTAAGTAATAATATGTGTATGTATGTGCAATATATTTTGCCTTTTATTTACTTCTTTAACACAATACATTTATCAGTTCTCTAGTTGCCATTGCCCCTTTGTTCAGTGAACCGGTTTCGCCTAGTTTTATTGCCTTCGTTCCTACTAATTCCACTACAAACAATTTTACGGCAGAACTACTTAGTAAGTTTTTTTTAGATGATTGTGTGATTTTTATGTTTGTGTGTGACTCAAGTAGATTAATATAATTTCCTATATATTAAATGAATATACTTGAGTATCTTAAAAACAGAAATAATAATTTATGAATCAGTAGGTCTATTTGAAGGTAAGCCGCCGACTTGTGTTGAAGCCGAATGGGCATTTTCTGCTGCTGGCTTTAGAATGCGCTTCCTCTCGAAATTAGAATGGCCACAACTCGTCACCTTAAAATTCAAAGTACGCCATCTATTAGCTGAATCATCTCAATTATCTAAGGTTACATACGTATGTATTTTTAAAATTTGTATAGTTATACATTATGCGTGTATATATATAGTGTATGTATAGTATTGATTTTGTATTTATGTATATGATCGTGTACTTACATGCTTCCCCTATTACTTTGGTATTAGAAAGTAACAGCCGAATAAGTACCTACCATACTCTGCTCTCTACATTACCCTAAGGTTAGCCAACCTTAGGGGAATTTAGAGAGCAGAGTAGATATTGCCTAAAACATTAAGTCCGCATTTGGACGAATGTTGTGTGCAATAAGTTAAATAAAAAAAAAAATGTGTGGCACTTGGAGACTGCCGTGGTAAAGCTATTGCATAGCATTTTTTATCAACTTATGCAATTAAATCAACTATTATCTCTCAATGAAATCAATTATCTCAACGAATAAATAAGTTTTAATTTATTTATATATATTTTTTTTTCATTACATTTCGGAGCAGCTCGTCTTGATCCGTGCGATCTTCGTACAGTCGTACCATATACGTATACGTTAAGCGAACGCTTGGCCGAGCTACATGGTAGGCGGAGTGGGGGTGTTAGGTTTTATTTTCGTTACGGAATTTCTTGATTCGGTCGCCGCGCTCAAAGCCCGCTATAAAAGCTATGCAAAAGCTTAAAAATATAAATATATACTAGCTGCTCCGGCGAACTTCGTCTCGACTCTTTTTTTTCTAAATCGGGTTCAATTGTGAATCTAAACCATCCTCGAAACCCCTAGAACTCAAACAAAAAATTTCATCAAAATCGGTCCAGCCGTCTAGAAGGAGTTCAGTGACATACACACGCACAGAAGAAATATATAAAGATTATGTTTTCTTCATAAACATATGAACTGACTTCTGACCAAACTATTGGAAGTTGTAATTAGTTTTGTCGACGTTCAAATGAAAATTCATTTTGTTATTATTTTTGATTCCTATATCTAACAGTCCAATTTGATTTATCCTTAATTATTATCAAACCTTATGAAACTCAAAGGATGTTTTTTTGAGTTTCATGAGGGTTTAGAGTATTTCTTCCTTTCGTTTTTTAAAAGACAGCTCCCGCGGTAGGGTACATGCCCTTTGTCGCAGGGGACTTTACAAACATACATTCACGGACACAAAGTACACATATACTCGGAACAACAATTTGTGGATTCTTTTTTTATAATACAACTACCGCGGTAGGGTACATGCCCTTTGTCGCAGGGGACTTAACAAATATACAATCACGGACACAAAGTACACTCAGACTCGAAAGAACAATTTGTGGATTTTTCTTTTCTTTTTTAAAAGACAACTCCCGCTGTAGGGTACAAGCCCTTTGTCGCAGTTGACTTTACAAATATACAATCACCGACACAAAGTACTCTTAGACTCGGAACAACAATTTGTGGATCACACAAAGCGGTGTCCTGTGTGGGAATCGAACCCAAAACTTTTTACGCAGCTTTTTTACTGCGCCACCGAGGCAGTTATATTCAGCAAAGTTGATTATTGCGTTGCTTTATTTATTTTTTAACAGTCAGTGACCCTCACTGCTAAGCCTGAGGTCCTAGGTTCGATCTCCCAGATAAAACTTTGTGTGATGAGCACGATGATTTATTCTGTGTCTGGTTGTTATTTATCAATAATATGTATGTCTTAAGAAGTACATAAGTATGTTAATCAGTTGTCTAATTTCCATAGTACAGGCTCTGCTTAGTTTGGAATCAGATAGCGTAGTGTGAGTTGTACCAAGATATTATATTATTATTATTATATGCGGGATCCCGCGGGATTGCGTATGAAAGCTACCGTACATCGCCATACACGGAACGGATTAAAACCGGAACGTGAGTAAAGGACCTAAGTGTTACACGAATTTTATTTTTACACATTCAATTCTGAGGTACATTTAGATTCGTTGTAAACAGAATAGATAACATAGACAACGGAAACAAGCAATCGTGACATAATGAAAATAAGAAATTGAATCTACGAATCGTAGACATTTAAATTGTAAACAAAGCGTATGCCTAACTCAATCCTCAAACATAATTCACTCCCGAGAATAGATGAGAGGAAATTACAATAAAAATCCTGCACGAATTTCATTTGGCGGTAGGAAGTCAAGTCATACATAGCAGTAAAGACCCTCTAGGCAGCTTTGCTCAAATTGCTTCCATATCGATACAGAAAAAATAAACAGTGATATGACTGTTCCATAAAATGCGAAAATAGATTCGCGGATACACGGCCGCGAATAAATCTCTCAGGTGTGTTCAACACAGAATTGTGATAAATTCAGTTCAAGAATAAACTTTTAGTTTAGAAACTTAACAATTGCAATGTCTGTGCGAGAACTGAGCATAAAATGAAATGCTAAAGTTTTATAAATCTATCTACATTGTATTTTAATGTATCAAAGTTATATTAACTATGAATTGGTGGTTATGCTCATCAAAAACTGATAACTGCCAGTCATAATGTTATTAAATCTATACTAACATTATAAAGCTCAAGAGTTTGTTTGTTTGAACTCGGTAATCTCAGGAATTACTAATCCGAATTGAAAAATTCATTAATTGTTGGATAGCCCATTTGTTGAGGAAGGCTATAGGCTATATAATATCACGCTACGACCAAAAGGAGCGGAACAGCAATAAGAAATGTTGCAAAAACGGGGAAAATTTACGCAGACGAAGTTGCGCGCGACAGCTAGTATGCGATATACCTACATAAGATGCATGTCACGTGTTATGTCCTCAATATTAATTGATTTCATAATATGGTAGGGTGTTAGCAATTCTTAAAAAAACCGGGCAAGTGCGAGTTGGACTTGCGCATAAAGGGTTCCGTACCATTATCTATACAACATTAAACACTATATTTTAATAACGAACAAATCAACGGCAAAATAATCATATTCGTTGTATGGGAGACCCCTTAAATATTTATTTGTTGATATAGCGCCAACAGAAATATATCATTTGTGAAAATTTAAACTGTCTATCACGGTGAATGAGATACAGCTTGGTGACAGACGGATTGAAAGTTAGCGGTCTTAGTAATAGGGCCCCGTTTTACCCTTTGGGTACGGAACCCTAAAAAACGAAAATGAGGCGACCCATATACTGTTAATTTTTTGTTTTGCTATTTTAAGTGTAATTGGGATAGGTATTATAGTCGTTATAGATCATTCAGAACCCAAAAGCTTTTTTATTAAACCAAAAATCCACACTGCAACATTCTTATTAAAAAATGTATATGTGAGCCAATTTGTCAGATTTCAATTAACTATGACGTCAGTTTTTAAATAAAATTTAAAATATAAATTAGTCTTGCTCTTCATAAAATAATTTCTGTAAATAAATGTATAAATGTTTCAAGATCGAAAAAATAAATAAATGTTTCGTGTAAAAGTTCATTTTAAAATGCCTTCATCGCTTTTGCATTGTAGGAAACATCCTACTAGTCCTACTAATGTTATAAATCAGAAAGGTTTTGAAAATGGATGGATGTATTGGGGGCAAAAGTATTTTCGTATTTTAAATAGAGCTGGATGCGAGAAGCCGAAGATAGAACAAAGTGGTGTGCAATTGGAGAGGCCTATGTCCAGCAGTGGACTGCGATAGGCTGATGATGAAATGTTTTGTTAGTAATCAAAACCTCTTTGGTTCCACTGAATGTAACTGGCTGCTTTTAATACAAATCATTAAAGGTTGACATTCTCACAAAATAGTTCCCGCTATTTTTCAGTTGTGCTTCAAGCAAGCAAAATGAATGTATGTATAGGTACATTTTAAATTTTTTTTTCAAAAAAGCCGGGAATAAAATTTGTGTGTGTTGTTTGTACGGACCTACGTGAAGGATGAGGCTCTCTTTGGGCGGATAAAATCAGTGCCATCTTTGAAAAAGTGGACCAAGATCGACATATTAGTAGTTACAAAACAATTTAAGTCACAAAACAGTTTTACGTCATTTACAAAAGTCTAAGTACAAGATAAAACTTGATATTTGGATACCACATGATCTCACTGTGAGCTGGTGAACAGGAAGGGCGTGGTGTTCTATCATGATAACCCCAGACCGCACACATCTATAGCCACTCAGCAAAAATTGAGAGAGCTTGCCTGGGATGTATTTATGCATTCTTCGTATATCCCTGATCTTGCTTCATCAGATTTCAACATGTTTCGGTCACTTTAGATTTTTTTGGAAGCATAAAGTTAACCTTAAAAGAACACTGTGAAAACTACCTGTCAGATTTTTTTTGATCAAAAATCCAATCCAACATCAAAAACAATTATTTTTTACAGCAATAGTTACGTTTATATGTGCGTAAACTTTCGCGATTAGTACATATTATATAATTGTTTATGTTTAAAATTCTATAATTGTTTACGTTACCTATTGATGGATTTGGCTACTAGAGGTATATATTTGACATAAGCTTCATACAAAATATGTCAAAATTCTATCTCTAGTAGCCAAATCCATCGATAGATAGGTTATTGAGACTGGCCGTAAATAGTCCACGTTAACAAACACTAAATGGCTCAATTCAAAGGTATCAGACGAGATATTGACGGGGTACGACTATGGCCGTGGTACGACTTGATCAACCTTACCCAAATTATTATAAATAAATAAAAAAAATACACCTAAAATTGTTTTTCTTTGTATGAAAAATACGAAAATACATAATATTGCATAAAACTATTGAAAGATTTTTATTGATTTTTTTATAGTAATCTATCTATACTTATAATAAATCTGTAGAGAGGTCAATTCTGTACATGAAATATATTTCCAAAATAACTATCAGGGGGTGATTAGGGATCGATACTGATTCCAAAAATGCAATCAGTAATTTTTTTGTCTGTCTGTCTGTCTGTCTGTATAACCGTTATAGAAACAAAAACTACTCGACGGATTTTAACGAAACTTGGTACAATTACTTTTCATACTCCTGAGTGGGTTATAGTATACTTTTCATCACGCTACAATCAATAGGAGCAGAGAAATGTTGGGAAAACGGGAGAAGTTATTCCATTTTTTAAGCTTCCGTCGCGTGTACAACCTTAATGGTTAAAGCTACACAGAAATCACGTATGACGGAAATGTTTTCCTTAAAATTATATAAAAAATATCCCACGACAGCATATGTCTATCTTTTATGGTTGACTCACAATATCACGTGTAACTCCCGATAGCTTAGCAGTTCGAAGCTTTCTGATTATATTTGTCTACTCTTACGTTTATAACACACTCAGTCATCCCTAATTAAAAAAGTTAACATTATTATCTATTCCATAAAAAAGAATTATAGAATTCGGTATAGAAACACCAAAGTTATACATGAAATACGCTAATAATAAGCCATCGCGCGTGAATACTGAATCATGCTATCTATCTATATCTATACATATGATAAAATTGTAAATTTCGCGTGTCTGTACATGGCCGAACTTAGTGAAAAAAAATATTAGGAAATGTTCGAAAAGAGTATTTAAACACTTTGCTGCATTTTTAGGAATGTCTGTCTGTCTGTTTGTTTGAACACGCATCACGCAAAAACTACCGGACTGATTCGGTTGAAATTTTGCACGTGCAATCTAATCGATACGGATTAACATTTAGGCTATAAATTATAACGTTTTTTCCCATAGGAGCTAAGCAGTAAGCTATTTTTCGTTATAAAACAGTAACTACTTGACGGATCTTTATGAAAATTTACAGTTTTATAGTAAATACTATACCTAGGACATTATTACCACTATGAATCATTACGCTAAAGTCTATGGGGAACGAGTAGCAATGTATTTTTTGTCGCACCATAATGGTTTATCACATTTTTTTCCACAATTAGACATTATCTTTAATTGTAACCCATGGAATACATAACTTCACGCTAAAACTATAGGAGCTATACACAACATTTTTAAGTTTCATAAGAACAGTTATTTTGCCGTGGTATGTAGCGAACAGTATAGCCTCGAAGCTATGCTAGCGGTCTTTGACGACGAAGTCTCAGGCTCGAATCTGATATCTGATTATGTTCTTTTTGATATTTTTTTAAATTGTGTTTGTCCTTTTTTAATATTTTTCTCAATGTTATAGTTATTTTTTCGACCATAGGTAACTTATTTGCTTTGGTTTATATTTTTTTATATTAAAAATCAAGTGAAGTATGCACATATGTAAGATATTTATAGGTATTGCATGCACTGCTGAGAGTATTGAATTAATCGTAGTAGAAATAAAAAACAATATTACATTACAATTTAACAAGTATTCGATATTTTCCAGAATTGATGTGTTCGTGCTCAAAAAAAAGACATCACACACGTTAAAAAAAACATGTAGCGCCATCTATGAAATCAAATTGGTCACCGTGATCAAACAATTCCTTATTTGTGAAAATATTTATTAGGGTATAGGTGCTTGCGATGACGGATTCGTTTCTTGCTGAGTGGCAACATTCTCCTATTTATTTAATTAAATTTCTTAAATTAATAAAAAAACATTAAGTATTAGAAGGGACTTCACTGGTTTTGAAAGTAGATGGCGTATTCAATAATGTTCTATACTTATTAAAAGAAGTTTTAAAATAGTATTAAAAAGAAACATATTGCTATCATTTTTAAAAATGTTTGTCTGTCTGTCCGTTTGTTTGACCACGCATCACACAGATGCATCAAGGATTATGTTTTGGGGTTATGGTTGGATATCAAGTGTTCATCAATTCAACGATAATGAATGACTCATCGGCCAAGTGTGAGTAGTTCGGGTGACGGGAGGAGGGGGGTGGGGTGTCATTGTCTGTCAACGCGCAGTCTGAGGGAGGGGGAGTCCATGTCTTTTTTTCTTACTTGCATCATTGTAACATATAAGAGAGGTACTCTCTTATATGTAAAGTGGTTTTTTTTCTCACGTACCCCATCGTGTGGAGTATCATTAGATAGGTCTTTTAAGAAGCGTTTAGGGTTTGTGAAGACTATTTTTAGATTTAAGTATTCCTTTGTGTAATATTAGGCTTTATAGTGAACATTTTTGTTAGAGTCAAGTGTTCCCCTGCCAACTAAATGGTTGATGTTGGGTATGTGAAAAAATTCACGGTAGTAGTATAAATACTAAAATTATAAGGAAAACTGCTTTACAAGTTTACGATAAACATCTGATCAAATGGGAAGTACCAAATTTTAGTACAAATTCTATTGAAAAATATTAGGTATTAAGTAGGTATAACGTTGAAAGAATGAAACAAAAATAACAGAAAACCCACTTCTTAAGCCGCACACCAAATTAACTATATAAAATAATAGAATAGAACGATTTTTATTTAGTACACAGAAGACACATGTATAGACATTATTATAATTTAACAGGAAAAGTCATGCAGAACATAAAAAAAGCAATAAATAAAACAGTAAAATAATAAAAATAACAATAGACAAAAAGAAAAGAGACACAAATAACACACATTAATGACAGAAAAACACAGTAAACGAATACCTGAAGAGTCTGTATTTGGTACTTATTTATTTTCACAAAGCTTTGGTGTTGAAGCTATCAATAGATGACTATATGATGATTCTCCGCTGCTGAATCATATCGCGTCTCATCCGACAGGACTATTTCCAACATATTTACACAGAAGTTATTTCGTAACATAAACTTCCTTAATTTAAACCCGACTTTCACGCGAACGAAGTCGCGGGCACAGCTAGTACATAGATAATATAAGTTATAAATATTGAACATAACGAAGCTAGTGCTATAACGGTATCTAATTATTAAACAATTGTACAGCAACCAATAGAAAATATTATTTGTAACTTAATAATACTAAGACATGTGATAAACAGCTACGTTAATAACCATTAGGGTAGCAGACCTCACTCCCGGCCAGGTGCGAACAGCATAAAATACCCGTTGACAAATCTACGCTTATTACCGGCCTGTCGAATTTGTAAATAATGCGATCTCATATTGAACTTTCTATATTCCGGTTGCTGGTATAGTGTAAGGAATATTAATATCCGTTGAAAGAAAATCATTTGTCTCAGTATTGAGATTTGTAACTGGATGGATAAGTTTGATAAATTATAGAAGAGGTGGGGGGCATTTCAGTTACTTCCATTTTAACTTACACCATTTCGCAGGGTTGGTGGCGCACGTTTGCTAACAGCAAATAGAAGAAGTGTTGTAACTACCTATGACTGTGTGGCGGTACCCACATATAATAATATAAATAAAACTGGCTCTTGACAGCTCGCGTCAAAATCCTGAATCGCGATATAGAAGTTTTCACAGCTGCTAACTAAATATACAAGTTCCCAACGTTAACCGTTGGGCCGCGGCCCGCCAGGCATGATCACCTCGCCTGGTCGGAGGATCCTCCCTTTGTGTTGGAGGGATTTTTAACACCTCGCCCTCCACAACTGCAAAGCTATATCGGCACGACACTTGTCAGTTCTCCCAATTTTAGGAATGAAACTTCTTGATACGCCCTTGCGATTTTTTTTACAAAAAAACAACGCCCGCATTAGGGTACAAGCCCTATGTCGCGGGAGACTTCTCAAACATACAAGTTACGGACACAAAGTACACACAAGTTGTGGATCACACAAAGTGGCGTCGTGTGGGAATCGAACCCACGACCTCTGGCGTAGCAGTTAGATACACTCCCACCGCGCCACAGAGGCAGTCAATTATATTCAAACGCAGAAACATAGCCTACAGGAAGTTTGTCCTTACCCAGACTGATAGGACCATTCCTGACGGTAAAGCTGCCGGTAAAAGTCCATACCGATCTTAAGCGAAACTGTATAAATATTTATCATGATCTGTACTGACTCAGCGAGGAAAAAAGTTAAAGTGTCCAATAAAACTGTCAAAACGTTCAGAACTTAATAGAGTTGGTGTCATTTTTCTTAACACACTATCTTTCTAATTCATATTTAAACCAGTCACAAATAAAACATTAGAAAAATTCCAAGATTTTCCCAGGTTAATATTACCAATAATTAGGTGTACATTTCAACAAAAAAAATAGGTTCTTGAGAATAAATCATCTGTCTTTAAATCCCTTTTCACTCTCCTTTTTTCACTTTTAAAACGTTAAATAAATCACATTGGAATCGGTTAGGACACTAATTAACTGGAGCATCCCCCGGAGCCGCAGTTACAGATGGACAGACAAACCAATTAGACCGTGTAATTAGTCTAACCAGTCCATATGGTGCAATAGTTATGTGTGATTGTGAAAAACTGTAACGCCCCAAACAACAAAGCAAACCAAATTAAATTGTTTGGACTTAAAACGAGAAGAGGTTTTAATCTATAGGTAGGTAATCGGTGTAAAGACAGCGTTCCTATATGCACTTTGAACACCGCCCTACTCAACTTTTGAGGCTCTATCGAAATGTATATTCAACGTGGTAAAATTAGCAAAAAATGTTCTTTACTACCTATAATTTTTGTATCCCTAAACATGAAAACTAGATAAAATTTGGTCGTATAGGAATTAACTTTTGGTGCCATAGTAGTTTTAGCTGTACCTAAATTTCAGCATGCTAAGAATCATAGAAGCTTAAAGAACAAAATTTTGTGCTTTACGACCTAAAACAAAAGTAAGAAATTTTAATCTACATGTTAACTGTCCTTGACACCTTTGCACATTTTTAAACCTTATGAACGATGTCCTTTTCGACTAGAATATGGAATTAATGCGCATAAAAATATGTTATGCGCATGCGTGTATTTTTTAAATCTTTAAATATGCAGTCACATTTTTTTACATTGTCTTTAATTGTGGACTACCCCCAATATTTTAGCTGTATAGCTAAGCGAAAGATGCTCATTTTTTACATTGTTATTATATTGTGAGCTTTTCTGAAAGTTTCAGACGGATAGTTAATTGGAAAAGTGCTCAATTTTGTTTACAATATATTACAACATTTTAACAATATTTGAAGTAGTAAGACGTAACAGGCGGATAATATGGTGCCATCTTTAGCATCTAGCTCCAACCTAGACATAGAAACCTAACAGAATCAACCATTTCAATTGTTTTTCCCCTCCAAATGTATATACTCCCATCTAGAAAATGTACTTACCTGATGGGCATATCTGCAACACTTAACTTCGAAGTATGTAGGGTAGTGGAAGACACTCAACATGTTTTGATGGAATGTGGCCGGAGCGAGCAATTTAGGGCACATTCATTTAATAGCAAACAGTACCTACTATATTGGTTTTTGTAACAGTGTACTGGCAAGCCCTTTGTCGGACTTAGCGATGTCTTTCTATAAATTATACAATAAGAATATATCATTGTAATAGCATGTTATGCAAAAGGTGGCTATGACGGAGCGACATAGTCATATTTATGACAAAGCTTCTTATATTAAGAAAAAAATATATAATTGCTTTTGAATCAGTAATCTATGTGATTATTTTTGGTGGTTAGTCTGTTGTTGTAAAGTTAGTAAAGATTTCAAATAATATTAAAAATTTTAAATTGTAATTTTAATAACGAATTACCTTTTTTTACCTCTTGCGTAGCAGTCGGACACACTCCCACCGCGCCACAAAGGCAGTCAATCAATTGAATTTTATGTATCTGTTACTAGCTGACCCGCGCAGCTTTGTATGCGTACATTTTCCCTGCTTTTGCAACATTTTTCATTGCTGCTTCGCTCCTATTGATCGTAGCGTGATGTTATATAGCCTATAGCCTTCCTCAATAAATGGGTTACTTACACGTCACTTATGTTTTGGAGGGATAAAGAACAAGTTACCTTTTTTAGAGCATAAAGGAGAGCCTAACTCCGTAACCATAAAGCTAGATGAATCCACGATGTCATCACAAAAAACTCCTTTAAACTTTGATCAATGTGTACCTAGATCACTTTTATCACAGAATAGATAATATGTTGCATCAGAAACGTTCCTGAATAAGTAGTGTTTTGTCCTTTACACCATTTGAGCCGTCGATGGAGGTATCGATATGTCAAATGCACATACGCACGCATTTGAGGGACGATGAACTTAAATCAAATGCAATGTTATTTGCATAGTTATAAAAGGTTCGAGAAACGCTTTAATATCAGTTATAAAACTGGCATTGCTTGGAAAACCGCGTATAAAACCCTGGAAAATTCACTCAAAGATAAACTGAATATAGCTATTGATAGTAGTTGCGTTTACCAGTGCATATTAGTGCAAGTGAAAACTTCTATCAAGCTTTAATAAGAAATAAAAAATATCAAATTATAAGCATCTTCTTTCACAACGTTGGTAACACACCTTAAACTGCCTTTAACCTACCTATTATTATTACCCGTACAAATTATATTAATATCTTAGGTACTAATTGACGCAAGAGGTAACGCAATATCTAAATAAATAGATGCTGCTAAATTTCATTCATTAAATTGTATGTCGCGATGGGAGTGTGTCCGACTGCTACGCAAGAGATCGTGGGTACGATTCCCACACGGCAGTTGTTTCGAGTCTGGGTGTACTTGCTGTCCGTGACTTGTATGTTTGTAAAGCGCGACTCAGGACTTGTACCCTACTGCAGGAGTCGTGTTTAAAAAAAAAAATCGAACATTATTCAAGTGCTTGATGATATATCAAAGGTATCCTTTGTTTATAAAATTGTACCTAATGCTTTTTAAAGACCTTGTTATATGAAAGTGCTACTTGACTTCAAATCAATCCCAACTTATCAAAGTTTTCGATGAACGGTTATGTGAAACTGTATTACTTCGAGAGAACAAACTAGTCAAGCTTAACTGAAGGACTAAAGGACTGATGGAGTGGCGGGACCCACTTCTCGTGATTTACAAGTCAGAATTTACAAAATTATTTCATAAAAAATTTATGCCTGTAGTAGATTGATTCAACCCAGGCAATATACCGCACCGCTTCTACTCATCAATATGTAAATACATATAAGAAGGATTATTTATACAGCGTAAAGCTTCGATACTCAGTTGAAAAATGTTGTCGGTTTCCTCCTTTGACGGCAGAATTTCTAAACAGATTTTGTTTAAATATTTTGTACTTTTAGGGTTCACCTCAAAAGAAAATACTGAACCCTTATAGGATCACTCGTGTGGTCTGTTTGTCCGTCTGTCACAGCCAATTTGCACCGAATCTACTGGACCGATTAAGTTTAAATTTGGAACACTTAAGTGTTTGTGTGACCCGAAAACGGAAGCTTAACGTAAATAGAAGAATTTGTAACTTAAGAGTCATTTTTGAGGGGGCAAATAATCACTAAAAAGTAGCATAAATGCAACTTGGTTAATACAGTGCCGTGTGTCTAAAGCCTTCGTCGATAAATGGGTTATCCAACAGTAAAACAATTTTTCAATTAGAACCAATAGTCCATGATATTGTCGCGTTCAAACAAACAAAATCTTCAGTTTTATAATATTAGTATAGGTTATCAACATAGAATTTACAGTTCATAGTCTTGATTTAAAAAGAATTTGTAAATCAAGACAAACGGATACAAGTCATAACTTTTAACACCAACAATAAATAAATTAATTTTGAGAGCCATTCATGTAATGAGGGTAGCTCTAAGCGCAACGAAGATGTTCTGCGAATAGGGCCAACTAATTTGGACGACACACTTTAAAACGAGGAATAATAAAAGTTAATGGGACCGCTCTCTTCATGATTCCTGGCGAAGGCGAGTGCTCATTTCCCTGGCTCTCGTTTTCGTCGTGTTAATTAGCATTTTGGCACTAAAATACGTATAATTTGGAAACGTTACAGGTAAACTTGAGATTTGTTACGGGTATGTTACATTTTAACATGCGGGTTTTATACGAATCGTTCCTAAACTCCTTCAATTTGGGAATACATTTTCACTTTATATTGTACCAATAGACTCGGCCTTTAGTGATCATAGGTTACAATTTGAGAATACGAGTTTATCGGGGCCTATTAGGCATAGTTCCAGCTCCGAACTGTAACAATATTTCCTAAATGGAATATTCCGACTACGTTTCCAACCAATAATATCCACGACTTTTATGTAGACCTGTAATAGCATGATGACACTTGACTTTCTCCAATGCCATTAAATCAGTAATATAACTTGCAAAATATTTGTAAACTTTCTAAATTATACAATTTTAATGGGCTATCAAAAAGACATTAGAAGTTTGTTAAACACGTTTTATTCATTGCACAAATAGCTAGCTTTAGCCGTCCGATGTCAGTTATCTATAAAAACTATCCTGTGTCCTTTTCCGGGACTCAAATTACATCCATACCAAATTTTATCTAAATCAGTTTAGCCGTTTAAGCGTAAAAACGTAACAGACGATAGACAGACAGTTACTTTTTTTTTTTTCCTTTTCCCTCCAATATTAATCGGTAGAGATTATGGCTCGCACATTATGTGCATACGCCAGTTTCAAGTATAATTTCTTTCTAGTTTTCTTCTTTCAATCACAAAGTCTCGTTCTTGTCCAGTTATCACGTATTTCAAGTATATTTTACACTGTTTTACACTTTAAACGCGGAGCTGTAAAAAAAGCAACATGTCAGTTTGCCGCCATTTTTACAACTCCAGACAGTTACTTTTCACATTTATAATATTAGTTTAGATCACTGACGTATAGACCTGGACTGCGCCATAACCTCACAAGATTGGCCACTCTCTAGAAAGAGACAAACTACTATGTGGACAATACCTGTCAAAGAGACAGGACCGTACGAGTTCTTTCTCTCTTTTACGCTTTGCGGTCAATATTTACTTTTTAATTGAAAAGGATGGCGCGGTCCAGGTCTATACGTCAATGGTTTATATTTAGAGTCTACCAGAGAGCTTGGGGCCTAGACAAAGTCACATTCGAAAAGCGATGTCGTTAATGGAAAAGTAGGTACAACATGTATGGAATTGAAATGCCACATAGTCAATCTAAGTCGATGCGTAGATAAGCTGCGCTAATGACAGTATCTTTGCTATTTTTTCCATTCGATTGATCACTAATCTAGCGAAAGGTGAGACTATGTAGAGAACGAAATAAAATGGCGGCTTTTATTTCGTTGTCTACATAGTTTATGACGTTTGCGGACTAGGACCGCGCCATCCCTTTCAAATAAAAAGTATCTTGTCTAAGTCCCCAAGTCTGTTGCATATAAACTGTAATGTTGATAGGGACATTGCAATTTAGTCTTATATTCTCGTATCTATTTTATTGATTGTTATAACGTGTAATATGGACAATATACAAATGACAAGAGAAAGTCCATTTAAGGCACGGTCTACGTCAAGTAATTACATTTTTTAATTTTTAATATCGACCTTAATTACAATTCTGTAATTTATTTCCTCAAAAATACATTAAACACGGGTTTTTAAGCACGTTTATGAATGATAATGTCGGTAAAGGGCAATTATGAAAATACTCTAATATTAGCAACATTTTGCTGTAATAAAGGTACGCGTTTTGTTTTTTATGACAGGATATTATAAAACGACCTGTGTACAAACAAAATAACGCTATATTAAAGATTATAAAAAAAATAAAAATCACGTTTTTATTTTATTATACCATTGAGAATGATAAACGTGATAAACTATCTATACCTACCTATTAATTTTATTTATTTGCAGTCATAAAGAGACATTTAATTTCGTTTAGTGTCTCTGTTTCTGTAAAATCCTGAACTAAAGGTTTTTCAGTAATATCTAAGATTAAAAAAAATACTCTTTAAAAATCCGTAAAGTTCACCGATCAAGTTTAAACTTTTACCGCCATTCTTAAAAATAAAAAAATGGGCACTCCGGAAGTGCCGGCAGAAGTGATAACTTGAACTTAATGTTCAAGTTTTCATTTCTCCCATTGTTCATTTTTAAATATTTTGGAACGGTTAGGTAAGATTTTTTTTAAAATTGTTTTTTGTTTTTTTTTATCAGTATAAAAGTACTATTATTTATGTGGTTACATACAATATTCATCTATTGCGCTCTCGTACACAACCATGATAATTTAAAAAATTACAATGACATGACAAATACAAATAAATCAAAAATATTAAATAACAAATGAAACAAAAATAAAAAAAAGGGAAGAATCATTTGGACTCAAACCGGGGTCTTCTGGTTTCTAGATCGCCCGATTTTCCACCTGTATACCCACCAATCCATCAATCTTACGGTCACGTGATCCTGACGCGAGTTTAACATTTTATATTCATACCAAAAAAAGTGCACAACGCCGCTAAAGAAGTTTTAATTTCAAAATTATTAATTCACTAATTCCTTAGCTAATAAAGAATTTTTGCTTTCGCAAAATACTATACTTAGGAAAAGTCGATTTTACATTTACATGGAACAGGCATGTTCGCAAAAAATAGGTAAAGCCGAAGAAAAGAACGAAGCAATAAAAACTCGCGGCCACTCTTTTTAAATTGTCAATGTTTACAATTTTTCTTTGTTTATAAACTGTACATGTATTTGGTAAATCTCAGAATTCACCTAAAAGCTCGACGCATCATTGTCTAATACTCTTATAAATGACCTAAGATTAACCAACATACGGGCTTTTATAGTAAAATATGCGCTCCTTTTTCCTGCTAAGTGAGAATGACTAAACAACACAAATCAATTCAATCGATATGCACGAGTATGTGTCACTACCGAATCTACACGGAAATTAAATGTTTTGTATAGAACATTAACCGTTATTTATGATTATAGTCTAGCAAACGATCTATTTTGTGGCAGTTCTATGCAAATTTCGAGTATGAATTTTAAAACGGCGCGGCGGCATTTTAGTACATCGAGAAAGTGTAAACTTTTTGTTATTTTTGACTGATTTAATGAGAAATAAACAAACGAAAAGGGTAACATCTTCTTGTCGTCAAATATCGATGGTCGGCTGCACGCACGACAAAGTCTCACGTTATTGATTTGCTAAGCAACGGTCACGTTATTAATTGATTGCTATGCAACAGCGTATGGTGATTGCAGCGACAAGACATGCGATACAATTGGAACTAACGTTATTGATAGGTTGCTAAGCAACGCGGAGGGCGATATGTCTTCAATGTTTTCTTATGACGTTATCACGTAAAATTATCGTCCATAAACCGACTTCACAGACAACCATTTTTTATATGTATCTACAGCTGAAATCACGGTTGTTTATTAACTTTTTTTTTATTTTAACTCCAAACTAATATTATAAATGTGTAATATAACAAAGTTACTTACTCTGTTTGTCTTATTATTACGTCTTACCTCATAAACTGCTTAACCGATTTAATTTTAATTTAATATCGAGGATATAGACATAGGATAGGTTTTAATGGCAATAACCGACATCCACGCGGGCGGAGCCGCAAGCAAAATCTAGTAATTTCATAATTGTAATATTTTACCGTAAACACGTGAACGAATTTGTATATCACTGTAACATAATTTAGTTTGGGTTTTCCCTGTAGAAAATGTAATCATTGCTCATATCTCAACAGTTACCGTAATAAATATTTTTATTTTATAGAGGTTATCTGCATGTTAGTATTGTTGGTAATTTGGTAAATGTAAGTAAAAGCAAATATCAATGTGAACAAATGATTGACTTGCTGTGTTAGTCCCGAGTTAGCCGATACTTTTAATTGGATGTGCAACGATTCGTATTGTTTTAACTTTTAGACACTGAATAGCACACTTCTAACAAGGCTCCAGCTGAATAACCAAAAATATAAATGTTAAAGTAACTATGTCCGCCGCTACGTTTTTACGCTTCAACTGCTGAACGGATTTAGGTGAAATTTGGTATGGAGATAGTTTGAGTCTCAGAAGAGATAAAGGATAGCTTTTATCGCAATAACCGACTGGGTAAAGCCGCGGGCGAAAACTAGTAATTTTATGGAATAAATCTCTCGTGTGGATGCCAATTATTGAGATAATGAATGATGGCAATGTCGTCTAAATTTTATTGATCAACAACTAGACCTCGATCAGTATTGCCAACAAAAGTACCTACCACAAAATATTAAATAGACAAGCTCTTCATAATAATGTTATTTTGATTAAATACAAATAAGGTTCAACCTATTTACACAAGATTCAATAATTTCACTTGTTCTGGGTCCTTATTAACGTTCTTATTTTTCGTTTTCGCGGCTAGCCTTCGCGAACTTTCAAAATATTGTCATAATGGTAAATAGAGAGCTGCGCTTAGAAATGCATCAACAAGCATGCGCGCGGACATCTTTGAGCGCACCGCGCATGCGCCCGTTCGCGCAGGCTTAATTGCTACTGAAAATCAGCGCTAGGCGTATCGCTTAGCTAAAGCTGAGTTGGTTGACTTTTTTCGGCAAGAGCATACACTCAGCAATTGTTTTTTTTTTTGTTTTTGTTCTTTTTTTGGTGTTTGTTAATCGAGAGTTTTTTTTTCTATTTTAATTTTATTTATAGGATATCGTTTTGTTTTTAAAATGTTTTATTTTTACGTTACTCTTGAATTCTGTGAAAACTGTGCTGTGTGTGTAAATGTCGAAATAAATGTATTTTCTTTCTTTTCTTTCAAAACGAAGAAAAAAAAGAACGTGAGTAAGGAGTAAGGACCCTATTGTTCTTGGAACCGGGCCTGAATATTGATAGCACATTTTCAATGCTAAACTTTTCTAAATTACCAATTTTACCTAGAATGTCTACAAACTAAACATGATTAATTATCAGATTAGGTACATCAATCAATTTCACATAATACATTTTACTTATGCAACCAAATAAACATGAAATATAACAATAAATACAAGTGTCTAAAACAATGCATATGCCCGAATGAAACCCGTGTTTTAGAGAATTTAGTTACACGAAATCCGTGTTATATCAAGCGGATCTTCAACAAATAATTGCAGCCGAGATCAGTTTATTTAATACCAAAATTAGCAAATTAACACAGCTATCGTCACGTAATTTACAATTAATTAGTAAAGGAAAATGCTGGCTTCAAATGCTTACTTTCAGAGAAAATGGACTTTGCAAATATTCGTCCGAGAATAAAGTAACTCGGAGCGTTTAACTTTTGTATTCAATTAAATAGAAAGCTCTAGAAATAAACGGCAAGGATAGTAGAATCGTCGTCATAAATTGTTGCGATTTTGGTCTGGTTTGGCTCAGGTAACCATTTTGTTACTCATTTTTTTATTCCTTACCTTTGTTATATCAGAATAAGGAAATCAAGAAAGAAGTTATATTCTAAAAAGATAATAAATTTTCGGTCGATGTAAATGACAATATCTATTCAATATTCGTTACAGATGTTTTATGTTAAACATTTTGGTGGATTTAGGAAATGTTTAATAACCTCTGCGGTGTTTCCGTATCTCCCGGTAAGATTCCAGCTTGACTATCGCTTTATATAACTTTTATTCGAGCATCTTTTATGTCTGTTTCAGAAAGTTCTCACCGTAACCAGCCATGTTGTGCATAACATTTTCTCCACTAAAGATATTTCAGTGTTGCTTCAACATTACAATGTATATTCTTACCTACGTACCTATTTTAAATCACGGTGTTAATCTTCTCAACTGATTATTATTAGAAGTTTAAGCCAATACCACACACTAAAACAGCTGAAACTCTGTGCATATTGCAAAGACAGTGAAGAGTCTTACAACGCTATAAAAACTTAAACATTTTGATTTCTTTCATTATTCCTACTTTATTACTCACAAACGGCAACTACAACTATGACCATTGTTTCAGTCACATTTTTGAAGTGAAAACTTCTCTAGCGGCGTTGGGAACTTTTTGGGATGGGTCAAAAATGCTAAACTCGCGTCAGGACTCGTGACTTGATCGAAAATTCGTAAGACGGAGGGGTAGCAATGAAAAACTGCAACAATATCATTAGAATACGAAGGTAAATTTCGCCACCATCTACTATGTTATTATAGCTCAGGTGGGAAATCGGGCGGTATAAAAATCAGAAGACCTCAGTTCGAGTCCGAGTAACGATTATTTTTTTCCCTTTTTAGTGTTCCGTAGCTAAAATGGCAAAAACGGAACCCTTATAGTGTATGTATACTGTCTGTCTGTCTGTCCGTCCGTATGTCACAGGCATTTTACTTAAAGACTACTTAATGAATATTTATGAAATTTGGTGAAAAGGTGTCTTGTAGTAGCCGCCACTTAGTTTGATAGCTAAATAATAAAAATAAATATTGTTAAGGGGAGCACTCCATACATGTTACAGAAGCAGATTTTTTTTTTCAGCTAACATCAACGTGTGGTACATCGTTCAACAGATCTTTTAAAAACATTATAGGGTTTGGGTGTGACCAAAAAATCACAAAGGTTTTCAAAATCGCTAAATAAGTATTTTAAACTAAAATTATTTCAGACATGATCGGATATACCGTCATTGAGTTATTGCTTAATCTCAACAAAAGAGCGTAAGTGCCATTAACATACACTCTTCTGCTACTGCAATTATTTCGGAGTGCAACCCTTTGTTTTTTTCAACTCAATCAGACAACAGAATAATTTGATGTAAATCGCTCTCAAAAATAAATTAGTTTGCTTAAAAGTCACTGCGTAGATGCGTTAACCAAAATTGCAAATGTAAACTTACTAATAACACATAATTCAAGCAACTTAATACACTAGCGCTTATACCCTAAGCTATGCACGCTAGTATTCATATTGTCAAAGCACTAACCGCTGCCAACAACAAAACAGAATCGAGTCAAATTTTCACCTCCAAAGTTGTAACGTGACTAGATGACATATCTTACGGTGGAGGGCTCTAAGTCGCGTACTTGTGAACGGTATATGATGCCAACTATAGATTTATTAACAGTCAACACGCGCCACGGCTCAGGTGCAGCTCTCGTATTAATATACCAGTTGAAATACAAATATACTACGTTAGCACAGCGCCGGATTAAACACTACGGGGCTGTTTTTATTTAATTATCGGTGAACTAATTAGCGATAGTTAATTATTTTACCTGTCTACTTGTAATATGGCTACTACATTTAACAATTCTCGTAAATATTGCTACATAATTGGTTCTTTTTTAAAAAAAATATGTACTTCTGTTTGGTGAAATTAAATATTTTCACGTGACACGTGCACGCACGAAAAAGCGTCACATAGTAACGGCCACGTTATTGATTGGTTGCTAAGCAACAGTAAATGGTAATTGCAGCAACATGACATGCGATACAATTGGAACTAAGGTTATTGATTGATTGCTAATCTATGCGAATGGCGATATGTCATCAACGTTTTTTAATGACGTTATCACGTAAAATTATCGTCTGTAAACCGACTTTAGAGACAACCATTTTTTATTGAAATTTGAGAGTCAAAGACAATATTATCGTTGTGTTTGGACCCTAGCCTTTTCTCTTGATTCTTATATTGGCCGGTATATTAAGCCGGTTATGTCAACTCAATTTTCATTTGACAATCCATAGGTATCTATCACAATCTAAAACATGCGGTGTCTTTGTCGGGAATGATGCGATGATGAAGATCAACGTGATTGCTGTAATCGTATTACGTGTCATTTAGCCTTACCCTTTACCCTGTAGAAATTAGCCAAAATGGTTTTTATGTTAAACATTTCTTACAGGCTTTCATAATAACCAGCATTATTGTTTTTTACAAACTTGCATAAACACAATTTCTAATTCTTTCAAGGCGATTAAGTATTAAAGCGGCAGTAAATACTATCCCAGTTAGGTTACCCAATTTGAATAAAGAATAATATCTTTAACATTTTCACAAACTTATTCAAAATAAATTACACACAATATGATGAAGTTGTAATAGGTAGGTACGTATCCTTTAATAAGTTATTTAGAACAAATTGTATTAAAGGCGCAAGGCCCATAATTTGAATGTATTTGATTATTTGTGTCGGATTAATTAATTACATTTGTGGGTAATTTTGTAATATTAGTCAATTTGATTGAGATATATTTAACTTTTGTGTGTTATCATCTTTGCAACGCCTATAGTTAGCTTCTGTAAGGATATCAAGATCATCATTTACTTTGATATGTGATGTAGGTATGATTTTATTTCCTATACCTCTTTAGTTGCAAAGATCTCATGGCAGACGCTTTGGAGTAAAATTACTAATTGATTCAAATTAGGGGAACCTTCGGAATAACTAATAAGATGAGGTAAAAAAATATTTTATAGATTGACTTAAAATATTTGTTACTTCACTATATGAATTATTTGATTTCCTATATCCAACATAATAACCAATTATCGTCATAGGCAGTGCTATTTCGCGGGATTCGTCAACCATAGCATGACGTGGATATACCACATCATCTTATAAATCCCGGGATTTTATGAGTTACCCTCATATAATGTCATCAATATATTTTCAGAAATATCGTCTTGGGTAGCACCACGTCATCGTGACGTAGAAGCGGTGGGGAGAGTGCTGCGAGCGCTGCTCGGAGCGGCCTCGACACGAAGCGCTCACTTACGCGGTGGCATTGCATTGAGACCAACGTATTCTTATGCCTATAATAGTTATTTGATTTCTGTAAAATAAAAATTGTTTCGTTAATGATACTTTTTATATACAAAGTCAACTCCGCTTGTGGTTTTTAATGGATATAATTATCAAACTCTATATAAGTGTTCATACTTTAGCTAGAGATTAAGAGCTATTCTCTTGTTTTTTATAATAAATAGCATTGCAGGCAAGTGGCTGCAATTATGCCTGATGGAAAGCATTGATGAGGCCTATAATGGATCGAGCCACCCAGAAGATGCATAAGCAATCTAGTCTTAAAAGTGTCCGGGTTATAATTAATTAGAAACACTGACAACTTAACAAATGTAAAAGCGTACCGCTTTCTGCGACTGGTGGGTATAACCCCAACGTGTGCGCCTAGATGTCCAATGATGGAAAGGAAATGGCGTGATCAGTGCATGGAGTACTTGCGAAAACTCTCCGTGCTACAATCTGTAAAACACTGACAAGCAGGCCATGTTACGCCGATGTTGCCAGCTGTAGAGCTTTTTATCAGTCAATGCTTCTTTGTTTATAAGTCTAATAGCTCTGCGGTGAACTGCGTCTAGTGAGGCCAGTTGGTACTTAGCCGAGCCTTCCTACAGGTGACTACAGTACTCCATGTAAGAACGGACTTGTGTTATAAATAAAGTAAGAACCTGTACTGGAGAGGAGTACCTCTTCACCCGGTTTAGGATGCCTAGTTTCTTGGCAGAAACTTGTATGCAGTAACTCAAAATTAGCGCCGAAGTTGAGACTAGGCGTTAATCTTATGCCTAGGAGATTAATATCCGTGTAAAAGAAAGAATAACTATTACATAAAAGTTCTCCAACTTGCTATGTCGTTACCATACGCATACGATAGTAAATACACTTCCACAAACAATCTTATTAAACTTTTGTGATTTTTACATTTCTTAAACTATTTATTAATGGCGAATCAATTTTTTTTTACATCCCGGGGTAAGTCCATGATAACATAGCATTTGAGGTCATTGATCGTAAATGGCACTACCTACGCTGGTCATTAATAATAACCGAGGTTTCAATTTCATTCCATGGCAAGTTCCATGGTCACGTCGTTAAAACCTAAAAAAGGAAGTTTTGCAGTTATTGTAAAAATCGAAGTATGATACAAATCTGATTCCATGTTCATTTGCCTGCGGCCATTTTCTAGGAATGGAAATATTTGTACTGAAAATTCGTTTATTTAATAAAATCTCTGAGTACTAACTGTAATTGAAAAAAACCGGGCAAGTGCATATCGGGCCACGCACAATGTAGGGTTCCGTGGTCCCCCCCCCCCCTGAATAATGCGGCTTAAGAAGTGAGTTTTCTGTTGTTTTTGTTTCATACACACAACGTTAAACTTAATCATAATTTCGAAAATTTTGTTACCTTTCATTTGATCAGCTGTCATTCGTAAACTTGTAAAGCCTACTTAGCTATGATAGTTTTCACTACTACTACCGTGGTTTTTCACATATCCAACATCAACTATTTAACTGGCATTTGACTCTAACAAAAACTTGCACTTTAAAGCTTAAGATTTCACAAACGCGTCTGTAAATCTATCAAACGATTGGATAATAAAACATCCCTACTTTACATAAAAGGGAGATACCCTAAAAAAAATGTTTTCCAATATTTTATTATGTCGGCATAAGTAACATGTATATCCATGCAAAATTACAGCCTTCTAGCACGAACTGTCTCTGACCTAAGCTAAGCTGACGGTCGAACGCACAGACATGGCGAAACTATAAGGGTTCCGTTTTGTCATTTTAGCTACGGAACCCTAAAAAATGATCGCGTATTATAACCATCTCTGATAAATAGACTCTCGTCATTGCAGTCAAAAATAATGCAAGAAAGAAATATGTACATTTACTTCTTCTTTTGTCTTTTTATATTAGTTAACTAGCTGTGCCCGCGACTTCGTTTGCGTGGAAGTTGGGTTTATATTAAGGTAGTTTATATTACAATTCAACTTCTGTGTAAAACATATTGTAAACATGCTCCACAATGCTCTGTGGCATCTATGGATATTTGGGCCTAGCTTTAATCAGGGCCCAACATATGGCAGGGCAAGCCAAGCAAATGCCCAGTGCAGCAAAATGAAGGGCGACAAAGTTTATGGCGCCAGACGGTTAGAAGACAAATTATTAAAATTCCCACGACCACATTTCGACAAAAAAGTGATTTGCATCACATCAAATACTATTAATGATTTATAGTGCAAGTATTTACAATAAAACTGCAAATTTTCATGAAGATCCGTCAAGTAGTTATTGTTTTATAACGATAAATAGCTACAGACATTATCCGTCATTGCTTAGCTCCTATGGGAAATAGCGTGATAAATTATAGCCTATATGTTAATCCAGACTACACATACAAAATTTCAACCGAATCTGTCCAATAGTTATTGCGTGATGCGTGTTCAAACAAACAGACAGACAGACAGACATTTCTAAAAATGTAGGAATGTGTTTAAATACTCTTTTCGAACATTTTCCAATATTTTTTTTCACTATGTTCGACCATGTACAGACACGTGAAATTTACAATTTTATATGTATATATAGATAGATAGCATGATTCAGTATTCACGCGCGATGGCTTATTATTATTTAGCGTATTTCATGTATAACTTTGGTGTTTCTATACCGATTTCTGTTAGTATTTTTTATGGAATAGATAATTATGTTAACTTTTTTAATTAGGGTTGACTGAGAGTGTTATAAACGTAAGAGTAGACAAATATAATCAGAAAGCTTCGAACTACTAAGCTATCAGGAGTTACACGTGATATTGTGAGTCAACCATAAAAGATAGACATATGCTGTAGTGGGATATTTTTTATATAATTTTAAGGAGAACATTTCCGTCATACATGATTTCTGTGTAGCTTTAAAAATTACGGTTGCACACGCGACGAAAGCTTAAAAAATGGAGTAACTTCTCCCGTTTTCCTTCACTGCTCTGCTCCTATTGATTGTAGCGTGATGAAAAGTATACTATAACCTACTCAGGAGTATAAAAAATAATTGTACCAAGTTTCGTTAAAATCCGTCGAGTAGTTTTTGTTTCTATAACGGTTATACAGACAGACAGACAGACAGACAAAAATTTTACTGATTGCATTTTTGGCATCAGTATCGATCCCTTATCACCCCCTGATAGTTATTTTGGAAATATATTTCATGTACAGAATTGACCTCTCTACAGATTTATTATAAGTATAGATTACTCTTATTTTTATATATAGATCTGTGACTCAGTGGCGAGCGAGTTGTTGAAGGTAAGACCGAGGTTAAGCTCCATTACCACTGTTCATCCATAGCTAGGTGACCTGTTTTTAAGACTGTGCCTCGTTAAACTGTCGGTCTTGCGCATAATCTCTCTATTCGTACTATTAGATTATGCGAATAGAGAGTCCACTTATGTCTGCGCAGACACTTGTCTACTATAATATCTCCTGCATAGTTTCGTAGTCTCTGGCTTAGGAAAGTTATTGTTACATTTACTTTAATGCTTGAATTTTTTTTTTCATTTCTAGTTGTAGTTGTAGTTGACAATGGTTTGAACATTATGTTGTAAGTGCGGTAAGTTGAAAATTACAGTCGAGGCGATTGCTACTAGAAAGCAGAGGCTGTTATTATCAAAGCGCACGTATGTCATACGACGTTTTATAACATATTTCCGAGGAAATAAATAAAAAAACAATACAGCGAAAATAAAAAGCGCGCGGAATAATTTTTACTTGTTCACAAATTAGCAATGCACGCGCATCAGCGCTTTTTTTTAGGGCAATGGCACAAAAACAGCCACTATTACTAATAAAGTAAATTAATATTTTTGTGTTTTGTTACAGATAAATGGTTGGAATTTATGGTCAAAATTAATTAAATTAAAGAATTAAATGTTAATTTATTATATTTTATCTCCCAAAGCTTATTTAATTCATCAAATGTTGACCACTTTTCTGACATAAAAACTCTTTGCCCACATTTAAAAAAGTATCGGTCGTTTTAGACGGAGCATCTTGATAAACCGTGCGTTTTACATTACAAAAACGCACAAGTACGTAATGAGATACATTACGATATTAAAATTGGTGAAATAAGAGACCCTTTACGAGCAAATGTCTTATAAATTAATTTTACGATACCAAAGATTGACAGACGGATAAACTTAGCAATAACATAGGTACCTCTTTTAAGTCGAAGCTTACACAAAATCGATAGTTTCAAACTATTCATTTTCTTTGAACTTAGTTTTACAACAATGTCTCATAGAATAATAAATAATATTTCAATCTCCTCGAGTGTTCATGGTTAGCTTGTAACGTGATCTTTAAGAAGTTCTCCAGTACTTTATATTCAGTACGCGAATTAATTGTTTCCTTAATTGAAGTTCTTTGAAGTAGAGCAAATCAATTATATCATTTTTCAAGTAGCTATTGGTTTTTAATTTATGAAAAAGTTCTTCATTTTCAAATTAGTTCAAGAACTCTGTCAGATAATTAGTTTTTTGATACTCTACTGGATTCTCTGGATTCTAATTAAATAAATATTTTATTCAAGGCGCACATTTAGTATTATATGTGTGTAGGTCCTGTAATGTTTTTGGAACTATTCCTTTTTAAAATATATCTAATAATAAATATATCTTGAGACAATTCACACAACGTCATCTGATCCCAAACTGAGCAGAGCTTGTACTATGGCAGCCAGACAACTGATAATAATACTTATATAGTTCTAAATACATACATATTATAGATAAATTACACCCAGACACAGAATAAACCATCATGCTCATCACACAAAGTTTTATCCTGGGTGGGGATCGAATCCACGACCTACACCCTAGCAATCAGGGTCACTAACCACTTAACCAACAGGCCGGTCGATTTATTATAAAAGACATTTATTTAACTTTGACCAAATAAAAATAAGTTCCAGTTTATTTACATACTAAATAAAGATATATCGGGACTAATTGTTATTTTAAATATCAAAACCGTTTTACACCTACAAAAGTTTTCAAAATCCGGCCCTTGCCTCGAATGACAAAGCAAGCGTCATATTGCGATACGGATGAGACTTCACTTGAAATTTAATAATATAGAGATATTAGCAACAAATGTTACCTTACTACAAGTTTAGTGTTTAATGTAGCCTAATACAATATTACAGGCTGTTCCCTTGACTTCGCACGCGTTGCTGTTAGTTAACACATTGACCAATTTTCATATAAATTTGACTGCTTAAAATACCCCTTTAGAGAGCCTTTTTTGGGTGTCTGTTACCTATAAACATATCTGCCAAATTTTGACTCCTTAAGTCGCGTATTTTTTTTTTAAATAATAAAATTTTGAGTTCTACATTACTAGCAATTCTGTTAACCCCTCCCCCAGCTAAGCTCAATGTTAGAAGTGGGTACACGTAGGTAGTATAATAGGTAGGATTCGAACCCTCACGACTGCGAACCCGATGCATTAACCATCAGGCTACAATGGTGGATGGGTCGAATGACATCTCACATGAAACCTCGATGATAGTTGTGAACTGTTTGCTTTATGACGTTTTTATCACACTAATATTATAATGGCGAAAGTTTATAAGTATGTGAGTGTGTATGTTTGTTAATTCTTCACGTCTAAACGGCTGGAGCGATTTTAATAAAATTTGGTATGGAATTAGCTGACACCTTGGATTAACACATAGGCTAATAAACCGCGGGTAACACCGCGGGGCACAGTTAGTAAAAGCTAAATTTGAATAAGAGAAAAAGTAGAAAGAAACAATTGGAAAAGGGAGAACCGTCAGGGACGTATTGAAAAGTTGTATTGAACGAATTATTATAAAATTATTGTATTTAAGATGCATATCAGTTTTATTGTGAATACATGAATCTAAAAGGGGAGGTTGTCGTTTGATTTCTCACAAAAGAAATACGATCCTATAAATATTGATAAACTTTCGCGATACACATTGTGAAAATATTTAAATTACGGGTCTTAATCGCGTGAATAATTTAAGGTAAAATACCTTGTTTATTGCCCGACATTTCGACCATATTGCAACGGCCGTGGTCATGGTTAGACTGTCTAAACGTGACCACGGCCGTAAAATACGATCCTGTTATTCAGACCTGATGCCGGCTCTACGTCTGTACCAGCGTTACTCTACCCCCGCTTCTAAGTTTACCAAGTAGCATTAAAAATCAGTAGTGTCAGAGATTATCAAAATTTACTCTCTTAAATATTTATTTTCATAAAATATAAATATCAGTAATGGAAACCTAAAACATCATAATAGAGTTTTTTAACTTTATATACTGAAAATATTTCTACTAAATCTTAAGTAAATCTTTCTTAAGCAACTTTGGTTCCTTTTTTCACCCCTTACTTTCCTCTTACAAAAACAACCTCTGTTTCTATCTTATACTTGTATGCTTTTTTCCAATCTAAATATTTTATCCCTACCCTAAATTATATTTAATACTTATAACTTTAAAAAATATAGAATGTGATATTGCATTGACATTTAATACATTATTATGCCCAAAATCACAACGCCAATGATATTGGATTAATTCGCGGAAAAGTTACATACAAATATTTGTTAGTGAATGAAAATTATACAATTTATTATATTAAAAATTGAGTGAAAATTTTATTACACTGTACAATATTTGTAATTTAAAATGCAGGACTTTCGCTCCAAAATTTTACTACATAATAAATGTTGTACTGGTGAATATTGTCGGATTAAGTATGAAAAAAAAACTTAAACTTACTTTGCAATCCATCACAGTGCGTTTTAAACGCCATTTTCTGCCTCGCATAACCATCTTGTGGAATCAATTGTCGCCAACTGTACTTCCGAACCGATATCACTTAGGGACCTACAAAAAAAGAGCCTACTCTTTTCTTAAAAGCCGGCAATGGATCTTCTATACCTCAAGTTCCTTGTCTACGTTCTTTTTAGGGTTCCGTAGCCAAAATGGCAAAACATGGAACCCTTATAGTCTGTCTATCCGTCCGTATGCCACAGGCATTTAACTCAGAGACTCTCAATGATTATTGATGAAATTTGGTTAAACGGTGTCTAAAAGTGGCCGCTTCTAGTTTGATAAATAATAAAAATAAATATTTTTGGAAATAATTGCTTCGAAAGTTGCATAAATTATGTCCCCCCCCCCCTTAACTTTTAAACCGTGTAACAAAAAAATATGAAAAAAATCACACAAAGGTAGCGCTTAACAAATACTTTAAACTTAAATAATACATATGTTCATGGCACTTACGCCCTTTTGTTGAGATTCGCAGTTTTTCAGCAATAACTCGACGACGGTATATCCGATCAAGTCCAAAATAACTTTAGTTTAAAGCACTTATTAAGCAATTTTTTTTCATATTTTTTGTCACACGGTTTAAAAGTTAAGGGCACTTTTAAACCGTTTGACCAAAAAGGTAGGTTTTTTTTTATAATAAGTGTCATGTAGTCCAGCCAAGAACTAATGTGAGAGACCTCTTTACTTCGTCAGAATAATCATTTTTACGATTGCATTGACTCACACGGTTTAATAGTTAAGGGGGGGGGGGGGGCACGATTTATGTAACTTTTGGAGCGATTATTTCCAAAAATATTCACTAAATCATAAAAGTTTGTTAAAAACCTTAAAATGTTTTTGAAAGATCTGTCGAATGAAGTACCACACGTTGATGTTTGCTAAAAAAAAAATTCAGCTTCTGTTACATGTATGCAGTGCCCCCAAAAATATTTATTTTTATTATTTAGCTATTAAACTAAGTAGCGGCTACTACAAGACACATTTTCACCAAATTTCATAAATATTCATTAAGTAGTCTTTGAGTAAAATACCTGTGACATACGGACGGGCAGACATACAGACAGACAGACGAACATGACGAAACTATAAGGGTTGCGTTTTTGCCATTTTGGTTAAGGAACCCTAAAAAAGAACATGAATAAGAACCCTGGTGTGGCAGATGTCCAAATGCAGTGACAATCTCTTACCATGAGGTGAGCTGCTTGCTCGTTTGCCCCCTAACTCATAAAGAAAACATCAGTTTACTTTTTTAATACAACTTTCAATGTGGGATTGAGTCCCACATTACTAGCAATCTTGTTAACTCCTCCAACTAAGCTCAAAGGCTTGTGTTAGAAGTGAGTTCACGTCAGTGGTATAACGGGTAGGATTCGAACCCGTGACCTTACGAATGCAAGAGCGATGCCTTAGCCATTAGGCTACTGCCACTTTTTGAATTTCCAGGTCTATTAAATCTTCTGGAGTAATGAAATGTCCGTATTATTTTAGAATAATTAATGCAGATGAATAACACATTTTTATTTCACCATCGACTAAAACAGCTTACTGCTAATGCATACACCTCGCTCACGTACACGGAATTTCGAAACACCTTTCGAACCTTTCGTACCATTTCTGGTACGAAATGGTCTGAGTTTCTTGACCATGTTTTATATGTATGTATGCGTGGCTTAAACAGGGTTACCCCCTGTACCCCGGAATTTTGTGGTACAACATTATCATTCGAATCAAATTGAAATGTACATTTATACATTTGAAAATTAATTAACGGAATGCGCCAGGTGTCCAATTTCACTCCAATATATACTTCGTTAAGTAGGCATTTAATATCGTGTAGACAATAATTACACTGTAATAATCTCACTAAACAACATTCAACGTAGCAAAATTACCGCATATTAACCGTAATCTTCGATTAATTAATATTGTGCTAATTTACTGCGTGCAGTGACGTTTCTGATTCGTCGCTTCCCGTTAAAATCATAGCAGTACAAATAACATAAGTAAGCACCTCGCACCTCTTATATAATATTAATTAGTAACACTTGTCCATTATTTAATTACCATTAGAATCAAATAAATAGCCTGTTAGTCTAGTGATTAGTGAACGTGACTGCTAAGCCGGAGGTCGTGGGTTCGACCAGGATAAAACTTTGTGTGATGAGCACGATGGTTTATTCTGTGTCTGGGTGTTATTTATCTATAATATGTATGTATTTATAAATGCTTATCAGTTGTCTGGTTTCTATAGTACAAGCTCTGCTTAGTTTGGGATCAGACGGCGTTGTGTGAGTTGTCACAAGATATTATTATTATTATTTTAGGCCATTCAGTTTGAAGTTTTTACGTCTAAAACCTTCAAAGTGAACGGCCTAAATAAAAAAGTATACCAGAAAAAGTAAAGTCTCCCGACTACACGTGTAGACGGTAGACTTACCTTTTCTGGTATACTTTTTAGTAGACTGGAGGCGAGCCCTTAATGTGGAACTAACAGACCCAATGTTCTGCACTGCCCCACTGTGCAACGCATTCTTGTCTCTAGTAGCTATGCTAGTCATCCGGAAATATCTAATCATATTACACAAGTATAATCTTACTATTGCTGGAGGCTGGAGGTATCACAATTACAACGATAACAATCTGCAAACTTAATTTAGTCCAAAAATATACACTTCAACTTATATCCATTAAAATTAACGAAAACTTAACTATGTCGGGTCTACGTCCCTTGTCTTTAGGAAAAGATAAATGTAAGTGTTCAGTCAACTGCCAACTTGATTGATGGAAGACATCTCTCCTAACAAAGACATTTTGTTGGGTATTTCAAGATCTCGACCCGTATCCAATTATTATGACAGATTTACATTAACTCAATTACAAAACAAATGTTATTCAACAGACAATGGCCTTTTAACTGGGTACTGATAGCGTCGTGCCGCTTGAAGACAATAAACACTTTACAACATGCCTAGATGATTATCTTGCAGGCTTTATACGCATAAATGTGCCTTAGCAATTCTATTTGTAGATTGTTCAGTATAAATTGAAACAAGGAAACAATAGTTTTAATGCCTTATATATTTTTTTAATAAGTGTTGACTCATACGGGGTAGAATAAGGCGAAGCATCTAAAAGCCCCGAGTTGAATTTCGAGTAACGCGAAAATAAAATCAATGGCATAATTACTATTGAAAATGAAGCCATAATAGAAAAGCTAGTTATACTACATGTGTTACCCTACACTTAGTTACAGAAAAAACTTTTATTTGGCATTTACCACAGAATAACTTTCCGTTTGTTTTCTCTAATACGTCAATTATAATTTGGAACTAGAGCCAAAACACGCCACTACTTTAACGATTTAGTTGATAAATAATAAGTTTATTGGGTCACTGAAACTGTATATTTTATGCCCGTAACGAAAAAAGGCGTGGAACCGAGCTTTATTTATTTCAGATTTTTTATTACACACAATATTTTTGTCATGAAATATTCCTAGCGAAATTAATAGCTGAGGGAAATAGGCACTAAAAGCTTCCGAATGTCAGTGGGCTATGTACAAGCTAACTAGCTACCAACAAAAGACATATTAACACACTGTTAATGGAGTATTTTTCTTTAAACAGGTTGATTTTTGGTATACTAATAACTTCTTTACATTAGACAAATAAACTTCGTAATATCAATTTGCAAAAAAATATATAAATTTACCTTTCACCACCTACCAACTACTTTTGTCACACAACCATTTAATATACATCTGTGAGACCCCGGAGCAAAATCAATGTTTTTTTTCAGTTTTGAGGTCAAAACCTCACAATAAACAACGACTTTAGTCGAGTAAAATAGTCTGTAGGTGGTTAAGGTCATAACTCCAAAAACAAGTGGTAGGCGTTTAAGTAAATATATTAACATATTAAATATTTTCCAAAACTGATATTACAAAGTTATTATGTGTTACGTGAAGAAGCCACGAGTGGGAGGTTATTAATATGTTAAAAATCATCCTGTATATTAATCATAATTCAAAACAACTCTTTCCGAACACTCAATTTAATTGAAACACATCCGCAATTATAATTATTTGAAAGCTGTAAAAGCTGTACATCATAAAATACATTAAAACTTCAACAACGAAATCATTTAACATCAACAAATTACTGCACAAAAAGTATTAATAAAACACATTACAAAACATCAAATTGTGGGTAAAACTGGGTGAATTCGCTGGGGCAACATCGTTCACTTAGGCACATTACGGTGGGTTGTGTCTACCCAACTTTTGCCCAGCGAGATAACATCGAAACAATTGTGGAGCCGCGGGAGCTAACTTGCGGGAGGTACTGTTATAGTTCGCGGTAAATTGGCATGGAGTTCGTTACAAATTCTTTGTTAATTGGAATATGGAAAATGGTCAAGAGATTTGTTCATTGCGGTAAAGCTGCGGCCCTCATTAAGAATTCCTATCCCTTTTATAGCAATGATATTTCACTAAAAGGCGAATATTACACACAGTTTGCGGAGATATATTTAGTGTTCAGTGTGAATCATAATTTTGTAAATAAATCCTAACCTTACACCTAAATGTTCTACATAAAATGTAGGTATTTATTATACAACAATTTATAAGTTCAGGTCTAATTAAGTGCATGTATTTATTTTAGTGATTGTCTGTCTCTGACTAAAATAGTTCTGTTAGATGTGTTAAGTATTAAACGTTGTTTTAATTTGATTCAATCCGATCTATTTAAACATTTTATATTTAATCAACAAATCGTACCTCATTCAAAAATGTTACTAACTGTAACTAATACCTGAATGTTATACCTATCTAACTACCTAATTTTAGTTCCTAGTGACCTATCGCAGTAATTTTATACTATATAATATTGTAAATTATTAAATATATAACACACGAAATCTCACACACTTGAGTATTAATAAAGTAACATAAATTTTTAACAATGTGTGTATTTAAATAAAATTATATTAACATTAATTTTAAGTTCAGCTCTCTCTACATTGCAATGCTTGAAAAAGGCGCTAAGTTTGTAAAGTACTCTATCTTTAAATATAACATCTATATGTACACTTAGTTGCAATAAATGATTTGATTTGAAAACAATGTTTATCTAATAGATGATACATCTTACAATAACCATATGTGTATTGTGTATTAGCTTACCCCCGACAATGTTTTCATTAATTAATATATAAAAACCGGGCAAGAGCATGTCGGACCATGCTCAGTGTAGGGTTCCGGAGCCGTTACGGTATGAAAAAGAGCGTATGTTCATGGCACTTATGCTCTTTTGTTGAGAAACGACACACATATGCGATCATGTCCAAAATCATTTTAGTTTTTAGTTAATTTTCATCGCTACTTTTTCATATTTTTTGATTACACGGTTTAAAACATAACAAGGGGTAGGGGACATAATTTATGCAACTTTAGGAGCGATTATTTCTAAAAATATTTACTTAATCAAAAAAAGTTTGTTAAAATCTTTAATTATTTTTTATGCCACACGTTGATATCAACTTACTAAAAAAAAAATCAGCTTCTGCTTCATGTATCATGCACCCTCCCCCCTTGCCCCTAAAAATATTTATTTTTGTTATTTACCTATCAAACTAAGTAGCGGCTACTACAAGACATTTTTTCACAAAATTAGATCAATATTCATTGTGTAGCTTTTGAGCAAAATGCCTGTGACAAACTGACAGACAGACAAACATGAGGAAACTATAAGGATTCCGTTTATGCCATTTTAGCAACGGAACCCTAAAAAACGGTTGAAACATTTACCCCCTTGTTAAATTATACTATAGTAGGTGTGTGTTAATGCATTTTTACTACCAAATGTTTTGTCTTCTTCTATTCTATTTATAAAATAGTATGAAATACAAAGACAAAACATTTTCAGATTAAAATACTGTTAACAATTTTATGAATAACAGGACAAATGTAAAATTAATTTCTCCACGTGCCTTCTTATAAAATCAATTTCGATCGCTTATAGCATTTCAACGACTTCTTATCCTTCTTGTTATTTTAAGAGACATTCCCTAACGATAAAATCAGTAATGAATTCATGTCCTACAAACCTGTAGCCCACTACATTTTATATACCTACTTATAGACTGTACAATGTCTGTAATGCGCCTTACAAATTATTCAAGTTGTTATCTCCAAGTTCACATGTCAGCTTTCCCATCATCATCTTCATTTCCTTCATTAGTATATAAAATTACTTCAGTAAGTTTATAAACATATTTTTGTAGGTACACCTAGTAAGTGAAATTACTGGGCAAATGAGACTTACGAACTAATGTCTGAAATGAGGAGCGCAGAGCGGTGACTGGTGACCTTCAGATTTTTTGCCAAACAAGGATTTGGGTGTCACTAATACTGTTATGGGCTAGCGAGACGCTTACCATCAGGTGTACAACCTGGAGGCCTACTTTAATTCAAAGAAAACGAAGTTTTTATCAAAGATGAGGTGGTAATATTATAGAATTTTATAAGCGACGGACGTTTCGACCGTATTGCAACCACGGACGTTGCAATACGGTCGAAACGTCAGACAATAAACAAAGGTATTTAGCCCTAAAATAAAATATTTACGCAATTAAGACCCGTAGCTTATAACATTCTATAAGGTGTACAAATCGCGAAAATTCACGAACATATGAGGTGGTAATCTTCAGACCCAGGAACGTCAATTTAATCCACTGCTTCCAGAAAATCGTTTATCGGTCCGAACTTCTTGTGCTTATTCAAAAATTACTTAGAATAGATCCCGTAAACTTAAGAAGTTTAAGTAAATGAAAATTCATGAATTTCGTTATAAAGAAAGAGAGTAGTTGGGAGAGTTTTTCTTCTCTTCATTTCGTAGTACAGAAGAAAAAACGCGAGTCGGACTCGTCCACCGAGAGTTCCGTATAAATTTGTAGGTATATTTTAAATAGATAAGGAATTGAAATATAGTTTTTTCTGGCATAAACGGCCGTATCTTTTTTACCTTAACTTAGAAGTTCGTTAGTTCATTTTAATCTTTAACTAACGACTAGATGGCGCTGCGGGTGCCTTACCCGCAAGCATTAAGAGATAGAAAAATTTGATATCTAGTTACATAGTCCAGATAGGTGGTTCGCTTCTGGCCCCGGTTTGGCTACGGAAGTATCGGGTTCGATTCCTGAGTCTGGATTTCAATTTTTTTTATCTTTCAAAAATACAATTATTGTACTTAACTTAGAAGTTTGATTTTTTCACAGTTTCAAAGAACTATAGATCTGAGTATATGGTTTTAATTTTACCTCCACGCGTTTCCAAAATAAAGGGTCTTAACAAACCCTTTAAGGGTTCCTTTTTTTTCCTTTTGAAGTACGGAACTCTAAAAATTAAGACAACAATATTTTAATGGCTGTCAAATACACAAGAAGAAGGTGATGGTTTGCGGAATCCTAAACTCAGTCTTTCTTGAATAATACCACAGTAAGTAGAAAAAGACTCATCGAGCAACCATGTGGTTTTTAAAGCCCTGTTTGCGTATTCATAACGGACAAGACCTTGTGGTGTATTTTTTTTACATTAACTTAGAAGTTTAATTTCTTCACAGCTTCAAGAGACTGTAGACCTGAGTATGTGTTTTTAATTTTAACTTGATACCTTCACGCGTTCCTGAGACAAAGGCTCTGTACAGACAGCCGGACGCATGGACCACAAAGTGATCCTATAAGGGTTCAATTTTTTCTTTGAGGTACGGAATCCTAAACACCTAAAACATGCTAAGGTACGACCCACGTAATTTTGTATAATAATAATAATACCAGCTTACACCCACAACTATATTTCATTCGTGTTTTAACAATATTATAAAAACCGTCCACTTAATGATGGACTTTGGTCTATATGTGCTTACATGTGATAGACAGGTCAAGCCTTATATTATAATTTTGTCAAAGCAGTTGAGATATTTTAGGTCTTAAATTAAACATATGCTTTAATATACTAAAAACCAACAAAGAGTTTTAGTAAAGAATACAATTTTCATACTAATATGACGTAGTTGGTCTGAATTGTCTAGAGGACATAAGCCCGACGGTAAAATGAAGGGTAGGTACCTACAATTTTATTCTTAGTCACAAAACCTTTCACTGCTTGGAACTTGACTGCCTTTGTGGCCCGGTGGGAGTGTATCCGACTGCTACGCAAGAGGTCGTGGGTTCGATCCCCACCCAGGATAAAACTTTGTGTGATGAGCACGATGGTTTATTCTGTGTCTGGGTGTTATTTATCTATAACATGTATTTATTTTAAAATATAAAAATATATAACTTTATTCATAACTAGCAGACCAGCGAAACTTCAAGTTTGTGTAAATTTTCCCGTTTTTGCAATATTTTTTTTGTTGCTCTGCTCCTATTGGTCGTAGCGCGAAAAATAAAGCAAAAACAAAAAAGCTATCACAGGCATACTTTACCGTATACCGACTTTACAAACAACCGCTTTTTTTAAAATAAGATAACTAGCAGTGTAAGATTGGGTCCCACATTACAAGCAATCGTGTTAACCCCTTCAGCTAAGCTCAAAGGCTTGTGTTAGGAGTGGGTTCACGTCAGTAGTATTATGAGTAGGATTCGAAACTGCGACCTCGCGATTGCAAGTCCGATGCCTTAGCGAATAAAGCAAAGCGTAGGTTACATTTTTTTATGTCTTCATTGTACAGACAATTTTGTAACAGACTAGGCTGATCCTCGCAACTTAACCTGCGTAAATTTTGCCCGTTTTTGTAATTCAAACAAAAATACTGAAACCGTGATTAAAAAAAAATACATTACAACCTATTCTGATACATACCAGTTATACTCGTACTAACAAAAAAATATTAGAATCGGTCGAGCCGTTTCGGAGGAGTTCAAACACAAACACCGTGATACGAGATTTTATTAGATAGAGAAGAAAACTAGGGGGCTGGGAATTCATCAATTTTAATGAAGTACATACATATACATATGTACTTCATTATATAATGAAGTAATTTTATTGACAAACTTTCGTGATTTGTACACATTTATAAAATCTATACTAATATTATAAAAATGCGAAATTTTGGATGTATGGGTGGATGGGTGTTTGTTATTCAAACGCCACAACGGGTAATTGGATCTGGATGAAATTTGACACATATATAAATTATTGTCTGAAATAGCACATAGGCTATCCCGGCAAAATGTTCCCTTGATATAATTTGGTTTTTAATTTTTTTCGAGGGTGAAGTAGCGGGCAACATCTAGCTATATACCTACAATGTGTAACAGAAAAGTGTGGTCATATTCAAGGGTTATAATGTGGCCGTGACAACATACACTACAATCCGTAGCTTAAATTTAACCATACCTTTCTGTAACAAAACTACGGGTCTTAAAGGCGTTAATATTTCGAGACGAATACTTTATTTATTGCCCGTCGATTCTACCGTATCGTGGTCAAGGGTAGCCGGTGTACATGTGTAAGTAATCGTATATTGTCTACACATCTATACTAATATTATAAAGCTGAAGAGTTTGTTTGTTTGAACGCGGTAATCTCAGAAAATACTGATCCTAATTGAAAAGCTCTTCCACTGTTGGATAGCCCATTCATCGAGGAACGCTATAGGCTACATCATAACTTCACGCTACGACCAATAGGATCGGAGCAGCAATGAGAAATGTTCCAAAAACGGGGAAAAATTTGCGCGGGACAGCTAGCTAGATATAAAGCAAAAGAAAGCGTCATATATTTGCTTATGTAGGCATACACCTGTACTGTTTTAAAATTGTAAAGTAATTATATCTGTACATTAAAACATTTAAAAAAAACTAGCCTAGATCGACTAAATAAGGGTTTCTGAATACAATGTTTCGTTTTTTTCGTGTATGTTTGTTTGGTTGATGCAAAAACTACAGAACAGATTCTATTCAATTTTTTAGAAGCATAAACTCCTATGTCTGGTATGCGATATATCATCACGCTACTTTCCTTAGGACCTAAGAAATAACGTATATTACCACGCGGTAGAGCTGGAACTAAAAGCGGTATGCAGGCATTAAGACCGACTTCATGCATCTTCTCCTGATAGTTTGGTCACTTACTAACAGCTGATGGTCTGACTAGAGCCTCTTATCAAGTTGCATCGCCGTAATGTTGGGTTGCCTCCTCGCGGTGTTTTGTAGATACCGGTCTTGTCGAGAGGTGGTAGCACGATTCCTCCCATTGTGCCGCTCTGCTACACTCCCAGTTACACGATAACGTGATCACAACCTGGGAATCATGTTTTGGTTGGTGCTCAGGGCATCTGCAACCACGCGTTGGACAGCACCGGCTTCTAACATTCCCACCGCTCTCAACATTTCTTCATTACTTCAATGACGACGTTGCATGATATTAACAACGTCCTCCAAACAGTTAAATTTAAATTTAAAAAAAATATCCAAATTTTACCACTTTTATTTAGACTAAACAAATAATTTAATAATTTTGTTTATAAGCGTTCGCGCCACTGTTGTGTGTTCTTTTGATTTTAAATTATTTTTAAAATGTTGAAATTAGAACAAAGGAGTTTTAATTCCACAATCAAACTTTTACTACAATTCAAAAAGTTTTCATTAAGTCTAAATTTCAATATCCCTAGACTTTGTTGATGTGTGTATGAACACATGTAAAATAAAAAGTAACCAACACAAAATGAGTCACAACCCATTACACGCATGTCGAGAATAATACATCCTTAATCATAATATAAATTGTAATCGGCATATTAATAGGTACCTACGAAGCCTCTTGTGCCTGAAGCTTTTTGAACGGAAATGAGAAATAATATCAAACCAAAATTTTGTGTAATTAAATGTTAATTTATCGTAAATTCATAGCGTTACTTTACACGAGCGGGCCTAATTTTATTAAAATGTTAAGTATATGAAAACTTTATAATTAATTGTGAAATAATTAGAATAAAGCGTAGGAGCACCATCAAAAAAATCCCTCCACCTACTAAAGATTTGCGCTTTGTAAATGATCTTTTTTTGAGATTTTTAACATTTTATGGTAATTTAAACATATTAAATGAATGTAGGAAAAATTGGCTCGAACGGGACTCAAACCCGTAAATATAGGGGTACCGTCCATACCTCGTTTACGGCTCTGGCACCGAGCCCACCCAGATTGTAGAATTTATCCTTCATATGTTACGATTTACCGTAATATACGCCCGTGTATTACCGGCTTAAAAATAATGCCACTCCATCTCTTCCTGTGGGTGTCGTCAAGGCGACTAAGGGATGTCACACCGTACGACGGGCAGCAGCGTCCTCTGTATACTTAAAATATTTACTCCGATCCAACCGGGCGGCCAAGCGTGGCGATTATGCCAATTACCTCCACGCTCTTTAGAAAATAGTTCTACTGGGGAGATCTGTCCACAGCTGTAGGACATCTAATGGGGTTGATATGAGTATGTTACGATATACTCGTACTTATAGATCGACTAAAGGAAAGATATGCCGAAATTAAACTGACTCACTTTAGTAGTTTCATATTTATTTTACTCATGGAGTCTATTGTAATTTATTTTCACAAGAAGTTCCTTTTCTTCGTCAATTCTTGTCAATGTATTGGATTATTGTTGCTACCTCTGGAGACCATCATCTAATTTTATAAATTTTCATTCATTTTCACCGGTACTGAATTTTGTTTGAGTAACAACATCTCAGACACTAGACAAAATGCATGAAACAAAAGCATTATAGTAACTGGTCGTGTGTACTCTTGTGTTTTGAAGGCATGTCTTTTGACATATAACCTAGGTTCCACATCAAAATACAAAGACTTGTGCGCGGCTCTTTAGTACCTAGCAAAACTTCAATTTTGTCATATCTTACGGACTTGTAGTTTTATCGTTTCATGTGTTAGATTTTACATATATATAGTATGTAGCAAGTTGTGGCAAAATTTAAAAACCTTTTATTGTAGAACTACGTATATATTACTTCTAATTCACTACTATTTTTGAGGTACTACGACTTACAGTAGAAGTGCTACGACTCAATGTAATAGTACTGCGACTCATTGTAGAACTGTGCAGTAATACTACGACTCAATGTTGAACTGTGTAGCAGTACTACGACCCAATGCAGAACTATGTAGCAGTACTACGACTCATTATAGAACTGTGTAGCATACTACGACTCTTGTAGAACTACATTTACTTCTGGGCTAGGATTTAAATAAGCTGTGATCTAACCTTCTCATCAAACAGTTCAATAGTAAATTAGGGTTGTAAGTAATACAGTACGTACCAATGGTTGCGTTACTGTTAGCTGTCTTCCACTAGACAATGTATCTACTCCACGTTTTTTGGAACCTGAAGAACCTGTTTTTTTTTTTAATTTTATTTGGGCCTCTACTTAATCTTAAAATTTACAATACAATACTGTGTGCAAAGAAGTAAGAACTTGTCATTTAATTGCTATACAGGTAACAACACTATTTAGTTAACACTGTTAGGTACCTACTTATATTTAAACAGTAAATCACAACAGATAATAATATAATACTCAGTACACGGAATCCCAATACAATTTTAATAAAATAAATTAATTCAGACAGTTCTATGAATTCATAAAACAGATCCAATTTGAATTGACCATGAATTTATTTTGATTGAACCTAAACTGATTTTATCTACATTTTCCACGAACGCCTGGCATAGCCTACCTAGCCACCTTTCGAGAAATATTAACCTATAAATCTTCCTAATATTTATCACTTCTTTGGCGGCCTTCGTGGCGTGGCGTGGTGGGAGTGTGTCCGACTGTTACGCAAGAAGTCGTGGGTTGGATTCCCACACGGGACACCACTTTATGTGATCCACAAATTGTTGTTTCGAGTCTGGGTGTACTTTGTGTCCGTGAATTGAATGTTTGTACCCTAATGCGGAAGTCGTCTTATTTAAAAAAAAAAATACGTCTATACTTGACTAGTATCAGCCCTTCGACATAGTTTATATTTTTATAGTTAGGTAGTATATTGTTAAGAGAAGACATGATAAATATTACAAAAACAAAACACTACTTTTTTTTAAGATAACTAGCAATGTGGGATCGAGTCCCACATTACTAGCAATCTCGTTAAACTTGAGGGTTCAAATAAATGCAATAATTTTCCAATAACGTTTCCTTGAAGACCACACGATCAAAATAAACGCTAATATCGCTATTCCTATAAAATATTACATAAACTAAATATTAAAGCTTATTGTAGCAAAGCAATATGATGAATTCATTAAAATATCAACATAACCCATTTTCTGGCAAACAGATTACAATTTATTGGTTAAAGACAAATATGTACACAATAAAGTCAAAGTTGATAAGTTGATGATTAAAATTCTCAGAAATAAGGATAGTCATAACTATGAAAAACATACATGTTATGATTACTAACATTGTGGTTTTAATTGTTATAGCAACTGATTTATTAACAAAAATCAATAATAATAATACTCAATTTGAATGTCATCATTAAATTTTCATAATAATAGTAATATCTTGGGACAACTCACACAACGTTAGCAGATCCCAAACTAAGCAGAGCTTGTACTATGGAAACCAGACAACTGATAAACATACTTATATATTTCTAAATACATACATATAATAGATAAATATCACCCAGACACAGAATAAACCATCGTGCTCATCACACAAAGTTTTATCCTGTGTGGGGATCGAACCCACGACCTCTTGCGTAGCAGTCGGATACACTCCTACCCCGCCACAGAGGCAGTCAATGTTTTTTTTTTCAAATAGTCAAGCTTACAATTGAGACGTAAGTATTATACGACACCTCACTGAAATGTTTTTTTTTAAGTTGGCTGTAGAACATGCGAAAGAATGGGACATACAAACCATATATCGCGTGAAAAACATTACTTCCATAAGCTGCGTTTCTGATATGCTTGTAATCATTGGCGAATCCAGGGGGGTTGCAGTTGTTTCGTGAACTTACCGAATTTCTTGTATGTCTTTATATATATATTATATGTGTTTTTTGCCCATTTCCTAACGAAGGAACTTTTTTTTTGGGGCGTGAGGTTGTGGCTACAACTTACACTTGACCGATGTCGGGTATGTGAAACGCATTTCGTTTCCCCCACCCCCCTCGTAAGCATATTGGTCCGGCACTGCCATTTGCCTCTAGTGCACCCCCCCCCCCCCCAGAATAAAATCCTGGATCCGTCCCTGCTTGAAATAATCATAAATCAACTATTAAATCTATTGTTGTACCGAGTCAGAATAATAGATCAGACTACTGATTAGTTGATTTCTGTTTTGATAAAAAGTTATTTCAAAAAAATTAACAGACTTCAAAATTTAACTGAAAATAATAAATAATGAATGAAGACTTTTAAGTACGCATACAAGGTACTTGTACGATTTGTACAAAAATTCTAACAAACATGGTTGAACTTTTGTCGAAATTACGGTTTATTTTTTTTTTTAATTTATAGTTAGTAATATAACTGCTGATATGTGCTACCACCGCCGTCCTCAAAAAATATGTAATTTAATTTCGTGTAGGTACATAGAAGGGTTATTTCAATATTTTCAGTTAACTTTTGAAGTCTGGTTAATTTTTTAATTACTTTTTATTTTATAAATTTTAGTTTATTCGTAAATAAAAAATATTTCACATTTCTCTGTACTGTTTGACCATGGTTTTGAAATGTTTTCCTTTGAAATTTCCACAAAAATGTTAGCCAAAAAGTCAAGTACACGTTTTTATTCATATCTTCTAAACTACCTAACCGATTTTCATAAAACTTATTTGTCTAGAAGCCCTAATAGTTCATCATATGTAAAAATCGCCCAATTCCAATAATATTACATATCCACGTACCACTTATCGAATACATACTTTTTAAAGTCCGTTAATAAAAGAAATAGAGTGGTAGTCAAGAAAATAATATGTGAAAAATATAGTCGAATCTTAATACAAGTTTTGCTTTGCGAGTACCAGCCACTAACAATCTTCGTTCCAAAAAATCGGCAAAACAGAAAACAACATGCTCACCTTGGTAATGCTGACATCGCGTGACCGAGAACAAATCGTAACTGATGCCTAATGGAACAAGAATCATCACATTTACCGGAAAAGTGCTTTTTACCTATCATCCTTAGAGAAATGGGCAAAATGATAATAATTTACCGCTATAATGTGTTTCTGATTGTCCGATTTATTTCAGATGAGTAATGTAATAGACATTCTTCTTACATACTCATACCTGTATTATTCCGCAGTTTCACCAGACATTACCGTCGTTTTTCAGCATGCCCTTATAAATCCTATCTGCATCCTACTGAGAGGTGAGGTTACATGTCACCAAACTAGAAAATAGGGCACATGCATGTCACATACTTTTAATACCTTAAATACAAAATAAGAGAGATGTCTTATAAAAAACCTGGACTAACGTAGCATTTAAAAAAAATGTCTAAGAGTGTCTAATCAAATTAAGATTTTTTACACATATACACACAGACAGTTTGACAAAAGTAAAATAAACATTAAATTCTTTTAGAAAAATGCAAACAACCTATATGGGACACCCTCCTAATTCTAGCTTAACAAAACCTAATAAATAATAGATTTTTGATCGATGTCAAAATGTTACACTTTTTTCCGTCTAGCCTCTTAAAGCGTAAACAAATAACGTGCGTTTAGGAACTAGCTACGTTCTTAAAATATAAAATTAATAAAATGTAGATTGTGAAGCATAAAATTCTATTTTTTTGTACATGTTGGTTTCAATTCAATTTCATGCGGCGGTAGCCTAATGGCTAAGGGTTCGAATCCTGGCCATTATACTACCGACGTGAACCCACTCCTAACACAAGCCATAGAGCTTATCTGGAGGGGTTTACAGGATTGCTAGTAATGTGGGACCACAATCCCACATTGCTAGTTATCTTAAAAAAAAAAAAAAATTGTTCAAAATGTCTTATTGACATAGTTCTAAGATGAGATTGGCTCTAATCTATGGATTAGTTATTATGTTTACAAGTACTTGCTACTCCTCTACTAACCAGTTTTACTCTTATATTTTTACACGAATGCAGAATTTCTTGGTTGGCGTACTCCAGTGAAAAATGTATTACTCATCGCAAGAACTAAATTAAAGACGTGGGTAAAGTCTAAATTCGATCTGCGTATCAATTTATTACATGTCTTTACCCTTTTTCAAATGAAAGAAAGAAGATAAGATTAATAGCTTCAAAGTTTTTCTTTCTGAAAGAAATCAAGTTAGAAATTGAATATGTTATATTACGAGCTTTTTATAACGCTTAATTTAAATATTTACTTCATTCTACTCTATGAGACACCTGAAATAAATTTGTAATAAGTACTTCAATGACATTCATTAATTGGCAGTGTGGAACAGTCTGTTGTTATTAGTTTTTCAAGTTATATCTTCCAGTCAGTTAGCTATTACTTTAACTACTACAAAAAAACATTTCAATAAAATTTGGTTGTTTAATTAAAAAACTAGATTTTCCATTAGGAGATTAAAGGTAATAAAAGTACGGGACGTTTTTTCACGAAAAGATGGAATGTCATTTACATATAGAATGTCTCAAAAATAGGAGAGAGAGAGAATCACTGATGGTTAAAAATAAATCAAACAAATACGGCATTGCTCCATAATTCCATATTTACACATTTTAGCACAGCCTACTCTCGAAATAGTAGATCAGCTCTTAGATTTATGTAACCATCATCATTGATTCACAATCCTTATATTAGTTGGTAAGTTAGTTTGGATATGATGAGGCTGACATGCCATTGTAGATAAAAGTCTCGATAAAAATAAGAATAAAAAAAACATGATAATATACTACCCATATTTGAACTTTGTATATGCATAGCTATAAAAGTAACAATAACTCAGTACTTTTTGTAAAAAACAATGCTAATGCATAAATCAGTTACATAAGTCGCTTAACATTTGCAAATATTCAAACTGGCTTAGAACAAATTTATTTCCAACTGAATAGCAGAATGCAGAAAATCCACGGCAAATGTTAATAAACTTTCGCGATTTGTACACATTATGAAAATATATATATTAAGGGTCTCAATCATCCGTGGCCACGGCCGTTGCAATACGGTCGAAACGTCGGGCAATAAACAAGGTATTTTACCTTAAATTATTCACGCAATTAAGACCCGTAATATATATATTTTCATAAGGCCACGGCAAAGTTTAAAGACCATGGTTTATTCTCCATCATGGACATTTTATATTTTGAAATATTATTTTTGGAACGTAGTTCTTTATCGTACGTTTTTGCTGAGAGGTTAGACGGAAAAAAGTGTTACATTTTAAATTGGATCAAAAATGTATTATTTATGATTATGTGAAGCTAGAATAAGGAGGTTGTGTTTTATAGGTTGTTCGTATTTTTTATACATTTATTTGCCATTTTGACGTTTTCATTTTAAATTAATGTTTATTATGATTAGGTTTGTGAAGCCAGAATAAGGAAGTTGTTTTATCTATATTAGTAAAAGGTTTTAATGTTTAATTTTTCTAACTATGTTAAAATCGGGTGTCCATAAGAAAACCCTCTCTTTTTTTTTGTTAAGTCACTGTACAAACAATCAAATTAATGGATAACTGCGTTTGTTTGAGTAATCATCTCCCACTAGGGAGATGATTACTCAAACAAACGCAGTAGAGTAAATGAATGTCAAGTCAATTGAGTATTTTTTAAAGAAAACCTTAATAGAATGCGCTCCAAACAAGTTTCAAGTACGATATACAAATCAGTGACGTCATAATTCTCTATGATCAAATCATTTATTCATTTTATTAATATATAATTTAATCATGAACACTTAAAATTGCAGACAGTATCTAATTGTCTTTCAGAACTATTTAGAAATGCTTCACTGCTGATTATTACGAAATAACGTAAATCTCTCGTTGTTATTTTTACTCTCACTTAAAGGTAAATAAAGCGAAAAAAAAAATGCTTTTGAACACGTCCTATTCTTGGAGTGAAAGCTTCTTACACGTTTAATACGTACTAATTCTTTAGAAAAACTAAGGGCCTAACACCTAACAAATGATAGTCTGACATGTAGGTACGTATTACTAGGCAGTGATTATATCGGTAAAACGAGAACCATGTCAGTGTTTCTCTAAGCTATTTATGTAAGAGAAGGTAAGTGGAAAGCAATAGGTACCTACACAGTGTCGTCATAAAGCATCGTGAGTACAGAAAGAAACCTTAATACAAACGTACCCGAGAAATTCACTAATAGACATCGTTCCCAGACACAAAAACTGGAACCAGCTTGAAGCACATATCGTTTCCGTGAAGTTTATGTAAGTGTCCGTTGCTAAGGTTCATTTCCGTGTATCGGCTGACACGCGCGTCAGAGTATGAGAAGGCATGGCGCCGTTTCCGAAGTCTGCGACAAACGCGCGTGTTAGAGTATGAAAAGTTAAGGCGCCATTTTCGAAGTCTGCGACTGACGCGCGTGGCCGACGACTTATCTTAGGCTGCGTGCGCACTCTGACAATTGTCGCATTGGCGCGCACGACTGCGATCGGCCGCGACGCACGGAAATGAACTTTTAGAGCGAAGTAGGTATGAAGCTTGCCTTTTGTACTCACAGTGTTTTGTGGTTTCGTATAAGCTGTCTGTAATGAATATTCATTAATTCATTTGCTTGAAGAAGCGTCATACATCATAGGAACAAATACCGCACGAAAATATCAGAAATTTGCTGTATACGCCACGCTAAACTGAAATGAATATGCATATGTAATTACAAATATTTCAAGCTGGTCTAATGCCAAAATTTCATTGGAATAGACATAAAAACTTTGTACACATAGTTTTATGCATGAAAATGTAGTGAATGTGTAATAAACACAGAAAATACCGATGGTAATCTAGATTTACGTACATTTGCAAAATATGCAAATTATTTTGTACGATCATTGTAAGCTTTTGTTTCTTCCTAGCCATATTATACCCTTACGTAAAGTTAGCGGCCTGTCCGACCAGATTTGAATGGACCTGATCAAGGCAGTTGGTTAACTTAACAACAGCCATCCCTAGGAGGGTTGACGTCAGGCAGTACGGCAATATTCTGGCGTATTCACTCTAACCGGTAATGGTGAAACACTACCAACATGCTTAAATAAAAAAATATAGAATCAACTTTTCACAAGAGTAGTATTTTGCTTCTTAAGTGAATAAAACTTTTTTTATTATCTATACTAATATTATAAAGCTGAAGAGTTTGTGTGTTTGTTTGTATGTTTGTTTGTTTGTTTGTTTAAACGCGGTCATCTCAGGAACTACGGGTCCGAATTAAAAAATCTTTTGCTGTTTGATAGTTCATTTATCGAGGAAGGCTATAGGATATATAACATCAAGCTACGATAAATAGGAGCGGATGAGCAATGAAAAATGTTGCAAAAACGGGAAAAATTTACGCAGACGAAGTTGCGCGGGTCAGCTAGTTTATCATAGAAGTGCACTTACGCTCGTGGCAAAAGGCACGCCTGTACGCGCCTGCATACGCTTCCAAAAACGAGCTTATACGCGCGTATAAAACGCTAGTATGAAACCGGGCGTAGTGTGCTACGACTACGCTACACTTACTACGATCGTGCATAGCAAGGCGAGCGCGGCGCATGCCTTTAAAAGCGAGCAACAAGGTCATGGCGTCTGACAACAAAGTGTGGAAGGTTAAAAAAATGCTCTGATCCTAAAAAGTTGAGATCTTTGGTTTTTGAAGCTAATTTTCTACAAATATAATATCGTTGGTCACGGTCATTCTCTCTTTCCAGTAATATTGAATAGTTGGTCCATAAGGCAGCAAAAGTGAGGACATAGAGTACCTTTAAATATGTGACTGTAAAAAATCTGCTTTAAAGCGAGTCTGTCTTTAAGCAACTCTATCCTAAAACGAATCAGGGACTCTGATATCTACATTTTCTGCGTAATAAGTGTATCATATTATATTTGTTAATGTTGAAAAAATATTCCATAAAGAATTAGAAAACAATATTTTAAGTTCAGACCCGGGAATTGTAGCTAAGACTTTCAATCGAGACTCCGCATCTCTGGGCCGCGAAAGCGCAACGTCATATACTGAGTCGAACTTCAAAATTCTTGAAGAATTACAAGATGCAGGAGATCCCCACTTTTCTTTCAAATTCAATTATTTTATAAATAAAATAATTGAAGAGAAATTACTCTAAAAAATATTGCCTTTTAAATCACGTGAATAATTTGCGTTTTTTACCTTGTGCCACAATTTTATTATTCAAATAAGGTTATTGACAAGAAATGCCTGAAAAATTACTAAAAGATTGCTGCCGCAACATCTTATCCAGTTGGTAGTAAATACATGCGGAAAATAAAATAGAAAAGCCTATATAAAATATATAATGCGTGGTTCATATCACCACTAATTATATACAATATGATATAGAGCAAAAATATAGTGAACACCAATAGAGTAGCATTATAACACGAAAGCTCAAGCTATTTCTAAGTTAGCGATCGAATGTTACGGCTCATTATAGGCCTTGTTATAGGGACCGCTTTATGTAATGAGAACTATTTAAGGCATGAAATATATATGCAAGCAAGGTGCTGCTACTAATGTTATTAAACACCTTGATAAAACTGATGGAAATTGTGTACTTATAATAAAATATGCTCAATTACCTCCAAGTGGCTTGTTCACTAGTTTAGAATTGTAACGCTTATAAGCGTTCTTAATTTAAATTCGTGTTTGTCATTTACAAACTGATTGCAATATTAAAAAACCGGCCAAGTGCGAGTTGGACAAAATTAGACACTTATATATATAAAATCACGTTCGTTGTATGGGAGCCCTCTTAATATTTAACTTAATCTGATAATTAGTATTTTTTGTTAAAGCGGCAACAGAAATACATCATCTGTGAAAATTTCAACTATCTAACTATCACTGTTCATGCGATACAGACTGGTGACAGACGGACATACAGACAAGCGGACGGACAACGGAGTCTTAGTAATATGGACCCATTTTACTCTTTGCGTATGGAACCCTAAAAAGTCTTCGCTTTCAATACTGAGAAGCAGCTGCCTACCTAACACTCTTTAACAGCAAAAATCTGTAACCGCTTGTTTGTCGAGTTTGTTTATTTATTAATAAATCAAGCAATCTACGTTTCAATTAATCATGTTGGAACCCCTTAAAAATGGGATTAATTATATTACAATATATTTAATCACTACATTTACAAATAACAAAATAAATATTGGACAGAACAGCTTCAATATTTTTGCACATTGGTAGCAAACATTTATTCAAGTACCAAATTGCATGAACACAATATGTTAAAGTAAACGTCCGACTCTCGCTTGCTCCAGTATTTTATTTGTTGTGGTAAAATCATTTCGTTGAACGCAATTATTTAACTTGAAATACAAATTAATGCAGCTGAGGTGAGCAGTGTGAAATGTGTTGCGCATTTATCGTATAACACCGTCCCATAGCAAGTGTGCGCTCAAGCGTTGACCCTTGATTCGGTCTCGATAAGCCCCCAAAATACTTTGTCGACCAGCATACCGACGAAATTGGGTCGTATAAATAAATAATTTTACGATGTTACCCTCACAACTAACACTTAACGGCATGCCCTTAAAATTGTTAAAGACTCGCAATAAAATCTAAAAGAAATCTTTATGGTCATTAATTGTGGAATAAAGCTAAATTACCCCCTATTTACAATCGCAAGGCTACATTGTATTAAGGTTGGATATTCGTGCAATCTTGCTTATATCTTGGGTTAACTTTTGTAAATTATTTATTCTATGATTTGGCGGTATCATAACCATTTTTACCACAAAAAACAGTCTGTTATAATTTATGTGGTTATAGTCATCAATTGCGCTATCGTACATAAACATGACAATTTAAAAAATGACAATGACAACGTCATGACAATTAAACAGTTTATCTCTCAGAAAAAAATACATATTGATGTAATTTGAATAATATTTTTCGATCTTACTGCCGTAACAATAAAAAAATATTAAATAATAAATCACAAATCAAAAAACCAAAAATTAAAGATTAAAATAAAAAAGGGAAAAAATTTATAGTTACTTGGACTCGAACTGAGGTCTTCTGGTTTCTGGACCGCCCGATTTCCCTTTGATAACATTGTAGATAGTGGTGAAATTTACCTTCGTATTAGCAGTAGTAGGTAGCAGTTTTTCATAGCCTCCGTCTTACGAATTTTTGATCAGGGTCACGTGATCCTGACGCGAGTTTAAAATTAAAAGTTTTCACTTCAAAAATTACTATTTAGTTTCCTTTGTTTTCAATGGTTAAAAAGTCAGACACCACACACATGCTAACCAGTGATTACTGTATCCCTAATCGCTGGTTAACTCGTGTATGGTCCGTCCGTACACAATCTCTTGCTGCGGTTAACCCCAAATAACGGTCTGAAAACATGGCAAGAGAAGACCAATTTGGAACTTCAGGAACATATACTCGGTGACTGGTTGGTTGTACGTAGCCCGAAAAACCGGTCGGATATTTTAGGTTTGATGCGCGGCCTTTTTGTTCATATAAGTTAAAGTTCATGAAAAATAACTATTACATGGACTTATATACACTTTTATGTCTACTTAAATCGGTTTTTAGTTTCAAACCCACTTTTTCTGCAATTAATAAGAAATGTCTTTAAAATTACAAAAATAAATAGTTTCCCTATCTTTCTTGATTCACTGATATATTTACAATATCAAAAAAAATTCACTTCTTACAAAAAAAAAAAACACCGGACAAGCGTGAGTCGGACTCGCCTACCGAGGGTTACGTACAAATTTGTAGGTATCGAGTATCGAGAATAGTTCAGAAATCGAGTCTCGAAGCATACGTTTTTTGCGGCATAAACACCCGTATCTTTATTGTTGTATCTTAAATTGATTACTTGGATGGAGGAACAAAAGAATGCTGAATTTATCGTAAATACCTAGTATTGAGTATCTCATAAAGTATTTTATTCTTTTTAGTAAGCAATTGTCGTTGGTCAATAAATGTTAGCTACGGTGTAAATCTGTATTACACTTATTTTCACATTTTTTTTTTAAAGGAATGTGATACCTACAGTAGGATCAACGTAACTTGACCGGATTGAAGTTGGCTAAAAGTGGTTGCACAGATGCATTTTTAGTAGTAAATGGTGACAGCAGGCGGGCGGCGGGAGCGGTAACTAAACCAAGAGAGATTACGCAATACATTGTCATAATTAGTAACTAACTCATGTTTTTTGTGATATTTTTCGTAAAGAAATTGTTTTTCAAACTTTCTTTAGTATTTACTGTAACTGTTATATAGTATTTTTATATTGTTGAATTAAAATTTTGTAAGTATTTTTAATCGATTAAACATAATTAACCGTTTTCGTTAGTAATTTTAGGGTCGCATCTTTATGACATGCGCGAAAGTGATAAGAACCAAACTTCAATCCGGTCAAGTTACGTTGATCTAACTGTACTTTAATATTTTGTTATTTATCATTAGAAATATATTTATTACTAGATTACAATTACGAAGAAATGCATTTATATTCTACTAGCTTTCGCCCGCGGCTCCGCCCGCGTGGATGTCGGTTATCGCGATAAAAACTATCCTATGTCCTTCCCCGAGACTCAAACTATCTCCATACCAAATTTCATCTAAATCGGTTCAGTAGTTTGAGCGTGAAAGCGTAACAGACAGACAGACAGACAGACAGACAGACAGAGTTACTTTCACATTTATAATATTAGTATGGATTTAAACGAAACGAAATACAAAAGCTAGGTGAAAAGGAGATCGCAATTCGTGTATGAACAAACGCACGGTCCCACAACATTTGCTCGCCGGCTCACCGCCGCTCGCGTCCTCCACGATTTGTTTGTTTCAACACGCACGATTAACTTTCCACCCTCAATAATCCTTTTGCTTTTTAACTTTTTTTATTTAAAAAGCATACAGATTTTATCTTTAAGTACCTATCCTTTTTCTTACAGATCTAAAAACAAACGATTCTATCCTCTTATGAGATAGGCAATATAACCTTTAAAAATAAATAATCCTCGTAAAACGAACTACATTTATTGTGAAACAATGAAGTTCTCAAGAAATACATCTTCACTTTCACTATATATTATAAAACAAAGTCGCTTTCTCTGTCCCTATGTATGCTTAAATCTTTGAAACTACGCAACGGATTTTGATTCGGTTTTTTTATAGATAGAGTGATTGAAGAGGAAGGTTTATATGTATAATAACAACCATATTTTATACCCGTGCGAAGCCGGAGCGGGCCGCTAGTTACTAATATTATAAAGCTGAACAGTTTGTTTGTTTGAACGCGGTAATCTCAGGATCTACTATTTTGAATGGAAATAATCTTTAGGATAGCCCATTTATTGAGGAAGGCTATACCTATGCTATATAACATTACGCTACGACCAATAGGAGCGGAGCAGCAATGAGAAATGTTGTAAAAAACGAGGAAAATTTACGCAGACGAAGTTGCGCGTGGCAGCAAATTTCATATAAAATGATAGTATATTTATTGCTCAGCAAATATGCATAGCACATTTACGGAGACGGATGCCTCACATTAGCATAAAAAGAAGTATGTAACGAATAAGCCACGGTATAGAATATCCACACATATTCGCACGAACGTGGTTCAAATTACTTGGCCAGCCTATTTTGCATGCAATTTCTTTCCCCTGTACATATCGGTGCATTTTCCTATTAAGGAATTTTATTGCTGAAATGTTGTGTTTCAAGACTTTATTATAATTACACTAGTGCAGAAAACGATCAGTTGTACCATGTTAATACGATAACAGCCAATTAATCTTGCACGAAAATATAATTGTGTATAAAATGGTTACGATTAAATCAAATACAAACGCACGCTTTTAACCGTGTTGACTGTAGGATCTGAAGTATCAAATAGACGGTTTCACAAAAGGAAAGTACCCTTTTCAAACATCTTGATAGAGCTGGAAAATTACAGATGAAGACTTTTATCGAGATTAGATTGTTGCTACGGTTGTATTACCGCTAAATTACTTTATTTATTACAATTTATTCCGCTACCGTGCTGTAAAATTATATAGAAGTCTTATAATAGAGTATAAAACTTGTTTGTAAATAAACAAAGAGGCTTGATTTAAACATAGATTGCTGTTTAATGTAGGACTGGGTGTTAAGCTACTTATTACTGTCTGTAAGTATAGTCCTTACTGACGACTCCTGTATTTCATCATTTACTTTCCAATAGAAAGGAACGCCGTTAACGTCCACACAGATCTTACTACAAGATTTTATAGTGTTACTTTACAATAAAATTGAAAGAAAATATTTTTATATTTTAGATCAGTTTGGATTCGCACACCAAGTATACAAGTTTTTAGCACAATTATGTAAAACCATCAAAAACATTTCAAAATTAGCTTAATTTTCAAATGTTTACGGAGTCTCGAAATGTTTTCCGTAGCTATACTTAGCACAAGCCCGGCTTACGCTTGATCGATTTTATTATTGTTTGTTGAATTTCGTTTGTTGAAGTTTATATTATAAACTTAAACTAACATTTGAAGTCTGTAGTTGCTTACTTTTCGCAATTTTAAGATTACACAATATTAAATAAAGACTATAATTATAGATATTCAAGTTTGTATTTGCTAATAATAAATAGGACTAGGACTGGTGTCACAAAAACTCTTTTTGACACTTTCGGTAACGGAATCAAAAAATGATGATATCTGATAGCCAAAAATGCATTTCAAAACTACCATTAGATAAACCAATTTACTTTTGGAAGTATAAAATATTGAGTAAATATTTGACGAAGATCAAAGAATCAAGTGTTACGATCTGATATCGATGTTAATAAGTCAATAAAACGTTGCCGGACTGGAAGCAATCTCTTTTTATGAGTCCCGGGACGATAACTGTCACAATTCAGGCTCTTTCAAGTACCTATGACCGATGCAATACTACAGCGAATAAAAGGAAGTCTTTAGAAAACTAATAAAATGTTTTTCTTTGCCTGGTGGTTAGTAACGCTGACTGCTATGACAGAGATTGTAGATTCGATTCCCACTACGACAAATCTTTGTGTATTCTGTGTCTGGGTTTAATTTAATAATCGTGAACCCACTTCTAACACAAGCCTTTGAGCTTAGCTGGAGGGGTTAACAAGATTGCTAGTAATGTGGGACTCAATCCCACATTGCTGGTTATCTTTAAAAAAAAATGGTCTTCTAATCCACTTCGTTTACTGTGGCCAATTTCATCAGAGACCAACCAACTACCTACGCAATAGATTTGCCAGTGTCCAAAGTTGCAAGTGTCCAAAGTTTCTGTGGCGCGGTGGGAGTGTGTCCGACTGCTACGCAAGAGGTCGTGGGTTCGATTCCCACACGGGATACTATTTTGCGTGATCCACAAATAGTTGTTCCGAGTCTGGATGTACTTTGTGTCCGTAACTTGTATGTTTGGTAAAGTCCCCCGCGACACAGGGCTTGTACACTACTGCTGGAATCGTATGTCAAAAAAAAAATAGATATCATAGTGCACTTGAGTATGCACAGACACAAGTGCATTTGTCCGATAGGACGGAAATCTGACACGATCGGAGGGAGATTGGGCGCAGGATCGACGTCTTAACTTGCTCTCACAAGCACGGAGTGAAAACTGGAGACAGCGGTAAACTTGCTTAACCTCGCAGATCTCGATGTGCTCGGTCGCCACTGAGTCACGGATCCCACATCTATGATACGAGTATGTATGTATTTCATGAGTTTATCAGTTATATACTTGGAATCTATATAGCTGGCCCACATAACTTCGTCTGCGAAATTTTTCCGTGTTTGAACATTTTTCATTGCTGCTCCGCTCCTATTGGCCGTAGCGTGATGTTATATAGCCTATATCCTTCCTATAGCCTTCCTCGATAAATGGGCTATCCAACAATAAAATATTTTTTCAATTCGGACCAGTGCCAAGGTCTTGAGATTATCGCTTTCAAATAAACAAACTCTTCAGCTTTGTAATATTAGTATAGATAAACGCCGTATAGATATAGGCCGTGTGTGATATTAATATTTTTTTATTTTACTGATACATGGCGAATAGTTCAACAAAAACTTTTTCTGGTTCATTACCAAGTAATGTAGTCAAATAATCAGGATCAGAAACTGTAGTTAAACTGCCGTTACGAGTCATTCCAATAAGTATTGTTTAGTAGCACGAAACTATTTTTGTTTATCCATACATCCTTATCCATATTTCACTTTCCATTTAAATGCAATGGAAATGTTTCTATCCTTTTTAACCACCTTCAACCACGCGCCACTGAGGCAGTCTTCGAAAATGTATGAATGAAAATAGTGGCCTTAAAGATTCCTATAAGAGTTTTTCTTAATAAAAAAAAGTTATGTTATTATTGATATACCGATTCTCAGGTCCGAAAAACATTGGCGGGATGCAATGTTACCATTCATCCATAGGTCCATAGATGAGTGACCGTTTCTAAAATATCACACCTTTCAATGCCGGAGAGCATGATAAGGCGACGGTCCTGTGGCTAATCAATCGCATTTGACTATGGGCGCGTACCCACTATGTTAGGACGACAGATTATTGTGTCGTTTAAAACGCTGTGGCGTGTGTATTTAAATGGATGGGTGACATAAAGGACGACACGAATAAGTGTGGTCTACGACATTTTTGCAATGACGACAGATTGTCAGACCGGCATCGGCAGCAAGACAGTCGTTATAATAATATAATGTCTTCTTATAATAATAATATCTTGGGATAACTCACACAACGCTATCTGATCCCAAACTAAGAAGAGCTTGTACTATGGAAACCAGACCATTAAATAACATACTTAAATATTTCTAAATATATATTTATATATTTTTTTTAAGGACGACTCCCGCAGTATGGTACAAGCCCTGTGTCGCGGGGGACTTTACAAACATACAAGTCACGGAGACAAAACACACCCAGACTCGGAACAACAATTTGTGGATCACGCAAAGTGGTGTTCCGTGTGGGAATCAAACCCGACCGACCCGGAGTGTGTCCGACTGCAAGACGACCTCTTGCGTAGCAGTCGGACACACTTCCACCACGCCATAGAAGATTATAGATAAATTACACCCAGCCACAGAATAATGGTTTATTTTGTGTCTGGGTCGTGCTCATCACACAAAGTTTTATCCTGGGTGGGGATCAAAACCCACGACTTCCGGCTTAGCAGTCAGGGTCACTAACCGCTAGACCAACAGGCATAGTTATAATGGCAACAGCTAGAGATGAAAATCGACCAGCGATAAATAATAGTGGATACGCGCCGTTAAGGTGAGGAAATATAGGGTGCACTTATGTCTACGTACACAATTGTGCATTAGAATATCTCCTGCGTAATTGGCTAATTTCTGATGACATTGACCGCCACCGTAACCGAAATTGGTTGAGAGGCCATTTTGAAGATTCCGTAGCCAAAACAGAACCCTTATAGTTTCGTCATGTCCGTCCGTCCGTCCGCACATTTTCGTACAGATTCCTTTGAAAAATATTATTAATTATAACGTTGTTAGTAGTATGAAACAAAAACAACAGGAAACCCACTTCTAAAGCCGCATTATTCGTGGCCCGACATGCACTTGCCCGGTTTTTAGTATTCAATGCACTTACCCGGTTTTTAGTATTCAATTAGAATAAATTAATCTGATATTATATAAACTCATTTTATTTTATTCTTTGCTATATTAAATACCCACTTGAATATAACAGGTAATTAGGAATTTCCTATTTTATTTAAATATTATTTAACATACATTCAAATAAGATTATTTTCCTTCCGCTTTTAACTCCTACAACTTCCTATATTCTATACCTATCTCAATTATATTGGGAGAAGCCTTAAATATGTACAATCAGGGCCTCGTGTATTTGACCCCCATAAAGACGGAAATCGCTTGAAGAACATTTCTCATCTCCCAGGAGGGGCGGGGCGCTTGCAAGCGCATATAAATATTTCGTCAAGAGGATCAATCGTAGAAGGCACTTTTTTTTAAAACGACTCTCGCAGTATGTTACAAGTCCTATGTCGCGGGGGACTTTACGAACATACACGTTACGGACACAAAGTACACCTCGACTCGGAACAACAATTTGTGGATCACACAAAGTGGTATCCCAAGTAGGAATCGAACCCACGTCCTCTTTCGTGACAGTCGGACACACTTCCAAGGCGCCACCGAGGTAGTCCAGTCCAGTCATAAAATTTTGTATCTATTTTCTACTTGAGTGTCTAAAAGGCGGACTTTTATAAGTCTAGCGCCCGTAGTTCCTCAGTAAAACTATCTTGGAAATATTTAAAATATACACAAGTACCTACAGTATAATCAGATGCAGTCTGATGTTAATTAATCACGAAAAAGATGGCAGGGGTTGCAAAACGGTGATTTAACATGAATCTAAAAAGTCAATAAGCGATTATAACATGGCTCTGTTATAATTACCTTTTAATTTTACTTAATTAAAAGGTAATTATTTATAATCAAAACTGTTATGAGACTTAAAAGCTACGCAAATATTCAATATGAGCGCGTTAATAACTAAAGTCATTCATTTTTAATGTAAAATATCATAACATAACCGATTCCAAAAGTAATCGCAGCAGCACACGAGCTGAAGATTTTGATTTATACAATATACACATTAAAAAATGCAATCTATCGATCTAACTAGGTAACCTTGTTCTGGGGGAGGAACCATTTGACTCAATTCCCAAAAAAAGGTCCTTCGGTCGAGCCTGGAGGAGGCAATTTCCCCTGATGCCTGCACCCAGAACTTTGTTCTGGGGGGGGGGGGGTACCATTTGACTCAATTCCCAAAAAAAAGGCCCTTCGGTCGAGCCTGGAGGAGACAATTGCCCCTGATGCCTGCACGCAGAACTTTGTTCTGGGGGAGGCATCATTTGACTCAATACCCAAAAAGAAGGTCCTTTGGTTAACCCTGGGGGAGGCAATTGCCCCTGTTGCCTACATCCAGAACTTTTTTCTGGGGGGGGGCACCATTTGACTCAATTCCCAAAAGAAAGGTCCTTCGGTCGAGCCTGGAGGAGGCAATTGCCCCTGTTGCCTACAGTACATACTTTTTAAATTTATAATATTCTTGATATTAAAATGTACAAGGAATGTAGATAATTTCCTTTGTCTTAAATATAATATAATATTTAAAGTAGGGCATACTGCAGTGCTTTAGTCGCGCTTATTAGTTAGACGGGGCTACATTTCTCTTACCAAGAACAAATGCCCCAAAGATAATATTCCTCTACAAAAATAAACATCAATCAGAAACGTTCAAATTGTAACAACAAAATATTATTGTTTTCGAAACATCTATTGTATCTAAAACTGTTCAGTTATTTTAACCTTACGAAGATATTACTTGAATTTTGATTTATGGCTTTAACAAGACAAAAGTTAGAAAACAACAAACAGACAAACGAAACAACAGAGTTTAATAACAATAAGTTTCCAAAGGAAGTTGCTATTTCAATTGACATTTCTCAATAAGGGCCATTTCATTACACTTCCTCTTAAAATTTTATTTTGACCCTCTTCAAAATGTTGAATGCCTGGACTTAATCTTACGTGCATAATATTATTTTCGTATGTACTAAGTAGGTACTTTAGTTAACCATAATATTAAAGTTTCAGCCAAGCAAGTTGAGGCAAGTATCTGTTCAAGCAAGTTTCAGCAACTTACTGTTCTTATAAACAATTAGGTACCTATTTATTTTTGTATCGTAGTTCCTTATAGCACGTTTTTGTTTGCGGGCTGAGAAGCAAGATGAAAAAAAGTGTAACATTTTGACATCGATCAAAATCTATTATATATATTTATGATTATATGAAGCTAGAATAAGGAGGTTGTGTTATATAGGTTGTTTGTATTTTTGTAAAAGGTTGAAATGCTGATTTTACCTATGTAAAACTAGCTGTGTGTAATACATCTGTGAAAAAATATAATTTGCAATAGAACAATTTTTATAGTTTTATAATGTTGTTTTTACAGTTTTATTTTTTAATCATTAAGTAATACAAACACAAAAAAGATATACCTAGCAGAAGGAACTACATTCCAACCATCACGTTCACAAGACACCTGTCTTTTATTCTTTGGAAATAACTCCAAGTTTAGAAAATTTTATTCCTACATTATTGTTTTTTCGCAATAAAACTTAGTTTTAATAAAATCTATTTGTACATTGAAAACAACTACCACAAAAGCACCAAAACGCTCACCGTTTGTGAAAGAATACAATTATGTGGATGCAAGGAAAAACTATCAGGCAAATAAAATAATAACAAATTAACAAGACACTAGAAAAATATTAACTGTGGCATAAAAACGAACACTGCTGAAACATTTACTTCTTATAGATGTTTCAATTAAGCTTCGAGCCATAAACAATACAAACTGAAGTGTCGGTAGTCGGTACTGAAGCGAGATCATAACAAGCCTTAATTGCCGAACGTCCAAGTTATTGTAAAACACACACAATTGAAACACAAACACCAAGATTTGATTGGGTTTACGGAACCTACTGTGGAAACTCGAAATTACATAGTATCGAAATTCCACTTACAGATATCGTTTTTTCAAACGACCCACCACGAAAACCCTTACACGCTATTAAACGACATTCGGCTCTATTGAATTGTATTCATATTTGTTTAGATAATACTCTGTTAGCTTTATATTTGTCCTATATTCCTTCGCTTTGTCTGCCAGAAATGGTAAAGTAATTACTTGAATATGCTTCGGAGATACTTATAAGCTTTGTTAAATACATATTGTCAAATATTTGGAAATATGTTTTCCGCGCTTGAGAATAATCCCCGTGTCGCGGAAAACTTTACAATCAAATCAAGGATACAAAGTGTAATTAGACTTCGACAACGATATTTGAAACGGATATTTTTTTTTGTACCGTGCAGGGATTACGAGTATGTGCCATTCGTCAGTAACGTCTCGTTACTAGTAATCTGCGAATGGGGTCCTAAATAGTAATCACATCGGTATCTTGTTGTTCTTGTTCATTGAAGCCTTTCAGATCATTGCCTTTCGACTGGAAATCTTCTAAAATAAACATTGCTTTCTCACACCTTTAGACTTTCATGCCCTATAAGCCAATTACGATACTAGAAATTGTGTATACCTACATCAGTGTAAATAGGATGACCGAGAGTGCTACCAACAGTGACGTTTCCCACACCTCATATGTTAATATCGACAAGGCAGTTAAGCTCTGTAATTAATCGAAGTGGGGATATAATTTGTCTTCGTCAAGGAGTAAATAGCTAATTCCCACACATTAGGAACACAATAGCCCGCCCGGCGGCTCTTATTGATTACCACCTATTGTTCGCTTTCGACCGCCTTAAATGATACACTTGGCACGATTTACGCGACAAGCACTACCGTTTATAGATTAATGAGCTAATGAACTGTCGTTCCCGGGGTTTTATTATGTCGAATTAATGTTTCTACGTGGCACAATCACTATGTTTGTACACATCAACCTTGTTCATACAAAAAGAACATTTATAACTCGCATTAAAAAGCTTGTTACGTCAGAAATATTAGCTACGTCATACATTGTGCAAGTTTGGTAAACAGTTTTGAAGTTGTCTTAACACGTACTAAAATACTAACAGTATTTATATCTTTCGCAACTCGTGAGCGATTTTATATGAGTTGAAAGCGGGAAGTCTCGTGACTTGGCAGATCCCTTGAGACAAATTTTCACCATCATACCGCGAAATTCACGGCTTTCCGTTCTCGCTACTGAATATTTTACCCTATGAATGAATCATTTTTCACTCCATATTTTAGACATTTAACTTTCGCATTTGATTTTTATTTAATGAAAACATGCTCAGCTTAATACCATCTCTTTCATAACTTTAATTTGCAAGTGAAAAATGTCAAAAACGTTTTCAAAAGGATTACGAGGAAAGTAAATCCAAATGGTTATCTTATAATTACAGTAATTATAAAGAACTGTTAAAAAATAAATAGCACAAGTTTCAAAACCTGAACTATTTAAGATATTCAACGTAAATTATTTTTGTTTGGCAAATAAACATTGTAAAGGGCTTAACCTCGGCGATTCGCTTGCAAAATTATTCAAAACACAGAATAGTAGAGAAGCCGCAAACAAATCTAACTTAAAGAAAGCTATTTCAGTACCATGCACCACCTAAACCTAGACAAAAAGACATTTATTCACGTACACTTGTAAAACTTACCAAGTCACTGACTACATTTGTTATGAGTGACTCTCTTTGTTTACCTACCTGGATGTTCAGTGGTCAAACCTCATTGTTTAAGTGAACCCCAACTTGGTTTTACACCGGATTGGGCATTTACCTTTTCAAATTTTAACGAGAAAGAAAGCAACCATGTGTGTCGATCGATTTTGGTGATGCATTTGAAGGGATATTTGTAGTTTAAGAACTATTTTATATTCGTATTCATGATACAAATGAGAAAGTAATTCTGCAGATCTTTTTGCTTATTTCTGCAGACCGTTTTTTTGTAGAAATTTGATACGAGTGTAGCCTAAAATCAGGCATACTTAGGCTATTTTTGTAGCAAAATTCTCGTAGCATTTACTCGGTCGGCTGTTAATATGTGTTTGCTTGAGACAATTAGCTTGGTACAACATGTTGTTCATCTCTATGAATGCTTATTTCCAGGATACGTAGAAAGCCTGGATAGATTCATTTACCAATGTCTGAATATATTCAATTCAATACGTTTCTCAGACCGAAATATCTAACTGTGTAGGAACTATTGAAATTGGACATACACTGGGTAATCCGAATTGGGTCCAAAATATTATTTAGATTCCAGTACACAGCAGGATTCGTCTTAGCAAATCCCTGCTAGCTGTTATCCTATCCTTGTGTAGGTAAGTTTGCAACAGCAGTAGTTTTACTCCCGCTCCGTTGGCCAAAACTAAGGAGCAGGACATGCGCTACCGGATTAATCTTACTGTCGAGACCGATTTTTCCAAAAACTGAAATGTCACATGAATATTGAAAATCGAAAATCGTTATTTTATCTTAAAGTAAGGCATCGAATCATGCAGTAGGTACAATTGAGGCTGTCATATGTAAAGATAAAAGCCTGGAAGCTAACTTTAAACGAAACGCTGTAAATAAGATTACTTGCAAAATGTATAACAACGAACGTCTTTATTCTATTTCCATAGACAGTCATTAATTCCTACATATCCCTCGCGAACCATTCCCAACTACTTCAAAGGTGATAATGAGACGCTTTAAATTCTTTGCGGCCTCCTTGGAAACTTTTTAAGTTCTCGAAACACCTTGCTTCTATTCAACGTTTCCTTGAGGCTTGCAGACTTGCAAATACATAATTAAAATAAAAGTACCGGATAAGAATGAAAGGTCAAATACTAAGTCACAAAGGTTTGTACGTGAGGGGGTAGTCGGAAGAGTTGCGTCAACTTGAGCGTGCCATTCAAACATTTTCAACACTTTACATTTCAACGGATATAAAACAGAGCAATTTACCTTTAATGATCGACCGTGTAGACCTTTTTTTCCCCAATATATTTCACGGAATCCCAAGTTTTTATGGGAAGTGAAATACAGGAGGGTTAAAACCGAGTTTTCATTGCTTTTAACGTTATAATATTCATATTGCTCAGTCGAGCAATTCCAAGTTGATAATCCAGGGTTTGCTTTAATGAGCCCAATGTTATCCGCACCGGATTAACATTCAAGCTCGCATGATATTACATAATTTCATTGTATTACCTTGCACTTTATGCAATGTTTTCATAACATTGTAAATGGGTTGCTTTTGTTACAAAGTTAATGGCTGTTTACCAAATCAAAAGATACATTTGAAGTAATAAACATAATTCATGTTCAAGTGGTTGTTATGGCGCGAGGTGCAAAAAAGGATGTTCTCAATGCGATGCATACGTATATATGCAATATCATTGGAACTGTAATATATTACTACTGGCATGACTGGCCTGTTGGTGTAATGGCATTATTTATGGATTAGCCTTACCGTAAGTGTCCACGTCTTGGCACTGTAGGTCATAACAGGTAGGACACACTGATTAAATAGGGTGGCGCGCACTTGGGCTCCACGGTCCCAGCGTCTCAACCCCAAATGGCTCAAATATATAATCTCCAACCAGATTACTATATTTGCCCCGTTTTAGATTCTCAGCAGATGCAGCAGCAGCGCAAGCGCAGGTCGCCATGCTTAGAAGGTGGGTAGGTGCTAAGGTATCAAGGCAAGTTACATCACATATTAAAGGCCTGCCCATCCTCCAAGGCAACAATGATATACCGTCCGGCCTCTTGCCATCGCCGAAAGTCAAACCATTGGGTTCAACTACAGCTGGCATGGCAGCGGAGACAAGAACCCGACGGATGATGTCATTGATGCTTGCATGACAGGCCATGGTGTCCAAGGCTGCACGGCTTCTTCACAGTGACATCGATGCGGAGAAACACACTGAGCACCTAAACGAATTGGATCCTTCTGTCGACTTCTTCTACAAAGTTGTTTCTACCATGCTGCTGGATTACTTGCCCAAAGTAGATATATTTTTGGAAAACTTCGACCCTTCGATATAAATTGGTCACGGCATGACATGTTCATTAAACATGACTTTTTCCAAATTCATGTCGAGACCCACGCGTTTAGAAGCTTCATTTAGGCTTCGCAGCATCTCGCTAAGCTGCTCCACCGACTCTGCCACTATGACGATATCGTCGGTAAATCAAAGGTGCGAGATGAAATCACTACGATCACTACGATGTACTCACCGTTTATGTTTCTAGTCCAATCAAGTGTCTCGAAGACCTGTTCGCGTTGGTTTCGTGGATATGACGGTCCCCTTACTTACACCTCGATGCAGCTCTATCTAATTTGTCTTGTAGTCTTGAATCTGAACGGTCATGGTGGCGGTGTCATACAAGCATCTCGATGTATCGCCAGTCAATGCGACATCGTTGCAGAGCGTTCAGAACCGCCCAAGTTTCGATGGAGACAAAGGCTTTCTGATAGTCCACAAAAGTCATACATAAAGGTTGATTATTTTCTTCGTTTTTTTTAATCTGCCGAACAGCATGGATGTGGTTCACGATACTGAAGCCTTTTCAACCCAAAAACCGAAACCAGGCTTGTTCCGGGGCCTGGAACTCGAGTTTTCTAGCGAGGCGGTTGGTGATCTCTATCTACCTATAATTCCTTATTATAAATCTCGAAAATGTTACAAACTAAACATTGTTCTTGTTCACAGAAAGGCTAAAATAATTTTCTTCAAACAAAGCTAAGAATTAACTAGCCAAACTAGCTGTCTTATAAAAAAAACCATATTCAAACAATCCATTATTTTGCACACAGGTACACTGTTCAGAGTTATTTACTCTTTTACCTAATTTCTACACTCAGTAGTAAGGTTTTCGTCTATATTCCCTAAATTTATTACGACTCTAAGGTCGATAAAACAAAGACCAGAATACTTAAGCCGTTGATTACAATTATTACTGTTGAACTACCTAAAACGGTATTAACGTAATTACTTAATTGGATATCTACGACCGCGGGCGAGCTTTGAACAAGGCAAACTACATGCATTAGTTTGTGTGTAAACCGAAATTGCTATGCCTCGGATTCTCCTACACGAGAAACTGTCTAACTACTCTAAATAGTTACATCAGTAATAACATCACTCTGATAATTATTTTTCTGAAATAACTCTCACCAGCAATGAAGTTATGAAGTGTGATCTAAATAAATTATTCCTATATCAAATGACACCAAAATCAAATTCAGCTGATTTTGGTAGCCGACAGACAGATTTCAGAACTGGCATACAACCCACAGTCTAGATGTTCACCTAGACTGTGGGTTGTATGCCAGTTCAGACTGCAAAGCAGGTTGCAGGTTCCACCATAAATTCACATAAAGGCAGTAGAGATCTTGAAGTAATTTTTACAGGCATTTCTTGCCAATTACTTTACAAATACAATAATTGCATTTTTGAAAGATAGAAAAATTTGAAATCCAGACTCAGGAATCGAACGTTATTTAACTACCGACTAGATGGCGCTGCGAGGGCCTAACTCGCGAGCATTAAGGGATAGAAAAATTTGAGATCTAGTAACATAGTCCAGATAGGTGGTTCGCTTCTGGCCCCGGTTTGGCGTCTCGGGTTCGATTCCTGAGTCTGGATTTCAAATTTTTCTATCTTTCAAAAATGCAATTATTGTTAATACAATAATTGCATTTTTGAAAGATAGAAAAATTAAACATTCACACAAATTAAACATTATAAGAATGTTTAATTTGAATTTACTTATGTTATAAACTAAAAAGCGAATACACGAACAAAATAAAACGATCTATTAACGATATCTTTGACCAACAATCATGCCGCTTAAATTTTTTTATATGATTTATTAAACGAGACGAGCAGGTCACAGTCATGAGCCTGATGGTTAGCGTCATGCTAGCTTTTGTAACAAAAATCATTCTCAAATTGTCTCATTCTGAGGCATTACTTCGTAAGTCTCCCAGTATTGGTCTTGCTAACCAAAACACCATAATATATTGGCATCACTGACTCATGAAAGAATAACTGACACTGTGGTGAAAACCCCCAAGACGACCTATGGTTAAGACCTACCAACGGCGGCTAAATATATAAGAATAGCACAAAGACTGCATTTTAAAATACATACGGGTGGAACTGTTGGTAAAAGCTCGTCAATTCATAATCCACGCTTCAAAACTTAGCGGTATCGAAAACTAACTCATATAAAACTTATCTATACAAAATATCTTACCTTACAAAGTTTTCTAACACGGCCGAGTTCAAAAAGTCACAGTAAACCATCTATGTAGTTCCCATCCTTGCATTTTACGATAGTTGCAACACGTACGGGAAGTTATGACAGTGCTATATCATCCAGTCCACTTTCTGTTTAGCAATTTATTTCGAAGAAAATGCATTAGTTCTGTAACAGCTGCATCGGAGTTCACTTGCAAATACTTACTGGAAAAGCGTATAAATTGAAAATGATGTATGCGTCATAATATTACAGATTTATGATCTTACTACAAAAATGTAGACACTTTCTGAACGCGTGTTTAAAAAACACATTTTTGTATAATTTAAAATGAACTAACGCCGTTTAAATCTATACTAATATTATAAAGCTGAACAGTTTGTTTGTTTGTTTAAACGCGATAATCTCAGGAACTACTAATCCGAATTGAAAAAATATTTTAATGTTGGATGAAGAAGGGCTGAGAGAAAGGCTTCATCATCAGTTCCACTTTACCAGTTGGTGCTTTTTTAAGAGTAAATGCACGAGCACGAATCACTATGAAATATACCTAAATCACTGCAGGTGTGCCTTTAATATTTGAAGAGTTCTCTCGATTTCTCCAAGATTCCATCATCAGATCGTGATTTGATGACAATGGGAAACACAAAAATAAATTTTCAATACGGTCCAGTCGTGTTTGCGTAATTGGCGAACAAACATACATTCGAATTGAGAACCTCCTTCTTTTTGAAGTCGGTTGAAAATAATGCGGAATAACGGGTCTTTATTCACCATGTTCTTTTTCGTTTTCGCGGCAAGCCCGCGCGAATGCGCGATGCGCTCAAAGATGTCCACGCGCCTGCGCGATGCATTAATAAGCGCAGCTCTCTATAAACCATTATGACAAGATTTAGACAGTTAAAAGCGCGGGTTTGGCACGAAAACGAACGAAGATAGTGATTATTCACTATCCTCGTTCGTTTAAACGAATATCGGATGAACGGATCCTGTAGTAAACTGTAAATTTCGAAGATTGAACACGTGTATTGGTGTCTTCTTTTTGGAGTAAACTACCAACTTTTGTATTTACCCATGCACATGTTTGAACTTTTGCATGTACAATATTAGTACGATATCGTAGATAGTTATCTCAGCTTATCTAATATTCGTTAGCAACTGGTAAACATGATACAACTTCTCACTAAACTAATAGATACGATAACGTACCGTCGTGGCCATAGAACAGAGAATAATTGAGTATCTAATAGAGATACATACATTACTTTGTACGATAGAAGAATGAACTTTATAAGAATGGACGGCAAAAAGCTCGACGGTCATTTCGTATGGGCCATCTCGGAGAAATTTTGCAAGAGTAATGGTTGAACTACATCTAGTCGCACCGAATTGCACATTCTATATTTTTATACTTTTCTGTCACTTAGAACTGTGATTTACTAGAGTGACAAAGAGAGCGAGTGAAACCGCACGCAGCCGAATAGACGAGGCACTCGGCAACACGCTCTCGTTACGTCTCTTTTTAACGGTTTTCCCGTACGTAGTACACGCACACTCAGTTCTCAAATTGCACTGACTGGCCATTTCATATTTCACACCAGTACCTAATTAAGGTTTGTAAGTCGCTACGTGTAGCCGGACCATTACTGGTCTGCGTCCTTATTCACTATGTTTTTTTCTTATTCGCGGCAAGCACGCGCAGACTGACGCATACGCGGTGCGCTTAAAGATGTCCGCGCGCATTCGCGATGCATTACTAAGCGCAGCTCTCTTTTGACCATTATGACAAGAAATTGACAGTTATAAGCGCGGGCTTGACGCGACAACGAAAAAAATGATAGTGAATAAGGACCCTCTGATGTTTTCGTCAGCTCATTATTGAGGACAAACTAAAACGTGGTCTATATCCTATACTGTCTTTGCTTACACATATAATACATATAATGCTTAATAGTAGTTATTAAAGATTTCAGAGCTATTATGAACTGCTTACAAAGCATTTCTATATTTTTTTCCTACTGTACTGTGGTTACGGCTGCGTATTTCTATTCCCGAAGGGAAGACAGAGTGCACTGTTGTAAATCTATAATTGTTCAATGATAGTGACATTAAATCCCAAATGACTTAGGAACCAACCGCTCCTTACAATACCAAATTTCGAATGTTGGATCAGAAGAACCAGTTTACCATTACTAACGCTTACCTAACGGCTGTACCTACTTAATAAACAAAATTGGTAATATACCAAATATGATTTATCTTAACGAGTACTACGAGTTACTGAAGCAAACGTTGACGATGAACTCGTAGCGGTACCTACCTATAAAATTCAAATCCTGAATCGCACAATTAAAGTTTCTCAGCTGCTCACCTTGTTAGAGGATATCTATGGAAGTACGTAACACCTTGTTGACCACAAACTAAACTATCTTATGCATAACCCTCAACTGCATACATCCGTACAAACGGGGAATAATGAAGAAGTAGTGAATGTGAAGAATTTTACTGAGGACTGCTACAACATTGCAATTTTTAAATGGAAAGTAGGTAAGTGAATGTGACCTGTTCCAAATAGTTTGAAGCAAATGGCACCTACAGAAATGTACTTTTGTAGCAGCCTCTGTTGTAATAATACAATTTATGAACCCAATTGCGCCTTGCTTGAAGCACAAGAATAGGCATTCTTATTGAACCGGTGAATTCAACCCTCGCCCTGGGCAGCTTGCCACACGAACATGCTCTCGGAATTATCTACCTACTTAATATAAATAATATAACTTAGTATAAGGTACAGTCGTTATTAAAATTTGTTGCACAATGGAGGCACATTATTTTGTAATGGGGAAACAAAGTTGAATAGTTGAGCTCTTAACATACCCAGATGCGACCGTCGATGCTAGTTTTTATAAGTTTTCGTTCAACGTCCAAGCCTTCGTTTTACGTATTAGGAATAACGTATTTAAACGCCCGCCCGTTAATTAGCGTATGAAGATGAATACGCCGAGCGTAGTTCAGTGGAGTGAGCGTACTTTGACTTAGCTCAAGCTTAGCTTTGGTAAAACATTACAAAAAACGTGACAAAGCGCATGACTTTGTTGATATAATGTTCTGGGATTATGCTAAGCTTCCACTATGACCAAAAATTTCAACGGTCGGCATTTGCTTTGTCTAATTTTCTTCAATTTTTACTTAAGCTAAAATTGAACTACGCCAAAGTATGCTCTATAGATTTGAGCCTCAGAAATCTCAACATTTGCAAGCGTATGAGCTATCCGAAACTCATAGGTATAGCAGTCTAATCCACTATACTCAGTTAAATATCTGTAGATGACCTCCTTTGATATAATATCACCTAGAAGCAATATGTAAAGCCAACTACCGAATATTGAAATTATAATTAGAGTGAAGTTGCCTATGAATATTTCAGAGATCATTTCGCGGCTGATCAAAGCATACTAAAGGGTCACCTATGGATACAGGCTAGGTGACATTACCAAGATGATTATAGTGGAATTGACAAAAACTAATTCTGCAATAGCGTATCGCGCATTCGTGTCCTGAGTCCTCACTATACTGACTAGTACGCTGGGTTGGCTACCCCCTCCGATCAATTACAAAAGCAATATTGCTCCAACAACACCCCATACAAAGTGATTGACTGCCTCTGTGGCGCGGTGGGAGTGTGTCCGACTGCTACGCAAGAGGTCGTGGGTTCGATTACCACTTTGTGTGATCCACAAATTGTTGTTCCGAGTCTGGGTGTACTTTGTGTCCGTGACTTGTATGTTTGTAAAGTTCCCCGCGACACAGGGCTTGTGTGACCCTAATGCGGGAATCGTTTTTTTAAAAAAAAAAAAAAAAAAGTGACAGCAATGTGAAATTTTTGTAACAAATAGCCGTTATTGTTATCCTTGTTACACATGTATATACTTCCATTTATTCTTGTTAAATAACCGTCAAAATCTAATGGAATTCTTGTTGTCATCGGCGGTAGCATGTCCAACGTACTAGTAGTATATAGAGATTCAATATATTTGACGTTGAAGGTCTATCTATCTCTCTCGACTGGACGGATATTGAGATGTTATAGAAAGAGATATACATTTTCCATAGTAAATAAAAGTCAAGTTCAAGTAGGTATTCGTAGCGATGACTCCATAACTATAGGTATTATCTTATGAGTCTTTGACCTTTTGCAATTACTACTGTACTGACTAATAAAATTTAAAAAAAAAACACATACTCGTTCAATTTTAACGACACCCTTTCAAGCAGCGGGGTCTAATGGCTAAGGCATCGGTCTCGCAATCGTGAGGTAGCGGGTTCGAATCCTACCCATTATACTACCAACGTGAACCCACTCCTAACACGAGTCATTGAGCTTAGCTGGAGGGGTTAACAGGATTGCTAGTAATGCGGGAACCACAATCCCACATTGCTGGTTATCTTTAAAAAAAAAAAAAAAAAAGCACACCTTGTACTATAAATTCTCAAATTGCATAGTACAACTATGTTATTAGGATAAGTATGTCATGTACCGAAGCATCCCTTGAGTATCATTGTGAGACTATCTACACCCCGTATATATTACTACTGATTATCTTTACACAACAGTTAATTATCCTGCTTCAGACATAAGAATATCTTTGGATATTGCTTTGAGATCTGAGATGTTTCAATTAATTATATTCCTTCAGGCAAATTAGCTTTACACGAAGGGTATAAGGTACCTTTTTAATTAAATACATTGACATATAGATTTCAGCCTCAGTCTCGCCAATTCTAGTAATCATAACTAAGTTTCTTGGTTGTTGGCACAGCTTTTATAATTCAAGACTAGGTTCCCCGCAGCTTTAACAGCGTTATGTTTGCGTCTTGTTCAGTGTCATTTTAAAAGCCTTTGTGCTATCTGATGTAAGTTATAAACTACATTACTTTAAAGTTTCATTAAAATTCTTTCAGTAGTTTTTGCGTGACAGAGCAACAAACATCCAACCATCATCCTCACGATCTTTGGATTTTTTATTATTAATAGAACTGGGGTACTAGACAAGTGGCATAAACGCTAATTGAATAGAATGGTGTTGTTACGCGCGCATAACCGGGCATATGATTTTTTAATATGAGATTTGCGGTTTTGCGCGCCCATCGACGTCATTCTGATGTCATTCTATTCGATTAGTATTTCTGCCATTTGTCTAGGTAGGCAGAACTGTAAATTAGTACGTTCATCGTCACATCTTGGAACCAGTGCGCATTTGTACAACAACAACATATGGATAAAAAAGCTTCAATGTCAGCCACGTTACCGCCCTTTTAGCAAAGTGTGATTTTTTATTTATTGACTTTTTTGCTCAAATTGGTTTAAATAATTTATTCACCTAAAAACTTTCAGTCCACATAAAATGTGGTACATTGTATTTTAGTGTTATAACACAGAATATAATTATTATGTCTTCCAAGTAGGACATAAATAAAAAATTAAAGTAAGAAATGAGGTAAAGATCCTCATTTCTTGCAATCTCTTACAAAAACTTTTATTATTTCAAAATTTATCTCAAAAGATTCTATAGAAAAATTACTGACCTTAATGAAAATGATTCTTTTGTAGTAGCCTGTTTTTATTATTCAAATAGAACAATATATTTTAATTAACAAGTAATATTTAATGAGCTCTGAGCAATAAACTAATTAGGTTCCCATTTTTGTCCGTAAACATAATATTACCTGCTAACTATATTAATGTTGGTATTATTACAGCTACAACTTCAAAAAAAAGATTTTCCATTTTGCTGTATTTTTTTCTAAATACTGGTAATCTTTAAAATGACTGAACTTCTTAACAACCAAAGCTAAGCTCGGTCGTAATTAAGCCAGAATTGTAATAAAGAAAATATCGAAATCAGTCTACTCGAATGCTATACACGGTGTTCGTAAATCAGAGGCTACCATGTAGATTCCCCGGAGATATCAGCGAGGTTATACAACATTACCACTGGCGGTCCATGTCGGTCTGCGCCTAGTCTCTCTCCGGTCGTAGAGGGAATAGAGTGCACTTGCGCCTACGAACACCTTAGTTGACTAGTCTCTGATGACATTGGCAGCGATGACAGAATTCGGTTTAGAGATTGTTAATATTATGAAAGCTACAAAATCTCACTTGCGTTCAAAGCTACATTCAACGGGCACGAACACGACACAAGCGTGTGAATATGCTGCTCGGCTGTTAGTGAACAGCTTGTTTGTTTGCTGCTTGCCAAGCTACTTTTCGTGCTGCTTCCAGATTCGCAACAGAATTAAACTTAGGTATAACATATAGGTATTAATAAAAACAACGGTCAAATGAATAGTCATTTATTATTACAGAAAGCAACAGTGGTCCGCTGAACTGAACTTTGACACTCTAGGACACTAGGACAGAGCTTCCATAACATATTTACACCGCCATGCATAATTATAAAATAGAAATAAGTACAGAAATCATGAAGAATGAGGCTAGTTAAGAAATATATAACTTGGGTACAATACAATTGACTCATGAAGATTCGCCCCTTCCACTGTAAATACTTATACAATAAATATTGATAAACTTTCGCGAATACATATGGGAGAATGTTTTTATGAGTTTCTGTCGCCAATATTCTCCGTATAAAATTCACTTAAATTTCAGTTATCATAATTGACAATACCAAGTATTAAGGATTGAATAGTTATTAATTTCCTTTATTATAAAGACATTATTCCTCGTGGGTACAACATCTGTGTTTCGGGGCACTTTACAAACGTTCAAATTACAAGCACAAAGTTCGTCCAAATCTACGACTCGACTCGATGCACACATATTATATTCCACCTTGCGTTATCCGTGCAAGCAATGAAATTAGCACAAACGGAATACTGGTCTGGCAACTGTACAATTTTTGTAAGGTTTTTTAAAGAACCAAAGGACCATTGTTAAACACATGCCAGGAGGCCTACCCTGTTTCTTTATAACGAAATTGATGAATTTTCGTTTCCTTAGATTTTTTAAGTTTACAGGGACTATTCTAATTAATTTTCGGATAAGCACAAGAAGTTCGAACTCATGGATTTTTTTCTGGAACGAGTGGATTAAATAGATGTTCCTGGTTCTGTATATTACCACCTCATTTTTGATCGAAATTTCGTTTTCATTGAATTAGGGTAGGCCTCCTGGATTGACTGATCAGCGATTAGATCCATGTGTCTCTGAGAGTTCTTCGTTAAGCTGTCGACCCTTCATCTAATCTCTCTCCAAACGTGTTGGACTTCCCTTACATTAGACAATAAGAGTGATGGAATAGCGAGTCCAGTTGTGTTCTCGCACATGCTTGTGCACTAAACTGATTAGGTATCTCCTGCGTAATTGACTAGTCACCGTTGAGATTGGTCACTGGGACGGAAATCAGTGAAAATAATATAATTTATTAGACTATAAATTTATATTACTCTCACTGATTTTGTCACAGTGACTAATCAGTTATGCAGGATATACTTAATTATTTTACTGACTAAATCGTCAGGACTTAGGCCTAATTCGGTCGAGAGTTTAAAAAGCGTAAACATTCAAGATGTGATCATGTGATCGATTCCGAACGCCTACCGTTGAAAATACAACACTGTTCGATAAAAAAAACATCGCGTTTAAAGAAACGCTGATTTGTGAACACGTACTTTAGAATGCTATTGTTCCATTTGAGCGCTTTTTAACGGACGCTAGAAAAGCTCTCGTGCAAATTAGGCCTAAAGATTTTGCTTACAAAGGCGCCTATGTAATATGTTTACAACTATTTTATAACGCGTGGCGGAGCGTGACTCTCTTTGAGTATCGTAAAGTACCTACCTAACGTTTATGTGCCTCAATTATAATGTTGTATTACATCGGAAAATTACTTTCCTAAAAGCAATATAACCCAACTGATCCCATGTTGATTCATTCGTCATTATACCTGTGTAATTGACTGCCTTCGACAGCTTAAATTTAAGCATAAATAACTTATACATTATCTATATGAATTACTTTAGCTTTATATATACAAGCCTATTTCCCATCAATCTCAGTCTATATTTATTAATACTTTCAATATTTTGACGTAATTTATATATTTTTCTAAAATTACTTAAAGATAATTATAATTTTCCTATTGAGATCTAGGAGATATGTTCCGTTTTACCTATTACAAAAATGTTTGGTAAGTTTTTTTACTGTTCTATCTATTAAATTAAATAATAGCATTAAAATAACACCGTTTTTTTTAATTATCTATTTAAACGTTCTATAATTTATTTTATTAATTGATACTTTATAACTAAACTAAAGAGTTTAATCAATGAATTTGGTTCTAATAGAATTTGATAGCGTAATAGTTTACAGTGTCTGCTCAAACAATACCCAACTCGTGAATCAATGCTTTTAATCAGTATGTAATCAGATTGAATCGCATTTAGAAATGCTAGCGCACATTGAGTTTTCGTATCTACATAGATATTTAACTAAAATAATGAAAAACCTTTTTTAATTCTGAATGATACCTACTTAAAATTATAGTCGAATTACGAAAACCATGTAATGCTGTTATAGTTAAAATAAATCATTTGCAAAACATAACTGGAGGCTAAAATCGAGAGAATTTATAAACATCAAAGCGGTACTCTGATCTAAGTGATTGTACTGTTCGGGCAGATATAATTAATTTATTTTCTTAGTTGCTCAAAGAGAAACATCACCCCCAAGATGTTGGTATCTTGATTAAAATGACTAATGAGAACAAAAAACCATTGCGGCACTGATCTTTCGAGCTTGCCCTGTTGTAATCTTGTAACCTGAAATCTGAAAACATTTTACTAATTAGTAAGCGAACAGAATATTTTGTTGTTCAAGCTTAAGAGAAAGGGATTTTATTTTCGTACTCTCAAAGGAATTTTAAATTAACTAAACAAAAAAATCAATACGAAACGCAAACAAAACTAGCGATGAGAACTTTGAAAATTTCAAAGTTCTCATCGCTAGTTATGTTTTCATTTGCTTTACTCGGTCATTTTAATATTAATATTAAAATTATTACGTTATATTATTACATTAAAAACAAAAACCAAAAACACAAGATGACCTCAGTAACTAGAATAAGACTTATCGAGCAAACATGTGATTTTTAAAGTTTGTATATTTTGAATGAGGTTTGGCAAATAAAAGGAATTAGACAGACCGAACCTACTTCAAAATTTCATAGAAACCACCTGTCTAACTTATAATGACAAAGGACTGATATCAAACGTGTCTATGAAAAAAAAACGATTAACCTGTAGGTATATCAATTCAAACCCGCCCCTATTTATATTCTAAACAAAGGTTTCGAGTTCGGCCAAGCGCATTGGTGATTAGACGAGAATTAGAAGCATAATTATACTACCCGTTAGACAGTTAATACGTACCTTGTGTGCCAAAGGGCGTGCTTTCCGATGACTTATCAGCCATGATGTTTAATCGCTGAACAACTGTCAAAACGTCAACATTAAAAAAATATTTTACTTAATGACAAACAAATCGGGTGTATTTATTTATAATTACCGTTTCTATTCTCCATTGCTGGAACTGGCATAGCTGTTTATGGAAAAACAAAGTTAATGATGATAAATATCATTACAGATTATGAAGGTAAACAAGAAATAACATAGAAGGTAATTTCTCGGTAAATGGAAGTAGATAACCGCAAATACAGAGAGCCTGTTGAATGAGGTTTCCTTAAAGTACAGGTTTGTTTCTTTCAATGTAAAGTATTCTATCATTCCAGGAAGGTATCGTCCAATGAGTATCCTGCCAGAGGGGATGAATTAGTTGAAGCGAATCAAATTAAATAACTTCTTAAATGGTAAAAAAATGAATTAATGGTAAAAAAAAACAAACAGCGCAAGGAAAAACAGGTTTACTCAAGGAGTGTTTCTAGTTGTTTCATATCTTTTTGTCAGTCATTCTGGCACTCATTTTAGCAAAACAAAAACTGTGCATGTTTTAAAAGCTTTTGTCTAGAAATGAGTGCAAATGCCAGCCAAATGTTATCATTATTGTCAAAATCGTTGGCAACAACCGTCAAAGAGACGCTACAGCAATGAAAAGGATGTGTGCGAGTACGAACAAATATTGTTGTAGTACATTCACGTACGTAATATTTACCTATATGTATAACACGATTAATCATTTTATCACACAATACACCCACACATACCTACCTATATTGAAATTTATTTTATTTTTTACCTGTAATTACCAAGTATACATACACAACTACACCGAAAAGTGATTTAAATTTACCATTTCTAGAGCGCTACATTTGCCTAAGTTGCATATTGCTCCATATTGTTCGAATGTGTTGCGGTGTTGCCCCTAGATAATAGTGTAATAAATATCAATTAAACTTACGATATAACTTAATGGTGCCCTCGGTGTCTCCGAGCGAGTTTTTAGAAACACATTTGTATGTCCCGTAGTCAGAGCTCGCGACCCTTCGTATAGCGAGTCGTAGAACTGATCGATATGATCCATCTATCTTTTGCGGTTCCAGGCTTCCCCCTAAACATGAAAATGTATTTAACATTATAACAAAATTTGTTAATATACAATGCGGTGTGGTTCTCGATGAAAATTGTTCAATCAATATACATTATACAGATTCGTGTGAACGATGAGGAAATGTGATTTTAAATATTCACAGAGTAGGTATTGAAAGTAAATTTTGTATGCTCTTTAGATACACACAGTTCTTTTTATGAAATAAAATCAGACTTTGACAACAAAATTAATTAACAAACATAATTATTTTTATGTAATTAAGTAGATAGTTGAAATGAGTAAATGCCATTGATTAAGAGCTACATTTCATACTGTTTGAATGGAATGTGCCTCTTAATCGTCAATGGCATTTACTCACTTGTTTGGAAGGTAAGTATTTACCCCTATTAACTTCTTTAATAATGTTCAAAACCTAAAAAACTTTTATATCCATTGTCTTTATAGACAAGTATTTATAGTTTATCTTAAGTATTGGAACGGTGTACTTCTCCTAAGCGTACAAACTCTGCTCGTAGAATTTCTCATAAAGAGATCTTTGATACTGAACCTCGTTTCATTCTGTCACCTCTGTCTATGTCCATCAACTAATCTCGACTGTAAATTATAATTTAATGTAGGTACTAATGTCAGAATGAGTCTACAAAGTGGCATACTCTTCTGATGAATTATTATAACAAACGTAAAACAAACAAATATTTACAACTTGTGAAAAGCTGTTTGTTTCACTAGCTCTTTTGGAATAGAATGGTACTGTCATCAAACTCAAATTATATAATAAATTTTAGAATACACTTTCCTTTGTCTTGTTTCAGAATTTAGAAGTGGTACCTTTGGCTGTGTAATGAAAACTATTGGAATTCAATTTAAAATTATTTTGTAATTTGAAGTTACAGCAGCAATCTTTATAAACATACAGAGAACGTAAGATTACTGAATAAAGAACTGAAAAAATGGTCCCAATTCTAGTTTCATATTTTAGAACAGTGCCCACGTACGGCTTGGATTAATCATAAATGAATATTTAAATATTATAAAAATTAATCTACTGCTACCTACATAAATCCCCTAAGATTTGGGCACTCTTTGACCTTTTAAAGCATAACATCCAAAAAATATATACCTAAAGGATCGGTATTACCACGCTAATGTAGGCGAAGTATTTACATGTTCTCAATCACTCAAAAAGTATGCCGTTTGTATAAGCCTAATAACAAAAATCCCAAAAGATTTTTCGACCTGCCTTGTAACGGAACTTATACTGAACTATTTAAAGCAAATGTGATTAAATAAAGGACAGAAAAACAAAATCATTTCTAAAGCACTCCATGCGATAAAATGATAATTTTATCAAGATAAAGATTAAACGAATTTTCATCAAACCATCCAACTAATTATAAATCCAAAACTTGGATGAATGTTTGTAGCTCAGTTTTTAAGTTTGTAGGTACCTCAAAAGCACTAGGCTATAAAAATCTTAATAAATAGGAGCAAGACTAAAAGAAAATAAACATTCTGGTTTGAACGATGCCATAGTAATACAAGAATTAACAATATTTTGTTAATATCTACGATTAAAAAACAATAAGCATATATCAAAATACAAAACCAGTATTAGTGTACTAAAACATCAGAAACAGAAACGTATCTGATGAGAACATCTGCCCATCAAAACGATATATAAACGAAAGACGACTGCACAATTCGATTACGTGTAAAATATTGCTCCAATGACTGACTCAATACCCGATACGTATGTACATCGACTAGCGAGCATTCGCGTTATCATAAAAGACAACCAGTTTATTGAGCAAATTATTTAAGCCAATATTCATCAAGAGACATTAAATTTCAATGACGAGTTAAAAAGTTTGTCATAAAATTTTATTTACCCTAGAAACTTAAACTTTATGAAACACTTCATAAAATGAAACAATTTCAAATTTCTAAATCTCAGGAAGGTAAAATATTAAGCGTGTTTGTTATCGGTAAAGACCAAAGTAGGCAAAAGGTGGAGGGTCGATATGACTCTAACAAAGTCCAAAATGCTTTTCATTACAGACTTTAGCCAGGTAAACTTATGCGTGTAGATTACAGACTTCCCTTCGAAATTAATACACGATCAATTCCGTCATTTCTGATACATTGCTCCCTAAGTCTGTCTGATGAGTCGAAAATGTAAACCAAAACGTGATATGTGTGTCAATCTTTATCTTTAATGTAAATTTATCATATGTCAAAAAGTTATTAATTTTGATCGTAATACGCGTTCACTCTTATTGCAAAAGTTTGCTGTAGGAATATTAGATATGAGATATCCAAGAACAATAAACAATTTAGTAGAAACTACATTAAGTCCAATTCATTTTGATGACACAAAAAATATATTTTTATTACAGCAAATATATTTTTATTTGATGACTTTTCTAACTCACATATATATGGATATGTTACTCTTATTTTTCAATAACAAAAACCTTATTCATACGACTTACTCTCACAAGAATCACAAGATTGATAAATATTATACATAAAATATACATTTACGGTCGACAATTCAAAGTCTGTACTCGCATTAGAGATAAGACAGAAAAGACTTCACTTTATTTAAACTACTAAACAAACGACTGCCACAACAAAAAAAATAAATGGAATATTTAAACGTAAATATAAAACTAATGAAAATACAAAACTAAACAAAGGTTCTGTTAATTAGATTCCAACAATGGAAATGAGGATAATAAAGGAGAGGATTCACAATACTAATAAGGTCATACATTTCGTTCAATCTCATACTGCGGGTAATGTAGTCACAGTTCAGAGACAAAAGTATTTGGTTTTACAGGGTGCTAAACGTAACGTAACTAATTTAGGTGAACGCTAACGTAAGCGAGCGGCTATACGGTAAATCCAATGCGGGTAAGATACATTGGCAAGACGTTCAGAAGGCTTTTATAAATCCAAGCCGCGTTTAGATAGGAAAAAGATTTATATTCGAGGTGTAATGAAATCTGATAAAGTATTAACATAATAAAGTGGTAGCAACAAACTTTATGTAGAATATTTGAATAATTACTGTAACGAAGTTCGAATATAAATTTAAGTTTTTGGATAAAATGCTTCAGAATTGTAAAAGATCTGCCCAAACTTAACAACAATGAAATTAGCCACAGTTATTGTTTCCTGAATTTATTATTTGATTGAAAAGGTAAATTGATGTAATGTAGCATTATTAATTCTATGTTTTATTTATTTAACAGTTGTCTCGTTGCCTTAGTAGAGGCTCTGCATGGTTTAGAATCAGATGACGGACGGTGTGAGAGTAATCGTAAGATATTATTATTTACATTTTGTTCTGTTGTTTAAGCTGTATATTTCAGTGTACCTAAAGATAACCTCTCTTGTATGGTTTAATTTATAAAAAATCACATTGCGTAGGCAGCTGCGGGCGAGGACTAGGTAATAAAGTAAAAGATGTTTCACTCACCGACGGGTACAATTTCGCCATTATCACGACTCCAGTAGCTGACAGGTTTGGGGTACGCCTCCGTCTCACACTCCAGCACCAACTCGCTACCAAGAGCAGCGCCAACTAACTGGTTTCTTATTGTTATCACTGGAGGAACTGGATTAAAAGGACCAAAAAGGAATAATTTATTAACATTTTAATTTTTACGCTTTGATTAAAATGCTAATAAATTATTCCTATTATAAATATTAAAGTAGTATTAACGATTTGAAAGTAGTAATGCAAGATTTTTGTATGTTCATTGTTATGTATCAAATGTTCACATCAATAATATCATCATCAGTCAATCAGTCATCAACTTGATGATTTTACAAAAGATATCCATGATTTTCTCGGCAGCTTTTTCTCATAAGCTTCAGGCACACCGAAGTGTAATGTAGTGGAAGTACCGCCTATAAAACCTAATGAACTAGTTTCCAACTAGTCAGAACAACAACTCTTTAAGAAATGGCAAAACGCAGGTTTTATATAGAGATCTCATACAAATACTGCTGACCCTGACTGCTAAGCCGGTGATCGTGGGTTCGATCCCCACCCAGTATAAAACTTTGTGTGATGAGCACGATGGTTTATTCTGTGTTTGAGTGTAATTTATCTATAATATATGTATATACATATTTAGAATAATAGTAAGTATGTTTATCAGTTGTCTGGTTTCCATAGTACAAGCTCTGCTTAGTTTGGGATCAGATGACGTTGTGTGAGTTGTCCCAAAATATTATTATTATTATGTATGTCGTTTCCATATCACGGGACTATGGAGTCCCGGTCATTTGGGAGGCGTGCGTGGGGCCGAAGCCAACACGTAGAAGCCCGTTAGATACTTTAATCTAAAGGCTATGTGACACACTATGTGATTCATCTTATTATTATTATTATTATTAAATACCGGTCTATGACGTCACTATTATTTCTAGTCAAATCACTTATTTTTATGATACAATAAAAAATCTCTTATAAAAAAAAAATCGGGATTTAATCTTTGGTAATTTAAATGCAAGTTTTAATTACTAATTAGTCTTTTGGATTTTTAGTTTACGTAGGAAATTACCCTATTAATGATTTGTTTTTTATGAAATAAAGATAAAAAAAGTTTGAGTTTGAATTCGTAGTACTTGTAGTAATATAAGAGAAAGATACACAACAGTCTATATAGTCGAGACACCACTACTAAGTTCAGAATTAGTTACTAGCTCTCAATGTTACTTACACTGTACAGTGAGCATAATTCTCTTGCTCGGTGTAGGTGGGACCCCATTTGAGGCGATACACAAGTAAGCGCCTGCATGCTGCCTTGTCACCCGACTTATATTTAATACTGGTCCTTCAAATGAAGTCACTAGAAATAAAAAATATTACATGAACAGTTGCAGATTTATCAACAAACTAGCTGACCTGCGCAACTTCGTCTGCGTAAATTTTCCCCTTTTTTTAACCCTATGTTATTTCTAATACCTCCAAGAATATGTGTACAAAGTTTCATAATGATCGGTTGAGTAGTTTTTGCGTGAAAGCGTAACAAACCAACTTACATTCACATTTATATATTAGTAGGGATGTAGAATCAGCATTAGCTCAGCTTAATTAGCTTATAAATACTTAAGTTTGGATGGATATTCATTATCATGAACAACTAGAACAAGGTCTAAGTTCCTTTTAACACGAAGAACATTTAAGATGTGCCACTACGAAGTATAATTTTGACCCACCATTCACAGAGACTATGGGACATGCAAATGTATTCTTAAGTGCGGTACTTGAAATGCTAAACTGTCAATTGCCAATATACATAATACCGATGGGTTTAGCAATATGTGATCAACCGTCGCTTCACGACTGAATACAACCAACAATATTGATCCACATATCAATCAATGATGTCCCACTGCTGGGCACGGGGCTCCCCAATAGAACCTACTTAGATTCTGGGTGTAATTGCCATAAACGCCAAGCTTGGCGAGTGGGTTGGCGATCGCAGTAAGGCTTTTATGTAGATACGCAGAGGACGCTGCTGCTCGTCCTCCGCTGTGAAATCCCTTAGTCACCTTGACGATTCTCATGGATTTAGTAATAGTTAGTATTCTTTGCTCGCGGAAAGAGATTGAGTAGCTATTCTTAAGCCGGTTCCACACGGTCTCGATATTTCGATATTAATTCATCTTCCATTAATTCTGAAGACATTAAAGGTTTTGTAGCCTTAAGGTTCATTTCCGTGCATCGCGGCCGATCGCGAGCCGCGCGCGGCTTACGACAAGCGTCTGTCGCGCGCGGCCGATGCGACAATATTCACAGTGCGCGCGCAGCTTACGACAGTCGTCGGCCGCGCGCGACTGTCGCTTACCTCGGAAACGGCACCATACATTCTTATACTCTGAGTATTGTCGCATCGGCCGCGCGCGTCAGTCGCTTGTGGTAAGCCGCGCGCGACTCGCGATCGGCCGCGATGCACGGAAATGAACCTTTAAGATTCATTTCCGTGCATCGCGGCCGATCGCGAGCCGCGCGCGGCTTACGACAAGCGGCTGACGCTCGCGGCCGATGCGACAATATTCTGAGTGCGCGCGTAGCCTACGACAGTCGTCGGCCGCGCGCATCTGTCGCTTACCTCGGAAACGGCACCATACATTCTCATACTCTGACTATTGTCGCATCGGCCGCGCGCGTCAGACGCTTGTCGTAAGCCGCGCGCGACTCGCGATCAGCCGCGATGCACGGAAATGAGCCTTAAGAGAGTACCTATACAATATCGTTAATGTTGTACGCAGGTGTACTACAAAGTTCCTATGAGCTTACGAAAGCTGCAACTACTGAGGCAAGGTTCAGTGTTATAAACTTAAACTAGATTTTGCGTCTAAGTATTTAAAATAAAATGACGAAGATGGAAGACCTTTAAATGTAAAATATGTCACATCAAAGCAGTAAAGGTAGCTCCGTTATGAAAACTAAACTAAAGTAAAGCAATTTTAAACAAAGGCTATTTTAAACTCTAACTAATAATTTTATCTAATATTTACAATACAGTGTTCAATAATGATCAAAGTATAGTTTGAAAATCAGTAAAAAATAGGCAAATAATGAAAAAACGAGAGCAATAGTAAATCAAAATCTGTGTGGCTTACTTTTGCTGTTTTTGATATTGAATATTGTACCTATAAAATACCTAATATTTGTAATTAAAACATGTACGCCCATGTTTCAATTACTATAATTACATTAATTCAATATCAAAAACAAAGGGACTTTTGAGGTTGTTAATGGAAAAAGGTAGATACAAACAAAGTACTTTTTTTTCACATAGGAAGCAAAATATTACACTTGTCAAAAGTCTATTCTACATTTACATGTACTACCTGTTCGCAAACAATAAGTATAGCCCGAGAAAAGAACAGGCAATAAAAACTCGTGGCCACTCAAATTGTCAATGTTTATAAACTGTATATGCAGGTAAGATGCTGCCACCATTATGTTATACACCATATTAGAGGTGTAAGGTAAGGTGCCGCCACCATTATATTATACACCATATTTGGTCGGTTAGTCAATTGTACCACCTTAAGCGCCCCCCTCTCGAAATTTCGACCTTCCCCTCCGCTTCCCCGAAAAATGATCGTGGGTACGCCCATGAATTGAAAACATAATTTCATTTTTAAAACAGTAGGTACCTATTAGTTATATTTCGGGACTTAATCGCGTGAATTATTTAAAGGTACGAACCTTTTATTTACCACATTACAGTCGACCCGTGACCACGATCGGTGCAATTCGATCGAAACGTCGGGTAAATAAAAGGTTCGTACCTTTAAATAATTCACGCGATTAAGTCCCGAAATATAACTAATATGTATAAAAATCGCGAAAGTTTAAAAACAATAGTAGGTACCTACATGCATTTCTCATCCGACGAGTTGTCGATTAGATGTTTTCCGTAATTAAGGTAAAAAATAATTAGATACAATTAGTATACAAAAACCTTGTATCCCATCGGCGACAGCAATAGACTTGGTGCCTTTAGGATGTTCTCTTCTCCATATGATTTGTGGCTGCGGTGATCCTGTCGCAGCGCATGTTAAGCTTATCGAAGCACCTTCCCTCACCGTCTGATCTGTGCTCGTTCCGCGGTCGAGTATATCCGGCGGTACTAATGGATAAAGCAAAATATAGACGACGTCATGTCACACTAGTTTAAGACCGGCCGAATATAATAATACCCATATAGACATTTAAATGGAACTATGCCAGTTAGAATTAAGTTTACAAGAGCCGGAATTTATTCTTTGGGTATTCTAGAATTTAAGCGACCATAAATATTCGGTACAAGCTCTTTTATATCTTTATGGCTGTCTTTTGGCTTGAACTAAAATACTCGCTTTACTGACACAACTTACCAACGATATCTAAATACCCGAGCTGGCTCTTCATAGGGTCCGTGTTGATTTGACACATGTACCATCCTCTGTCTGTCTCCCGTAGTTCTCTTATATGCAGGAACCAAGTGCGGTGGTCACTGTGAGTCACTCCCACTCTTCGACTCCGCGATATAACTTGCTTGTGGATTGTGAGAATGGTCTGCGTGTCCACTCTCAGCCACGCAACCTATTACATAAAAACGTTTATTACCGCTACCATTACAAACACCATAACAACCGAAGTATTAAAATTCAAAACAAGTCTCGAAACATACTATAAATGTTCATTCCCTCGCCCTTCGTCGTTTATTCGAATAAAACATCGATTGAAAAACTTTTTCAGTTTCAATTGACATTTTTCTAAGTTGAGTGCCGAATTTCTTTGACAGTTTTGACTACAAAATTGTACTTCAAAATTAAAAGTCGTTATAACTTTCGTTGTAGACGTGGTTTCTTAACGAGTAAAATACTTAGTAAAAGCTAAAAATAAGACGATATCTCAAACCTGAGCACATTGTACCTTGATCACCGTTCCGAAAGAAAAATCCTTTTTCGGACATTTAATGAAATGGTCAGTTGAAGAGCCAATTTTGAACAACGAACATTAAGTGTCAAATTAGGTACATACATGTTTCTGTAATATGGGTTTCCGTAACATGGGCTAATTTAATAACAAATATATATATAGCCTATTTAGCGTACTTCAACTGAATCAGGTTGGACAATTATTTCCTGTTTATTGTCAAATAATTTAAAATAACATTAAATTATTTGACACTATACAGGAAATAGCATTTGCAAAAATATTCTGGAAAGCAATGTTTCTCTATCATTTTACGTTGTCATGAATTTATAAACATCAAACATTGAAACTACATGATTTGACCATACAAAAGAATGACGTCATTGTTTTGTATTTCATATAAATTAGTACGAGGCGCATCGTTTTGACGTTTCTTAAAAAGATACTGATTTGACTTGACAGTCATCTAGCCTATTCACCAAGCTGATTCAGTTGTTATGTATCTATAAAGGCATGTGTTTGAGGTGGCAACCTTTCCATCATAGGCTTGCGGAGCAGCACACTAACTTGTTTACTTAACTACATGTATTTTGTCTGTTTAATGTGTAGTTTCAATCTCTAATTTTATTGTTAAGTCACCAACTTAGCTGCTTTTGTAGACCCCAGGGCAAAGTAAACGTATTTTTCTTTCTTTCCTTTCTTTCTCTGTTTATAACAGAACACGTATTTTCATTCTAAACAAGCAGAAGTAATTAATTAAATCTCTCTGTAATGCCGAATGTTATTGCTTGGGGCATCGACAACAAACATTTAAAATTGAAGAAATCTTTATCAAAATGATTTCATTAAAAACTTCAAAAGTTTTTTTTTCAAGCTTTCAAGCTATAGGCTAATATTAAGTATAGTTCCGTTGCCATGTTTTTAATATTGTTCTCCCTTGTATGGTACCTACCAATACAAACAGATTGGAAAGATCTTTTAAATGATTTTAAAGTCATCGCAAAGTTTATGTGTCCTGGTTGCAATACGGAATCTCATTTCCTATTTCTAAAGTTAAATTGAGTATCAATGTTATTCAATTTTGCTAGCAAACAAAATTATTTTTATATATATTACATATATAGATACCCATTATTGCAATAGGTTGTTACGTTGTGTATCTATATAAAAATAAATAATTTAAGTTTGAGGCATTTTCCGGGATAGAGAAAGTATAGAGCTAGAAATTATTTATTAATTACCTACTACAGAGTTTGTACATAAATTATCTAAATATCACAATGACTAGAAAATACTTATAAAGAAAATATAATAATCCGCCAAATAATAAGATACTAGCTGACACGCGCATTCGTCTGCGTACATTTTCCCCGTTTTTACTACATTTTTAATTGCTGCTCCGCTCCTATTGGTGCTTTCTCAACAAATGAGCTATGCAACAGTAAAATAAATATTCAATTCGAACCAGTAGTTCCTGAGATAATCGCGTTTAAACAAAAAAACTCTTCAGCTTTTTATTATTAGTATAGATTATTATTCTTTTTCGAATACGACACTCGCGTGAGATGTCAGACTGTCCAATTCATGCCCGAGACTAAACGACCAAATTGAATTGGTATTCTAAAAACGATTAAATCGAATATTAGGATTGTTATTCTGAACCGTTTATATAGGTTAAACTTTTTCCTCGGTATATTAAAGTTCAAAAGCTTGTTGCGTACAAGCAGCTGATAAAAGTTTCTTAATCCAGACAAACGAAACACTTAAGAAAAACTGAAAGCGCTTTAACAAAGTGTTAGATAAGAATAACAGCAGCTTTTATATTCTTAGGAAGCCTGATTTCAGATTCAACAGCTTAATTGGAAATATAAATAGTCCAACTCTATATTATTTAATCTCTAGTTACTGAAATAAACATGTATATTGAACTAGCGGACCCGTGCAACTTCGTCTGCGTAATCTTGTTTTTGCAACATTTTTCATTGCTGCTCCGCTCCTATTGGTCGTAACATGATGTGATATATAGCCTTCCTCGATAAATAGGCTATTCATCAATAAAATAATTTTTAAATTCGGCCCAGTAGTTCCTGATATTATCGCGTTCAAACAAAAAACTCTTCAGCTTTTTAATATTAGTATGATTTAAGATACAGCTGCATTAATTATTAAGCTGCCACCTACAACAACTGGTGTTTGAATGTTTTTGTCTATCTTTAGAAAAAAACAAGTTCTTTGCATAAGTAAGTAAGTAAATACTAGTTTATTTATCCAATTAATTCGTTCTAAATATTATACTGACTTCGGTTAAATTTGGAATATCGAATGGACTCAAGATGTCAATGTTTATTTATTTGAGTCGTTGCAACTGTTTAAAAGTCTGATGAGTATATCAACAAACAACACCATGTAAAAAGCACGCAAACTACATGGTTAGGATTTGAGTTCTGCAGTGTCGCAGTAGATGTGTATATGACTGTTACGGCTGCACTTTGTATACGGGTTTGTATAGTCTGGTTGTACTTTGTATACGTGATTTATATATTTGCCACCCTGCGACATTGGGCTAGTAACATTAAAAAGGGACTTGTAAAATCAAAAGATACGCCATATATATAATCTTGAGGTATACATCCACATGCTAGCACACGCTACCAAGTCGGAAACTAAGTAGAGGCAAATAGGTAAGTAGTTTTATAAACTCGTGCGAGAGTTGTCTTTAAAACAAAAAACGGGTTGCACTCCGGTAGTGCCGGTAGAAGTCAAAACTTGGACATTAACGTTGTGCATTTTTGAATATTTTCGAATGGTTTGGGAACATATTTTTTTTTTATATCAGTGTCAAAGTACTATCATTTATGTGGTTAAATTTAATATTCATCTATTGCACTATCGTACACAGACATGACAATTAAAAAGTTTATCTTTCAGAAAAAAAATGATGATAGGTATTTGAAAAATATTTTTCGATCTTACCGACATGATATTATAAAAATATAAAATAATAAATGACTAATCAAAAATTAAAATTAAAAAGGGAAAAAATAATCGTTACTCGGACTTGAACCGGGGTCTTCTGGTTTCTGAACCGATTTCCCACATATGCTATAATAACATTTGTGGTGGCGAAATTTACCTTCGTATTCTAATGATATTGTAGCAGTTTTTCATTGTTCTCCCTCCGTCTTACGAATTTTCGAACAGGGCCACGCAATCCTGACGCGAGTTTAACAATTTTTACCTAAACCAAAACAAGTGCACAACGCCACTAAAGAAGTTTTCACTTCAAAAATATATGGCACAGAAATTTATATTAACCACTATGTTCCAAGTTCAACAATCTTGCCCCTTGCAAGCCGGAAAAGTAAGTACAGGCTAGTACGTAGTTGTATAAAAAGTATTTACCTTGTATGTAGAGAGGTTGTGTACGGTGCACGCAAGGATTGCTTCCCGGCCAAGTGGTGCCGTCACATTCGCTATTGGCGCACTGAAACCTGGCTCGTCTGAAACAATGTATGTCTTATTACTCTTACAAAAGAGGTTACGTTACTTCAGTATACTCTAATTCCGTGCTGAGGGTATGGCGGTCATTATGGATGGAATCTTAGTCATGGAATAAGGAAAACTATTCGTAGCTAACGAAACGGAAAAGTCGTAATTATAAACATCATTAGATTCAAATTTGAATCGCTCAACTAGGTAGGTATAACTCGATCGACATAATTCGATACGGCTGTCATTTGGGTCAATCTCAAAAATGCTGCCAATAAATTCGTAATACAAAAATAGCTATTTTTTGTGTACGTAGTGTAGGTACAATAAAGTATCCTAGCGATACATTGAAAGTTGAACATATCCTATCGCTTAAACCAAAATCGATATTATCTCATTCAACTGAGCGTCAATTACTAAATTTGTTTTGTAGACAAGCGCATTCATGTCGATTCTAGAAATCCATTAATTATCTAACTATTTTTGAATGCATATTTTTTTGTCCCATCATGAAAGCAAACAAAAATTGAGGGAGAATTGTGTAAATAATATCAAAATTTTGTTGAATCAAGATCAAAGACAAATGGCATGAGGCAAAAAGGCTTAAAGCGCTTGACCGAAGTCTGTAAAGAAAATATAGATTCACTAAGACATTAAGTAGGAATCTTGTAAGAACGATATAAATAAAGTAAGGCAGTTTATTTTGTTTTGCATATGGTTAAAATCGTGTATATACGTTGTATCCTGACCCGTGACACGAAAAGCCTAATACGGAACTGTGCCAAAATACACCTCATTAATATTTTACGAGTTTTTATTAACTGTGGCAGTAAATCATATGTTCGTGTCTTTTATTTTCAAGTCACAGAATAGATTTGTTTGAACGCTAGATGATATAAAGTCGTAAAGGTTCAAATATTAGCTACAACCCTCGCCTATAAATGTTGATGTTTTTACCTTTTGGGAAATCGTGTTCGGTTCTAAACATGAGTCGGTTGTTTAATTAAATTTTACCAGTTCTGTAAAGAACGTTTATTTCAAAGGTTTTATTGATTCACCATGTAGGCGCCTGATTAAAATGTTAGACCATAATTTCAAAGTTTGGAAGGGAATTTCTACTGATCTCATTAAGTCCAGTTATACAGGGTATCCGAAAACAATGCCACACAAAGAAAAAAAAATTGTTCACTGTTGGATATCTCATTTATCGAGGAAGGCTATAGGCTATATAACATCACGCTACGACCAATAGGAGCGGAGCAGCAAGAAAAAAGGTGCAAAAGCGGGGAAAATTTACGCAGACGAAGTTGCGCGGATCATCTAGTCTATACGAATAATAAAAAGCTGAAGAGTTTGTTTGTTTGAACGCGTTAATCTCAGGAACTACTGGTCCGAATTGAAAAATTATTATTATTTTTCTGCTGGGTAGCCCATTTATCGAGAAAAGCTATAGGCTATTTATCATCACGCTGCGACCAATAGGAGCGGAGCAGCAATGAAAAATGTTACAAAATCGACAAAAAATAACGCCATGACGCATACGAAATGGCGCGGGTCAACTAGTCATATTTATAAGGAAAACTATGAAGTTTTACATTTAACAAATACAATTTGTATAGTTAATTACGACGCTAGTTAGTCCAACTATTGCATTTTTTAGAGTGTTTCTGCTTCTATTTATGATGATTTCAAGTTACAAACTAAACTTAAACGTGTTGTTTCAAACATGAATTACGCAAATATTAGTTAATTGACAAATAGTGATATTATAAGTGTTCTAATTTGTTTTACAGGATAGGACACGCTTTGACCATTTGTTAAGCGAATTTGCGTTTGGTATAATTATTTCAACTTAAATGTTAAATTTTTTAGTTGTCTTTCTATTTGTTGTGGTAGGTCGTTAATTTATAATAAAAATAGCAGTGGCTGAAGGATACTACCTAACCTGACCTACCTGATACCTTCATGTAAAATATAACGGGGTCTTTGTGAACTTTTATATAACCTCGACATACACGGGATTTCGACACACTGATATCATTCTGAAAGGTAGGTTTCTATCCAGTTTATGATACTATGTTATTTAGAAAAAAAATATCCAAATGGCTCTGGCCCTGACCCCTGCTCTGAGACCCTTTCGATTGGCACAGTATTTATTTTTAAAATCAAAATAGAGTCTTCTTTCAGTAATGTTCTATGTATACTAATATTATAAAGCGGAAGAGTTTGTTTGTTTGTTTAAACGCGCTAATCTCAGGAACTACTGGTCCGATTTGAAAAATTCTTTCTTTGTTGGATAGCCCATTTATCGAGGAAGGCTATAGGTTATATAACATCGCGCTACGACTAATAGGAGCGGAGCAGCAACGAGAAATGTTGCAAAAAACGGGGTAAATTTACGCAGACGAAGTTGCGCGGGACAGCTAGTCTACAATATTTATGGTACGAGTACTGTCCCTCCGTGTGGCATAGTTTTGGGACACCCAATTTAATAAAAAACTAAACAATAACAAAACTATTTGGTCGTATTGAATTGTCTATAAAGAACTTTGATTAGATATTATTATGTAGATACGGGTATTATAGAAATTACTTAATCTCGCATTTCAATTTATCACATTAGTTATCGAAGTCGAAATTTAATATAAGAAATCTAGTTCCATATCGGATGCCATTATTTTAATTTATTTTTATACACTTGTACATGACGGCGCAACATATGGCAACACTTGACATTCACTGTCATTTATGTCAGAAAAGAATGAGGGTAGTTGATCATTCTTGCGGAACGTCACATGGACGTGATGGCGGGGCGGCCATCTTGTAGGCAGTTCGCCGACGAGAGCCGTTTGCGCACCACGTGCCCGACGAATCGCTAATTTCCGACCCGATCATTTTATTTTTTTCATATAGTGATATGTGGAATCAATTATTAGCTATATAATTTAGACGCGTCTAGTATTATTTCGTTTATTAAATTATCTGTGGTGAAATTAAGACTTTAATTTAATTAGTAATGGTAAAATCTAAACCTAGTGATCTCCCGGCAGGCTCAGGGTGCCCCTGAGCCTACATACATATACTTCGATTTACATCTAACTTAACTCCCGACGCAAAACCGACGGAGTGTTATAAGTTTAACGTGTCTGCCTGTGTGTGTGTATGTGTCTGTCTGTGGCTTTGTAACTATTGTCGTAGCTCCCGAACGGATGACCTGATTTTGATTTTGATTTTCTTTTAGTTTTAAAGGTGAATTAATCGGGATTCTTAGCTACGAGTATGTTAGATGTTAATCGGTGCAAGATGGGCGCTGCCACAAAATGATGGATTACATATTTTTTCACCACTCCCTCAATATAGGTATCAAATAAAAAGGCTTGATTAGCAAAATACTATACACTATGACGAATTTCAAATCCAAGATAGCTGCCACCACAAAATAGATAAATATTTTTTTTTATAAATTATTAAATCGGATTATATTTAGTTACGTGGCTATTAAATGTTGTAAAAACCTAGTCAAAGTTGCATATTTTGTAAAAAATCTGTAAAAAGTTTGAAATTAAAACTAATATTAAAAATTTTGGAAAAAAACCCGACAGATGTTTAAGAGAATCGAAAATATTTCACTTCAATTCAGGGTAGTAAATGGGGTCTGCTACCCCGACGAATTTTCTTCGGTTTAAAATTGTCCTGTTTTTTTATTTTTACAAATCTGTATTGTTTATATTAGTATTTCTTATATGCATTTCTTGCCAATTACTTTATTAATACAACAATTGCATTTTTAAAAGATAGAAAAAAGCCAGACCTAGGAATTGAACCCGAGACTTCCCTATGCCAAACCGGGGCCGGAATCAAACCATCTAACCGGGACTACGTTACTAAACCTCCAATTCTTCTATCCTTCCTGCGCGCGAGTCAAGCCATTTAAACTTTATATAACATTAATCTATACTAATATTATAAAGCGGAAGAGTTTTTTTGTTTGTTTGTTTAAACTTGCTAATCTCAGGAACTACGGGTCCGATTTAAAAAAATCTTTTTTTATTGAATAGCCCATTTATCGAGGAAGGCTATAGGCTATATAACATCACGCTACGACTAATAGGAGCGGAGTAGCGACGAGAAATGTTGCAAAAACGGGGAAAATTTATGCATACGAAGTTGCGCGGGACAGCTAGTGTAAAGATAAAATATCTCAAGTTTTCATGAATAGTGGTGATTCAAATCTTTTTATAGTACAAAGAACTGATAGTAATGTACTCTCCGTTCATTACATTACGTTAGATTTTACGTCTTTTGCGTTATATTTTTGAACTTAACTAATTATATTTATCAAAAGGTAAAAGCCGTGAGGGACCTAAATAGCAATAGCTTTTAGTGAAGGTACAATCTATTTCTAGTATACAAATCAAAAGCAAGAGATTAAATTCTTATTTTAAAATTTTATCCTGACTAATTAATAGGTACTCTTGACTAAGGACTCCTTGATGAAGGCTTTTGCTTGACCAATGACCCAGCTTTCATGCTTACGTGTTCGCGTGGTATTTATCATGTGTTCAATAAGCGGTTAAAGCGCGTTATGCAAGTGCACATTAATAGCTTCATCAATTTTATTAAAGGCGTCAACATGCCAACGCGTATTTTGTGTATATAAACGCACGGTCTCTGTCGGTAATCTGAACCTAGCATGGTGCCGGCAGCAGGGTGCAAGGGGGTGCATTTGCACCCCTCTGTCAAAACTATTAGAGCAGGAGGCCAATTCACGTATTTAAAGTAGTACAGTTGCAGTGCAGTTGCAGTTAAGTTTCGATTAAAACGGCTTTTTTCGTATTCTTGTAACTTTGGAATCGATCTCAAAAACGCTTGCGCACCGTACTAGAATGTCGTTATTCGACGCAAGCGTATTTGAGGTCGATTCCAAAGCGACAAGAATACAAAAATTACCGTTTAAATCGAAACTTTACTGCAACTGAACTGCAACTGTACTGCTTTGAATACGTGAATTGACCCCCAGGAACATTACAATGTTCTACGTTTACGATGGTTTTAATGGTAATTTTCAAAAATATATTTTAACCTATTGTGTATACAGGGTGTCCACCTTATGTATTGTAGATAGAACTTTATACTGAAAAAACTTTTTTTAATTTTTTTTTTTTTTATCTCATCAAAGGTTCTTCACAGCTGACAATAATTTTATTGTTTACAATGTAGACTGAACAATACGCCAATTACGAAGAACACATTAAAATTAAATAAATCAAAACTAGAGTAAACAGATACAAAGTTCTAATCAAGAGATTTACGTAAAAGAGGCTTTCAATGTGTCAACAACTACTCTATGGTTTTGCGTGTACTGCGTGTGTGTGTGTGTGTGTGTGTGTGTGTGTGTGTGTGTGTGTGTGTGTGTGTGTGTGTGTGTGTGTGTGTGTGTGTGTGTGTTTGGTTTTATTTTAGGGTTGTTATGGTGATGATGATAATTCTAGTTAACTACATTCATAGATTTTTAAATAATCCCCTGTCTGGACCGAGAATCGAACCCGCAAAATATGAAAAAGGACAGGCCTGTATTTTTACGATACCAATCTAAAGGGTCAATCATTACGATTATCTTTTTTAAATAACATAGTGTCTTAAATGGACCTATTTTGTGTCCTATTCTGTGATAGGCCTTTTCGATTCTCTAATATTTGCGTGACGAATTTTTAAAATAATACTTTCATGTTCAGTTTGTTACTTGAAATCATCATAAATAGAAGCAGAAATACGGTTAAAATTCGTGATACAAATTGTATTTTAGTAAATGTAAAATTTCAAAGCCTTCCCTTTATTATTTAAGATACAATTTTATTTATAAAAAAAAAAATCCTATAACTAACCCTTTGGGTTCGTATCATAAAAATACATAATGCTGTTGGTTCAATTCCCGGTTCAGAAAGTCGATTATTTAAAAAAAATCGAACACAGTTCGATCTAATTTTAAAATCAAAATTAAGTCTGCTTTGAGTAAACATTTTCTATCTACAATATTTTAGGTGTGGCATAGTTTTGGAACAGCCTGTAGATAACGTTGCATCCCCCTGTGTGTAGTATCTATAGTGTATAAGATGCTGTTGCACCCTGTCTGCGCCCATGGAAACTAGCCTTAATATTGGCCTCAATAGAGTACGCACGTGCTGTTACTTGCATCGTGCACGTGTATGACCTTAAACGAAAAACTATTATTAATATATATATATATATATTACGGCCGTTGCAATACGGTCGAAACGTCGGGCAATAAACAAGGTATTTTACCTTAAATTATTCACGCGATACGCGTTTTAATCGCGTGAATAATTTAAGGTAAAATACCTTGTTTATTGCCAGACGTTTCGACCGTATTGCAACGGCCGTGGTCACGGGAAGACTGACCACGGCCGTTGCAATACGGTCGAAACGTCGGGCAATAAACAAGGTATTTTACCTTAAATTATTCACGCGATTAAGACCCGTAATATATATATATATTTTAATAATGTGTACAAATCGCGAAAGTTTATCAACATTTATAACGAAAAACTACTACTACTACGACTACAAAATGCGCCACGTTTCCGCAAATGAGTTAGGTTCGTATCGTTTTAAGATAAATTATGAACTTTCATTACATAATATATATATATATATATAGTCCACCACAACCCGCCTGTTCCACGGAAACTATAGTTCACAATTACTAGAATTGGGTTCTTTAAACTTTCCTTGACTGTTCGAGTAAGAGACAAATAGTTTTGAAAATTTCGTAGTGCTTGCATTTGTTTTGAAATGACTAACGGCCGGTCTCAATAATCTACCTATCGATGGATTTGGCTACTAGAGGTAGAATTTTGACATATTTTGTATGGAGCTTATGTCAAATATATACCTCTTACTAGAGGTCAAATCCATCGATAGTTAGATTATTGAAACCGGCCGTAAGTCACTTGTGATAGATGATGTTTAAGACAGTCTAGACTTTCAGTTCAAGGTTTCAGAGGTAAACAAATTTAATGTGTTACACTATTAATAGCCAATAATTACAATATAAGGATACTGATCTATTTCAATTGTATTAATATCGTGTAACGTAATTGACAGTTTCTATAGCAAAGCCTACAATCACGGTGTCATTACCTTGGTGACTATTAAGACCTATTCTATCTAATGTAGTTCTGTCACGGCAGATGATCTTATCGGAAACTATAGAACTCCTTGGTATTGACTGCTAGAATCATAAACTTAGGATATACCTAAGTCTATGGCTAGAATAGAAGTTTTATATTATTTAGTTTTTATTAGTTTATCAAATAATTCTGCCTATACAGACTGTTCTAGACAGATTTTTAGTACAACTAAAAATTATTGTCAAAAAGGAATATTTTTCAGTTTGTGAAATATTTTATTTGTGTTGTAGACATAAAAATAACATGCATCTAAAAAGACTGACTACCGTGAATAAAAAACATTAAACTTTATTGTACTCGTAGCTGGTTTGTTATGTTATTTTTATACTATTAAATATTCTAGCAAAGGTCGTTCTAGAATGTTCCAACCATTCTAGAATTTCTGTTTTGGGAACAAAGATTGAAACGGAATGTTACGTTGGTAATATTACACCTTAGCACAAAGCAAGGCTGGTCAGACAGCAATTGGCATGCGTTACCGAGATCCAATCGAGGTCCGGCTGGATAACGTATGTTGGAATTCGCCTATTTCCTACTTTTGACCTGATTGTCACAAAACTGCCCATGTATCACCTCCATAAATCTTTCAGAAATTAGGGAGCTGTGTTTTTTTTGTTTACCAACTTATAATCAGATGCAAATTTAAAAATTAACGTATATGCTGTAATATTATGTTGTTGTTTTTGTGTTTTTTGATTTATTTACAGCCATACCCATTTCAAGTTACACAGCACAGTCAAAGACGTATAAAACACTAACTGCCGCCCCAGGCTTCGCACGGGTGTCAAATCGTAGTTTTTTATACCTTGAGTTACATTATTGCCATTTTTGTAGGGATCTCTAATTTTTTGACAATAAAGTATGTTACTTCCCGTTATTGCAGCTTTCTAATAGTAAAAGAATTGTTGAAATCGGTCCAGTAGTTTTAAGTTTATTCTTCATCATTTAATCTTTCATCTTTAAAATATGATTAAGTATTAAAAAAGATACATACTCAGAACGTTATAGTATTTTCAGGGGTAAATACCAAATACCTAAGCATCTACAATACCTACCTATTTCTATACCCATTACATGTATTAAAAGCAACTAATTCATCAAACTAGCATTAAGTAATTGCCATTGTAAAAGCCTGATGAGCCTTTTTTCCAAATAACAACTACTTATACAACAAAAAATAATCTCTCATATTGCGCTGTCAACAACATATAACGAATGGTTCAACAAAGTACGAAAACCCGTATTCAATTCAAAAAAACTTTGTGATTTTATAATGTTCAAGTTGTAAATAGACCTTTTATAAAATGCCTAACAAGGCCACTTATGGAAGAAACTTATTCACTGACGACGATCAAAGCAATTGAATGTTTTTTTTGGTCGTCTCGACCAAAAAATCGTAATTTTTCTTTATTGTGAAGAGAAAAAGGATATTTTTAACATAAGAAAAAACGTTCTTCCGTTTAACAACTAAATTGGATCTACTGAAACAATACAAACTTTCAGTTAAGTAAGTACTGATAAGACTAACAGAAATCTAAATTTACTAACCACAAATTACTCTCCACTTCAATATGGCGATTTGTTATTTTATTACTTACTTGTTGTAAAGCTAATATAGAATAATAAACTGAAACTAATATTTAAGTGCCTAAACTAAATTGAATATTATAGTCTATTAAAGGCATTTAAGAGAATCAAAAATAAAAATGACTTCTGACATATCTGAGCCTTTTTTTCACCAGTATTGGCGTACCTAAATATTTAGCTAATAATTTGTTTCCCACCACGCATTATTATTGAACAAATTCGTTTCCTTGAACGCATTATCAAGATATCACGGGGTATCAAACATTTAACACGAACTCAAAGGACACCCACACTAGGCACAGCAATTTGTGAATCACACGAAATCGTGTTCCGAGTGGGAATCAAACCCACGATCACACGTTAAATTAACGGTGGCAGGTCTAAGCCATAAGCCGTCTTGGTGGATGCCACAACATTGTCAGTTATTCTTCCGTGAAATACTGATGGAAACACATTACTATGTTTTGGTTGATGGGCCCTGCAGCAAGTGTATGTTCTTTGCAAATGAGACTTATGAACTAATGTCTCAAATGAGAAGCGTGCGACATTTAGATCTTTGCCAAACAAGAATTTGGGTAGCACTGATACTGTTATGGGCTAGTGTAGCTTACCATCAGGCGCACGACCTGCTTATCTCTTCATTTCGTCGTATATAAAAAATGGTTAAATGTTTTTCAGGGTTCAGTAGCCATAATGGCAAAAATAGAACCCTTATAGTTTCGTCATATCTATCTGTCTATATGTCAAAAAGTACGCAATGAATTTTAATTATATTTAGTTTGAAAGATAAATAATAAAAATAAGTATTTTAGGGAGGGGGGGGGGGCACTCCTTACATGTAATTTTTTTGAGCAAATTGCAACGTGTGGCACATCATTCGACAGGCTTTTTAAAAAGATTTTAAGGTTTCTAATAAACTAAATAACCGTGTGACCAAAAACGATGAAAAATAAAAACGTAGCGCTTAAAAAATACTTTAAACTAAATTATTTTGGACATGATCAGATAACCGTAATTAACTTGTTGCCGAAAAACTGCGTTTCTCAACATAAGACCGTAAGTGCCATACGCTCTTCTGCTGGTGCAATTATTCATATGGCAACGGCTCCGGAAGCCTACACATGCTTTTGCCCGGCTTTTTCTTTTAAACATAGAACATCTCCTATATCGCTTAATAGTTTGGTTAGCCACTGCCAATGAAACACAAAACACCTAAAATAAATTTTGTTACACTTTAATGGTATTAGGTACCGAGGTAGTTGGGCATTAAGCAATAAAATTACGCCGGCTATTACTTATAATAAAAGGCCTATAAAAATGTAGTCATCTTTTCGTCGACTTTTAGCTACTAACTTTAATCGTTAGTCCCTTGTTATTTGTCAGTTATTTTGTTGTTCTTTTAATGAAACACACGCAGAAAGTCTGCTAACTCGAAATAACATGTACCGAATGCCGCGGAAATGACGCTACATCTATACTAATATTATAAAGCTTTTTGTTTATTTGTTTGTTTGAACGTGATAATCTCAGGAACCACTGGTTCAAATTGAAAATTTATTTCACTGTTGGATAGCCCATTTATTGAGGAAGGCTATAGGCTATCATATACGCTACGACCAATAGGAGCGGAGCAGCAATGAGAAATGTTGCAAAAACGGGAAAATTTACGCAGACAAAGTTGCGCGGGACAGCTAGTCTATACTAATATTATAAAGCTGAAGAGTTTGTTTGTTTGTTTGAACGCGGTAATCTGATCCGAATTGAAAAAATATTTTATTGTTGGATAGCCCATTTATCGAGGAAGGCTATAGGCTATATAATACCACGCTACGACCAATAGGAGCGGAGCAGCAATGAGAAATGTTGCAAAAACGGGGAAAATTTACGCTAACGAAGTTGCGCGGGACAGCTGGTTATTGTATACTAGCAGACCCGCGCAACTTCGTATTATAAACAAACTCTTCAGCTTTATAACATTAGTATAGATTACTTTTGCGAAATACATCATTTTTGATAAAGAAAACTTTGTAATGTAGCGTTAGTTGGTACCTATCACACTAATATTATAAAGGCGAAAGTTTGTGAGTATGTGAGTGTGTATGTTTGTTACTTCTTCACGTCTAAACGGCTGGAGCGATTTTAATAAAATTTGGTAAGGAGTTAGCTGACACCCTGGATTAACACATAGGCTAATAAACCGCGAGGCACAGCTAGTAGTCCATATATGTGTAAAGTCCATCCCAAACTTGTCTGAAAGATATCGCAGAATGCATTAAGACCGCCTCTTGTACTACCACTAGCTGTGAGTGCCTATGTAATTTGTAATTGTCCTCTAATTGGTGTACAATAAAGAGTATCTATATATTTAAACTAGCTAGACTGGCCTGTTGGTCTAGTGGTTACTGACCCTGACTGCTAAGCCGGAGGTCGTGGGTTCGATCCCCACCCAGGATAAAACTTTGTTTGATGAGCACGATGGTGTACTCTGCATCTGGGGGTTATTTATTTATCTTTAGAAATATTTAAGTACGTTTATCAGTTGTCTGGTTGCCATATTACAAGCCTCTTCTTAATTTGAGATCAGATAGCGTTGTGTGAGTTGTCCCAAGATATTATTATTATTTATTTTAATATGAAAGTTATCCATGAGTCTCGTTACTTTATTTTTTTTATCTCAATACATATCCAGATTATAAGGTAATCAGAAAGTAGGTAATTGTTGTAGGTAAATGTAAAAGTTATTAATAGATTTAATTATAGTTAAGTACTACCGTTTAAGTTTTCTGTGCACTAAATAGAAATAAATGAATACCGAAGTAGTCAGACCGACTAACCACTGCTTAACTCAAAACATAGGTAACAACCTAGTTTGAGAACCAGAGGTAAACCTGTCTGTACCTCCAAACTAGCCGATGTTACCAGTCTTTTCTGTCACAAGTAGCTATTAGCAATAACACCCTTTTGTATTAGATTAAGTACAAACTTGTAAAAAGATACATTAAATTACATTACTCTTTCCAGAAACAATGAATTCAACATGATTGGTACGGTACAACTCTATCTGTTTTAGATCGACTTTAAAATGTTCCGGTTGACCTAAAACCAATTGAAAATATTTGAGACCAGCTGCGTAACTTTGTCTGCTTATTTTTTCCCCGTTTTTGGAACATTTTTCATTGCTGCTCAACTCCTATTGGTTGTAGCGTGATTTTATGCCTTATGCTTTCCTCGATAAATGGGCTATCCAACAGTAAAAGAATGTTTAAAATCGGACCAGTATTTCCTGAGATTATCGCGTTCAAACAAACAAACACTTCAGCTTAATAATATTAGTATAGATTCCTAAATTCCTATCGACTACCAAATATTCATTTTACTCAATACTGACGGAATAAATACCTGCGTAATTTGTCACATTGTTTAACTGTTGAACCTAATTCGCTTTACTACATCACAAATACCATTTAGAAATAGAAACACATTGAAACTATGTCTTATCTTCACTGGATCTTGACTGACATTTCGCTGGAGCGGCAATTTTAACAACGCTTTTCCATAATAACAAAGATGTTCTAATACTCACAAGGGGAGTAAGGAAGTGGCTAACTTTGTATGCGCAAAAATCTGTTCGGATTTATTAGAATTATTTTGTCTCAACTTCGTGCCATAGTTAATTTACTTTTACTTGTTCGGTGATGCAATGATGACGACAAAAGGTTGTTGTTTTGATACCTACATAAGACAAATTGTTGTCTATTTGTGTTCATAAGACACCTAATAAATGAGACTTCACAAAAAGTCGGTCTTACAGATTTGGACATATTTTACACGTTAAATTCGGAGCTGTAAAAATAATGACAGTCCAGTTTGCCGCCATTTTCATCACTCAACATATCTCTTATCATTTTTCTTGACATATTTGACATTATATTTTGCCATTCTAAGATTGCTTACGCTTCAAAATTCAAAAATCGGTTGTCTGTAAAGTCGGTTTACTGACGATAGTTGAACGTGACAACGTCATAAGAAAATACTGATGGAATGGTTTCATTTTTCAAAAGAAAAATTTAATTTTATTTGTTTGATAGATATTTTGTATGGATATAGAGAAGGAGATAAATGGAAATCACAATTGAATTGATCAAGTTACATTTATTTGTACGCATAAATACAATTATGTCAATTTTTATTTATTTATTTTTACAATGTACATGTAAATGTATTATTGTATAGCAGCTGTCCACGCGGACGCATCGCTCACTCAAGTGGGAGAGAGACAGATGTCGAACGCTGTCGAACGCGAAGGCCGATTGTGCCTCTTTGTCGCTCGTTCAGCGCTCTCGCTTGCACTTAAATGGAACGCCTCAGAGCGAGGTAACGCCTCATGAGTCATGTTTTTTCCTGCGTTCAGCCGACTCCATCGAATTATAAGACGTTGTCATGTCAAAAATCTAATTATTTTTATTCCAAAACTTTATTGGATTATCATTTTTTTATCTTAGAGAAAGAAACCTACACGCTACTAAAGTTGGTAGGTACAGTGTAGAGGCACAAAGTGAGCGAAACCGCGGACGGCAAGGCATCATATTACATACAGGTGCAAATCACATCCAGTTTGTTCCCGTACTAGGTAAGTAAGCCACACTATTATTATATGTAATTCGATAAGGTGCTTAACTTAAGAAGGTTACTGTGTGACATGAATCTGAACGCTAATGCCAAAATACCCTTTAATAAACTGTGTTGTTTTTATTAAATTAGTTTCGTAGCACGCGACACACGAAACTATAATATACTAACGGAATCAGGTCAGAGTTGACACATACGTACGATTATAAAAAATAATCATATTGCCGCCTATTTGTGTATTCCATACCGAGTAAATAATCGTAGATTGAATTTTCGGAACAACATTTTTTGCGTGTTTGACCTTCACGGATCCTACCTTTTTGAGGGCACGACATGCACAAAGGACGATGTATGTATCTTATTTATGTATTCGAACCAAAAAGTCACACGATGTGCCGCATATTAGTCCATGACCAGAGGTGGAATATTGGTCCATGACCATAGGAGGTCCCTTGCGAAATAATTTCGTTTACCTCCAGTGAAGAATGTAAGTCTAGAAATGTACACCAGTACATCCAGTGTCTTCCACCTGACATAATGGAGTAACATAAAGATTTATACTAGTTTTTAGAACTGTTTTCAGTAAATGGGAATGAGAGATAAGATTTCATTCATTTTTAGTATCTATCAGTTTTTTTAGGCTTTAACAAATATTGCTGAAATTTAGTCTTTACGGCATAACAGGTACAGCGCTTAATTAATCATGTTGCTTCTTATAATAATGAGCGAATAGAGTAAATTGATATTAATGGAATAAGGTCTTCCGGATCAACAGTGGTTATGGGCGTGCCACAATTTCTTTCTTTACCATCTGCCATTTTTACTAGTAATTAATGCGATATTGTACTATTTGCTGATGACACTTCTCTTATATTGAAAACCAATCGTAAAAACGATTACTCTGACGAAGTAAAGAGGTCCCTCGCATTAGTTCATCATTGGATTACATAACACCTGCTCTTAAATTATAAAAAATAACAAATGTTTTAAGTATAGGTTGATGAATATAAGAAATATTAGTAGGTACGAATCTAGTTTTAAACAATGAAGTTATTCATTTTGTTGATTCATCGGTTTTTTGGGGGCGCTCAAATATCATGTCAAGCAGGGAAAGTCAGTTCTACAGCGTATGCTGTAAGCAAATCAGACAGCTTACGGATGTAAAAACATCTTGCTTATTTCGGTTATTTCCTCTGCTTTGCAATAATTTTCATTCTCCAAAAACGAGTAGTTTGTGCTATTTACAAACTATGTCCACGAGTTCCAAAAAAATTTAAAGAGATAGTCATTATGACAGTTACATTTTAACATATATTTGCAAACATTTCGTTTGTAAAACAAACATGCTTTTAACCAATAATAGTGACGTTCACTCGATGAAAACGAGACATAAACACAAATGAGTAGTAGTTTCCGTGCGCTTTCTTAACAAAATACCATCTAGTGTTATGAGTCTATCAGTAAATAATTTAAAAAAATGTTTTAAAAAGTTATCTTACACTTATAGGTTTTTGTATAGTTTATGAATATTTAAATGAAAAAGAAAAATGGATCTAGTTGCTTGCTCCTTGTTACTTTATTCTGCTTAAGTGGATTTTGTTGTCACTTTGTTTTAATTGTCATATTGTTTAGGAGCATGATTTGACTTTTGCAAATAAAAATTCTGCGTGACAAATAAAGTCGATTCTTTCATTCAGTTATGTACCTACTTTGGCCAAAGTTTTTAACCTTTGTGGTAAGTAGATGCTTATACTATGTTGTACCCACTGACGCTGATTTTATTTTATGTGTACCAAATTTTAATCAATATAATTTGCATCAGTCCTCTAACATGGTGTATAGTATATCAGTGGCAGCACCTTACCCCCATATCAAGTTTTATTTAAACACTAGCTGTGCCCGCGACTTCGTTCGCGTGAAAGTCGGGTTTAAATTAAGGAAGTTTATGTTACGAAATAATTTGTTGGAATCAGTCCTGTCCGCGATATTCAGCAGCGAAGAATCGTCTTAAACTCATTTATTGATAGCTTCAACACCCAAAAGCTTTGTGAAAATAAATAAATACCAAATACAGACTCTTTAGGTATTCGTTTACTGTGTTTTTTGTTAATAATTTGTGTCTGTTTTCTTTTTTGTCTATTGTTATTTTTATTATTTTACTGGTCTTTTTTTATCTTCTTCATGACTTTTCCTGTTAAATTATAATAATATTTAAGTGTCTTCTGTGTACTAAATATAAATCTTTCTATTCTCTTCTTTTAGATAGTTAGTTTGGTGTGCGGCTTAAGAAGTGGGTTTTCTGTTGTTTTTGTTGAAAGAATGAAACATTCTTTCAACGTTATACCTACTTAATACCTAATAATTTTCAATAGAATTTGTACACGCTTTTTAAAAGATCTATCTAATGATACCCCACACGATGGGGTGGGTGAGAAAAAAAATACCCACTTTACATATCCTACGTACCCATAAAAAAACGATTTTGTTTCTTCACTTTATCGGCGTAAGTAATATGTGTATTCATGCAAAGTTGCAGCCTCCTAGCACTAATAGTCTCTTAGCTAAGCTGCGGACGGACGGACGTAAGGGTTCCGTTTTGCTATTTTGCCAAAAATGGGGTGTAAAACGCAATATTTAAAAATGTTTTTTTAAGTTTTTCCTTTTTCTGCAAAGATATACAATTGAAATGCTTATAAAACTGCTGTAACACTTTAGTAAACGCGAATATGGCAGCGTCAGATATCTATATAGGTACATACTAATGTATGGGTAGCGTTGAAATAGGTCAAACATTAGCGATGTTTTTAATGATTTTTTAAACCTTGATCTCCAACCATGACCCCAGAACATGATCCTCGATGAACCTGTGTGATGCGTGGTCAAACAAATGGACAGACAGACAAACATTTCTAAAAATGATAGAAATGTGTTTCTTTTAAATACTATTTTAAAACTTCTTTTAATAAGTATAGAACATTATTGAATACAACGCCATCTACTTTCAAAACCAGTGAAGTTTCTCTAATACTTAAAGTTTTTTTATTAATATACGCAAGATGGTTTTGGTACAATAAAACCTTAATTAAATAAATAGGACAATGTTGCCACTCAGCAAGAAACGAATACGTGATCGCAAGCAGCCCTAATAAATGTTTTCACAATTATGGAATTATAACACGGTGAATAATTTGATTACATAGATGGCGCTACATGTTTTTTTTACGTATGTAATGTTTTTTTTTAGCAATGAGCACATCAATTCTGGAAAATGTCGATTACTTTTCAATTGTAATCTAATATTGTTTTAAATTTCTACTACGATTAATTCATTACTCAGCAGTGCTTGCAATACCTATAAATATCTTACCTAGGTGCATTTTTCACTTGATTTTTAATATAAAAAAATAATAACCACAGTGAATAAGTTACCTACGGTCTAAAAAATAACTATAACATTGAGAAAAATATTAAAAAAGGAAAAAGATAATTTAAAAAACTACAAAAAGAACATAACCACATGAGATTCGAGTTTGGGACTTCGTCGTTAAAGACCGCTAGCATAGCTTCGAGGCTATACTGTTCGCTACACCGCACGTCAAAATAACTGTTCTTATGAAACTTAAAAATGTTGTGTTTAGCTCCTTATAGTTTTAGCGTGAAGTTATGTATTCCATAGGTTACAATTATAGATAATGTCTAATTGTGGAAAATTTTGGGATAATCCATTATGGTGCGACAAAAAATACGTTGCTGCTCGTTCCCCATAGACGTTAGCGTAATGATTCATAGTGTAAATAATGTCCTATAGTATTTACAATAAAACTGCAAATTTTCATAAAGATCCGTCAAGTAGTTACTGTTTTATAATGAAAAATAGCTACAGACATTATCCCTTACTGCTTAGCTCCTATTGGGAAAAGCGTGATAATTTATAGCCTAAATGTTAATCCGCGTCTATTAGATTGCACATGCAAAATTTCAACCGAATCTGTCCGGTAGTTTTTGCGTGATGCGTGTTCAAACAAACAGACAGACAGACAGACAGACAGACAGACAGACAGACATTTCTAAAAATGCAGCAAAGTGTTTAAATACTCTTTTCGAACATTTCCTAATATTTTTTTTCACTAAGTTCGGCCATGTACAGACACGTGAAATTTACAGTTTTATTATATGTATAGATATAGATTGTAAATAAAAACGAATTTGAAAACAGTGTGCGTCAATTTTTACTGCCTTGTTGTTTTGACTAGCCTAACTTGCCATTAAGTGTAATTATTTTGCAAAGAATATCGATTTTGAGTTTTGATTTGTTTCACACAGACTGTGTCTAAAATGTATATTTTTTATATATTATACTACTTCAAACATTCAGTTGAACTCGAACAGTTGCCCTTAAGTTTGCTGTTTATGTATACCTCGGAAACCAAACATAGTCATTAAAAGTGCTGAAAGCCACTTAAAAATAAGAGGAAACTGCCTGTGTACCGGGAAACAATATGCCGTTAATAATTAATTTTACTTAAATGTGAAAGTTACATTACTCCTAAGACTTCCAACTTGCTGAACTCAGAATTCCTATACTTACTTACAATCTCTGAAATATTAAAGAAAAAGCCTTAATGTAATACTAAAGTCTGAATTGTTATTATATTATAAACATATGTTATAGCCCGACATAGATTCCTAATTTCATAAGCCATAAATTATGTATGATTGACTTTTGGTAATGAACGGGACCAAAATAGACGATAATGCCGCGCTAGAGCTGCTCCCAGCTGGTTTGCTGTAAATATAGCGTGATTTATCGAGATAAATCACACGCTAGTACAAAGCAGATAAATTGTAAACCGCAATAGGTTGTGTGGTTAATACACCGATGCCTTCAAAGAAAAGTCAAACCCTGCACGGGTGTCAAAGTATACCATACTAATATTATAAATGTGAAAGTAACTCTGTCTGTCTGTCTGTCTGTTACGCTTTCACGCTCAAACAACTTAACCGATTTACATGAATTTTGGTATGTATATAGTTTGAGTCCCGGACATAGGATAGTTTTTAATGCGATAACCGACATCAACACGGGCGGAGCCGCGGGCGAAAGCTAGTTTAAAATGAAACCTATAATCCATACTAATATTATAAATGTGAAAGTAACTCTGTCTGTCTGTCTGTCTGTCTGTCTGTCTGTCTGTCTGTTACGCTTTCACGCTCAAACCGCTGAACCGATTTAGATGAAATTTGGTATGGAGATAGTTTGAGTCTCGGGGAAGGACATAGGATAGTTTTTATCGCGATAGCCGACATCCACGCGGGCGGAGCCGCGGGCGAAAGCTAGTAAAAAAATAAATTTATTCTACTACTAGCTGTACCCCGCGGTGTTACCCACGGTTTATTAGCCTATGTGTTAATCCAGGGTGTCAGCTAACTCCATACCAAATTTTATTAAAATCGCTCCAGCCAGTGAAGAAGTAACAAACATACACACTCACATACTCACAAACTTTCGCCTTTATAATATTAGTGTAATGTAATGTAATTCTAGCTATACCTAATAGTTAGTAAAACATAACCCTCCTCCGCGGTCGGGTAAAAATCAACGCACGACTGAATATTGGTTATCATTTCACCGCCAAAGGTCAACCACATTTTAGTTTACTTGAACATACAATAGTATAAAACTTCATTGATTTCTAAAGAAACTTCCAACTCTATCGTACAAATCTTTATACGCCAATAAAGCACAATCTCGTCGAAGTATCGAAACGTAACGGGCCGATGGCGCCCAGAACAATGGAAAATAGAAGCTAAACTCAAAACTGAGCCATAATCACAGCCACTAAATAACTATTAAACTATCGACACCTCCTCCGCGTTCGGGTAAAAATCAACGCACGAATGAATATTGGTTATCATTTCACCGCCAGTGGTCAACCACATTTTAGTTTACTTGAACATACGGTAGTATAAAATTCATTGATTTCTAAAGAAACTTCCAACTCTATCGTACAAATCTTTATACGCCAATAAAGCACAATCTCGTCGAAGTATCGAAACGTAACGGGCCGATGGCGCCCAGAACAATGGAAAATAGAAGCTAAACTCAAAACTGAGCCATAATCACAGCCACTAAATACCTAATAAACTATCGACGTAATGGAAACTTGCGTCATAAATATTATCGCTATATAAATCCTGACAGCACAATTTGATTTAATGTTTTCTAAATGGCGTTATAGTGGTTGATATTGTTAAAACTAGGCTTGTTAAACTTCCGACGTTGTCACTGACAAATTACGAACGCGCCCGGCTCGCTCCCAGCCCCACTAATTGACTGCACGTCAAATTTAACCACGATAATCCAAATACAGGCGAAGACCGATTCCTTTTAGATTCACACCTTTCTAACAGCTTATATATTTTATCGAAGGTACTCTGTATTTCTTACAGAATAATATTATTATGACGAAAATTTTGTTGCAATTTGATAAAGGTTTAGTTGTTAGAGTACGTTTAGTTTAGGTACATTATTTATATGCATAATAGTCCACGGTATATTAGTCCTAAATAGTAGACGTCTACTTATTTCCAAGACTAGACCAAAACTTGTAACACACATAGGCCAGTTTCATGTGGGCACAATCTTTTGTAAAATATTGGATTCAATATTCTAGTAATTTTGGTAGACAGAGGTCTGCCTGTTAAGCTTCATCACAAAGCGTATAAAGATATTTGCGAGTACCACTGATTTTGTTCATAGACAGCTATGTAAATAGATCGAATAATTTGTAGCTTTATTGGATAAAAATTGTTCCAGACATTTTGAAGGTAATGTACTTTTTATCTCAATCGTCACGGTGTTTAACATACACACACTAGCTTGTCCTGCGGTAGAAGTAAATAAGAATAAATAACTCTATTTTCTATGTCTAACTAAACACAACATTACAACAACAGCATCTAACGCTATATTTGTCCACGCAGTAGTCAATCATTATTTTTATTCGGTCGTTGTATAGACGGCCAAGAAGTGGTCTATCAGTTTTAACAAAATTTCCTGAGTAACCATAATAGCGTTAAGGTTGAGAATTTAACTGTCAAAATATCAATACAAGGGAATATCGATCTTGTTGTTTTATGACGAAAAATGAAGTTCAGCCCTAGGGTGATAGACCACATTTCTGGCCGACTGAAGATACAAAAGGGATTTAAGCTCGATGTCTTGTCAATGCATTTTTCTTATGAAGAATGTATTTTAACATCATGGTGATATTGGTGATAAGGTTCAGCAATACATTATAAAAATTTCTTAAGCCTTTATTAATCAATATTTTTTTTTTAATCATTGACGATTTAATTTTCATCATTAAGTTGCATAATTTGTATGCACTTAGGCAAATGAACTTGCTTTAATACGCGTAACATTGCCTCAAAATGAAATAATACTTTTTAGGGTTCCGTAACCAAAGGAACTTGCTAAGACTTCGATATCTGTTCGTCTGTCCGTCCGTACTACCTTCATACCTCGTCATAGATAGAGACTTAAAAGGTATTCGCATAGTGTTACAGTATTTACCATGCCCGCTAGAGTTACATATAATATTATTATTTAGTTATCCTTGATTCATAAATGTTTACATTCAGCAAACACGCTGACTCGTTCAGTATTTTTTTCTGTAAAGAAAAACTTGATGATTTTAAAAGAGTGGCGTGTGGAGAGTTTTTTTACGGCAATTTGTGGCGGCACTATTCGCAATTAATTACTCGGCCAATAATGGCAATATGTCTACAATTGTATGGCACATGATCCTGTCTTCTAAACGAGCTACACAATTCGGCAACAATAAAATAGAGGGCGGCTGAAACGACAACAAAATTGGCCGGGCAACATTGCGGAAAATAGATCAATCATCAAATCAATATTGGAGAGTACTGCCATGTTGCCGGCCACAGCATTGCCGCCACATATTGCCGTATAAAATGGCCTGTTTAGACGCCCCTTTACACTTAGAACCGCCACCTAACTTCATTTTGTTTGGTTTTATTTTCAAACATATCAGAATTTTATTATTCCTTTAGTATGTATTAATTTGATGATTTCAAACAATCAATAATTTGACTCTTTGAAACAATCAATGATTTTACGAAATAAAGATGTTTGCGTTTCCATTTGCTATAATACATTTTCAAAAAAGGAGGTCCTCATTTCAGAGACACCTAAGAAACGTGTTTATTTCTCGGTATCGGTTATCTATACTAATATTATAAAGCTGAAGAGTTTGTTTGTTTGTACGCGGTAATCTCAGGAACTACTGCTCAGAATTGAAAAATTCTTTCACTGTTAGATAGCCTATTTATTGACAAGGCTATAGGCTATATAACATCACGCTACGATCAATAGGAGCGGAACATCAATGAGAAATGTAGCAAAAACGGGGGAAATTTACGAAGACGAAGTTGCGCGGGACATCTAGTCTATCATAATAGTGGCAGTAGGTGTTAAGTTAGTAAGGTTAGCAGTTAGTAAGGTTTTAATTGTAGCCGCAATAAAAACGAAAATTTAAATTATAATAATAATTCAAATTGATTTTTATCGTTTTCACAGATCGTTAAATACTCATAGCTAGTATCTACGGAACCTTTAGTGTGCGAATCCGACTCACTCTTTATTAGAGGAATCGGTTTAGTACAGGATATATAATTTTATCGGACTGAATAAATAAATCAGAACTTTCTATATTAAAATAGACCATTCAACTTTCCCCATATATATCGATGACAGAACAAATATAAAATTTTATACGAACAACTTTCTGGTTTGACTTTTAATCAATCCTATTTTACTTTTACTGGATAACCTCAAAATAGGGAAACATTTACGTACGTTGATGAATCTGTCGTCGGCTTTTTGTAATTACCTTTACATATGCACATATTTGTTGTTCATTTACATACTACAGAATCAGTAAGGGGCATTGACCCGACATGGTACGGAGTAGGCGATTAGACAATCGGACTAACGAGCTGACTAAGGTCTACATATAAATCTGAACTAATATATTTCAATATTGATTTGATCAGTTATGATAATCGAATAGAACCTGGTCATTCATTTAGAGAATTATAATTCACTAGCTGATCCGCGCAGTCAACGTTGGCGTCAATTTTCCTCGTTTTTGCAACATTTTTCATTGCTGTTCCGCTCCTGTTGATATAGCCTATAGCCTTCCGCGATAAATGGGCTAACCAACACTAAAAGGACTTTTCAATTCGGACCAGTAGGTCCTGAGATTATCGCGTTCAAACAAACAAACTCTTCAGCTTTATAATTTTAGTATAGACTAGCTGTCCCGCGCATCTTCGTCTGTGTACATTTTCCCCGTTTTTGCAACATTTCTCATTGCAGCTCCGCTCCTGTTGGTTGTAGTGTGATGTTATATAGCCTATAGCCTTCCTTGATAAATAGGCTATCGAACCGTGAAATAATTTTTCAATTCGGATCAATAGTTCCTGAGATTACCGCGATCGAACAAACAAACTCTTCAGCTTTATAATATTAGTATAGATTAGAATCGAATGGTAGGTCTAAGTCACAGGCCGTCTTGTTGTCAGTTATGCATCCGTTAAATAATGTAATGTTGACGCATCAAGTGACGTAGTAAACTGGGCAAATGAGATTTAAGAACTAATGTCTTAAATTAGGAGCGCGGTACGGTGACTTTCAGGTCTTTGCCGAAGAAGGCTTTGGGTGTCACTTATAGTGTTATAGGCTAGCGCGACGCTTACCATTCAGTACACGACCTGCTCGTTTCTTAATTTTATTGTATATTTTAATACAAAAAAAGTACTTTTTTAGAAAAGAATTGTAAAAATATTTTTATTCTCATGGATTAACATCCATAACAGGTTAAAATGTATAATGCTCAGTGCAATTAATGCATTCACTCTTTTTGACACCTCATAATAAAATAAGTCCTTTAAGCTTTTTCCAATAAACGGAATCTCACTCAAAACCTTTTTCACACCAGACAGATAATTCCAGAAATTTTAGCCCTAAATATCCATCCACTGCTTAAGACAATTCTTTAGAAAAAATACCTACCTACAACCTATTGTTTAGACCGAAAGTAGTAGGTACATAATAATATTAAAAGCGAATTGAAAAAAATCAAAACCTGATTTAAATCTTAACTAGATAATTCTGTAGTTGCTATTCTATTCAATGCAGAAGTGCTGACGTGTTAACACGAAAACCGAGCTTAATTACAGATTGAACAACAGACAAGACAGTTATCAGCAAAATTGAAGATAACTGCCTTGTCTCTGTCTGATGATCTTAACCTGTTGATATTGGGTTTATAATCTGCCTTCCTTAAGCTTTGATTTCGTATTAAGAACATTTATCGTCGTCTAATTTCGCTATGGACAGAAACAAGTTTATAATGCATTAGGCGATAAATGTTTTACGGTCTGAATAATTACGCATACCTGATTTAGTAAGGGAACTTTTTCTAACTTTGAATAGAGTAAAAACGTCTAGAAAATTATGCATTGCATGCATTTGCAACTGGATGCAGTACATACTTTTAGATTGCAATCCCAACATCAAGTCGTCAATGACCAGTGATCAAGTTGCTTGGAAAAGGAATATATAATGCCTAGGGCAGTCTGAAATTGCTGTTCTATTGAAAGGGTAAAAATGCCTTTTTACGCTAATATATCTCTAAAAATTCCAGTGTGGAAATCAAGGACGTCGTTTATTTGGGTCTAACGTACTGTAGCGACATTTAGTGGACACGTGTTTGTTTTCCGTTAAGATTGCTTTTGATTTAAATTTATTTTGGATACATATTATAAACATGATTAGGAATTTAAGTTCTTGTTATTAATCTATTGTAGAAATTGCTATACCTTGTGGTATAGCAATTTCTACAATAGATTAATTCTTAAAACATTCTGAGTTCACGGCTATGATATTTTTTGTGATTGTATGTATATTTATTTATCAGTTAAATGATCAGGCGGGTCAATAAGCTTATAATATTGAATTAATAATTTTCTTTATTAGATACATTAAATAGATATAGCGTGATTTTTTAAATTTCTAATGAAGTTGCAAATTCTCGAAATATTTTAAAAACTGTATCAGACAACAACATTGGCATCAAGTTGCGGCATTAGAAATGAATATTTTTCGGGAAAATTATCGTAATTCTTATTTATAGAATGTTTTTTTTTATATTTACAGTATATTATTTATTAATTCTTTTAAATCCACATTTTAAACTATAACTTTGAAGCATAAGCATGTTACTTGTTATCTTTACCAATCGCAAAAACAAACCACGGATGACGAATGATTGACGAAACACGAGACCACTTTAATAATCTTATTAAATTTAGGTAAGAAACCCCTTTTCCAACCCTCATTTTTTATCCATTGTAAACTTCTTATAATGTCTGCCTAAATAACGTAATGTCTGTAACAAAAAAAACTTAAAACTTACGTTATTACAGGAATATATATTACCTACTTATAAAATATTTATCACAAAAAGATTATAAACCCTATCGCGCCTTATCGCTGTTATTTTGATACACTAAACTTAGTTTTAGTCATTGTTGTGACAACTTGCCATATTTACATTCTATTTTTTATTTTTATCCAACTGACCTAAGACAGTTTTTCAGTGTGTTTTATGTTGTACTGACCTACAACAAAACTACGCTATACGCATTTTAAGAACTTGTAACGAGCTTCTAATTGCTTACTAAATGTAGCCTAAAACAGAAAGCGTTTTGCTATCGTCTAACTACAATATTATTAAAAATAAATCATACTTACGCGTCGTTGCGTCTGTCGAAGCAGTAAATAGCCAATCCAATAAGAACAGCGCCAGTAACATTTTCCCACTTTTCCATAAACACAGTTTACATAGACAGTTCATGTTGACTCCTTACATAAGTGCCTTAAGTATTAATTATACATCGTAATCTGCATCTCAAACGTTCAGCTATGGAAATAAACCCGATGCTTGCAGTCCCATGTTGGGCGCCACATATACGGCAGTAATTGGAAACGAATTATTTGACAACTTGACGTAATAATTCCCTAAAAAATGACTGTGACATATGATTGCCGGATTATATCAAGAAAACAAAAATTGAAATAAACAAACTTAACCATAAAACACGCGGTAAATTCTGTTCCAGATTGCATAGAACGCACGCAAAAAAGTGATTAAGGGGGCGGTCAACTCGGAGAGTCTACAATATTTTTCCGAAATCCCGTGAAAAGTTTGATAGAAGGCGTCCGGCGGGCGGCGTGCACACGACCGTCACCGCTGACGGCGCACAGATAACTGTTGCCAGTGACTTGTGCCAGTCAGCGGTCGCGCCTGAAAGCGCCACCCCCTTCATATCGCTGTCTCTTTCACATAAGGTAAAGGCGCGTACAATTCATAAAAACGGCATTCACTTTAACCTTCTGATACTGACATTTTCTTTCATAATAGTATGATAAAAATACCGAGTTTATTGGCTAACTCACTCCAGTACTTTATATCAGTCCGAACAATTCAAATGTCAATCACAGAGTGGCAATTGAATCATTTTATTTTATTTTGCCAATGTAGAATTTAGATAAGATTTCAAGCGTATCACGTACATCTGTTCGTGATGCTAAAGTAATAATTAAAGTTTAGATAAGTGACGAAAATATACCAAAAATGTTATTTAATGGACTTAGAAGTAAATTTAAATGCATGGCGGAAAAAATCAGCCCGGAAAAATATTTGAACCCGCGACCTTAGGGGTACCGGCTTTAATAATTACAAAAAGTTACATACATTTCGTATAATTACAAGCAATGAATCTTAGTCTTAGTGCTCCTCCTTGCTTTAAAAAAGTAGTAATAAGCCCAAATTAAAAATACCAAGACAGCATAAAAAACACCTCATAGGAATACACGGAAATACGATATATCCAATCCAAATTCAATAACAAACCAAACTATATCTGTAGGTCAACAAATAATATTCTGTTTGGGGTACCTAAATCCCTTACGAAATTATCCGAGCGTAGAAATGACAACAACCCCACGGAGATAGGTACATTTTTAACTTGAAAAGGTTTCATTTGGTTACCGGCTGTAGTAACTCGAACTCCTCCGACAAATAATATTCCATTAGAAATACGCTGTGACCACAACATTGGGAAACCAAACAACTGCCTTTACATTGAACATTGATTTTTGATAATAACCACTTCCCCTTAATGAATATTATTTTAAGCTTTTGAAACTTCTAAAAATAAGTTTTTCTGCAAATACTTCTACGGATAGAGCAAATCGGTAGATCTGTGAAATAAGTCAATGATATCACTGTCGATTTTTTACTAATTACATATTTTAAAGAGACTAGTAAATATAATTTTATCCGTTATAATTCAAGGATTAGTTTGAGGTTCAATGTTATGTATCCCATTTATTACCGCCTTAATTACCATGACTTTTATGATAACATTATTGCAACACGATTAGGTAGGTATATAGGTACTGCGACATTACTTTTCTTATAGCTGCAAAAGTATTTCCAAGTATATCGGAGTCATTCTAAAACGTGCTTATAATTTATTTTGTTTCCTGGTAAATAATGTCCGACAAGGTGGCGCCACAGAATTGAGTTCTGCGAACTGTGGGGCATTTCCTTGCAGTTCCCTTAGGCCAGTGGTAGGCGGCCTTAGAACCTCCATTAATATTTATTATCCACCTACGTCACTGTTGCTCTTTCCATTGCCATTCAATCCAATGCGCTATCGACGACCGATATCTTTGTTGAATTACCTGCCACTGTTTGTGATGATTGTGTTGTATTTCTGTAGTGAAATGGGTATTTGTTGTACTCTTTAATTTAGGTACCTGCACGGTAAAATAATGTTAAAGTTACTCTTTTTACCCTTCTGCGTAGGAGGGTCTGTGTTTGACGCGTATGTATGAATTCTTTCAATGTTCTTATGTTCGCTTAAAACTCATTAATGGCTCAACCAATTGTAATAAATTATACGTCATTAGATTAATTTCGATGACGCGAGAGTCACTGGGTACATAAAAAATCCAAAAAAATCTTAATGGCGGATTTTAATACGCTTTAATGTGCAGTCTGCGAAAAAAAAGTTCCGAAGATCGTAATCTCGATGAACTTTAAAGTGCCTCCGACTGCATGAAAATATATAATTATGTAGGGGATCTTGTTTCCATCTTTTTGGTGCGGGCGGGTTTTTTTTTTATTTATTTAATACTTTTGAGTAGTTGTAGGATGTAACAACTAACTTTTATCACAGCTATTGTCAGTGGGGTACCTATCAAATCAAAGGCCAATAAAGGGTAAGTTCAAAAATATACAATATGCATGTTTAAAAAAATGTGGAGTTTCAAATCGTTGAAAAAACAACGTTAATAATAAAACAAATACTAACCTAATCGCCTTATCTGTAATTTTACAATGGCTAAAAAATACTAAATAAAACATACATTTAAAAACTAAAAAAAACCGCTTGCAAAAAGACAGAAACAATAGATACCTACCCTTAAAATTTAATATCATACAGTAGGAGGCATTAATGAATTCTGTTGAACTTAATATCGTGCCTCCGACTGCATGGTATTAAATTTGAAGGGTATCTTGGTGTTTTTGCAGGCGGGTTTTTTTAGTTTTTTTTTTATAACCTTGGTGGTAACTGGACCCCTGTACCTATTACAACAGCATTAATTTCGATGAAAATGAATGTTTTTATATTATACATATATTACTAATATTATATTATATCTTGGCTCCTATTTATCAAGCTCAAGCAACAACTCTAAGCTAAATTGTTTTTTTTTTCAATTATTTTATTTAAAACAAGCTTGAGAAATAAATATTTTGGTTCACACATACCCATTTGTTAATTTTGCCGTCAATTATTCAGTACATACGTAGGTTTGTACTGAATATTAGCCCTAAAAAGAACATTTTTATAATTAAACGTAGATCAAAGATGGAAGCCACAACTCCTGAGGTTGTATTCGATTTCTGCTTATTCAATTTCATATTATATCGTTTCAATGCTAGGTACATAATTATAGTAAGTACAAATTATTTATCTACCTACATTTCTATTTCAGAAAATTAATAAAATATTATGTTTCTCCCTTTCCTTCCTTTCTCGCACTTTTACTTAAGTTAAAAACATATTTTTCCACTTTCTCTCCTTATTTCTTGTTAGCTAGTCAGGCAAATCTATATACAGAGTGTAACAGAAAGGTGTGGTCATATTCAAGGGTTGGTATGTGCCCATGATACTGAATGCACATACCTAATTTCATCAAAATCGGAGTACCCTAAAAAAAAATTATTATTTTTTCATTCATTTATTTATGAGTGAAAAAGTTATTAATTTAAAAAAGTATGATTTAAAAAGATCTATGCCATAATAATGCAATCGAATTTTGTACCAGGGGAGGTATAATTCTTATGCCATAGGCCTTTCACTACTGAATTTTCACAAAAAAAAAGCTATAACTATGTAATAATAATGCAACCAGCTACGGCACCCTGGTAGGTGCAATACTGATTACATACCCTATCCGCTGCTGAAATTTGACCACACCTTTCTGTTACACCCTGTATATTTAATTCTTTGTTCTGACTATCTGACTGATGGATCAACGCACAGCCTAAGCCACTAATCGTAGAGACGTGAAATTTCTAGGACATTTTCCGTCCACCCCCAAGAGGTTGAAAAGGGGTGGCAAATTTTGAATGAAAATTTTTGTAGTTAGATCTGAGAAATTTCGAATTTCGTATGGTGTTTACAAATAAAGAAATCATGTTTAAGCGTGTTTGGAAATTCATGCCCTAAGGGAGTAAACTAGGGGTTGCAAGTTTGTATGAAACATCGTCAGTTTTAAAATAAGATCTGTGAAATTTCGTATTTGTATATTCAATTAAAAAAAAATAAACACATATTACAGCATTCTTGAAAAATCAAAAATTAAAATAAGGGCTGTAAGTTTGTATGAAACTCGATCAGCTTTTCTTTATTAATATATAATAATAAAATCGACCTGCAAATGGTGCAAAGTAACCCTATTTGAAGGCTCGACAAGTAAATGTTTATTTATGTTGATTATAATATTTATAAAGAATGAAAAAAAAATATAACAAGATAGATTTAAATTTTGTATGAAACGAATAAATTCAAAAACTACTAAACCGATTACAAAAATTCGTTCGCTAATAGAAAGCTCCATTATCGGGAAGTATCATAGGCTATATTTTATTCTTAAAAAACAATGAGATTCTTACGAAAACTGCGTTTATATATAGTGGTGAAAAGTCTGTGCGAAACCCGAGCGGGCCGCCAGAAGTTAGATATTAGAAATCTTGTATTTGGCTTTTTAGTTTGAAATTAAAAAATACATATGTTTCAGCGTTTTTGACAATACCAATCCCTAAAGGGGTAAAATAGGGGTTGCAATTTTGCATGAAACTCCATTAGGTTTTAAGTTAGACCAAACTAACGGAGATTGTACTTGGCTTTGTAGTTGTAAATATAGAAACACTTGTGAAACACGTGTTTTGATCGAAAGCGAAAATCAACCCTTAAGCGGGTAAAATCAACCAGGCGGCTGATGCCACAAGCGACAGCTAGTAGATAATATCCAAAAATATAAATAACTACTTAGTTTGACTACGAAACTTTTAAAATCAAGTAACTAAGTTTGAAAATAGCATTGCAGCAGTTATTTCCTTTTAACTTACAAAACACTAGCTGACAATACAAGAAAATATGGATGAAGCCACACAAACGTTAGAAGTCATAACAAGTTACAGAGTCAAAGTACTGTGCCCATTTCACTTGACAATAGAAAATAAAAATAACACGGCTGTATGTTTTCTCTACACAATTGAATTTTACGTTGTGACGGTCGGTCACTTCATTTACCACCCTTTCAAATGTTTGAAGGAAAAACTAATTTTTTGCTTTGTCTTTACAAAGTACACAGTCAATTTTTAACACGCCTTTATTAGGTTGACATATTATGTAACATTGATGGTAATGAAACTTACGAATCAATTTTCATCCACTTACGTCTGAATAATATAAAATATTGCAAATGTCTTAAGAACCGTTTATCCAATAATTTCACCAAAATATGTAACTTATAATACAACGTTATTCTTGATATAGTGCGAACCTGAAAGTACATTGCTCAGAATCAGTAATACAACCCAATAGGGTAGTTTTTGGACCATGTTATATTTTTTAATTAATTAATTAATCAATCAAAATTAATTAATTAATCATTCTATCAGTCCAAATCCTGTTCACAATGTGATGTGAAATGTGATAATCACTAATTTTTCATTAATAACCATGGATTACGTACTACGACACGCAATGAACACAACACCGCGAAGAACACAAGACAACTTGTATGGTTTATAACACTGCAAGTTTTCAATATTTCCATTTCTTTATTTTATATGATTTCTTGAAGTAAAAATCGTGTTGGGTTGCCTGAGTTTTGCACTATACCAAAAATAACCTTGTATATGTTCGTCTTATGTCCCAGTAAAACTGTTCGGTATAGTTTAAACATTTTAATTTAAAAAAAAAAGTTTAGTCCAGTATTTTTCCAGGTTTTTGTTTTAAATTTAAGAGATACGGTAGGTATATGGTCTTGAAGATGGTGTACAAAAATTGTGAGAAACAAGAAGTATACCTAAAAAGACAGCAGAAAATAAAGAGGAGTCCCTATTCCTCTTTAATTTCTGCTGTCTTTTTAGGTTATAAGCTTCTTCAAGCTCTTCCTCTCCATTTTTTCTTCGAAAATTGTTTTGAAGTTGCTCATCGTAACGCTCGCGCGCTCGCCAAAAAATACGCCTAAATACTAACCACAGACACGGCGAAGATCAGCGACACAGACTTCAGCGATGTTTAAAACAGAATTTCAAGAGTAACAAAATACCCACTCATTGTCACTAGTTGCCTACAAACAAATTGATATCACACTTCAGGAATCTCCCTCTTTGTTACAAAACACTAGTACTAGTCATTTCATTTGACAACACACCGCAGTAACATAACACAATGTACTCTTGATTAACAATACCATCATCACAGGAGAGAAGCTTTGAATCGAACGCATAGAGGTAACCGCAAAACAGAATGCGTGTCACATCGCACGAGTAACGCAATGCTAAAAGCCTATCGTAAAACAACCTCAATCACTCAACTAATCTTTCTGAATAGGCAATTCCATATAATTTTACTTGGATTTTTGACTTCAAAGGTAAACTTAAAGTCGAGTACCGTGTTATTGCATATGAGACATGTGAGTAAATGCGTGCTTGAAGGTACAAGTACACTCAGAGTCATGGTAATTTTATCCTGTGTTGATATAAAGGAATATTTTTTTAAATATTGTTAGGCAAGAAACACAGTTTTGCCGCTACAATATTTGATATGATAGTTTAGAAGATACAACGACGTAAATATATATAAAAATCACCCAAATAAATAGGACTAAGGAATTTTGTTTCGCAATTAATTACATAAGTGCTGCAAACAGCATATTCAGTTCCTCTGTACAAACCATCCCATCGCGTTCACTAGAACGTGTGACATCCTGCTGACGGTTCACAATCTTACACACTATAACTACAAATGCTAGAGAAGAGCCAATAGATTAGAGTATAGACCACTCCCAATTATATTATGATGCCTACAACCAACTTTACCAATTCCAAATTTTACCACAAATTTTGTAAATATTGAATAATTACATTTGTACTTGTATAAGTTGCCGTGTGGTACCAGCTTAAGAATAGTACCACCCTATCTCTTCCCGTGGGTGTCGTCAAAGCGACTAAGGGATTTCACACCGGAGCACGGGCAGCAGCGCCCTCTGCGTATTTTAAAGCCCTACTGCGATCGCCAACCCGCTCGCCAGCCACGGCGATTAAGGCAATTACCCCCAGGACCTATATAAGTAGATTCTACTGAGGAGACCCGTGTCCAGAAGCGGGACATGGGGATGGGGAATGGAAGTACAACACTTTTTCTTAATAATTCTTCATTATTACTTTAAAATTTTGCATTGCACACAGGAAAAAACACAATTATGCTAGGAAAAACGCGATCGTGCCAACTGATTGAGACTTAGTGAGCTTGTGACCACGGTAGGCACGATCCGATGGAAGGCATGCAATCCATACCGTAAAACTTAACTATGATCGCTTTTGTTCCCGTGTCGAATTACTAATACTTTGCCGTAAGTACCCACATGTATCCAAAAATATTGATCAGAACACTGTTTAACTCAATCAATCTGTTTAACCCTAGAAGCCCAATCTACGTCTTTTTGACGTACACTCTAACAGAAATACGCTATTTCTTTTGCACCGGATTGCCTAGACCCTCCGAACCAACTCATAAGCTACGGAGATCTATCACGATACTGCCGTATCGGTTTGGTTAGTGCAATCATTTTAATATAATAGCCATGTTGCACGTATAGTTGACGTATGTCTGGGCTTTATGTAACTTTCGGGAATGTTTTTTTTTCAGTTAACCTGTTTGGTATTGATAAAATGTTTCATTTTAAAAATAGAAATTGAAATAAGGTGGATTTTTAAAAAAATAATTATAATATAAGAAAAACTTAAGAGAATCCCTTTTTATTATCAATTTCATTATGTTTCCATAGTTATGACTCGAAAATTATAAATAAAATGTAAACATTGTTAAATTAAAACTGTTTTTATTTTATTAGACTATATATTATACTAAATAAAATAAAACCGGGCAAGTGCATGTCGGGTCACGCAAGCACGCCCCCCCCCCCCCTTTGGATAATGTGAGAAGTGGGTTTTCTGTTGTTTTTGTTTCATACTTATAAAGTTTTATCAACTTAATAAGTCTACTTAGCTGTGATAGTTTTTCTTTTAATTTCAATTAATATACTACTACCGTGATTTTTTTCACATACCCAACATCAACTATTTAGTTAGTAGGGGGGAGGACACTTGACTCTAACAAAAAAATGCACTTTAAAGCTTAATATTTTACAAACGGATTCCTAAATCCAAAAATCGTCTTCACAGGCCCTAAACGTTTTTAAAATACCTATCTAATGATACCCCACATGATGGGGGGATGACAAAAAATCACACCCCTATTATACATATAGGGGAGGTACCCTAAAAAATATATTTCAAGATTTATTCTTTCACTTTATCGGCCATAAGTAATATGTGTATCCATGCAAAATTACAGCCTCCTAGCACTAACAGTCTCTGAGCAAAGGTGCGGACGGACGGACGGACATGGCGAAACCATAAGGGTTCCGTTTTGCTACGGAACCCTAAAAACTAGTACATGTCCTATACAAAATTATTTATTGCAAGCGATTTTATTACTTACACGTCATTTTTACGTATGATTGAGCTAAATGGCCACAAAAATATGATTGGGCTTCCAGGGTTAAGTCTTTACCTTTAATCTACTATTAAATTCATCCCCGTCGAGCAAAATAAATTCAACCCTTGATATTACTCGATTGATTGCTAATTCTAAAACAGACCTGTTAGCTTTTAATGAAAGATTCATTTATCAAAGTTTTCATTTCTAAAATAGGTAATAATAGAGTTGAATATCAAGTGTTATCATAACTCGTTGTAGATGCCGCGTCAGATAGAGAAGTGTACCGCGCGGCATGACATATTGCATGAATCTGCAGCGCTCTCAAATATGTCAAGCGTTATTAAACTATGACATATGATTTATGTACTCTTACACCAGTTCTATCTCTTATAAGGGATATAAACGGAATTGAAATGCATTTCTGAGATCTTCACATCGAGTATTATGAGACAGCTGAAATGCTGAATAACCAAACGATATTTGGTGTAAGCAGAGAGCACTTTTTTTGTTAAAAAAATAGTTGTCTGTAAAGTCGGTTTACGAACGATACTTTTACGTGATAACGTCATTAGAAAACATTGATATCATTGAATAAACAACCATGCACGTGACACCTTTTTTTATTCTTATTTTTTTTTTATATCGCATGTCGCTGCAATCGCCAAAACATTGATGAGATTGTAATAAACAACCATGACTGTGACAGTTTTAGCGCCCGAAGGCTGCAATACTTCAGCCTATTAGCAGTCGGAACGGATGTTATATTGTGTGACTTAACGAACTACTTAGCAACCAATGTTTACCAATCAATAACGTAAGCGGTGACGTCACACTTTTTCGTGAATGCAAACGGTCATCGTTATCACGTCAAATAAAATGTTACCATAGTGCTGACACTTTTATAAAAATTATACATGTTCTCTCTCAAAAAATAGTAAGGACGTTTACATGATATTTGAATCTATACTAATATTATAAAGCGGAAGAGTTTGTTTGTTTGTTTGCTTTGTTTGTTTGTTTGTTTAAACGCGCTAATCTCAGGAACAACTGGTCCGATTTGAAAAATTATTTTTTGTTGGATAGCCCATTTATCGAGGAAGGCTATAGGCTATATAACATACGCGCTACGACGAATAGGAGCGGAGAAGCGACGTGAAATGTTGCAAAAACGGGGAAAATTTACGCATACGAAGTTGCGCGGGACAGCTAGTGCTAAATAAAATCATACGAAGGCAGATATACTTTACGAATATACTTACTACAAATGAAATTCCTTTTGCTAAACTTTCGCGATTTATACACATTATACTATTTATAGGCGCGTTAATCGCGTAGATATTTTAAAGGTTCAATGCTTTGTGATTGTTGTGTCTGATATTCCACCCATGAATAAAATACCTAATAAGTTTTGTAACCTGGATATATTATTACTCCATATTTGCCTAATACAATTTAAAAATAACCATAGTAGAAATTTTGTGATACCGATTCTAGATTACTTCGCTTCATATTTAGTCTATCAAACTTTTTCGTTATCTTGCTTACAAATCGGGGTAAGTTCACGCGGGAGGCGTTATAAACCGCTTTGTATTTACGATACGTCTATTTTACCTTTATTGCCGCTTATGTGCTACCACTAATTTACCCCACCCACATTTAGGTATATAGCACGCAATCTATGTAAAATAACCCTTCAAACGCGCCATAGCAAATAGCTACGGTTCAAATGGAATCTTTCGCGGGTTTAATTGCCCTAAAATAATAAATGTTGGGACTCTTAAATATCAAATATTATTAAACAAAAATAAATTAAGTGAGTAATAAAAATTTTTGGAAAGTCTAATTTTAATGTGGCACGTAGCGAATAAATAAAATTGTTTAGTTTCCATTTTGTTTGAGATAATTTCATCCAACAAGATCTCAGCAGGCAGTGAAACAAGGCAAATCTAGAGCCTCTTTCATAAATGGCGAAGCTATTCGCAGTTTATTTGGCATTTAAGCAAATTTAGAGGATCCCTTCTCTGCTGGCATTTTGTTTTATGTGGCTGCTCGTTACCGTCGGCGGCCGCGCGTGAAGTTACGGCCGCGTTGGGCCGTCTACGTCCACTACGCACTATCCTTTTGACACGCTCAGATTTTTTGCCTATTAGAGATATGAATATAACCTCTCATCTCAAAAAACGGGTGTCCCCAATAAAACACTCGCCACGCTTGGCAAGCGGGTTGGCGATCGCAGTAAGGCTTAAAAGTACGCAGAGGACACTGCTGCCCGGCCTTCGGTGTGAAATTCCTTAGTCGTCTTGACGACACCCACGGGTGTATAGGTACCCTTTAATTAGGGTTCCGTAGCCAAAATGGCAAAAACGGAACCCTTTAATAGTCATCATGTCCGTCTGTCTGTCTGTCCGTCCGTATGTCACAGGTATTTTACTTAAAAACTACTCAATGAATAATTGATGTAATTTGGTGAAAAGGTGTATTGTAGTAGCTAAATAATAAAAATAAATATTTTTAGGGGTGCCCCCCCTAAAAATATTTCCCTCCATACAAGTAGCATAAGCTGAAAACATTTTTTAGCAAACATCAACGTGTGGCACCTCATTCGACAGGTCTTTCAAAAACATTTTAAGGTTTCTAATAAACTTTTTTGATTGAGTGAATATTTCTGGAAATATTCGCTCCAAAAGTTATATAAATTGTGCCCCGCCCACCCTCTTAACTTAAAAATATAACAAAATCACAAAGGTAGCGTTTAATAAGTACTTTTAACTAAAATTATTTCGGACATAATCGAATATACCGTCATTGAGTTATTGCTGAAAAACTGCGTTTCTCAACAAAAGGGCGTATGTGCCATGAACATACGCTCTTCTGCTGATGCAATTATTCAAGGCTGCGGAACCATACACTAAGCATTGTCCGACTTGCTTTTGCCCGATTTTTTTAACATCGTATTTACAATTTGTTGTAATAACGGTAGTAGTATTACATGTTCTATGAAAGTTTCAAATCAACCTGAACCGTTCATAAGGTACGAGTATATGCCTGTGATCGAATAATGGACATTGGATACCTAAATAACGAAGTCTTAGTAATAGGGTTCCGTTGGCACTCTTTGGCTACTAAAGCCAACAAATAGATATATCTGATAGTACGGACTTCATTATTAACTCCTGTAAGTACAATTCCCAAAACTAGCTAAATTATATTTTGTTACTATTGCCTATACTGAGAAAATGTTCTTTATGTTTATATTTTACGATGAAACAAGCAAATAATAGGTATGCCAGTTTTTACACGTGTTGTAAGTATAAATTGGACTTGTATCAGTCCATTCCGCATAATTACTTTAGAGTAACAGCCGTTATTTTTTCCGTAGCAGTTTCGAAGGCTAGTGCGTGCATCGACCAAATCGTGCCCGGAGGGAGTCGATGCAACTCGCATCTCACTACGGACAATATTTTTATATTTTCACTGCATTTCTGTACTGCTCCGCAAAAGGGTAGTGTTTGTCGGCCGTAAAACAAAAGTAGATACGCTCAAAACATACACGTTTTGTTTGGCTAGTTAGTTTATTCTTTTATTCGGGTAATGTTATCTATGTGCGATTTTTATATTTCTATGTGTTTTTAGTGAAGCCAGTAATATTTGATACGCAAATAAATGTACACCTGGAAAACTCTTGCAGTTTTTATTTAGAAATTTAAGTACTTGAGTACTCATTTCTGATTTCAATACTAGAATAATTAACCACAAATTTGAACAATTTGAAAGAAGTAAGTAACTGTTGTCTAAATCCTCATTAAAAAAGTCAGTGTTTTTGTTATTGGTTTTTACTCATTCACACTACAAATACTGGTATTTAACCAATGACTTATCCTTATCCGTTTATAAAAATGAGAAAGTAAGTACACGATCTTTTATTACCTATTTAAGAAATTTGTTTTCATAATAACACCGCTAATGTACCGCAAACGAAGCCTGTAATAAAGTTGATAGAAAATAAAACGAAATTCGACTACTAGATTATTACACTAAAATCCCATGAGACATTAGATGTAGCTTTTCTAGCAAATTGCTCAATCACCTAAATCATTACACTGGATCAACTCGCTATTAAAAATAGGCATGTTTAAATAATTCAATATTTCTCCCCAAAAACCGGCATTTCATTTGAACAATTTGTGATATATTTAAAAAACAAATTGTTCAAATGAAATGCGAGCATTTAAACATTCCTAAAGGGCGCATAAAATCGATGTTCACATCTTTATTAAACGGCAAAATTGAGATTGCAAATCCGTAACTTTACCGACGAAACTTCTAACTTTGACACGCTTTTGAATTGAAACAAAGTTATTGGTTTTCATTTTGTCAACTTGTCTATAGTTATCAACAAGGAACACATGTATAACGTTAAAAATAACACTACTTTTAAACTCATATTCGTAAGTACATACTTACCGTGCTTTTTAGTGTACCAACAAATTGGTAAGTGTAAGTTATTACTAAGGCAAAGGTAAATTAAGTTCGATCTAATAAATGAGAAAAAGGTAAATTAAGTTCGATCACCTTTAGAACAAATAGCCAATATATTTATAAGCGGTTCATTATTGTCATAGAATCAGGGCTAACTACACACACGCGCGACATCAAACCCGTCCATTATTTTGTTAAATAAAGACTGAATAAACCTATTTCCCTTTTCAATTTCCCAGGATTCCACGTTACTCATAGAGTCCGGTCCCTTGTCAAATAAAAACTTTTCCCATGTCTTATCGAATCAATTACTTTAATGGGCAAGAAGCCATTTTATATCTGGAATTTAGTCTCGGTTTCTGTTTTACTACATCCAAGTCCAATTCAATTGGGCATCAGACTACTTGGTTTTTTATTTGAGGTAGATAAGGTTTAGTAAGTAGGTATGTTCAAAGTAATTTCGTCATCAAGTAAAAGGTTGTAAGTCCAAGTGTATAGTTGGATAATTTGTCTGCATATATAGAAGTCGACAGAGGGTGAATAAGCACTTAAGTGGATATATTTATTATAAGGGCGTGCGGTACTTATGCACCCGTGGGTAAAATAATTCACTCAAAAATGTCTGACAATTTATTTTCCTTCCTCCACTTAAGTAAATGTTAAAGAGGGAACTTTTCGGATAGTTATTATTTTTTATGTTTGGCATTTCTTGTTATATATTATCATCATTGTAGGTACCTACATATTTCAATATAAATTCGATTGTACTTTTATGTTTTCGAATATATTTGTAATTTTTTGTTACATTTTTACTATAGGTATAGGTGGTTTCATACGAATTAAATCAAGATAATATGTATAAAAAGGGTTATCTGTAAACTCGGTTTACGGACGATAGTTTAAAAAAAAACATTGATGACATTGTAATAAACAACTTTAGTGACAGCTTTAGTGGACCCATGCCACCCACATGCACTTGACGACCACAATACTTCAGCCTATCAGCAGGCGGAACGTGACGGACCGTGACACTTTTTCATGCGTGCACCAGGTCATCGATTAATAGGACGTTATAGCGTCAAAAACAATACAGGTACTACTTTAATGCGTACAAACTAAATCCAATGCATTAAAGCCAAAATTCGAAGTTATTTGCAAAGTCAAGACTACGAGTACATTTATCCTTACTATTTATTATCTATGCGTTCAATTTAAGAAAATAATACTTGATACTTGATATTTTTTGTTGTGTAACAACAGCTGTTAACTGTTGCAAAACTAGATAACACAAACGGTAATTATGGAGGTCCATTAGAACGTAACTACATTCAATTATGGTTAAAAGTGTTAATTCAAATGGATACATACTGAAGTTAGGTTTGTTGCAATTGTGCATTACAGAGAATGCAGAGCACATAAACTAAGTCAAGTCACAAAGGGATTAATTGGACTGCTTCACCAATTTGCGAACATGGTTGAACAAGAGCTAACTGTGGAAAGGAATGCGTAGTCAATGATCAATATTTACTCATATCTAAACAACTCGTGAAATCAGAACTTTACATCCTTTTTATCTGTGCTCGCGATAATATCAGAAACTACTTGGTTTCAATTCAAAAATATTTTATTATTGGATAGCCCATTTATCGAAGGCTGTAGGCTATATAACATCACGCTACGATTAATAGGAGCGGAGAATCAAAAACAGGTAAATTTGACGCAACTTGTCAGCTAGTTCATAATACCATAATAATAGTATTATAATATGCGAATGTTTTGTCTTTTTCTATTCTATTTTGGAAATAGAATGAAAAACAAGGACAAAACATTCGCTAGGTAAAATGCTGTTTTCAACATACCTATTATGAACTAGCTGCCTGTCCTGGCTTTACACGAGTGTCTCAACGTAGTTTTTATACCTTGAATTACATTATTGTAATTTTCGTAGGGATCTCTAATTTTTTTGATAAGGGTTAATAAATTTATGACCGGATGCACGCACGAAAGTGTCACTACACGTTCCACCTGCCGATAGGCTGAAGTATCGTGGTCCACTAAAGCTGTCACAGACATGGTTGTTTATTACAACAATGTTTTGGCGATTGCAGCGACATGCGGTACAATTGGAAATAAAAATACGCTATCACAGGCATGGTTGTTTATTCAATGTCATCAATGTTTTATTATGACGTTATTACGTAAAATTTACAGACTTTACAGACGACATTTTTTTACAATAAAATATAGCCTATGTAACTCCCCGATAATGTAGCTTTCTAATGGTAAAAGATTTTATAAAATCGGTCCCGTAGTTTTTAAGTTTATTCGTTACATACAAAAATACAAATCTTTCCTCTTTATAATATTAGTATAGATTAGTGTAAGATAAGCGAAAATGTCTTTTAATGTTTTAAGTGTGTATTTTTACTGTGCGTGTTGAAAAGTATTTCCTTACTTTCCTCAACTTATTTCAAAATTTACATAGATGGTACATGGTACTATAGGCACTATATATAAAAATTGTTAATGGGATACGCTTTTTGAACTATCCTCATTCCAGCCAAAATCTACGTTCGCACCGTGTAAAGGAAAAAATGTGGTCAAAGTACACTGTGGACAGTGTACCAACCGATGGTATAAATAAACGTTGCAACTCCCATGGTACAAAATCGTGATAACGTCTTATAACTCGATGACCGGCTGCACTCACGAATAAGCCTCTAAAAAAAGTCACGTTATTGATTGGTTGCTAAGCAGTGAATGGCGATTGCAGCAACATTACATACGATACCATTGGAACTATCGTTATTGATTGGTTGCTAAGCAATGCGAATGGCAATATATAATAAAATAAAATAAAATTATCGTCTGTAAACTGACTTTACAGATAACCATTTATTTTTGTTGATGCTGTGGCCGCGACTTCGTCCGCGTGAAGTTGCAGTCTTGCTCACTCCCTATACACGATAGCGTGATGATAAAAGCCTAAGTTGCTGTCTGAAAGTAAAATTTCCGTCAAAATCCTTCCAGCCTTTTCGAAGATAGCCGCAAGAAACAGACAGGGAGACAGAGCGACAGACAAAAAAATAAAAACGGCGTTTTTGTTATTTACTGTCATATGTCCTTTTATATGCATTTAGTAAAAAAATGTTAATTTGACATTACAAACAGACACTTCAATTTTATTTATTTGTATAGATTTTGTTTGACACTAAGAGTTTGTACTTACTTTCAAACATTCAATGTCATATTATGTATTGTTTATCTTAATTTTGACCATACCTTTCTGTTACACGTTGTTCAACGCAGGCATATGTATGCTCTGTGATGTCACAGATGCCTTCTAGCTTGGATTTGGCTTCTAGTGTGACGTCACTACACAGATAGGTCTTGGGAGGTGACGCAATTTTAATAAAAGGCATAGCAATTCGTCGCAGTCTTTACATAAATACCTACATTTGCTTCAAAATAAATTTAGTTCGAATTTCAAAAATTTTCTTTTCGTGTAAACAAAAATAAAACGAAAAGTTCTTCTTAACTTCTTTTATTTTGATTTTATATATCTTTTATTTGTTTACACGGGTAGATATACAATTCTTTTAACATTTAAGGCTCCGTTAATGAAATTTGTGATGTGACTGAAATAATAAACAATATGTTATGATATCCTGTTTTCTTGTTATTTTAGGACTGGCTTGTTATTTTTCAATTTTCCACGAGGTGTCTTTGTATTGTACTTATTTTTATTTAATGGGAATACCATTGCGTCCCTTGTGTTGGCCAATAACAGTTTTAAAATAATCTAAAACTCTGCTAACAATATCATATCAAACGTATGGCTTTGTAAAAATTAATAAAAAAAAAACAATCTAGTATATTTCACAAATATATGTTCATAGTTTTATTCTAAAAAACGCTGATACAAATCTCAAATAAAACAACATCAAAAATTCTCAACTACATTTTAAACATGCACAAAAATGTATTGCAAAGTTTTGAAATAGAATATATCTCGGCTGCTTCACCTTTACAAATCACCGAATAGGGACAAATAGGGGTATGTTGAACCGTACCTCCCAGCCTTATGGCTCACGAATCGTAAAATATTTCACAGGCAACGCACACCTTATACCTAGTTCAAGATATCAAAGAACTGGATGTGTTTTAACAAAAAAAAATTAAAAGCTAAAGATTTGTACACATTATAAAATTAAATATACTACGAGTCTCAATCGCTCAATCGTCGTATAAATAACTTTATAATATAAAATCGTTCTTTGCGTCTATAAAAACTGTCGAGAACACCAGGTATATATTAGCTTCTATATCCTTCTAATGAACAAAAAAAAACTATCTCAAAGCGAGAAAAGTACTTCGACATTTATAAATAAATCGTGGAAGCCGTTTTTAATCAAGGACTATTCAAGGAAAATGGAAATATGTCTTAAAGTTCACTTGAAAAATATAAGCATGGATTTCATTTAAATATATTTATTTCAACTTAAACGGACCAAACAAAAATAAAAACAAAAACAAATTCATGGAATCATAAAAGTATACTACGAAAATGTCGGCATGATGTTTTTTATTCGCATTTCTGAAAGTATATAGTGGTATAACGCAAACCGAGCAGCGATAAAATAAAAGACCTCTGTTTAACAAAATACAGTATAAACCCAAGCCAAGAAAGAATAAAAATAAACCGGAGTAGCAGGCGCTCCACTAGTTTCTGAAGTCGTTTATCAAACTTATTTAACGTTTCTAGCTTGATTATATTTCAGAGAGCGATACGAACGGGAAACTTCTTGAAACGTAGGAAGCGCCCAATTTGGTCGGAAACTGCATCCAAATGTTAGCGTACCCGCGGAACAAGTGAAGATTGAGTTGTGAATGGTTCACGTGTCGTAAACTGCGTGTCTTGTTATGTTCCATGCTGAACAAATGCGAAATTTATGAAATATACCTACTACTTTTATGTGGGTAAGTGAATAATACCATGCCCAAGGTAAGCCATAAGCCGCTTTGCCAGAATATGTTTATTGTATTCTATTTTCAGGGTAATCTGTAGAAGTCAAACAACAAACAATTTCAACGCATGTAATATAGACAGTAAAATTTTTGTCTCATATTTTTATAGCGTGGATACAAATTGTAAACAAATATGTTTTGTTTTCCATACGTTTTAGGGTTCGTATAAATGTATGCTGCAGACTTTTATTAATCAAAGCGAATTCGAATAGTTTACTTGTATTTTATTTTTATTTCGTTTGAAGCAGTGTTTGGAGTATGAGCATGCCAGTCCTACACAAAATCTCTTTTTTGATCTTGTCTGTTTTGATAAGAGTTAATGAATAGACATGCACTTGTATCTGGGAACACAATTGTGCACTAAATTGCCTGCGTTGTTGGCTAGTCCCTGATTGTATTGGCCGATCTCTGATTAGATTATTATTACAAACGCCAAAATTGTCTGGCTGGATTGTTCTCATTGAGTCATATTATATTATGAACTCTTCAATTTTGATTATGCCTTAATTACGCATTTCTTTTAAATTTGTCAATAGCTATAGGTATTTTAGAAATGGAAAACGATTTAACTAATTTAGGTTTATAAATTATTTCTACGAGTATTTTCCAAAATAATCTTTTCAAATACATCTAAAATTTGTTGTAGTTACGTGCTCTGAATACAAGTTCTTGACAAAATTATACCAAGACAATAATATAATTATATTGGGTACTCGTACATACATTTTTACCCCTTTGATTTTTTATTTGATCCGAAAGTGATAGTTTAATGATTTAAGTACTTGCCATTACTATTTATCTCTCTACTTACCTGTTTGTTTTTTGTCAGTAAACACAATTTAAAAATTTTAACTTAGGTACTTACCTATGCATAAAGTTAGTATATTACATTTTAAACTAAAACCCTAAGTAAAGACATAGACAATAGAACACTTTACAGTTTAAAATGGGTAAATTTTCGTTCGCAATATTACAAAAGTACAAAATACCTCAGAATCACTACAAATATAAAAATAAATTACAAAAACATCTAACCGACTTTAATCACAGCAATCACAGTTTATTTGCTGGCATTTATTGAGGAGTTTCGTTGTCTATGTCCCAAACTCATCATCAGAACAATATGAAAGTTATATATTTTTTTAGATACGTTCAGCATTGACATAATAAGGTTATTTAGTAAAAAAAAACTTTTAATTTAAAAAAGTAAAGTCACATTGTGGCACTGCTGTTTCATTACTTCCGCTAGAATATTCGATATTTTAGTTGGATTTTATACCAACTAGTTTGTTCACCTTTATGAAAACCTCCATCTCAACACTGTTATACTTTAAGGGGGCATTATACTGAGAGAATTATTTATTACACAGCGACACGATCGCCGGCCTCGCTCTTCCGCACACAACCATTACTATTACTATTTTCCCAGTGCGCAGGAGCGCAGGTCAAAATAAATGACGACTACGAAAATGTTCGTTTTTGCATTTTTCCGCAACTTCAAGATTTATTTGCGGGATCATATTAAGACATATCCTTTAATGTCTTTAAACTCTTTGACTAGTGACAAAATTTTTTTCGTGTCCTAATATTTATGTTTTCTATATAAATTTTTGAGAGAGCCGAACCCTGTTTCGCGTAATCTACCCTTAAATGCTCAAGTAAGTCATCTTCAATTGTGGACCTTGGTACGCCTTTCACTCTGGTGCTTGGAATATACATGCTGAATGTTAAATAACAAAGGATTGAAACCGAATTCTGAAAATTCGTCTAGATATGACGGAGTTATGCCCGAACATACATAACAACAAAAACAAACATCAGAATCGAGAACCTCCTCCTTTTTGAAGTCGGTTTATAAAACAGTCCTTACTAATCTTGGACACGAGAAAAGCAAGTCGATGTCTGAAATAGTCTAGCACTAGGTATTCTAGGCAATTCAGTGACATGCGGTATTACCGTTGAACCGGGCTATTTCCAAACATTCAACATAGATTGTTCATTAAGCAACACTTTAACGAATTACCAGCTCTCTGAATATAGACGATCTTGAGTATTCTGTAGAATTACATTTTAAGTTCATATAATAATATTTATTTGTGATACTAATAATGAATCTGTTGTTTTTAAAAATATGAAATGATTCTTTTGTAAATTATTAGTATTTGTGTGTCGCATTAAATATTACAAAAAAAAATAAGTACTAATATTTTTAAAAATATGAAATGTTTCTTTTGTTTAAGTGTGTTTATCAACTTTAGGCCTTACTTTTTGTAGAACTATGTGTACAAAAACTTATTAGCTGGGTTGACCGAGTTTCGCTCGGTGCTGTTAAGATATCTGTAAATTTACGAAATTGCGTTGTTATGATTTTCATAAAATCAAACGTTAAAATATAATGTTTCTTGTCTAAACTCTCTTTTTTTCAAAAAACCTAATATGTTAAAAAAAAACAATTACAAAAAAGTAACTACACTGCCTACGTATATACAAAGTTACTGGTTTAAATATTTAAAAACTTATAATTGTTCAAAAAACCCCCTGGATTAGAATTAATGACATAAGAATTTACCGATATTACCTTATTACTTTCATAGTACGAGTTGATGGACTTGGTTAAATCTTCATGTAGAAATTTGAATAAAGATACAATATAGGGATCGATATACCGAACACTAAAATTGGCATCGCTCGCCAGAATCGTAGCACCAGTCGATTAAAACGAACCGCGTTGCGCTGGAATAAAGTGATGTGCCGGTCAAAGTCCCATAATTCAAATAAGAGGCCAGTACTTTTATCTGCGCAGTCCCGGGGCAGAGTTAAGGCCGCATTCATTTTGCTTCTTTCCCAAGTATCTAGTGAAAAATGCAGTCAGAGGCAGGAGTCCGACGATAATATTGTAAAGTACACTTTACCTGCAAAAGCAAACTGCAACTGGATTGAGCAAGATACTTTTTATTGCTATTTAAGTTCCAGTTTCCATGAAAATTAATGCCGTCTGCTTAAGAACGTTGTTTTTGTATGTTTTATTAGCCGTCTTCAGGACCAGGCTATAATAAACTTTGCGACGTTTTAAGTTATATTTCAAAGACACGTTATTTTTTAAGTAAAGCGGTGTGATTTCATAGTCGATCAAATACGGAATACATTAATACATTCTTTAGTGGATCTCTCCGATGAAATAATCTTAAATAATTAGATTTTATTTTATGAATTGATATAAATAGATTAGATAGAAATAATTAGATTTTATTGTAATATATAGTTTATGTATGATTAACAGTTATACTCTACCTATTGAAGTAATTTTTATAGGCATTTCTTGCCAATTACTTTACAAATACATTTTGCATACCAATACAATGCAGAAAAATTTGAAGTCTAAACCCGGAATCGAACCCGAGACTTCCGTAGCCAAATCGAGGCCGGAATCGAACCACCTATGTTTCAAAAATGCTATTATTGTATTTGTATACTCTACCTAGTTTGGGGTCAGATGGCATTGTGTGAGTTATCCCAAGATATTATTATAATGGGCCTTATTATTCTCCAGACAGTATATTGTACGACGGCGTTGCTAGGAATATTCCAAGTTAATCGTTCACTCGTAGAAGTCTCTGGAGATATTCATGTTTAGGAGGATAATTAATGGCTGGTTTGATTGATGTGCCCATGTATCTTATATGTATGTCGGAGAATTTTATTATTAAATAGCTAATTGATTTCTGTTGCCATAACATCTATTTTGAATTAATAGTGGACTTTAGTTTAACGTTTACATTTAAAATGCGTGGCAGTTTGACTCGGGAGTCTTGATCGAGCCGTCGAAGCGACAACACGTCTTCTGATAGACTTGTGGCTATTTTTATTAGGGATGTTACGGATATGACAATGATGATCTGATCTGGATATGGATACGTTACGGAAATGAGTATTATTTCGGTTTCGGTTACGGATATAAAATTATTTCGGATTATCCGTTAGTTTCGGATAATCTCGGTTGCGGATATTGGATTTTTGAGGAATCTAAGTCAAATACTAATAGGTAAAAAAAGCTATCTACACATTTACTAAGTTACCTACTTAAAAAAAAATAAGAAAATGATTACTACACCTAGTTGCTTTCTATTATATTTTTCAATATCTCTTTAAGAGCTATTACAACACATCACCAATCTGCATGAGACACGCGCTCAGGCTCGGCCAGCCAAACCAAAAACCAGGTTTTTAAAGAGGAGTATACATTTTATACTCCGCCCATATCCGAAATTATCCGAAACTTTCATATCGGATTCGGTTGCGGTAACGGATAGTTTTTTATTTCGAATATCCGATAATTTCAGTTTCGGTTACGTAGCTCCATAACATCCCTGATTTTTACAGTTATGCGTATGTGCAAAGTGTTCGTGTAATCGAAATGATTAAAATAAAGTCGGACTTTACTTTGCTCGAAGTATCCGCACCACATTATGATTACCACAATATTAATTCGAATATTAAGCCGCTAATAGCTCATAAAGCTACTTTGGCAATCCGACATGTATAAAGTTTAGATAGTTTAAAAAGTAAATCTGTTACTAAGATATTACCTATCTAGGTATCAATGTATACCAAAAATGTCACGGATTCCGTTCGAATATTGTACCTACTTAATATTTGTGAAAACTTATAATTGACCTTCACAGGCACTAAATATTTTGTATGTATTCATGTTGCTAGCTTTTCAATTCTACTAAACCTATATTTTTACATATTTTAATAAAAATATTGGTCTAGAAGGTAGAATTAAGTGGTCCAGTTAATTCACCTGGGTGAATTAACTCTCATATCAACTATATTTACAACCAACGTAAACTTTTAAAACGTCTTTTATACTAATATCATATTATTGTATTTATTTTTAATGTTGCCTTTGCGTAATTTACTGGTTTGGAATGAATAATTATATCAAAGAACGAGCAAAGAAACGATAATTTTATATTCTTAATATTTACCGTAAGTGTTTATTTTAAATGTTTATTTTTTTAATATGTCAATGAACGTACTGTACTTTCATCGTGACATTTTGAGTGCTTAGATTTAGATAAAATTAAGTAGGTACTGTGGCAGGTGGGTCGAAGGTAATCCACCTCTCTCACGTTAGAACTCATTGTAGTAGATGAAACTCATTAACAGAATAAAAAGAAACGTGGTTAAGAAATGTGATTTATATTGAATGTAAATTGATATTGATAATTATGTATTTGGTAGGATTTCAGTAATAAACAATGTATTAGCTTTGGGGAAATCCACAAGTTTCATTTAAAAGCCCGATAAATGTTCTGAGGAACACCCCCGGTACCTGCTCAAGAGCTGGCCTGATGGCTACAGTACCTACAAACACTAAAATATGAGGTGTTTTTCATCATCTGACTGGCACTGTGGCGCGGTGGGAGTGCGTCCGACTGCTACGCAAGAGGTCGTGGGTTCGATCCCCACCTAGGATAAAACTTTGTGAGATGGTTAACACCTAGGTGTTATTTATCTATAATATGTATGTATTTAGAAATATGTAAGTATGTTTATCAGTTGTCTGGTTTCCACGGTGCAAGCTCTGCTTAGTTTGGGATCAGATAGCGTTGTGTGAGTTGTCCCAAGATATTATATTATTATTATTATTATGAATACACATAAAAAATCATAGTCAGTTGAATAAATTAGATAGGTAGGTTATACTTTTTTGTGTCCCCAATTGAATTATATTATTAGTAGCTTTCGCCCGCGGCTCCGCACGCTTGGATATCGGTTATCGCAATAAAAACTATCCTATGTCCTTCCCCGGGACTCAACTTTCTATACCAAATTTCATCTAAATCGGTTTAGCTGTTTGAGCGTGAAAGCGTAACAGACAGAGTTACTTTCACATTTATAATATACTAGATGTCCCGCGCAACTTCGTCTGCGTAAATTTTCCCCTTTTTTTATAATTCTATGTAACTTCTAATACCTCCAAGAATATGTGTACAAAGTTTCATGATGATCGGTTGAGTAGTTTTCGCGTGAAAGCGTAACAAACAAACTTACATTCACATTTATATATTATTAGTAGGGATTCTTTATTACATCCATAAGATTAGTAGGTCTAAGCCATAGGACGTTTTGGTGGATAACACAATAGTGTCAGTTATTTTTCCGTGAAATAGTGATGTTGGCACATCCCTGTGTTTCGGTTGAATGGCTATACTAGTACGATTAGAAAGAAGAAAGAAAATAATTTTATTTGTCACAATATACAGAACAAAAATTAAACAAAGTACATGTTATAGTAATTTTGTGCTGGACAAATAGGACCTACGTCTGCTATTGTTGCAGTCCGAAAACTGCAACGCTGGTATTCTCGTAGGCCCTTTGTTTCAGCTTCCGTTGTCACATATGCAGCAATGAAATTTATACAACTAAAATGAACAAAACTTAAATAAAATCTAAAACTAATTTAGAATTACAAAACATAACATTTTTATACATAGTTAAATATATTCTAAATAATAAATTACAATAAATAAGCCTTTACACAATCGAACACTTAATAATTGATAATTTAATCATTAATCGGCGGTGGGAGTGTGTCCGAATGCTACACAAGAGTTCGTGGGTTCGATTCCCACACGGGACAACACTTTGTGTGATCCACAAATTGTTGTCAGATTATTGTGGTTTCAGATCCTTGCTAGACAAGGATATGGGTGTCACTGCTTGCACGACCTGCTCGTCTCTTCATTTCGTAGTATAAAAAAATACATTAACCATATGGTCGTGAGTTTTCAAGCGGAGATAGACTTTATATTTTTTTCGTAATACGTAGTTCAATGAACTTATTCCGAAGTTACATTCCCACATAAACCACCATTTTGATGTTTAACTAAACCTTAAGGATTCCTATTTTTTTTTAAACCACAACAGTAAATTAGTCGAAAAAAAACAATAAACAAATTAATCAGTCCAGCCATTTTTCTGCTTTAGCAAGACCAACGCATATCAATTGATTTTTATCTCTATGTACTTTTAGATAATAAATTATTTGTCTTGTAGGTACATAGTTGCACTATAAATCCACATGTAGGTACACAACTGAAGAAAAGCACCTTGAGTTCGCCAGACATCATATTTATCAAAAGTCCAGGTAAAATCATAAAAATAGAGCTACAAACGTAAAGGAAACGGAACACAAAAATATTTCGCCATATTTTTCTTTAAACCTCTGTGTTGCTTTTAAAATAACGACCGTCCAAAGCCGTGCTTCAACATTTACCGGATCACAGCAAGCTTACCTTCAAAGGGTAAACAAAAGAGCTAAAGACAATTGAACCAAGCCGCTTTTTGAACGTATTACACATAAACATACACAAAATAACATTATTGAGTTAAAAATAACTGCCTTTTAGAGAGTTTAATTTTAGAATATAGTTGCATATACATTATATAATCATTAAATCAATCGATGCGAAAACATCTTGATTGATTTGTTTACAATTCCCGACTTTATATTTAGCTATTACGCCATATTTATTACTAGCTGATCCGTGCAACTTCGTCTGCGTAAGTTATCCCCGTTTTTGCAACATTTTATATTGCTGCGTCGCTCCTATTGGATATAGCGTGATGTTATATAGCCTATAGCCTTTCTCTTCACGTGGGCTACCAAACAGTACAATTATTTTTCAATTCGGACCAGCTGTGGTTCCTGAGATTGTCGCGTTCAAACAAACAAACTCTTCAGCTTTATAATATTAGTATAGATTTGATTTTTTTTTCACTTTCTGCTTCGCTCGCCCGCATCGTCTCAACTTGCAAAACTATGTCTCCGTAACTAATTACTAACAACGTAAAAAAAAACCTTTTTTAAGAGGTGAATGCAGCCGCTACTCAGCATTAATAGTACAGGATTGCTGGATATTCCATCACGACGTGGATTTCAAACCAATCCAATACCAAAGATTGATTAACTCCACAGCTCACCGACAAGCAGTGAACAACATACTAGTATTAGCATTGTATTTTTATAGCCGCTTGTTTCATTTCCCTGGGTCCCTGCGGCCGGCTCGACACCTGCTGCAGTCCAAGGACAAGCCCGGTGTCTGAGGCACGCTCCTTCCTAGCAAGCCGGCTTCGTCAGAACACCCCCGGGCACACCCACTCATGTAGATACCCTGAGAACTTAGAACCTATTGCCTAAAAGTTACCTAAAGTAAAATAGTGAATTCCTAAAATTTTAACACTTCTATAACTCATCTCTCTAATCTGACTCAAAACTAGACCTAACGTAACAACTTATTTGACTGCCTCTGTGGCGCGGTGGGAATTTATGCGACTGCTACGCAAGAGGTCGTGGGATCAATTCCCACACGGGACACCACTTTGTGTGATTCACAAATTGTTGTTCGAAGTCTGGCTGTACTTTATGTGCGTGAAATGTATTTTTGTAAAGTCCCCCGCGATACAGGGCTTGACCCTATTGCGGGAGTGGTCTTACTAAAAATAAAATATAAAATTTTGAAGTCTATTGCTTGTCTATGTGTGCACATAACTAAATTGCATTTGCTGTACACTGACCGCCTCTCGTCATGTGTGCAAACAGTACGAACAGGTATAATTCTACAAATCATTGCACCATACGAGGGACATCGGTAATAAAGCTAAATTTAGTTCACACAAACCAAACATCAATATTCCAACTAATACCTACGTCAATTTGATGCACACGTCATCAAAATACATGACCTGTTAAGTGTTTATGTTGCACCAACTACACTAATTAACCGAAAATTCAAATATTTAATCAACTAATAAGCACTTAACTACATTTTGAAAGCTAAGTACTGAAATGTATTAATCATATCGTTGGGCTAAATGCGTCGTTGACATGAACTCTGAGCCAATTTTGAGACAGAACTATTGCTAACTATATTATTACAAACTTGGGGTATGTTTGTTCGTTTATTTCTCTTTGACGGTAAACAACAAAATTGCATAAACCGTAGTGTTTCTATATTTTACTAAAAGACTCAGCTGTCATTTAAATTGTGTTTAATTGTTTAGTGGATAGTTTATACAGATACTACTATTTCATTGTTCAATGTATTTTGGTAGCAAGATGATTATGATTGACAGGCTGATGATGATGATACCGAATACAAAACGTTACCGGGACTTACAGAATTATCGATAAAATTAGAAAAATACCTTGATTCTAAAACAGCAAGAGGGGATAGATAAGCTCTCATGTTATTTTAGGACCGGTTAATTTCTCTAATCGTGTTGCCATTTGCAACCGCATTTTATGTATGTTACCAATAAAATGTGGCAGAAGCAGAATACACTATGCCATCTATAATAAAATCCAATATCAGTGACAAGATTTAGTAATATCAGAGCCTGATATTACTCCATTAGTGTAGCCCCACGGGCGAAACCACTACGCTAGGCCTTCCCATTTCATGCAGTGGAAATTGCAAGCTGTACTTACACGGGAATAGCCGTTGGAGAACAACTAGTGTATAAAATAACAATCGTTTGAAATAAATCATTTCAGTGGTATAATTAGGTAGCGGTGGAGCCACGCCAAACGTCGATGGAGGGTCAACAGTTGAAAAACAATAAGAAGTAAAAAAATGATTAGTCACGCAAACCCCCCAAGCTTTATTGTTTTGATTGCCGTTCTGAAATAAGACGCTGTTGATATCGTACAACGACCTACGGTGAATTACACGTATTATGGAATAATTATTTTAGACCGCGGCTCCGCTTGACTGGATTTTAGATGTCGTGTTATGATACTCAGGGTGTTTGCAATGTACCTAAACTGTAGTAACAGTTTAATTAAACATTCATCTACAGTCACAAACATTTATGATAGTTTGATTCACTGCTCTCTCAATAATATACAAACTCCGTTACTTACATTTCCAAATAAATATTTCCCTAGCCTGGCACCTGTCCCACCAACGGCGATGAGCGATAAGCGAGTAGCTATTTTATCGCTCAAGAAACGTACAATAGATGTATATTGTAAACCCCGTCCGTGTAAACAAAAGAAAAGCAGTATAGAGCGAGTACTCGTCGGCAGTGTGAACAGTCAGCGATTAACTATTTATATATGTATCTCTTTTGTTAACACGGGATCTACAAAAGTATGTACGTTTCTTAAGCGATAAAATCGTTACTTGCTACTCGCTTTATCGCCGGCGTTGGTGAGACAGGTGCCTAAGACCTCATGTCATAGATTACCTAAGCATTGCTTTCAAGCTATTTTAAGGCTTATTAAAGCAGCTAAAAGATAATAGAAGCACCTACTTATCGTCGCAGACACGTCGTAAAAGTTGATGAAGGGCTAGGCGTTAGGACTGTAGCACTTGTTAGACTAGCGATAGTACAATGGGTTATCTCCATATTTGAATCTAATTGAGAGACATTAGGTAAGGTGGCAACCTCTGTGTATACCTCTATATTTGAGCCAGGACTGCGTAATTCATCGACGTATAAAAACTTTATTTTTATAAATTCAGTTAGGGGTCAAATCAAGATACGCCCATAGAGATTAGTCGAAAACTATTCAGTTAAAAAATTAACTAAGTATATTTTAATAAATATGTATTAGAAAAAAGTACCTACCTATAAACACGCCAGCTAAACACCTTTTTTTTACTTTACATTTTTTTTTTATAGAGCCAGGCGTCAAATCGAGATACGTTTAGTGAGATTAATCGAAAACTCATAATATAGGTATTACAAAAAGAGAATAAACATAACATTTTTGAATTAAAAGTTTAATGACGGCGCAAAGTGATGACGTGTAAAATACGGATTAAACTTAAATAAACTCCTTTTAATATACAAAATTACCCCTTATTTATGATCTGAACTCGTTAACTTGTTCGAGATTTTGGACTTTAGATAAAATGCTTTGGTGCAACGAAGAGTATTTTAATAAATATACTTTTAAATTAAAGCTTAAATATGTATTTAATTTCTAGACTATAAAGAACTTTTACAGGATTAGCAACATGAAAAAAAAGATAATACAATAAATGCAATTGTAAACATAGTCACTTGGACTGTAAGTACCAGGAATGCATACCGCCAAAGAGCATGACCTTAACACCTCTACCTATAGTTGTGTTTGATATTCGCAAGGTACACTAACTACGGATGGCTGAAATGTCACATACGATAACTGAACAAAAATAGTTTCATAGTAGTTTATATGCTAACTTGGCACATTAGCATTGCTAAGTCTAGCAAGGATTTAGTAAAAGAAAATTTGTGAGCTACTGGTTATACATAGATTGACATCAACATACCACAGCTAAATTTACTAGGAGCTTAAGTTCGTATCTAATAATATTTTTGCACATCGCATAAAATGTATTATGATCTTGAGTTGTTTATGTCATTCTTCAGCTTTATATATGTACGAGTACTAATATTATAAAGCTGAAGAGTTTGTTTGTTTGAACGCGACAATCTCAGGAACTACTGGTCAGAATTGAAAAATTATTTTTCTGTTGGACAGTACCTAATGAAAAATGTTACAAAAACTGGGAAAACGTACGCATACGAAGTTGCGCGGGAGTTACGTCATAACAAGAATGCTTGATGTTTGAATCAGCACAGTCGGCATGGATAGCTTCATACTTATATGATTATACCTTTTCATAGGGTCCATGATGTCGTAGAAAAATAAATATTTTTTATAATTTTTAAGGGTTCCGTGGCCAAAATGGCAAAACGGAACCCTTATAGTTTCGCCATATCCGTCCGTCCGTAGCTTAGCTCAGAGACTGTTAGTCCCGAAAACACTATAATTTTGCATGGATACACATATTAATTACGCCGACAAAATAAAAGAATAAAATAATTCACTTCTTAAGCCGCAGTATTTGGATGGAGGAGGGTTACGGAACCCTACATTGTGCATGGCCCGACATACACTTGCCGGTTTTTATAGTCATTGGACATCAATTTTAACCATCACACTCACCAAAACTCACATGGGGGAGGGGTGTTGGCAAATCTCACGGAACTGGATTAAATTTTGTAAAAATATTATTTTTTCATAATTTTTGAGCGATTTTGACATTTATTGCGACCCCCGCCCGCCCTTGTAATTGGCAAGTGTGAGTGACTTGACCAGTGCTGAGTCAAATGTGCAATCTACGTGAGATTAGGGTAGGGGAAGGAGGAGGTCAAGCCAAATCTCACGATATCCCACCAGGGGCCAAGGGGGTTATCCAAAGCCCACCAAAATCACCATTTACCTACTTGTAGTGTACAAATTTACCAATTGTGATATGATTGTAAAACAAATGACATGTCAATAACGTCATTGACGATATGAAAGAGATTTATTTATCATTTGATTCACCAAAAAGTTGGAAACATGTAGTCTGCACTTCTTAGGTAGAAGTTTACAGTTAAATCTACACATCCTTTTTGCCTTTGGGATACATCCGTTTTGCCCGACCCCTCTGGGCATAACAGATAATTCATACTTTTTATTAATGCTCATATTAAAATCACTTTTATATGATATTTAAAAACTACTCTAAATTACATCTATAAATATACAAGATATTTACAAAAAAAAAATAGAAAAGTAAGGATACAAAATCGTTTAGGCGTCAAATTAATGCTCATAATTAATATAAAAACCGTTTAAGATTTTCAATTTTGTTTATTTTTGTCAAAGATGATTAAACATACTTCCGAGATTCTGGTTTTATTACACTGTCCTATAATGTATGTGTCTTGCCCGGACTTCCATTGACTATTAGCAAATTAGAACATAACTGATAATAATACTAATTACATTTGTTTGATAACAATACTACAAAACGAATGCAAATAAAGCAAGTCAAGCACATTAAATTACAAAATGAAAAGCAAAGTTGTACAACAAACAGCAATTAAACTGCTTATAATGTAAACATTACGATCCGTAGTCCGCGGGTGAAACTTTCATAATTATGAACAATATGTATGCTTATATATATTTGTCTGCGTGACTGGCGCACCTGAGGAACTGACTACCGATCGGTATCAGTGGCTTATCCAGGGGGGAATAGGGGGCCTAAGCCCTCCCCAAAATCATCTGAGTTCTTGTGTACTAAAACCTATGCTTGAAAGTGTTAGGTGATCAATTGTTGTCGGGCAAGTGCATGTCGGGCCACGCACAATGTAGGGTTCCGTAGTCCTCCCCCACCCCCCCCACCCCCCTATCCGAATAATGTGGCTTAAGAAGTGGGTTTTCTGTAGTTTTTGTTTCATACTTACAACGTTATATTATCTACTTAATAATATTTTTCAATGGAATTTGTACGAACATTTTGTTACTTCTCATTTGATCAGCTGTTAATCGTAAACTTGTAAAGCCTACTTACGGTGCGGACGGAAGGACATGGCAAAACTATAAGGGTTCTGTTTTGCTATTTTGGCTACGGAACCCTACGGAAAAAGGCGTGTCAGTGGTGCAAAATATTAAAAATGCACAACGTTACTGTTCAAGTTTTCGGCACTCCCGGAGTTTAACCCGTTTTTTTTATATTGTTTCATAGATAATAATAATAAAAGTATTGTCCAATAAATAAATAATAAATAAATAAATATATATATAATAACAAAGAGTTCGTCTTTGATAATGGACAATACTTTTATTACTATTGGGCTTACTATGTGTTTGAACTTGTACTGGGTGGCGCAAAAGTACTGGCACTAGAGAAAATACTTTTTTTTTTTTTATATGACATTTTCTGTCATTCTGTTGTTGAAAATTGTGTAGTGAACAAATGTAAAATACACTGAAAATAAACATGGACCGTTTTACTCCCCAAGAACGTGGAATAATTGTGTCAATGTTCTTACGGAATAATTCATCAGTGATAAGAACACAACGTGAATTTCGTCGACGATTTCCCCACCGTCCGGCACCGATTGGTCGCACAATTCGACGCTTTGCCACACGCCTTGAAGCAACTGGCTCAACATTGGATAGACCTAAGTCTGGGAGACCAAGAAAAGGCCGTTCAGCTGAAAATATCGATGCTGTGCGCGAAGATGTGGAAGAGTGTCCAGAAACATCAACGAGGCGACGTGCCACGCAATTGGGCATTTCCAGACGGACCCTGCAGCGTATTTTGGTGAAAGACTTAAAGATGTTCCCGTATAAAACTCAAATGACTCATCAGCTGCTGCCTGCTGACCACCGAGCTCGTCTAGATTACTGCCAGCGCGTCATAAACCTCAACCTTGAAGAGGATGATTTTCCTTCAAAATTGGTTATGAGTGACGAAGCGCATTTCCATCTCTCAGGGCATGTCAATAAGCAGAATACTCGGTTCTGGGGCACTGATAATCCGCGCATTATTCAAGAAACACCTCTACACCCACTAAAAGTTACTGTATGGTGTGGCATCTGTGTTGACAGAGTGATCGGACCCTATTTTTTCGAAGACGCTGGAGGCAATGCAATAACTGTCACTGGAGAACGCTACAAAACCATGTTACGTGAGTTTTTGATACCCAGTTTGGACGAATTGGGGCTGGAGCACATCTGGTTTCAACAAGACGGCGCTCCGGCACACACAGCGCGCGACACTATGGACTTAGTGAGGGACGCTTTTCCAGGCCGAGTTATCTCTCGTTTTGGCGATTTGCCTTGGCCTGCAAGATCACCCGATCTGACCAGTCCAGACTTCTTTCTTTGGGGTTTTTTGAAATCTCGGGTGTATGTGAACAAGCCACAGACTCTCGCAGCTCTAAAAGAAAACATTCGTCAAGAAATAACGAACATATCGCAGGAAGTGTTACGGCAAGTTATGCAAAATGTCATAAATAGGGCTCAAATGTGTATCAACTCTGGAGGTCACCATTTAAAAGACATCATCTTTAAATCCTAATGGTACGAAATTTAATGGCACAAATATACATTTAAAAAAATCTAAATCTAGTTTTCTAATTTAGAAAAAATGTTATAGCTGAACCAAATAGGGTCTTTACTTTTGCGCCACCCAGTATTAAAACCGAACCCACTGTTTAATAGTTAACTATATGATTTTAAAGTAGGTAGGTACAGTCAGCTACATAAATCGCATAATAATTTTCAAAGACTCAAACCAACTAGGCACAAATTATCTCCACCTGCAGTCCAAAAAAATCATATTAGAACCGAAAAGTCAGGCTAAAATTTCAAAATAACTTAAAATAATATGGCTCATCCCCTTTACTTTGGAGCTTTGGTGCTTTATAATATTGTTTTTGTTAAGAAATTTAAGTAGCTGACTGTACGTTCATTTTAAGCGAATTACCCGACTGTAAAGAAGTGTTATGTTTTTTTTAATGGGTATCAAATTAAAGGGTTTATCTTAAGCATTTCAAAAAGGTGTAACTTGTTTATGACTGTAATACTAACAAACTTTTTTGAATTTTCAATACTTGACAATAGCTGTGATAAAAGTTAGTTGTTACATCCCGAACACCACCACTAAAAAGTATTAAATAAAAAAATAAATTATAAAAACAAAAAACCCGCCTGCACAAAAAGGTAACAAGATCCGCTACATAATTATATAAATTCATGCAGTCGGAGGCATTAATGAATCTCGATGAACTTAGTAAAGTGCCTCTGACTGCATGAAATTATATAATTATGTAGGGGATCTTGTTTCCATCTTTTTTGTGCAGGCGGGTTTTTTTTTTATCATAAAGTAATAATTATTAATGTCCCACAGAAATCTTTCTCTAGGCCAGATTATATCGTTTCGACAGAAGTTTACATACCGTATTTTGTGGAGAAATTCATTGCATTTTTGACTTAGGTAATTGAATGTGGAATACTTATAGCTAAAAGAGTTTAGTTAAGCGAGTGGCCAGTTATGATAGTGCTGAATGAATCCTGTTAAATGCATTAGCCACTCATGATATACCAAGTCACCACTGAACAATAGGAAAAGCTTACACTAAGGCTAACGAGGTTTTAATGTGTAGGCGAGCGCTGAATCCACAGCTTATCATTATCTCAGCCAGTATAACTCATATGATGCCGAGATAGAATGACTGGACGCCACTGTGAACACACACCGAAAAAAGGTTCTTTATGATAGCGTGAAATTTCAGATAACACCTCTTTGTTGAATTTTAATAAGTTCGAATAAGGCTTACCCTGTAGGTAATTAGGGATTCTAGTGAGCCTTGATTAAAATAGCCTAGCTTGTTAAACTTTTGTCCTTAGGTAGATTAATACCGTTGTTTTGAGTCTCACCCTTAGGTAGATTAATACCGTTATTTTTTTAATTAGTAGTTTTTTTTTTTAAAGACGATTCCCGAAGTAGGGTACAAGCCCTGTGTCGCGGGGGACTTTACAAACATACAAGTAACTGACACAAAGTACACCCAGACCCGGAACAACAGTTTGTGGATCACACAAAGTGGTGTCCCGTGTGGGAATCGAACCCACGACCTCTTGCGTAGCAGTCGGATACACTCCCACCGCGCCACAGAGGCAGTCAAAAAAAATTGTATAATAAGTAGTTTTTCTTATATTATATTCTTATTCTTATCTCCTGTCGTTTTTGTAAGATGATGCTCTCATCCACACCATAGGAGGTTATTTCATTTAAAAGTTGAGTATCTATACGTACTTTACGTACTATGGTTATTGCTTGCGTGAGTTTCATGACGTAATGGTTGCAGCACCTTACTGCTATAATTGTTAAATACAAATATTTTATAAAAATTGGCATTTAAAAAAGTAGCCATGAGTTTTTATTGCCAAGTTCGTTTCTCACGGCTTTACTCTTGCGAACTTGGCATTAAATGTAGTCATTTTATCAACATTTTATCCCAAGTTTTGTCTGACGTTCAAAAGCGTTGCATTTTATAACCTAAGTAAATAAAGTACTTTAATTTGACTTGACTTAACCGATTGAATCAGGCGTAACATGGCGGAAATCCATATTAAGTAGATTATAAAGGAGGGATCCCACCACCCACCCTCGATCTGTGAATCACCACGATTGAAGTATTAAGGAAATGCCCATAATACAACAATCGAAATTGAGTTATTGCCGAAAAACTGCGTTACTCAACAAAAGGGCGTAAGTGCCATGAACATACGCTCTTCTACTGGTGCATTTATTCAAATCGGATTTTTTGATACGGCAACGACTCCGGAACCCTACACGGAGCATGGTCCGACATGCTCTTGCCCGGATTTGTAATATACTAATAACCTCCCGCTCGTGGATTCTTTACATATTATTAAATAACCTTGCAATATCTGTTTTGGAAAATATTTAACCATTTGTTTTTGGAGTTAACACCTACGGACTATTTTACTGGAGTAAAATCGTTGTTAATTGTGAGATTTAGGCCCTAAATCTGACAAAGAGACATCGTTTTTACTCCGAAGTCTCTCAGATGTGTGGTAAATGGTTGTGGAACAAAAATAGGTGGTAGGTGGCGAAGGGTTAATTTCTTTTTTTTTTTAAATGATTTTACAAAGTTATTTGGTGTAATGTAAAGAAACCAAAAGCTTTAAGTAAGTAAGTATAAGATTAGTATTGCACATATTATTGATTACATACATATTATAGATTGCTTCTTACAATCCAACAGATCGTGCGCTTGTTTATCACCTTGTGCGAAGAGTAGATACTGCTTGTAAATAAAAAAATATAAACCGGCTTCAAAAATAAATACAAGGTAACTAAAAAGCAAAAAATATTATAGATACAAGAACAAAAAATAAATATTAATTTTTAAGTTGGTGTGTACTTTTACAATTTAGGCTTGAATAGCTCCACTGGTCATCTGTGGTCTTCTTCATCAGTCAATGGTGCTTTTGAAGAGTAAATACAAGATCGACAACGAAATATACCAAAATTACTATAGGTATGCCATTAATATTTGAAGAGTTCCCCCGTTTTCTCCAAGATTTCATCATCAGAACCTAATTTTGATGACAATGTAACCAACCTAAAAGACCCCTTTCAAACACAAAAAGAATATTTCAAGTCGGTCTAGCCATTTTCGAGTAATTAGGTAACAAACATAAAAAATATACAGTTAAATTGAGAACCTCCTCATTTTTGTAGTCGGATGACTATCAATAACTACATAGTTTAAACAAAGACGCTTCTCGCTGTCTGTCTCTATGTATGCTTAGATCTTTTAAACTACGCAACGGATTTTGATGCAGTTTCTTTTTATAGATAAAGTAATTCAAGAGGAAGGTTTATATGTATAAAACATGCACAATATTATAGTAGAGAAACACTGATAATTTTAGAGGTTTCTAATGTGATGTCGTAAATAAACACTTTTTTTGCGCTTACATTGTAAACGCTGGCTAAACGCCCCCACGAGATAGGTCAAAATAATGTATTACAGTATTGTACACCTTAAAAGGATCTACAAAAAAAAATCAATGGTATATGTCTATCTCTCAGGGATAACCTAACCTAAAAAAAATGGTTATTGTATAACCATTTTTTATCTTTTACTTTTTACGAGAAATATTGGCTTTAATACGAAGCGATTTTAAGCAATACAGCATTAATCCTTATCCAATTGAGTACCTTACATGTATTGTGCATTTAATATTAATCAATATGGCTCTTTACAGCAGGTAATTTAAATGAATATTTTTGAAGATATTACAGATTTAAAATGCAGGGATATAGCAGATCGGGGTCCGGCGGCGCGTACCTATAGCGCGTCAAAGGCCGCGCTTCGCCCTATAGCACTTTATAATTAACAGCGATTGCACGTGTTTATCAGAGGAAAATAACAATCTATACTAATATTATAAAGAGGCAAAATTATATTGTATTTTTGTATATATAATGAATAAACTCAAAAACTAATAGACCGATTTCAAAAATTCTTTCACAAAGCTAAAGCAGCTTTGTGAAAGAAAAATCGGGAAGTAACATAGATTATATTTTTTATTTCAAATCCGTAAACGCATGCGTTTATATGGATAAAGGCCGCTAGTTACAGAATATTTTGCTTCTAACGTGGCGAAGATCCGGAAGTGTTTCACGGTCTGTTTATCGTGTCCCTAACCAAAACAAAGAACTGTTTATTAACTAATCTAAATGGATTGTAATTATTTGGCTTGTCAAGCCCAGTGTGACTGAGAGGTTCCCTTTGAATCAATTTTGCTATACGGTTTTGGTCGATAATAGATTATTCAACATATAAAGTACTAGCTGTCCCGCGCAACTTCGTCTATTTTCCCCGTTTTTGTAACATTTCTCATTGCTGCTCCGCTCCTGTTGATCATAGCGTGATGTTATATAGCCCTTGATAAATGGGCTATCCAACAGTAAAGAATTTTTCAATTCGGATCAATAGTTCCTGAGATTACCGCGTTCAAACAAACAAACAAACTCTTCAGCTTTATTAGTATAGATTTATAATGAAACGTTTGACAATTTCATATTATAGCCAGAAATACTCCACTAACACCTTCGTCATATAAATAAAAGTTTATAACAAAAAGTCGGAAACACTTGTAAGTAAATGTAGCTATCTAAAGGCAATATCGAATATTGATCATTTTACTGCGTATAAATAAAGCGAAAGTGAGGTTTTATAGGGCAATACGAAATTGTTACTGCTATAACTTAACGCTCTCAATCTCTTTGATATTGGAGTGGATGAGTTACGCCGAAAACATTCGCCATCACACTTATCGTGGGAAACCTTCGCGTTTGCGGTGAATACTAATATGTTTTATTAGGAACGATGTCATATTTTACCATAAAAACTACATAACAACGTTACAATCGTAACATATCGCTGCAATGTCTCACAACGACTCCACATCTGTTCCTCTGCTACGCATTATATGAAAATACGCTCATAAATGTAAGCGTTTCCTACTAAACATTGTACTAATGGAACCAATAAACATTGTGTACTATCTAGGTAAGCAATGTCTAAGTAACTAATGCGAGTTATAACCGGATAAAAATCATGATGATCTTAGATGACTTTCTAATTCTAAGATAACACAGATATTGATTTCCATACTCAATTTTATGTATCCCTAAACACAATTTTACTAAAGTTTCCACACAAAGGTATAGCAGGTAAATACAAAAAAATAAACGGTAAAAACAAAACCTCGTAGATCCCCCAAATCCTCGAGGTGAATCTCGAAAAAGTCTGTTACGGAAAATTTGTTTAACTTGAGTTGAAAAGGGGCAGATGCCTTCGGAACAAAAGTAAAAGATTTGAGGGACAGCTTTAAGGGAAAACAACGTAGAAAATCTTATTTGGCAGCACTTATCTTTCAATTAACATTTGACACGAGTCACGCCGTGGTGTCGACCTTTATGTCTACATTTCCATTTAACAAATCCCTTGTATTACGCGAACTTAAAAAAATACTTAAACTTAACACAAAATGTGCTTTCATTTTTTTTCTATAGCAACCTACTTAGAAATTTACTGTGAATTGTAGATAACTCCGTCGAACTATTGGTCGCACTAATCAATTCAAAAGTTTCGACTGAAAACTTTCCAATGAAAGGATTCGAGGTATAACAACATTTTATACAACTATCAAAACTTGATTTTATGTTATTTGGTAAAGTTTATACCAACGTTGGGGCGCCGGATTGGAATACAAATTTTGTTGGTATCCATACTGAACCTAAAAAATAAAGCTGCTGAGAATTATTATAACAATACTATATATGTACACAATGTATTTCCTCTAATATGGTGTATAATATAATGGTGGCAGCACCTTACCTGCATATACAGTTTATAAACAAAGAAACATTGTAAACATTGGCAATTTGAAAAGAGTGGCCGCGAGTTTTTATTGCCTTGCTCTTTCCTCCAGTTTTACCTATTGTTTGCGAACAGACATTACATGTAGTAGAATCGACTTTTAGTAGTATTTTGCTTCCTAAGGGAATAAATATTTTTTATTATTATTATAGAAGTAGTAAGAACATATTATGTGAGGTCAAGCATCATTACCACCGTCAGGTCTATAGATGAGTGACCGCTTTCTAAAACTATCTCATCCCTCCGTAACTCAGAGAGCACCGTATAAGTAAGTCACTAGCTGTCCCGCGCCACGTAGTTCCTGAGATGCGGTAATCTCAGGAACTACTGGTCCGAATTGAAAAAAAATTGGGTTGCCCATTTATCGAGGAATGATATATAACAGCACGCTACGACTAATAGGAGCGGAGCAGCAACGAAAAATGTTGCAAAAGCGGGGAAAATTGAATTCAAACAAACAAACAAACTCTTCAGCTTTATAACATGAGTACTCTCAATCGTGAGGTGGGTTCGAATCCTACCCATTACACTATCGAGACGTGAACCCGCTAATAACAGGATTGCTAGTATAATCTTATCTTTAAAAATAAAAAATACATTGAGCGACTTACATAGGAGAGAGGTTGAGTATTTCGATTGAATTAATTATGTACATACCATTATTATGCCACATAATTAATTTAAGGTCACAATTTTGACTGCCTCTGTGGCGCGGTGGGAGTGTATCCGACTGCTACGCAAGTGGTCGTGGGTTCGATCCCCACCCAGGATAAAACTTTGTGTGATGAGCACGATGGTTTATTCTGTGTCTGGGTGTTATTTATCTATAATATGTATGTATTTATGTATGTTTATCAGTTGTCTGGTTTCCATAGTACAAGCTCTGCTTAGTTTGGGATCAGATAGCGTTGTGTGAGTTGTCCCAAGATATTATTATTATTGTAATTTGCTCGATTTATTTTCATTAAGTTACCTCATTCATGTTATGATAATGTTGATCCTCAACAAATGAGTTTAGTAGTTGAGAAGCAAACTTTTCAAATAAAATCAAATTAAGTTCTAGTCGAAGAACAGACAAATCAATCGATACAAAGTTATCCTCTTATAACTTCAATATTTTATAACGTAATTGCTTCTCTTTTTTTAGTGTTTATAACACTTGGCGAATTAAATGACTTTGGCAAAAATGTCCTAATTAAAAAGTAGTGAAATTCTTTTAGGTACATTAATTTTATATAAATATAGTTATTAAAAGTCTAATCCATACCAAAACCATAATATAGATATTCTCTTCGCTTGCTAAACATCATCATGCATGCCAAATGGAACATCTTTATAAAACAGGAGTATCTAATAATATTTGCATTTTTAGTCGGTAACATGAATTTTTGTTGGCTGCGGAGACCGCGCACGGGCGGCGATGAGCCGGTGACTCGATGAGAGCGTGGATTTACTAACTTTTTATTTGTTCACCTCTTTGAAGCTTAAATTAAGATGCGCGTTAAGCTGAAGTGGATGAAACAAGTCTAGGAACCAGCTTTAAGTGCACATAAAGCGGGTTAGCCAACGTCGCTCGACTAGCCAACGGGTAATACTATATCGTGTTCTTTTTAACGAGTCTCTCGCCAGCCATATTTCATGACGAAGAAATAAAAACTGAACTTGTGTCTGTGTTAAGGACGGGTGAAATAATTTTCGTAGCCGAAGCAGTAACCACTCCATTTTTAAGATGGCTATAGTTGCAAAGACTTTGAAATTTTGTTGGACCGTAATATAATATTATGTTCTTTTAGAAAACCTCAGTAGTCTAATGTAGTTAGGTTGATTTTTTTAGCTTCGTAATACATAGATATTCTTAGTGTGACTGCAACATAGTAGAGACACAATATACCAAAAATACAAAATGTACACAAAGACATCCCACTTTGTTTGATTCGAGATTCGTGTCTGTCAGCGATTGCTATTGCTATGTGTGCATGCCCGAAGTATTCTATGAAGGTAGTTTTCAGTACTCCACATTAGCGTTTACCCAGGGGTTCTGTAGGAAAGTTTATATATATTTTTATTTTGTAAATTAAAAAAAAGAAATCGTGACTGCTTGCGTAGAAAGAATAACAAGTACAACAAGAAAGCACGTTGGATAATTCCAATATGTTGTTATGTCGAGTTATAAAAGTTCTGTCATTGTATCATAACTGGACATTTAGTAATATACACAAGATCGTTGTCAGATTATTTGACCCACCCCCTCCCCCTCCCGGTCATAAACTTGCGGTTCCCTAAAATAAAAGCTATTTATCGAGTGTTAAATTACCTACGTTAAAAATTTGAGAACTTCGTTTCTAGAAATCATAATATGTAACGCTGGGGTTCGCATATATATTTTTACTATCTATGACGGAACTCACAGGTGACGGAAAGAAGACCCTACCCTTTTGGCATCAGTTACCAAATGAAAATCAATTCGTATAATCCCTATATATAGTTTGTGGTCGAATGAACGTAGCAATTCCGAGTATTTTCTATTTTTCCGTAAACGACGCATGTGGAAAACGTGTACAACCGAAGGACCTAAGCTTATAATCTTCGTACGAGTCGCTAAATGGACTCGGCTTGGCTCAAGCCCAGACCGATTCCAAGCATGTCCGAATAGCTAAAAGGTGAACAGCATTATGCAAATTACCATACTCTTTGTTCTTCGCCGTAAAGGTATTTACATTTTATTTATTTACTACCAAATAATGGTTGTATACGACGGACTGAAGGTTTTTCTACCACGTTGGGTAGCGTTAGCGTATCGAGTCAAAAGATTTAATGATATATGTAGCATTTTAATCCATATCTTACAGCTTATTGGATATATTTTAGCACTTAATCGCGTGAATTATTTAAAGGTACGAACCTTTTATTTACCCGACTTATTGGTCGAATACCACCGATCATGGTCACGGGTCGACAGCCTAAACCTGGCCTACTAAATAAGTTTAATTACGAAAATATAATTAGTTTAATTTATTTTATTAGCTATAGCACGTGCTAATGGCACGTGAAATGGCATTCATACATTCTTCTTTATTCATCTCAAAAGCATTTTTATATTATTATTATAGTGAATGACGTCATTGATGTGTCATTTGTTCTCTATGTCTATTGAATTCGCATTCGCAGCAAAAATTCTTATTTTTTCCTGTAAATTATTTTTAATACGATACATATGTATATACTCTTTATTTCTTTATTATTTTTTTTAATTTATACTTTATACTAATATTATAAAGCTGATGAGTTTGTTTGTTTGGTTGAACGCAATAATCTCAGGAACTACTCGTTCAAATTGAAAAATTGTATTCAATTCGAACTAGTACGTTTTGTGTTGGATAGCCCATTTATCGAGGAAGGCTATATAACATCACGCTATGACTAATAGAAGTTGAGCGTCAATAAAAAATGTTGCGAAAACGGGGGGAAATGACGCAGACGAAGTTGCGCACTGATCAGCAATAATAGTTTTAAACTCTTTCGAATTTCGAGTACTTATAATGTACGTACATATTATCAAATAAACCAAAATAGTATAATATGCATGTGACGTACCTACTGCACAAGAAACGTAGACGAGATATAGATGTAGCGGATCCTGTTAAGGTTGTAAATTCACGTGGAGATTTACGAGCAGTGCCCAAGAGACTGCAGTCTGCCACTCGCCAGATGGTCACCATGTTGCATACTACAATAAACCTGAGATGTCACACCACGAGATCTCTGGACGGACTACTTACATTATTTATTTCACACAGTGAGCGTAATAAAAACCTAAAAAGAACTCGTAAATACTGGAATTGTGATTTTGTAACTTTTTGTCAAACACGCCTGAATTGTTACACGTATTTCAATGAAATTTGCTAAGAGCACACAATATCAAGTCGTGTATCTACAGAAAAGCACACGAGAACCGATATTCACGTGGGCAATACAGTGTACGTTGTCTTAATATTTGCTTATCCCTCACGATACTGGCATTACAGGGAATAATTTATTATGGCGGTATTTCTTTTTCAAACGTTTAACTTCTACCTTATGTTAGTAAATTGTTTTTTTTTATAAAGACGACAGACGCGTTTGTGTACGAGCTTTGTATCGCAAGGGACTTTACAAACAAACAAGTCACGGACACAAAGTACACCCAGACTCCGAAGAACAATTCGTGGATCACACAAAGTAGTGTCCCGTGTGGGAATCGAACCCACGACCTCTTGCGTAACAGTCGGACACACTTCCACCGCATGCATGAATTGCTACTCAACTATGTCATAGTAACACGAATTTTAACGTTCTCGGTTTGTTATAGGTACCTCAGAAAAACTGTCACCAGGTGAAATTAGGCGCTGTCAAAGTTGGTACGCTATGCGGGCTTCTAAAATTATCGACATTCATAGATATCTCCACTAAAAAAAATATTCACTAAAATAATAATAATATCTTGGGACAACTCACACAACGCTATCTGATCCCAAACTAAGCAGAACTTGTACTATGGAAACCAGACAACTGATAAACATACTTAAATATTTCTAAATACATAAAATAATAAACACGGTGGTTTATTACAGACCCAGATCTGGGTGTTATATATAACACCCAGATCTGTCTCTGTAATAAACCATCGTGTTCATCACACAAAGTTTTATCGAACCCACGACCTCCGGCTTAGCAGTCAGGGTCACTAACCACCAACTAAAATATTAATGTGTATATTTCTTAACTTTTTACTTGGAAAGAATAACCTTCACTAAAAATCTGGATGTAACTGGCATAATGGTGGGTTTTACACGCTCGCCTTCAAAGCGACATTTCACGGGCACGAACGGGTAATCAGCTGTTCATGAACAGATTTTTGTACCGCCGCCGCCGGCTGTGTAGGGCTGCTTGCCAAGCTTCTTGCCGGGCTGTTTGCCACGCGTCTAAACGCACCATAGCAGGTTAGTTACAAAAAAACACAAAATCATTCAAGCGGCCTTGTAGGAGAAGATTTCTAAATAATGGCTAAGGCATCGGCACGGTGAGGTCGTCGAATCCTACCCTTTATACAATCGACGTGAACCCACTCCTAACACAAGCCTTTGAGCTTAGCTGGAGGGGTTAACAAGATTGCAAGTAATGTGGGACTCAATCCCACATTGCTAGATATCTTTAAAAAAAAATGCGCTAAGAACCTTTTCATAATATAATCCCTAAGCATATACAAATTTAGTGTCACGCTGTTTGTGGTCAAATTCCCCCGACACGGCTCGACCGATTTTAATGTAGGTATATATTGGGTAGGTATGAGATTAGGTCGTGAAGTATTTTATTTTAATACCTATTTTCGTATGAATTTTTGTATCAAAAACGGGGAAAATTTATACAGACAAGGTTGTTGTAATAATGTTAGTATAGTTCAAAGCCAGATATACATTCCTACGGAATATATTTGGAACATATCAACTATCACATCACATACCTATCTATACGACAGCCTGAACAAGAATATTAGGTACAGGTATACTATCTATATGCGTCTCACATAGCCAACCACTACAAAGACATAATTACGTATAAATTAACTCAGTTTATCTTATTGTTGTAGAGGTCGTCCATCTTTCATTATCCATCATTAGTGTAAACAAGTTTGTTAACAAAACCGACTTCAGCGCCGGCTTTTCTCAACTCTAAGCCCATGGGTATTGAGTTCCTACACTCCATCTTATTGAAGGCGATCAATTCATTTCAGCTTACCCTCTGACGTAATAACATCCCACACTTGAGGCTACAGAGGCTTATGGATACTACACTTAATCATAAACTTCTGTATGCAATATTATATTAGCATTAGCTAAGATGGCAAGTCGACTATCTTTTTTTTTTAATGTACTGTTGTTTGTAAGCTATTTTTATTTTATTATTTTATTTAATTGGGGGTTTTTATTCTTGTGAATACGGCAACCCTGGCGTATCTTGAACATGTATAGTAAACTTATTCTTAATACACAAACACAAACAATGCTTAATAATAATGTTTTGAAGGAATCGAGAGAATCGTTCTTATTGAATATAGGTTACCAAAAGACATAGCTTCTACGCAACCTCTGATTTTGGATAAGCTTGTATAGATTGAACAAGTCCTACATCCATGGAAAGGTTTTTTTTAGTGATTATTAATAGCAACTAAAACTCGCTAAGTGGTATTCATTCATAAACAACTCTAGCTCATTGTAAGCTATTTTAAAATCGTAAAGAAACCGAAAATATTGTGACGATTATGTGGTTTTTTGTTTAGACTTTTCCGCTACAGTACTAGGACTCGCGTAATCCGTTTCCACTACTAGAAACATTAGAAGGTTATATATTATTGGATGACAATAATATATAACTGCTAATGTTTCTTGATCACGATCAGTTGATCAGTTGGATAACACTCCGCCTTAATCGTATTTGGAGATCAAATTTTTATTTATCAGCGTAGTAATCACAGCAAACGACTGACTTACTAGGTATTTTACCCAACGAGAATGTGATAGACTGATTAGGGGTAGAGTCATATTGATTACGTAAACGATTGTTCATTTGATTCTTCATAATGAAAACATATATTAATTACTTTTTCAATATTTTTTGACAGTGGAGAAGCAAAGTGTTGTCCCTGAAAAGAGATAACATGGCCGACTAGCAGTTTTATTTTGTGTTACTTGTGTCGTTACTGGTGTTCTTCGTTCAGAAATAATCGATTGAAGTGTACATACGATTTAGGTAAGTTTCCCATACTTTACAGTTATATGAGTTTGATAACTTTTATACTACTTACCTAATATTTAAGTAATAATAAAAAAGATGGTGTCAACTTGAGTGAATTATTTAAGTATGTAATGGATTTGGATTAGTATTCATTTTTTGTTCGTAAAAAATATACAGAAAGGGGTCGCTTGAAAACATGACTTGCATCTCAATTTTTGCACCAAGTAGCTTGCTACTTGGTGCAAAGAGTAGTACTACAAAGAAATAGTAACGAATTGAAATTATTAATCTTATACCTTAATACGAGCAATTCTTGTATATTTAAATATAGTACATACGTATAATTATTTTTTTCTGTTTTTTTTTATTAAGGGACTTTTACGTTTAACGTATGTCAGTCACATTATACCCGAAACTTAATAATAATTGCTACTAAAGTTAGATCAATAGTTTGAACAAGAATTTTGCAGAATCCGTTTGGTTGAGATAAAATTTGATGAAACATTCCCATATCAGTTCTGTTCAAATTCAAACCCAATATTACATTACTTCTAGTAGACTCATATCGGACACATTCCATTAACAAGTGGTGTAGACCCTCTACAACCCCACACTGTTCACAGCTGGGTGGGTGAGGTTAATTTACTCATCATGAAGGCAAATTTATTACGTGGAATGTGTCCAGACCTAAGTCTATGTGCACTAAAAATCTGAATCTAGGCAACGGCTCCAACGATTTCTTGAAATTTAGTATACTGGGGGTTTCGGGGGCCATAAATCATCGACAATTAGAAAACGTCGTTTAAAAAAAATACAGAGCAAAGCTCGTTCATCTAGGTACTACAATTAACCCCCTTACCCATAATACGTCAATGTTTTGTATTTTTTCATTCTATTTTGAAAATAGGATGCAAAACAAAAACAAAACATTCGCTAGTTAAAAACACTGACCTCTATAGTACTATAATACGTTAGTATATCCTGGGTCTATATATAATAGTATGCTGGACTGTCTACCTCGTACAAAGTGGCAGTAATTTTAAATGCCGAATCGATTATAGTACTGCAAGGATCTTTTGGCGCGTGGCCAAAATCAGAACTAACGCCGCCATCTTGTAAAGCACCCCCATGTCAATGTCATCCAAGTGCCATTGGCCACTCTCTAGAAAGAGACAACGCTAATTTGTGGACTTTATCTGTTGCACGAGTTTTTTCTCTCTTTTACGCTTTGCAGTCAATATTTACTTTTTAATTCAAAGGGATAGCACGGTCCAGGTTTATACGTCAATTTTTTTTTTTTATGTTTATTGTGTAAAAAACTTAGTTCACAATAAAAAGCGACCATGTCATCCTCGTAATGCTGCTTACACACTAAACAACAATGACTTACAATCTAGATCTTAAACAAAATTTAAATAGTTTATATAATAGCTTAGCATTATTTGACAAGATAGTATTGCAACTGCCCACGTCATAATTACATGTTATGATATTATTAAATACAGCACTTCTTAATGTTTCGTTCCGGACACACTTCACTAAAACATGTTGTACGTCTTCGATTATAACGTCAATGTTAACTCATTGCATTGATACGTGGCCGAAATCAGAACTAAAACCGCCATCTGGTTAAGCGCCCTCATTTCAATGTCATCGAGGCTTCTTAAGATCCTTGTAGCACTATACTATCCTGTGATTTTTTTGACATTATAACAAATGGCCGTTGTTGTTATCCTTGTTACACAAATATCAAAATCAAATGTAAAGGTTCATTTCCGAGCATCGCGGCCGATCGCAAGCCGCTCGCGGCTTACGACAAGCGGCTGACGCTCGCGGCCGATGCGACAATATTCACAGTGCGCGCGCAGGCCTACGACAGTCGTCGGCCGCGCGCGTCTGTCACTTACCTCAGCCGCTTGTCGTAAGCCGCGAGCGGCTCGCGATCGATCGCGATGCACGGAAATGAACCTTAAGTCTTGTTGTTGTCGATGGTGGTATGTCCAGTGTACTAGTACTAACCAGCAGCAAATACAATCTTTTTGTACTCTTTTATGTTGAAAATAGAATTAAAATCAAAGACAAAACATTCACGACGTTAATCAAAAGACTGTTGCTAAGAAAGGGAAATAGTCAAAATATTTTATGATTATGATTGATGAACGTCAGACAAAATTTGGAATAGAATGATTGCACATTTAATGCCAAGTTCGCAAGAGGTATATGTATAATAATGATTAGATTACGTGAATTATTGCCAGAACAGAACAAACGAGGATGCGGGTCGAACGCTGTTATACTGCAGTCGTATACTAAAGAAACTTGCAAAAGCTATTTTTTTCTACGAATATAATAACATTATGTCTTAGGACAACTCACACATAGGCATCTGATGCCAAACTAGGCAGAGCCTGTTCTATGGCAACCGATAGACATATTTATATATTTTTAAATACATACCTATATATTTCCAAATGCATACCTATATATTAAAGATAAATTACACCCAAACCCAGAATAAATAATCGTGCTCCACACACAAAGATTTATCTTGACCGGGAATGAAAACCACGACCTCTGGCTCAGCAGTCAGTGTCACTAACCACTAGACCAACATTACAAGCCAGTAACATAATGGGAGCTCTATATTCTTATAGCGTTTAGCTTTATAGGATTTGCAGGACGGTTATAACCTTAGTAGCATTGCCTGCAGGCAAAACTCTAGCGTGTGTGGCATATAACTGTACAGTTATTTGTACATTTTATGCCTCGGTTATGCCTGTCGTTTATGCTTGTAAGGTTATAACCGTCATGCAAACCCTAGCGTGTATGTTCACTATTAGAAACAGCGCTGTCAGTAGAATAACGGTCCGACTAATTGTAATGTACATAATATAGCACTAACTCTGCTTAATATAGCCGGATGATAGAGATGTAAACTCAGTTTGTAGATATAAATAGACGAAAGGGTTCACGATGACACGTTGTAGCTAATGTGAACCGTTGACACCTGTTCGTTTATCTATCAATCAATCGTTAATTGGTTTGACTCGCGTCACAGTTCCACTTTGGAATCGCATTTAGTTGATACGACTGACAGCGGGGTTCCAATTATTGGAAACCAACTTACTACTTTGCTAAGATGATGATTGCTGGCAAATTTCAGACGATTTAGGTAACAACAACGGACGCTACCTAATTTTAACTTAGTTTCCTTTCAGTTTCAAAGTATATTTTTGTACTTTGTAATTTGAGAATAAATTATGAAGAAGTTTTAAACGAAAACTTGACACAATTGTTGTTTAATTATCGAAATAATGTCTGAGTTTTTGCTGACTAATAAGGTCCCAAACAAGCATGCATTCTGCCTGCATCATTTTAGAAAATAGGATCATTAAAATAATACGAAAACCGTAAATAAAATTTCAATGACAACGTTGGTGTGTTTGCATTCCAATGTAGGCGTGCCCTACTCTCACTCCAGTTCACAAACGAGCGAAGACCTGCTGTAGTGTGGCGTGCTCGAAAACCTACAATTGCATAACAAAAACAAACACAAGTGTAGAAACGAGCGTTGCCTTTGTGTGGGATCCGTCTTACCAGGTGAAGGAAGCTAAACAATAGTCTGTTGAGTCTAACACTGCAGGCTCAAGCCCCTAAAGTCTACTGAACGAGACAATGGCACTACGAATATGGGCTCGGGAGAAACGTTCTCGTCTTGTTACCGCGAACAATATTGTTAGTTTTATGAAGGAACTGAAATAACCCTTTGTGCATACTTTTATATGGCACGGCGGGCGTCTTCTTAGCGGGCTTCTACTCGGCTATGAATATGGTTACGTTACATTAAACACGTAAACGGTGTGTGCTTTTTGGCTGTTTGGAAAATATTTTTCCCTCGTTATAAAGGATAGCGGTTTAAATAACTACAATGTGTAATGAGTTGTATCGGTGTATTTTACGCTACCACATTTAAAAAATAGTATTGGCTACGCGGAGGTAGGTACTGTGTTTCTTTACTGAGTCATTGCACCGTATGAGTGCACACATGAATTCCATTTGTATTCGAATCAACATCCTCGGGTCTTTTTACTACAATGAAACAAACATTATTACAAAAATTGTGATCAAACTAATGTTGCAAAAATATGAATACTTATTTCTTTGTTCGTTACCAAATCATGACAGATTGGAAACAGGATCGTAGAGATCTGATGAAATTTGACAAACATGTAAATCATATACGGAATTTCTTAAATAACATCCTACGTTCCATAGTTTTATTAAACTATTTCTATTATTTACAAAGCATTCATAGAAAGTTTTTCAGAATAAAAATGTATGGAGTTATCGTAATTCTAAACGCCAATGATTGTGTTTTTAACAGGATTTCTTTGTTTATTTTTAATGATAACTGCTATACCTAATATAGTAGTACCAGAATCGTACGATACGAAACAACTGAAATGATGACGTGAGATTGGTTTGGTATTACATAATCTAAACAGAGCAGAGGAAGCTTGACCAAACGATAGTTAGGCCCATGATTGAAAGGGGACGTATCTAGCCGCTCAGTACGTAAACACTGGAGTTGTGGACAATAGACCAAAGCGACTGTTTGTACTATCGACTGGATACACTTTTGCAATTAGCGTAACAATCGTACACCGACTACAACATACACAGTTTTTTAGTCAATATTAAACAAATTTTTCGTACGAATGACCTACAACAATATTTGAAATAGAATTGTTCGAGTGAAAAAATGATAGGGTTATCTTTCACATTCATTTTTCTATCTACATGTTCTAGGTTTTTGTATGTCCTGGAATTCGTAGATTTCATGGTGAATTTTATGACGAGTTAAAGTCAAAGTCAAAGTATTTTATTCACTTAGGTTACAAAACGGTTATGAACGTCCGACAAAATTTGAAATACAATGAGTCTATAATTAATGACAAGTTTGCAAGAGTAAAGCCGTGAGAAAAGAACTTGGCAATAAAAACCCATGGCCACTTTTGAGTGCTATTTTTAACAATGTATTTGTATATAAACAGTTATGCCAGTAAGGTGCAGCAACCACCACACCATGAAACTCACGCAAGCAATAACCACAGTAGGAACGTAAAGTAGTAATCATCAAGGTATCAAGTTTTAAATAAATTAGCCTTCTATGGTGTGGATAGGAGCATCATCTTACAAAAATTACAGAAGAGGGTAAAGGCAACATACGATTCGATGATTATAAGAAAAACTACTTATTATATAAATATTTATGAACCACTTATTAAAAGTTATCCGAACGTGAATGGTTAATTGAAATTACTATCAGCGAAAGTGTTTTTCTTTTGTATAAGAATAAAACTTATCTCCTATGAACACAACACTTTAATTAAAGATTCTCTCTAACAACTTGAACCAAAGATTGTTGATTCTCTTTGAAACACAAGAACTGTAATCATCATGTCACTTTTCATGTACTATTATAATAATAATCTTTATTTTCTCACCACAACAATCACATTTTAGGCTCATTTTAGCATACTTATAATAGGCATTAGCTGACCCGCGCAATTTCGACTGCGTTAATTTTGCTGCTCCGCTCCTATTGGTCGTGGCATGATGTTATATAGCCAATGGCCTTCCTCGCATAAATGGGCTATCCAACAGTAGAATATATTTTCAATTCGAACTAGTACTTCCTGAGATTATAGTGCTTAAACAAACAAACTCATCAGCTTTTTTAAACTAGCAATGTGGGATTGAGTCCCACATTCCTAGCAATCTTGTTAACCCCTCCAGCTAAGCTCAAAGGCTTGTGTTAGGAGGGGGTTCATGTCGGTAGTATAATGGGTAGGATTCGAACCGGCGACCTCACGATTGCGAGACCGATGCCTTAGCCATTAAGATACCGCCGCTTTATAATATTACATTTCAGTAATGTATTGTGGGAGACTGGTGCTTAAGCTTAGCTCGAGGCTTGTGTTTCAGAACACTAGGCACTCATAATTTATATTGATTATGCTTATAATATGACTCTTCTTGATTTTATCCCCTAACTTTATTTTAAACAAATTCAGTAGGAGTCAAATCCTAAATCTCAAGGAAACGTGACAAAGTTGCTAGGAAGTACAAGTAGATTGTTTCAAGATAATGAGCCTAAAATAGAAATTATTCGGTTTTAAATAATTAGGTAATTGCACTATCGATGTGACTCTATTTCTATTCCTGCTTTTAGGTTTGTTGTGTGTGTTAAATGAAACGAAACGAACACAATTCATGTAACAAAATCTTAGTCTCTATAAGGTTACTCTGTGATAAGGTAAACACGGGCCGTAAGAACCCACGCTAGACAATTTTAGAATTTTTGATTCTATACAAAAAAATGCGTAAGAAATCTCACAATGACTTCCTTCACAGAAAAGAACATTTAAGGATTAAAACCTGTGGCCAACAGGTTATAAGTCTGTGTATGCTAGGAATACCACTAGGACAACACTGGTATGAAATACCACTAGAATAACAACACTAGGACAACACTGCTAGGAATACCACTAGGGCAACACTGCTAGGAATACCACTAGGACAACAACACTAGGACAATACTGCTAGGAATACCACTAGGACAACAACACTAGGACAACACTGCTAGTAATATCACTAGGACAACACTGCTAGGGATACCACTAGAACAACAACACTAGGACAACACTGCTAGGAAAAACCACTAGGACAACAATGCTAGGAATACTACTAGGAGTACAACACTAGAACAACACTGCTAGAAATACACCTTTGCAATATCCTCTGTGCATCTGTGGCGTGGTGGGAGTGTGTCCGACTGCTAAGCAGACTGCAAGAGGTTGTGGGTTCGATTCCTACACGGAACACTATATTGTGTTATCAAAATTGTTGTTCCAAGTCTGAGAGTACTTTGTCTCTGTGACTTGTATGTTTGTAAAGTTCCTCACGATACAGGGCTTGTACCACAATGCGGAGGCGTATTTAAAAAATATATATGTATATTGGCATAAAATGTATAACAACATCAGGTCCTAACTGTGATGAAGTAATATAATATAAAAAGTCGAAGTTTTAAAACTAAAGTAATATAATCTTATCCACTGAATACAACTACTTAAGATACATTTATTCAAGAATATTACAATTCCTTTCCACACTATCAGTCCTGAAAACTTACTCCGCTTGAGTAAGTTTTCACCAACTGATAGTGTATATAAAGTTGAGTTGTTACGTTCCTGTTAAAAACTTTTAGCGGCCAATCCGTTGTAAGGCACGCGAACTAACTAGGCTTGATCGACGTACTTCTACCTACAAATACGGCCAAACTAGATAAAAACACACGATCGCATCTACTGTCGAAATAAAAACATTCTAATTAAAACTTCTTTTAGTGTTTATTCGTTTTACCGCCCAACTATTACTTAAAATTGATTACAAGGTTTTAAAAGTCGTTCGTTTTCGAAATCAAACACTGTAGCATAATCGATAAGCACAAATCGAGTATAATTTAACATAAATTGATGCAATACACAACAAATATATAGATAATATTCCCCACATTTCATCGAGTTAAAATGATTACTCGATAACGTAATTTTGAAGGCTTGCTTTAATTAGATACGTAGACGAGTCTGTCGCTTCGGCTCTCAACAATACAAGATTGACGTTACGTGTTCGTGTCGTGTTACTAAGAGCATGACGTCACATCCGCCCGTCGCATCTCAGCAACATTCCTTCATACTTACAACCATAGATAGAAGAATATATTGTAGCTTGCAGAACACCTTGCAAAACAATACCTGTATAATTTATTTGTCTTTCAGAATGAGCATTCAAATACTCGTATATTGGTATCATGAAACTCCGACGGAAAAGAGACGGTATCTATAATATAGTTACTCGTTTATCTTTCTGTGTGTAATTACCCCGAAACGAATAGATAGATTTGAATTATAATTCTTTGCTATTTTGGATAAAATCTATTAACAAAATCAGCTTTTTATATCACAACAAACAAAACTAAAAACAACGATCAGATTAACCTTAGTATAAACCGTTCAAAAGCAATATAAAGAAAAGTAAATATGTACTCGAATAAGTAAGGTTACACGATAAGTATAAGAGCAAACAAAATTACAACAATACCTTACAAATGTTTGAAAATCAAATACCAAAAGTTAAACATATTATGTTGGAAAACAGTCAACGCTGCATAGCTTTGAAAACACCGAATCTTTTGATGTCCTCATTGTGAATAGAGCTTCAAACGAAATAAATACTTTGCACAGTATTATGTGTTTTGTGTAAAGGAATATCAGTGTTTTTTTACGTCGTTTGTAAATATTGTAGTCGGTGAAAGGAGTTTCGTCATTTGGCGCAGAGGCAGCCCTACACGTATGCTCGAGGGATATATTTCCGCGACGTAGCACAAACTTAACAAGGCTTTATATTGACGCCTCTTCAGATGTATGTTAAACCGATACGATTAGTAACGAAAATAATTCAAGAGATCTCGAAATATTTGCACATTACCTATCCATATTTAAACTTCAATTGGTTCATGAGCGTTATTGATCGATGATGTTGCAGGCATAGCTGCAATACTTTTTATTACATAAAAGCCTAGCATGACCGCATGGCACCATCTTTTTGTAGACCGGTTTTTTTTTGTCCTCCCGACTTCTTACCTGAAGAAGCCAAAAACGAAGGGTAATGTTATTTGACTTACTTTGGAATTCATAATAATGATTTACTTTTCTCCTACAAAAACATAGACACCGATTTGTTAGATATGTGTGATCACCCTTAGCTATAGACGCGCTGTTTGATATCTACGTACCCAATTCATAAGCGGAGGTAATTATGGATAAGGTTGCTTAGTAACCTAACAAAACATTTGGCTTTATAATGGGTGCAATCGAACCTTTAAGCAACGCAATCACGTCACAATTACAAGTAACGTAATTTCGGCGTCGTAATATAAAACAGGTCGCCGCGAGCAATATTAAAACGGCGAAGGTACACATTAACTTATTACCTCTACGATATCAGACCAAGTAACTTGTATAATTGGCCACGACAAAGCCGTAATACCGATAAACTATAGTTAACCAGCATACGTAATAGTGGAACTTTACACCCTAATTTCATGTATAAACATGGTATTAAAGCGCCAAATATTTCTGTATTGGCGGGTATAAATTAAATGGTATAAATACAACGAATACATTTAATTATTTCGAACATAAATCTAAAGATATTTGCTTATTATGCCTTTCTAATTCTAGGTTGACTGAGCCAGTCGTCACGCCAAGGGGCTGAGTGGAATAATTTCATATAGGTCTGTCGCCCGCTTTCAAGGAAATGAAAAACATACAGTCGAGCTATTCAATTATTTAGTAATTGTAAATTTAAATCGTAGGTCTTGCGATTGCTTTTTCAATATTACGAAATTGAACTTGAAGTATATATTTTATACATCATTGTATAAAATATATACTTCAAAAATATATATAAATATAAGTTTTACTTTTTTTGTCTATGTCACTGTAGTACCTACTACAGGGTACTATAACGTTCGCTCAGTCCTTGGTGAGTTGGTACCGGGGCTGTTCCTCAGGATCTTGTATAGGGCGCTCAAATAAAAATATGATTTCCCAGAACGAACCCAAGGTTTATTACTGAAATATAAGCTTTACAAGCACATCACAACTCTTATGAAATAACACTATTTAACTATTAAATTAATACATTCTCATTATTTACAAGCGGTCAAAGAGCGGTATCAAAAACTCTCAGTCCAAAACTCCTTTTATTTTCTCCTTTTCTAATATAGTATAAAGTTTCCTAAACACAAAGGTCACATAGACAATAAGTTTATGATGTATTTGCTCGAGACCAGCATATAGATCACAGTAGCTACCTAAAAAAAAAAACTAATATGAAATTTAGATTAGCTGGACACAAATTGTCGTAGGAAATCTGCTTATCATATAATTGAGATTACTAGATCTCAAGTATTGTATTGTTTGTAAGTATTTATAATACAAAAAAATATGTGCAATGGAGATCTCGCAAATTCGATCGATCTCTATCAGTAAAGCCACAATTAAAAGGTGGAATATATGATAATAGCGGTAGACTAATGACATTAAACGATTCGCAACCTAATTGAATGAGAAATAAAATAATGGAGTGAAATAGATAAATAATCATTCCAGATTTCTAAGGTCATCGGAGGATTTGAGGTTGGAAATTCCAGCGCATTCCACAAAACTCTATGACAAGTAATATACTGTCGAAGCAGAAAGAGATCTCTCTGAGTAAACTTAACATCATTGCAATTCATTAGGTAATTAATTAGGTTACTGCACCTACACATTCCATTTCTACATCACCCTAAGGTAGACTGGCAGAGAATGCTTTTAGCATTAAGTCCACCTTTGTACAACTTTGTGCATAAAGTTTTAAATAAATAAATAAATAAATAATTCTTGATAACTATAATAAATATCACGCATTATTCACACTGTACACTACCCCTACCTAATTCGTGTATTTATTTCTCTGTCCATCCAAAGGTTGCCTGGAAGAGATCGCCCTTAGCGATAAGGCCGCCCATTTTACATTTTTGAAAAACAATGTATACTTTGTTTTTATATTGGTGTACAATAAAGAATATTATTATTATTATAAATGTGCAATAAAAGCACAAACAAATAAAGCTATTCACCTTAAAGTCTACTGCTAAGCGAGCAATTAATCCTGCCATTTTATTGACAGAAGCTCAGTCTTCTTTCAAAACATTTTTAGCCATGAGTTTGATTGATAGTAGTACGTAAAGAATTTAAAAAAAAGTTTCATTTTATTTGAAAAATACACGTAACAAGTCCAGTAAGTGGCATCCCTAGCGGCAGGTAGCGGCAACGTTCCAGTGAGTTTGGAGCACAACACAAGTACTTTCGTTATGCACGCCGCCATATAAAAATAGTATTTTGCACCACAGTCAACATTATTTGCCCACTTGATCCCTTTGCCCTGATTCTGTTGCATTTTTTTATTGGGTAACTTTAATAGAAATAGTTGTATATTAAGTCATTTATAAACAAACTTAATGTAATATTAAATACATACATTATGTAATTCGAATGATGGCGAATTATTTGTTTACTACTATGTAACAAAAAAATAAATTTTTAAAGTCAAAAACCAGCCTGCTTAAAAAAGATTGAAACAAGATCACCTTAAATCATGCAGTCGTAGGCATTTATGAATCCCAGTGAATTTACTAAAATGCCTCTGACTGCATGATTTAAGGTTTGATTGTTTAAATCTTTTTTAAGCAGGCGGGTATTTTTTCATTTTTTAATTGTAATTTTTTATTTAATACTTTCTAGTGCTTAGTTGTATGACGTAACGTAATATATTAACTGTAACTACCAAAAATTTGAGTCAAAATAGTTGGTAACAAACTTTAAATCGCTATATATCCTAAACGGTTATTGTTTTCATGTCTTTAGTGACGATCGCAAGATTAAATACGAATACGAATCGATTGACGTATGAATCATCATAATCGGTCCACGCGTTTAGTCTGTAATTATATAGACCACAAAGGAACACACATAAATACATACATGTCAAACACATTACCCTCCGCAGTCGTGAAAAAATAGACGTAGGTCAAAAACACTTACTGGTAGTAGGCCAAAACCATATGCAGTCTTGTCACACCCTTGTACAGTGTTAGTAATTCTTCCGTAATATAGCGATGGGAACACATCACTACGTTTCGCTTGAAAAGCACGATAGCAGATGTTATTTAAAGAGATTTACGAACTAATGTCTCAGGATGAGGAACGCAGTGCGGAGACACTGAGATCCTTACCAACCAAAGATTTCGGTGACTCTAATAATGTTATGGGCTAGCGTGACGCCTATCATCAAGCTCACGACATGTTCGTCTCTGTACTCAGTCGCATAAAGAACACTTCGTCTTAGGTACGAACACATTCCACGCTTACAGCATACGATTTTTTTTTATTTTAAAAGGACGACTCCTGCAGTAGGGTACAAGCCCTGTGTCGCGGGGGACTTTATAAACATACAAATCAAGGACACAAAGTACACCCAGACTCATAACACCAATTTGTGGATCACACAAAGTGGTGTCCCGTGTGGGAATCGAAATCGAACGCGCCACAGAGGCAGTCTATAGTAGATATGTTATATTCCACTAATGGCCATTCAGCCTTCTTTCGTCCACGAGCTGAAAATATATGATAAGGCATTCCTGTGTTTTACCGTCCAATGCCACATCCCATTTGTTCCCCTATATTCCCACCAGCAAAAAGTTAAACTAAAGAATATATAATCGTGAGCATCGCATATAAGTTTCTTATTGTGTAGTTCCAACTGTGACGAATGATTTCTGTAACTATAGGTACCAGTGCGTGACACACAAACATATGATTTAATAGTATACCTAACATTACCAGTTTTGGGTTCGGCTCTTTCTAACTTTCCATGTCTGACGACTATGGCATTAATAATAATATTTCCATTTTGTTTATTACCTAACCAGTCTCAAATCGTCTAATATAATACTATCATAATACGATGTGATAAAATTACGTTTGAGCTTTTTAACTATTTAAGTAATAATTACAAGAAAATTTATTATAATTTTACATGTTTAGAAATAATAGAACAAAGCACGAAAACTTAAAACGACTTCTTACCTGTACAACTTTTACATTAATTAAAATACTTATTATAAGGAATTCTTATTTGTAATTACTTCTATTTCTTCTGTTTACTATTGTAGTTGAATTAGGTTTTCCCCGCGGATACGCCCACGTTGTATATTACAGCCCACTAACAGTCGCCCGCGTCTTCGTTCGCGTGGAAATTTAGCAGGACATTGTTTTCGATATGAAAAGTATGGAGATAAAAAGTATATTCCAGATTATATTCTATCTCTATATCAAATTTCATTGAGATCCATTTGGCTATTCTGACGTGATTGAATAAAATATATACATCCATTTAAACTTTCGCATTTATAATATTACTAGCTGCCCACGACTTTATGCGCGTGAAAATTTCGAAAAGCTGTTTTTTTCTTACGGGAGCATTATATATGCTATTCCAGACTATGTTCTATCTCTGATTACCCGTTGTGACGTGATCAATAACAATCATACATAAATACCTACTTCGATTATGCTGCTATGATGTGCTACATAGAACAACAACCCATCCATCTATTCTCGCAAACTTACGGATTTATAATATTAGTAGAATATCGTTAGGTATGTATGAACGCGTCATCGTCCAGTTTACAATCAAGAGGTCAGAAGTATAAATCGGAAGCAATATTAATTATTAATATAGTAAACGGCGGTAGCCTAATGGCTAAGGCATCGGTCTCGCAATCGAGAGGTCGCGGTTTCGAATCCTACCCATTATACTACCGACGTGAACCCACTCCTAACACAAGCCTTTGAGCTTAGCTGGAGGAGTTAACAAGATTGCTAGTAATGTGGGACTCAATCCCACATTGCTAGTAATCATTTATTCCAAAAAAAAAAACATGTTTAAAAAGAAGATAGCTTTTAACTGTGGGAAAAATCTCTATGGATGTCATTCGCTTGGCGTGAACGAAGGATCATGTCACACTACTCCCAAATTAAACTAACAAGATATGCCTCTGCCTTGTCATATTTTATTGCATAACTTATTTGCTTTTACGTGAGAATGGAGTAACTGCATAAAGAGTGACAGTTTTTATATTTACAGAGTGTTCACAAATTATAATTACCTAATTAGTCCGTTCCAGTTTCGCAGGAACTTTCTCCACCACCTATTTTATTTTTTATTTTATTTCATTTGGGAAACCAAACAATTGTACATTTAGCCTTAATTCTAATTCTATCTATGTACTTGTTGTGTAATTAAATCTATGTACAATCCACAGCGTTTCAACGTATTACAATTAGAGTACAATGAGTATACATTAACGCTAACTTGTATAATTTAGATTTTAAGAATATTGATTACAGTGCTTTTAAAACACAATTATACAGGTATTTTATACACTTATGAATAATTCGAGAGAAATTATTTGAATGATAATGAAATCTGCATCAAAATGTTTTCTAAGCGTACGTAGACGCTGAGTGCGGGAAGTTACTATGTTTAATACTACGTAAAGATGTGATATCTCGAGATCTGTCATTGCACTATCGATTACGATGAGTTGAGTCGAGACGTCGAATCCAGTGTGCCCGCTAGCTTGGTCACATTCTAAAACTAATTCGATACCGATATACTGATAACAAACTGGATAAAACATTTAAAAGGTAAATGTAAACATATACTTTATAAGTTTTATTATTAAATTATTAACTGTGCCCGCGACTCTGTTCGCGTGAAGTTGCAGTGCTGCCTCCCACTCCCTATACACTTTAGCGTGATGATAAAAGTAGTCTAAGTTACACGTTAGCCGAACAAACAGACAGATAGATCGTTAAAGAGACAAAAAAAAACTCTGTTTTTGTTATAAGTATCTGACCAATTATACTTTCCTAAGCATTTAGTAAAAAAAAATGTTATTTTGACATTAGAAATAGACACTTAAATTTTATTCATTTTGTAGATAAATAATACCAAGAAATAAAAAGTTTTAAAGTTTGCTGACATGAGTAAACGACCAATTCCACGTTCAAATATGTACAAAGAGGTTTGGTATCCACATGTGACTACTGTTTGAACTAAGTAGCCGAATAAGAACCTCTGGGATTACCTTTCCTAGACGAATGTGCGGAATAAATTCCGGGGGTTCTTTGAAATAATATCTTGGAAAGCAATAAACCAGTAAGTTGGAACATACTCCGGAGAAATATACCAAAGTTTTCAGCATGAGTCATAACTCGCGAATACTTAGCGCTGGGGTAATAATTTGTGTCGTATACCTTGTCATCTATCTACTTAAAACCTCTATGTGTATCGAACAGACTTTGTAATAGTTGTACCTTACGGAATTCAACTGCTTCCGAACGTTGATCCAGATAAAATCAATCACCGAAATAGAATCTGCCATATAGCAATTTGTAAACGAGAAACAACTAACGGACGCGCGCTGTTGACAAATTGCAACCGGCCCAACTGCTATTCTACTCTACACCGTAGATTGGTGATAAGCGACCAATTTGAGGAGGCGCCACGACGGGGTACGGAAGTCGTTATTACAGTAGGCGGTGCGACCTAGCAAATTGCACCCGAACACGCCATCTGAACGTGACAGCGCTGTCGAACACATTCCTTATTTGAAACGTCTCAGCATGACATTCGAACTGTATAGGTATTACGAATATGGAAAATCCATGCTAAGTTAGACGCAAGTGCTACATATTCGTAGGCATTTCAATAATAATATTAAATCATATTACGAATTAAGGCAGTCTAATATTATTTTGACCGCAAGTATTGAGCAATAAAAAGTTTGGTGAAACCGCTAGTATATTTTGTAAGTACTTCGTAGCACGCGGGTCTACGCGCCGCGCTACGGGCCGCTACAAGGTTACGCGACACGTTTGTGTGATTTTATAAGCACGCATTGCTTCTGTTATAATAAGCTTATAATGAAGAAAGTTTCTTAAAGTATTACGTTACTGAACAAATATTTAACATTACACTGTCTAAAAATACAATGTTGATTTGACGAAATGGATTCGGAACAAACTTGTCGATTTGGCATAATTTGTCTCGTACTATTATTTATTCATTTTTGGGTCAATTTCCATTTCTCTGACGTTTTATTTATTGAAATGAGGGATGAGTAGTGTATTATATACAGTTAAGTGCTTTGATTGATTTTTACATAATTCATTTATTTGCTTTTAGAACTTTAAGCGAATGGCATTTTTTTTAACTGGCCAGTTTGTCTAGTGGTTAGTGACTCTGACTGCTAAGTCAGGGCCACTAAGGGTCGTAAATCGTAAAAGGTCGTGGGTTCGATCCCCACCCAGGATAAAACTTTGTGTGATGAGCACGATGGTTTATTCTGTGTTTGGATGTAATATCTATAATAAGTATGTATTTAGAAATATATAAGTATGTTTATCAGTCGTCTGGTTGAAATAGTACAAGCTTTGTTTAGTTTGGGATCAGATGGCGTAGTTTGAGTTGTCCCAAGATATATATTATTATTATAATTGATCATAATATTTGAATAGTCAATTTAGGAATAGGAAATCTAGTCGGAGATTGCATATTTGAGCCGTTTGAGGTTGAGACGTTAGGGCCATGTGGTCCAAGTGCTCGCCTTTTATTCAAAGATATCTCCCAGCGTCTTGTCAGTGCATCTCGTGACCAGAGGTCTGGAATTTTCTTAGTTCCTAATTTTCTAAGAGAATAAGCATCCTAGTGGGCACTATACGAATTCTTCAACGCCTTAACTGGTTGTGACTCCCTTTTTAATAATCCTTTTTTTGTAGTTTTTAGGTAAATTGTAAATTTAAATTTAGTTAATTTTAATTCATATTTAATATACTTAGTAATTAATATTTAATGTTCGTAGGATAATCTAGCTTAATGTATTAAATAGCACTGTAAATTTTCATTTTAACAAACGAATTTAACAAAATGCACTAAATAGATTTACGATGTTAAATTTGGTGTTTAAATACTCAAAATATAGACGTTCATACGCCTGTTTGTTTACGTTTCAATCCATAACCGCATGTAAATTTTGAGACACCAAACATCGCATCTACAACTAGTAGAACACATTGCAAAATGATCACATGAACTTCGTGTGTATGTCAAATCAATATGGAAATCAATCTACTACGATATGATCACAAGACTTTAACCTACAGTAGAGCTATTTGAGAAAAAATCTTCACATCAATACTAATATTATAAAGCTGAAGAGTTTGTTTATTTGTTTGTTTATTTGAACGCGTTATTCACAGGAACTACTGGTTCAATATTTTACTGTTGGATAGCCCATTTATCGAGGAAGGCTATAAGCTATAAGGATGACTAATAGGAGCGGAGTACCAATGAAAAATTTTGCAAAATCGGGTTAAATTGACGCAGACGAAGTCGCGCGGGTCAGCTTGTACATAATAACAATCATTGATTCATATCCAAATTACTTCATTACTTTGTTCATTTTATTTATATCTATTTTAGATATATATACAAAATATAATGTTTATTAGAGAGATTTGTTCCTTTTAATCTGTATTATAAAAACACAAAATGTTTGTTTGCTACATTTATCAGGTTTGATTCTTGGCTTTGTCAAGTTACTTTTAGAAAATCTTTGAATGTTCACTTTCAGCAAAATTCGCTAACTCAAATATTTCGGGTACTTTCCCTCTAGGGGGCATCGGGACCATTGTTTTGGTTCATCCTGTATATTAATAATAATTAAATAATCAATGTTATTAAAAAGAGAAAATATTAGTATTTTTGTATGTTTGTAACGAAAAAACTCAAAAACTATTGGACCATTTCAAAACTTCTTTCACTTAAAGAAAGCTACATTATCGAGGAGTAACAGGCTATATTTTATAGTTGTTTATAAAACAAATTACAATTGTTCCATAATTTATATTTGCGCTTATTATAGGAATTTGGTATAACACACAATGGCCCAATCAAGAGGCTAAGTGCGGTTTTTGTAGCCCCGTAAAAACAAACAAAGACAATTAGGTAACTGTTATTCGCAGCTTGTGAAAATTAATCAAATAGACTGAAATGTGGACTATCATATTATAAGCATGCATTGTCTGTTATATATAACGCAGTTATTGTTATTTATTGTTCGAGATCATTTACGTGAATAATAAAAAGTAAAAGTCCTAAGACACTCCCTTGCGGTACTCCATAATAATTGTACCAGAGTTCTCAATCAAAGTTTTTAATGAACTTGGTTGTTCAAGTGATTTGTTTTCTTTACCTGGTCAAATTTATAAATAGGAACCTCTGTTATGATTTTGAAAGATTTGAATGTCAGTTGTTTTCGTCTTTTTTTTTTAAAAAAAAAAGCGACTGCCTCTTTGGCGCGATGGGAGTGTGTCCGACTGCTACGCAAAAGGTCGTGGGGTTCGATTCTCACTCGGGACACCACTTTGTGTGATCCACAAATTGTTGTTCCGAGTCTGGGTGTACTTTGTGTCCTTGACTTGTATGTTTATAAAGTCCCCCGCGACACAGGGCTAGTACCGTACAGCTGGAGTCGTCATTTGTAAACAAAAAAAGTTGTTGTAATGAGCATTTTAAAGACGTGGGCAGAGAGGTTTAGTAGCCCAATTGTAACACTCACAAGTACAACAGTACAGAACTACATAAACCAAAGTTTGAATTGACGACTTGAAGTCTTTATCTTTACGTATTTCTATTTTTTTTTTTTTTTTAAAGATGACTCCCGCACTAGGGTACAAGCCCTGTGTCGCGGGGGACTTTACAAACATACAAGTCACGGACACTAAGTACACCCAGAATCGGAACAACAATTTGTGGATCACACAAAGTGGTGTCCCGTGTGGGAATCGAACCCACGACCTCTTGCGTAGCAGTCGGACACACTCCCACCGCGCCACAGAGGCCGCCAAAATTAGTGTTAATCTATTGTTATTATTATTATAAACACAACATATAACGTGTGAGATAAAATCAAAGAGGTATATATTTAATATCAACCTTTATGATGTCCCACAACTGGGCACGAGTCTCCCCAGTAGAACCTACTTATTATAGATCCTGGGGGTAATTGTCATAATCGCCACACTTGGCGAGTGAGTTGGCGATCGCAGTAACGTTTTAAAATACGCAGAGGACACTGCTACCCGTCCTCCGGTGTAAAATCCCTTAGGCGCCTTGACGACGATACCCACGGGAAATGATAGGGAAGGGATTTTAGTTTCGTGTATTTTCGTTTCAGAAAATAACCACCAGTATTGAGATACCGAAGAAGGTACAGTTTCTTAGTACATGTCGGCATCGACTGTCGATTTCCCTAATGTAAAGTCAAAACTACATAAATTATTAACTTCTCTTGGCGCAGCTAAAGCACTGTAACATTCTAAGATTTTGTATAATATACGAACAATTTGATTTGGCCGGCTAATATGACTTGTGATTGTCGATTCGATATATTTGCTCTTTTATCTCAATACCTAATCTCTATATATATATATAGTACGAAACTTTGCCGTTAAAATATTTTGGTAACAATCTGGCAAACACGCGGGCGAAGCCGCGGGCATAAACTGGTTGTGATATAATGTTTAATGTTTTTATATATATAAATACATGTATACAAGGCATCAATTTTGCACCTTCTGCTGTGCCCAATCCTATTAAATAGTTATGTAACTATTTAATTCATATTTTTTTAATTGATAAATAAACGAGTGACTAAAAATAGATACATACTGAAATAACCTTGTTACTTAAAAAAATTATGGGCATGACAACATATTTTTTTTATTTTTTGTATCGTTTTAAAATTATACGTGTGTTATATGTATACTTTGACAAAATTAAGTACAAATAACCACAACTTTCTGTTACAATATTGTTTTAATAACTTAATACATGTTATAAAGAATAAGGAATTGAAATTTGGAATCCAGCTAATTTTATTTTTACCCGACTGTAAAGAAGGGTTATGTTTTTCGCGCGTATCTTGTATGTATGTATGTATGTATGTATGTATGTATGTAATATTCTTTATTACCTGATATCTCACAATCCGCTGAACGGATTTATACAATTCACACGTCGTTAGATTCGTCTTAATTGCCCAAGTGTTCTTAGATAGGTGACGTTTTTAAAAAACCAACATGACGGCTATGAGATGTCAAAATAAAGAGGTGTGAAAAAAAAGTTGTTTCGAATACTGCAATATGGGCATCAAATTAAAGAGCTCATCTTAAGCATTTCAAAAAGGTATAACATGATTATGACTGTTTTACTAAAAAAGTTAGTTAGCAACCATTGTTTTTTACAATTTTCAATACTTGACAATAGCTGTGATAAAAGTAAGTTGCTACATCGGTTACATCTTACAACTACTAAAAAGTATTAAATAAAAATAAAAAAACCCGCCTGCACAAAAAAGATGGAAACAAGATCCCCTACTTAATTATACAATTTCATGCAGTCGGAGGCATTAATGAATCTCGATGCACTTAGTAAAGTGATCTTGTTTCCATGTGTGCAGGCGAGGTTTTTTTATTTTTATAATTTATATTTTTATTAATTCAAAATTCTTTATCTTAGGATGCAAATCAACACTTGTGATACGTAATGCTAAGCTCGCAAGCAATAGGTAAAGCCGGATAAAAGAATATGGTTATAAAAACTCGCGGCCACTCTTTTCAAATTGCCAATTTTACAATGTTCAAATGTTTATAAACTTGATATGGGGGTAAGGTGCTGCCACTAATATACTACACACCATGTTAAAGGACTGATGCAAATTAAATTATTAAAAAGTTGGAACATGACATAAAATAAAATCAGCCTTGGTGGGTGTAGCATAGTAGGAGCATCATCACTTACAACAAAGGTAAAAACATATGTGCTTAAATATTGCGTAAATTCGTTACTAGTACAGTAACGAATTATTAAATCTAAAGTATTAATTCTGATATCCAAAGAAAGAAAAAAATGGTCGTTAGGTATCCGTCAAGCAGAATCTTAACTTACAAAAAAGAAATTACAACCTGTTTCCTTATTTTCTAGTCCAATAATTTAATTGTTATTATTTACCGTGTGCCAGTTAGGCTAAAAAACTTATCCTTTATCTTAGTTAGAAATATTTTATACTTCAGGGTACAGATTTTTTCTATTCATTCTCATTTTTTTCTCTTGACATTTTAAAACTCGGGAGAGTTTCGCATTTTTTCTCCTTGGAAACATCTACTTACATAAAGGTAAACGAGCTCTGAGAAAGGTATTATATAAACCATAGCTGTAGAAAGATGATACTTATTTATTACAGAACTACACAGACAACTGAACACTTATTTTTTCAAGTAAACAAGGGACTGTTAACACATTCACGGCTTTTAAATTTAAATAACACGTGGATTACATTATCGAAGATGGGATCCTGAAAATACTCTCGAGACTATCATTGACGGTTTGACGAAGATACTTTTACATAGCCTTTAAATTGCATGTGGGCCTAAAAAGACTACACAAATCTTCTGAGACCCAGTTATAACAATACAAGTCACTTAGGCTACTGCTGAGAGGCTCGTCCTCTCGTATTTTCCGACAATATTTAGGGTTTTTCTCAATTTTATCTATCACTAGCGGACGCCTCGCGGTTTCACCCGCGTAGTTCCCGTTCCCGTGGGAATACAGGGATAAAAATAGCCTACGTCACCCGGGGTTAGTGTAGCTTCCCAACGGTGAAAGAATTGTTAAAATCGGTACAGTTATTTTTGAGTTTATTCACTACAAACATACACACACACACACACAAATAAAAATAAAAATCTTTCCTCTTTATAATATTACACTTTTATCAAAATCACCCCTCCGTGCCTACGTGGAGAGCACGTTAATCTGTCGGTCCTGCGCCCAATCTCACTCCAGTCATTTCGGATTTCCATGCCATCGGGCTACGAGATCTGAGCATACACTTGTGCACTATAATGTCTTCTGCATTATAATAGTCTCTAATTTATTTGATAAATAGATAAGTCTGATATATCTGTAAAAGTAGTTACAAATTCTTGTTCACGTATTCTCGTTACTGATCTGGCACAAGGAATCTTCGAAATGGTAGGTTGTTGCACTATCTTATGCGTACTTTTAGCTGATGGTATTAAATTTCAATGAGATAGGGTGCGAGCCGATTTATCGGACCCAAGGCTAGTATCTAAATGGTGATAAGCGTGCCGGGTTTGATCTATGGTTGTAGAAACCCGAGATTGATCTCTAGCTTTTCTAACTAGTAGAAACACGCGAGCTTTTCCGCATAGATTTTAATAAAAGAATATATTTTTTTTGTGGTAAACAAAGAATGAAAACTTTTAAATTGAAATAAATACACATACATGTCGTAGAATTATTAAATCGCTAATTGATTTCCGTTGACCTAACCTCTGTTTTGATTAAATAGCAAGTATATGGACTAATTTATACATGGCCGTCGCAAGATATCAGTGTTCATATAATCAATTACCATCATGTTAATTCGAATATACAGAGTAAATTCTTCGCTTAGTCTCCCACACACTAGTCGAACATCTCAAAAACGTCAAAGAGGGTTCGTGGTGACTATGCGAGTGATATTGCATTTGATATAACCAACGCTGACTGCCCCTCTAAGTTTGCAAACATTCGTACAACATACGGACCATTTTAGATATATTACGGGACTTAATCGCGTGAATTATTTAAAGGTACGAACCTTTTATTTACCCGACGTTACGATTAAATCCCGAAATATATCTAATATGTATAAAAATCGCGAAAGTTTAAAAACAATAAATACGAACCATATTACCTACCTATGCTTTGTACCTTATAAATAATGGACAGCGGCTAGACTTACTTTTCAAAAAGAAATCATATATTAAAACCTTGTCAGTCTCGTAAACAAATTCAATGCAGCCTCATACATTCAATAAGTAAAATAAATCTCAGTTTAATAAAATCTGTAAACGACATTTCCACCATCAATCAATAAAGTCATTTCGTTCGGTAATTGTCTATATGCGAACACGAGTTCTCCCATAAACCGTTCCAAGACCGATCTGGGGCAGTAATTTGCAAGAAAGTTAGCGACTCCACTTACAAGAACTCCATTTAAAAAGAAAATGTATGACTAGCAGCCACGCGCGGTTGCGCCCGTAAAATTTACATATAGCATAGACTTTATATACCCTATGGCTCTCTAGGCACTATAAACTATGAGGTAGTAAAGATTTCATATCAGTTGGACTCGCTTTTATGCCAACCCCTAAAATATTTTTTCTTTTATTTACCAACGCTGATAAGGTGGTAGGTTGAAATGTAATTAACAGCGTTATAAACTATACGCAACCAATTAATATAGCCCTATACATTTACAATAGTTCATGTGTGTGACAAAGGTTAGTGAAACTATACCTAAATAGCATACTGAATGTTTAGCCAAACTGACCTTTAAAAGATATTTTAATGTTTGTTCATGAACACATTTATGAATTGCAAGTTCTTATATATTAACTCAAGAAAGCCAGGCAATAAATTTCAATAATAATTCATATAAATTTCTATTTACGGTAAAAGAATATCGACTCCACTCGAAATTATTCTTAAATGGCGCTCATATATTTTAATTAAGGCTCCGTGCTCATGCAGACGTCGATAAGGCAAGTAAAACGGTAACGATATGGTTGAGTCGGACGGTCGGTCTCGTTGCGGCACGTTTTATTTCACATAATAACATATTAGGTAAGACCCCGCGGCACGCGCTCTGCCCGTCGCGTATTTTCGTTGGCCGTGTAAATAAAACATACCTAACGACTGAACGAAACGCCACCCGCCATGCCGCCGGTCAAATGCTTTCTATTTTACGACACTATAATGACATTTTTGTGCAATTCATATTTTTAGTGAGTACGGGAAAAGGCAAGGCGTTCGATGAACGATATAAGGAAAATCGCAAGGCCAGAAATCACACAACATTAAGATAAATGGTGTAAACAAATACCCTCACGCATTCTTAATAGTGTGCAGTGGATAAGCTCAAACGATGATGAAGGAAAATATTAATAATAATATAATATCTTGGGACAACTCACACAACGCGATCTGATCCCAAACTAAGCAGAGCTTGTACTATGGAAACCAGACAACTGATAAACATACTTAAATATTTCTAAATACAAACATATTATAGATAAATAACACCCAGGCACAGAATAAACCATCGTGCTCATCACACAAAGTTTTATCCTGGGTGGGGATCGAACCCACGACCTCTTGCGTAGTAGTCGGATATACTACCACCGGGCCACAGAGGTCTTGAAATCGCGAAAGTTTTGTGCCTATTTTATCGACTAGTTCTTATAATAATGTGAACATGTTTCATTACTTAACATAAAAAAATTAAACGGCGAGACATAAAATATCAAACTTGAGATAGCATTAGATATTGCAAAATTACATTTATACTTAATCGACTCAATTTATGTAGTCAAGAATAAGTGACAAACTTACTTCGAAAACATCAAGATGGATTTATTGACATTACTAACATTGAATAAAAATTTCAATATATTTACTTGAAATTGCATCAGTATAACGAGATTTTCCATTAATATTATTAAACTGTGAAATATTAATACCAAGGGGTTGCTCGGGGCGCACCACGGTATCATGCGATGCTAGAGGGGGCCGTACGCTGACGCAGCGCGGGCTTGCATAGTGCAACACACCTCATAACTTGCTTATGGTTATGTCCGTACCTATAGACAGTTAGGGAATGCGAGAGCCCTTCGCCTTCGTATCATCCACGGATGGTCGGCCGCGGTAATGAGGGCGAGTTGCGTAATTTACGACCAGGGGAGGTTATGAACTCAGTGTGCAACTGTTTGAAGTTTTTACGCGTATTTGCTTCACATACACTAAGTTAGGTGTCGGTCTGTCACAACTTGGATATAAGGCTTTGACTTTCATGAACAAAGAGGGTGCAAAACACGTGTTAACGTGGCCATTCAGAAAATGAAATAACCGCGTAATTATCAAGACTAATAAACTTATCAGATATGAAACAAAGTATGACGTCTTTTGTAACATGATATCATAACAATCCGCCTTCGAACACATTGCAATTTTTTTTTAAAGATAACTAGCGATGTGGGTTCCACATTACTAGCTATCTTGTTAACCCCCCCAACTAAGCTTAAGGACTTGTATTAGGGGTGGGTTCATGTCGGTAGTTTAATGGGCAGGTTTTGAAACCACGACCTCACGATTGCGAGACCGATGCCTTAGCCATTAGGCTACCGCCGCTTTAAATGAATTATGAAAGAAATAAACAATGTTGACACACTACAAGTATGTCTCTATTATTTACCATGCTTTCACTTATTCACTGCTGGTAAAAATATTAATTATATGACACTTTTGGAACAACAGTTAAACTTTCCTGTAAAAGTTTCGAATACTTTTCTAAAATGACAGGGAAAGTATAATTTCGGACGCATTACTTTACACGTTGCCCATTAAATTTGATGAGGAACATCCCTCGGACCGTGATATGCATAGTTACGTAATATATTTAACCTACACTTTGTAACTCATCATTTATACAGCATGATTTTTAAAGAGGGGTAGCGATTCAAATAATTTAGCTAAGTATATTTGTGTATTCTTTTAAGATACCAAATGTTTTTTTTATTCTCAAATGTACTCATACTCAAGTATTAGATTCAACTCGTTAAAATTTAATGTATTTTTAAATAATCTTTCCCTTTTTTTTCAATTTGAAGGTTCAGTTTAAAAACTATAATTTATTATATTTTCAGTTGTTTAGTATAAAAACCATAAGGCAGAAATCTATATCCTCTAATTGTGGTAAAATAAAATTCAAAATTCAGCCTGTAATTATGACAGTTTATAAATACGTTCGGATGTAGAACACGGGAGATGTTATCGTCCCAACATTATAATATACCATATCCACCACGTTTGCATAAAAAAGCACTGATAACAACTTTTTTAAAATATATATATTACGGGTCTTAATCGCGTGAATAATTTTTTTTTAATGTGTAGTTCAATCCAGTGATTGGTTCCCGCATCCAGCAAGTGTTCCGCTATTTGCTGGATGCGGGAACCAATCACTGGATTGAACTACACAAACCACAGGTCCTCTCCACTGACCGTCACTATTACTCCAGGATGGCGAGGGAAGCGGTTGAAATCAAAAAACATGTCAATTTCAACCGAGAAGACGGATACCGTTTGTCAACATCGTGGAATCCCGTGATCGGCAAGTGTATACACCGCCGAACAAACATTACACGCCAGTGTGCAGATGTCCTTAGCGTTGTGTGTCGAAGTACCGACGGTTCCGTAATAGTGAGTGATAAAAATCAAGCGAGGGTAGTTTCCGAAACCCGCGCTTCACGGAGGCGACGCTGAGCTCAACTAGTCTTCCCGTGACCACGGCCGTTGCAATACGGTCGAAACGTCGGGCAATAAACAAGGTATTTTACCTTAAATTATTCACGCGATTAAGACCCGTAATATATATATTTTAATAATGTGTACAAATCGCGAAAGTTTATCAACATTTATAACAACTTTTTTATTTCGTCTGCTTCATCGTATTTAAATATGTAGGCATTAAATTTGAGTACTTTTACAGTGGTGTGTTTTAAAATATTTATAGAGTTGAAAATAAGAAAGCAGCTTATAGAAACTTTATTATAATTTATTAATTAATGAAATATCGACATATTTTACAAATATTAATTATTAACCACATTCTGGTTCTTTTTCCTTTTCATCATCGATTATTTATATTTTTGACTAGCTATCCCGGCAAACTTTGTACCGCACAGTTTTATTTTTTATTTTCTTTTTTTTTTACATAAGAATCTTCTTCGGAGTATTAGAATAATCGATAAAGTCGTTCTCTAATTATCTTGTGACCAAGGGAAATACGGATTCATTTTTATTCAGATAGATATTATATTATACTGATTAAAATCCGAAATCAAACCCGTATGATCACTGTCTATATCAAATCCTACAACTCTCAACCACGTTAACCAACTCTGTAATCCATCTAATAGAAGAACCCATTATGTTACGCTTTCCTTGATATAGTCTACGCTGAAGAATCTATTGTACCAATCGGTCGTCGTCAGTTCCCGGATTGTACGACCTTCCCCGTAGTATTTGCTAACCAAAACACGGTTCCTTTGATCGTCGCCTATAATACTAGAAAACATGATTAATTAAAACATATTATCGGTCATTGATACCAAAGGTTCTACTTCATAAACCGATAAGTAAAGCCGTCTAGTACCCAATCGTAGTTCATCCAACGGGCCACTACACCCTTCTCATTTGTCAAATCAACAGAAATATATGCGTGAGAACTCACAGATTGATGGGGTGGCCTAGATTGAATTACATCTTGGTAAAACCTGACGAGGGTCTAACATTCCATGCGGGTATCCGAGAACAGGAATAATATGAGAATTTGCTCGGATATCCGATATAAGGAAGATGTTCTCTTTTCTTGAGGGATTGCGGAAACGCATAAGGTTGAACATGATTTATGCGTTTGCAAAGTACTCGTAGGTACCGTGACGATGACAAAGTGTATTTTTAATAACAAACCTATTACGTGTATTCATTGATGCGGAGCGAACTAACGGAGAAATATTAACCAATAGGATTGCATAGCTATATTTGTCTGCTTTGCAGCATAGCACCGCTCGGACAGGCAGCCTAAAGTTGTACCTAACTTCGCTCAGAATATATTAACACAAACATTTATTTCCTTGTCAGCAAATTATAATTAGACAGACTAATGAGAACAGTTCAGAGTAATTAGATATATCCTTAAGTTATTTAACTGAATTACCTTTCCACTTCGTTCCATCTCGACGGCGACATCTTAAATAAGAAATCGCAACTTACTAAATGCTGAACTAATGAATAATCAATTGACCAACTGGTTTGGATATTTTGCCTTTGAATTAGTCAAACATCCTAACAATTGATCTTGTTATAGAATAATGTTAATCCTTTATTATCCGAATTGGGAATACGATGTCATGAATACATTTAAACTTGATGGTATCAGCCCGTGGTCAAACTGATCGGCCTACTTCGTTGTTACCTAATCAAAATCTACTTTACATTTAGAACTACTGTAGACACCACAAAGAAAAAAGAACAATCCACAATTATTATTATTGTGTCTGTCTTTACCATAATTCGGGACTATGGAGTCCAATTGACTTACTCTCTCCCTCTAAAACAAAATTCATACGTTTTCGTATTCTTAAATTTCATAAGTTTACGAAGACTATCCTAATTATTTTTTTGATAAGTATCAAAAGTCCGAAGGCATACACAATTTTCGGAAACAAGTGGTTTGTATCAATGCTGCTGGCTCTGTAAATTACCGCTTCATTGTTGAATTAGAGTAGGCCTCCAGGACTTTTGGAAGGCGTGCGTGGTGGCAAAACCAACATCATAGAGGCCCTTTAGGCATTTTAATTTGAGCGATGTGATTATTATTATTTAGGTATATAGCTATTTTTATATATGTTTGATCATGGCGTGTTGTATCCGCGACTGATGTTGTACAACTAGTAGTAAAGTACAGTATATGTTCAGTACAAACTAATAGACAACTCAAATATAGCCCCGACTCCACAACTAGTTAGTCTAGTTGTCTGTAAAGTCGGTTTACGGACGAAAATTTTACGTGATAACGTCTTATGAAAACATTGATGACATATCGCCATTATCGTTGCCTAGCAACCAATCAATAACGTTAGTTCCAAGTGTGCGATGTCATGTCGCTGTAATCGGCCATTCGCTGTTGCTTAGCAACCAAACAATACCGTGACCGTTGCTTAGCAAATCAATAATATGACACTTTTTAAGACGTTATCAAAAGAGAAAAGGTGTGTTTCAAAACATAAGAAAAACATTGTTATTATCTGGTTTCCCTATTTTCCAAAATTAAGAACATTGTTATTGGAGTAAGAAGTGTAAACAACAAAATTTTATTAGTAGTTTACATCACATTATCTCCTCTCCTTTCATCTAGTCGCTTTGGTGGAGACTGGGCCTTAGATCGGAGTCCTAAAACACCCAGTGCCTAATCTGAAGCAAGTATGTTCCATAAACATAATAACTTCCGTTTCTTATTGTAATAATATAATGGAGCAAAAGTTAAAAGTTAGTACCATTAACCCTTTAGGTTACGGAGGTCAGACAGTCGATTCCATAGATAAAAATATATCCAACTGTGGCAGTTTGTCAACTTTTTCTGTACTTTTAATTTAGGCTGAAAGCCAACAAACCAAAATTCGCGTAAGAACATACGTCGCGTATGGGCAATAGACGACGTGTGTCAAATAAACCGATTTAATTAACTGCTACCGATAAAACGGAACTCATTAGTCGTCTATAATAGACATGTAGATAAGTACCATACTTAAGACAATCCAAACTCAAAGTTTTGTATCCATTACTCACGTATCAAAAATCATAATCGCCAATAACATATTTTATTGCAGAATTATTTAACGGAAAATACCTGTCATTTTTTGTAATTTGCGACTTGATTTGAAAAAATCTTTCACTGTTAGATAGCCCATTTGTTGAGAAAGGCTATAGGCTATATAACATTACACTACCAATAGGAGCGGAGCAGTATTGAGAAATGTTTCGACGGGGATAACTTACGTATACGAAGTTGCGCGGGACAGCTAATATTGTTATAAGACAGGCGTCTATCGAATAAAAGAAGCACACACACTTGTAATATTTCTTTGCCCTGTGATTCCATTATTTATTAGCATCATAAACTACCACCGCCACCGATTCTACATTATTATTACCTAACTATGAACGCCTACCGGAAAGATTTAATATACATATTTAGAAATAGATTCCGTAACAATACCACCTATATTAACTAAGCTTTTGACAACACTTGAACGTTTCCAAACACGTGATGTTAAGTGGTTGTGGTCACAATAATAACACACAAACAATTTACGCGAATTATCAGTGTGTTCAATCTTCAATAAGTAAATAGAGCTTATCTCAAGTATATAGTTTAATCGGATGTTTATCCAACTAATTGGATTTTCCGTAACTCTCCTCCATACCGCCTGTTCACCCTGTTCGCCCAAGAAACGTTCTTGTATGAAACTGCACTTACACACTACATGTACTACTCGGCAAGTTTCAGTTCAAGTTGCTGCGATATTAATGTTGTTTCCATATTGAAACAGATCAACAGCTTTGATCATTATAGTTTGTTCATAGGTTAAGGCGTCTCTATCATCTATACTATGTATAATATTATAAAGATTTGATTGTTTGTTTGCATTGAATAGGCTCCGAAACTACTGGACCGATTTTAAAAATTATTTCATTATTAGAAAGCTTCATTATCCGGGAGTAACATAGGTTATATTTTATTGTCAAAAAATAGGAGATCCCTACGAAAATTACAATAATGTAATTCAAGGTATAAAAAACTACCTTATGATACCCATGCGAAGCCGGGCAGGCAGCTAGTTAAAGATAAAGATATATTTATTGCATAACTGTATACAAAAGAGGTCATTATAATTATTTAATTAACAATAGTCTACCTATATCGGGTATGCAATAGAACAAAAAATAAAAATATTATCAAAAAAACAAAGAAAACAAATGGGTTTAACTGAAATTAGGGATACATTTTACACAGTATTAAAATACTTATTCAAGTTTTAAATACATTATTTAGTAGCCATTTTTTTAAGGGAGCTTTATACAGATTACCATTTAGTTCTTAAATATACACACACGAATGGCAGTTATGTAGATACTTTTATAGTATGCTGCATTTGAAATACTTGGCAAATTTAAATTATATTTGTTTGACGAATCTTTCCTCTTTTATTAGATTTCAAATCAAAATATGGCATATTATTTCGGACAAACAAACATAATTCTAATATGTAAATACCGGTGAGAGTAAATATACTTTAATCTTTTAATATATTTCTTAGTGATTTCTTCATTTAATGATTACTTCAATTGTACAATCGTAGGCAAACCTATCACTGCCAAAACTGATGTATATAGCAACTAATGATATATCTTGGCAATGAGTACACAACAGTATTTTTCTGTTAGTTGACCTATGTGGTGCGGTGGGAGTGTATCCGACTGATAAGCAAGAGGTTGTGGGTTCGATCCCCACCCAGGATAAAACTTTGTGTGATGAGCGCGATGGTTTATTCTGTGTCTAGGTGTTATTTATCTAATATGTATGTATTTAGAAATATATAAATATGTTTATCGGTTGTCTGGTTTTCATAGTACAAGCTCTGCTTAGTTTGGGATCAGATAGCTTTTGTGTGAGTTGTCCCAAGATATTTTATTATTATATTATTATAATTATACTAAACGCGACGATTATTAAATAACTTTTCATCATTACAGAAAAAGTAGTATAAAAGTTTTTATTTATAACATACTTATTCACCATCAAAAGTTTTAATAATCCTCAAAAAGCAAACAAAAATATTTTCTGAAATATGAGTCTGACGTGGTTTGGTTATCCGTAGGCGGTAGCTAACAACCTGTTACGAACGGTGCATATTTCAATATTTGAACTCAATATGTTATTGCTGTGCGATGTTCAAGCAGTATCAATAGACCTTCTGTTGGTACAGCTTGGGGTCGCTTCCAACGGAAATCGATCCAGGAAACATATGCACCTATATAGATGACAAGCACCTTATACTAAAATCAGAAAACGTAAGAGGGATTCCATCAAAGTGTAAATGCCGTCAGCGATTGAACGGATTAGAAGGATAGAATAAAATAATTCCCAACCAATATGTAGGAACTTAATAGTCTAAGCACATGCTTACTGAGCTCCTAAACTAGGTGTTGCATATTCAACGAGCGATTTGCGTAAGTAAGCAATGGCTTATGTACATAACTGAATATACGACTCAATGGAATCCATATTAGGTACATAGTTTGGTAAAGGAACGCATAGCTCGTGGCATACATGTGTTTATCGTTAACGTTGATAACAAGCAACATTGTAAGCTTAACGTTTCTTAGAAAATGGTACCGCGTTCTTTTACTTTTTCTGTGGGTTGAAATACAACATATATACTTTTTTTTTAATTCCCTTAGTTTATAGGTAGTTTGAACGAAATTACAGTTCTTTACGTTGTATCAAACGTTGCTTGTAAAGTTTTAAGGCAGCTTGTTTCAGATACTAGGTACAGGTAATAAGGTTTCATGTTAATAATAAAAGTTTATTTGTATTTATTCTCCTTGCTAACGTTTACAATCAAACAATCAGTATTTTTTTTAAATTATCTAAAACATCACAAGGAAAAGATAGAAATATCCGTCAGAGGCTTATAATGGGTATGGTATAGCCTTTTATATATTGTTAGCTACCATCTACGAATAACCAAAGCACATCAGACTCATATTTCAAGGAATATAGCCATGGACCTACTAGACGGTTCGAGTCCGACATACCGACATGTCGTACCCTCGACGGGTTAGGATCCGTGGGGATTTTAACACACTTAAAAAATAAAAGTATGGTATAGCGGTTATAAACGCTATGACGAAAATACGATGGCTAAATTACTGGTAGAGAGTAATTTAGCCATCGTATTTTCTCTCTCTGTTTGCAAAAAGTATACTATTATCTTATTGCATGTTTAATTGATATAGGAATGATACAGACAAAACAATTAGGAACTAACAAGCCATCCAAAGGCTTCGCTTCGATTACACATTAAACTTTGATAAACTTTCGCGATTTGTACACATTATGAAAATATATATATTACGGTTCTTAATCGCGTAAAAATTTAAGGTAAAATACCTTGTTTATTGCCCGACGATTCGACCGTATTACAACGGCCGTGGTCACGGGTAGACTGTTGTCGTTGCAATACGGCTACGGTTGCAAAAAATTACCTTAAATTTTCACGCGATTAAGACCCGTAATATATATATTTTCATAACATATTAAACTGTACTCTGAAAAAGTGAATTTTATTGTTATTCATATACAGGAGGATATTTATATACTAATAACCTCCAGCTCGTATCTTCTTTACATAACACTAAATAAGGTTGTAATACCAGTTTTGGAAAATATTTAATAAATTACTAAATTACCCTTTGTTTTTGGAGTTATGAGCTTAATCACCTACAAACCATTTTACTAGAGTAAAATCTTTGTTTATTGTGAGGTTGAGGCTGTCAACCTGACAAAGAAACATCGGTTTTACTCCAGGGTCTCCCAAATATGTGGTAAATGGTTGGGTGACAAAAGTAGGTGGTAGGTGGTATCGTTACCCCCCTGATATCGTTGGCTTGAGAACGACGGGCAGGGCAGCCTGTCGTTTTCAAACTTGAGACGCGATTCGCGACCGACGAAACAAAGCAGCTAATTAAGAAAGCAATGGATGGGGCGATATACTTGGCCAAGGTCCGCCGGAGGTGAAGGAAACTATTCCGTAAGGGACACCCTCATCTCCGGCAATGAATCTACGAGACGTAAGAACGTGTGATTTTTTAGTCGGTTCGAGTCCGACATACCCACCTGTCGTGCCCTCGATGGGTTGGGATCCGTGGGGATTTTGACACACGCTAAAAAAAAAAAAAAAAGGTGGTAGGTGGTGAAGGGTTAATTTGTAATTTGGGTTAAATCATACGACGACCGAAAGTTATTAACTAAGAAGTCATTTGGTGTAATGCAAAAAAGCCAAAAGCGGGAGGTTATTAGTAAGTATTATTTCTAAATTTAATCATTATTAATATCTGTTACTCAATCTTCGCTAACACCATACAAAGCCATTTCTGTTTGTTCCATCTCAGATCAGTCTCGTTGTGTTTTTATGAGACCATACTGATATGAGACCTAGTAGATGATTCTATATAACCTATACGCTTACACTCACATACGAACAATATCCTAGATTAAACATAAACATCACCTCAACTCCGACATGTTACAAATTTCAGCTTACTGAAGAATCTTTTGCACCGTAGCATAGGCTACGAAGATGCTACGAAAATGCTACGATACACTTGGAGTTTTGTTTAACATTAGCGTATTTTTTTTAACAGCTCGCTAGACACCAATCTATAGATTCCCAAAGGGGTCGAAATTGATTTCCCCGGGGTCAACAAACGAAAACAGATTCTGGGAGTCAACGAGGTTCAAAAATCGTTTCGACCTTATGAATTAACACAAGTTCTTATTTGAAAATTTCAAGATACTGTATAAGTGTTACATGTTGCTACACGTACAACTTATACCTGTTTTTTCGTTACTTTTACGTTATGGGGATCAGATTTAGCGGTTCAGTTTAAATAAGGGATTTCTTGCCCAAAATAGTTTAGGAATTTCTGCTCTAGACTGAAATGTGAAATATAGTATAGTTTTAATCTGCCCGTTTTCTGGAAATTCCTTCAATTATTAATCTGATGTTATTTGATTTCATTTATGATTCGGATTTATGGATCACACTAGATGTGATCCGGTGCGGAAATCGAAGCCCATCACTTTGCTTCACAATCAATTCGACAGGTAAACAATCCACCAGTCATTTATTTAACAAGTTGACACCAATTTCATTCACTCCACCGAATTAAATATCAGTTCATTTTGCTAGTGTAATTTATAGTTAATCGGTTCAATAAAGTCGTTCATCCATCGCTATACAAATTCATCGAATGAAGCGGATACCGAACAAACAGCCTTTATAGAATAGGAAGCATGCGATTTGCAAAGCGGACAGTGATATTTCGACTAAAGATTTGTATGTGCCGGGTGTTCCACAATTGATATTGTTATATAGCTCACTGGTTTAGCGAATTTATATCGTTTCACAACAAATAGTTCTTCATTCACTTTAGTTTTTGGTGCAAAGGAGACGGAAACGATTACATACTATTTTGGGCCTGAATGTACCGAGGTGAAAGTAGCGTCAATTAATAGATTCAGATTTATCAGTTTCTCACTAAAAATTCTGTAAGTTTTGACAATCTCAGAGCTGAGGTTCAATAAAAGTAAGGTTACCTTATGATTTTTAATTTACACCTGTTGCTTGAAGTGTTAAATATGTTTTTTAAACACTAATGTTTATTATTTTAAGGCTAGGCACTACTATTTCATGGAACTAACTTCGAAATGTTTAATATTTTGTGTTGATATACCAATACTGTATACTTTGTATTACTTTTTTTTAAAGGCGGTGATGCGGTAATATTTAAAAACAAAGTTTTTATGGTATGAATAGGGCCTATCAGAAGTCAAGTGTTTAGATAAAGTTATATATTTTATTTACAGATTGAGGTGCAAGCTATTGCCGAATAACTTACAGAATAGCTTCATCGTTTAAGGGTCGTCGGCCTAATGGCCACAAGTTGGCGCGCTACGCGGTAAAATCCAAAATCGCAATTCTAAGTCAAACGTCAAACGGTAAACGAAAACAAACGAGTGAGCCACAGATTATAAGAGTAGTCACCGTCAAGTGTCAATATCGATGTTTTAATCGATATGAAATCTAGAAACGATTCTTTGTTTTTAAAAATAATTAATTGAAATTTAATTTATTAACATGACCATAATTGAATACACCTTATCGTTTAATAGAATATAAACTGCATTCAATTACTTTGGGATAATTACACAGTGCAACGGTTTTCCTTTTATTTCATGAAAACTTTCTTTCTCAGATTTCTCTGCTTCCAGATTGTAAATTGAGCTGATTTGATTTATAAAATAAAAATAAATATGACTAATTTTTTTAGACCATATCTCAACTTAATTCATTTTGGCCCACTGTTTTCTATCTCCTTTATGTACCAATAAATAACTGATTGAATCAGAAGCCGCATAGCGGATATCCATCTTATGGCACTTGTCTCACCAACGGCGAGAAAGTGAGTAGCGATTTAATCGCTTAAGAAACGTGCACACGTATGTAAATCCCGTGTAAACATAAGAGATAATAAAAGATATTAATAGTTGATCGCTGACAATTCACACTGCCGTGCCGTGCCGGTGGGTACTCATTCTATACTGCATCGCTTTTGTTTACACGGACGGGATCTACAATATACATCTATTGAACGTTACGACAGGGGCCTAGAATCCAACACTCCTGCTGGATCTATGAATAAGTAGTCAGTTGAAGACAGAAAAACCTCCAACAAAGTACCACCAACTCGAGTGGCAGGTGCCTCCAGACTCTTGATATGCAATATTCAGCTTCCACGAAGAAGAAAGAAGGAAAAAAATGGTTGTCTGTAAAGTCAGTTTACGAACGATAATTTTACGTGATAACGTCATAAGAAAACATTGATGACATTGTAATAAACAACCATGCGTGTGACAGCTTTAGTGACCCGACGGCTTACAATACTTCAACCTATCAGCAGGCGGAACGTGACCGACCGTGACATTTTTTCGTGATATATCGATTTCTCACGTCAAAAACTAAGTAAAACTGAGACATCTTTTGCGTTTACCCGAAGGACAGTTTGTCAACAACGGAGAGGGCTCAGACGCTGCGAATTTCGATTGTTATATTGAGGGACTACAGTGCCGGATCTGGCATAATTTCGAGTCAGGGCAAAAAGTTGACGATAGGGGCCTTCACCTTCGGAAACCGTGCTTACGATGGGGGGGTGGTGCATTTCGTTTCAACCAATACCGTCTTTATGAGTATCTTAAATCAAATTATTTCACTCGTTTTAGGGCTACTTGGTGGCGTTTAGCGCCCTTTAAACGCTGCACCCGGAGCGCGTGCCCTGGCTTGCCCGCCCCTCCCTGTGGATCCGACCCTAAAGAACTACTTTAATCATTGGAACTTGCAGATCAACGGTGAGTGATGGGTTCCCTCTATAATTATATCAATAAATATACATTTTTAAGGTTCCATAGCCAAAGTGGCAAAAACGGAACCCTTATAGTTTCGTCATGTCCGTCCGTATGTCACAGGCAGTTTACTCAAAGACTACTCAATGAATATTGACAAAATTGGTGAAAGATGTCTTGTAGTAGCCGCTACTTAATTTGATAGCTAAATAATACAATCAATATTTTTAGGGGGGACACTCCATACATGTAGCAAAGCAGATTTTTTTTTATGCCAACTTCAACGTGTGGCACATCACTCGACAGGTCTTTCAAAAACATTTTAAGGATTCTAATAAACTTTTTGATTAAGTAAATATTTTTGGATAATCTTTAAATAATCGCTCCGAAATTGCATAAATTGAGTCTCCCCCTCCCCCCCCTTAACTTTTGATCCGTATGACCCAAAAATGTAGACAGAGTTATTGCTGAAAAACTGCGTTTCTCAACAAAGTGGCGTAAGTGCCATAAACATACGCTCTTCTGCTGATTAAATTTTTCAAGGCCTACACTGATCATGGTCTGACATGCTCTTGCCCGGTTTTTTAAGAAAAATGAACCACCTTCACGAAAAAATAATATTAAACACATCACCGAATGCAAATTCGCTGACTCACTTCTATATTTTAGTCTATATATCTGGCGTTTTATAAGCTAAGAATAGTGAAAATCGCATCAAAATCGGTTATGCAGTTTCTTAGAAAATCGCAAACATACATACATATATACGGGTCAAACAGAGAACCCCCTCTTTTGAAGGCGATTACAATTAATCAATTGATATATAAATTGGTAGTGGTGGCCTAACAGTAATGGTTCCCATCATTCGTAGGTCATGGGTTCATAACTCAGCCAGCGAGCGGCTGATTAACTTCAAATTTTTCTTTCAAATGCAATTATTGTATTGATTAAGTATAAATTAAAACTTTTTAAACCTTGAGTTCGCAATTCAATAAAAATAGCCCAGTCTGATTGGGCTTCAAAAGAGGGGGTTCTCTGTTTGATAGGTATGTATGTATGTTTGCGATTTTCTAAGAAACTGCATAACCGATTTTGATGCGATTTTCACTATTCTTAGCTTATAAAACGCCAGATATATAGACTAAAATATAGAAGTGAGTCAGCGAATTTGCATTCGGTGATGTGTTTAATATTTTTTTTTAAATCTTGAGTTACCCATTCAATAAAAAAATATCAGTTCCACAAATTATATTAACAATATTGGTTTCTAGTTAATTAAACATTAATATCATCTTTCTGCCCCTTGTCCCAATTATTTCCCTCAACGCAGTATGAAGTAATTCAAAGCTACACAGAATATACATATTATTGCGTTCAAAAGGAGTTTAATGACACCTCATTTATTGATATCCTTTAGTTTATATTAACTACCCGTAGATAGTATAGCTCCTGATCCATCAAGCATCCAATATTTATTTTCATCAACCCGCGCAAAATAACCTCCATTAAAGCCAATCAAGTGTAAAAACAACACTTTCAAAATGTAACGTACCAAAAATCACAGACTGCCAAATATAAAGTAAATTCCGTAACAATTCAGTTATTTATTGCTCCGGAAACAGTAAAAGTTCACACCGCTGGAAATTCGCACAGATGAATATTATGAAATGTTAAATGAAAGTGTAATTTCTCCTGTCGTCCATGGGTTTGTCAAGCATTTCAATTAATTTTTCTCAGTTGATAGATCGGCCCGCGCGAGAACAAAGCAATTACGACATTGGTACGTAACCGATAACCAATTAATTTATTTTCGCCTCGACGATCAACCGTTCGAACGCGCCCTTTGTAGGCGTCAATTCCACGCCTTTTGTATTAAATTGTTTGTACTGAAATTTATAGATAACACATTCCTCGTTCAAAGGAAATCTTTGGTTATTTTTGTGAAAACCGTCAACATAAGTACCGCATATGAAGGCGGACACGATAAATTTGTTGTGATACGAAATATATTGGATCTTTATACTTACGTACTCGATATACTTTCTTTTATGAGCTGTTACTTAGGTTATAGTTTGTTAGTACTTATTTGCTATCGTGAAAACCAAATGACCATAAATTTTAGTTACTTTCAATTTATTTATCTATACTAATATTATAAAGCTAAAGAGTTTGTTTGTTTGAACGCGGTAATCTCAGGAACTACTAATCCGAATTGATTAAATCTTTCAACGTTGGACAGCCCATTTATCGAGGAAGGCTATAGGCTATATAACATTACGCTACGACCAATAGGAGCGGAGCAGCAATGAGAAATGTTGCAAAAACAGGGAAAATTTACGCAGACGAAGTTGCGCGAACAGCTAGTTAGTTATATTATTAATACAAATTTAAAATTTGTTTGACAAAAACCTCTCAATATAGCTTAATTAGTTTATCTGTGAGGGCACAAAAGTGGTTAAGGTTTCGTTTCATTTTTCACATAACAACGGAGCTCTGTGTTCAAAAATACATGTCTATAATGAAATCACAAGATTGAATATTTTGTATATTCAATTCAAACACTGGGCGGCTCCTAGTATTACTAAATATCCTAAAACGAAATCACTTGGTCGGTTGATACTTCTTACACGACAAAATTTGTCTAAAACGTTCAAAGCTATCAATATAAACACGTCAATATGGTATCTATTTGCGCCATTAAGATTGATCAGCAAATAAAATGTATGTATGTAACGTCGTACCCGAACCTCTTTATAAAATATTTCCCAATCCAGAAAATATGTATTTCCCTAAAGTAATTCTCATGTTAGGTAATATATGTGTAAGCAGGCTTTAGTGGGGTAAATCGGGACGCAATATTTAAAACAGCTTTCATGCCTGAGCAAAGACGGGCTTTCAGGAGACCGAAGAAAATAAAAAGCCCTAGATTTACTTTTCAACGTGTGTAGATTGTTGTACAAAGGCAATGTTACTGGTTTCTTTTTGTTTAATAAAACCTTGTAAGATCATCAAGGTATATCGTTTGATGTAAGTGTGCCTTTTATTTGATGAATAGTCTTTTTACTGGCATTTTTCTATCATGAGTGCAAAATAAATGGATATAATTACTCTGACAAGCCCCGTCGATCTTACTCACTCGCAAAAACAACATTACTCAATACTTACTAGATTATGGTTTAAAAAATATTATCATTGAAGAGTACTTAAATAATTGACTTGCACTTTTCACGGGAGCATTTTTTTGGCATAAAAAGCCAGATATTATCTATCTCTTTACCAACGTGATTGAATAACAAACATCCATTCATACCTTAAAACTTTAGCATTTATAATATTAATATAGATTAATGATTATTCCAACAATTTCAAAATAGATATTCATAAATAATTATCTCTCTCGTTAAATAATTTAATCTCCATAGCCATCGATATCAGTACCGTTATGGGCCAAATTACACAATTTAAAGTAATGAATAATTCATGCACTCTCGGAATTGATTTACCCTAGATTCGGATAAATATACTTGGACCCTCTTATATTGAAAGAATTGGTACATAAGATGGCCAGGCTGGTTTGACAGACTGGCAGAACAGGATCAATCGGACACGTATATCGAAATACCGGGTCACGAAGAACGAGCGCCGTAACGAACGTGCAATAAACCGAAGACGTGATATCTACCTTTTTCTCTTCGACATCTGGTAAAATGTAACATTGAACGGCTCAGCCATCAACAAATGGCAGGCATTATAAAAATCTTATCTGAAAATCGATGTACAAAATAATAATTGTGTAATCTCATCGACAAAAGTCACATAACACGTACCTACAAATTTTCAAATCACCCCAACACAAGCTACAGAGATTTGATATTGTAACGATATTGTTGATGAGAATTAAACCAATGTCAATGTTCCATTCATTTGGAACAATGACGTTATGAAAAATTGGATCTATTATGCGAGTTACGTCGCTGACCGTACGAGGAGTAAATAAGGTGTTATTGGGTTGAATGAATTCGGAAAAAGAGGAGTTAAATAAAAGACAAGAGATAAAGGGCAATGTTAAAGCACATCATTTATAAAATGAACACGAATGGTACCATAAACCAGAATCATGAAAGTTTATACCCTGTTTTAGTTAAGGGCGGACCATTCAATCGTGACGTAAAAAATTTACGATCACACGTCAAGAGAAACACCAATGAGGCTGTAAACAGTACCCTTCTGATACTTAAGTACTTTCTTGTAAAAGTTCATTAGCAATTAACGTTATCTACTTTGTTGAATACGTCATTACCTTTCTTTATTAAATAACAGTATGTGAAGCAACCTTTGTTCAAGGAACAGAGGGACGAAGCCATTCTAACTTTGTTTTGTTAAAACCTTAAGCCACGGGGTACGAAAGAAAATATATTCTATATAAGCTGTTTTCTTAGAGATTTATTCGAGTAGGGTCACATAAAAAATAGAGTTGGCTTTTAGATGTAGTCTCGCGTACAAATCCTAAAATATCGCCGCTCATTTCAATTAGTTCACTTGGTTAGAAAAAGTTCAAGCTGAGTACAAGCACAGTGAGGGGATCTTTTAGTAGCTTCGCTTGTTTTGTGTCTTAAATCGTGTTCTCGTGCACTGGCCATTAAATCCAAAGGTTTACTCAAAATAACTTCTCAAACACTGATGTACCTACTAACATCTTTTTACATGAGTGTAATTGCAAATGTTTACATAAAAAGTTTTAATTTAAAAGCAAAATCAAAATTGTTCAAAAAGGGTTAGCTATGACGTTATAAATTAGATGTATTTTATTTTGTTAATTGACTGGCCTGCTGGTCTAGTGGTTAGTGACCCTGACTGCTAAGCCGGAAATCGTGGGTTCGATTCCCACCCAGAATAAAACTTTGTGTGATGAGCACGATGGTTTATTCTGTACCTGTGTGTTACTACTTCTATAATATGTGTTATTTTATATATAGTATGTATTTAGAAATATTTAAGTATGTTGATCAGTTGTCTGGATTCTATAGTACAACTCTGCTTAGCTTAGAATCAGATAGCGTTGTGTGAGTTATTCCAAGATATTATAATTATTATTAGTTTAAGCTATATGTTCATGCGTAAGAAATCCAGAGCATAAGCAGAAAAACCTTTCTTTTTGTTTTGCCATAGTCGACTAAAAAGATATACAGATAATTTCAAATATATCCAGCTCAACAACATTGAACTGTCAATTAGAACTTTCACATTTTGATAGTTACTAGTTACCAAGTCATAAATACATTAACAGTAGGTTAGTGTCCTTTTTGTTGGAAGGTTGAAAGACTCGTATCGTATTCTCTTCGGACATATCTCAATTATTTAGTTTCAAAGAGATCGACAACATCTGTTAAAACACTCACTTGAATGATGCGTTTAATTTATCTTGTCAACAGGTTGAAATACTTAATTGTGGTATAACTTATCAGAATACACTATCGGGGTCATTCATGATCGTTTTTTTTCGTGACTTAAAGGTCCAAACTAGTCGCTTGGACCTTTAAGTCACGAAAAAATAAGTCAGGTCATTAAAATAAAATAAAAAACGGTTGTTTTTTCCATGTCCGTGGCAAGCCCGTGCGAACTGTCAAAATCTTGTCATAATGGGAAATGGAGAGCAGCACTTAGAAATGTATCAACGATGTGAACCCATTCCTTTTTTTTTTTTTTTTTTTTGGCGGTAAAAAATTCCTGACGAACACCTCCACCATCCGGGGAAGACGGTGGAGGTAGTGTGGGGTTTGCACCCACTAAAAAACCCGCCGTGTATCTCCCGCCACCTTCACGAACGGGCCGCCGGAATTTGTTATGTGAACCCATTCCTAACACAAGGCATTGAGCTAAGCTGGAGGGGTTAACAGGATTGCTAGTAATGTAGGACCACAATCCCACATTGCTAATTATCTTTTTAAAAGAAAAAAATAAAGTTATGTTCTACAGCAATATCTCCTTACGACTAACAATATAGTCTGGAAGGCGATGGCAGCCGTCACACAGTTCATATTAGTACAGCTGACAACGTTTAAACATATCAGTTGAACTCATACTATGTACCTGTATCTTGTAGTATAGATACAATCTGATATGTAGTTTGTTAAATGGTATTTTTAGTTAATAAATATTATTATTATTAGTCTATGATGAAATTGTCAGCCGTAACCGTAATTTTGTTTAATTTGATTTATAAACTATTTAGGAAAACAGTTGCTGATATGGTAACGATATAGCCTGACCAGCAATATAAAAAACCTGGTTTAGGGGCGCTACATAGTCAATATTACCTGAAACACTGAATATAGTTAGTTGTAGTTAGTTAAAACATCTGTCTACTGTTGACAAAGTTCGTTTTAATATTATTTGCATTATACCCACTTTGTGGCATTTAGTTAATTACTGTCACATTAACTTTTGTGTTGTTTACTTTTATGTTAGTATTAATGAATTATGATAATGTACACTCTCCTAAGCTAATTTATTGAATATTGTTTCTCAGTAAGTGAATTATTGTTAATTCTTATGAGAAAATAAAGTTCTTAAACCACATATAGTCGTAGTCAATGAGCATACATAGAGTTAATATAGATAGCTACACAAGAGGTCGTGGGTTTGATTCCCACACGGGACACCACTTTGTGTGATCCACAAATTGTTGTTCCGAGTGTAGAGAAGATATATCATTACTTGCTATATACAACGGTTTTGCTTAAATCTTACCTGACGCTTACCATAAGTCTGTAGAACAGGTTGTTTGTAATATATGTTGACCTATTCTTTGACTTCTGCCGCACTTAGGCTGAGATCTATAGAGCATACTTTGCCTTAGCTTAGGTACTTGAAGGAAATCTGAACAAAGCATTCGCTGACCGTTGAAATTATTGGTCATACAAAGTCAGCGCGTGCTTTGTCAAGTTGAGGCTAAGCTTGAGCTAAGCCAAAGTAAGCTCTATAGATCTCAGTCTAAGTGCGGCAGAAGTCGAAGAAAAGGCCAAAATAATGCAAACAACTTATTCTACAGACTTAAGTTAAGCGTCCATACGCATCGTACGTATATGGACGCATCACATTAAACTTTTTGTAGTATTCTTTGTATGTATAGGAAGTCATACAAGTGTATGCAGTACGCATCGCAAAAATCGGCTCGTCGGCAATGCCGACGCCGATGCTTCGTGGGGCAACTTTTACGATGCATGCTGATGACATCTGCGCTTGCTACGCGTGCAACTTCGCGTTCGTACGTCCGCGGCTCAACTAACTTTAAGATTTTTCCTGTTCTTCTACTAACAAACAAGCAATTACAAGAACTTCTGACACTATTGTTGAGAAGTGCAGTTTATCTAACTCTATAAATAACTCAAAGACAGTTTATTCGGTCATGTCGAGAATAATTTTAGTTAAAAGTAGGTACCTATTAAGTAAATAAGTTTAAACTTTGTGATTTTTTGGAACATTTTTTGGTCACGCGATTTAAAAGATAAAGGGGGGACAAATTAATGCAACTTTTGGAGCGATTATTTTTAAAAATATTCACCTTAAAATGTTAATTTTTATTGCGGAAAAATCTTCTTTTCTTATATGTATGGAGATTTTTTTTTTATTTAGATGTCAAACTATGCAGCGGCTTATACAAGACGGCTATCTCCAAATTTCATGAATATTCATTGTGTAGTTTTTGAGTAATAATGAGCCTGTGAATAATTTGTTCTGACTATTTGTTTTACTATAGGGTTTTCCAAAGTTTCCGCTTAGGAAAATCCTGTAGTAAAAAAATGTCCCAAGGGTTCCGTACAAAAGTTACAAGGGTCTAAAAAAAATATTTTATTTAAGAAACTGAACAAAAAAAATATTTCTTGCGATGAAAGAACAACTACAAAACACGTTGGATAATTATGAAAATAGGTATATATATATATATATCACGGGTCTTAATCTCGTGAATAATTTAAGGTAAAATACCATGTTTATTGTCCGACGTTTCGACTGTATTGCAACAGCCGTGGTCACTGCTAGACTGGTTCAGCTCAACGTCGGCTCCGTGAAGTGCGGAAAACTACCCTCGCTTGATTTTTATCACTCACTATTACGGAACTATCGGTACTTTGACACACAACCTCCTTCCCTCGCCATCCTTGATGACCTTGATGACTGTCACTATCATCACCGTCAAAATCATAAACCTCTAAAACAATACAGTCCGTATTGTTTTAAAGTTTTATGATTTTATGAGTTTCTTTATTTCACCATAACTTGGAAACTCCTTTCCGAATTTAGAAGATGATTTTAGAAAGTTACTCTCTCCATTTAAAAAACACGATGTGTTTGTCGTCACATGTGATTAAAGTTACACTCGTTTTTGACGTGATAACGTCTTATAAATCGATGACCGGTCCAAAAAGTGTCACTTTGTTAAGCAACGATCCCGTTATTGATTGTTTGCTAAGCAACAGCGGATGGCGATTGCAGCGACATGACTTAGAACTAACGTTATTGATTGGTTGCTAAGCAACGCGAATGGCGATATGTCATCAAAGTTTTTACACATTTGTGACATTATCACGTAAAATTATCATCCGTAAAACGATTTTACAGACAGCCATTTTTTCTTCTAATTGGCTCAATACGAGTATTAAAGTAAAGGTGTCATTAAGATAATTACAAATATGTATTAAAAAACTTAGCGGTAGCACGATTTCAAGAAACACAACTCTCAGGAAATTTATCTTAGTAATAAGGACAGACATGTTTTTAGAAAACCTATGCATATGCGTACAACGGCAGGCGTGTTTTTTTAGCAAACCTATGCATATGCGTAAAACGGCGGGCGTGTTTTTTTAGCAAACCTATGTCCATGCGTTGGTGTAGATATGTACAAAGGGGTACGTTCATACTTCAGGAGTGTAGGAAACCTGTGGTAAAGAAGTTATAACTCAAATGTTAAACGCCGGAAGGAGGTGTGATAAGTTAAACATGACTTCGTTTAGATTCAAACATTAAAATGTTGAGTGCCGCGGTGACGAGGGTCAAATAAACTGAAAATGTGGTTGCCTTTTGGTTCATTTACGAGTATAACTTCACGCGAAATCTCACGGGATAACCAGTGAACATAAACTGTCACACACTTTCGAAGTGTTCCTAATATTAAGATGATTATGTCAGCTTCGTCTGACAGATAGTTTACGAACAAATCTGTATATAAGAAAAGAAAAACTATAGAAAATAATAAATAATTAAATTACTTGATGGCTGAGTGACTAAGGCTATAGGAATGTATTATTTACGTCGCGAATTCCAGTCCTGCCCGAGTCTTATTTTTCCTGATAAATTATTTTCAAAATGTATTAATAATTTAAAACTAAAACGGTTGTCTGTAGAGTCGGTTTACGGACGATAATTTTACGTGATAACGTCATAGGAAAACATTGATGACATTGTAATAAACAATCATGCCTGTCACCATGACAGCTTTAGTTCCAACTGTATCGCATGTCGCTGCAATCGCCATTCGCTGATACTTCAGCCTAGCAGCAGGCGGTAATGTGACACTTTTTCGACAAAAAATATTTTATTTAAGAAACTGAACAAAAAAATTATTTCTTGCGAAGAAAGAACAACTACAAAACACGTTGGATAATTATGAAAATAGGTATATATATCACGGGTCTTAATCTCGCTTGATTTTTATCACTCACTATTACGGAACTATCGGTACTTTGACACACAAGCTCCTTCCCTCGCCATCCTTGATGACCTTGATGACCGTCCCTATCATCACCGTCAAAATCATAAACCTCTAAAACAATACAGTCCGTATTGTTTGGCGATATGTCATTAAAGTTTTTACACATTTGTGACATTATCACGTAAAATTATCATCCGTAAAACGACTTTACAGACAGCCATTTTTTCTTCTAATTGGCTCAATACGAGTATTAAAGTAAAGGTGTCATTAAGATAATTACAAATATGTATTAAAAAACTTAGCGGTAGCACGATTTCAAGAAACACAACTCTCAGGAAATTTATCTTAGTAATAAGGACAGACATGTTTTTAGAAAACCTATGCATATGCGTACAACGGCGGGCGTGTTTTATTAGCAATCCTATGCATATGCGTAAAACGGCGGGCGTGTTTTTTTAGCAAACCTATGTCCATGCGTTGATGTAGATATGTACAAAAGGGTATGTTCATACTTCAGGAGTGTAGGAAACCTGTGGTAAAGAAGTTATAACTCAAATGTTAAACGCCGGAAGGAGGTGTGATAAGTTAAACATGACTTCGTTTAGATTCAAACATTAAAATGTTGAGTGCCGCGGTGACGAGGGTCAAATAAACTGAAAATGTGGTTGCCTTTTGGTTCATTTACGAGTATAACTTCACGCGAAATCTCACGGGATAACCAGTGAACATAAACTGTCACACACTTTCGAAGTGTTCCTAATATTAAGATGATTATGTCAGCTTCGTCTGACAGATAGTTTACGAACAAATCTGTTTCTAAGAAAAGAAAAACTAAAGAAAATAATAAATAATTAAATTACTTGATGGCTGTGTGACTAAAGCTATAGGAATGTATTATTTACGTCGCGAATTCCAGTCCTGCCCGAGTCTTATTTTTCCTGATAAATTATTTTTAAAATGTATTAATAATTTAAAACTAAATCGGTTGTCTGTAGAGTCGGTTTAAGGACGATAATTTTACGTGATAACGTCATAGGAAAACATTGATGACATTGTAATAAAGAATCATGCCTGTCACCATGACAGCTTTAGTACCAATTGTATCGCATGTCGCTGCAATCGCCATTCGCTGATACTTCAGCCTAGCAGCAGGCGGTAATGTGACACTTTTTCGGGCGCGTCATCGATTTATAATACTCAAATCGCAAGAAAGATAATTTTTAGTTTATTTTTTTAGTTGATTTTAAAGTACTTTGCTATCATTGCTTGGATTTAATTAAGGGAGTACACAACATGTTGTAATAAAAATTGTATAAATCTATACTAATATTATAAAGCGGAAGAGTTTGTTTGTTTGTTTGTTTAAACGCGCTAATCTCAGAAACTACTGGTCCGATTTAAAAAAATCTTTTATTGTTGGATAGCCCATTTATCGAGGAAGGCGCGGAGTAGCGACGAGAAATGTTGCAAAAACGGTTAAAATTTACGCATACGAAGTTGCGCGGGACAGCTAGTTCATAATAAACAAATAAATGAACATTAAACCTTTGGTTAAAGATACTTAAGTTGCAAGTTAATTTAAAACCATTTGTCGCCAAGTCCGTTTCGAAATTATTTATCAAGTGTGCCTACATTATAATATCATCTTTGGTTACATTATCACAAACGATACTATGATATCCTTGAGGAATACTGGGGCGCATCGTACTAACCATCAAAATAACTGCTTTTACAAAGTTTTCTCTCCTTAATTAGTATTAATTTTATAGTCACATTTTGTTGCCTGTAAGTTAGCCGTTTATGCCATTTTATGTTTAAAAAATTTACTAACATTTTAAAATGCTGTTCTTGCAATTGACCTCATATATCCTCTTTAAAACTAAATTGGTTTAGGTAAATTGTGAAATTGGAAAACCTGTAGGTACAAGATGTATGGCTTGCCCGAGAAAAAACTCCCAAGAACGAAGCTCTTGACGTGATAACGTCTTATAAATTGATGACCAGGTGCACGCACGAAAAAGTGTGACGTCACTGCTCACGTTCCGTTTACTGATTGCTAAGCAAAGCTGTCACAGGCACAGTTGTTTGTTACAATGTCATCAATGTTTTATTAGTTATCACGTAAAATTATCGTCCGTAAACCGACTTTACAGACAACCATTTTTTTATAGTTTAGATTGTTATTATTGTAGTATTTGATATACTAGCCTAACTGTATGTACAAAGCTAAACCCGTACTTGATTATAAAAGCGAAAGTAACTCTATGTCTGTCTGTTACATTTAATCACGTTAACTGCTGCACCAATTTAGTGTATTATGGTATAGATATTGATGGGAACTTGGGAACGACTAGGGAACATAGGATACCTACTATTTATGAGACCGCCTGTAACCGTGACGACAAAATGTTGTGGTAAATAAAAGAGATACAAAAGGCCTATGAAGGTCCATCTTTGTTTTCGCATTGTAATTTCATCGAACTAAAATTCGGTTAGGGGCCTATTACTATTATAATACTTTATCTATAGGTATCTACTTCATTTATTATTCAATTAAGTAGCTTTAAAATAGTAACGTGTTCACACATACTTAATTTTTAAAATGCGCCTATCGAACCTTCACGTAGTTCCGTTACCGGCATATTCGTCATCAACAGTCAAAACATATTCACAAATGCATTCGCGAATAACTAAATGTTATCTTGTGAAATATTATATCGTTTTTTTTTTAAAGATAACTAGCAATGTGTGATTGTGGTCCCATATTACTAGCAATCCTGTTAACCCCTCCAACTAAGCTCAATGGCTTGTTTAAGAGTGGGTTCACGACGGTAGTATAATGAGCATGATTCGAACCCACGACCTCACGATTGCGAGACCTATGCCTTAGCCATGAGACTACCGCCGCTTTATAGTGAACTAAACCCAATCGAAGCCGAGCTTAATACAACTATTATTTCAAACTTAAATTTTCTAATATCTTAACCTAACCTTAAGTAAGTAAATCTAAACATAAAAACTGTCTTTGTTCACCAAAATATTTAGATGTAACAGTTTTGGTGAAAAGATAAGCGAATCGTATTTCGTTTCTAACGTTTACCTGAACTAGACCGAATAGTTTTTTGAACCAAAAACTCGTTTAAAAGCGGATATTGCATTCGAGAGCGTTCCAGTTAGATCGATGCTATGTAAACTATTCTTTTGCGTATCTATTAGTACCTATATTTCTTTGAAACAGTCATAACAGATACAGAACACAATACACGAGACTCTATTATGGATTTTTTAGAATTAATTGTTGAGTCGTTCACTTTAAAGAATATAATATTTACTTAATATCATAATATTGTGGGATATAAGCCCCGTAAGAGTTATGGACAGGCGCTTAATTTTAGTTCTTACTCTTAAAATATGTTAGTACGTACTATAATGACCTATTTATACTTTACATACCTGATTTAATCATTGGCATAAAGAACCAATGAACTTCGTATCACCTAAAATTTAATGTAATCAAAACATTATCCATTTTAAGCTTTGATTATATAATATCTAGATTACTACTCCAGCATCTAAAATTGTAGCAAAGAACTGTCAAAAAGTAGAGAGAGGTAAGAAGACTCCTATCAGATGTTCTAGCCATAGTTATTCTAGCGCGTCATTTTCAACTAGTATCAAAGGTCAAAAATAGGTTTCCCTGTATTCTTTTTAATCCACCCGTCTTGAAAAATCAAAGCAAAAAAAATACTATTTAATTCTGTTAGGTCGTTTTAACGAGACAGTAAAAAAACAGTAATTGATAGTAGTATGTAATAGTCGTATTGATTATATGTAGGAGATGCAACAAATTAATAATGTTACGTTGACAGCCTGTGCGTTTGTCATGCAAGGGAACTGGCAACGCCATCAAAAACTGTTTAAATAAAGTAGAACAGGCCAACAACAAATTACTATTTCTGTCCTTTTCATTTCTTGCGTGACGTCAAAGGTGTGTCAGTTGTTTTAATCAAATGAAAGAGACAGACAGCTACATTTAATTGTTGCTGTCCTTTTCATATCGTGCGTGACGTAATGGATATGTCATTTGTTTGAAAAGAGGTCAGAAAAATGTCTTCGAAAATAGAAGATTCTCTCCATAGTACTCCTGGAGCGAATGAACGAATGAAAAAGAAGAAAAAAATTATCTCCTTATAATGTAATACCTACACCTTTGTACCTCTACCTATTATTTTAAATTATATTTCAGTTTTAAACACATATGCCCATTATTGTTAAGTTTTGTAAGATCGTGAGAAAAATAAATATTTTTACTTTATATTTTTTTACACACAGAAAACCCATTATTGATGTACCTAAATTTAATTGTACATTACACCTAAATTACACAGTTTTGTTATTCTGATAGAATAAAATTGATTCTGATAGGGAAAAAGTATTATAAAGAAATGAAATGAAAAAGTAAAATATGATATGAAAAAAAAATATGATATATATCATAATAATAATCATTTATTTCGGGCTACTAGAGCCCAAATCAGACAAATACACCCATAAAACTAAGTCTAACTAACTACATAAGTTATATAATATTCAAAATTAAAGAAAAAATAAATATTTATTAAATAATATACACCAGAGGCGAAGGGTTATTATTTTACTGAGGTAGTTCAACACAAAAATATATCTTGTTGGTCATGGTTTTTTGTACCCATAGTACTAAGTAACTATAATCCAAAGGGAAACCGAAAGTAACGATGTTCTAAGGACCCTCCGCCACTGATATTCACGACGTCGTGTTTTGCTGCATCGTGTCACGTAGCCTTCCACGGTAACGTCGGTACGCGACACCCTTTGGCCAGAAGTCGTTCTTCATGAAGAAGGACATGCGTCACTGGGAACTCGCACCATGAACGATTTCTACTTCTTCACCCTCAAGGCCCTCTTCGATTTGATTCTGAGATGATTTGATGTTTTGATGCAGACGTGGTCAAATGTGACGGAGGCTGTTTCCGCAACTTCTTTGCCACGACGGCTAGTACTTGGTCTGGATCAGTCTCCTTGATGTCCTACACTCTTCTTAGTTCTATCTCTCTTGCGGGAGGGGCATCTGGTCGATTTTTCCAAGTGTTTGGAAAAATCATCAGCCTTTTGCCACTGCCTATCTCTTCTTCTTTGAAGTTGTACTTGCAGATCTGCAAAATGCTGACCTCATCCATTGTGTTGATGGCATTTTGTTTAAATGCCTTCGTTGGCTATAAGTTGTTCAGAACTCATAGCAACAATCATGTACCTACTGCGACCCTTGCCGCTCGCTACGCGTAATAAGAAATTACACCAATTCTCAGATCTAGTTTAGATCTGGATGCCTTAGATGCTCTCACTCGAATCCGAAGCATCAAAGAATAAACTGTTAAGGAACCTTTTCACGTTTAAAATTGTTTTTTAAGTTGTATAAGGGCATACTTTCTAATTTTTGTCTTTAAAAGTACCGTCTTTGGATTTCAACAAATATTTGATAAGAAATAACTGAATTAGTCCAACCATTGTCAAGTTTGGCGATTCATTTTTATAAAAATGTACCTTTGTATAATTACCATAGTGCAGGCTCTACCTAGTTTGAGGCGAAGTTTTGGCCGTGTGTGAGTTGTCTTCATGATTTTCATAAAAAAATCTCATCCGCCTGACATTTCAGTGTCCTAATCTCAAAGCCGGGTCAGATCTAGACATTTGCGCTTCTAAGTGTAACGTTCCAAGTACCTTTGTGAATTCATATAAGTGAAATCCGAAAATATAGGTACTGTAAATAAATAATTACTAAAACCAAACTACTGGCACACAGTATACCGCAAATTTTAATCCAAACTTATGAACGTAGAATTGGGGCACTAATGCTAAATACGTCACTCGTGTAATCGTATAAAAATAAAAATATGTTTCCGTTACGAAAAACGTTGAAAATGGCGAAATATGAGGAATTAAGAGAGGATTAGGCTGGAGCGGTTGAGGCGATCCTGCACTCGAGTAAAATATTAAACGTTTGGGCAGATGGTAATTAATAATGTGCTACCATACCACGGCCCGTTGGACGTCTACCGTCCGGATATAACGGAAAAATTGCCGGATCAGGGCCGAGAGCCCGGTTAAAATTCTGGGAGCGATTTTAAGCCTTGCTTTTAAAAAGTTATGTTGCTTTTAGCAGACCTCAACCGATACCCTGCCGAAAAACCACTAATTCCATTATTAAAGCGATGTGTGCATACTGAAATATGCACACATCCTTCCAATATTCACCTAGTAGAAGAAAACACGTGTACCTGTTCGTCAAAATATTGTTTTGGAAGGATAGGAAAGGAATACATTAATACGGAGCGAGGCGATCTGTCTTTAAATATGTATGTTGTAAATTTCGCGTTGTGTAAATTATTTTTTAAAGTTTTGAGGTTAAGAGATTACTGAGGAATTGAAATAAATATTACTTGAAAATGGCGGCAAATTAAGCTGTCATAATTTTCAAAATGCTTCAAAATAAATAATAAAATACGTGCAAATCTGGTGAGACGAAGTAATGAAGTTATACAATTTACTCTGTAAACATTGGTTAGAAAATTGGCTAGATTAGCATTATAGAAAAAACACACTTCCTCGTCCAACCTGGCTCTATCATTTTATATTGGCAGTATATCTACTGCCCTATGTATACTGTACTCTTTCCTGTGACATAGGCTATTTTGTATCTCTGTATTCCCACAGGAACGGGAGCTACGCGGGTGAAACCGCGAGGCGTCCGCTGGTATGAAAATAAATTAAGTGAGCGGAAACTTGTATTTTTAAGGGCATAATTGGTGCTGTCTTGATTTTTTTATTTTTTAGGGTTCCGTAGCTAAAATGGCAAAAACAGAACCCTTATAGTTTCGTCATGTCCATCTATCTATCTGTCTGTCTGTCCATCCGTATGCCATAGCTTCACAATGAATATTGATTCAATTTGGTGAGAAGGTGTCTTGTAGTAGCCATAAGGTTTCGGACATGATCGGATATACCGTCATTGAGTTATTGGCGAAAAACTGTTTTTTTCAACAAAAGGGTGTAAATGTCATGAACATACGCTCTTCTGCTGGTGCAATTATTCAAATCGATTTTTTTAATTTTCACGGTTTCATTTTTTTACGCCATCGGCTCCGGAACCCTATACTAAGCATGGTCCGACATGCTCCTGTCAGGTTTTTTAATCTGATAGAAGTATCGAGATATCCAAATACTTGTGAAAAAAAATCCTCCTATATTTTAACAACACCGATCAAAAGTTATGATCAAAGAATCGTTTTATTTAATCAGTAAGTACGAAATACCGAGCATATAATACACATTCTTTCATATTTCATTTTAAATGAAAACTGTTTTACAACTAAATACAGAAACACGTAAAACATTGTAGCTTACTTATACCCAAAATTGAAATCCTTGCACACGATTCTTAGCAAGTATTTGAGGCAAAGATCGATTTAATAAGTCAATAAACCGTCGTCGATTGAGCCAATCTCATTTTATGAGTCCCTTGGTTGCACGATCAGACATCCTAAAAGTTACCAACACCCATCTCAAGAAAACAGCCTGTCTGTGGCATTTATTTCGGCTCATTGTAGATATTCAATCTTTTCACCCGCTTTATTTGTGAATTCAAATCTAGTTGTATAGTATTATGCACTGGATTACAAACATTCGGAATGGTTTTGTATTTTATTTAGAATGTATTTTGGTAGTTGGATTTTAAATTGTTTAGGTATACAGGGGAGTGTCAGTGTTCAACAAGCAGATATTACTATATCATTAATAGATCGATGAAAATATGTGTCCGTGTTATGAAGAGAACGTTAAACCGCCGGCACTTAATGAGTCGTCTGATCTGAGTCTGATGTCCAGTATCTATACAAATATTTATCAAAACAACAGTCTAAATTAGACTGTTTGTACCAGACAAAGATGAGAAAGTTGATAAATTATATGGACGTGATTGTGTGACGTGCCAACGGTAGCGATTTTATTTTTACGGCATGATTTTATGAAAATTGCTTAAACGCACTTTTTAAAATTAAATTTCCTTATCTTTAGTAGCCTCTTCCTTATCACGTGCGCAATAAGATTTTTCAATTTGACGTAGGATTTTAAATCACCTTTTCAACTTATTTACGTAAGTAAATGTGGAGCCTTACGTGGGCATATTTAGGGGTTGAAACCCCCCCGAGTGAATTTTGTAAAATCATTTAACGAATGTCCGTTCAGTATTGCATTCTGCAACGGTTGTCTTTTATAAATACAGATTAAAAAATGAAATGCCAAAAATAAATCAAAACTTAAACATACCATTTATTCAAAATCTTAACAATATATCGATTATAATTTTTCACTTTGAGTGAGCGTGGTGTTTATCAGATTTTCAAACTAAATTCTAAAACTAAATGAGTTTATTAATGTTTTGCCCCCAAGTCTATGTAATCAATTTGACGTTTTTGAGATGGAAGAATGTAAAAATGCGAGTCAAAGCATAAGGGTGCGCTCGGGTGGGTAACGACCACTCCAGTCAAAGTGGCGACTTCTCATGAGCATCCCTTTGATCCACCATTCATACGCCGGCCTTGTCGCCTAATGAGATGGTAGCCATTTTGGGAAAGAATTGTGGTAAATCAAAAACATGTGACAGAAAACATGCCATGGAATTTAGAAGGCAATTGGGTAGTTGACTACAATAAAAGTAAATTATTTTATACTAATCAGGTAATAGTAGATCTTAAAATCCTTGAAAATAAGTTTTCTTTTAAAATTTAACATGTTTTTGAATTTAAAAATATGAAAACGAATGCTAAAAGTAATGATTTGACGATAGGAACTTATGAGGTCATAGGTTCCTATTCCATACACATTTCTATAGAGCTTCTCGTTTTGACATTTCATAAAAAGAGACTGATTTGACTTGACAGTCAACATCCCGATTGATTAATTTCCTGCTCATAACAATTGGAGCGAGGTAGATAAGTAACTTCATACTTATAGTGCCTACTTACCTATTTTTAATGATGTTATAGTGCCTACCTACCTATTTTTAATGATCTTTTTTTTTCTTTTACAAAGTAATAAATCGAATTATTCAGTTCATGAATAAGATGAAACAGTGAACATTAAAAATCATAGTTGTCCTAATACGTACTTAATACCGCGCCACAAAAAATGTTTCTTCCTAAAGCCAAAGTCTGGACCGATACCTTCACCAAAATTGTTTAGTGTTCATCTTTTTATACGAGTATATTAATTATTATGTATACCCACCTGCTGTGAATATATAAATTTCAACTTAGGGGTAATTACGTCGTCAAAGGTAAATCAACTTCAGTACATCCACCCCTGCACTTGGGTAACTTTTTACCCTTGTTGTAAGTAGATGCTCCTACTATGTTGTACCCACTAAGGCTGATTTTATTTTATGTCATGTTCCAACTTTTTAATAATATAATTTGCATCAGTCCTTTAACATGGTGTATAGTATACTAGTGAAAGCACCTCGCCTCCATATTAAGTATAGAAACATTCAAACATTGTAAAATTTGCAATTTGGTAAGGGTCGCCGCGAGTTTTTATTGCCAGGTTCTTTTCTCCGGCTTTACCTACCTATTGTTTGCGAACTTGGCATTACATATATATGAGAATCCTGACGTATCCTTGTGATACGTCGGGATTCTTCTGTTGTTTTGCATCCTAAATGAATAAAGAACTTTGTTTTTTTTTTATTTTTTAAAAATAGTAATGGCTCAAAAGTCATCTACTTTCTCATAACTTCCCTAACTCACCACATTTTTTTTTTAAAGGTAGCACAACTAGCAATGTGGGATTGAGTCCCACATTACTAGCAATCTTGTTAATCCCTCCAGCAAAGCTCAAAGGCTTGTGTTAGAAGTGGGTTCACGTCGGTAGTATAATGGGTATTCGAACCCGTGACCTCACAATTGCGAGACCAATGCCTTAGCCATTAAACTACTGCAACTTTTTAGCGCTTACTAGCAGGTGAAACACTCAACAATTTTATTAGACAGTGTTTATTTATAAGACACATAGACACAGTGAATGGACTGAGCTTTCCCTATCCATGTATGAATTAATACAGGCTGCAAAGCGTGAGACAAAACAATCATGCGGCCAGTAGTTGTCTCTTTTTACGTCATAACGTGTTACAAATCGATGACCGGGTGCAAGCATGAAAAAGTGTCACGTAGCAACGGTCACGTTATTGATTGGTTGCTAAGCAACAGCGAATGGCGATTGCAGCGACGTGCGATAAAATTGGAACTTACATTATTGACTGGTTGCTAAGCAGCGAAATGGCAATGTCTTCAATGTTTTCTTATCGGAACTGGAACCGTTGCTTACAGTCACGTTATTGATTGGTTTCTAAGCAACAGCAAATGGCTATTGCAGGGACATGCGATAACATTGGAACTAACGTTATTGACTGGTTGCCAAGCAACGATGGCGATATGTCTTATGGCGTTATCACGTCAAATATTTTTTTTAAAATCTGATTGGTACACATCACTGGCTTGCAGGTGCCGATACTGAAAAAAGAGAAAGGTATTGGCCGCACAGTGGTGTTGTCTCTTTCTAGAGAGTGCTCAATTTTGTAAGACTATTGCTCAGTCTATTGTCTATGTCTAAGGTCACACATAAATATATGCAGCCAAGAAACTTAGTGAACCAAATAAATTATCTATCTACCTAGTTAGTCGCGATGCAGTAATGTGTAAAGCCATCTGGCGATGAAAATACTTTGTTGTCTGCTATTTGGTAACATGAGTAGTGGCGAGGCGAGTGCAGTGAAACAGTAATTTTGTTAACCCCCTCGCTACATAGAATTTGTATAAAATGATCTGGGTTATGGTCCCTCGAGCATTGAGCAATTAGTCCAATTAGTTGTATGGTTTATTAAAGATGTTATCATTTGTATTTCAAGATAATATATTTTACTAGTTTTTCGCCGGGGCTTTGCCTGTGTTATATTTATTTTTTACAGCCCAACTACAACTACACTACATTATTGTAAAGTTTCATCAAAATCTGTTCTGAAGTTTTTACGTGATAGAGCAACAAACATCTATCTATTTGTAGAAAGAAAGAAAAAAGCCATCCATCCTCACAAATATTTCGGATTAAAAATAGTAATACCTTTAGGGTCGGTACATACTTGACGGAAAATGCGTCGCGTATTATCGGTCGCGTAACGGTAGAACAGACATATACAGGGTGATTTTAATAAATATAAATATACTAGCTGTCCCGGCGAACTTCGTCTCGACTCTTTTTTTTGTAATTCGGGTTCAATTGTGAATCTAAACCATCCTTGAAATCACACAAAAAATTTCATGAAAATCGGTCCAGCCGTCTAGGAGGAGTTCAGTGACATACAAACGCACACAAGAAATATATAAATAAATTCTTTATTCACTTAGGAAGCATAATACTACACTTGTGAAAAGTCGATTCTAGATTTACATGTAATGCCTGTTCGCAAACAATAGGTAAATTTTTATTTTATTTTATTTTATTTGGGAAAACAAACACTCGTACATTTAGCCTTAATTCTAATTCTATCTTACAAATTAAATCTATGTACAATTCACGGCGTTTCCACGTATTACAATTAGAGTACAGTGATTATACCGCTAAGTAATATAATTTAGATTTTAAGAATACTGATTACAGTGCTTTTAAAAACATTACGGTTAGAGGCAAAAATATCTACTGTATTAAAATTATTATTATAAGTTTTGACTATTCTATGGAAAGGCACCCACTCACCCGCGTTTGTGCGACATGTAGTCGTAGCAAAAGTCGGATAAGCGCGCACCTCTCGTCTTGAATAAAACCCGAGAAAAGAACAGGCAATAAAAACTGGCGGCCACTCTTTTCAAACTGCCAACGTTTACAATGTTTCTTTGTTTATAAACTGTATATGCAGGTAAGGTGCTGCCACCTTTATGTTATACACCACATTGGAGGACTGATGCAAAAACAAACTCTAGTAAAATAGTATGTAGGTGGTCATAACTCCAAAAACAAATAGTAGGTCATTACGGGAATATTAAATATTTTCCAAAACTGATATTACAAAGTTATTTAGTGTTATGTAAAGAAGCCAAGAGCGGCTGGTTATTAGTATATTAAAAATCAACATTCAACTTTTCACACTCAACCGATGATGCGTGAACACTCTCTCTCTGTTGTATTACGCTCGGCGCATTTTCTGTCAGATGTGTACCGACCCTTAACCCACGACTTTGCCCTATAGGATTTTTAAACCTCAATTTCTATTATCTAGACGACTCTAGGTAGGTACCTACACATAAAATCTTCTACCTTCAACGCATTATATTTATAATACATTAATAACGACAGTTTGACTGAGAAAAGGTTGTCATTCTATTCTCAAAATAGAAGAGAAAAAGATATAAACATTCGCTAATAACTTACTTCCAACACTCTTATTAACGTATAGTGGATAATAGGGAATGCGGGCTAATTCACGTATTTAAAGCAGTGCAGTTGCAGTTAAGTTTCGACTAAAACAGCCATAATCGTGTTCTTGAAACTTTGAGATCGATCTCAAATACGCTTGCGTCAAACATGCGTCTAGAGAGCGCAATGGTGCGCAAGCGTATTTGAGACCGATTACAAGAATACAAAAATGGGCATTTTAATTCAAACTTAACTGCAACTGCACTACTATACCTAAATACGTAAATTGGCCTCATGATTAGGTGGTATAAGATTATAATACCTAATCATGAGGCCAATCATAATTAGGTAAGATTTACAATTTAGGATGATGTTTAATTTTTCACATGCTGGTGCCAAACAAGAACCAATACCATCTTCATGATGAATAAGACTTACATAGATGAAGACGCAATTCTTCAATAAAAATAACAATGCACTATTTTCGCAAGTCCAGACAAAACTGTTTCTATTTTCGCATTTGTTTCATTTCACATTATCTTTTTCATTTAAGTTCTTCTTCTAGCTGAACGACTTTAATATACAATTTTGCTGTTTTTAAAAAGCATTGATAGCTGAGGAAACGGAAAGTTTTGCTTGACTCTGACTACATAAGTATATAATACTATATTCTACAAATGAACTTAGAGGGCCCTGAGTATAGTCCGTGGACAAGTTAGTCTAGTACAAACTAATAGGTATCAAATTCGGTTACATGAAAAATGTTTTTCTTGAATTTGTGATAAGCACGATGATTTATTCTTTGTTATTTATCTATAATATGTATGTATTTAGAAATATATAAGTATGTTTATCAATAGTCTGGTTTCCTTAGTACAAGCTCTGCATAGTTTGGGATCAGATAGCGTTGTGTGAGTTGTCCCAAGATATTAATTTGATTTGATTGAAAATAAACTGTTGTATTTTTTCTCTACTTTATTAATGTTCTACTTAGAAAAAATGTGTTGCGAAACGTAAAACTCAAGAACGGCTGTATCAATTCGACTCTTTTTCATTCGAAGTTAGAGAAGGGTTCTTATGAAGAGGAAAATTGGAAAAATGGCCAAGAAAAATATATCTAATATTTTCTTCTTCTCATCCTAATTGATCCAACTAGGTAGGTATCTCCATTGTAACTACTAGCAGCACCATACATATCGAACACATGAAAATGGTCGCAACAACTCGGCCGTGACCGCGGGCATAAGCTATATTTAATTTATTGAATATATTCATCAGAAAGAAAATATCCTACAAAAAACTTTTTGGGCGTCATTTTTCCAGAATGACGCCCCGACTCGAACTAAGATCGATGGAAATCAAACTTTAAATTAAATTGAATACGATGTGATTTGGTACCATTTGGTATAACTGGTTCCTAAGTCAGCAAGTTAAAACCACATTAATTTTATACACATTAGGTACCAGGCTTACAAACAAACGGTGGGTGGTCTTGCTTTAGTGTTTATACATGCAGAAAATTGGTAAAATACGGCAATGTAAGCTATATCTATTAAATAGTATTTTAACGAATTAGTACTGCGTTACTACCTAAAGAAATGCCCTTTTGCATGAAAATGAATCAAAGTACAATTTATATAAAAAGAACTAAGTAGAAACATTGGTGCTGATTGCTCCGCCCGCAATATTATAGGTTGGTTGCCTATTCTACTGCAGGACAATCAACCCAATATAATCTACAAGGTATCTAATGTGTTCTAACATTGTATATATTTCTAACAAAGTTGTTTTAACTAGTTTAGCGTTGACCAAGTTTCAAATATTTTAGCTTTACTTACTTTACTGTTTGCTGTAACCTAATTCTGGCAGATACAACTTATATACTTACTTAGGTACTTTTGTAAGTCGAAATACTCAAAATCATACAAAAACGGCGAAGCCTGTTAAAATGTATGGTCATCTACTGTACTTATTCATTCACTAGCTGACCCACACAATTTCGTCTGCGTCATTTTTCATTGCTGCTCTGATTTGTCGTAGCGTGATGTTGTATAGCCTATAGCCTTCCTCGATAAATGGGCTATCGCGAAATTATCGCGTTCAAACAAACAAACTCTTCAGCTTTATAGATTGAGTCGATACTTATTGGGTACATTGCAGGCGCGGATACAAGGGGGGGTTGCAACAGGGGCAATTGCCCCCCCCCCCACCCCCCAGACTCGACTGAATGACTTTGTTTTTGGGGAATTTGAGAGTTTTGACACTGGATCGGAGTGGGGCGGATATGGTGTACCGGTGTCGAATCAAATGCACTCCTCCCCCCAGACTACGACGAGCGATTCACACTTGACCGGTTGGGTGAAATGTTGTCCCCCCCAGAACTAAGTTCTGGATTTGCGCCTAATACATTGTCACCTTTATTTTCGTCTTAAAAAAATATCTCCCACAGTAAGCTACAAATTCTGTATCGTGGGGACTTTACAAACATACTTACAATTAACGGACACAAACTACACACAGATTCGGAACAACAATTTGATGACCATACGATCTCACAGTGTATAATATTTATACAGGCATACAGGAAAGAATATTTGAAAGATTTACTTACGTTGGTTTCTTCATATTGAAGTCCTTTACATTAGTTTAGTTAGGTTAGCCGTAAGGTTAAGTTAGGTTACCTACTTTAATTACATGTCGACATACTCATGCTCATAAAACCCTTTTCAAAACAATAAAACACCGCAAAATTACAAAGAGAATTATTAGTTCATTCAAAGTCAGTGAACCATGTACTTACAATCCAGCTATAAAATACAATTGAAGATTGTAAACACAGATAGGCATGCAAGTCACGAGCCGCGTTCCGACGTGTGTAAGTACAGATGCTGTTAAGTCTGTTTACTGCATTCCTCCCATTCTGTAGACGGGGCTATGTACAAGAAGTGTTAGAGCAGCTAATTCGGAACACGGTGTAAGCGAATTAAGGTGCCTTAAGAGTTGTAGTGAAGGAGTTTAAAGGCAGCTTTTCTTGCTCGCTTCTTGCGCCAGTTAATTAGCTCGTCGGCACGCTTTACGCCGTCGTCTTCCCATCTTACTTTAGTGAGGATCATCCAATGTAACGTAACGCTCTACCCTAAGTAGCTGTGAGGAATTTCGGAAAGCACAGCGGTTATTTTCTGTACTATTGTATAGGGGAAGCAAGTTTGGGCCGTTTGATTTAGATTTTAAAATACAGCGATTTACTTTGTGTGGTGCAATTGGTCTAGTGGTTAGTGACCTTGACTGCTAAGACAGTGGCCGTGAGTTCGATACCTCCTAAAATAAAACTTAATGATACTAATATTATAAAACTGAAAAGTTTGTTTGTTTGAACTGGATAATCTCAGGGACTACTGGTTAATGAGAATTAAAAAAATCTTTTACTTATGGATAGCCCATTTATCACTAACATCACGCTACGACCAATAGAAGCGAAGCAGCAATGAAAAATTTTGCAAAAACAGTTGATATTAACGCAGACGAAGTTGCGTGGGTCAGCTAGCCCATAATATTTAAATATTCAATCAGTTGTCTGGTTGCAATAGTGCAGGCTCTGTCTATTTTGGGATCAGATGGCGTTGTGTGAGCCGTCCTAAGTATTTGATTATTATTATATTATAAGTTTTATTAAGTACTTTAGCTTAAATTGTTTCTCAAACAATTATGTAGTACCTATATTTATTGTTTTTAAACTTTCGCGATTTGTATACATATTAGATATATTTCGGGACTTAATCGCGTGAATTATTTAAAGGTACCTTTTATTTACCCGCGTTTCGATCGAATTGCACCGATCGTGTTCACGGGATTCACGCAATTAAGTGCCGAAATATATCTAATCTAATATACCTATATTTAGTTACATTCTGGCGATTAATCTGTGTATTGGCCATTAGTTAACACACAGTTTAAAAACAGAGGGGTAGCAATTAATAAAGTTCTGCTCTTATAGTGGCAACAATAAAAATTGAAACAATAAAATTCCCCTACAATGAACACAACACTATTGTTTAAACATTAACTGAACGAACGGAGATCATTAGAGTGCTCATTTCTCCCGTGTTGAGGGAACATAACGCACAACCATGGCGATTACTTTAACGCCTGAGACATACTTAATGAGGCAGTGAAATGTTTCTCACGAAACTTCTCTAAGAGTAAACGACCAACATGAGAGGGTTTTTGTTCGGTTCCTTACCTACTTAACTATCTACCACACAATTAGTTGGGTTATCATTGGTCTATTAAATAAGAGCTCGGTTAACATGTAGAGAATGTAGATATCTAATCCGTGAAACTTAAGCAGCCAGCGTGAATTTCTTCATCAATAGATTCTATTATAAAATTGTAAAATAGCTGTGTGAGTACATTGGAGATATTTAAAAAACTAACCTAGATCGAATCGAAAACTGTGCTTAGGAATTTTGGGAGCATATATCATTACGCTACTTTCCTTAGGACCTGTGCATAGCGTATATTGCCACGCGGGTGGAAGCGCCGGCATAAGCTAGTATAGAAAATAAAACTATATGTAGGTACCTTTATTATGTAGGTACAGTTCCTACACACACACACGTACACTATGTATCTACATATATGTACTTTCAAGTAGATACAACTGTACCTATATAGTTCCTACCTACAAGGCAATCTAATGCAAAAATTCGATGATAATTTCATTGCCTTGGAATCAGAAAAATAATGTGGTAGCTTGCTTTTATTTCTTGAGTAACAACGTTAACAGATTGTTCCATAAATCTAGTTTTTTCAATCTTCGCAGCAAAGCACGGAGTTCGTGAAAATAGAATATTGAAGTCATATTTTAGTAAGAGACAAGCTCGGCTGAAATAGGAGCTATCCTACTTTCAAATTCTTTCCAGATACAAGATAAATATCTCTGGTTTTTGTTAACACTCAGATACATTGATTAGAAAACCACATTGTAGCAAATAACACTTAAAATGCAAATGCTTAATATTAATCGTTGCTTTCCCTTATTTATTTCCCAAGTTACAGCTTGTTGACTTTGTAAAACGTCGCAAGGGAAATATGCTTTCTTGCTTTGAATTTGCTTTTTTTTAACTCCTAGTGAGATAATTAAAGCACGTGTTGACACTTGTTTTTTAGGGTTCCGTAGCCAAAATGGCAAAACAGAACCCTTATAATTTCGCTAGGTCAGTCCGTCCGCAACTTAACTCAGAGACTTTTAGTGCTAGCAGGCTGTAATTTTGCATGAATACACATATTACTTACGCCGTCAAAGTGAATTAAAAAAACATTTTTTGAAATCAATAAAATCTTGAAAAACATTATTTTGAGGGTACTTCCCCTTCATGTAAAGTGGGTAGGTATGTGATTTTTTCACACCAACACCGTGTGGGGTATCATTACATAGGTCTTTTAAAAACTTTTTTTTAGATTTTGGGATCCGTTTGTGAAATATTAAGGTTTAAAATGCAAAGCTAAATGGTTGATATTAGGTATGTGTAGTAGATATATAGTCAAATTAAAAGGAAAATTATCACAGCTAAGTAGGCTTTTTTACATCTTTACGAGTAATCAAACGAGGAGTAACAAAATGTTAGTACAAATTCCGTTGAAAATTATTATTAAATAGGTACAACGTTGTAAGTATGCAACAAAAACAGCATAAAACCCACTTCTTCCGCCGCATCATTTGGATGGACTAGGACTACGGAACCCTACATTGTGCATGCCCTACATTGCCCGGTTTTAATGTCAATCAAACCATACGTACCTATCTTCGATGCTGTAGATTTGGTTGTCAAACCTGAAAAGTACCTACCTAGGTATAAAAACATTCCCTTAGTAACCTTGTATAAAAATATGAAAATTGCAGCGGAAAATGTAAAAATAAAAGTTACCACAAACTGATTCGAAATCCGAAACAAACCATAGTGTTACTTCATTTTTATGAGCAGATAGGGTACCTACCTACATATTGTAATATCGATTGGCGATTTTTACTGCCGGTTTCTGCTTCCAGTGCCAAAAGTGTATGTTCGTATATGATAGAGAGTGGGAATTGGGATGCAGCGGTGTAGTCCCGGTGCGCGACACTGTAAATATACAAAAACTTGCCTGCCAAACTTGCACTGCACTTGTTTATGAATACGGCTCTCGCCCGGGGACCAACCATCCGAATAAATGATGACCTGCGTTATTTTTGCACGTACTATGTAACAAACTTTGTATTGAAAAACTGAAATGCGTTTACAAACAACAGTTAACATGTTTTGTTTGTGTAATATTTCGCTTGGATATTTGTTTTGTTTACATAGTGTTAAATGGGTTATCTGCGATATTTTTTTAGCTGAAATACAAAACTTTGAAACACTGAGGGGTGTTATAAGTTTAACTTGTGGGTGTAGGTACAAATACAGGTGAAACCACTGACCTGTAATAGCTCTAATACGCTGGATTGACTACCCTGTAAAAAGAGACAGCAATTTCAAATGCCGAAACAATAGTGTGTTCTACTCTGTTTAAATTAATAGTTTAAAATGTTGGTTTTTCTAATACAAAGCTATAAAGTTGCATTAAAATATTTTTTTTTTGCCGCTAAAACGCTGTCTGCCATGTTTATAACGTCATATCGGCATTAGACCAATCAGATTGGTGTTAATCAGCGTCAAAAACAGCTAAAACCGTGTCGGCAATGTCATCTATGCTGGCTTATAAGACAACGTAACCATTATTTATTTTCCAAGAACACTAGTTGGCGCCACTTTCTATGCTTTTTTTCCGCTGACAGTTTCAGAGACAGGAGTGACAGCGAATTAAGTTATTACATCACACGAAGGCGGCTCGTGTTCCTCTTATCTATACTAATAATATAAAGCTGAAGAGTTTGTTTGTTTGTTTTAACGCGGTAATCTCAGGAACTACTTATCCGAATTTGAAAATTCTTTCACTGTTGGATAGCCCGTTTATCGAGGAAGGCTATAAGCTATATAACATTATGCTACGTCCAATAGGAGCGGAACAGCAATGAGAAATGTTGCAAAACGGGGAAAATTTACGCAGACGAAGTTACACGGGACAGCTAGTGTGATATACAGATCAAAAATACGACCTTTAATTTTAATTTATTAAAACAATTATTCTAATGTATATCTATGTTTATTTCTACATACATTTTCTTTTTATTGAATTTCATATTTTATTGTTCACTACAGAAAGTACCCTACCATCCTGTGAAATTTTTTGACACTTACGACAAATGGCCGTTATTGCTATTCTTGTTACACAAGTATACATTTCTATTTGATTTTGTCAAATTGGCGTCAAAATCCGGCGGTAACTTGTCCAGCGTACTAATAGGTACTATAGGGGTCAGTAGATTAAACATAAACAATTATGTTTAAGTTAAGTTACGATAGTGTATGCCTGTGCCATCGTAGCTCCCAAACATATGGACAGTTAAGGATGTGAGTTTTTTTTTAGAAAACTTGTTTGATGGTTTTTAGGTTTGTTTGGTGGTCCGTTTTGCTGTTTTAAAGTTTATTTAAGTAGTAATATTAAAAGTTTAAATCCTGGTTGAGATAAATATTTTTTCAGGGTCTCATAGGGCCAAGACTAATGACCATTGCCGGATTAAGAGCATTTGATGCCCAAAGCAATTGACGCCAGTGCCACCCTCCCACATCCATTAGTTTACTAATAGATATAGATGTTTAAATAAAAAAATAAATTTAAAAATTAAAAAACCAGCCTGCAATATGACGAAAACAAAATACCCTTCACATTTAATATCATGCAGTTTTTTTTTATTTATGTAGTTTTTTTTAGTGTCACTCTTACAACTAAGACGAATTTAACGACACCTCTTTCAGCGTGCCCAAGAAATATACATACATATATACACTCAAAACACACAACCCTCCTTCTTAAGCAGTCGGGTAAAATTACGTGTTTTTTTACGTGTTTTTTGACATTACCTACGTACCTAACTACCTTACAATTTTTAGTCAAACGGCCTTACTTTTAACAAATAGTAAAAAATTTTTGGTGCTGTTCCTGGTGCCCTTCAAGATGTGGTGCTGGGTTAATCCGGAACTATCTATACTAATATTATAAAGCTGAAGAGTTTGTTTGTTCGAACGCGATAATCTCAGGAACTTCTGGGTCGAATTGAAAAATTACTTTACTTTTGGACAGCCTATTTATCGAGGAATGCTATATAACATTACGCTACGACCAATAGAAGCAGAGCAGCAATTAAAAATTTTGCAAAAACGGGGAAAATTGACGTAGACGAACTTGCGAAGGCGACTAGATATAGCAAAAGTTATTTGCTCGTTGGTGACCCTACAAAATGCCTAAATAGTATTTTTTACAACTCACGCACTAGGGTATAAGCCCTGTTCGCGGAGGACTTTACAAATATACAGAATACGGACACCAAGTATACCCAGATTTGGAATAACAATTTGTGGATTATGCATCGGGCTTGCATTCGTGAGGTTCGAATTCTACCTACTGTACTACCAACGTGAACCCATGAGCAATTTAGCTTAGCTGGTGGTTTCACAGGATTCTAGTAATATGGGACTCACAATTCCACTTTGCTAGTATTACGAAGGTGGGTCCAAGAAGATAAAATAATTATAGAATTTTATAAGCTATGGGTCTTAATCGCGTAAATATTTAATTTTAAGGCTAAATACCTTTGTTTTATTGGGTAGAGACTACCCGTGACCACGGCCGTTGCAATACGGTCGAAACGTCGGGCAATAAAACAAAGGTATTTAGCCTTAAAATTAAATATTTACGCTTTTAAGACCTGTAGCTTATAAAATTCTATAATGTGCATGAACATATAGATGAAATAATACTCAAAGTCTCTACTGATCGAGATGTATTACAACATAGTTTCGTGCCAGCGATTTATCACAAAGAGTGTTCGAGTTTGAATTATTATAATAAATTATTGCTCTTAACAGAGCAATAATTATAGACTTCTAAGTGACAAATAAAACTGTCAACACAACAACTTATTTAATGTCTATCTTATACAATAATTATCTAATATTCTGTTACAGTTATTATTTATTATATTCAAATATAATGAATCATAAATAGTGTTTAATAATAATATAATTGAATAGGTGATAATATTGCGTCAGCTTGATGAACGTAACGTAAACAAGTTGTAGCGTCGGTAACTGTTGATAACACGTAGTTACCTTTGTCAAAAGAAAACAATAAGTAATAGAGACAATAGATATCTGCCTGTACCTATTACGTGCCTGGTAGTCGTAATACTATTATGTACCTACTTTTTCTATGGTAATTCTGGAGGTTTGTGGTAAGTTCGAGGTATCTATTGTACCGTAAGTATACTACAATGCCAGTCGACAGACAGTTTCTTCAGTTATAATAGAAGTTTTGGAAATAATGGACTAGGTATTGGATAGGTAATTGAATGAAACCCCGGTTGAATTGCAAATTTTGTGGAAACAATCTAAAAAGTGTGTACCTATCTAGAAAATCTATCTGTGTTACCCACTATATATTTATTTTAAAGATAACTCCAGTAGTAAGGTACAAGCTATATGTCGCGAGGGACTTTATAAAAAGTAGAACCAGACTCGGAACAACAATTTGTGGGTCACACAACGTGGTGTCCCGTGTGGGAATCGAACCCCCGACCTCTTGCGCAGCAGTCGTACACACTCACAACGCGACACCGAGGCACAATAGATATTTTAGGTCCTCAGCGACCTCTGGGCATTAAATCCCAACCTGTACATATACTTATACCTATACTTATCCATCTCGAATTAGGTTAAACGGGTACTTTCGTCCCGACCTAACTATTATTTGCTAGGTACTAAGTACCTATTAGCTTCCTTTGCAGCTAGATATCTACTGCTATTAATAGACATGCTTTAGATATTATGTTAATACTACGAGTAGGTAGGTAAGTAGGTAATGCAGATAGGTAGTCGTTGAGAACATATGATGATTTATAAATTCTGTATATAGGTACCTATTGTGATTTGTGTATTTATCTTCCAACCGCATCTCAGTCAATACACCTACTTGCCTACCTAACCAGGAGGCCTACTTTAATTCAATGAAAACGAAGTTTCGGTCAAAAATAAGGTGGTTATATAATTCAATCCATTCGTTTTCGAAAATTATGGGTACTGACTTTGTGCTCAAATCCTAAAATGAATTCGTATAGTCCCCGTAAACTGAAGAAATTTAAGATGAATTACGTTTTAATAAAAGAGAGTAAGCCTACAGAAATTTAAAGTTAGTATTTTATTATAAATTGTCAATAATGTTTAAAGTGCTACAAGGATCTTTTGGCGCGTATCCAAAATCTTAACTAACGCCGCCATCTTGTAAAGCGCCGTCATGTCAATGTCATCCAAGTGCCATTTGCTATCAAAGAGAATCTAAAACTTGGCTAGTATTTAAAACTCATTGCATTGGCACGTGGCCGAAATCAGAACTAATACCGCCATCTTGTAAAGCGCCCTCATTTCAATGTCATCGAAGCGAGAAAAGATTCTTGTAGCACTATACTTAGATCATGAGGATTATCTTTACGTATAGGTATTGCAATATTTAGTCCGTCAAAACCGATTTTTAAATCTTGCGAATATAATAATATCTTGGGACAACTCACACAACGTCATAGAATCCCAAACTAAGCAGAGCTTGTACTATTTCAACCAGACAACTGATAAACATACTTATATATTTCTAAACACATACATATTATAAATACAAAATAAACCATCGTGCTGATCACACAAAGTTTTATTCTGGGTGGGGAACGAAGCCACGACCTCCAGCTTAGCAATCAGGGTCACTAACCACTAGACCAGCAGGCCAGCCAAATAATCTCCCTTCCTCAAACATAGATATGCTCAGTGGTAGAAAAGAGAACAGCTGCGTAAGAGGTCGACGGTTCGAGTTCCACACGATAGACAGTCCCTTAATTCTATTTTTGTCTTTTGTGTCAAAGAAAAAGACAACTTCTGCACCAGGGTAGCAATACCTACCTTCCCTGATGCGGAAGTTGTAGTTGACTTAGTCTTAGGTATACCTTAGTATACCTCATCTCACTAGTGCGGAAAGTTGAATGGTGAAATAGTCTTCATTTAATCAAGAAAACACATTATATCCAGAATAGGTAAGAAAAGGAGTGTCTATGTTTTTCCAAACTAACGGAATACCGGTACCCAATTGTCGGTGAAAAGGTATTGTACGGAGACGATTCCAAACTCGACAAGGTGCACTTTACAAAGAAGTTTCACACGCCCCAGCAGATCCACGTAGGTAAACGTTCCGTCGTCTTTAGATACACTAAACTTTTATAGGTACCTATCACACTAAACCAGGTATGAACATTTTAACAATATCGAAAGAAAATACTTATTTATTTTCAACTATTAATACCTCTTCATCTCTTATAAAAAAAATGTTTGTCATATTTTTATCCGACTGCAAGGAAGGGTTATGTTTTTAGCGCGTATCTTGTATGTATGTAAACAACATGCAAGTGCACAAACAGACGTTTGTGCACTTGGATGTTGTTTATCAATTTATCTCAATAACGGTATGTCCGATTCAGATGCAGTTTTCTATGAAGGGTCTCTAATTTATCTGCGATGATTCTCAAATATATTTTATTAGGGCAACACGCCAGTTCCGGTTCGACGGACTCTTGTGTTACTCTCTGTCTCTCTGTGGGACTACGTACGTACAGTAAGAAAGTAACAACGTAAGAGGAAACCTATCTACCGTATTGATGACGCAGCAATGGCACTTAACTTGCAATTGCTACCTATGTCAAGGCACCTTTATTTAATAGGTAGGTAAGTACTTCTCTGTAAGTCGGTTCGTCTGAATTCTATTTCCAAATGTTTCAAATACCTACCTAGCTAATGGAAAACTAGATAAAAGTCCTACATTACGTAAAGGTCACTAAGTATAGTCATAACGAGAACCCAAACTATACGTAAAGGTGTCTACTAGCCAGTGATCGGTGAGTAATGACTTAGCATTTTTTACATCTAAAGATGGTTTAAATCAGATCAGTGACCCGTATCATTACCAGTTTCAACAAAGTGTCGGCACGGGATGTAACAACTATCAATCTTACGATTCTCAGCAATTTTTCTTGCCATATTCCACTTATAACTTAAGCCTACTTAAAATCAGTAGGTAGATATGATCAAGCACCTACCTAGTAAGAGTTGAGTGGCTACCTTTAGGTACAACTGGAATTCTGTATACTGAGATAGATAAGTGAATTTTATAGTTAGTAAGTCACTGTCATGTAGTTAAGTATAGCAACATAAGAAGCTTAACAAAAGTATGGGACGCAAGCTCAAAGCTGTAAAAAGAATGGGACGAACCAAGGTGTTTAAGCCTCTTTTAATTACCCACCTACCAAGGAAGCCTACTCGTTTTAGACAAAACGAAATTCATGAATTTTCGTTTTCTTAAATTTCTTGAGATTACGGGGACTATTTTTCGACTTACCTAATCTATCTATTCTGCATAGACATTTAGCAGCGGCGGTAGCCTAAAAGCATCGGACTCACAATCGTGAGGGTTCGAATCCTACCCATTATACTACCACTCCTAACACATGCAATTTAACTTAGCTGGAGGGGTTAACAGGATTGCTAATGTGGGACTCATAATTCCACATTGCTAGTAATCTGTTTTTGACCAAACTGGACTGAGCAATAGCTTCACAAATTTGACCACTTTCTAGAAATAGACAGCGTGACTATGCGGCTAATGCCTATCGCGCCCATTACGTCATCTGTCTTTCATCCGCTCTGGCAAACCTAGATTTCTAGAAAGAGATACCTACTGGCCGTACGATTGTTTTGTCTCTGTCACGCTTTGCAGCCACCTGGAAGGGAATGCTCAGTTCAATCTCTAACATAGATTAGTCTTGTTAGTCTCTATGTCTCGAAAAATTGCCTGGAGAAGTAGCATAAATACCTAAGTCGTGTCGTCTATCCTGAGTGGCAACCGCACAGAAGCTTCAGGAAGTATCGATACCAGAGTGCAACTAGATTGGACATTGTATATCGGGTACATAAATAATAATTGCTCTATCTATCTGTCTGTCCACAGGTTAACTCAGGGAACATTAATACTTTCTAGAAAGCTGTAATATAGCATGGATATACATATTAGTTACGCCTACAAAGTGATAGAATAAAATCTTGAAAAAAAACCTTAGAGCCAAGTGCTAAATACCCCGTCAGCTAAATAGTTAGCGAACAAAGTGGCGTGCAATTGGAGAGGCCTATGTCCAGCAGTGGACTGCGATAGGCTGATGATGAGAAGTGTGATTTTTTACATCTTCAAGGAACTGTAGACCTGAGTATATGGTTGTAAGTTCAATTCGATACCTACACGCATTTCTGTTTCTTCCGTTCACAAAGTGATAAGGGTTTCGTTTTTTCGTGTTGGGGTAAGTAGGTACGGAATCCTAAAAAGGTCACGGCTGCTATGACTCTTTGTGTAGCTGTTAAAACGTTGTCACAACGTTTAGTGACGATACTATAATGACCGCGTCACTGGTGCTGCAAAGAGACGCCTACAAGGTGATTTAGGGTCTCACAGACCCCATGTACCTAGATCAGAACGTTGACAAAACAGTAGAAACATTTTTTTATTAAACGTATTTTTACTGCTATTCATTTGCATTTATTTTTTGTTATTACTGTTTTAACCTGGTGTACCTACATAATACCCGGGGCTGAGAAGACAATATATGTATCTCTCATGGTGAGATGCATGAATAATTTCTACCTGTAAGCAAAACCAATTCATTTTGCTTTCAATCGATGATCGACAGGGAACAAAAATCAGAAAAAAAAGAACAATAAAATTATATGCTATGTCTAACACATAGCACATAATTGTACCTACTTGATCAGAACATACTTAAACATAAGCTAATTTTCAACCGACTTAAAAAAGGAAGAGGTTCTCAATTTGGCTGTATTTTTTATTAGTGTTTGAAAGGGTATACTTCCAGATTGGTCCCATTGTCATCAAAGTTCGGATCTGATGATGAGATCTTGAAAAAATCGAGGGAACTCTTCAAATATTAAAGGCACACCTATAGTAATTTGGGAATATTTTGTTGTAATTCGTGCATTTACTCTTAAAAAACACCATTGTGTGAAATGGAACTGATGATGAAGACCACGATTGACCAGCGGAACTATTCAATAATAAATATTGAGGGTTGCGATCTGAGTAGTTACCGTGTTCGATGCCTGATTCTTCGCCTCCGTCATGTAATGGAACTAATGGTCCAGGATCAGGTGAACTCCTCAAATATCCAGCAAATATCAACGGCCTTGTATCGCAAAATGCAACATTTTGTAAAACGAAATGAGGAGTTTGGATTATGCTATTGAGACATACTCGTATATCAACTACAAGCCAATTTACTAGAAAGTAAGAAATAAAAAAATAAAAACCTACTTCCAAAATACATAAATATAAGGTAACAAAAAAGTAAAAAATAATATAGAAACAACAAAAAATAATTAAACATTTTGAAGTTGGTGCCTAAAACATAAAACTAAATTTTTTGGCACCAACTTCAAAATGTACCTTATAATTATTTTAAAAGTCGGTTTTTATTTTTTTGTATACTGAATTTTAATATTTATTAAAATTTTGTTCTAACAGCTTTGTTTGTTTGTTTCAACCGGGGCCGCACTTAGCCTCGTGTTTGGGCTATTGTGGGTACGTTGAATCGTGTCAGCTCTTCTCACTCCAGCCAGTCTAAACACTCCCAGAAGCCCAGCAGCCCCGCAGGGGCTTCAGGGAGAGATTACGGTGTTCGTAGTAAATGTGCCTGGTGTTCGGCCACACTGGTACATTCCATTAGTACCTATGTGCTTGGGCGTTTGTTCGTATTTCATGCATCCTCTGCACAGTGCGATTATCTGTGATCCCGATGGGGTGCAGTTGCTTGTTAAGGGGACAACGGCCCGTCAGAATGCCTATTGCTTTTCGCAGTTTGTCCCTGTTTAGTCTGATTATATTTTGAGCGTACTTTCTAGGCGCTGCCTGTTGGAATTGCCTCTTTCGCTTGTCTGCAACCGCTGTTATTTCTTCATTCTAAGTGGTGGTGGTGGTTTTTCTCTGTTTACTCACGCAACCAGGTTCGTACCTTGTCGGTCAAAGATATATTTTTGGGGGATTCTATATGTTTTAGCTTCCAGGAATGGATATTCCCTTGTGGTTTACGATAGAATTTCCATGTATGTTATCCCTTCATCGTTTTCCTAAAGGGCGTTTACCTGAGTGCAGAGGCTGTCGCTGCCTCCACGATTTCGAGGTGTAGCGGTCTCAGGTGAAGAATATGTTCTAGCGTGGCCGAAGGGGTGGTTCTCATGCAGCCTGTCGTGGCGACGCATGCTAGGCGTTGAAGACTTTAGAGTTTGGTCTTTCTTGGAGATAATCAAATGTGTTCGAGGCCACTACACAACAGAGCCATAGGTGATAATTGGCCGGATTATTGCGGTGTAGAGCCACAGCCTTATTTGTGGGCTCAGTCCCCACTTTTTGCTAATTAATCTGTTGCACTGCCAGAATATTATGCAGGCTTTATTTAGTTTGGTTTCTAAGTGCGCAGCCCTCCGCCATCAGACTCCAGACCACCTCTCAAACTTATAAAACAGTTCCACCAAACCTTCGTTCGGTTTTATACAACATCACATAAACTGGAACAATCAACATTCCAAATCACACATCTACATGGTAGATATCAATATCCAACACACGGATTGATTATATACATATGGCTATTCACATAGCCATATAGCCCAATACCAAATAATATGAAACACATGGATTGATTATATATATGGCTATTTACATAGCCATATAGCCCCATATCTAACAAACGCGACCAGGGTTGGTGCTTTGTTTTTAAAGCTGTTTCTATTATAAGTAGGTAGGTGTAGGGCAGAATATGTTCTAGAAGCTCAGTCAAAGAACAACCTTTGGATTTGTATGTAAACTTTTACTTTTGGTTTGTTTGTCATAAACTATTGAACAGCCGATTATTGCATGTTTGTTATCGCGATAAGAACTAACTACCCTCATACCTACTAAATTTCACTTGAATCGGTTCAGTGGTTTAAGCGTTTATACGTAATAGACAGACAGAATTACTTTCACATTTTAATAATATTAGTTTATTAGCATAGGTACCTACCTTTTTTAACGTTAGTGGTTCAGCCGTATTAAAGTTTTGCTTTTAGCAACAGATTTGGTTGTTCATTTTTTGTGCTGGTTCCGTACCCACGTACGTTGACAACAAATTTACGGGTTTGTTGTCTTTCCAGACATCTGCGTTTATATCTACGCCATCAACAGTAGCGACGTTCTCTTCGTAAAAGCCCCTAGGTACATCCTTTTTCATTATGGTTTTTTTGTCGGGAAACTTGCAATTACGTAGACGGTTTACGCGTACTGTGCCTAACGAGTAGATTTCTTGGCTGGCTAAATATGTAAGCAACGGTATCGATGTATATATATATATATGTAAGTTATCGAAATATATGTGGTTCACATTGCGTGGTACCATGCGAGCAAGTCTCATAACCGTATTCCCAGACTCACCCAGGTTAGGTTTTCCAGGTAACACAGTTTTGTCACTTCCACTGCCAGTATATATCTCAAATTTATGATCTCAAACTACATAAAAGGTATAATTTGAAGCCCACGTATGGGGTTAATTAGGAAAATATTGCTTCATATGGATAATCTTTGATCTAGTGGCACTTTACTAAATCTGTCTTGATGAAATCAACTAATGGTCGTATTATAAGTAGTTTGTCATGATCTGCTTGTTCTCTCGGTAACATGGTATCATTATTATTGAAATGAAATTATTGAACGTATCTTTTCAAACTTCTTCTGTGAAATTATTGTTTTGATTGGATCATACCTATCCAAACTTATCATGCCAATAAAGTCTGGAGTTATGAAACCTTAAGACAGATGTGTAGATGAATATACCTGAAAACTTATTGAGATGGTTGTTTACGATAGTTTCCGGGTTTGATACTTGTTTTTGAGTGGCATATAAGTTAGTTTCTTCGACTATTTTATTCTTCAAATCCTGCGTAAAAAAATATTGAAAGAACTCTAAAGGTGTCTTGCAGATTGCTAGATCCTGTGGAAGCTGGTTGTTACCTTTAAAAAGTATATCCTCCTCGTTAGTCAGCATATTTATTTTACGCCATAGTAGTTATAGGCCAGACAGAAGAAGTATTTCGTGAACGAGTCCCGGAAGAAAGATTCACATCATGGTTTTCTACATATAATGGAGGATCTTCGTCTTATTGACCATTGGGAGACATATCTTCAGTAATAAGAGGGGGGTCCTGTAGGCCTACTCTCTTTCTTTATATGGATATTCATGAATTTTCGTTTGCTTTCATTTCTTAAGTTTATTTTTTACTATTCTTATTAATTTTTGGATAAGCACTACAAGTTCGAACTCATGGACGATTTTCTGGAAGGATTGGATTAAATTGATGTTGCTGACTTTGTATATCACCACCTCATTTTTGATCGAAACTTCGTTTTCATTGAAATAGAGTAGGCCTCCTGTTCATGATGGTTATCGTCAGCGGCAGTTTCTTGATCCTAAAGATCTTTAATAATTTGTCGGACATATCTTTAATAATTTATAGGCTCAAGTTTTTGCCGCCAAAATTTTGCATGAATGACGCGATCACAGATCATAGAGACGCGATTGACACTTGGAGTGACGTTTCATATTTCATTTTAAAAAAACGATGTCGCCAATCGTTTAATCACAAAGTCTATTTTATTTATAGCAGAATTATGAAAAAAACAGCAAACAATTAATAAATAATAACTAACTAAATAACATTAATAAAACATGGTCCATTTGTAATAATGTTGCATAAAAACCACATTACGCATTCAAGGGCTAATTTAAGGAATGCCTCCTCGAAATGCCACGTCTCTACGATCAGCGGTTTAGGCTGTGCGTTGATCCATCAGTCAGTCAGGACAAATTTTATATTTATAGTTTCAGTCTTCTATTTATTTTATACTGATTATTTTATAAATAAGTAGGTACCTACTCTTTAACTTGTTGGTATTTGTATTACATATCTAATACTTTATCACGTAGATAAAAATCAATTGAATTGTTAGGAATCTTTATGATAAAAATAAAATAGCAGAATAATTATTCCTACTAGGTAGTAGGTAGAATTCCTAGATTCATAAGATAATAAATAACACATCAGCATAAATAAATGATGTAAATTCTTCCACGTTCATGTAATTTCTCACTGTTTAAAGCATGCTTTAAAATGATAACAAACAACTGATAGGTACTAGTTTATCAAATAACTACCTACATCCTAATATCAGTAGATGCCCTAGGACACCGCGCGGCAGATGTTTTCGATGTTCAGAATAATTACTAAACATAGGACGCTTGGCCGTTGTTGGGTCCGCACGGCCGTACGGAAGCTACCTCGACACCTGGTCAGACGTGGCCAGCGGGCCATTCGATGCCGGTAAACGTACCTACCTACATGCGAATGAATTAGGCCGCGGCGAGCTGCCTTGTTGCTCTATTTGTGGCTCAAGTGAAGACAGTTGAACTTTCGTCAACTCTTAGCACACTCAAGATGAGCAGCTCGAGCTGCTCAAGTGGAATCCCTGATAGGAATACACAGGGCTAGGCTATCTTTAAAGATGGAATGCATCTTTAAGAGACCCAGGCAGACCAAATAGTGTTCGTAGTAAACACTAACTGCGGTGATTATGGTTAACCCCACAATTACATGTCGAGTGCTGCGTATAGTCACTACAGTCAGCTATTTATTTTTTAATTCATTTGAGACCTGGGACTTGACGCTTAAGTGATAATACTTTGCAGTCAGCGACAGGTGGCGCGGTACGATAGCAGGGTTTTAGCACATCTTACGGATGATACGTTGCGTATCGTCAGATGCGTATTACCGCCATAGACCCTAGACAAGTGGCATAAACTCTAATCGAATAGAATGACATCGGTTCGCGTGCCCAATGTTTTAATATGAAATTCGCAGTTTTGCGCGCGCAACGACGTCATTCTATTCGATTAGTTTATGCCACTTGTCTAGGGGCTCAGAATGGACAAGTGAATAATAAAGCGTTCACCTCACCTCACCACCATCGACCATACTAAACAGATGGGCTAGAACCCTACTGCTGCTAACAAAAATGCCTCCCGACTCCTGCAAATTCGGTTTACTGTCGACCTCGGAATATCACCTTAAAATAAAAGCAATAAATAAGTATAGTAAAATAACACTAGAGAGAACGTTCATTTAATCATAAAATTAAATACATCCACAGAGCCAATGCATCTTCTTCACAGACGGCCTTAAACAACACTTCAGATCAATATAAAGATGTCACTCCCTGTGCACCAGCACATACATCGCTAAGCAGGCCAAAACAGCAAACTGGAACAAAAACATTTATTAGTTTTACGTAAACTTCCGACAGCTAGCTGTGGGTCTAGTCTAGTGGTTAGTGACCCTAACTACCAAGCCAGAGGTTGCGGATTCGATCCCCAACCAGGATAAATCCTTGGTTAATGGGTGTTATCTATCTATACCTAATATGTATGTATTTATAAATATAAAGAGTGTATAATAATATGTAATCCTTCTCTCTCCGATCAGTTAATGTGTTGTTAGATATCATGTTCCCATTTGATATAGACTTTATTTTTTATATATACCTAATGACTGACTGACATGACTCTTGACTCCGTTAGTCAGACTCACATGGATAAAAAATGGGGGGGGGGGGGGGGGGGAGATTGTTTTAATTGTAAAGAGACCTTAAACAAACAATGCTGTTAAAAAATCTTGAATGTTTACACATTTCGACGAAATTGGGAACTAAAATCGTTAATTTTAAAATTCAATAAAAAAAAATATAATTAATAATAAAAAAATACATATATATATATATATATATATATATATATATATATATATATATATATATATATAATCTATTTCTATTTCTTTAGGATTGTTAACAGAATACCTACATGCTTCTTTCGGGTCAGACAGGGATGTATTTTCACATTGTATGTTTATCAGTTGTCTAATAGTCACAGTGCAGGCAGTCTAGTTTGGGATCAGATGGCCACATGGCCATCATCACACAACACATACATGTGTTGTCCAAAGTTATTATTATTATTATTTATATCACTACAATTCTCTTTTAAATAACAGCAAGACACTTTGGCCATAAAATTCATAATATGTTTCATGTAGTGATAAACAGTACAATACAATATGAGCATGCTCTTTTTTTACAAGGTAGGATTAAATGGTATTTGCTATAAGCTACTGATAATTTTGCACTAAAAACAAGGGTCTTATAATGAGTGTTTACACCTACGTGACTGTGTTTGCCTAACCCCAGCAGAAATATGCAACAGATATTAATGAATATGGTTCTCAACTTTAAGGAATTTATTATGGTATAAGTATGTGGATCAGATGTCTGGTGGTAAAGGCTCTGCCTAGTTTAGGATTAGATGACGTTGTGTAAATTGCCCCAAGATATTATTATAATAATAATATTGATACAAGATTGAATGCAGTGAAACAAGTTTGTTTACTTAAACTATAAAACAGGTTTGTCATAATCATAATGAATCCAGTTATTATATCAGGTCACAAAAAGTATATTTTTAATTATTTTAAATGTTATCAAGTAATTTTTGAACACACTATTCTTGAATCCTACTGACCGCAAAAGGTTGTGGGTTCGATCCTCACCCAGAATAAACTTTGTTTGATGAGCACAATGATTTATTATGTGTCTGGGTGTATAATATGTATGTAAAAGTATGTTTATCGGTTGTCTGGTTTTCATAGTACAAGCACTCAGATTGAACTGATTTTGAAAATTCTTTAATCAATAGAAAGCCACATTATTTGTGTGTGCCCATGTGAAGCAGGGGCGGGCAGCTAGTTCACAATATATTAATAAAAGCATTTTAACTAATAAAAGCTTTTGTTTATGTTATTCTTGTTTTAATAAAGAAAACAAAATATGTGTTAATTAGAATATAGTGTTATTATCATATTATAAATAAGGGAATATAATAATATCTTTGCACAACATGTTCATAATAAATGTGTCCATTTTCTTTTAATTTTCTGTGCTATGACAATGTTAGCACTTATGACAACATAAGTGAAACTTACAAATATTATTTTATTAGCTTGTTGGTCTAGTGGTTAATGACCCAGCCAGTGGTTGTGGGTATGATATCCACCCAGAATAAATCTTTGAGTGATAAATATGACAGTTTATTCTGTGTCCAGATGTAATTTAAGTATAATATAAATGTATTTTGATGAATAGAACACAATATGATTTAAATTTCATAGAGGTGATGTAATTTCAATACTTATTACCTTAAACTTTGGATACTCGTTCATATAAATTGTGACCATGCCGACGTAAGGCAAAAAGCCTCTTGCGCGTCCCACAACATCTTTCTTAGTGAGCCATAACTGCCCCTGAGCATACAAGCCTCGGTCGTCCACACTATTGTTATCACCTTTAGTTAAGAATTTTACTGTGCCATTGTTCCTGAAAACAATCAATACATTCATAACTATAAATGCTTGCTGAGGCTATAAAGTATGGGACTTTAAACACTAAAGAGGTTGACAATTTTATATGGATGTATTCCACTGTTCCGTTTTGTAGTTCCATTGATACTGAGGCAAGGCCTAGACTGGAATCCCCAAGGAAAGCATACTGTGGCCTCCTTAAACAGACCTGGCAGCAGACGATCATCGCAGACACGAAAACTATTGGAAAAACCTGGAGGCCTACTATAAATCAATGAAAACGAAGTTTTAATCAAAAATGAGGTAGTAATATACAGACCCAACAACATCAATTCAATCCACTTGTTCCTGAAAATTGTCTATGGGTTCAGATTTCTTTTGCTTATCCAAAAATTAATTAGAATAGTAAACTTAAGAAATGTAAGTAAACGAAAATTCATTATTTTGTTTTAAAAAAATAGAGAGTAAGCCTACTACGAACGGAATGGCAGCACACTGTGGAAACTCTGCATCATCATTCATCATTAATTTCGCAAGGTGTTTGTCCTGCTCAAATTTTAAATGTGCACACAAGAACAATGTCTTAATTTCTCTTTAGTTAAAACATACACCCATTTATTTTGTGTGATTTTGAAAGTACAATACAAACTTAATGACCTAAGTACTGAGCATGATCATATTTAAAACTATAAAAACAGACGAGATATGAGAGAAGGCATTACTATAACAATGATATCTCTCTTATTCCTTCATTATGGTAAAGAGGTATTTCAATGAAGTATTTGTGTATTGAAAGATCTATATTACATTTTACATTAAATCTGTGGCCAATTTAGATCCTAGTTAAACAGGTCACTGTATATGTAAAGACCTCTATTACTAAGAAATGAGAGAAATCTCATTCCTTAATAATACAGGTATTTCAATGAATGTATTGAAAGATCTCATTAAATCTGTGGCCAATTTAGATCCCAGTTAATCAGGTCACAGTATATGTAACATAACTACACAAGATAGTAAAGTAGGTATTTATATAGACATATACAGGAAAAAAATACAAATACTCACTTTTCATGCAGCTTTAAAACTCTGTGAACGATTGGGATATCGCGTCCCTCTACTTTGAAGACAACAATCTCTCCGACACGCACTGGCTCCTCAGGGTAGTTAGTCAAAAACAATAAATCACCTCTGTGGAAGGCAGGTTCCATACTGCCAGACAATACCACAACTATTGGGCTTTCGCTACCAGTTACGACCATGAGACCCTTCCATATCATCAGAGCTGATGAAACTATCATACCAAAACTTAATACTTGGTAGATAAACTGAAAAAGAAACGGTATAAACGTAAAATACCACCCGGTAGAATATTAACGTCAATTTGCGATTGTTCAATGAAAAATTACCTGTCGTTTGTTCATGCGCTTCACATCATCAAATATACTGTCCAACATTTTGATTTTGGTGTTTAATCTCTAACAACTACGGGAAAAATACTTTAGTTTTTGGTTATCGCCTTTCCCTGTTGTCGTCTTGTCGACAGCACCACGTCAGATAACTAGAGGTGCAATGCAAGGTACATCAAAATATATCGATATTTATTGACACACACCTGAAGAAATGAAAATAATTTCTTCAGGTTAAAATAATGTTATTAATTTATTTATTCATTGATTTTACCTGAAGTTCGAATTATTATTAGAAATATTTTCTCTTACTACACTTTTTGAGACATGACTTGAGGCATAGAGTAGTGTAAGTTTTTTTTTTTTTCTAAGTAACTTGTGTTCAACTGCAGAGTGATACTCTAGGGCTATGTTCCGATAAGCACTGGAGCTCTGTAAAATGTGACGTCTTTATATTAAATTATTGAGCATGATATAGTTTAATGCGAAGCCATTCCTATAAAAATTGCTAGCTTTACTGGGTACTATTTATATCGGAACGCAGACCAGTATACTGTCATCCATGTATAAATATAATTACAGTTGATTTTTTAATTTTCGTTGTAAAAGTTGCTTTAATTTTTCCTACTTTATTGTGCAGTTAAAGGGGCGTCTAAACGGGTCATTTAGTACGGCAATTTATGGCAGCAATGCTGTGGCCGGCAACATGGCAGTACTCTCCAACATTGATTTGATGTAAATGTTGATAAATTTCGCGATTTGTACACATTATTAAAATATATATATTACGGGTCTTAATCGCGTGAATAATTTAAGGTACTACGGTACCGTATTGCAACGGCCGTGGTCACGGGAAGTCTTCCCGTGACCACGGCCGTTGCAATACGGTCGAAACGTCGGGCAATAAACAAGGTATTTTACCTTAAATTATTCACGCGATTAAGACCCGTAATATATATATTTTAATAATTGATTTGATGGTTCTTAAATATAGTGGTAGAGCGAAGTCTACAACTTGTGAAGTTTAATTGTAAGTCGTCTTGTAGCCGAACACTGTCTCTTATAATACAGGTTACCCTAGTATAAGAGACAGGGTTTAACATTTTATGCAAACAGATCCGTGTTGTATATATGTAATACCTTACTTCTACCAAGCTATGTACTGTACAACTATTTTATGCATTATTTGTAGAATCTGTTAAAAAAACTCTGTACTTTTTGTGGCTCAATAAATAATTTATTATATTATTATTATTGATTTGATGGTTGCCGGATGATCGCTGGGCGATCTATTTTCTGCAATGTTGCCCGGCCAATTTAGTTGTTGTTTCAGTCGCCCTCTAATTTATTGTTGCCGGGTTGTGTAGCCCGTTTAGGAGACTGGATCATGCGCCATACATAGACCTATTGCGATTATTGGCCGAGCAATTAGTAAATAGTGCCGCCACAAATTGCCGTAAAAAAATGGTCCGTTTAGACGCCCCTTTACATCATCAAAAAGAAAAAATATTTTTTGAATGTAGTTAGTCATATTTAAAAATTGAATAATTATGGTAATTTTCAATGGAACTAATTGCTTAATGTCTGAATCAATGGAATTAATTTAAATTTCTGGTCGCTGTTGATCATGTGATCAAAATACTGAGAGCACCTTACCTCGAAAACGCCAGTGCTCACAGTACAAAAATGGCGACAATTTATGACGTCACATATTTCCCAGGATACAGCGGCAATATACTGTCACTCATACCTATCGGAATGAATTTATCCCCACTAAAAGCACTGACCGCTGACCAGTGATTGCAGTGTATATCGGAACTTAACTTAGATCAGCCATGTCAAACTCAAATTAACTGGGGGCCAAAACCACAGATTTATGTAATAGTACTAAGGGGAAAAGTAGAAACTCTTGAAAAAGTACTGATATAGTAATAATAATTAGATTACATTTTTAATAAAAATTACAATACAACAAGTAAGTAGGTACGAACATTTTTGCCAGCTAAATGACATCTTTTGTTGCCTATTTGTGGCGTGAAACTAGCGATTGACGGATGCACACTTGGATAATTGTTCATACATATAGGTAGGTACTGCACTGCCAAACTTTGACAGAATGTACCGACACTGTAAAACTTGTGTTTTTGTGGTGGCAAGCAATGCTGTGGCCGGCAACATGGCAGCACTCTCCAATAGGGAGCCTACCACCAAAACCTTTCGTGTTGTCGGCCGTAGACGGATCATATTCTTAGCTACCACCAAAGGCTTACGTTTCGACGTTCGGTCCGTCGACGGAGATTTGACATTGTGGCCGTCGGTTTAGCTACTCCCAAAGTACATTTGACGGTTTCGACGTCATCGTTTGACAGGTAGTACATCGAATTAAAACATCAATTTTAACGACAGCCTTGCACCTTTCGTTAGACCATTCGGATTGATTCGGATTCCTAAATTATTTAAGAAATGACAAAATTTCTATTGCTCGCCGAAATTGTGAATGAGGAAACGACTGCGGGAAGCCAAAAAGCTAAGAAGTACAGAGAGTATAGGATATAAAGGCCCTTGATAAAAACCTTCCGTCGCTTGGAAGAGCTTGTTTTAAGATACAAATTCAGACATGGAAAATGTAAAGTCTACTTGAGGAGTTGTACGAATAACTTATTATCACATTTCTTCGTTTAAACAAATATTGTGGCCATTTGTGGCATAACATAGATCAATAGGAGTAATGACAAATTGTGAATATTAATTAACTAGGTATTTAAAACCATACAGCTAATTCCTTAACAAACTAATTTAAAGCTGTACCTGCATCACTAATCTGCTGCTGCCTTTTTATGCGCAGTTACTCCTGTGACAACTTATTTAGGTATATTCGAAGCAAGTATGTATGCATAATATTATAATAATAAATACCTAATACAAATTCTTAAATCACTTAGGAAGTAAAATACTACACTTGTGAAAAGTCGTTTCTACATGTATATGTAATGCCTCCTCGCAAACAATAGGTAAAACCGAGGAAAAGAAGGAGGCAATAAAATTTTGCGGCCACTCTTTTCAAATTGCCAATGTTTACAATGTTTCTTCGTTTATAAACTGTATATGCAGGTAAGGTGCTGCCACACACTATTAGAGGACTGATGTAATAACAGGAATAAACAATAATAAAAGAAGAATACATGAGATTGAATATATTGTGCAAGGCACACTCTTATAACTACTTACCTATATTGCTATAACTAACATATCTTTGTTGTGGGTTCAATGCCCTATTACATATTATTTTTTAAAGAAGTGTAGGTTCGAGTTCCTTGCACAAAATAACAACATCTTAGAACAACTCACACTTCCCAAACTAAGAAACACTTGACATACTTTGGAAATGTGTAAATACATATATATTATAGATAAATTACGCCCATAGTCCCATACACAGATTTAATCATTGTGCTCATCTCACAGACTTTAATCCTGGGTAGGGATCGAACCCATGACAGCAGTCAGGGTCACTAATCACAAGATCAACAGGCCAGTCATTAATATAGTAGTATAATATCATGGCTAAATAGCCACATGGCTGAATCTGTTACAAACTTACAACAATGGCTTAATAGAAATAAAACAACACCAAATAAGTTAAATATTTGTTTATTGCAAATTATAGAAATATAAATTTCATAGAAGTATGTAGGTCATGGATGACCATAACAACATTTCCTTTTTCATTTTCCAAGCAAAGGATGTGATTAGATAGGTCTGGCTGAACCACCAGTCGTTGCCTTCACCATGTTGGCTTCTCGAGTCTGTGAAGTTACAGAGAAAATAAGTTAAGATTTTAAAGATCATTTCGAAGGAAATTTATATATATTATAGTTACTATACCTATCCAACAAAATAGACCAGATTTTTTAGAATTTATATATATAGGAGATCTATTGCAGCTTGAACTTTATAATTCTACAAATGTTGCAGCGATGCAGGTAAACAGGCTAAATATCTGTGGTAAAAATCCCTTATTGCCACACTCAGAGTCATTTATTACTAAAATCGTTTTTTGGTATAGATTTTATATGACAAACTTTTAAATGGAATGAGTAAGCATTAAACAGTTATAAGGCATTAAGAGCCTTTGTACATAGGACCCATGATTTCGTAAAAGTTAAAATATTCTTTCAAGAAATGGTTACCGTGTTCTACTGCTGCACTGTTTTATCATCACATCCAAGGCTTTTACGGTGTTTTTTTGGAATATGCCCGTTCCTCCACACTCTTAATTAGGCTCGTTCGTCGCTGGCCATGAACTTTAATAATGCCTCAATTCGTATAGATAAAACTGAAAGATCCATCTGTAACATTCAATAAAAATAATATAAGTAGATCATAATGATTATTTCGACTCTAAAAGAAATATCAAGGTTGTAAACAACAATGATTTGTTTTACTTACATTTTACAGAAACGTACTTGATTTCCCAGTTATTTTTTTATTAAATTGCTGCTCGAGTGCATACTTAATCCACGAAACTTTATTGGTGATATATTTTCTGATTAGTAATTGTAAGTTATTATACTATTTGTTCCTTTTACCGCAATAAATATTTTTATCAATGAAAGTAAAAAAAACCGCTGCCGAACTCAATCAACTTGTCAAATTTGTCAAACATCATACTCATGTCATAAATATGAAAGTAATATGGATCAAAGCCTTTTAAGATCCTTGACACTAAATAAAAATATTTTTTTGGTCGTAATCATTTTGTTTATATATACCTAAAGGTATATTTACAGCAGAAAAGCTTACCCTTAAACTTATAAAGTTTTTCTCGTAAGATTACCAGCATAATTTTGATTTTTCTGTTGGTTATCGGTTTTTCAATAGTAGTAATCCATTGCGCGACACTATTACTCTAGATCCGACCGTTTGGCTATGGATCGACAACTAACGTAATCCGTCCATCATCATCGAACAACTTTGGTGGTAGCTATTGGGTTCCGTGTTCGGCGAGCGTTCGTTTCGACCGACACGTTCCCGATCAACTTTTGGGAGTAACCGCCCTGATTTGATGGTTGCCGGACGTTCGATGAGCGGTCGATTTTCCGTAATGTTGCCCGGCCAATTTTGTTGTTGTTTCAGTCGCTCTCTATTTTAATGTTGCCGGGTTGTGTGGCCCGTTTAGGAAACTGAATCATGCTCTATACAAATGCAGACATATTGCCATTATTAGCCGAGCAATTAGTTGGCAATAGTGCCACCACAAATTGCCGTAAAAAATGGCCCATTTAGAGGGATGGCTAAACCTACGGGATTAGCGTCGATGACCACAGAGCCCCACTCACGCAACGCTATTCCGAGGACATCCCGCATGTCAACCACGGCGAGGTCGGGGCAACTCTCCAGCAACATAAGTCCTGAAAGAGCTAGCAAATCTCTTCCACTCCGTCATCCACCAAGGCTTGACACCACAAGCGTGGAGCAGGAGTGCGGTGGTTTTGTTCTTCAAAAAAGTTGATAAAACGGTGCTGAAAAACTGTAGTTCTTAAGCAAGTTTTTACTAAAGCCTTTTCGAAACCCGGTTCTCGTCGAGTTTTCTAGTGAGGCGGTTAGTGATAAAAATTTCGAGAACAACGTGTGGCTCAGGAGTGAGATAGGTCCACTAACCACCTCGCTATAAAACCCGACGATAACTGGGTTTCGAAAAGGCTTCAGTACCGTAGACCACATCCATACTAGTCGCCACAATATTCAAAACTACATACACTGTATATGGATTTTGTGGACCATGAGAAAGCCTTCGACTCTAGGACGTCCAGAACCGCCCAAGTTTCAATAAACTTGGGCGAGTCTGGACGCTCTGCAACGATGTCATATTGACTGGCGATACGTCGAGGTGCTGAGATGCTTGTATGACACTGCCACCATAACCACCCAGATTCAAGACTTCAAGATGAATTCGATAGAGCTGCGTCGAGGTGTAAGGACAGGGCGTCATATCTCCGAAACTGTTCACCAACGCCCTCGAAGACGTCTTCAAGACAATCGATTGGACTGAACTGGGCATACACAAACACAAACGGTGAGTACACACCCTCGGTTTGCCGACGATATCGTCATAGTAGTGGTGTCGCTAGAGCAGCTTAGCGAGATGCTGCAAAGCCTAAATAAAGCCTCTCGACGTGTGGGTTTCGGCATAAATTTACTAAAAACCCAAAGTCATTGTTAAATGAACATGTCATGCCAAGATCAATTGATGTTTACCGTTGGGCTAGTCCTCAATTTGAAAGTGGAGCGAGCTACATTTGGTGTTTCTTTGAAGGATAAAATTCGCAATGAGGTCATTCGAATACAGATCAGTAGTTCCTGAGATTAACAACAAACAAACAAACAAACTCTTCAGCTTTATAATATTAGCATAGATGTGGTCGAAATGACCACGGAAACCCATCTTTGTGTCCACCACAACTCCAAGGTCGCGTGTGCTTGAGACTTCACATAAAACAGTGCTATCAATGTAGTAAGCGGATGTGGGACACCTCTTTCTAGTAAACTTAACGTTAATGTGGTAACATTTTGATGCATACAATAACATTTTGTTGACAGAACACCACCTGTTGACATCGTTGATGTAATTTTGTAAAGCCGTAATGTCATTCATTACCCAGGTCATTAATAAATATTTAAAAAAAAATATAGGTCCAAGGTGCGAGCCCTGAGGAACCCCAAAAAACACCCATTTAGTACCAGACTTGAATGAACGAACCGTGACAATCTGGGATCGGTTGCGCAGATACGATTTGCACCATATGATTAACAGAGAGCCGCAAATCCCAGCATGAACGAGCAAATCGTCGTTCACCTCGTCGAACGCCCAGGAAAAAATCGTGTAGATTGGATGTACATACTTCACTGAGAACTCTCATAACTTCCGTTGTGACACTGACGAAATTGAGAAGATTCGACGTGGTTGACCTTTCCGGTAGAATACGGTGTTGAAGAATGGCATAACGTAAAAGTAAATCCTTTTTTGAACTAATGATTCGACAAATTTACCTATTGAGCATAAAATTGAAATAAGTCTGTAGTTGGTTATGTTGTTAGGATCCCCCTTTTTGTGAATTGGAGTAACGTGGGCAGTTTACCATTTTGCAGTGAAGACCCCACTTGTAAGTAATTTTTGAAAATGTAAAGGGGCGTCTAAACATAATCCAGTGATTCGTAAAACACAACCTCGTATTGTTTCGCAGTCGGTTAACATGGACAAAATCAGTGTAGTGTGCAGTGACCCTAACTTTTCGAGAAGTAAAAAAGTGAGGGTGGATGAAGATTCATCGGCCTGACGGAGTCTTAACATCGCTGGGACAGTCCGCTTGTGACCACGGCCGGTGCAACCTGGTCGAAACGTCAAGCAATTTTAAGGTAAACAATGCGCGTTAATTCCCGTATAATAAATAGTTATAAACAGGCCATTTTTTATGGCAATTTGTGGCGGCACTATTGGCAACTAATTGTTCGGCCAATAATGGCAATACGTCTGCTATTGTATGGCGCATGATCCTGTCTCCTAAACGGGCTACACAACCCAGCAACAATAAATTAGAGAGCGAATGAAACAACAACAAAATTGGCCGGGCAACACTGCGGAAAATCGATCGCTCAGCAACCAAATCAAATCAATATTGGCGAGTACTGCCATGTTGCCGGCCACAGCATTGCCGCCACAAATTGCCGTTAAAAATGGCCCGTTTAAACGCCCCTTAATGTATGAGAATGACTGATTCAAAAAGGTAACATGAGCTAATTGGGTTGAAGCAAATCGTATAAAAGTAATTTGGAAATAATAAAAGTAATTTGAAAAGAGGTCACTGATTTCTTTTCCACCCTGAACGGTTTTTACTTATTGCCTATGGTTGGCAGATGAGCCAGCGGCCCACCTACACCTGCTGGTAAGCGGTAACCGCCGCTCATGGGCTTCATGAATGTCAGGGACACACCCAAGCCGCTGCCTACCGTGAAGCGAAAACTGTGGTACTCGTGAAGAAAAAGGACGGAGGTAATCGCATTTGCATAGACTACAGAATGTTGAACAGTATCACAAAGAAGGACAGCTATCCTCTGCCACGTATTGACATGCCTTTGACATGCTTGGAGGCATGAAATGGTTCTCAACGATAGATCTTAAGAGTGGCTACTGGCAAGAGGAACTAAGACCGGAAGACAAAGAGAAGACTGCATTTACCACCGACATGGGAAAAGGCCTATGGCAGTTCAAAGTGATGCCGCTCGGATTATGCAACGCACCGGCTACGTTTGAACGGCTTATCGGCGCGTAATTGTCGGGCTGCTCGACGGTGCTTGTCTAGTGTACCTGGATGACGTCATAGTTATGGGCCGATCTTTCGAAGAACATAGAAATAACCTTTGATCCAGCTTAAAACTAAAAAGTGTGGCTTTTTCAAGAAGGATTTTGCATTTTTGGAACACATCATTTAGGACGAGGGAATCCAGACAGATCCAGAGAAGATAAAAGCTGTGCGCGAATGCCCAACTCCGAAGAGCAAAACCGAAGTGAGAGCATTTCTGGGCTTAAGCGCGTACTATCGGCGCTTTGTGAAGAACTTTTTGGACAAAGCGAGGCCATTACATCGCCTCACAGAAGATAAAAGGACCTTCATTTGGGATTTGGATTGTCAACGCTCATTTGAAGAACTTAAAAAGTTATTGTGCACAGCTCCAATTTTGTGCTACCAGTGCTATAACAAGAACAAAATGGACAGTATGTAGTGGTCGCATACTTCAGCAAGTCTTTAACAAAGGCAGAATGAAACTACTGTGTAACTCGGCGTGAACTACTGGCAGTTTACAAAAATATATATATTAGGGGTCTTTATCGCGTGAATAATTTAAGGTAAAATACCTTGTAACACTTCAATAAATACTTGCTGAGACGAAAGTTCATTCTTCGAACAGTTCATGCAGCGCTCAAATGGTTTCTGCAATTCAGAAATCCTGAAGGCCAGGTCACGAGATGGATAGAACAATTACAGGAGTACAATTTCGTGATAGAACATCGAGGTGGAAAAATTCATTCCAACGCCGATGCTTTATCATGACGACCCTGTTCCGAAAAGTGCAGGCACTGTTTAAAGCAAGAATCTAAAGAAGAAGTGAAGATTATAAGGACTCAAGGCTTGGACCAAACTTAGAATACAGAAGAAATAAGTAAGGCACAGAAGGAAGATTGAGACCTGCGACCAATAATCGAGGGGAAACTTCGAGGACAGAGACCTTCGTTGAGTGATATATCCACATTATACTTAAACGAAGGCGTACTGGGCTCAATGGGATAGTCTCATGATGCAAGAGGACGTCCTATATAGGAAGTGGGAGTCACCTAAGGGCGACCTACAGACCATTCAGATGGTTATCCCGCGAAGCAAAGTTACTTCATTATTGAAACTGGTTCACGATGGTACATCTGGCGGACACCTCGGAGTTAAGAATACTCTAGTGAAGGTGAGAGGAGAGAGAGGATATCGAAGAATGGTCCAGAAAATGCTCAATATGTGCTTCGGTGAAGGGACCACGCACAAGATCGAGAGGGAAACTACAACTTTATAACGTCGGAGCTCCTTGGAAAATGATCGCCATAGACGTAGCTGGGCCATTTCCACCAACCGAAGAAGGAAACCGTTTTTATTAGTGGTTCAAGACTTTTTCACTAAATGGCCAGAGGTGTTTGCTACACCAAATTAAGAAGCTAAGACTGTGGCGAAGAAGCTGGTGGAAGAAGTAGTATGCCGGTTTGGTATATCATTAAAATTACACAGCGATCAAGGAAGGAATTTCGAGTCAGCACTCTTCCAAGAAATGTGTCAACTATTCGGAATACAAAAAAAAAGGAGCACTGCTCCAGGACATCTACAATCCGACGGCATGGTGGAAAGATTCAACCAGACCCTAGAGAACCATCTGGGTAAAGTAGTTTAAGATCACCAGCGGGACTAGGACCGTTATTTTCCAGTCTTCCTGTTGCGTATCGTTCTGCAGTGAACGACACTACTGGTTACACCAGCTGAAGTCACTACCAGTGGACTTGATTAATGGAACACCTCCAGATACACTAACATCAACGGTCGATGACGTCTCAGAGTTGCAGACACGGATGGATGAGATACACGATTTTGTGCGGGAAAACAAACTCAAAACCAGCGAGAAAATGAAAACTCGTTACGAGAGAAAGGCAAACAATCCTGGATTCAAATCATATAATTTTATTCATCCTGACACGTAACAATATTTTGCTTTTTCTTTTTGGAGGGATCGACTAAACCAGAATGGATATAAAAGTATCGCTCCAATCGATTTTCGTCAGTGCGTTTTTAATTTTATTAAAGTTGGCTTGAGAAAAGTTGTGGATCAATGTTGTATTCATTTTGGCCTGTCTTTGATACTTTATAGAGATATTCAAAGCTACGTGATGACTATCTTGTATTACTAGGAGAGTAGTGCAGCGAGATAAATGAAGTAAGATGATAATCAAGTCTAAAATGCGACTGTTTACATTGCATACGTGATCAATTTGGTGCAGTCCGTTGAAAGAGAGTATAACTAATAGTAGAAAGTCTGTTTGTTAGAAGTGGACGCCCAGGAAGGATAAACTCACCTGGCAGCTGAAGCAATGATTTTTGGGCCATTATGTGTTGAACGATATTTGTTGTGTGCTGTACTGCAGGTCGTACACCTTTTATAGTATTTTTATATTGTTGAATTAAAAATTTGTTTCTATTTTTAATCGATTAAACATATTTATTCGTTTTCGTTAGTAATTTCAGGGTCGCATCTCTATGACATGCGCGAAATAGTGCTAAGAACCTAATGCCTAGTTTACACGTATTAAGTGGTTAAGTCGTCAACTAAATTTTAACTAAATTATAAGTGAATTACTGTTAAGTAACTGTTTACACGTGTTAAGCTTAACCGTACTCTTTAGTTCATAAAATCATAATGGACGATCAAGAGGGTGTTGAAGTTCTAAATTCAGTAATCAACACTAATATTAAAAAGATAAATGATTTGTATTTTTGTATGTATCGAATAAACTTAAAAACTAGTGGACCGATTTTAAAAAATATTTCTCTATTAGAAAGCTACATTATCAGGGAGCTAAACATTAGAGAAAAAAAGTAGAGATCGTTACGAAAACTACATTAACGTAACTTAAGGTATAAAAAAATACGAATTGACGCTCAGGCCGCCGCCGGGGCAGGCAGCTAGTTAGATATTTGCATAATGAAATTATTGATAAAGTAAAATATGGAATTGCCATTTATATCTAGTACCTGGATGACCTAGGTTTTATAAAACGAAGTTTTCTTAAAATAAAACCTAGCTAGATCGATTTATCGCCCCCGAAACCCCCTGAGTACTAAATTTCATGAAAATCGCTGAAGCCGTTTCCGAGATTCAGATTATATATATATTTAGATTATATTATATTTTTTAAACAAGAATTTCTCGTTTATAGGTATAAGATTTGCCACCTTGCCATTATATCTATTGTGTTTTTCAAAATCTTTCGAAAACAATCAAAATAATTAAACATAGGCAAAAGCTTCGAACTAAATTAATTGTTCCTGTCCAAACAAGAACTAAATGTCAAAATTTCCCGCTCATCGCCCCCGCGCGCGGTGCGGGAGGGTGGGTTACTTATCCAAAAATAGAATCAATTCTATTCCACTTGCTCACTTAACCACTAAATCGTTACTTAACACTTATGACTTAACAGGTATTAAGTGGCTGTTTACACGCTGCAATTTAGTTAAAATTTAGTTAAAATTTAGTTGACGACTTAACCACTTAATAGGTGTAAACTAGGCATAACTTCAATCCGGCCGAGTTACGTTGATACAGCTTTATTGTGGTACCCTGGTACACAGGGTACTGCTGTGTTCGGCAGCATCGCGGCGGTTCGAATACTTTCGTTTACATTAGTCATATTTCGTTTTGTGCAGTTTTATATGTTTCCAAAGGAGGTTTAATGGAACGGTCATTGTCGTAGTTGGTATAAATAAGTAAACCATCTTTAATTTCTGATACTATTCATATCGTTTTATACTTATTTGTCGTAAAAACTGGTGCTAAGACCCTGCCATAAAAAAAAAGTACTTATTTTTGATTTCGTCGTATAAAAATGACATCGTGAATAGAAGTTCTTTTGAATAAAAAGTCCCAAGTTATTATATTTTCGTTTCATACAATGTGTGTATCTGATAAAAAAGCGAATATTTAATTTTTTCGGAGGTAGTTTACCCCCGAACCGTAAGATGGTTTTGTGACAGACACGGGTTTCCAATTCCAACCGTACCTACATTGCGATGACGTTTTTTACTTTGAAAGAAGAATTATTAGAGCATAAGTCGATAGGTGTTTGCATAAAAGTTTGATGTAAATTGGCTTGTCTTTTACGCGACTGTAAGGAAGGGTTATGTTTTTCGCGCGTATCTTGTATGTATGTATGTAATATTCTTTATTACCTTATATCTCACAATCCACTGAACGGATTCAAAAAACATAAAATGTCGTTAGATTCGTCTTGATCGCCCAAGTGTTCTTAGATATGTGACGTTTAAAAAAAAAACAAACATGGCGGCTGTGAGATGTCAAAATAAAGAGGTTTTAAATACTGCAAAGGGTACCTATCAAGTTAAAGAGCTCATCTTAAGCATTTCAAAAAGGTATATCATGATTATGACTGTAATAATAAAAAAGTTAGTTAACAACCATTATTTTTTCAATTTTCAATACCTACTTGGAAATAGCTGAGATAAAAGTTAGTTGTTACATCGATGACACCCTACAACTAATAAAAAGTTTAAATAAAAAAATAAATTATAAAAATAAAAAAACCCGCCTGCACAATGAACTTAGTAAAGGGCCTCCAACTGCATGAAATTATATAATTATGTAGGGGATCCATCTTTTTTGTGCAGGTAGATTGTTTTTATTTTTATAACTTATTTTTTTATTTACACCTACTTACCATTCATATTCGGTGCAGGTATGAGACTTAACGCGTGAAGTTTTAGCCGACGACGCTTGATGTAAGCATGTTGACGGATTTGGAAGAAACTACTATTAGAAATTCCGTTAACCTTGAAAAGAGCGCGGCCGTGGCCTATGCTTTTACCGACAGCAGAAGGGTAATTATTAAAAAGCTTGTTTAGGTATTTTATCATCATCAAAATCCGATGTTTAAATAAAATTAGTATTTTAGGCTTTCATCAGTATGGTCAACTTTGTGCCTGAGAAGCCTGAAATTGAGCCAACTCCGTCGACAATTTTGGCGGTCCCCCTCGGCTCCCCCTTCACCTGCTTTGTAATTAATTAAACATTTTGTTACTTTTTTTCCATTACTAGCCGACCCGCGCAACTTCGTATGCGTCAATTATCCCCGTTTTTGTAACATTTTTCATTGCTTGCTCCTATTGGTCATAACGAGGTGTTATACAGCCTATAGCCTTCCACGATAAATGGGCTATCCAACAGTAAAAGTATTTTTCAATTCGGACCAGTAGTTCTTGAGATTATCGCGTTCAAACAAACAAATGCTTCAGCTTTATAATGTTAGTATAAATAAGGTTTTTACAATCCATAAAATGTTATAATAATAATAATATTTGCAGATACCTAGAAGTTGGGGGAAGTGGGCATCTACCCCGGGGCCATCCACCCCTAAAACACCGGGTAGTCATGGTCGGTCAGTTTATTATTCAAAATTTAACTTAAGTAACACTACTAATCTATTCTCATAATTATGTATAACTAGTCTGTCCCGCGCAACTTCGTGTGCGTAAATTTTCCCTGTTTTTGCAACATTTCTCATTGCTGCTCCGCTCCTCTTGGTCTTAGCGTGATGTTATATAGCCTATAGCCTTCCTCGATAAATGGGCTATTCAACAGTGAAAGAATTTTTCATTTCGGATCAGTAGTTCATGAGATTACCGCGTTCAAACAAACAAACTCTTCAGCTTTATAATATTAGTATAGATAATAATAATTTTTGCAGATACATACCTACCTGGAAGGTGGTGGAAGTGGGGTATCTACCCTGAGAACTGGGCATTCCACCCCTAGAACCCTGGGGTTCTAGGGGTGGTGTTAGTCTCACTCGGTCAGTATATTATTCAAAATGTAACTTTAACACTATTACTTAATCTATTCTCATATTGATGTATATAATATATGCCTAATAATATTTGCAGATACCTGAAAGTTGGAGGAAGTGGGGCATCTACCCATAGGGGCCATACACCCCTATAACACCGGGTAGTCGAAGTCAGTCAGTATATTATCAAAATTTAACTTTAACTTAAACACCATTAAGCCATTCTCTTATCGTCCATCTAACGATCGACGCTTGTAAGTATATTCTTTACAAAATATGTAAAATGAAACATAATACTATTAGGGTAAACCGATCGACGTGTTGGTACTAAATATTTTCTTTTTTATAGTATCGCCACATCATCTTTGTCTTCAAGGAGGCTGGAGGATGACGAAATATTCTACGTTCTTGCCTATGGTAAGTCCATTTCTCTATTGCAATCAATCCTCATTTTATACAAATATTTGTGAATACCAATGATCGCCACTTCCGCGGCCCGCCGACTCCGAGATGGCACCCCACTCATGCCCGTCATTTTTTATTTTTATTTTTAAAAAGACGACTCCCGTATTTTGTTACAAGCCCTGCGCGAGGGACTTTACAAACATACAAGTCACGGACACAAAGTACGCCCAGACTCAGAACAACTTGTGGATCACACAAAGTGGTGTCCCGTGTGGGAATCGAACCGCACACAACCGGCCTCTTGGGTAACAGTAGGACACACTCCCACCGCGCCACACAGGTATATAAAAATGTACTCTGTGTATTGGAATATTTTTTAAATGTTCTGTTCTGCTTATTTTTTTATTATTTTTTAATGTAGGTTGTACATGTACATTTAATATATAACACACGATATATTTATTGCCTATTAAGTTTATAATTTTATCTTCTTAACATATACACACATCAACAAAGTCTAGGGATATTCCGTATTTTGTTAAGAAAAGTACGTAAAGTAAGAATCCGAATTTTATAAGCTATAATTAAAAATAAATTTGTAAGTATTTAATATTATTTCATTAAATCAATTATTAAATTTGCTAAATTCTGAAAATTAAGTTTTATAAAATCTGAAAATTTGATAAAGTTATATTGACTTGATTTAATCACAATATTTTATTTTTAAACAGTACTCTGTGTTGACCTCCTTCCTAGCGTTAATAACACATCGGCATCGAATAATCATGATAAAAATGAAGTTGTCAAAATCTTGCTGGGGTATGCGGTCCCATGTGTTTTGTAAATACTGAAAAAGATGATTTTTAGTAGTCAAATTGAGTGGAAAATTACGTATAGCTCGACACTCCAGAACCCCGATGTCGTGTTCCCGAAGGGCAGCCGAAACCACCCGCGCCGTGTGAGAAGGTGCATTGTCATGCATGAACTGAAATGTTTGTCCTATTTGGACTCTGTGTGGGACGATCACATATTCTATGATCTCATCATTGTATATTTGGGCCGTCATGCTGCCTCTTATCCAAATCCGTTCGGACTCCCATACGAATGCCCGCCCACACCATGATGGTGCCTCCTTGGTACGAATGGACCTCTTGTGGGTGCTGCTGACGGCTTTTTCTGCCCGGTAGTCTCCAAACACGTGATCGTCTAGAATCCGGGTGGAATCCAAAACGAGATTCGTCAGTGAATAACACCGTCGACCATTGCTCGTTGGTCGATAATAAATGTTGGCAAGCCCAAACAAGCCTCCTTCCGCGATTGCCACGCCGCCGTAGAGCTGGAACTCGAAGCGGTCTGCGGACATGGAGACCGACTTCATGCAATCTTCTCCTGATAGTTTGGTCACTTACTAACAGCTAGTGGTCTGAGTGGAGCCTCTGCACTAGTTGCATCGCCGTAATGTTGGATTGCCTCCTCGTGGTGTTTTGTAGATATCGGTCTTGCCGAGAGGTGGTAACACGATTCATCCCATTGTGCCGCTCTGCTATACTCCTAGTTACACGATAACGTGGCACAACCTGGAAATCACGTTTTGGCTGGTGTTCAGCAACCACGCGTTGGACAACACCGGCTTCTAGCATGCCCACCGCTGTCAACATTTCTTTAATACTTAAATGACGACGTTGCGTGGTATTAACAACGTCCTCCAAACATTAAAATTTAAATTTAAAATATTAAATCGATTTTTTTTGCGCCGCAAAATTGCGCATAAACGTTCGCGCCACTATTGTATGTTTCATTGATTTTAAATTATTTTTAAAATTAGGTAGTAAGTTTTAATTCCACAACCAAAGTTTTACTACAATTCAAAAAGTTTATATAAGTACTAGCTGTGCCCGCGACTTCGTTCGCGTGAAAGTCGGGTTTAAATTAAGGTAGTTTATGTTACGAAATAACTTCTGTGTAAATTATGTTGGAAACAGTCCTGTCGGGTGAGCCGCGATATGATTCAGCAGCGGAGAATCATCATATAGTCATCTATTTATAGCTTCAACACCCAAAAGCTTTGTGAAAATAAATAAGTACCAAATACAGACTCTTTAGGTATTTGTTTACTGTGTTTTTCTGTCATTAATGTGTGTTATTTGTGTCTCTTTTCCTTTTGTCTATTGTTATTTTTATTATTTTACTGTTTTATTTATTGCTTTTTTTATCTTCTGCATGACTTTTCCTGTTAAATTATAATAATGTCTATACATGTGTCTTCTGTGCACTAAATAAAAATCGTTCTATTCTATTATTTTATATAGTTAATTTGGTGTGCGGCTTAAGAAGAGGGTTTTCTGTTGTTTTTGTTTCATTTTTTCAACGTTATACCTACATAATACCTAATAATTTTCAATAGAATTTGTACTAAAATTTTGGTACTTCTCATTTGTTCAGATGTTTATCGTAAACTTGTAAAGCCTAAGTACTTAACTGTGATAGTTTTCCTTATAATTTTAGTATTTATACTACTACCGTGAATTTTTTCACATACCCAACATCAACCATTTAGTTGGCAGGGGAACACTTGACTCTAACAAAAATGTTCACTATAAAGCCTAATATTACACAAAGGAATCTTTAAATCTAAAAATAGTCTTCACAAACCCTAAACGCTTTTTAAAAGACCTATCTAATGATACCCCACACGATGGGGTAGGTGAGAAAAAAATCACATCCCCACTTTACATATAAGAGAGTACCTCTCTTATATGTTACAATGATGCAAGTAAGAAAAAAAGACATGGACTCCCCCTCCCCCAGACTCCGCGTTGACAGACAATGACCCCCCCCCCCCCTCTTCCCGTCACCCGAACTACTCACACTTGCCAATGAGTCATTCATTATCGTTGAATTGATGAACACTTGATATCCAACCATAACCCCAAAACATGATCCTTGATACAAAAAAAACAAACGGACAGACAGACAAACATTTCTAAAAATGATAGCAATATGTTTCTTTTTAATACTATTTTAAAACTTCTTTTACTAAGTATAGAACATTATTGAATACAACAAAACCAGTGAAGTTTCTTCTAATACTTAATGTTTTTTTTTATTAATCTAAGCAATTTAATTAAATAAATAGGAGAATGTTGCCACTCAGCAAGAAACGAATCCGTCATCGCAAGCACCTATACCCTAATAAATGTTTTCACAAATAAGGAATTGTTTGATCACGGTGACCAATTTGATTTCATAGATGGCGCTACATGTTTTTTTTTTACGTGTGTAATGTCTTTTTTTTTGAGCACGAACACATCAATTCTGGAAAATATCGAATACTTGTTAAATTGTAATGTAATATTGTTTTTCATTTCTACTACGATTAATTCATTACTCTCAGCAGTGCATGCAATACCTATAAATATCTTACATAAGTGCATATTTCACTTGATTTTTAATATAAAAAAATATTAACCTAAGCAAATAAGTTACCTATGGTCGAAAAAATAACTATAACATTGAGAAAAATATTAAAAAAGGACAAAGACAATTTAAAAAAAATACAAAAAGAACATAATCAGATTCGAGCCTGAGACTTCCTCGTCTAAGACCGCTAGCATAGCTTCTAGGCTATACTGTTCGCTACTTACCATGTCAAAATAACTGTTCTTATGAAACTTAAAAATGTTGTGTATAGCTCCTTATAGTTTTAGCGTGAAGTTATGTATTCAATGGGTTACAATTAAAGATAATGTCTAATTGTGGAAAAAAATATGATAAAACATTATGGTGCGACAAAAAATACGTTGCTACTCGTTCCCCATCGACGTTACCGTAATGATTCATAGTGTAAATAATGTCCTAGGTATAGTATTTACAATAAAACTGTAAATTTTCATAAAGATCCGTCAAGTAGTTACTGTTTTATAACGAAAAATAGCTACAGACATTATCCCTTACTGCTTAGCTCCTATGAGAAAAAGCGTTATAATTTATAGCCTAAATGTTAATCCGCATCTATCGTGCAAAATTTCAACCGAATCTGTCCGGTAGTTTTTGTGTGATGCGTGTTCAAACAAACAGACAGACAGACATTTCTAAAAATGCAGCAAAGTATTTAAATACTCTTTTCGAACATTGCCTAATTTTTTTTTTCACTAAGTTCGGCCATGTACAGACACGTGAAATTTACAATTTTATTTTATGTAGGTATAGATATAGATAGATAGCATGATTCAGTATTCACGCGCGATGGCTTATTATTAGCGTATTTCATGTATAACTTTGGTGTTTATATACCGATTTCTATGATTATTTTTTATGGAATAGTTAATTATGTTAACTTTTTTAATTAGGGATGACTGAGGGTGTTATAAACGTAAGAGTAGACAAATATAATCAGAAAGCTTCGAACTGCTCAGCTATCGGGAGTTACACGTGATATTGTGAGTCAACCATAAAAGATAGACATTTGCTGTGGGATATTTTTTATATAATTTTAAGGAGAACATTTCCGTCATACATGATTTCTGTGTAGCTTTAACCATTAAGGTTGCTCACGCGACGGAAGCTTAAAAAATGGAGTATCTTCTCCCGTTTTCCCAACATTTCCCTTCACTGCTCTGCTCCTATTGATTGTAGCGTGATGAAAAGTATACTATAACCAACTCAGGAGTATGAAAAATAATTGTACCAAGTTTCGTTAAAATCCGTCGAGTAGTTTTTGTTTCTATAACGGTTATACAGACAGACAGACAGACAGACAAAAATTTTACTGATTGCATTTTTGGCATCAGTATCGATCCCTAATCACCCCCTGATAGTTATTTTGGAAATATATTTCATGTACAGAATTGACCTCTCTACAGATTTATTATAAGTATAGATTATGAGGTCATGATTAACCCTAGATCACTCTATCACTCTAGATTTAAATATCCCTAGACTTTGTTAATGTGTGTGCAAAAATCTGTACTAAACCTTTTAAATTTCAAAAAGTTTAGTACAGATTAAGCTTGAATTTAAATATAATTAATTAAAGATTTAAAGACAGTTTTTAACAATTTTTCGTGTCAAAAAAATTATGAAAGAGAAGCCGCGGGTAAAAGTTATTAACTGCATTAATAAATATTATTATACATAAAGGAATCCTAGTCAATTTTCTAAATTAATTTCTACAGAGAGCGAAGAGGAATGAGAGGAGGGCGAAGATGATGTTCATCCCGTTATGGTGATCCGATCATGACGAATGTTTTGCGAAGAGAGTGAGGACGAGGATGTGGTGCAAGAACAAGATATTACATTAAATTTTCAATGGCAGCCTCCTCCCAGCTCACTGGCCCAACACCCTGCCACCACTGCCGAGGAGCCAACCGGAGCCGTTGAAACCGTAACTAATATTCAACCGCTCAATAAATTTCATTTTAAATAGAGAGAATTAGCACGCAGTTCAAATTTCTCCTGAATTGAGACGGTAAACTTCCCTGATATTAATTGTGGCCCCACCCAAGCTTTTGAGAACCCATATGACGCATTTACTGCCATATGTGATCAAGATATAACGGAGACCATTGCCATCGAAACAGACACAACACACAGACATGCCCAACAGCTGGAAATAGCTATGGAGAACAAAGCCCCATTCGTACTTCCTCCAACGAACTTCTGTTTTTTTTTGTTATTTTAATTACAATGGGAATAGTTGTAAAAAACAGGTTGGAGGAGTATTGGAATGCGGCTAAAAACATATTTTCAACACCGGGCTATACCGCGGCGATGTCGTACAACCGTTTCCAGCTGGTGGCCAGATGTCTGCTAATGACACGATCTAAGGCCAAACTGTTTAAGGTGCATCTCGTCTTGGACCACCTAAATAGAAAATTTCAGACCTTGTTTAATATGTCCCGAAAAGCGTCACGATGTAGAAGGAAAAAAGGAAAGGGTGGCTAGATATTAACCAGTTCACACAAAATACACAAACTGGTTATTTGTGACGCTTTCAGGTCCACGCGTACCACCCAGCGAGTACACAGGACGACAGTCCCGTTTCAGGAGTCATCCCGTTCTTAGTTTTAAGGTTGTTTGAGGGTCTCGAGCACAAGGGCTACACAGTCTGGATAGACAAATAATATAATTCTCCAGCATTGGCGAGAGAATTGAAAAGTCGCTGATTTGACTGCATTTGGGACCTTGCGGACCAATCGTTGGTTTGTTCCACAAGAGTTATATATCTTGAAAAAAAAAAAAGACAGTGGGACAGGTTAGACCTCAGGGGACATTGATGGTATGATGAGGCTTGTGGTATGGCGAGATAAGAACCGAATCGCTCTTATTTCGACATACCAGGATCTCGCGGCTGTGAAGTGTGGTCAAACCAGCAAACAATCAATCATATCAGATTACAACTGTCTGTATGGGTGGGGTCGATCGAAAAGGTCAGATGTTAGCAAAGAATTTTGGTGAGTAACCTATTAGATACTCAAACCTCTAGACCTACACCTACACTTGTGTGGCTCAGCCTGTTAAGATTAGGCATGTTCCGGCACAGTACGGCTTCCCGTTGCCAGCAAACAGGAACGCCTAAGACGTGCTTCTGTCATATGTAAAACACGCACAAATGCTTATTGCAAGGGTATTGTCTTTGTTCGTGGTATAGCTACAAGGCATCTGTCCAACCAAATTTAGGTTAGTGGACAAACACGGGTAATGGACGGCGCGTGTTTTAGTTTTTATTGAATTACTCGGATTTAAATTGTAATTTATGTTATTTCTTATTTCCAACTCATTTTTAATTGAATAAATGAATTTTTAAATGTATATTTTTTATTTAATTTGTGTTAAATTGCAGTCAAAATATGAATTTTAAAAAGGAGTAAGTACCGAAATTGTACACTTATTTTCTGAATAGAAATAAAACAAGACAATATTTGCACCTCATATTTTATTTCATTTACACATTATTATATTTAAAGTAAAATACAATATAATAAAAATCACATACTTCTATACAAATTAGTCACAAAAAATCGACCGCTCCATTTATTTTCCTTATCGCTATGCCTTATGATGGTAGTGGCAACTATTTCACTAGAATCTAAGGATCTTTGGTCGTAGTAGGGTATATAATACCTATACCTCATAAAGCTATATTTAGTTCCATTATGGTAAAACATGATGACGCTATGAATTTCTCAATACTTTGAAACTCAGGCTGTGGTTCTTTAAGGATATATCTCAAGCAGCACGTTTTATATCCGTTTTAAATGATAAATCTATACTAATATTATAAAGCTGAAGAGTTTATTTGTTTGTTTGTTTGAACGCGGTGATCTCAGGAACTACTAATTTGAATTAAAACATTCTTTCACTGTTGGATAGCCCATTTATCGAGGAAGCTAACATCACGCTACTACCAATGGGAGCGAATGAGAAATGTTGCAAAAACGGCGAAAATTTACGCAGGCGAAGTAAGTAATAAACCTATATCAGACAGGCAGGGACAGATTTTCTATACAAGCACTAAAGCCATAATTAAATAGTTGACCTAGAAAATTACACTGTACGCACAATCTACCTACATTTGAAAATTCGCGCGCTTAATTTTTCATTTGATCTGAGGCTTGCAATCGGGCTTTCAAACCTCTGTCTAACCTATTGAAAACTCACAAATATTGGTGTCCAATTTGTTCAAGTTTCTAAATCAATCAGTACCTATGTTAAATTAACCCGGGCTTCGCAGCATGAAGTTAGTAGCAAATGTTCTCTGTGGTTTAGCCCCTGTAGGCCTACTCTCTTTTTTTATAACGAAATTCATGAATTTTCGTTTGCTTATATTTCTTAAGTTTGCGGGGACTATTCTTATTAACTTTTGGATAAGCACAACATGTTCGAGCCCATGGACGATTTTCTAGAACGAGTGGATTAAGTTGATGTTGCTGCCTCTGTTTATCACCACCTTATTTTTGATCGAAACTTCGTTTTCTTTGAAATAGAGTAGGCCTCCAGGTCAGTCCCAGGAAAAAATGGCCGTTATGTAGGTCTGTCACGGGAACATCTGTCATTTGACGTCTGACGTCGTCCCGGGAAGCAAAGTTTTTTTTTTTATACTAATAATATCTTTGGACAACTCACTTGACAATCCCAAACTAAGCATAGCTTGTACTATAGAAACCAGACAACTGATAAACTAAATACATACATAGTATAGATAAATAACACCCAGACACAGAATAAACCATCGTGCTTATCACACAAAGTTTTATCCTGAGTGGGGATCAAACCCACGACCTCTTGCGTAGCAGTCGGACACACTCCCACCGCGCCACAGAGGCAGTCGAATTACGTTAAATCTTTAGAATTATGTATTGAAGCTATTTAAATGTATATATTTAATGTTTCGTTGATAAATAAGCTATCAGAAAAAGTATACATGTGCACATTTCACCTTGTAGTGTTTTGTCAATTCGAAGATCAATTCAAAAGCGCGTCACGTGATTTTTTCTCATTTCTTTTAGAAAAAATGCTCTGACGAAGTTGCAATTTCGGACCTATCGGATCAAGACTGGCAAAAGTGCTTTAACAGTTGGTTTAGGCAAATGGAACTTTGCATAGAATAAAGGAGAGTATTTCGAAAAATGTAAAATAAATATTTTTAGTCTTATAAAGTTTTTTCTTGTCTCAAAACTTATTGAGTTACATACCTAAGTACCACAAACATCAGGTCCCAGATAATGTGTTCTTTACTTCGTAATTCGACAGCATATTTTGAAAGTCTCACTACTAGGTCGTTGAGCTCACTCTAAGAAATAAGTTCAGGTGCCTCAGCAACAGAAAAATCTGAATTAGACTTTTCCTGACAAGCTAATGCATCTGAGTCCTCGAACTCACTCAGAATGTCATCTTACTTCTAGTTACAACGTGGTTGTGAAATTGGTAATTCAAAACCATAATACACAGAACGAATAGTTGAGTCAAGGTTCTGGTAGATTAGTATTCAATTCTTTTAGATCTACCAAACAGAAGTTGTAGTCGGTTGTGATTTTTCTGTTCACACCATATCATACCAAAACGAGATAAGATTTTTCTACCCCTAATCTACAAACGAGATCATCCTCAAATCTTTAGCCCGCCTTATATTTTGTCATGATCTTAAATTTTTAAACACGCAGGACAATTTTTTTGCACAACCTCACCCTATTGATTTTTTACTGTGTATTCACCACTTATACTTATAACAGAAGCTAGCAGTCTAACTTTACAAATAAAAAACTTAAAAACGCAAAACATAATGTAGGTAAAGCTGGACTTTTGCAAGCAATATCCAGTGCTTTTTGGCATGTTGTTTGGACCTCTTATGGGAATGTGGAACTACGTTTTGCTAGCAAAATAATGCGCAAAACTGCAAAAAAATCTGAACTTTTTTCAGTTTTTCAGAAAATTAATTAATATGCCAGAAATAAAATTAAAATCACAGTATTGTTTAAAAGCGAGTGTGGTATTTATTAGTATTTATTTAGCTTGTTTAAACATTATTTAATTCAACAGCAGATTAATTATCAAGTCTAAATTGCTTAGTCTGATCAATAATACGACTGATAACTTTTAACCTATTTTGCACGATCGTGCGACCTTCGTGGTAATGCTAAAACTACTTCATCCACCACCCCCTACCACTACTTATTTTAACTATTAACATTTGTTTAGTTAGTGTTTGTGAGAAAATTTCCGAAAAGCCAGCTGCATTTACCTATACCAGATACTGAATTGTTGCCGGATATCCGTTTCATATCTAATCGTGAAAAAAGACAGAAAATTGATTATTACCAATATCACCGAATTGATTTAATCGAACAAAGATAATCATCCCAATTAAAGCTTTAAATCGGTAAAGCCGCGTCTCAGTCGGTACACACACATTCATTTAACTTCTTCCTTTCCTTTGTAACAATGGTTAAAAACAGCAAAACTACAGCAACTTTATAAGTAATGATTTTATTTAAAATACAATGAAAAGTTACAAATAAGTACAAGGAAATGATTTATCGATTCATGTCAACGTCTTCGTTTTCGGCAAACTTCAGCTTTATGGTGACGGTATTGGGTGTTGTTATGTCGGCCACCAATATATCGGCACCATTGTAGAGACCTAACTCTGATACTTTCTTTTTCAAATTGTCTCTTGTTCGTTCTTCAATACTTTTTATTGATGACATATACAAGGTTTTGTTGCGACCATTGATTACTGTAGTTATGCCTGAAAAAAAAACAAAAGGGGTTTCTTTCCTCATGTCACAGAAACATTACAATCTAATGCACAACCCCAACAAAAATTACAGTGGTGGATACACAATTAGAAACACCATAGACAGTACTTTTAAATTTTATTTTAACTATATTAATATTATATAACTTGTTGTAGAGGGCCAATGCCTTTTTATCAATAAAACGTACCAATCTATTTGAGGCACATTATATTAATTTTGAAGATTCGTACAATAGTTATTTAAAAAATAAGGTATATTAAAAAATTAAAATGAACGAAACTAACTATTACAGTGGATAACTAATTAGAAACACAAAAAATATTATTATAAATGGTAACAAAGTTAACGAAACGACGATTCTATATATATTTCACTAATTTCCACAGGAATATCTCGCCAAACTTCTACAAATGCATCAAAAACTTCGCGTATGTTAGTGATGTGTTTACTCGATAATCTTTTAATTTACAATATGCCACAAATTCTCTATTGGATTTAAGTCCGGGCTATTTGCAGGTCACTCCTACATTAACGGTAATGGATCTCTTAAAATGTTTTAAAGCTATTTCCTGTTTGTTTTGGGTCGTTTGGGCGTTAAAGCATTTTTAAGAGATCAATAATAGTGTCAGTGTAAGAGTGACCTGCAAATAGCCCGGACTCAAATACAATAGAGAATTAGTGGCATATTGTAAATTAAAACATTATCGAGTAAACATATCACTCACAACTCACAACACACACGAAATTTTAGACGCATTTGTAGAAGTTTGTCGAGATATTCCTGTGGACATGAATAAAAAATGTATATAGCTCTGCAACGAACGTAGCTGTAATCGACAACATAGGCTTTCCAAACAAATATTTAATGTTACTTTATTTTTAAAGTTGTACAATTTCACTATACTAATTCGTTAACTTTGTTAGCATATACAATTTTTTTTTGTATTTCTAAGTTGCCCACTGTAATAGTTACGTCTCGTTTATTTTATTTTTTGAATATACCTATTTTAAATAAACTGTTTAAAATATCTTCAAAATTAACATAATGTACTTCAAATAGATTGATATGTTATAAATAAAAAAAGCATTAGCACAGATAATATAATACTATACTAGTAGCATTAGCCACCTACGACCAACAGGTCGATCAGGTGATGTAACAACATCATACTTACTGAAAATAAAATCCCTACTAGGTATTTCTAACTGTGTGTCCACCACTATATCAAGATCATCACACAAATATTTATCCTGGACGGGAATCGAACTCACAACCTTTGACTTTGCAGTCATGGTCACTAACCACTAAATCAGTTGATGTCCTAAACACTGGCTACCCCATACAAAGTGATAGCAATTTAAAATGACGAAACGATGACCGTCCTGTGAATACTTGTTAAACAAGCATAGACTTCCATTTTTTGTGAAATTACTATCCAAATGTCAAAATTAAATGAAAGTCTTATTGTTGTCGTCGGTACCCGGTTCGGCGTACTAGTATAAACGTCAGTGTCTAAACAACAATGAAACCCATGACAGCAGATCGATCTTAAGGTCATATACTAAACCCCCCTTCTCTTCGTGCGCTTGGTACACTACTCTTGGGTTGGGATACCCTTGGGACACTTGCACCCCTCTCCTCCCAGGGCCGGATTATCCATAAGGCGGATTAGGCAACTGCCTAGGGGCCCCGCATCGACTAGGGGCCCCGTGCACGCACCAAGAAAAAAAAAGTTTTATAGATTTTTTTTTCAACCGAAAGCAAAAAGCAATGTGTCAGGCATATGAGGCGATGTTGTAGCATTAAGTCAAGGTAACCATGTTGTTGCAATATCCCCGAGAATTGCATTGCCTAGGGGCCCTGGTAGGGTTAATCCGGCCCTGTCTCCTCCCCGTGTAGTTCGAGCGACTTAGCCCAATCTTTGGGGTCCAAAATAGTTGAAAATCATTGATCTAGTATCATGTGTGATGTGTTAGTAAGGGAAATAATACTAGACCTGGACTCTTCATCAGATAGGCAGGATCCTCACAGAGCTTGTCGTAAATAGTCTGCAAAGTTGCCTCAGCATCTATTTCAACAACCCTACTGGTGTTACTACAAGCAACACAATCAGGTCTTCGCTCAGCATTAAAGGTGTATGTGTAGACTCCATCTGCCATATTCATCACCATATAGTTGTTCATGTTGACACAGCATGATGACGCTAATTTGAATACCTGTAAGGTTAAGGCGCCATATTGTGATGGAGAAAAAAAATAAAGTCATCAAACTATGTCATTGTATAGGTATTTCAAAATCGTGATGAGGTTTCTTTAAATCATTCAATTCAATTCAATTCATTTATTTGCAAATATGGGTACAATAGTATACTTCACTTAGAGTTACTTTTAAAGTAATACTTACAGTTATCATATTACATTTTACAACTACTAAAAAGCTTTAAATAAAAAATAAATTTAAATAAACAAAAAAGCAAAGCAGGTGGGTTCTTAAAAAAAGATGAAAACAAGATAAGCCTGACTCATACAGTCGGAGGCATTATCCCAGTTAACTTTTTTTAAGCAGGTAGGTTTTTTGGTTATTTTTATTTTATGATTTCATCATGCAATCAATCATGTCAGATATAGGCAGATGGGATAAGGTCCCGACAATAGCCAGGGCTTTAATAGCAGTAAATTAGCATTTTCTTTTATAATAGTCAGTCTTGCCAACATTTCAGTAGGTCTAAATCTACTAAGATTTTGATGTAAATGGAGATGCAACTTTTTACACTGAGAAACAGGTTAACACTGTGTGGTCAAGGACAAATAGATTAGATTTTAACAAGGACTTACCTCAGTAGCACAGGAAGCAGCAATAGCTGCATTGGTACTTGCAACAGCTGGAATAATATTTTTCAAGACTCCCTGAGTCAATCTGTATGTTACATTAGATATTCCATGCTTTATTGCTCTGTCTTGTGCTTTCTCAAACACCCACGCTACATGTTGAGGATCATCTCCATCAATAGGTGTGGTGTTACCCCATGGATTCTCTTTGGCCCATTGAAGGACTTTTACATATTCAATACAATGTTCAGGTAATCTGCAATAAAATAAAAATAAATAACGTACTTTGTTTGTACTTTGTTTCAACAAACGTTTTAGTCTATACAAATATTATAAAGCTAAAAATTTTTTTTGTTTGTTTGAATGCATGCAATGCAATCTCAGGAACTACTGGTCCGAATTGAAAAAAAAAATTTTTGTTGATGGCGCAGCAATGAAAAATGTTGCGAAAACGGGGAAAATTCTGCGCATCCGAAGTTGCGCATATCAGATAATGTAGAAATAAAATAATGTGGAATCTTTACACAAATCTCTTATTATTGGTCTGTCTCATCTGTTACATATTTCTTTCACTTGATTTCTTATCTGATTCACATGGGTTTTCTCTCGTCAGTTAATAGAAAACATTTTATTAGATAAAGTAACATACAAAATAAGCAGTGATCACCATTTGACCAGGCATTGGTGAATCAAGTCAAAAATATATCAATATTTATTAAGCTGAACAATGGGCAAAAAACAGAAAATCTAATAACTAAGGGATCAGATATTACCATCAAATTGTTTTGCAAAAACAAATACTCCTTATAACCAAACTTATGCTAAAACAAATAAATACCTTGGAGTGTTTGCAATAGTGCATAATGGAAAAGTTTTTTGTGGAGGATACAAATCCAGTGTACATTCAATACAAGCACTCATTCCAGGCACAATAACTCTAGCATTGCCTTTGAATCCTTCTGTGCCGCCATCAACGAAAGGAATTACACTGCTTTGATCTAAACTCCCTGAAAATAAAACAAGTAATATTTATTTATTTATTTATTTATTTAAGCCTTACACCTATACATAATATAAAACTTATAAACTTATTTGTTAGTTATATTAGAATCTATCCTTATTAGTAAGTTAGTTGTATTAGTTTTTTTTTTTTTTTTTTTTTTTTTTTTAAATGTTTATTGTATAGTCCCTTTTCGGGTATAGGCCTCCTCCAGTTCTTTCCACCTCTTCTTATCTTTTGCGATTTCTAACCAATGTTTGCCTGCTATTTCCTTAATATCATCATCCCATCTCATTTTTGGTCTTCCAACTTTCCTTTTTCCTATGGGGCCTTTCCATTTTGTGGTTTCGCTTGTCCATCTTCTGTCCGTGTATCTAGCTAGGTGCCCCGCCCATCTCCATTTCCTCTGGAGTGCGTGCTCGAGAGCGTCCGTCAGCTTCGTTCTTTCTCTTATTTCTACATTTCTAACCTTTTGGATCCTTTCAAGGATCCAAAAGGATCCAAACAAGTAATATATAATATACTAAATATTATAAAGCTGAAGAGTTTGTTTGTTTGAATGCGGCAATCTCAGAAACTACTGGTACAAATTGTTTTTTTTTTCTGTTGGGTAGCCCATTTATCGAGAAAGGCTATAGGCTATATAACATCACGCTACGACTAATAGGAGCAGAGCAGTAATGAAAAATGTTGCAAAAACGGGGAAAATGTATGCATACAAAGTTGCACGGCAGCTAGAATATAATATACTAAAGCTGATGAGTATATTTCTTTGAATGTCTTCACCCCATCTCTTCTCGTAGGTATCCTCAAGGTGACTACAGGATTTTACACCAGAGGATGGGCAGCAGCGTACTGCTGCAGCTCTGCATACTTTAAAACCTTGCTGCAATTGCCAACCCCTCGCCAAGCATGGCGAATACCCCCAGGATCAATATAATACGTAGGTTCTACTGGGAAGACCCGTGCCCAGCAGTGTGACATCATATGGGTTAATGTGTAGAACTTCTCCAAAGATAAAATTTGAGTATTAGAGATAAGTGTACAGACAAACATTCAAAAACGTCAGTTACAATAGGCTTATGTCAACTGTTTAAATCCTTTTACAAAATATTGCTTGAACCAATGCAGGGCCGTTAATTGTTGAGGTTCACTATCAGCTTTATTACATTAAGTAATAGTAGTATGACGAGAATAAAGTGCTACTAAGTAATTGACTCACAAACTGTGATATATTGAATAGATTCACTCTTCATTTGTGGTCTTCATCATCAGTTCACTTCACCAATTGGTGCTTTTTGAGAGTAAATGCACGAATCACTATGAAACATACCTAAATCACTGTAGGTGTGCCTTTAATATTTGAAGAGTTCCCTCGATTTCTCCAGGATCCCATTATCAGATTGTGATCTGATAACAAATTTTGGAGTATAGAATAGAATGTAGCAGTATTCAACTATAAGATGTTTTAAATTTCAGTGTGCCTACTGACAGGCCTTCCCAACCAGGGCTGGATTAACCATGTCTGGACCATGAAACCTCTTTTAAATTTATTTTTTCTTATTTTATATTAGGTGTAGCTGACATGGGGCTCTGGGCAAATGCCACCTAACACTATCAGCTAGGGGCAACTGCTGCCTACCCTACCTTATGGATAATCTGACTCTGCCGCCTCTCTCTCTCTATCTCTTGTAACTCTAGTCCAGTAAGAGCCCAAGTAATGATACTTACTATCATCATTATACTGCAATAATGACATTAGCATGCCATTAAGCCATCTCCTTGCCACAATAGAATCAAGGCCACAGACTACAATATGAAACTGTCTGTAGAAGCCTTCATCTAAGTCCTGGATAGAACAATGGTGTGCCACAGCTTCACAGCCTGGTACTCTAAAATAACAAGTTTATAAATATATTACCTAATGCTATAACTCTGTAACAAAACAAGTTATCTACACTAATATTATAAAGAGGAAAGATTTGTATTTTTGTATGTAATGAATAAACTCAAAAAGTACTGGACCGATTTTAATAATTCTTTTTTTATTGGATAGCCCATTTATCGAGGAAGGCCTTAGCCTATAGGCTACATAACATCGCGCTACGACTAATAGGAGCGGAGCAGCGACGAGAAATGTTGCAAAAACGGGGAAAATTTACACATACGAAGTTGCGCAGGACAGCTAGTTAAATATAAAGCTTAAACAATAGTAGCCTTTTATAGCATTCATTGTCCCAAGAACCAAATGTGTGTGACAAATTTCTGTTTGATAGCTTCACTAGAAGTGAGTGAAATATTGATTGCAAAAATCCAGAACATAAATGTATAATAAAACAAATGACTTCTTTTTGTAGTACCTAGCATAAAAAGGCGCCACTAACTGATAGTAAATCAATGGAGACAATGAATGGAGCTACCATTGTTGTTAAAGACATTTAAAGTTCTATCATGACCAATAAATAACAATGCTTGTAACCTTGTGAGTGTAACAGAACTTACCTTCTATTGACAAATTCAACAGCACATTTAGCTTTAGATAAACCAATATCATTCTTCCGAAACAAAAACTGTCTATTTAAGTTGGAAAGTTCTATAGTATCCATATCAACAACATGAAGTTTTTTAAAGCCCATTAACGCTAAGTCCTTTAGAAGTTCACAACCCAGACCCCCAGCACCAACGATTAGGACTTTACATGAATCCATAATAAAATCCAGGATTCCGGCTGAAGGTTCAAAATCTGGGTGACAAAAAGGGCCAGATCTTTCCAACAATTTTCGTAAATTGTGCCATCTTCTTTGCTGATGATCAGAACCCTGATTCTCACCAGACGCCATGATAACTAAAATTAAAATAGATTTACTTAATTAATTCCAGTTTTTTTTTTTGTATCATCAATATAAATTGAATGAATTCAAATAAAATTTCCTACCGGCTTTACCGGACTGAACACTGAACTGAACGGCAAGCAACGAGTACGACTGTCAAAGTAAATGTCAATGGTTGAATTGTCAATTTGTTTGTGACAATAGGTAACAGATAAAATACAAAAAAGTAATGACGGTTATGGCATAGACCACAGAAGAAAATGTAAAGAAATTGAAAATAAAAAACAATAGATTCCTAAAAAAAAATATTTGTTTGAGCATTTTTCAATTTATTTTTACACATTTTAATAGATTTTACTAGTAAAATAACTTATTCCGAAAGATTAGTACCAAGCACGTTGATGTAAAATTGTAGTTGAATACCATTATGTACCACTAGTTTATATACTTCCGGGATTTTCTTAGCAGGCTGATTGATTTTGTGTAATTTTGGTATTGACTAAACCAAAATAGATGCAGAAACTTATTTTTGATTACAATATAAATTATAATACAATAATATTTGGATATTTTTTGTAAACTCTCTTTCAAATATAAACTTTTTGTTTTGCTATCTATAGCTGGTTTACTCATGGCCATGAGAACACAGAAGTTACGCACTATAGGTGATATTCATTTGTTGAAAATGGAGGCGTGATGGAGGTGCTGTTGTCGCAAGTCTAGGATTTTCAAGTTTGCGGTTGTGAAGATTTCCACGTAAGTGTATATATAAAAATACTCTCATCGTAATCTGCGTTACTTATAATGTTATTTAGATCTGTTGTTATGACATTACTACTCGTGATAATGTGTATATTTGAGGGAGAGACGGCGAATGCCTTGGTATAAGAGAAAAACGATAATACCATGCTGGGGCCAGTTATGGGTCGTAGTTATATGTTGGGACTAACTATTTACATAATTACTAATTAATAATAATGTTTTTTTATACTTTTGCTTAGATTTACGTATGAGTAGTTTTATCTGTTGCTTTAATGTCAACATGGTTGGTCAGTGTTATACAAAACGGTGCCAACGAAAATAGCGTCATTTATAAAAATTATGAGTTGTTGGTATTAAATTATCCACTAGCCCATTTCGTCATACCTACATTTTCTATTATTTAAGTATAAGTACTTACCTACTTTACTGCCTACTACTTTTAGGCTCACCATGGCTGGTAATAAGATAAATACTAAAACTAAAGGAAAAGAAGATAGAAATAAAAGTAACACTAAGGCTATAGGACAAAACAGTGAAGATGTTGAAGAACCTGACTTTGCCTTACTTAGAAAACCAATACCTACTAGCATTACAGGGTTTGGTCAAGCAAGAAAGATATTTGACTTGGCCACTGAGGAAGTAAGTAGTTACCTGTCCAATCTAAAAGTGTACTTAATTATTTGTTCATTTATAATTAATTAATAATTATCATTTTTTTCTGCAGCTCAAAGACTTACTGTCTAATGAATGTGATTTATTATATGAATGTAAAGTATGCCGAAATATATTCAGAAGTCTGGCTAATTTTATATCTCATAAACGTGTCTATTGCAAGGAAAAGTTTAACACTTCGGTGCATAGTGAATTTATCAAAAGTGCTTCAATGGTGAGTACCATTAACTGAATTTTATTTATCTAACTTGGTTTCAGTATAAATACTGTATTAATTAATTGTCTTTTTTATTCAGATTAATGAAATTTTGAAAATCAAACGTCTGGAACAAGGTTATCAAGAATCCCTTCAAGAGCCTAGCGAAGTTGAAAATAAAGAAACCTCAGATATTGATGACCGAATACCCTTAACTAAGGATTTGACAACAGTCATTGAGAAAATTGCTAAAAAGAAAGGTTCTTATGAAAATAATTGTGATGAGACCCACATAGCACTGCAAACAATACCAAACAGTACCGTTGCTATGTTCCAAAATATTGAAACAACCGCTACAAAGCAGACAGATGATATGAGTATTCAAGTATGTTATCTTTTGGTTACACCCTTACAGTAATTAAATTTAAACCAAATATCACCTTTTTTCAGTTTTTATGCAAGTACAGTCACATACAAAAGTACAATTTATTCTTATATTCAGTTTTTATGCGCTTATAACACTACACTAAATCAGGGACCCTAAATCCTTAAAAAGAGTGGTGTAATAAGAGTCAGGCCCCTAATTCTCTAACAAATTTTCAAGGCTACCTCGATTTAGGGCCCTGATTCAGGGTACTGTAATAGCCGTTTTAGTAGGGTAGACTGGGTACGATAGAAACGCGTTATGATTGAAACATCTTAAATATTTCCGAAACTATTGTACCTACCAGTACGAAGCAACATTTGTTACCAAGTGTCGGCCATGTTCGATTTTATGGTCAGTGCCGCGGGGAGCCGCGAAGAGCGCAGTTGTGCACAGGACGCATCGAGGAATTTCGCGCCCAAAAGTAAGTATTACGCTACTTTTTGATTTTCGATTTCGACATTTAATATTTATATTAAGACAATTTTATAATTTTGAATGTGTAGCTTAACAATTAAGTAGCGTCTTTTAAAATGTAAATAGCACGTAAAGTAATATTTAGGACCAAATATAGACCTTGAAATGAAAACTGTGAGATGTGTACGTTTGAAACAACTTGTCTGAGGACGATTGAAACGTTTCAACTGTCCCGATGTTTCAACCGTCCCTTACAATTTTTTTATTGGAATATTTACTGTGGCTTATTTAACTGAATTATGTGTAGGTATACAATATATTACGAAAAGATGTGGTCAAATTGAACAGAATGTTTAAGGCATTCGATAAAAGAAAATAACTTACATACAGAGGGTATATATTAATTAACACATGCTTTTACACGGGGAATCTCGGTATGCGTGACACTATTTTAGTACATAATGCGAGTGTGAACTTTTCAATAACACAATTTAAACCTTATGTTTATACAGATAGAGTTGGATCATTTTAAGTTTTTCGTTAACAGATTTTTAAAATGTGACGTCACGAATCTTAGGATACCTCATACCCCTTGTCACATAATGCCACACTTTATCGACCCCATCGCCTCTCTTTACGTGTGACATAATTTATGGATGGGCCCAAAGTGGTATCTAAATAATAAAAAACAAAAAATCTTAAGGATTTTAACATTGTTGCTAAATATGTACTTATTTTCAGATGCCCAGAAAACGCAAGCACGTGACTGAACGCAGTTCAAAGACTTTGTTTTCGTACCAACAAGCTTATGAAGAAGTTATATCAGGAAGGTCAATCAGAAAGGCTGCTGAAATGTTTAATTTAGACCACGTCTCATTGTCAAGGTACAAAAAAAAGAGAGAAAATGCGTCTGAAAATGTATCTGTTGACTCTATCACTATGGGTTATAATTCAGCGAAAAAAGTATTTACCTCTTCTCAAGAAAACGAGATTGTACAATATGCAATAAAGTCAGCTGACATCTACTTTGGTTTAACTGCCAAAGACTTACGAAAATTAGCCTATGATTTGACTACACGGTACAATCTACAAAAGCCAGCTTCATGGGATGAAAATGAGATTGCCGGAGTAGAATGGTTTCGAAGTTTTTTAGATCGTCATCCTGAACTATCTGTTAGATGTGCTCAAGCCACAAGCCTGGCTAGAGCAACCAGCTTTAATAAAAATAATGTGGACGAATTTTTCGATAATTTGGCTTCTGTACTTGACCGAGACAATTTTGAAGCCAAGGATATCTACAACGTAGATGAAACTGGAATAACGACAGTACAAAAACCGAATCGTATCATTGCCAGGAAAGGGAGTCGACAAGTAGGCGCATTGACATCTGCTGAACGTGGAACTTTGGTGACGGTCACTGTAGCAGGTAACGCAATTGGTAATATACTTCCACCAATGTTTACATTTCCACGAGTTCGGTACCAAAGCCATTTTTTGAGGGATGGTCCAGTGGGTAGCATCGGTACCGCAAATAAATCTGGCTGGATGCAGGAGGAAGATTTTCTCGTATTTCTTCAACACTTCAGGAACTATACGAATTGTTCTTTAGATCATAAAGTGTTACTTCTACTGGACAATCACTCATCGCATGTTTCTATAAAATGTATTGACTATTGCCGCGCCAATGGCATTGTCGTACTGTCGTATCCTCCACACTGCAGCCATAAGTTACAGCCACTAGACCGCTCCGTGTATGGTCCTTTTAAGAAAGCAGTGAATACGGCGTGTGATAGCTGGATGAGAACAAACCCCGGCAAGACGATGACAATATATAATATCCCAAGTATAGTCGCTACAGCACTACCCCGGGCAATGACTTTAGCTAACGTGCAGGCGGGTTTCCGACATACCGGAATTTATCCATACAACAGAAACATATTTACCGATTTGGATTTTGCTCCCTCATACGTCACGGATAGGCCGGATCCATATGCACTGGAGGTTGTTGTTCCACCTATATGTTCTGAATCAGAAATTCACACAGATCTTACCTCTCAAGAACGTGAAGTGGGTGCTTTACCGTCTTTAAGGTACATAGCAACACCACAAGAAACATCTTCCTTCGCTACTGAGATGGAGATTCAAACAGACCTCTTAAGACCGGTGACTATACAAGTCATTAATGCACCTTCTTCGAGTCATTCAGCGACTCCACATATTTCATCCTTGGTTGAGTTGGATTTTCAGTCAGATTACTTGAAACCAATGACTCTACAACCGGATGCTGCTGCAGGCGAAGAAATTCCATCTATTTTGAGCCTTTCAGCGACGCCACAACCAAGTTCGTCCACCACATTTGAGTCGGAAGTTCAATTAAATTACACAAGGCCAATGACGCCTCAGCCAGTACCAGTCACAGAACTAAAAACGCTTTTACAACCGGATGTAAGTAAAAATGATCCTTCTTCTGTTTCAAAAGTTCAAACTATTAACCAATCAAATTATTTTTCGCCGGAATCTGTAAGGCCTTTTCCAAAAGCGGCGCCGAGGAAAAGCGCGAGAAACATTACTAAAAAAAGGAAATCTACCATATATACTGACACTCCGGAAAAAGAAAATATCAGACTGCAAACTGAAGAAAGGGAACGAAAAAAGAATGCTGGCAAGGCAAAGAAAAATATGAATAAGATACAGAAAAAAAAGAAAAAGGTCAATCAACGAAACACAAAGAGTAAGAATCAAAGGACTCCGCAGAGCTCGTCTGACTCAGAAGACGAACAGGACCATTATTCTGATGCAGATGATGATGAGTCGGTGTACGACATGTACGAAGATATAGACCAGCATGATTCATCAAGTTGTCAATCTGACACTGAGGATGGATCGTCACCACCACAGGCAGAAGATTGGGTGATAATAAATTTACTGTCAATGAAAAATCTCGTACACCGGTATGTGGGGCAAATCCAATCGATTACAGAACACGGCTATGTCGTTCGTTTTGCAAGAAAACTAGATAACCACCGGTTTAAATGGCCTGTCAAAGAAGACATATCTGAAATTTTTCGACATCAAATAGTAAAAATAATTAATCCTCCTTTCATAAAATGTAATAGCAAACGTGTAATTGTATTCGAATTCCAAAAGTCCCTGCGTAAGTTCAAAATTGAATAGATGAATGTAAAATTTTTAGCATTTATTTTTGACTGATTTTCAAAACTATTATTATTGGTTTTAATGTTTTTTAACTTTAATTAAAAATAAGACTGACTAAGTTCCTCCAATTAATCTGAAAGACTGAATAATATGTTGTTACCGTAGTTAGTATTAGGTTATAGAAAGTTACTCTAAGAGCATAAAAAGTACCAATATTTTTTAGATTTTTGTTTAGTTTTTAGAGTTTATAATGTGGAGTTTAGTTACCATAATCTATTTTTGACTTGTTATAGGTATAAAATCCTAAAAGTGCCATATGTCTAGTTATAAAAGAAAAAAAAAATATTGTTATGATTGAAACATTGTTATGATTGAAACACGTCTGTTTGTATGAGAAATGATAATCTTCTTTTTCTTCTCAAAATGTGATTCTAGCAAACTGATACTCTGAACCAGTATTGGTGATGTGATATATAAGGGGTTTGTATAGTTTCGAACTGTTTATAATGCTTAAACTAAAATTTATATATGTATCGTCCACATGGATACTGTTTTAGCGCTAATTTTCCAAGAATTTGTTGTTTTGTGATCAAGTTTTCACAATCGCATTAAATATTTGTTCTGTTTCAGGGTGGTTAAAAGTTAATAAAAATATTAACTATATTGATTGTAAAATTTTTTGTGTTTCAATTAATCCTATATACTGTTTCAAATGTCCTTATCATGGGGTCTATTGAACCACATTGCCCCCTCTTCTATTTTAAGGGATGGTAGTTTGACCGTTTGAGATACAGGCTCAGATAAAATAATAAACAGAAGCCAGATAACATAACTAGCTACGGTAAAAATCTGTGGTCGGTAAGTATTATAGATATTCTATTAGACACTGTTAAAGTAAAACTGTTTCAGTCGTCCCCGGTCTACCCTACTATTAGTTTATAAAGGACTGAATTCATTATTTGCATAGCTCTTTTGTATGACTTCTGTTATAATTATTGATAAGCAAAGCACCTTAATCATTTTATCCATAAAAATACTTGCATCAATGCCTACATAATTTTTGATTGTTTTAATATTTTTAGGTTAAAGAGTTGGATAACATACTGTCAAGAGATGTAGCTGTGTTACAAAGTGATGGCAATTTCAAAATTAAAAGTTTTGCCATGGGAGAGTCTGATAATGTTATACAAATAAGTGATGATGACGAAAATGACAGTAATAACATCTTGAAATGCAAAATTTGTAAGTATAGACTTTTTAAGAATTCAATGCAGCAACTCACGCACATTTAAGTCCAAAAATATCAATACGTAAATGGCTGCAGTGGATAAACAATACAACAAACCATTATACATACATATGTAATCCCAATTCTTTGCTAAGTAATTTCTTACACAGCGCCGCGTATCAAGGCACACCTCTCGCAAGATCCGTGTCGGGCACCAGCGCAAACTTGTACTCTTTAAATTCTACCATTCTAAGCGGATTTTTGAACAAACCTATCAACAGAAATATAACTCCTCATAAATTTACAAGATCTTATCAACTATATGACTTTAGGCATTAAAATGGTACCTACTCAATGCAATTGTGTAAGTAGATCTTTAGTTTAAAATTCATTTATATTTCTTTCAGGTGATATGCAGTTTGCTACCCAAAAAACATTAAAGTTCCATATGAAGTACAAACATGTCGAAACTCGTTTAGTCTACCCATGCCCAGATTGTTTGGAGATCTTTTCAACATCATGGAGTGTCTATAGACATCTGTTCAAAGTTCACAGGTGATGATTTAACTTCAATAAGATTTCCCAGGACTTCGTACGCGAGGCATTACAGAAATCGTAAGCAGAAACTGTCCAAAATCGATGCAGTAGTTTTTTTTTATGGGATAAAATCCTAACGAACACCCCCACCGTCCGGGGAAGATGATGGAGGTAGTGTGGGGTTTGCACCCACTAAAAATCCCGCCGTGTATCGCTCGCCACCTTCGTGAACGGGTCGCCGGAATTTGTTATACCGTCGGCGGCCCGCCCAGTGGTAATGCCCGGACGCGATGTTGTTTGGCATTTCACACCTACGCGGCCCCTGGATACACACAGGGCATCTTTACGGTAGACCACGGGCGGGGCAGATTACCACGTACGCCAGCCCGCAGCCCCTGCAGTAGCCCCCAAATCCTCAATACCTCAATATTGCGCTATTTTTTTTTAAAGATGACTCCCGCATTAGAATACAAGACCTGTGTCGCGGAGGACTTTGCAAACATACAAGTCACGGACACAAACACCCAGACTCGGAACAACAATTTGTGGATCACACAAAGTGGTGTCCCATGTGGGAATCGAACCTACGCAATAAGCTATTTTTACTCATTTGTTTAGAGGTGTAGTAAACTACAAGTACTTACAGTAATTAAGAGTGTAATGCATACCACAGAAATGTTAAACCTTATATTGTCGCTCGTTTTTTTCACGTGTATTTTTCAATTTTAATGTTTTAATATTGTTGACTTTTTGCAGGAAAACCGCTGCACAAATAAGAAGATTACGGGAGTCCATACAAGCGAAAGCCTTTAAGATGAACAATCCACCAGCTTTCTACGAAAAACGGAAAAATAATATGAAGGCCACTACAACACAAAAGATTACTGAGGAAGAAAGACTGGATCAAGAAAACCAGGTGCTTAAATTTTGTGTGGTTTTTATTTAGTTGACCTTTTATTTTACAATCAACAAATACGGCTGTGAACAATATTGGGGCAATGGCCACGCATATATTGCTAGCTGACTCGCGCAACTTCGTCTACGTAAATTTTACCCGTTTTTGCAACATTTTTCATTGCCGTTCTAATCTTATTGGTCGTAGCATGATGTAATATAGCCTATAGCCTTTCTCTCTAAATGTGCTATCCAAAAATAAAATATTTTTTTAACTCGGACCAGTAGTTCCTGAGTTTATCGCGTTCAAACAAACAAACTAACTCTTCAGGTTTATAATTCTAACATAGATATATCGGGACTTAATTGGCGTTAATGTTTACTATTAGATAGCCCATTTATCGAGGAAGGATATAAGCTATATAACATCACGCTACAACCAATAGGAGCGGAGCAGCAAAAACGGGGAAAATTTACGCAGACGAAGTTACGTGTTATTCTTGGTATAGTGCAAACCTGAAAGTAGTTTGCTCAGAATAAAACACAATCTAATGGGGCAGTTTTTAGATCATGTTATATTTTTCAATTAATTAATTAATCAATATATTTTTCTACTACGATAGCGCGAAGAACACAAGAAAACTTAAATGGCTTCTAACTAAACAAGTTTTCAATATTTTCATTTCCTTTTTTTTATATGATTTCTTAAGTAAAAATCTTGTTAGGGTGTTTGAGCTTTGTACATACTATACCAAAAATAAACCTTGTATATAAAAATTGCGGAAGTTTGAAAACAATAATCTCATGAAAATGAATGTTGCTTACAGGCTTGGATGGATAATATGGAAGGTGATGGCGAGTTACCTCGTTGTGGAGGCTGCGGCCGAACGTTTGAGAGACGAGCCGCCCTCGCTGCCCACACACACACTTGCCAACCTCGTTCTCGAGCACTCGCTCGACGCCCGCAAGAAACTAAAAAGATAGAAATCCAAATCCGAAAGGATTACAATAAAGGACCACCTGTTAACTTGAACTTGCCCTTAAAAACTACTGATACAAATGGTTCGTTTTTTTGTTATCTTTATCACCTATTTTTTTTTCTTTGAATACATTTGTGTTTTATTGTGTGTGCTAGGTTTCTATGTGGTACAAAAGAATGTGTACTTAGAGTCTATTGTAAATACTGGCCCGATTTTGATGAAACTTTTTGCAATTAATAAATTGATAAGTGGGAATGATTTGGTTTATATGCATAATATTTTAATTAATTGGAATTTAAATTATGTTTCAGAAAATAAGATCACCAAAGATGACACTCCAAGTACAAATAAACCAAGCAAAGAAGAAGAAAAAGCGCCTATAGAGGAAAAAGATTTAGAAGAAAAAGATTTAGAGCAAGAAGCGCCAATGGATGTCAGTGAAGATGATAAATCTAATGATGCCATAGAATCGCCAGAAAAAGAGAGACCACAAATAGAACTACCAAAACCAAACATAAGATTACCCTTCGCACATCAAACTGAGAAAAATAATATTGTAGCATTCAGACAAAAAATACAATCGGACATAGAATTAAGCAAAATATCGTGTAAAAGATGTGATACCCAATTTAATGAAATTCAAGAGTTATACGATCATATGGCCGATCATTTGAAATGGATGCGTTATGCTTGTAAATTATGTAACTTCAAGAGCTACTCCTTTGAAAAGTTACCAGAACATGTCAAAGTAGTTCACAAATTGAAAGGCGATAAAGATTTCTATTTCAGTACAGTCAAAGCTATTGACGGTACTGAGGCTTTAGAACTGTGCGAGTCTTTGGACGAAATACCTGATGCTAATGAAACAAGTCCTGATTCTAGACGTCCTAGTAGATGTTCCAGTGACTCTAGTCGTCTCTCAGATGATAGCTCTTCAAGTAGTACTAGGATTGAAGGCAGTAGAAAAAGAAAAATTTATCATAACAAAAGTTCTACGAAGCGACGAAGAGAATTAGTAAATAAAGGTATTAAATTTCTAATTATGTAATTTTTTTCAATGTAGTCCTTACGTACGATAAGTAAAAAAATATATGTAGGTGTATTAGGTATCTAAAACTTATTTATTTTTCAGTTGGTGAAGATAGTAAAGATGGTGATATCTCCCTAGATAAAAATATAAATCTTGCTGATAGTTACTCCTCCGTAAGTTTAAAAAGCTTTGAAGAAAACTCTTCAGATATGGATGATGTTATCGAAAATATGACTAAGAAACAATCAGTTGACGATTCATCAGTTGCATCTAGAAGACCAGTTAGAAGAAAAGCAAAACCCAAAAATGAAGATTTTGAATATGATCTGTCAAATCTGCTTAAAATGGAAGCACAAGGGTATAGAGATGCCCTTGTCATGCAAGCAAATGCTAAATCTAACCAATCTAAGAAAAAAGTTCAACAGGACAGCCAAATAAATTATGATAACATGAATAAAGATTGCTGTGGAGCACTTATGGCAATGTCCAAGAAAACTGTTGAAAGAGCATCAGCACATATGAGAACTAGTTTATCGAGTTTTTATTCTTTAAAAGATATACGGCCTCAAAACATATTTCTTAGACCCATGTTACCTAAAACCCTTTCTAGAGGAGATAAAGTTTCTCCGAAGAAAGATAACAATGAAGACCGAAAAGAAAGTTCTAGTCCTAATAAAGAACCTACGCTTAATAAAGTTTTCATTAATGTTCCAGTAAAAAATGATGATTCCCAAGTAAATAATGAGCAATCAAAGAGTACTAATCCAGAAAATAGTGAACTTAAAAAGACAGATGTCAGTAAACAAAATGTAACTGTGCCAGAAAAGAAAGACGACACAAGTACTATTAAAGATCAAAATCCAACAAAACCTTTGATTGAACTCAAGAAACCAATAAGCATTCCACCTATTAAATTTCGCCGCCAAAGTTTAGATGTAATTAAAAATCCTTTAATCAATAAAAACATTTCGGAGTTTACAAAAGCTGGAATGAAAACTAAAATTCTAGTTATAAAACCAATAAATAGGAATAAAGATGGAACACAAACAGTTAAAACGCCACTAAAATTCCAAACAATCAAATTAAAAGATCCAAATAAGAGTTCTAGTGAAGATAAAACATCTGATCAAGTGGTTGTTGTAAAGATGCCGAAAGTGGATTGTGCTATCGCACGTCCAGCTGCAATTGAAGTATCTAACACAGAAAAGCCACAATCTGCAGATATAACAACAGTAGGAATACCAAACGATGCTGAAAATCCACAATCTGTAGAAGTTAGTGTTGATAGTCCAAAAGTGCCATTAAACACTGAATCTAAAAGCGTTGACAGCACAAATTGTAATAACGATGTCCAAGAAGATTCAAGTAAGTGTGATGTCAGCGAAACTACAAATGAATTTGCTACCGTCACTGATACAGAAACAACTGAGTCTGAAAATGTAAATACGAGTGCATGACGCAAAATATTTTAGTTTTTATTTCAAGTAGACACCATTATTTTATTTTTGCTTGTTGAAGCACTTTTGGTTGATTACATAACAGTACCTATGATATCAGGTATACCTGTAATAAATAAAAAATAAAATTGCCTTATTGGGATAACTATTAATTGTTTTCTTTACTTTGTCAATTATTGTGTAGGTACGTCTAATTGCATAGGTAATTATTGAGCAAAATTCGCGTGGATGTTATTGCAATGAAAGATCATGTCACATTTCATATGCTTCAAGCGAAAATACAAAAATTTCATCAAAATTGGCCTAGTAGTTTCGGAGATATTGCTTCCTATATTTATCTTTATGATATAAAGTGCTATCAAAAGACATTAGAACAGTTAAGAATGTCTTGGTAATTAAAAATAAAGAAGAGAGACCACTGGTTAGTTCCTAAAACAATCACTGATACATTAAATTTGTCCCAAGATATTATTGTAGGTAGCAGTTTACTACCATATACGTATAGGCGTACCCAGCTTTTGACCTAGGGGGGAGGCAACCAGATGTTTTTTTGAGCTGGGTTCCCATTTTAAGTTCCGCCTAGCGTCAGAACTAAAGCAACGATTTTGGTTTTACTTATATTACATCAGTCACAGACCCACAGGAGAAGGCGGAGGCAGGAGAGATCCCCATCAGATGAGCCGAGTCCAGTCCAGAGGAGAAGAGGATTTAAAAGTGATAATTCGCTCGCAGCAAATTTCGATCACTGGGCGAGTTGAGCTGGCCAGCGCAGTGCTACCTAAGGAACCATTGAACAACCTAGTCCCCAATCGGGCAGTAACTTTTAAGATTGCGCTGTGGTCCACGCAATTTTAAAAGTTATTGTCCGATGGGGGTCTCAGGATCGTCTCACAAATCATTGCGGAAACAGAGGGGTGCAGTGCGAAGTCAGAAGTCATTGTGCGAGCTGACGATTGAGCATGAATTTGAGCGAATTGTAGGCCGCGACGTTTTTCTAAAAATCACTGCACAAGTAGAGCATACAATGTGTATATCACTGCGCAGGCAGGGGGGGAGTGGGGGGCAGCACCATTAGATGTCATTGCGCAAGCAAAAAAGCCTATAGCGAATTTAGAAGACTGCGCAAGCTGGGCTTAGCGTAATCTTAAATGTCACTGCACGAATGGGGCCCCGGTGCGATCCTCAAAATTACTGCGCAAGCAGAGAAGTATAACTTGAACTTAAAAGTCACATCGCAAGCAGCGCGTGTCTTATGTCCTTTCCCGGGACTCAAACTATCTCCATACCAAATTTCATCTAAATCGGTTTAGCTGTTTGAGCGTGAGAGCGTAACAGACAGACAGAGTTACTTTCACATTTATAATATTAGTATGGATATGTGAAGGAAAAAATCGCTCGGGCGGGACTCGAACGTGTGATAATTTTTCCTTCATACTTTTATTATAGGTATATGTATAAATTAGCTTATAGGAGCGGCCGCCGTACGCTAGGTTGGTACTTCCGAATAAAACGTCCGATTTAAAAGTATCGGAGCCGAAGTCGGAGTCGGCGGTGTAAAATCAATCGAAGTTCCGACCTTTCGGAGTCGGAGTCGAAGTTCCGTAACATCCCTGGTAGGAACTACTAACACCCTTGATAACTTGGTACCTACTTATCATCGAAATAGATCCTTACTGACACTTAATAATGATTATAAAATATTAAGAATAGGTAATACCTATAGAGCCGGTAACAGGGTTATTGGACAAAATTATCAATAATAATAACTTGTTTACAAAAAAATAAAACCGACTTCCAAAATAAATATAAGTTTATTTTAGAAGTCGGTTTTTTTTTCTCACTTTTTAGAGTATTGATTTGTAGTTGATTTATGTTACAATATCATAATCCAAACTGCTCACTTCTTTTTACAAAATGTTGCGTTTTGCGATACAAGACCATTGATTTTTGAGAAGTTTACCTTATGCTAGACCATCTGTTCCATTACATGATTTGACGGAGGTCACGGAGGCGAAGAATCAGGTACCTATCGAACACGGTACTCAGATCGCAACCCGCAATATTTATTATAGAATAGCTCCACTGGTGATCTGTGGTCTTCATCATCAGTTCTATTTCACTCAATGGAGTTTTTTAAGAGTAAATGAACGAATTACAACAAAATATAACCAAATTACTATAGGTGTGCCTTGTGTCACAATAGATCTTCTAGGTCGCAGCGACTTCCGGACAACTCATCCCGGCCTCTATCAAGATACAATAGGTGTGCCTTTAATATTTGAAGAGTTCCCTCGATTTTTTCAAGATCTCATCATCAGATCCGAACTTTGATGACAATGGAACCAATCTGGAAGTATACCCTTTAAAACACAAAAATATTGTTTCAAATCGGTCCAGCTGTCTGGGAGTAATTGGATAACAAACCTGCTCTGTGGCACGGTGGGAGTGTATTCGACTGCTACGCAAGAGGTCGTGGGTTCTATTCCCACACGAGACACCACTTTGTGTGATCCATTAATTGGTGTTCAGAGTCTGGGTGTACTTTGTGTCCGTGACTTGTATGTTTGTAAAGTCCCCCGCGACACAGAGTTTGTACCCTACTGCGGGAGTCGTCTAACTTAAAAAATAAAACAGTCGAATTGACCAGAGAACCTACTCCTTTTAGAAGTCGGTTGAAAATAGTAGGTACCTACTATTTTCACCTATCAAAAAATCATATAATATTATTACAGTTATTTATCTCTTTAGAAGACGATAAGTGTTAATTTCTATTAGAACAAACGTATTTTAGCCATTGATCACTTTTTTATTTTATCTGACATACATTTATAATAATTTATGCGTCAACATCAGCCCGCAAAATGTTATAATTTGAATTAGATGTAGAACTGCAGAAATATGAAAAAAAGCCGGGCAAGAGCATGTCGGACCATGCTCAGTGTAGGGTTCCGCAGCCTCGAATAAGTGCATCAGCAGAAGAGCGTATGTTCATGGCACTTACGCCCTTTTGTTGAGAAACGCAGTTTTTCAGCAATAACTCAATAACGGTATATCTGATCATGTCCGAAATAATTTTAGTTTGAAGTATTTATTAAGCGCTACCTTTCGAGATTTTTTAAATATTTTTTGATCAGAAGGTTCAAAAGTTTAGGGGGGACAATTTTTGTAACTTTCGGAGCGATTATTTCCAAAAATATTCACACAATCAAAAAACTTTATTAGAACCTTCAAATGTTTTTAAAAGACCTGTCGAATGTACCACACGTTGATGTTTGATGAATAAAAAAAAAAATCAACTTCTGTTACAACTTATGTTACATGTATGGAGTGCCCCCCTAAAAATATTTATTTTTATTATTTAGCTATCAAAATAAATAGCGGTTACTACAAGGCATCTTTTCACCAAAATTCATTGAAGTCTTTGAGTAAAATGCCTGTGCCATACGGACAGACAGACGGACGTGACGAAACTAAAAGGGTTCCGTTTTTGTCATTTTGGCTACGGAACCCTAAAAAGGAATGGTTTGATTAACATAAATATAGCAGGTTCAATTCGTGCATTAGTTGACATTGTGTGATCCACAAATTGTTGTTAGTCTTTCAGTTCCAGTGTCCGAACAAACAGTAGGTATTTTATAAAGCCCTAAAATCGTACATGCTTATTTTATGCCTCCTATTTAAAATTCTAAAGTAAAGCTCTAATTTGATAATCCACTCGAGGTTCTTAGAAAATAATGATTTTACAGGCCACACATTAAAGCTATTTTGATTTTTCAACAATTTTATGCAAGCAGAGCCATAGGTTTGGTAGGTACTTTGTAATTTAATACTTATTTAGATAATAAAATCAACAAACTTGCTTTTAGTCTTTGAACTTTTTTCACATTAAGGTATCTCAATGCATTATGGATTTACTGAACGAAAAAATTAAAAACTAGGAAAATAGTTTTCACTAATTTTATTTAGAAATAACATTATTTTCACATCCATTAACAATCTATTTTAAGCATTCTTGGCAAGGGTATCAGCCTTTGCAACAACTTCCTCAATAGGTCCAACCATGTAGAATGCTACTTCAGGAAGGTGGTCATATTCACCCTGCAGGATCTTGGTGAAACCCTTAATTGTTTCCTCGAGAGGTACTAGCTTGCCAGCATGTCCAGTGAACACCTCAGCAACCTGGAAAGGCTGGGACAGGAACCTCTGGATCTTGCGAGCACGAGCTACAGTCAACTTATCTTCCTCAGACAATTCATCCATACCCAAGATAGCAATGATGTCCTGGAGTGACTTGTAGTCCTGAAGAATCTTCTGGACGCTACGTGCTACATTGTAGTGCTCGGCGCCAATAATGTTGGGATCCATAATACGGGAGGTGGAGTCAAGAGGGTCCACAGCTGGGTAGATACCCAGCTCAGCAATGGCACGGGACAACACAGTGGTGGCATCCAAGTGAGCGAAAGTGGTGGCTGGGGCAGGATCAGTCAAATCATCAGCTGGCACGTAGATAGCCTGTACAGAGGTGATAGAACCCTTCTTGGTGGTAGTAATACGCTCCTGCATAGTACCCATGTCAGTGGCCAGGGTAGGTTGGTAACCTACAGCAGAGGGGATACGACCCAGCAAAGCAGACACCTCAGAACCGGCCTGGGTGAAACGGAAAATGTTGTCAATGAAGAGAAGCACATCCTGTCCTTCTTGGTCACGGAAATACTCAGCTACTGTCAAACCAGTCAGAGCGACACGGGCACGCGCGCCGGGGGGCTCGTTCATCTGACCATACACCAGTGCTACCTTAGAGGTCTTGTCCTTTAGGGAGATTACACCAGACTCAATCATTTCATGGTACAAGTCATTGCCCTCACGGGTACGCTCACCTACTCCAGCAAACACGGAGTAACCACCATGGGCCTTGGCGACGTTGTTAATCAGCTCCATAATGAGTACAGTTTTGCCGACACCGGCACCGCCGAACAGGCCGATCTTACCTCCCTTAGCGTAGGGAGCGAGAAGATCTACGACCTTGATACCAGTTACAAGAATTTCTTGCTCTACAGACATGTCGACGAATGCGGGAGCTTCTGCGTGGATGGCAGCGCGCTTGTCCGTCTGAATGGGGCCACGCTCGTCGATGGGCTCACCGATCACGTTCATGATACGACCGAGGGTCTCTACGCCCACGGGGATACGGATGGGCGATCCTGAGTCCCACACAGGCTGGCCGCGCACCAGTCCTTCAGTACCATCCATAGCAATGGTACGGACGGTATTCTCTCCCAAGTGCTGGGCCACCTCCAGCACAAGCCGGGGTGAGCGATTCTGTACCTCCAGAGCATTTAGAATGGATGGAAGCTCATCCTCGAATTGCACGTCTACGACGGCACCGATGACAGCTACTATCTTACCTGAAGCCTTGCCTGCCGCTGCTTTAGCATAATCCCTTTTGTTGATGGCAGACACAGTCGCTATTTTGCTACATTCTGTGAGGGTTTTTTCGGCGACTGACTTCGCGGCTAAAAGGCCGCTTCCAACCCGACTTACAGCCCCCAACATTTTTTAATATAAAGTGCACTTGGGCGAAAATTATACGCCCGCCGTGTAATTATGTAACCTTAAAAAATAGGTACTATAGACACGAAACGTGAAATTTATTGAACGAGCCAGTGCTGCTCTATTTTGACTATGGTTTTGATTTTAAGATTTGTTTTTTGTAAGCGAATTAGTAAATAATATTGCGAATATAATATTTTCAACTTTACCTACCACACAAGACTCTTTTTTCTTACTGTTCCAGAGGGAAGGTTACAATTTACTCGATTTACTCACAGTGTACGATTGAAAATTTTCCGAAGTTCCACTCAAATGCTACATACCAATTTGCGAAAAGGTATAAAATTTTGACTATGTCTAAAGACAATTGTCAATATTATAGACAGATGTCAGATGGACTATGACATAACTTTTTAACCAATAGAAAACACAAAATATATGAAATCTAACCAGAACACATTGGAATGGGATTTATAATTTAAAACAATGTTTCGATTACGTGCTTTAACTCGTGTAAGTACCCAATAAATTAAATATTCACACTAATACTCTGACTGTATACTTTTTATTTAATGTTTCTTTAAAAACACAATGGTTATTTTTAAAAAGTAAAGAAATTTATAGTATTATAAACATTAATTAATATAATTATACTTACAGATCTTAGGACAACAGCGTACTCATATCAAAGTTGATTTTGCAAGATCAAGTGCCAATGGATTATATGCAAATAGAAAAGTAAACACAAGAAACCTAAATACTGTAACTGTAGAAGAAGGCTATGTAAAGAAGTTTATGAATGCAGTAGGATGGATGGATCAAAACAGAACAGTAAGCAATTTAAAAATAAAGTTTAAAGTAGATAATACATTAATATTCCTCATTAGCCGACCTTTGCCTCGGATTAAAAATAATAAAAAATCTTTTGAGACTGCTTACACATGGCCATCTGATCTCCAACTAGGCAGCGCCTGTACTATGGTAACCAGACAACTGGTAAACATAGTCACATGTTGAAGAATTTATAAATTAATCCCTACTCCATCTGCATTAAAACTTAATCCCACAGAAACATTTTTTTGGGATAAACAGAACCCTTGTGTCACTCCAGATAATAATCTATATATCTCTGCTGCAAATTTCGTCTAGATCCATTTACCCATTGTGGTGTGATTGTGTTGTGTGATAACAAAATTCAAATTATTATAAGAAGTATAATTATGTAGTATTGAATAAACAAATAGACAGAGAATTAAGCCCAAATCTGTATTTGCATACAGATTTGGGCTAATTTCGGCTATGGAATAAAAAAAACGTTTCCAGTTTTCATTACCTATGTTTTAATTATAATACCTACCACTTACAATTTATAACATCACATATTTTTTTAAATATTCCAGCGTTTAAAGTTGACAGGCTATTTCTTATATGAAAATATACCAGACAAGGTTTCATATGTAGACTGGTTTGAAAGCCTAGACCTGCCTGATACATTCACATCTTGGTTTATGGTAACAGAGCTTCATGTATGGATGCTAATGGTTCGATATATGGCAGAAGATGTTGCTACACCTGCAACTGAAAAGAAAAAGTATATCAAAGGAGATGGACACTTTGTCAGGAATTGTGTCATTGAGGCTATGTGGGCAGATGTTGGCATAAAAATAAAATTATTAGAGGTAAGAATTTATAGATTGTTATATAAATAAATGGAACAAGTACTCTAATTTAGATTTATTTAGAAAATGCACAAAGGACATTACAATCAGATATTTCAACAGATTAATAAGTTTGTAAATTAGTTATACATATATATTTTCTTGCCTTGGAGAGCATTTTAAGGCATAAGTCCTGCAACTAATCTCTCTTATTTGTGTTACATCTTGTTCCATTGGACTTTGAGATTAGAGTGAGAAAGACATGAAATTAAAACATTTGTGTGTTTATTAATTGTACCTTCAAATGGTCCTAAGTAGGTAATAGCACAGATGATTTAATACTATGCTAGTAGTAATAGGTAAAAATTAAGTTTTAGTAGAAGAATGGAGTAAAGGGGAAGAAGACACAATGCTCCTTAAAGTATATGAATCCTCTGGATCAGAGTTGGGCTTAAACAACTACACTGAGTAATCAAACTACATATGCATCTACAGTAGTTATGATTACTTGTAATGTAACTACATTCAATCTAACTACATAAAGTAATCAGTAACCTGATTAATGTAGACTTAACTACTTGTGTGCTAAGAGTATCTTAAAATACAGTTAAGCTGGTGTTTTGATGTTGATTAATACACTCACCCCCACACGTCACCCCCAGCAGAACACCCAGGTACCCTCCCCACCCCCGAAAAATGATCCTAGGGACGGCGCAATAATGGCTCACCTAGTGTTTTGACGTTGATCAATATACTCCACCCGCACGTCCCCCCCCCAGACACTCTAGGTACACCCCCCCCCCCCCCCCCGAAAGATGATCCAATGATCCTAGGTACGGCGCAAGAATGGCTGGCCTAGTGTTTTGACATTGATCAATACACTCCCCCCACACGTCCCCCCCCAGCAGACACTCTAGGTACACCCCCCGAAAAATGATCCTAGGTACGGCGCAAGAATTGCTGGCCTAGTGTTTTGACGTTGATCAATATACTCCCCCCGCACGTCCCCCCCCAGCAGACACTCTAGGTACACCCCCCCGAAAAATGATCCTAGGTACGGCGCAAGAATGGCTGGCCTAGTGTTTTGCCGTTGATCAATACACTCACCCCCGCACATCCCCCCCAGGTACCCCCTAGTGTTTTGACGCCCCAAATGATTCTAGGTACGGCGCAAGAGTGACTTACCTGGTGTTTTGATGTTAATAAACACACTCCCCTCCGCACGCCTCTCACCGTCCCACTCTCACGCAAGTGTGAGTTACCCGGTGTTTTGGTGTTGATCAAACACTCACCTTCGCACGGCCCCCTCCAGCTACCGTCCACCCTCACCCGGTGTTTTGTTGTTGATGCCGGATCCGAGCCTAGATGCTGCAAAGGGATAACTTCAAGAGTAGACACAGAACAAAGAAAATCCGATAGGTCCTGCGACTAATCTCTTTGTTAGTCTTGCGTCATTGTCTTTAAAAACTGGTAATAATATACACGCAAGTCACAAACTCACAACACAAAAGTAATTAAGAAAGTTATCATGCAATCATTGTGATGTTATCATGATTCAAAGTCATCAGATTACTAACTCCATTTTGTAGTTGTAATTACGGTTGCAATTACAAAATTTGTAACTACATTTAATGTAGTTAATAATTGAAAAAAAAATACTACATTTTATGGATGACTTTTTGTAATCATTGGCTGTGATTACTAACTACAAAAAGTAATCATAGTTAGTATGAAGTTAGATTACTTTTTGCCCAACTCTGCTCTGGATAAAGATATATGATTTCTTTTAAACAATGTTAATAAGTTGACATAGCTACCGCCATATCAGCTGTATCAACGAATCCGGGCCCCTAAGCTACAGGGGTATGAACATGTACGTCTCCCCACTGTGTCGGCGATATAAACTGAATAGTCAATTACAAATTTGTGCGAGTGACCCACAATAGTCCTTTAGCCGTTTGGGCCTTTGAGCACTGGGCCTCCCAACAAATTTTGATACAGGACCGGTCTAAGGCGAGCTACTCCCCAGTATATGAGTAAGGGGAATAAGCTAGTCGTAGCACGAATTTTATACAATTTAAATAACTGATTTCAGGGTGCAAATCCAACAATAGCGAGAAAGCAAGTGTCTGAGCTATCAGAACAGTTCCAAGCTTCTTTGGTAGCTTACGATGAAGGTCTTGATGATGACAAGGTGCTGGCAGCTGCAATCTGGAGAAGGTTCTATTCACTATCTGAAGATTTAAAGGCTGAACAAATTGAAAAAATTGTCAAGCTTATTAGACATCAGGTATTAATATAATCAAAGCACACAGCTCTTCTCCGCGGCTTTGTCCACATCTACCAGCTGAACCCGGCCATGCTTCGTTTTGGCTTTTTGGGGCAATTAGTACCAGAGGGTGTCACTCCGCAGTTTAGGTATATTCGGGCAGCGCGCCGGGCGTATGGCAGTGGCCCAGTGGGCTGTCTCTCGGCTTGCACGACAGTCGCGGTCACGTCGCACTCGCGCATACTTGAAAATGTTTTTATTTTAATTTGTGTCCCCCAATGTCTTCTAAGCCTAAACGTCAATTTAATCCGTATTGAAGATATATGTGTTTACGAATGTCTGAATAAAACAAATAGTGAATCAGAACTAACATTTTTTACAATTCCACTGCGTCTTCGAAGTACGTGTAAAAGCAACGGCGGTAGCTGGTCGTTCTTTTTTAATTCCTTAGGTCCATAAGGACTTATTAATAGTTAAAATAAAAATCCAAAATTAGTTGCCCAGAAATAATATTAGGAACAGGATAGGATAACGTTTACAAAGGAATATCGACACCCGTGGGAATCAAACATACCCACAACAATTGGATTTTTTATGTTTATAATGCTAAATGTACGTTTGTAATAATAATAATAATATCATTTATTCAGACCGTTGATCCATTTAGTATTAGTTATATTTCGGGACTTAATCGCGTGAATTATTTAAAGTCATTCAGTCGACCCGTGACCACGATCGGTGCAATTCGATCGAAACGTCGTCGGGTAAATAAAAGGTTCGTACCTTTAAAAATAATTCACGCGATGAAGTCCCGAAATATAACTAATATGTATAAAAATCGCGAAAGTTTAAAAACAATGATCCATTTAGTGTTAGTAAAACAATATTGAAATATAACAAACACCTTAAAGACTAATGTTAGTAATAAAACATAATCATAAAATACTACCGGATGTACTCCATATGAATACGGTCACACCGATTCATGTATGGGCAAAATGATTGCTCTAAGACTGGACGTCTTAGAGCAATCATTTTCAGAATACTGTTTGAGCTGGCCCTAACTCTGTGCACCAGAGATGTGCATTTCTTGCGAATCGTTGCATAAAAAACAATATGTGCGTGCTTCGGCAAACATCCCTGATGCACTGCAGCGTCGGGGCAGCCCCAACAACATTCTGAAAGCATTATTGTACAAGACACGGAGGGCACTGTACGATTTTTTTTATTGTAAAAGGCCCACATGCTGCTCGTATAAAAAGACGTGCAGTAAGCTTTAAAAAGAGTAATTTTAATAATGCAAACGTAATGCTTAATCTACTTATTTATCTTAAAACTAATAAATTAACTAGGTACAAAAACTTCTCAAGTAACAACCCCGTGCGGACTTCGCAGCTCGGTCATGAAACTGGGGAGCGCAAAGAAAATGCACGGTTCGCGCGCGGTTATAATATACCTAAACCTGACTTTTGTTAGGGAGTGAACCTTCTGCACGTAGTAATATTACTTATTCTGTGTTAGTACATGGATAATGCTCGTGCAAATTTTAATATAGGTACCGTATCATAGACTATGGTGATGCATGAATGCTGATCTGCTCAATAAACTTGACCGAATTCTCAATAATTGCATTCGATTCGTCTTTAACCTTCGCAAATATGACCACATTTCGAACTATCACTTTCAGCTTAACTGGTTTCCTATCCGGCATCTGATTACATACGCTGTATTCAATTCTTCATTCTCCTCAAGCTCCTGTTTATCCAACCCCTAACTTCTCTGAAATTTCTCTGCTCTAGCCATGATCGAAATCTACGCTCTTCTAATAATCTGTTGCTTCTCTGTCCGGTTCATATCTCTACTCTTGTACATTTTTCCTTCGCTATACAATCCATTCTTCTTTGGAATGCGATCCCTCTCGAAATCAGAGTGTCTACAATCGTTTCATTTTTAAATTTAAACTAGGCCAACTTTACACCAAGTTATTGGCAGAATCATCTCAAATATAATAGTGTAAATATTTATATACTTACATGTCTATATACATACCTTTATGTGTGTTTATGATATGTTTTATGAAATTAATTATTATACTTTTGTATTATTTAAATGACTTCTCTCTGCATCACCCTAATGTTGACTGGTAGAAAATGCTTGTGTCATTAAGTCCGCCATTGTGATTTTTTTTAATTCTTTACTAGCGGACTCCCGCGACTTCGTACGCAATGATCCACTTCCCGCGAGATGATGTATTATACATATAAACCTTCCTCTTAAATCACTCTATCTATTGATGAAAACTGCATTAAAATCCGTTGCGTAGTTCAAAAGATCTAAGCGCACAGACAGGAGCTACTTTATCAACCGACTTCAAAAAGAAGGAGGTTCTCAATTCGAGTGTATTTTTTTTAATGTTTGTTACCTGATTACCCGCTGACGACTAAACCGTTTTGAAAAAATATTTTTGTGTTTGAAAGAGTATACTTTCAGATTGGTCCCATTATCATCAAAGTTCGGATCTGATGATGAGATCTTGGAGAAATCGAGGGAACTCTTCAAATATTAAAAGCATACTTATAGTATTTTGTTGTAATTCGTGCATTTACTTTTAAAAAACACCATTGAGTGAAATGGAACTGATGATGAAGACCACAGATGACCAGTGGAACTATTTAATAATAAATATTGCTGGTTGCGATCTGAGTACCGTGTTCGATAACTGATGCGTCGCCTCCACCAAATCATGTAATGCAACTGATAGTCTACTATCAGGTGAACTCCTCAAAAAATAATGGCTTCATATCCAAAACGCAACTTTTTGTAAAAAGAAACAAGCAGTTTGGATTATGCTATTGTAACTTATATCAACTACAAACAAATACAATAAAAACTGAGAAAAAAAAACTAAAACTATTACAAAAAAAAACGACTAACTAAAAAGCAAAAAATTGTATAAGTACAATAACAAAAAATAATTAAACATTTTGAAATTGGTGCCTAAAACATAAAACTACATATCCTGGCACTAACTTAAAAAAATAAAAATAAGGTGAACCTGAATGTAGTTTTATGTTTTAGACACCAACTTCAAATTGTTTAATTATTTTTTGTTCATGTACCTAATAAAGCAAAAAAATATATCGGTTATGTTTTAGTATAAAGGTTTTTTTTATACTATTCGTTACGGAGTTTTTGTCCACAGGGCAAGTAATTGTAACATACTACTAAACCTAAGCAAACTAAAGCGAACCACTGGTATATTACTAATGCCAAATTACTCATCTTTTTACAATTTCAGATTTACGTTGTGCCAAAATAGTTAATTTTTATCCCACATCTAGTCTATTCAAATTATATTGTGTCATCAGTGATTCCCTCTCACTTTCGTTTTCAACACAATCCATCAGAAAATGTTGCACATCCTCAAGTTTATTACACACACGTCACAATTTGGCGATGTCACTTTTCTCATGAGGTACCTATGCAAACTTTGCCGATGGATAGTGCCTAGATCGAAGTCATTAAGACTTCCTCTAGGCACTATCCATCGGCAAAGTTTAACTAACGGGCTAACTTAACATAGGCTCTACCTAACTTGCTATCATCAAACCAGGGTGCACGTGGAAGTTCTCACTGTATGACCTTGTACCATATTCCCTTTTCCAACGATATTTTATCAAAGTAGTTCTGCCAGATCTTTAAACATATGTTCTTAAATATACTATACGCATAGGATACTAGGATATAAGGCCAGATTTGTGAAAAGAAAATTCTTGGATTTTGCACTACGATAATGCGCCTTCGCACAAGGCCATAATTGTGAACTAGTTTTTGACCAAAAACTTAACAAATACCATCGATCAACCATCTTATTCACCAGATATGGCTCCAGCCGACTTCTTCCTTTTTCCTTAACTTAAATTACCACTTCGTGGCACCCGTTTTCATTCGGTAGAAGACTTAAAGAAGATTTCGCAGCGAGAACTGAATTCAATTCTGGAAAAGGCTTTTAATGATTGGATTATTCGTTAGCGTATAAGTATAATACTTTTCGATGACTAACAATTTGTCTATTATTGATCGTTTCCTAGTACTTTCTTGCCAGAGTTGTATGTAGTTCATTTTCCATCACATGGATGGGATTTTAATAAAACCTTCTATTAATCTAAGTGCTTGATTTAGTGCAGTAACAAACTTTGTGTGCAATAAGTTTTTTAAACTTATAACACAAAAAGTTTGTAAATAAAAAAAAAAAATCCGATACCGCCTAAGTGCCTCGCGCCGGGAAGCGGTGGGGGTGCAAATAATTTCACCCGATATCGCCTAAGTACCTCGTGCAGCGGAAGGGGGTGTGTAAATCATTTCATCCGATACCGCCTTAGTACTTCGAACGACGGGGGAGATATATCAATTTATAGTATAGTATTAAAAGCAATTTTTTTTTGCGAGGACGCAAGAGGCCGCTAACGTCGCCACTGTTTAGTAGGATCTATTTTTCCTAGGATTTTCAAAAACAATTAAAAAGGGAATTTTATGATAAAACTAGCTGTCCCGCGCAACTTCGTATGCGTAATTTTTCCTTGTTTTTGCAACATTTCACGTCGCTACTCCGCTCCTATTAGTCGTAGCGCGATGTTATATAGCCTATAGCCTTCCTCGATAAATGGGCTATCCAACAAAAAAAGATTTTTTCAAATCGGATCAGTAGTTCCTGAGATTAGCGCGTTTAAACAAACAAACAAACAAACTCTTCCGCTTTATAATATTAGTATAGATGATTAATAGTTTCCTTTCTTTGTGCTCATTATAATTATTTTAATAGCTTTCGATTGTTTTTACTTGGGGTCGAACATTGATACGCGATATGCAAAATCCATAGCTACTTTTCACATTCTCTCTCATTTCACCCACTCAGGGGTTAAATTTTGAAAAACCCTGGAACACATGTTTCATCAATTTATGTTATCAAGTAAAGCTTAGTAGAAATATCGACACCTATTCAAACTTTGCGCAAAAGTGTTCTTTCACCTCAGAGATTGAATTTCGAAATTCCTTTGCGTTTTCCGACAAGTGATTTTATATGAATGCGTAAATTTATATTCTTCTTCTTTTTATTACAGATATCGGAACTTGATCAAATTTCAAGTGAAGAGTTGAGATGGAAACCTGACATCAAATGGTTGAGTATATTAGACCATTAATTCGTCATTAGTCTAGGTAGTGTTTAGTTAAAAAAACTAAGTTATGAACTATGATAATATATTGTTTGTTTTCTGTACAAATAAATCAAATTCAATTTGATTAAAAACATATTTATTTACTAACATTCTTGCCTCCGAACTCTCAAAGGCAAGTTATGAAAACTATCACTATCGATGTTATTCACCAAAAAGTTATAGAATCTTATAATTAAGTTGCATTTAAGGGTTCGGCCTTTAGAAGTTCACATCTGACAACTTAAAACAATTATGTTTTAAGTAAAAAGGTGAAGACAGGTTATAAGTGCTCAGAATGTTGCACCTTAAAATCTATACAATTGACTTAGTGTTTACTTGTTAGTGTCGCATCGCCGTCGTCAACTGATAAAAGCAGCAAAATACTTTTTTATTTTTTTTTATTCCTAATAATTAAATCATGCTTTCCAACTTTTATGTTTTTTTTTATAATAGTGTGACATTGCAATATATAGGTTATCTATGTGTGCATTAGTTTGCCGTTTGTAAAGATCGATATTGGTAAGTAACCTATCTAGATCTACACCTTTTTACTTAACATAATCCCAAATTTTCTTTATCGGTTAAAGAAAAGTCTTCGTAATTCTTCGCATTTTTGCCTGTCCCATAAAACAGTGGTTACAACATAACACATTCGGTCGATTTTACAATTATTGTCACAGTGAGGCCAGCGGGCATCACTCAATTTGGAATGGAAGGCGGCATAGATATCGAGCAGATGTCTTTCGCCCGTTACCATTCTGTGAACTAAATTATCAATAGAAACAGGAGACAAATCAGTAAGCCCGTAAGTAGATTTCATATCATACAACTGGAACCAATGGGGTCGTCGATTTGGTGTGAGATTTGCTTCCGTAAGATTATAAACGTAGTTGACCATGCCTTCCACCTCCTGTAGATAAAATATTTATTACTTATATATAAAGTTTGAATTCAAATAGGCTACATGTACAGGGTGTCTCAAAACTATGTCACACGGATGGAAAGTACCTTAAATATTGTAGATAACATTTCACTGAAAGAAGAATTAATTTTGATTTTGAAAATAAATCGAAAGCATTCAAAGTTTTGCAAAACGGAACACTTATAGTTTCGCCATGTCCGTCCGTCATAAGTGCTAGAAGGCTGTAATTTTGCATGGATATACATATTACTTATTCCGACAAAGTGAAAGTATATAATTTTGAAAAAAAAATCTTAGGGTACCTCCCCTATATGTAAAGTAGGTATCTATGTGATTATTTTTTCTTACCTACCCCATTGTATCATAAGATAGGTCTTTTAAAAACACTTGGGGATTGTAAATAACATTTTTCGTTTTAAGAATCCGTTTGTGAAGTATTAAGATTTAAAGTGCAATTTTTTGTTAGAGTAAAGTATGTGTCCCCCCCCTCCCCCTGCCATCTAAATGGTTGATGTTGGTATGTGAAAAAAATCACGGTAGTATATGTGAAATTAAAAGGCAAACTACCACAGCTAAGCAGGCTTTACAACTTAACGATTAACAGCAGTCCAAGTGAGAAGTAACAAAATTTTCGTACATATTCCATTGAAAAATACTTATAATGTATAACGGTGTTAGTAGTATGAAACAAAAACAACAGAAAACCCACTTCTTAAGCCGCATTATTCGGATTGGGGTTCTTCGGAACCCTACATTGTGCGTGGCTCGACATGCACTTGCCCGGTTTTTAAATAATCGTCTGTCTAAACCGGGAATGTTCTATTTACAATATTTAGAGTAATTTCCTTCCTTGTAGCATACGAGTAGTTTTGGGACACTGTATTTGAAATGATTAATTAAGTAATGAATTCGAATTAGGTACTTTACTAGGTATTTTCCTATCCTATACTTACGTAAGTCGAAGGATTTATATCCAGGATTTTATAGTTAAGGTTATAGAAGGTGTAACTTGTGGTACTGCCGGCACCCCAGGCTACGTTGATAGGGTTGCCTTCTGGGCTATAGAATATCTTGAATTGGTCAGCGTGTGTGTGCCCATTGAATTCAGCTGTGATTGTTGAGGCAAATCTAGAATGATATTACTATATATCACTAACATCCTTGGCTACTTATTGTGTCGGTATACTCTGTATAAGTAAAGTATTACCTTTAATAAACAAACTTTCATTCCATATTTTGGGTAAAATGTTGAGAATGAAAGTTTGTTGTGAAAAAAATATCCCCCTAAAGAAGGTTCTCTAGGAGATGAATTTTTGAAATCGGTCGGTCAGATTTGGCTTTTATATTTTTATAGATAGATTACCTGTTAATTATTCTGTTATACTCTCTGGTCCATGCATGGGTCAAGTCATGACTGCCTGCTGGGATGTGACTGATAATGTGAACCTTCTCGCCGGCCTGTTCAGCTTTAACCAACTCACTTACTAGCCAGTCTAAATGTTTTTTGCCATCAAGAGGATCGTATGATAGCCACCTATAATTAAACAAAAAGGGAATTTAGTGGATTCTATACTGTTTTCGGGTCTACTTATAGTATAGTAGCACAGGTTTGTAGTACTATTATAGTGATTAACTATACTTGGTTCATTCAATAAGATAATTTCTGAAATTAATGGTTTTAAAATAATAGCCCATTACTTTCTTGGCAGCTTCTTCTCCTGAGCTTTACATTTAGAACTGCTACCTAATTTATTGACATTTACAAACAATCATTGATTGGCTTTTATGAAATAAAGATATTTAAATTTAATTACTTTTGTCGCATTTTGAACTTAGGTACCTCGGGGCACAGCTGTTGCACCCAGTCAATCAATCCAGGGCGAAAGGGCGCCCTGGCTTCCGCCTTATTAGTCAATGACGGATCAAAGTACTTAGGCAAAAACTTGGTGATGGACCCTTCAAGGACCTTTCTCAATGAAGTCAGTCTCTAGGCAATGCAAATGGGGTGTGGGGAGGAGATTCTTACAAGTCTATTATGACTTGTAAGAATCTCCTCCCCACACCCCTCGTGCGAGTGATTCACACTTGGCCGGTATTTAATCCAGTCAAATGTCCCTCTCCACTCCCGAATCGCCCCGGCCGCCGGTGTGGTTAGGCCGGCCCTGCCTAGGTATTATCTGTTTATACTTTTAATGTCAATAATGTTAATTCGTTTACTATGTTTTATTTTTTCCGTAACTCGTGTTAAAAGATTGGTGCATGATGTCTACAAGTTTAACTTACCAATTAAATTTGTAAACAACATTATTGTTTATAGAAATAGCTCTCAATCCTGGCCTTACTAACACCGAGAATTCACCACGCTCCCGTAAATTTTGTTTAGCCTCATCGTTAAGGTAAAAGCCCCATTTATCAACAAGTTTTTGGTAGAGCCAAGTTGTGTTCAAATATTCCTCTGTTACTGATGATGGTGCAAATCTGAAAATAAAACAAATCTGTGTAACAACAACTGCGGTTTCGGATGAACATCGACATTTTTAATTTTACTTGTTGACAAAAAATCGAGCGAGAGATAAAGAACTTCATATGTAGGTTCGTCAGTCAATCTTAAAGTAACTAACATGCTAAACACTTGGCGCTTGGCCGGTACATGCCACCATAATTAGTAAGGTCGGCCTACGGTACACTCGCGGCAAAAAGCCGACGGCCAGCGGCATAAATTGTGAATTCGATTACAATAAGCAGTGCTCAAAAAAACTTAGACATAATTCACCGGATACAAGGAAGTGGTCAAAATCTAAATATGTCAATAGATAAAGCAGCACTTACTGGTTGGTAGGTTGAGACTCGTGGTTGCCAAGAGTAGGTACAACTAAGACATCGTCACCAAACCCTTTTCTTATTTTGTCTATGAGGTAGCGGTTCATATCATCGATTAACTCATAAGTGGTTTCCCATACTCCGTGGTCAATTGTATCACCAATATAATATACTACGTCTATATCCTGTAAATAAATTTAAACTTTATATACTTTAAATAATTTTATTTTTAGATACTAAAAAACAACAAAATCTGCAAAAAGCAAATAGTGGCCTATTCTAATCAACGAATAAATAAAATCAAACAAAAATGGAATAAATTACTTAGATGATAAACTAAAGAGCTAGGAACAACCGTACAATCCATTTCTTCATGTCAATGTCAATAAGTAGCTTCTTGTGCTAACATGATAAAAATATATAGATATACTAAGAAAATTTACGAAAAGTTTCGCTTTGAGGAGAAAGAGTAGATCTACAGTTTTTCTCTTCTAAGTTGAGTTGTAATTTTAATGAATAGGTAGGTACTTCTGAGTTTGGATTATCTCACCTTGTGTGTCTCCGTGATTCTTTCAATAACATCATCGTATGCCCACAGTGGTGTATCACAGTTCCTAAAGTCACCCCAGTAACCAGCAGGCTCTGGGTTTCTTGAGGTTGCAAACCTTGTTTGTGAAGAACTTCTCATCTCGCGTACTTTAGGCGCTTCACTTAAATCCACCATCACTTCACCATTTACATCAACTATACTCTGTTCAATAATAGATTCGTCTACGTTCGATTTGTAAATGTAATTTGGCGCTACGGATTGTCCTACTCTGCAACAAGTAGGTTCACCGCACTGACCAACTCCGAATGCTTCGTATAGAGGGTCAATATGTGCGTCAGTGATGAGAGCGATTTTCAACGGCCTTGTGTCTACAACTGGAGGCTGCGGAATTAGCGTAACATGTTAGATATTTTGACAACAACATTCGTCAGTTAATCTTGAAGTAACTAACATGCTAAACACTTGGCGCTTGGCCGGTACATGCCACCATAATTAGTAAGGTCGGCCTACGGTACACTCGCGGCAAAAAGCCGACGGCCAGCGGCATAAATTGTGAACTCGATTATACAATAGGCAGTGCTCAAAAAATCAGAGCGAACGGATACAGAATGTATGTCGTATGTTGGTAAACATGTTTATGATAATATAGTGATATTATTCTGTAAATGTTTTAATTTATGATTTTACAGTTAAAGCGTCTTCTAAACGGTTGGAAACAAGGCTTCCCTCCAAGGTGACCTTGCTGGTTTCCAACAGTGTAGACGGATGTTGTAAACCAAATTACATACATACACTGTTGGAAGCCAGCAAGGTCACCTTGGCGGGAAGCCTTGTTTCCAACCGTCTGGAACATGCTTAAGTGTCTGATTAAACTACCTATTTGTTTTTCTTAGGCAGTGATTTTTTCACATATGAAATCTGTTAGAGCGAATACTACTGTGTGTGGAAACACAGTAGTATTTAGACTTACGGTAGCAGGAGCTGATGGTGGTGGTAGATCAATAACCCAGTCAAACCTCGGATCATCGACATGACACATATTTGGGTTTCCAGAGTTTTGCAATACATGGCCGCAGAAAGTTCTAGGCGTAGCTTCTGGTTTCGTTTTAATTATATGTGTAATTATTGGCTAAAAAGAGATAAATAATATCTTTATTTCTCTAACTATAGGTATTAATATTATAAAGGTGAAGAGTTTGTTTGTTTGAACGCAATAATCTCAGGAACTACTGGTCCGAATTGAAAAAGTAAAATATTTTACTGTTGGATAGCCCATTTATCGAGGGAGGCTATTGGCTATATATAACATTACGCTACAATCAACAGAAGCGGAGCAGCAATTAAAAATGTTGCAAAAACGGAGAAAATTTACGCAGACGAAGTTGCGCGGGTCAGCTAGTCTAGTACTTATTTTATAAAGCCTTATTTAGACAGTTGTAGATATCTATTTAAACGTCAGGTGGAATACTAACTGTCTTATTAATTCAAGCAATCAGCCAATTGCAGTACATTGCTAGGCATAGCGACTTGACTCTAGGTCCCTAGATATTTTAAGGTTAAATATAATTACTACCTACATAGGTAATTAGTTTGAAACATATCGCGTCAGGGAGTAAAAGAGAAATTTAACCTTAAAATACCTACGCGATTGAAACCCGTAGTCTTTAAATTAGATAGGTAACTATGTATTGCGTTCAATAAGAATGCTAGGTCGATTCCGCAGTCACAAGTACCGTCATAGCAAGTAAACGACTTGACACAGACTCGGGGTTGCTAGACACATAAGCGTGTCTGCGCTTTCAGTTCGGCAGTACTTGAAGAATAACCAATCCGACCCGAGGCAACTACAACACATGTTCGGTTTCATTAAATGTGCCGATCGGGTAGTACATTCGGGCCGGCACATCATTCGATTCGACAGTACCTTCGTTGAACTTTAAAGCCGATCGGCATGAGTTGGCAATTGCCGCCCGACTGGGGCTTACCCTAGTTTTTTAGCACGGCCTTTTTCCCGATCATTCATCTACACCTACACATACTTATTAGGTTTTACCGCCCGGCGTATGACGATTGATGCCGGCCCGGTTATGTCTGTAGCAACTCTTAGAGAAGGACTACTCTACATCTATGTTCATGACCAACTACCAGTGGCTCTTGGTTTCTTCAGTATCGTTCTCTTTGGCCTTGAGATAATAATTGCCCCTCCTCCCTCCAATAGGTATTAGCTACTGATTAATCTAAATACCTAAGTTAAGATAATTCAATGTTTTATTTTATAAATGACGTATCTAGCTCGTAAACATTTTTTAGGGTTCCGTACCCAAAGGGTACCGTAAAAACGGGATCCTATTACTAAGACTCCACTGTCTGTCTGTCTTTCAATAGACTGTATCTCATGAACCGTGATAGCTAGACAGCTGAAATTTTGCCGCTTTTGCTGTTGCCGCGATAACAACAAGTACTGAGTCTTGTTCGATATTATAATATAGGGTCTAATGTTATATAGATGGTACGTTTCCCTTCACAACACTTGGCTGCTTTTTTTCTGTATCTTTGAACTTATCTGGAATATCGAACTAGCTGTGTAGGTATAGGTACTATGTCTTAAAATAGAGCGTAGCTGGAGGGGTTAACAGGATTGCTAGTAATGTGGGACCAAAATCCTACATTGCTTACCTTAATTATAAAAAAAATACATACCACATTTAGTAAGATAGCTCCGTAACAAACATTATGGTTTTCTATACCCAGGCCCGTACAGAGACTAGTAACAACATTAGTAATTTCATCGTCAGTTTGGCCATTATGTACACCTTCAAATACTGTAGCGAAAGCACTTCGGCAAACTAGGCAATCTATAGTCTGTAAAAAATAAAATTTAGGTAACATAACCGTCGCTTTACCTTTCTTGCGTTTGTAGCTTAATCATATTATGAAACGACATCAAAATAACAAAGAGGTCCGAGGTTCATCGTGAGCAGATCGCGATATCTGCGGTTACCAACGTTATCACTGTGGGTCTATAGATGGGTGACCGATTTGGGAATATGTCACACCCTTTCCATGTGAATAAAGAATTGCCCACAACCTTGGGATGGACAGATTAATTCGCGATGACCGAACCCTAAATAAAGTAGATACATACCTAGGCATTCTTCATTATTTTAATAGTTTGTAAATATTCCACTTACCGCTCTAACTGGCGACGATTCATCAAGAGATTTTATGGAGACATGTTCTGGCCTGTGTAAGATATCCAATACGTCTTGGAACTGTTGAATTTCGTCTTCCGATAGATCATTTATAGCATATTTTCTAAATAATTGTTCTATATCATCTAAAATGCACAAGCATACAATTGAAATTATTGCACATTTTATCAAACTTAAGTACCTATTCATTACTTAGTACCTACATACTAACTTACAAAAATTGTTTAAAAACTTTTAATAGGTAGGTGTCTCAATTACCTATGAAAAATTTTGACGTCATTGCCTAATTTTACATATTTGTGTCACTATCAAGTAGTTTTCGAGATCTCGTGTTAAGCCAGTGAGTAACTGCATTTGATTTAATTTATTATAAATATATATGATTTTTTAAAAAAACTTTTATATCGCCAGTAACCTACACCTACTGCGCTACGCCGACTGTTATTTCAATTAATTTTCTTTCAACAATTCAAAATTCTATCTTTCTTGCGAAATATTTTAAATATGTTGTAATATAATAAGGCATTTCTTAAATTTCATTAACAACTTTGTTACGTAAGGGGCACCTACCTACTTAATCTACATAGGTATCCGATTTATTTTTTTAAAGATTTTAAATATTTACCTGAAGATAACAATTGAGTTGCGAAACCTGAAGCTAACACTGATAACACAAAAATCAGCACCCTCATCTTGCTCGCACGATTATTAAGTGATTAACAATGCGATAACTGAGCACTTCACCTTTATATAGATTCTGATACCAAACACACGTTAATCTATCGATATTTTTGATTTTATTTACATTGATGCGGGACTAATCACTTGAAGTACATAACTACCGATACCTATACTGATATGAGAACCAAAGGAGTCAGCATATAAACAAACCGTTTTTAACAAACCACATTTTGCACCAATTATTTTTTTCCTGTTAAGAATGTGTAGAAATATACACGGTGGATGTTATCTGTTGCTTAATACTATTATCGATCAAGATGTGAATGAAAATTGACAGCCTCATTAACTTTGATTAATCAAAGTAATGAAAGTTAATGCCTTAAGGATACGGATTGAGTTATACAAACTACAGATAAATAAACTTGGTAGGAGGTAGGTACCGTTCGTACACGCATGAACTATACAACCTTCTAAGAAAGCCCTAGGCAATATGTATGACCTACCTGTTGAATGTAAGCATTCCTTAGCGCGCCCATACTTCTTAGGCTCTATAAACATTCAACTCATGCGCCGAACCAGGTACGTACCTACTGCAGGAATGCAAAAAGCTCTTTCCGATAGGCTTGATTCATTAGTATTTTGAAGAGATGTGATATGGTCTTTTATAGAACGTTCTATTTCTTTCCTCAGAACACTCCCCGTTCTGAGGAATTGTTCGGACTAATTCCACCTACTGGGTTTTGGCACCGTACAACGCGACAACCGTCAAAATAATATCATCCTTATCATCTCGGCACTTGGCAATTCACCATAATGCGTTTTAAACGAAATGAATTGTCGCCAGCTGTAATTCCAGACCGATATGACTTACGGATCTTCAATAAAAGAGGCCTACTTATTTCTAAAAGGTCGGCAACGCACTTGCTCTGCTCTCTGGTATCGCAGATGTCCATGGACAGCGGTAATCAGGTGAGTCGCTTGTTCATTTGCCTACTTATCATAAGTAGGTATGTCGGAGAATTATGAAATCGCTGTTCGATTTCCGTTGACCTGGCGTCTGTTTTGATTAAATGGCAAGTCTATTGACTCATATGAACATGGCAGCCGCTAGAGGGCGTGACTTTCGTTTCAAGTTTATATTTGATGTGTCGGTAGTGTGGCAGTCTTATTGGGCCAGTCTTAGTCGAGCGGTCGAAGCGACTACACTCTTCCGATAGACTTGTCGCTATTTTTATAGTCGAGTGTACATAGAGATGTTATACTTAAGGTGAGTGTTACAGTAGAAATTGTGTAATTGAAATTAACAGAACGTTAACGGACTTAACCTTACTCGAGGTATCCGCACCAGCATTCTGATCGAATATTTTTAAGTAAGTAAAGATTCTGCGTGATGAAAATAAAGGCCAATCTTTTATTTCTTTTGATATTAGAATTAATATTTGGGCAATATTTAAGCACACATAGGTCTTACCCTTGTTGTAAGTAAATGCTCCTACTAATCCTACTATGTTGAACCCACTAAGGCCGATTTTATTTTGTCTCATGTTCCAACTTTTTAATAATATAACCTTTAACATGGTGTATAGTATATTAGAGGCAGCACCTTACCCCCATATCAAGTTTATAAACTGGCAGTTGGGGTTGGCACTGGGGTTTTAAAAATTGGCATTTTGAAAAAAGTGGCCGCGTGTTTTTATTGCCAGGTTATTTTCTTATTCTGGCGAACTTGGCATTACATGTAGAATCCCGACGTATCACAAGTGCTGTGTTGCATCCTAAGTAAATAAAGAATTTAGATTTTTTTGAATCACACAATGCTAGTTCGGTTACTGACCCTCAAATACCGCAAATGGCCCACACTAGCGCCGATATCAGAAGAGGGGATCCACGACCTCAAGCAAACGTAGAGTAAACCGAATAGAGGCACGTGTTTGTAGTTGTTATTCAAAAGAATTGGTGCTTTATGTGTGTGATATTCGTGTGTTGCATAGGTTGCTTAATGCTGGACGCCTGCCGTTCTTTGCATTTTGCAACACTTTTGCCCTTCAGTGCCGTTTCAACGTTTTGTATACGTAATCTACAACTACCCATTCCTTTGGCTACGTGTGGCACCATCAGACAGTTTGGGAAACAACTCTGAATCGCATAGTACAAAAACCCGCCTGCAATAAGACTGAAACAAGATACGTACCCTTCATATTTAATTATCATGCAGTCGGAGGCACGATATTATGTTAGAATTCATTAATGCCTCCGACTGCATGAAATTAAATATGAAGGGTATCTTGTTTGTCTTTTTGCAGGCGGGTTTTTTTTTGTTATAAAGAAAGTTTGTACAGAGCTTATGTAGTTTAGAAGTTTGATAAGAAATTTAATTATCTACTATAACGCTCATTTCCATTTATAGCCTCACGTCAACGACCATACAGCCCTATATGGTCGTTGCCTCACGTGCACGGTTACAGAGATATAGGCGAAAACGGGTTTTCGCAAAATGGCGGCACTTTCGCCCCTCTAATTTGCAAGTATTTTCAACCGACTTCAAAAAGGAGGAGGTTCTCAATTCGTCTGTATGTTTTTTTTTTTGTTTTTTTTTGTTTTGTATGTTTGTTCACCGATTACGCAAAGACGGCTGGACCGATTTGAAAAATTGTTGTGTTTGAAAGGGTATACTTCCAAGTTGGTCCCATTGCCATCAGATCACGATCTGATGATGGGATCCTGGAGAAATCGAGGGAACTCTTTAAAATATTAAATGCACACCTACAGTGATTTAGGTATATTTCATAGTGATTTCCCCCATACTCGTGGGATTAATTATGGATCAAAATAAATTAAGGAACATGTTTAACAGAGGAGGGAGCACAAGGCTCTTAGAGAAGAAGAACAGTAAAAGAGAGGGAGAGGACGCAGAGAGAAGTAGTGGAGAGATGACGCCGGTTCAACCGGCGAGACATTCTCAATCCACGAGCGCATTGTCGGCGAGAGGCAAGGGTTTGCCTCCTGATGTGGCCGATCTCGGCCAATTTAGCGGGTCGAGGACGTCAGTGACATCGGCGTCACTGGAAAGCTTGTTGCGGTCGGCCGACTCCGACTCCTCCATAAGCTCGGCGATTAGCGATGTGGAACAAGTGATGGGTAGGGAAGGTCTCCGTCCAGAGACTCTGACCGTTGGCGAGCGATGCGCTGTTCAAAAGAAGCGTGTTGCATCTCCGGGTAGCGACAACGACCCGCCTGAGGTGGTATTTAAGGCCCCTAGGAAGGTGCGCACCTCTCAGAGGGGGGGATCAGCGGCGGGAACGCGTGCTAAGACACCGTTGTCCCGTCCACAAACTCCGACGACGTCAACACCGGCCGATAACACCTTGGCTGGTTCGGCGTCACCTTTCAGTAGACGCGAGGCCTATGTCCGCACCCGCACGGAGGGAGAACTGGTCGCCGAGAACCAGGTGGACGGGTTCCTGGAGGAACTTCGATCTGTGGGAGGGGATAGTGCCCCGAAAACCGGATCGGAGCTTGTAAAGGCGGCGGCCACCTCCTTGTCGGTTATTGTGAATGTTGCCACTAAGAGCAAAAATCTTAAGGGCACATTCGCAAAAGGCCTGCGGACGTCCGCCCAGGTTTTGGGGGAAGTGGTGGATGCGCTGTTCGAGCGTGTCACTGCCACCGAGGCGGAATCGGAAAGGCTGCGGGCGAGCAACATCCGCATGGAAGAGGAGTTGGGCAAGCTACGTGCTGAAGTAGCAAAATTACGTGCCGACTTTGCGTCGGCCAGAGCCGGTTTTGCCCCGGGGTTGGTTGATTCTGCTGGGGCTCATAGTGAAGGGCGCCCATCTGACGACTCCTTTACGGAGGCGCAGATGAGGCAGCTCGCACTTCTTTTCGGGGGCCTCTTCGATGCGCGCTTTGAGGGAATCAAGGCGCGCCTGCCCCCGGAACCGAGCTGCCGGCCGCCGCTTGCGGCGCATAAGCCCCCCCAGGGGCCAAAGATGCCACCCCCAGCACCACCCCGTAAAAAAGGCCACGCCGGGTCTTTTGCTACAGTGGCTGCCTCAGGGCAAGGTGCGCGGCCGCGGGGTGAAGATCCCCCGCCGCAGCGTACGTTGAGAGGAGCACCCCGAGCTTCCATAGCGGGCACCTCGGAGGCTCCAGCCACCCAGGTCTGTCCCCCGGCGCCAGCGTCTGCCCCCGCCTCTGCCCCCTCTGGTGAGGAATGGCGAACGGCGGAGAGTAGGAGGTCGCGGCGCCGGAAGCATAAGGAGGCCGCTTCCGCCGCTTCTGTGCGGGAGGCTACTCTGGTCAGGGATAAGGTTAGGCGAAAGCCAAAACTATCTCCGCCGAAAACGGCCGCCGTTCTCGTGACGGTGTCGCCGGAGGCGGAAAGTCGAGGCGTTACGTACGCCAACCTTTTCAGCGGGGCGAGAGCCGCTCTTCTGGCAGCTGGGGGCGTCGAAGTGAGCTTCCGCCGCTCACAGACCGGGGCCCGGCTCCTCGAGTTTCCGGGGACGGAGGGCCCGAAGAAGGCCGACTTAGTGGCGGAGACGCTGAGGCGTCTTGCGGGGGGCGAGGAGGGTGTAAGGGTCGCCAGGCCGACAAAGTGCGCGGAGTTGCGCGTCTCCGGCCTGGACGACTCAATCACGTCCGAGGCTGTCCGGGAGGCAATTGAGCTGAAGACTCAGTGCTCTCCCGGAACCGTGAGGGTCGGTGCGATTCGCCCCGGCCCCGGCGGAGTTGGTGCGGCGTGGGCGCGTTGCCCCGTCGCTGCTGCCAAAACTTTGGCAGAGGCAGGCCGGCTCCTCGTGGGCTTCTCCGCCGCGAGGATCACAATCCTCGAGGCGAGGCCCACGAGGTGCTACCGGTGCATGGGCGCGGGGCACTTGCGCCCGCAATGCACCAGTAGCTTTGACTGCAGCGGACTTTGTTTCCGCTGTGGTCAACCGGGGCATACGGCAGCGGCGTGTTCTGCCGCTCCCCACTGCCCCGTGTGTGCGGCGGGCAATCTGCCCGCCAACCACATGATGGGGAGGGCGGGCTGTAAGCCTCCCAAGGCCGCAAAGCCGCCTGCGGGAACTGGCCGAGCGCCTCGCGCCCAGGCTCCGGTGCGGATGGAGGAGGGTGGGGAGGAGGCGCCTTCCCATGCCTCTACACCCTCCACCTAACGGACTCCTTATACGTGCTCGCTCCTCGCCCCTGTCGTCAGTGATAGGGGTACCGGATGCGTTGCGCGGTGGGGGGTCCAGGACGCGGTCGCACCCTCCTGCGGGAAGTTCACCTCGTGGGGGGAGGCGGCGGGGCTAGTCTGCCCCGTCGCCGGCGAACCGAGTGACGTCGAGGCGCAGTCGCGCGTGACGTCGCTTGGTGGGGCTGTGAGCGTGACGGACGGGGAAGTTTCCCACGCTCGCGGCCTTTCGCGATGCCGGCGTTCTGTGTGTACCCAGAACGCCGCAGGAGCAGGAATGCCCGATGGGGCTATGCCGCTGGGTGGGTCCGCCGAAGAAATAGTCAATTCCGGCGGCCTATCCGTGTGAAGGCGGCGAGTTGGTACACGGCCGATTTTTTAGTGGGGGCAGGTCCCACACTACCTCCAGCGTCTGCCCCGGGTGCTGGAGGTGTGCGTTAGGCATTTTTTACGGCCATAAAAAAAAAAAAAAAAAAAATGACATAAGCCTATTGTAACTTAAGTGAATTATAAACCAACCCACTAAAAAGTGAGAAATAAAAACTTTTTAACAAAAAATATTACCGACTTCAAAAATAAATGAAAGGCAACTAAAAAGCAAAAAATAATATAAGTACCTAGAATAACAAAAACAAATTAAACATTTTGAAGTTGGTGCCGAATAAAACATAAAGACTACTATTTCATGGCACCAACTTCAAAATGTTTAATTTGTTTTTGTTATTCTAGGTATATTATTTTTTGCCTTGTATTTATTTTTGAAGTCGGTAATATTTTTTGTTAACAAGTTTTTATGTACATTTACATTCAGTAAGTACGTCATACTAAACCTATCTATAACAAAAAATAACTCCTGCAATTTAGTGCATTATTGACAGGAAAAGTCGTTTATTGCCTGTAAGGTATTAAATAAATATATCAATTTACCTACACCCGTATGACTCAATTAATAAATAGGTACTGTTTGTGGTCCTGGTCTGGTCATTTCTGCAAAGGGTTTGCGCCCTGTGCCTGGGCACCGCTGGCACCGCCCTACTTACGGCACTGCCTGGAAGTATCTTAACATCTGGGTTTGAAGAGAAGGTTCTCATTTTCAATTTTTGAAGCGGCGTTAGCCTAATGGCTAAGGCATCGGTCTCGCAATCGTGAGGTCGCGGGTTCGAATCCTGCCCATTATACTACCGACGTGAACCCATTCCTAACAAAAGCCTTTGAGCTTAGCTGGAAGGGTTAACAAGATTGCTAGTAATGTGGGTCTCAATCCCACATTGCTAGTTATCTTTATTAATAAAAAAAAAAAAAAAAATACAATACAGTAATCGAAACTAGAAATTAAAACAACAGGCTACAGGCCGAGCTTTCCAGACAGTAGAAGTATCTATTACCACATTCTGCATCTTGCAAAACATTGTGTCTTACAATCAACAGACCTACAAAGCAAGTGGGGGGGAAGATACGGGCTGTTAGATAGCTTAACTACTGATACCACAGGTATGTCAACGGTAATCAGATAACGTATCGAAATTAATTGCAGCTAAAAGTAAATTTAAATATCATGATCATAAATCTGTTTCATTGAAGTTTAATATTGTTTTAGCTCATTTGTTTTGTGGTATAGTCCGTGAGAATCTTTATGATCGCTCTGCGTGTTGAGCAAGTAGCTGCGCAGTAACGTATTTTAAGACGATCGCTGGCATTCGTACCTGCGCAATCGCCCGCGCGTCTATGTTCCGAACGGTCATAAAGATTTTCACGAACTATACCTACCTACTCATTTATATTAGTAGCAATCTTGTTAACCCCTTCAATTGAGTTAAATTGTTTGTGTTAGAAGTGGGTTCACGTCGTCGGTAGTATACTACTATAGTGAGCAGGATTCGAATCTGCGACCTCTCAATTGAATAACTTAACCACTAGCCTAAACTCTTCGAATTACAGTTAAATAAAACCGATTTCACAGTCAACCTTCAAAATGTAAAGACCGGATAAACTACAACAAACACTTCTTGATAGTCTTTCAGTAACAGGACCCAATCTCCACACAGACTGGACGACTATGAATTCGCACGCATTTTCTATTCTTTAAGTGGCATGTACCTACTCATATATTCTGCAGTATTTTGGCAAAAATTTAAGTAGGTACCTACTGAATAACATTCTCAGAAACATTATAATTAAACAAATATAATATTTTAAAGATATTTTTATTACTTATAAAATACCAAGAAATTGTATACATATAAATACATATTATATAACAACTTTCACACTTCCGTCATCTCAACATCTTCTATACATAAATCGTCCAACATTTCAGCAAGTGTGATCCGAGGCAACATAGGATCAATCTCGTCCGTATCCACCGGCACTTTGTTACCATCCTTGAATATATTCACATTCTGTCTGAAAGCTGGATCTTCTTCTAAGTCATCCAAAAAGTCGTTGTAATCCCTGTAATAATAATATTGTGTTAAAGATACGTTCTACGGAACATGTTACTTGTGTATCCTTTTCAACTGATTACACTTGACCCATCAATGGCGAGAAAGCGAGCATCTACAAACTATTTTCAACCGACTTCAAAAAGGAGGAGGTTCTCAATTCGTCTGTATGGTTTTTTTTTTTTTTCTCGTCAAGATCCATTTTAAATGTATGGAGGAAAAAACGTTTTAGGTGGGACTTGAACCCGCGCCGACTAACTCCGGCACCGAGATATGTCCGCCATGACACGTTTTTTTGACACTTATGACATACTAGCTGTGCTACCCGCGGTTTGTTAGCCTATGTGTTAATCCAGGGTGTCAGCTAACTCCATACCAAATTTTATTAAAATTGCTCCAGCCGTTTAGACGTGAAGAAGTAACAAACACACCCGCACACACTCACAAACTTTCGCTTTTATAATATTAGTGTGATGGCTGTTGTTGTTAACCTTGTTAAACAAGTATAGACCCCATTTGATTTTGACAAATGACCGTCCAAATGCCGAAATCTAATGGAATTCTTATTGTTGTTATAATGAAATCATGCTTTCCTACTTTTACAACATATTTTTATAATAGTTGTGATATTGCAATATATAGGTTATCAATGTGTGCATTAGTTTGCCGTTTTTAAAGATCGAATGTTGTTAATGTAACCTATCTACACCTTTTAACTTAAAACATCATTGCCTTTACTCGTTATCGTAAGAAAATACATAATTTAGAGTGTTCTCAATTGCAGTTTATCACAAATAAAAATAAATGTGCCCTTTGAACATATCCATCTTTAATCAATAAGGCCAAGGTGACTGATTAAGACAGACAGTATTTTGTGGCAGCGCGAACGAAACTGAATTAAATTGAATTGGCGAATTCATGTAAGTCGATGGTCAAGCGAGTGGACTGAGGGACTTTTGTTTGCTTTGCATTTGGGCTTCGTATTTTTTAATCTCTGGGAGGAGGGGAATGGGCAGCTGTCCCTCCCTGACCATCCCGTCTTGAAGGTTATTTAATTACAATAAATGTTAAAACTAAGAAGGAGTTATTTTTAAGAATATTAGGTCACAGTTGTGAAATTGGTTGTTAATAATTTGTACAAAATGTAGAGTTATAATTGCATTTTTGAAAGATAGAAAGGATTAGAATTTGTAGGGCTTAACTCGCGAGCATCAAGGGATAGAAGAATTTGAGATCTAGTAACACAGTCCAGATAGGTGGTTCGCTTCTGGCCCTGGTTTTGCTCGGGTTCGATTCCTGAGTCTGAATTTCAAATTTTTCTATCTTTCAAAAATGCAATTACTGTATTTGTAAAGTAATTGGCAAGAAATGCTTATAAAAATTACTTCAATGTAGAGTTATATCAGATAAAAAGTGGGTACAAATTGAGATCCTAGATTTCATATTGGTTTAGCAAGCACTACGAGTGCCAAGCAAAAATGGTACTTACTCATTAGTAGAGCTGAGTCCTTCATGTAACTCTTCAGCCATATGTTTTAGTTTCCAAGCACGCGCGCGCCTCCTCGCTGTCCTTTCTCCATAGAACTTCTTAATCAACATAACATCTGGAATGGCGTTTCTGTCCAATTTGTCGAAGTTTGCATCATTCACATTGGAATCACCAATATTGTAACTAAAAGAACAAAAATCAAAAGGTCTGTGAATAACGTGGCAAATTAGACATTGGATTAAACCAATAATTGATTTTGTCAATCAATATTTTGCAGTCATGACATTAAAATTTATTTTAAGTTCTACCACTGTCCTCTATAGTAGTACGCTGGGATGGCTACCACGTACAAAGTAATAATAATATCTTGGGACAACTCACACAACGCCATCTGATCCCAAACTAAGGAGAGGCATACATACGCTATGGCTACCAGACAATTGGGTATTCGACTACTATCAAATAATTAGGTACGTCAAAATACAAATATTATATTAAATTATTTTAGTTATTTTTTTTTTTTCTTTTTAAAAGACGACTCCCGCACTAGGATACAAGCCCTGTGTCGCGGGGGACTTTACCAACAAACAAGTCACAGACACAAAGTACACCCAGACTCGAGAAAACAATTTGTGGATCACACAAAGTTTAAGTTTAAATTAAAACATTAAAAAATAATCAGAAAAACATGTCAAAATGCTGCATAATTTAAAAAAACATTAATACTATACATATTACATTTAACAAGTCTTGTTGTTGTCGGCGGTAACCTGTCCAGCATACAAAGTCAGTGACAATAAGTTCTCATATGTCATGACTGCTTATCTCAATCAACTAAGCTGGATAACTCAAGATTCTCCATTCTCCATTCATTTAATCTGATAAGATGGAATTCTAACAAAAACCAAAGGAGATTAGGCACAGGATCGAATGCTTAACAGGTAAAGAAGTGTACGAGTTTTTTGAAGTGAAAACTTCCTTAGCGGCGTTGTGCACTTTTTTAGGATGTGTAAAAAATGTTAAACTCGCATCAGGACATTGACGAAAATTCGTAAGATGGAGGGAGAGTAGACCGCCGGCGCGGTGTAGGAGAGGAAGTAACATCCCCCTCGCTTTCTATCGCGCTTTTTTATGTAATATAAATTGTCATGTTTGTGTACAATAGCGCAATAGATGAATATTGTATTGCACATGAATTATACTACTTTTATACTGATAACTAAAGCAATTCTTGCAAAATTATTATTCCCTAACCATTCCAAAATATTCAAAAATGCACAAAATTAATGCTCAAATTATCACTTTTTCTTTTATAAACACTACATGCTCAGTCGCCACTGAGTCGTGGAATTTTGTTACAAACAAAATTACTTACCCCAGAACTGTATCTCCAGGCTTCAAAATATGTCCAAGATGAGTCCTAGAATGGACAGGGTTCACATCCAGTCCAAGTTCGCTTGCCTTAACAACCCATACATCAGCTACAACATGTTTGTTTGAAACCATACCTTGTCCGGGGAAAGCCTTTTTCTCCTGTAAGAAATATGTACCTTTATTATGAATTAGTTGTGGGTTTAATTCAGGCACGGAATAGCTTAATGAGATATGTTTTAAAAAAATAAAATATTACTTACATTTTCTTTCAATACATCAATATCCATGACGATGTACTCAACTAACTGCTTCGGATTACATATTGCGTTAAACGGACTTCTCCAATATACGGTTGACGATATGTCACAGACTTGACCGGTGCGAGGATCGATCAAATGTATTGTGCTGGTAACTCTTTGTACCAAACAGACAGGTGATATACCACCAAGTTGTTGCGTAAGTTTCTTTGGAAGGCACACAACACTGTCCTTAGAAAGAGGCACAATTTCAATACTAAATGTGAATTTGTAGTTGTAAATATTGCTGTGAATATCATGTGATATAAGCTTCTTGGAATGCTGAGACTTTACTGGTAACACTGACTGGATGAAATCGACCATTTTGCGTGCGTGGTTCTCTGATGCATAGAAGAAATCTAACCCATCTGGAATATATATAACAACATTTTTGTGAGACATTCTCTATTCATCCGTAATTTATGTGAGGTGATTTTGGCGAGGTTTTGACCCCCTCTCTCTCTCTACTGAGATATCGTGAGATTGGGATTGATCCCACGCGTTCTGCCTAATCTCTCGTGAGATTTCATTGGTCAAATATAAGTCGTTGGAGGACGGGGTAGTAATGCATGACAAAACCGAAGAAAAAGCATAGAAAAAAAAAATTACTAAGTTTTATTAGGTTAAAAAAAAAAAGTGATACCTGAAATTAGTTTGTTCCCCCCCTAAATGACTAACAGAATTAGTGGATGCCCTCAAAAATAACATTTAGTGTATACTGTGTTATAAATACAATTTGTATTTGTATTTATAATGCAACGCGTAAGTTTAAAAGTTATACTGTGTTACTTTTCTTGCCTGGAGTTAAAGTAATAAAAATACGCCTCAAGTACCTCTGTTCAACATTTCATCAAAATCTGACAAGTTTAGATAAGAAGTTTAAAGAATTTACCTCTTGTTGTTGGTAACATTATTATTATTATTCATTTATTTCAAGCTTTATAAACTCATATTGTGTTAGTAAATACATTATATCTTAATCCTAGGTGTTAGTAATCACATGTAGCGCACAACATTTATGTATATACAATCTACGCGATCGGCAATCATCTTCAGGAGACAGTTGGAGCTCGCCCTGACTCTGCGCACGAGGGATGCGGCGCGCTTCCGCATTGTAGTGTAGAAACAATCTACTCGCGCCTGTGCGAACATGCCCGACGCGCTGCAGCGCCAGGGCAGCCCCATTAGCCTCCTGAATGCGTTATTATATTGGACACGGAGGGCCCCATACGCCCTTTGTGTATAATTTGCCCACAGACTACACGTATAAAAGCATGTGCAGTATGCTCTGAATAGCGTTATTTTCACCTGCTGTGAACAACGTGCAAATCTGCGAGCTATCACATTAGCCCGGACGGACAGAGCCCTCCGCTCCCTATCAATATCTGCATTGTCTTTGAGGTCCGCGGTGACCAGGTGACCGAGGTATTTGAACTGATATACTCTTTCGAGTGCGACGCCTCCAAGTCGTAAGGAAGGGACATTATCATTGTAAAGGGCGCCGCTGGCCCCAAAGACCATGAACTGACTTTTCTTAATATTATACATGAGCCCATGTTCCACCGCGTAGGCCTCACATGTAGCGATCAGCGACCTTAACCCACAAACCGAAGCGCTCAACAGGACCATATCATCTGCGTAGCTTAGGTTATTGACACAGATTCCGTCAATGTGACATCCGACATGTTGACTGCTAAGCGCCTCAATCAGTGCGTTAATATAAATATTAAAGAGTGCCGGTGAGGTTAACCCCCCCTGTCGCACTCCACACTCCAGCTTATATGGCTCGGATAAAGCTCCCGCCCATCAGACACTATTAACCTGATTTCCATACCAAAACCGAAACATATTTAGGAGATCCCTCGGCATACCTAGGTCCTCGAGCTTCCTCCAAAGTATTTTGTAGGAAACCAGGTCAAAAGCTTTCGACATATCGAGGAAGCATGCAAACACAGGTGTTTCTCGACATGTGTAATACTTAATAGTATGCTTGAGACACAGGACTGCACTATCGGTTGATAAACCCGGCCTGAAACCAAATTGGTTGTCATGTAATTTTATGTGTTTATTTAGTTGTGTCTCAAGCAGCCCATCAAGCACCTTAGCAAAAACAGTGGCCAAGGAGATTGGTCTGTAATTGCCTACGTCAGATAGGTCTCCAGTTTTATTCTTTACAACTGGGACAACAATAGTTTTGATCATATCCGGGGGAAGGTACGAATGACTGATGCACAGATTAAATAAGAGAGCCAAAACCCTCGGCAAATGAGGACCAGCGTTCAGTAAATGCTCAATACTGAGCCCGTCGTGCCCTGGTGACTTACCACGAGATGAACAAGTTATTAATTTGTGTATTTCATTTGCAGTAAATCTGGTATTCACTCTGTCACGACCGGTATCAGCGTCCAGCACCACTTGAGACGCCTCAAGCCGTGATTTCACAAAAAAGTGATTCTTAAACCTATCTGCTATTTGTCCTGGATCACCTACACCGTCCACAGTCACGGGCAATCCAGACCTAGTATTTAACTTGTTTGTGCTCTTCCAAAAACCGCGAAAGTCACGTTTAGAGTGATGAGATGAAAGGATATCCATTTTTATCTGTTCTTGATGATCTTGGCACCATTTTAGCCGAGCCTTAAAAAAATTTCTACTTTCTTTCATCTCATCGAAAACAACCCCCGTTCTTGGTTTTCCACTTGATTGCCATTTATGAAACTTTAGTCTGGCTTCCACGTGAGCATGTCGGACGTACCTATTCCATCCCGCCACTCGCCCACCCCTCCTTCGAATGTTACTGTTATGTTTCTGATAGCTACATAATGAGGCTTCACTAAGAGTTTGTACAATATTTTTGTATAAATTATCAATTATATGTTTATGCGAAATGTCATTTCAGTAAAAGTAACAACATAATCTTAATTCTAATGGTAAATCTATTAATCGCAGTCTATTATTACATTCATTATAATACAATTCTATTTGTTCATTAGATCGGTTACCCCATATTATATTATTATTATTAATATGATTTGAATTATTAGATAAATTATACGATAAAGATGTCAAAAAATTAAATTTACATTCAAAAGTCATGGGAAAGTGGTCAGACCAAAATACATCATTATCAACAGAAATGTTTTTAACCGAGTTAATTGCTGAGTGCGTAACAATGCAGTGGTCAAGCCACCGTCTAGCACCATTAATTTCGCTTATGTACGTATAGGTATCACTATCGGGGCCTAATATATTCATATCGGCTACTGTCCAGCTATCTTCCTCACAAAAACAATAGCTCCCGCATAAAAAGTTCGTTCGGATGAGCGTTAAAGTCACCCATACAGTAAACAGATTCAATAGAATAGTCATTAACAATAGCACTCACCATACCGAGGCAATCCATAAAAGTTTGTAAATTATCGATGTGATCAGTAGGCATGTAGGTATATGCTCATCACTATAATTGGTCGGTCCGTATCACAGATTTTTATAGCACAGATCCGCGGGTTAGCACAAGGTATCACTGACACATTACGAAATATATCAGAACGCCACAACAATGCAACACCCCCGTGTGGTCTTCCTCGCAACATTCCACTCGAGGTGTCTACGGCTGACGTCCCCGCGGCGCTGAAATTGCTGTCGATAGTACTCAGGTACGGGATCTCATCCGGCAGTAACCAGGTCTCCTGAAGAGCTACTATGTCGGACTTTCTGCATAGTTCTCTGATATGCTCAACAGAACGTTTGACATTTTTACAATTAAAAGTACTTATTTTATGTAGCACTGTCATTTCTTGTTTATGGAATAGCCGTTATTACTCGAGTACTGCTTGAAATTAACAAATCGTCTAAAAATTATCCCTTGAGGCCACAAACCCTCATCTAAAAACAACGACAACTTGCTCTCATTGACATAGAACTTATATGCGGTGTAGTGTGTGTGTTTTTTAGATTCAATTCTCTCAAGAGTTATAGTTTCAAGCGTTTTCGTTCGTACGTAGTCAACAATATCGGATTCAGTGGTGTCTTTATGAATATTGGTTATAAAAATAGGTAATTTCCTATCAGCGGCTCTAAAAGTCCCAGTTAAATCACAAGACACTCCAGCTTTTCCGGAATACCTATAATTCACCTTCTTTTTATACACCACCTTCTGCCATTCACCATTATCATTTCTTTGTTGTGGTTGTGCTTTGTTTACATTAAGCGACGACGGCGGCGGCGGCCCGGCCGGCGGCCCTAGCACGGGCTGAGCGGGTGACGTAACAGTCGTCAGCGAGCTGCGCATTGGAGAAACATCTTCGACCGATCGGGTAACATCGGGCGATGTCGGCGCCGGCCTCGGAGCGCTCGCGCCACCGCGTTTCGCATCCGAAGCTACCGTTAGCGGTCGATATTGTAACGGCTCACAACTACCTACATTCTGCGTTTGTGAATGTAAATCATTAACAAGATCTTTTTCTGGAGAAGGTTCATCGACGTATGGTATACCTATGAGGCCGCTGTCTGCACACCAAGCACCCCTCTTGCGATTCACATTTTTAAATGGACTAGGCGGCAACGAACAGTGCATCATCTGCGTTCTCAGTTCATCTAGGTGATTTTTAGTCACAAAAGATGATCTAATTTCTTGTACTTCACCCTGTAGCCGTTCTAAATCTTTAAGTAGCTTGGTACAATCAAGGTGGTCGAATGTGAGTGGTGGTAATTTTTCCAGTTTTTGGGCCACAAACACTGGTATAATATCCGGTTCACAAGTTTTAAACACTCGAATTATGTCGCCCAGGTCACGCACTTCCTTTTTTCCTTTATTTTTCTTATCACTTATACGATATTCTACGGGCAATGATTCGAACAACAACTGTTTCGATTTCGCGATTTCCACTTTTGTGAAAGACGACGCACAAAGCTTTACTAACGACATTTGATCCATAATGGAGTTTTTATTTTGAATGTACGATAGAAGCTCGTCAATAACAATATTACAACTGTTACATTTTAAAACGTTCGCCATTTTCGTAATAAATAAATTGCGCAGCACAGAAAGTACGCCCGTTCGCTGACGCACGCGCCGCGTGACTCCTTTTTTTTATATTATTTTTTGATTATATAGGGTGCTGATTTAGTCAGTCGAATCCTTGTAGGGGGAAAGTGGAAACTATTTTTTAAATTTAAATGAGGGTATTTTTTTTTTTAAATGTTGGTCGCGTGTGTGCTCTGTGTATTGTTTTGTTTACTTGTCAACCCACCGCAGTAGCTCGTCTACAAAATTATTGTGGCGGATTCTTTTGGAATATATATATTTTTTTAATTTATACTGTTGTATTGTGTTTTAGTGATTACATGAAATATGTCTGGTAAATAAAATATTATAGTATCTTCGCCGTGTTTAGTGCCCTTTAAATAATACCTTAGCTAAACTAAAAACACATACCATGCTTAGGTTTTATGCCAAGTGTGTTTTCATGGGCCTTGTGTTTCAGAATCAGCTGTTCCAAGTAATAAAACGTCTTCCTGTTGTTAGCCCTTTGTCTGACTTGTACGAGAGCACGCCAGTAATCTTGTGCTTCAGACCGATGGCATGCGTCACACATTTGATGCTGCACATTAAACTCTACTATGAAAGTTTGTTGAAGCACCGCTCCACCCATCACTTCACCTTGTACTGTGAGTTTTACCTGCAGAATAAGTTTTATTGAATTACATAAATTAGTTCTTCATCATCATCTTCATTTTAGTTTGTACGTAAATTTGTGTAGATTAAATCTTGGAAGCTAACTTGTACTTCTTCCTGACGTTCGATTGGGGTCAAATTTGGTACACTTGTGTGGTACCGTAGACCTGATCTGATGATGGAGTCGGAAGGTGGAAAAAATAAAGGGCTAAATCGTTGGCGACTCTGTCAGGAGTAAGTTAGACGACTTACGCCTAAACATTCTCAACCTGTCTCACAGAAACAAGTTTCAATGACAGTGTTTTTGATGCCGCATGTTTAGATTCTAGATACACGATATTTTGTAGAGATCGTTCTACTACGTGGCGGAGCAATTAACAAGAATAAAAACCTAAATAATTACTCGGTTAACCAAGAAGGAGAGCGGAATTGGTATGTCTGGCTAAAGGTCGAAAACACCTTCAAAAAGGACCTGGAAGGAAAGGTTCTCAATTCGACTATATGTTTTTTTTTGTATGTTTGTTCACCGATTACGCAAAGACGGCTGGACCGATTTGAAAAAATATTTTTGTGTTTGAAAGGGTATACTTCCAAGTTGGTCCCATTGTCATCAAATCATCTGATGATGGGATCCTGGAGAAATCGAGGAAACTATTAAAATATTAAAGGCAAATCTACAGTGATTTAGGTATATTTCATAGTGATTCGTGCATTTACTCTTAAAAAGCACCAATTGATGAAGTGGAACTGATGATGAAGACCACAAATGACGAGCAGAAATATTCATTAGGTCCTATTCAATATTTCACAGTTTGTGATTTAGTTATGTTAATATGGTGGTATTGAGTAGCACTTTATTCTCGTCATACTATTATTACACAGTGTAATAGAGCTGATAGTGAACTCCTCCACAATGAACGGCCCAACGGGGCAAACAATATTTTGTAAAAGGATTTGAGCGGCTCACATAAGCCTATTGCAACTCAAGTGAATTGCAAATCAACCCACTAAAAAGTGATAAATAAAACAAATTAACAAAAAAATATTACCGACTTTAAAAGTAAAACCTACAAGGCAACTAAAAAGCAAAAAATAATATACCTAGAATAACAAAAACAAATTGAAGTTGGTGCCATGAAATAGTAGCCTTTAGGTTTCATCCACCAACAAATAAATTCTTTTTTAGTATTTGTCTTTGCTAACTTTAACAAAATTTCATCAAAAATTTTTTTTCAACAAAATTTTTCAGTTTAGGTTAGAACTGTGACCGCGCGCGTGTCACAGCAGCGGCCGCCGAGTGCCAGAAACATATTCATTCAAAGATGAAAATAGGTCTCAAAAAAAATTTTTTTTTTTGCCAGCTCGGTTTTGAAACCCATGTTATTCGATATTTTGAGAAAAAACAAAAAAGTGTATTTTTAGTGCACCCCCTGTGGTACACCTTGACCCATCACGCTACGACCAATAGGAGCGAAACAATGAAAAATGTTGCAAAAACGAGGAAAATTTCAAGGTCAACTAGTGGATAATATATAATGAGAAAAACTTTTCAAAGTGGTAGTTTATACCTTTATTCTCTTAGAATGAGGTTCAGTCCAAGCAAATCCAGCATCAATCAGTTTGACTCTGTTCAGGCCTTTTAACCTTTTAAGACAGAGAGCAAGCAGTTCCCTGGACTCCAATGCAGCTACCACCCACTCTGCAGGTGGTTGTAAGTATCTGTAATAAGTTATAGTTTCAGAAGTTAGAAGACTAACAGGTTGAAAAGGAGGGTTATTTTTTTCTGAGGTAAACTGATACAAAAGTATATTTTGCTGGACATGGTTTTGTGTACCTATCCAAAGGGAAACCGAAAGTAATGGTGTTCTAAGGACCCTCCGCCACTGCTAACAGAATATCACTACTAGACTACAGTATTGAGGTTTTAAAAAATATATCCCTATTAATATATAAATGTCAATGTAAGTTTGTTTGGCTTTCACGCGAAAACTACTCAACCGATCATCATGAAACTTTGTACACATATTCTTGGAGGTATTAGAAGTAACATAGGATTATAAAAAAAAAAAGGGAAAATTTACGCAGACGAAGTTGCGCGGGACAGCTAGTAAGTTATAATTGTTACAACCAAGAGATAATGACAACATGTAACATGTGTAAGTACTTATGTGTAATTTGATGATGAAGTAAACATACTAAATTGTGTGTAAAAAAATATAGACACAGATGATTAAGGCGAAAACACATTATTTCAGTGTGTTATGTCTTATGATGACACAACACGCTTTAGTATCTAACCAAACTAAATGTATGGAACCGGTAATGCTTCTGACGCATCACAACACAGACACACCATACCACAATAATGTATTCCGGGCTTTAATCTTTCATATTAAAATTACTACTTAATTTAAAATCCTACTGGTAATATAAATCTGAAAGTACTTGTCTGTTAGTAACTTGTAATGTATGCACAAATTATAGTTATAAATAAACAAAAGGGTTAGGTTTTTAAATTAATTTTTATAAAATAAAATGAATCCAGGGGAGAGATGACAAGTCACCAAATATGGGTGACAAACTTTGTTTTAAAAAAAAATTGCATTATTTGTAACATTACAATCATTATCTATATTAATTTAAATTTAAATGTATCAAATTGAAACATTCTATGGATTTAGATATAAATAAAGTTAGTAATTTAATGTAAAAACAGGAAATGATAACAAATTTTCATGTTTGAAGTATCATTCTCACAAAACTAAGTTTAATTAAATTATAAAGCCTATAAAAATGTATACATTAATTCAAATAAGTGTTAATATATTTTAAGTAATAAGTTCAAGTAGAGCATTGGTGACTAATTGGTGTACATGTGTTCATTTTACCCCACTCTACTATGAATTAAAATTGAATGCCTATAAAGTACCTAATTGCAATGTGTATAAGTGAAGAAAGTGTATTTATGTGGACATTGATAGTACCTCTTATCGTAGAACTACCCAAATACTGTTGTGAGGAGGTTCATCATTGTTGACATTTCTTTCACATCCTTTATAGTTAGCAGGGTGTGCACCTTGTGTGTATTTTAGTCCTTTTTCAGGAAAACAGATTTTTTGTGTCATTGTGCACACTTTACGCAGCGATATGACCGCATACAATAATAGTAATTAGCAATGAATTTAGAATACCCTTACCTTTCACATCCTCTACAAAAGAAGAGGGTTGCTTGTTTAGGTATACCTTCTGTGATATCAACGTGAGCTCTCAAGCAGGCTACGCACATGTTAGATGGATTAGCCTCTATGGGTACCGCACATTGACAACATAATCTGAAATAACAAGAACATTGTAATTTTTTACCCAATTCTAATGTAATTTATGACGGTGCAGGAAACAGATTATTTCTGAATAGAAATGGGTTTTTTTCCTAAACCTTCAGTGAACACTTGGAAAAAATAGAATTATCTAAACAAAATTGCTTTTTATTGCACCACAATATAACCTAAAATATAGATACTTACATGCGAGTGCTATTAGGACCCGTGACTATATCTGGGGATAAATATTCCATTTTATAGCCGTGTACGAATATTTACATAAAATAGAATTTAAATATTTTGATAAAAGCCACGGTAATTAACCAAAATCACGCTGTTCAGGCTTCGGGCAATGGCAACAACACGTTTGTCTTTGTTGTCAGTGTCAAAGAGCATGTAAAATAGTCAGTGTCACTGTCAAAGTATTCATTATTGCCACAAAGAAAACAAATTTTGTCCGAATGTCTGTTGCCAAAACTCGTATTGAGTATTTTAATTTAGTCTCTATTTACCGATACCAAATTGGTATCTGTTTAATTACCGATACACCGATACTAAAATACCAATATTTTCATTCAATTCACAGTATTACATTTATTTTTATTGCCATTATTGGCAATTTTCGGTGTGTCCCAAACTTACTTGACTTTTTTGCAACTTCTATGTATTGAATAAGTGCATGCAGCTTTTATTTAAATCCGTCAAGCTTTATTAAGTGAAGTGGATAACTATGTTATTATACGCTAAGTCTACGGTTTAAGACATTTTGTTCGGTTTAATTTGGTAAGTTAATTCATTTTTTTGTGATCATGCATGACATATACATGTTTTCAATTTACTGGAAATTGCAAAAGTATTGATACCTACATGGTGCTCAAATGCTTATTTTCTGATGACCCCTAATACTTAATTACCAATAAAAATAATCTGTTTTGGAGCAAACAATAATATTCTGCCTCTGTGGCGCGGTGGGAGTGTATCCGACTGCTACGCAAGAGGTTGTGGGTTCGATTCCCACCCAGGATAAAACTTTGTGTGATGAGCACGATGGTTTATTCTGTGTCTGGGTGTAATTTGTCTATAATATGTATGTATTTAGAAATATATAAGTATGTTAATCAGTTGTCTGGTTTCCATATTACAAGCTCTGCTTAGTTTGGGATCAGAAAGCGTTGTGTGAATTGTCCCAAGATATTATTATTATTATTATTCCGATAATCGTCCACTGTCGTGGGTTATAAAAGGACTCCATTTTAATTAAATATAAGACTACTAGGGATAAAATTAGCAACTAATTGATTTTGTCTGCATTTTCCTTTTGAGCAGGACTAGCATGTTTCAACTATCCTTGCTTACATTAAAACCATTTAACAAATTTGTAATAATATGCTGGCTTACAAAGTGTAGCGATTCAGTGGTAATATGGTGATGTATTTGTTGTTAAATGTTAGGTGTACAATAAATATGTAACAGTTTTGAAACGTTTGGACAATATTTCGTTAAAAGACTGACACCTTTTTTATTCTCAAGAGCTTTGGAAAATGGTTGTATAATTTCGAATATAGTTTTTGAATGTAAAGTAAAAACGAAATTTAACAAGCTAGATATATGATATTTTACATTTCTATGCGATTTTTGAAACTCGTCAACCTACTTTCCATATAATTAAAACTCACATAATTCCCCACAAAAAATGTTTCAAACAATTCAAATTTCCCGCTCTAAAAGTTTTTGATGGCACAACAGAGATGGTGCAACAGAGATGGCGCTTATAATAATTGGGTGCCATTTTTTTGTTTGTAGGTAACATACTTTCCGTCGGGGTATTTGAGTTCATAAGTTCTGTGGTTTATACTGAGGAGTGACGTCAATTCAGTATACTGCGAAGCTGTTCCTTTATAGTTAACTATACTAGTTACTGTTTAAAACGGAACACAGTCCAGTACTACTGTACTGACATCCACGTATAAATTATTTTATACAATCTGACCCGGGCAGGCTTAGCTACGGCTTTTTGTGTAGGAACACTCGTGGGTGCCTCCAGAACATCCTACCAAAGTTTCATCACAATCAGATCAATGTCATCAATCAAGTTAAATAGTTTAATCAATAGTTCAATCGATCTAGATAAATAGTTCAGAGAATTTCATCTGATCTGCAAAATGCGGATAATGTGTTATCTAAACCGTTGTTTAAGCCGAGACTACTAAGAGTTTAAGCCGAGAAACTTGTTTTGAGTAACAAAGTTGGCCTATATTATAAAGGAAAGATATTGTTAGAAATGAGTTTATATTACGAATTTCAACCTTCGTGCTTTTTGTTGTTCAAATGCTTTTATGACTATATAATGTTCTACGAGTATAAAAAAAGGCAAAATAATAAACATTATAAAACACTGTCGTTCATTTACTTGCCGCACAAAGATAAGCATCCACATTGGTAGCACTTATGCTGATTTCTGTAGAAAAAAATGTGTGGCACTCGGAGACTGCCACGGTAAAGCTTGCATAGCAATTTTTATCAAGCTATGCAATTATAATTATTTATTTATTTATTTATTACTTATTTATTTATTATTTATGCAGTATTTTTTTTTTATTACATTTCGGAGCAGCTCGTCTCGATCCGTGCGAGCTTCGTACCATATACATATACGTTATGCGAGCGCTCGGCCGAGCTACATGGTAGGCGGAGTGGGGGGGTGTTAGGTTTTTTTCGTTACGGAATTTCTTGATTCGGTCGCCGCGTTCAAAGCCCGCGATAAAATCTATGCAATAGCATAATAAATGTTTTAAAGTTTTAATTTTAAATGCATTTATGTTTCACTGAAATATATTTTTAATGTTTCTATGTAGTATTTTTTTTATATATATCGTAATCAAATAATTTATAAATTTATAATGTATTTTAAAAATACATTGTAACTTTTTACATAAACTAACTAGGTATCTACATAACATTATATACATTTATATTTTTGTAATATAAACAGAACGTTTAAGGTTTAGGAGAGTAGTTAAATTATCATCGTTTTCTAATATAACATAATTTTTATTATATTGTACAATTTAAAATAATGACATAAATAATTATTAGAATATTATCAGGACTTAATGGCGTGAAATATATAAAGATACGAACCTTTTATTTAGCCGACATTTCGAACGAATTGCACCGATCGTGGTCTCGGGTCGACTGGTGGCAGCTTAGCGATCCGTGAGGCGCGGGGTTTTTCAACAACCCTCGCTTGGTCTTGATAATTTTGATAAATTTTACTGTCGGTACTTCTACACTCTATATTTACTACGTCTTTACACTGAGGCGCGACGTCTGTACTGCGACGATTGCATTTGTTGATAACAGGGTTCCACCTACATGACCTTTTCGACCTCGAACATTTAGAGGGTGAACTTGTCCATGTGTTGTGAACTTGGTACTAAGAATCAACGGAAACCGACGTAACCAACGATATCCACGGGGCAGGAAACCAGAAGTAACGTACCATTAAATATTTCACGCAATTAAGTCCCGTTAATATTGTAATATGTGTAAACATCGCAAAGGTTTAAAAACTATCTTTATGCTTTTGCGTTTTTAACATATTCTTAAAATGAATAAAAGAAGTAAGAATTTTTTTTTTTTTTTTTAGAAACTGTACTAATTTTTTATATTTCACACATACTTTCGCCATGAAAATCCGATATTTTTCATTTAATTATTTTTTTCTCAGTAAATCTTTAAAGGTGTACCTTATTACAATTTAGTGGTTCTTTACTACTATATCTCCTTAAATACCTATATGTAATACAATCTAAACATTGCTACTTTTGTGTATTCACTTAATGTGCAACAAAATAGGTCAATTTGATTGGCAATAAGATAATACTGTTCAGCGCGCGCATCAATGGCGACTGCTTTAGTAAGTTAGTGCGCGCTCGCGGCACCCACCACAATAGTGGTTTCCGGTACATATACCTGTCAGGCACACTGAAACTTAACAGCTGTAATAAATCTGGATTTTGTATTTTGCCTAATAGTACTACATTTATGACTCGCTCGCTCGTTGTAACCAACTTTAACTAAATTATATAAAGTACTTATAGGGTAGACTGGGTATCACCATAATACCTAATTTAAATGTACCTAACAAATTTATTTTGCACTCGCTCCAACTTAAGATTATATTTAATTTCATGTGGGCTCCAGATAATTGCATTGCATTCAATGTGACTTTTTACCAATACTTATTGTAGTTATTCATTTGTTAAGATTGAAATGGCGTCGGCAATCCGTAATTCCGGATGCCGGTAGTTTCTTCAGCAAATCCGTACGCTGTACAGTGGACGCAGTGTAAAAAAATATTCCGTATGATGCGATACGTCTGATCGCACGATGCGGAAACGTTGACGCCTACCTTAATTTACATGCTCTTTGGCCTAGCTCATGTTGACATTTAGCGTGGTATCGATATTAAATATCGATAAAATTATCGTTTATTTTTTTCTTTTTAAAAGGCCGTATAACATTTGTGTATTTTTTGATTTATCAGTATTTGGGCTTAGTAACTTATTAACGAGAGTTTCAAATCTGTAGGTACTCTGAGTTTCAATAAATTCAAAATAAATTTGTATCATACATGACATCCGGATACGGGATACGGATGGGTAATGTCGTAATGAGTAACTCTATTTGGTCTATGGTCGTACGTAATCATTCTGTCTGTGATATCCGAACGTCGAATTGTTACGTAAAGAATTCGAACCTCTTTGGTGACCTCTCCGACCATCTACTGTGCATTTATTCGATCGATTCTTATATACGAAAATGTTTTCTACCGTCTGCAGGGCCGGCCGATTAGCCACAAGGACGGTAGTCAATAATACCGCCGACAAAGCACCATTAGTCGCGGCCCCCGTTGTGAATAAACGTGATTATGCGGCTAAGGCAGCGGCAGGCAAGGCTTCAGGTAAGATAGTAGCTGTCATCGGTGCCGTCGTAGACGTGCAATTTGAGGATGAGCTTCCATCTATTCTAAATGCTCTGGAGGTACAGAATCGCTCACCCCGGCTTGTGCTGGAGGTGGCCCAGCACTTGGGAGAGAACACCGTCCGTACCATTGCCATGGACGGTACTGAGGGACTGGTTCGCGGCCAACCAGTGTGGGACTCAGGCTCGCCCATCCGTATCCCCGTGGGAGTAGAGACCCTCGGTCGTATCATGAACGTGATCGGTGAGCCCATCGACGAGCGTGGCCCCATCGAGACCGACAAGCGCGCTGCCATCCACGCAGAAGCTCCCGCATTCGTCGACATGTCTGTAGAGCAAGAAATTCTTGTAACTGGTATCAAGGTCGTAGATCTCCTCGCTCCCTACGCTAAGGGAGGTAAGATCGGCCTGTTCGGCGGTGCCGGTGTCGGCAAAACTGTACTCATTATGGAGCTGATTAACAACGTCGCCAAGGCCCATGGTGGTTACTCCGTGTTTGCTGGAGTAGGTGAGCGTACCCGTGAGGGCAATGACTTGTACCATGAAATGATTGAGTCTGGTGTAATCTCCCTAAAGGACAAGACCTCTAAGGTAGCGCTGGTGTATGGTCAGATGAACGAGCCCCCCGGCGCGCGTGCCCGTGTCGCTCTGACTGGTTTGACAGTAGCTGAGTATTTCCGTGACCAGGAAGGACAGGATGTGCTTCTCTTCATTGACAACATTTTCCGTTTCACCCAGGCCGGTTCTGAGGTGTCTGCTTTGCTGGGTCGTATCCCCTCTGCTGTAGGTTACCAACCTACCCTGGCCACTGACATGGGTACTATGCAGGAGCGTATTACTACCACCAAGAAGGGTTCTATCACCTCTGTACAGGCCATCTACGTGCCAGCTGATGACTTGACTGATCCTGCCCCAGCCACCACTTTCGCTCACTTGGATGCCACCACTGTGTTGTCCCGTGCCATTGCTGAGCTGGGTATCTACCCAGCTGTGGACCCTCTTGACTCCACCTCCCGTATTATGGATCCCAACATAATTGGCGCTGAGCACTACAATGTAGCACGTAGCGTTCAGAAGATTCTTCAGGACTACAAGTCACTCCAGGATATCATTGCTATCCTGGGTATGGATGAATTGTCTGAGGAAGATAAGTTGACTGTAGCTCGTGCTCGCAAGATCCAGAGGTTCCTGTCCCAGCCTTTCCAGGTTGCTGAGGTGTTCACTGGACATGCTGGCAAGCTGGTACCTCTTGAGGAAACAATTAAGGGCTTCACCAAGATCCTGCAGGGTGAATATGACCACCTCCCTGAAGTAGCATTCTACATGGTTGGACCTATTGAGGAAGTTGTTGCAAAGGCTGAGACCCTAGCAAAGTCATAAATTAAATTAGTTGTTAATGTTTCCATTTATACATAAGTTATTGCTTATGCCTAAAAACGTAAATTATGTAAATGAAGGCAGATATTGTAGATAAACACTATATCAGTAATGAAATAAACTTTTAAATTATAAAAATGTTTTACTGAAAACATTAGGTTTGTAATTTTCCTGTACCAACAGTACCTACGTATCAAAATTAGATAATTGGGGTATAATAGAGTACTAAATTATTTTGTGCATTACCTAATAATAGTTTACTATCATCATAATTACGTACCTACTTGGGTGTCATACCCAGAGTTCGTATACGATCGTCTTTTGCTAATGCAAAAAACGATCGTAATTACGAACTCTCGTAATTATTTTGGAATTTCATAGTTGGTCAACTGATTTTAAAGATATGACATAATGGTAGGGCACCAATAGTTATAAATATATGCCCTCTGTAAATTACATAACTTTTCCATACCTAACCTTATAGTAGTCTGGTAAGTTGCCAGAGTAATTTTTATTTTGTACCTAAATCAGTAGTTTTGATGTTAAGATTGACCATAATGGGGTCAGACAGAAAGGCAAGCATAGATTAGAATTTGAAGATGCCTGGAACAGTACTACCGACTTTTTGTAAGTCATTTTATTCTGATGAAGTAATAGTAGGTCGACTACCTAGGTACTATTACTCCATCAGAATAAAACGACACCGAAAATTGATATTCATCCAAATTTGAGTCTGAGCAAATTATACTAAATGGCTCGTGTCACTGCGCAATTGTGACCTTGGGCGCTGTGGACAAAGAACACGTCATAGTTTCTCACTTCAATCTGCTGGTTGTTGAACTAAACCTAGGCGGTACATCACTATGAATGAACATAAATGTAAAATGTCAGTGAAAAGGTAATAATGAAAGTAGATGCTTCCCACTGATAAATAGGATTAAATAAAACTTCTATTTGACTTAAAAATCAGTATTTATTTAGAATCTTATCGTTTTCCACCAACTCGGGGTGCTGATTTCTGGCTGACTTTAGCGGCCTTAGCTTTAGGTTGTGCCTTGGCTTTTGCAGGGGCCGTCGCCTTCTTTGCGGCCTTTGTGGACTTTTTCTGTTCCTTTGCAGCCCTGAAAAAAGATACATTATAAATGAAATCAGCATTATTTTATTACAAATCTGATTTTGCATCTGTGAATGCAGTGAATCTGAGAGCTAAATTGAGAGAACAACTTGCAGAAGATGTCACTTCTAAAACAAAAGTCGTAGTAATTTATATAATTTTCTTCCCTTCATTACATTGTTCCATATGAGTACAAAATCACTGATATTAGTTAAATCTTGTAATTTTAAATCTTAATTTAAAATTCTTTAAAAATATACACCTATTAAAATTAATAACCCAGTATAAGAAAATAATCTCAAGACTTAGATTTTCAATAGTGACATTATACAGCCATCCCTAATACACCCTGTTATGAGGTGTAGCTACTGAGAATATAAACCAATAGCAGCAAATATTAGTTGGACAATATTGCATCTTGTTTTAAGACATGTACCTACTGAATGAAAAATATAGAGAAATGAGAATCCTGTACAGAGTCTACAATTGTACATATCCAGCATACTATAATATTAAGTCAACAGACAGGTGGTGAAGTTCCTGCTCACAACTATACCATTTGAAAGTTTGTCTTTCACACAAAAATGACCAAATGGATTTTGATGAAACTTTACTGTAATGTAGTTTATACATAAGAATAACACTTAGGCTATTCAAATCAAATTTACTGCTCAACTAATTTTCATAGGAGAATTATTAATCATGCAACTAATTAATATATTGTGCATAAAAAAAATACTACAGTGGGCGAATATAATATGGATCAAAAAATTCTTAACAGTTTCAATTTTATGTACTAAATAAATCAATTTGGATAAGTTAGGTTAAAATTGTGACCCCCTATGCACGAGGCGGGCGAGCACACCGCGGCAGCGGCCGCCGAGTGCTTTCGCCCACTTCAGTACATTATAATTAGTAATTTTGACCCCCATAGTTTGTTATATTTGCTTGTTTGTTACTACAACAAGTTATATAGTAACATTATTTTGTAATATATCTGTTCCAATACTAACTTAATGGCTTGCTCTCTCTGTGCCTTCCGGACCTCAGGTTTCATGTTACGCTTGGCCATGATGTCACTGAGGGAGGCACCAACAATAGCACGCTGGTACTTCTGGGTCCTTCTGGTGCGCTTCTTAGCTTGTTCTTCCTCCTGACCCTTCTTGAACTTGCGCCTAAAATTTATAAATTGTAATAAGTAAAATATATCATGTGTTGCTTATTTATATAAAAACTTATAGTTATTTAATTACATTAGAATAGCACATAGAGACACTATAACAATTAAAGTTACACTTAAAAACTACACTCTTTAGTTCGAAAAAGAGGTTTCTTTGGTGATGTAAGAGATCTCAGGAAAGTCATGCTTAGAGGTGGACAAACTTAGAGTGTGGGCTACAGATATAGCTATATTAAAAACAACAAAAAATAGTTGAAATTAATTAGGTGCTAAATTTAAGTGGTGAACACTATTGTTTGCCACTTTACACACACCATAATAGTCTTATCAGACCATTAAATGGTCTGATAAGACTTATTATGGTGTCTTTAATTCTATAAGAAACCTACACGAAATTCATTTATGCATCAACTATATCATCGAAACAACTAGTTTTCTAACCTAAAAAAATCTGAAGATAACCTTACATGTATGAAACACGATTGATCTATGTCATGAATAAAGGATTAATATAATTACCTGTACAGCACAGTCCATGTTACTTTACGGGGATTCCTCCTCATAAGATGAGCAGCTTCACATTTTGAGTTCAAGAATGTGAAGGACTGAAAAACATGAAATGATAAAATGTAGCAATATTATCTATAGGCTGTAAGAATATTATATACTACTTCTAATTTAACTGTTAATATGTTTATATCCCGTTAATGTAAAATAAAATAATAATATGAAAATTATACACCAAAAACTATTGTTATTCTTCGCATACCGGTATTTCAAAAAGAAAACGAATGGTTCACTATAATGGTAAATAGTAAGAGTTGAAGTACCGGTAGTAGATCAAAAATATTGGAAGTTTAAATATTATTTACCTTGCCATCCACCTTAACCATGGTTTTTCCATGACCAGGATAGATCTTGTAACCACTGTACGCGCAAAGTCCGATCCTGAAAATTAATCACACACAGTAAGAAGACATCACAGCACTCTATATTTATACCACAACATGAGTAAAACATCATCAGATTAGTCAGATATTGAGAAATTAACTTAGAAATATCATGAAAACGTACTTCATTTTGACTTGTCGAAATGAAAAAGAGAATCACAGATTATTAATATGTACAACTACCAAAGAGAATGTATGTACAAAAGAGAATGTTGCCAACCATGATTTTGTAAAATTAGTAGATTGATTGTTATAGATAAATCAGTACATTTACCATAATCAGATTTTGGCCTCAGTATTAGGCAAGTGTGAGTCGCACGTACGACGGGGGCTGGGGTGCGATATTATCTAAGTACACCGCAGGGGAATGAGAGCAAATCATTTCACCCAAGTCGAGTACATCGCGCGACGAAGCGAGAGCTGGGTGTTTACTAAATTTTGCATTAACGGTTTTTACGTTAGTGAAAATTCTTATATACTAAATTATTTTAATATCTCCAGAAATAACTGATTTATTGCATGAGTTAGTAGATAGGTAACTAGGAGCGAAATAAGTATGTCTTCAGAAAAGTGTGTAGATCTGGCAACCCTGTCATAGACAACATGGAGCATCCTTAAAGAATATTGAGACCACAGAAAAATAATGCAACCAAACTCATATTCACAGCAGGTTAACTGATTGACCACTCAAACAGGTTTGCAGCACTAACCTAGAGATCAGGGGTTTGCAGCAAAGAGTAAATTATGTAAAGGGAAGTGGTTTGCAGTCTTTGCAAATAAAAAATAATTCATTAATAAATTGAATGTATATTTATAATTAAGGTATAAGGGCTTAAGCACTGTATTTATTATGGCTTCGAGTATACAGCTTTCAGTCAGTATAAAACCATTGTCAACAAACCTCCCTAACCAAACCGTAACAATGGTATATTTTATTTTAGCCACTTTTTAGAAAATAAGAAACGAAGGGTTATAGACAATACCCCCAAAACTTTGATCAATAATCCGCAGGATCTAGGATGAATAAGATGTCTGTGATGAAAACTTACGAAATAAAACGAATTCGAGCAAAATGATAAGTACAGTAGGATCAATGTAACTTGACCGGATTGAAGTTGGCGAAAAGTGGTTTTGCGCAGATGCACTTTTTAGTAGTAAATGGTAAAAGGAAGCGGGGGGCGGGGACCAAGAGAATTAGAGATGCGATTACGCATTACATTGTCTTATTTAGTATTACTACCTCATGTTTTTTGAGATTTTGTTCGTAAAAAAATTGTTTTTCATCGAATAAACATAACTAATCGTTTTCGTTAGTAATTTTAGGGTAATCGAACTTCAATCCGGTCAAGTTACGATGATCCAACTGGTAGGTAGGGTAGTGGGTTTGATGATATTAAAAAAATATACATTTTGTCTATTGTCTAATAGAACTTATAAAAAAAAAAAAACTTAACCTAAAAATTATTTGATCCGGTTAAATTTTATGTCTCAAAAGTTACTAAAAATTCTTATTAATAAGTTTATAAGTATAGTTTGAAAAAATAATCTAAGCCAAATGATGTGTCCAGACTTTTTAGAATTTCAGGTACGATTGCTGTTTTCATGAACTTTCAGCATATCTATTTACTCTTATCATCTGTGCTCTCATTTGGTAACTGTAAGAATGTAGGTAAATGATAGTTTATTTTTATTTACAGGATGTACTGAAAAAAATGCGTTTATTAGACGACAAAATAGTATACTCCATAAATACATCTCTACCGACAGAATCGTTTGCTGGTAAAGTAGATGCCCATTCTGTATGTCAGGATTTATATTCTCAGATTCAAAAAGGGAACTCAGACAGAGAAGATGTAATAAAAAATTGTATTGTAGCGACTGCGGAAGTCGTGAAGAAACTAAAGGCTGCTAAAGAAGAGAAACCTAATGATTTTGAAGTTATGAAAAATTTGAAGGCAGAACAAAAAAAGGTTTGTATCAGATAAAAACTAAGTACCTATAAACATTATCAAGGTTAAGATATTTTTTTTTATACCTAAACTTTTATTATGGTAAGTGGACAAAGACAGTAGGAGAGTGCACTTGTGTTAGTGCTTATGTTACAGTAAGTGTGATAAATTGAAAATTATTATTCATTGTCTATTATCTATAATTATGAATAATTACCAGAATTTGTGGCAAAATTAAGAAATTAATCAGTTTTACTGGTCATTACTGATAATTTAATGTTTTTATATAATTATGTAATAAATTAGTAATATTTAATGTGTTTTTGTATATTTTTATAGTCTGTATGATTGGTAATGAAGATGATGAGTAAGCTGTCAAGTTAGCATTAGTCAAAATTGTTATAGCCCTGATCTTAGAATCGCATCTTCTCTGGTGATACGGAGTACCTCTTTGCCCTTGCGTAACAAAACAGCACCTATATTAGCCTTTGCAACCTCTGTACCTGAAACGGTGCAAGCACTTTGTTACAGCGGGTGGTGGCTGTCATTCCTCCACACCTCCAGTTTTATAAAACACCCACGGGGTTCACAAACAAGTACTTACCATGTGAGGTCAGGATTCTGTTCTGTACTTTTTTAACCCTGGTTTATGTCAAGTACATAAACCAGCTTAAAGTAAATACCTACCGGACAAATGAATTTGAGTCTTGTTTAAATTTATTACTTTTAAATTAGAGAATTATTAATAACAACCAAAAAAAGTGATGAATTCCAATGTTATTATTACATTTACCAAATCATGAGGTAAGTATGTATTAACAATTATAGATAAAAATTATTAATAATTTTCAATTAATCACTTACCGCAACACATATACATTCAGGACTGCAATCTAGGGGAGCTAGAATCTACGCACATTATATGTTAATAAGTGGCCCAATTGCTATAGTACAGGCTCTGCTTAGTTTTGGATCAGATGCCCTTGTGTGAGCTGTCTGAAGATAGATATTATATAACTTGTTACGCTTTTCAGTTAAGACTTCTTCAAACAGAGCTCAGTGTGGAAGAAGTAATAAAAGAGAAGACAACAAAGTTGTTGACAGAGAAATGCAGAAGTTACTACAAACCAAACAACTTATGAAGACTGAAAAGCCATGTAATTGTTTTTTTTTGGAATTAATAATGTACATAATAATTATATAAATAGTTCATAGATACTTTTGCTTTTTATTCAAGTAGTATGATCAGTTTAAACTTCTAACTACATTTAGCAATTTATCTGGGTAAGCCTATGTACATATCTTGGAGGAAGAATTTGGGGTTGAATGCCCCCTCCCCACCGAAAACTAAAGAAAGTACCCACAATGGCGTATCTAAGGGGAGTCTGAGGTGCTCAAGCTCCCCCCCCAAAATCTTTTACCATTTAGTTTGTGTGGGCGGTGCAACAGGTCCCTTATCTGGTTCAGGGCCCCCAAACGACAATCCTGGATCCATCACTGCATGTGCCTGGTATTTTAACCCCCACCCTCCCACCGAAATTGCGACCCCCAAAATGACAGCCTTATGGTTGAACTCCCTCTTTTTCCGTGGTCCGGTCATTGTGTCCGGCCGGCCGGACAGTGGGAGAATAGTTTTTTCCGTGGTCCGGTTGACCGCACAGCGGAAAAAAATACGTTTCCTTTGACCGGTCAACCGGACCATGAAAAACATCCAGGATTTTGTCCCATTAATGAAAACATAGTGTTCATTGTAATCTCCATGACTTTAGTAAAGCGTACACCTAAATCCATGGTAATATTATCGTAATAAATATATTCATAATAAATTTATATTCAATTGTATTCCAATTGATACAAAAAGAGTTGCAATGGAATCCCAAAATAGTTCACTGTGATTATGAGAGAGCATCCATGAATGCTGCTAAACAAGTATTTCCTGCAGTAAAGATAGTCGGATGTTATTATCACTGGTCGAGGTGTGTATGGAGAAAAGCGTTAAGTGCAAAAATACCTCTTTTACCATATGAGGCAATCAAAGAAGCATGGCTTTACGTTAAAGCCGAATCATTGTCGGATATAGATGCATTTTTCAAATATTTTGAAAAAAACTGGATCAATAATTCATATAGCCTTTTTATGCATAATTGCGACACCGCACTAACAACAGCGTAGAAAGTTGAGATTCTAAAATCAATCGGTCAATAAATAAAAACACCGTAAACACATTACGACATCTGAATTATTAAGAAAAAACCGAGAAGAATACCCCGATAACATCGAAGAAACGGATATGGGAAGATATAAAAAAGGATGACGCTATACGTGACATTCAATTGCAATTCGCAGTAAAGATATTGTGGTAGGGCATGCTTTAGAAAAGTTTGCAAACATTAAATACAATATGTTATAAGAAATAAATGTATAAATGTTATTAAGCAAAATAGATATTTGTTTTGTTAACCGGACCAAAGTACAGTACTTGAAGTGTACAACCGGTCAATCAGTATCTTCACCGGACAATCGAAAAACAATTCTTCCATTGTCCGGCCGGCCGGACACAACGACCGGACCACGGAAAAAGAGGGGTTGAACTATTGTACATTTGGTTGTGCACTGAATCACTATCATTACCTGGATGTATCTCGGGTGAGCAGTCAGTGGTCAATAACCACTAGTTGACTAGAGCACACAAGACCGGAAGCACAGAATACAAAATTTTGTAAAGCAACACTTTTTTTTAATTTAATATCCCTGTTTTGTACCAATAGGCCAGTAACTACTGCAATATACCTTACCTTTTTGGTAACTGGTTACTCCACTTAAGTTGCTCCCAAACCTAAATCTGGATGACAGGAATTTTGTTATTATCCTGTTGAGCACTGCATTGGTTACAAAAATACCTGCCACATTATTGTCTGTCTGCTATTATCAGTGTGGGTTATGTCTCCAAGGACAATTGAAAGGAAAAATCTTCTTTAAAGAGACCATAACTAATTAATTAAGTCTGGATATACATACAAATAATTATTAGGTCTTTGAATCTTGTTTTTAACCTTGGAACCAAGAGGGTGGTATTTTTTTACACATGTATTTGTGTGCCATCATTATAGCTCCCAAATATGCAACAAATTTATTAGAAAGGTAGTTAGCTAACTAGGGTGGTTTATAGTTTTGTTTGATGAAGATCATGAACTTTTAAGTCTTACTGCTATACTAACAGTTGTTCAATGCTTAGGGTTTTTTAATGTGTACACAAGGCAGCTTGAATTGGTACCCTATACACATAAAATTAATAAATAAAGAATGTATGTATCAACAAAGAAGCACTGTATTTAAACTACATAATACATATTACTCTAAAACTAATATAATAATTTGAATATTTCAAAACTTTAATAAATTAATCACAATATAACATGATTTGTGAAAATATACTCATTTGCTTATTAATTATGAGTTTTCTTACGGAACTAACAGCAGTTAAGCTTTAGAGGCAGCTGCTTCTTTTTCTTTATGTTCTTCTTCATATTTCTTGTGCCAGTCCAAATTCATTTGATGCACAGATTCACCCCTTTTGGCAGCTGATTTACCAACTAATATGGCACCAAAACTGGCTAATGCTGTAAGCAGCATTAGCACATTGGATATCTTAATTCTGGCTAGACTACGAGACCTCTCAATAATTTCAGGGCTGTAAATATTAAAAAAATATACATTTTTAACATAGGAAATCTACGAGAATTTGTAAATTTTATACATATTAAATATAATTTGTTTGAAAAGACTATCCAATTTTGTTCAAACAATTGAGCATTTTTTTACATTTTGAAGACATTTTAAATATAATTGATTAAGTTTATTTTTCAGTGTGTAATTCAATTGCCTTGAAATCAGGCATTTTATATGACTCATTCTGTTTACATAAAAATAAATCTTAATTAACTAAATAATTATATGTAAACAACCATGTGATAACAGAAAACCCATAATTTTCCTTCATAAATAAGATGAATATTACCTGTTATACTATTGCTATGGCTTATATGTTTTAAGACTAGGAGCAGGGATTCAAGGTCATTTAAGACAGTTTAAGTTCAAATATTCAAGATATTTATAAAGCACTATGAAGGGTTACATAAAATAAACAGTAATACATACGATACAAATGCAGGTATATCCTCTTTGGTCTTGTACTTCTTCGTCCAAACTAAGATAAACTTTTGGAATTCAGTAGGTCTATATTTTGGGGACATATTCATTCCCGATCCAGAACTGGGTGGTCCAGAGGGCGGCGGCGTACAGAAATTACGACGCGCAGAATTTGAAAACAATCTTAAAGATAATATTCGATTCATTTTTATGCGTTATTTAAATGTTTTTAAGTGTAGTCGTCGTTGCTTCGTATTTGTCCGTATTGTCTCTTGTACGTAATTAAAATCTATTTTTATTTCCGTTTCGCATCTGACAGCAGTCATCTGACAGTGACGTCTGAGCTGTCAAACTTAACAATTGACAGCCTGTCAATTGTTAAGTTTGTCTTCTTCTTCATTTTGAATTGTTGGCAATCTGACCATTCTCTCAATTTGTGCCATGACATTTTGCTAGGGAAAGCACGTCACACATTTTGAATAGTAACATTAGTAACTATCCGTAGTCTGCGTTCGGCGTAACCTAGTGGTGGCGGAGACGCAGTCACAATCATAGCCGTATAGAACAGGACTGCGCCATATCCTCACAAAATTTACTACTCTCTAGAAAGAGACAACGCGACTTTGTGGACAATACATATCAAACACCGCACCTCTTAACGTAGTATTTGATCAAGCAAGAGGAAAAAAGTCCTATGTCGGTAAAAGTTTAAAGGAAAAAATGGCTTTACAATGTTTTTTTTGTTTTTTATAGTATCGTAGAACATTAATATTTTGTTCTAAAAATTCTTGGATAAACGCAGGTTTACTCATTGAAGTTTGTCGACTCAATTCAAAGTCATCCTGTTTGATAAGTGTCTTTAAAAAAAACTGTCTACCCGTGACCACGCCCGTTGCAATACGCTCGAAACGTTGGGCAATAAACAAGGTATTTTACCTTAAATTATTCACGCGATTAAGACCCGTAATATATATATTTTCATAAAATTCTCCTAAGTAAAATACATTAAACTGTACAATAAAATACATTAATAACGAACAAGGAAAAGATCTACATCCATTTATGTTTATAATAATTATTCATCGATTGAGTAGGTAGTAAGCTCTTTGTACTTTTCACTACATGCATAAATTTATATATTGGTAGACTCGAAATGCTGACTGGGATTTTAATTGAAAAATCTAACACCTAGTCCCATGAATGAGATATGAGTTTTATGAAACCTGTGATTGACACTTCACATTTTACTAATTAGTAGATGTCAGTATTTTGTTCTGTAATTTATTTATAAAAAATTGTAAAGTAATTGTCAAAAAGGTTTTTGCCAAATAAAAAGTGCTAAAAAAGGAAATTATTATAACTCACTTTAATCCAAGAAATAAGATACCTAATAAAAATATTACTTCATTCGATAAGATATTTTTTTGTTAATTTTAAAATAAAGTTAACTAGCAATTTGGGATTGTGGTCCCACATTACTAACAATCCTTTTTTAGTCTATAATCTAAACAAAATCATTAATTTACAGCTTTTTTACGCATCTGTACCAAACAAAAATGTCATAAAATGATGCCAATTTATGCATCAATAATTAGCCGGTTATTCTCTGTAAAGATGTTAGGGATGGTTTTTTTTAAATGTTATTTTATTTAAACGGAAACATATTTTCAGCTGAAATTTTGCACATTAGATACAAATCACTGAAAAGTAATACTATTTAACCGTTACATCGTTGATATGGAGTTAATTTTGAGTTTATATTACTCAGTAGGTTGACAAAAAATTCGTTACAAATCCAAATAAATGGGTTGAATTTAATGGGTTGGTAGGCATAAGAAATTTTGTGGGTTTAAGGGAATGAATGAGAGGTATAAACTAAAACCATCATTGGGTTTCTAGGTCTTCTAGTTTGGAATCTAGAAACTAATTTCCTTTTTATAAATGTGTCTCGTAAACGGTGTAACTATGAAAAAAATAAACAAGTCCTCTATAGAGCACAATTATCAACTTATTGCAGCGCGTAGGAAATTACCTACATATTACATGTGACGTATCTGAATGTAAGCGCATAACGTAGCCGCGCTACGTAACTTATTCTAAACAATAGATACTGTTTATCTGTACCGGCTCCTTATGAATAAAAGACTCATAAACGAAATAAATAATTATCTAAATATATATATTGGCATACTATACATGTTAAAAAATTAAAATATTTCACTAAGTAGATTGCAAGATTTAGACATCTGCAAAACGTTACCCCAGGACAGATTACCTTTTGCATGCACATTTCACACAAATTAAAAGCTATCTTAGTAACTATTTACAGGTTATGAACTAAATAAATTTTTCTTGAGTAACTCAAAAACGACTGGATGCACACATTTAAAAAGTTGCGCACATGTTAACAGCCTGTTGCACTGAAAACCTATACCTTTATTGTTTGTTTGTTTGAACGCGGTAATCTTAGGAACTACTGATCCAAATTGAAAAATTATTTTATTGTTGGATAGCCGATTTATCGAGGAAGGCTATATTACATCACGCTGTGACCAATAGGAGCGGAGCAGCAATTTTTAAAGAAATGTTGCAAATACGGGGAAAATTTACGCAGACCAAGTTACGCGGGACAGCTAGTCATTCATAACCTGAAAGGAGAAAACATTCTGCTGGGGTAACGCACTACTAAAAATCTGTATCATTCAAATCTTGAAGGGAGACAATATTCTGCAGGAGTAACGTACAAAGTAATTCTGTCTGTCTGTTATGTGTTCACGTTTAAACCGCTGAACCCATTTAGATGAAATTTGGTATGGAGGTAGACAGATAGTTTGAGTCCCGGGGCAAGATGTAGGATAGTTTTTATTGCGATAACCGTCATCCATGTGGGCGGAGGATACAATAAAAATCGGTGAAGGTAGTGCCATTTAGGATTAATGACCTTAAATGCTATGTTAACATGGACTTACCCTGGGATTCTGAGATTTTTAACTAATTAAAAATGATGATTTGATTGAATGCATATTAAAGGCAATGAAACCCGACATGACGATACACATGACTATTAAAACCTGCATTTTGTATCTGTAACGTGACGTGATCGCTGCACATTCTGTCTCATCTGTCTGTCCGATTTGATGATTAAAAATACCTACATTTAATATTTTTTTTAATAATCGATGGTGGATTGATTTGTGTGATCTATTAATTTTCTTTATTTTTCACACTCCTGGTTCCTAAAATTGTAAGTAAATTTGTGTTAGTATTTTTAATTTGCACTCTGGACTGTAATCTCGTGCAGATTTTCCTTCGGTAATGTCGTCGACTATTGGTTTTACTTGTCCATTCTATTCGTATAGTCTTTATTTTTAAGTTTTATTCATATCTTCACTAGTTTTATTCTTGTATAAATAATCGGGTGCATGTTTTGATTGCGATTGATATTAGCTGTAATGTTATTACGAATTTGTTAATTATGTTATTGACATGCGAAGCGCCCGCAGTATGTGACTTGTTATAAAACTGTGTGGAGAAATAACTTGAGCAAGGTAATGATGGAACTCTTACTACATTAACTTATTTCAACTACTCGTCAAGCTGCCAAACTTGCATTCATGTCGATAGTTTTGTGGTTGGTATCCACCTATCCACTAACCATACTTGTTATTGTGCCTGAAATCTTTTCACACTAGTCAGGATGTAGGTCTAAAGATGATTGGCAATGTAAATATTGATTTGTGAAACCTGAAAACAGGTTAGGTCAATAGTTCTAGCATTAGTTTTAAACTATTCATTTTGGGTTGAAAGATAACTTATGCTGCTTGTAATTTAAACTTGTCTAATCTTTGCAACAGCCCTTATGAACTCTGAAGTTTATATTTGTTTTAAAGATGTCTGGTGGACACAAACATCGTTACAAGAATGCGGGTTTGAGCGCAGATGAACTGCGTCGCCGCAGAGAAGAGGAAGGTGTGCAGCTGAGGAAACAAAAAAGGGAACAGCAACTATTCAAACGTAGAAATGTTAATTTGCCTGCACCAGATGCCCCAGACATTGCCTTGCAGGTATTATAACCCTAGAAATTATTGTAGATGGTTATTCATAATACAATTTGTATAAAGGTGCATAGGTTTCTTGCTACATACTAAAACCAGTTTCATTGCTATGTTGTGCACTTATGCCAATATATAAACATTTTACTTTTTTCCTGGTATCTGTGAACCTTTATTATCCTCTTTGCATTGTAGATTGTAGATTGTCGTGTTTAATTATACTTTTTATAGGTATACTTTATACTATAGTGGTCTTTTTAGGATGACATCAACATATCCCCATCAGATGACATCACTCAAGGGATGGTTGCAGCTCTCTATGGAGACAACCCTCAAGAGCAAGTTATGGCAACACAAAAATTCCGTAAATTATTGAGTCAAGAGCCTAATCCACCAATTGATGAAGTGATACGGACTGGAATAGTTCCTAAATTTGTTGAATTTCTAACCAATAGTTCTAATCCAACTTTGCAGGTAAGCATGTTTCCTTTTTGAAAATTTGTGACTATCTTCCCTTGTGGAATGTGAAGACACATACAAAGTAAATTAAAATAAGGCTCATTTGCTGTTGATGCTAATTAGGGATGTTGTAGTTTGTTGTTCTTCATAGTACAATACAGTTAAGGTCAACCAAGTCTTTTAATAACAGATAAAAGTTTTAAGCATTATTTATAATTGATTGCTAGTATAAAGTTGTTTATGAGATTATTATTTACAGAATTTACATAGCTTATGAACCTAGAACTTAATATAAATTTAATTCCAAGTTAGTTATGTAAATGGGAGCTAATGAGACAACCAGAAAATTACATTGTTTGTTTAACTGGGTCAGATTCAGCACATGAGGAAATGCAGCCTATATCAATTTATTACAATGTATTAATGTGTTTGTTACATTGTAACAGAATCCAATTAAATTATAGTTATGATAATTATATTTGTAACTAGCTGACCCAGACAACTTTGTCTGCATCATTTTTATCCCATTTTTCATTGATGCTCTGCTCATAGTGTGATGTTATATAGCCTATAGCCTTCCTCGATAAATGGGCTATCCAACACTAAAATATTTTTTCTATTTGAACCATTAGTTGCTGAGATTATAACATTCAAACATACAAACAAATTCTAATATTATAGATGATTGACGGCAAGCTATTACTTTACTCCGTAAAATTGATAAGACTGTACATAATAATGTGCAATAATTCCAGTTTGAAGCAGCATGGGCTCTGACAAATATAGCTTCTGGTTCGTCAGAACAAACACGTGTGGTTGTGGAGTGTGGTGCAGTGACGGTGTTAGTGAGTTTGGTGGCGGGCGTCGGTAGCGACGACGTGCGCGAGCAGGCCGTGTGGGCGCTCGGCAACGTCGCGGGAGACTCGCCGCGTTGTCGTGACACGGTCCTTGCTGCTGGGATCTTACCGCCACTCTTAGAGTAAGAACTTCTTCCAATGCCTCTTTTTTTGACTGCCTCTGTGGCGCGGTGGGAGTGTATCCGACTGCTCCGCAAGAGGTCGTGGGTTCGATCCCCTCCCAGGATAAAACTTTGTGTGATGAGTGCGATGGTTTATTCTGTGTCTGGGTGTTATTTATCTATAATGTGTATTTATTTAGAAATATATAAGTATGTATGATCAGATAGCGTTGTGTGAGTTGTCCCAAGATTATTATTATTATTATCCTTTGTTCGCATAAGGGCAACTTCTCAGAATGGCAACTTCTCATAAAGGCAACTTCTCAAATGGGCAAATTCTCATAAGGGCAAAAGTACAGTCTTAACTAAAATTGATTAAAAATACAAAACGAATAATTTGAAAATAAAATAATATATTTTTTAATTGTATTAAAAATAGTTACACTAGTACCAAACGTTGCAAACCCTCTAATATTGGAGTACCATTTATACAATCATGAATTTTTTTTTTTATAGTTTTATTTTTTATTATATCTGCAGATCTGCGTTTTTTGTCACCATAGTAAAAACTATTTTGGAGTATCTTTGTGTCTTGTACAAACGCTTCTTTTTTTAATAATGTTATAGCCTGAAGTAAAGAAGGCTTTGGTGGAATTTTCGTATTTAATCTTTTGTGCCACCCTTCCAGTGCATTGGTAGTCCTATGGTCTTCGCCGTAACAGTTAAAAATATTTGTTGTGATTGTCTTAATCCAGTAAGTTGTGAAATATGTTTGAAATTTAAAGAATTTTTCATTATCAGGAGCAATTTCATGAATAGCCAAGTAAGCCTCTGGAATGATATTTGCAGGTAGTAAAGCTAATTTAGTGACAAGTTTAGTTATATGACGACCTTTGCTAGAGTCACAAAGATAAACTTTCTTACTCATTCTCCATATGGCCTGCTGGAAGTGATGATAACATCCGCGTACAACAACCTCTGGATACACCGCTTTTACAGCGTTTATTGTAGCAAGTTCATAATCACATTTGTATGTTTGGATTTCTACGTGAAATTGTTTTTTTAAGATCAAAAACATTCTTTCATATGTGTCACTCGTTTTGTTTGGCAGTAAAATGTATAGAAGTGGTACAAAAGGGAGGGAAAAGAGGCGGAAGACAGCGAGTATGTACTCGCTGTCTTCCGCCAAATTTACATGCAATGTGTAAATTTGGTAAAAAGGCTTTGGTGTAGATTTGAAAGTCCCGTCACCGTAGAATGTACGTTTTTCATGTAATTTCTTTTTTGATAAAGATGTGCCAAAAAATATTATTTTTTCTTCAGCACCATCATCCATTAAAATACAATCATCAACAATAGATGCTGGTAATTTGATGTCTTCAAATTTTTTAAATGTTGTTTTCAAACCCAAATATTTTTGAAGCGATCTATACAAAGTATCTTTTTTTGATTTGAACGAAGGGGTAGCATGTCTTATTGCAATAGCCGACGAAGTCTCATTGTGGAAATTATTTTCAAATATTTTTACCACAGAATCAAAGTTGGTCCGGACTTCTTTTTTATGATACCATCTACTACATTTTTTGCATAGTTTGGGATACACGCATGGACACCTTGTCGTATTATATCATTGTTAGAGTTTAAAGTAACTGAACAATTACATATCTTTTTACTTGAACATCGCCATCTAGTATTACCTGATGCATATTTGTAGCAAAGATTATAACGGTAGCCTTTGTCCAGTAGAGCTGGTTTACCTTTACCACTTTCAATGAACTTTCTATAATTTTCTTCTTTGTCTGAACTTACTTTAACATCCATGAGGAATATTATAGATAAACAACGAAAACAATAATATAGGAACCGATCAAAACGAAGAAACATAGTTACAAGACGCATTACAATCAATGTCATTATCATGACATTAAAGTGTGCTGTTAAGTATATCGGTCAAGTGGCCAGTAATATCAAGATCAAGATTTTGAATAAGTGTTCTTTGTAATCTAAAAAGTTTATAATATCCTCTCTCTCTCTCTCTCTCGTTACATTTTGTACCTACATAGAGGAACGCCGTAACGGGCTTAAGTAGAGAAACGCCGCGCCTAGCCCAAGGAAATATAATATAAAATTTGTGCAATCGATTATACCAAAACTGCCCTTATGAGAATTTGCCCATTTGAGAAGTTGCCTTTATGAGAAGTTGCCATTCTGAGAAGTTGCCCTTATGCGAACAAAGCATTATTATTATATATCACGCTAGCCCATAACAGTATCAGTGACACCCAAATCATTGTTTGGCAAAGATCTGATTATCACTGCACTGTGCTCCTCATGTGAGACATTGAGCCTCTCTGAATTGTCTCTCAGCTCTGAATACTTTTTTTAAAATAGGAAGCTACTTGTCTTTTTGATTTTATTGATATAAATCTTCAATATTGGCAGTAGTGTTTGTAATTATCTAAAACTGTTATGACCACTTTCAACAACATAATATTTACGTCAATGTTAGTTATGAACGATAATATTTTATGTGTTTAGCTAGTGCTTATCTAATTCAGTGATTCACTGGTTATTTGACATTTTTTTTCAGCATATTAAATAAGTATACAAGAATATCTATGACTAAGAATGCTGTCTGGACACTTTCAAATTTGTGTAGAGGCAAAAATCCTCCTACGAACTTTGAAGCTGTTGCCCCTGGTGAGCTACTAATATTTATTATACAATATATAAAAATACCTACATTACCTATGATATTATATGTGTTTGTTTTTAATCTTCCAGGAATTCCAGTTTTAGCCAGATTGTTACATCATACTGATGCAGATGTGTTAAGCGATGCTTGCTGGGCGCTCTCTTATTTATCGGACGGACCTAATGAAAAGATTCAAGCTGTCATAGATGCTGGAGTTTGTAGGCGACTTGTTGAATTATTATTGTGAGTGATCTTATTGTATAAATTGTCTGTTTTCAAGTATTTGCATAATATTAATCTTTAAAGTGGCAAGTCCATGCATTCGATTTTTCCTTCATTCAGTGTGTATGTACAGCTAGGCATTAGAAAAATGACTGATATTTAAATTAAAAGGATTATTTTGCTTGTGTGCAAAATGGAAAACATTCCCCAGCCTGGATGAGTGTTAAATTTGAACTCAGTTTAATGAATAGAAATTTTTTAAGTAATCACCTCAATCTTCAATGATCGCCCTAAAATTTACAATAGGTTTAACACCTTAGAAACCGGCTATCTTACCTACTAACAATAGTACAAACAAAAGCAAATCTGAAGTAATGAGTGTAAACTTTGTACGAACCCTGGTTCATTACTTGTAATTATAAAACTTTGTCTGTGTATGTCACATGTTACTTTTTATTTTTATATTCTTACTTATATCACTGCATGTTTTTTCAAATCAAATAAAAATTTCTAGCTTGAAACACGCTATCACTACATAGTATAAAACAAAGTCGCTTTCTCTGTCCCTATGTATGGTTAAATCTTTAAAACTACGCAACGGATTTTGATGCGGTTTTTTTTAATAGATAGGGTGATTGAAGAGGAAGGTTTATATGTATAATAACATCTATTAAATAGTGGAGAAATAAGCGGAGCTGCAATAAGAAATGTTTGCAAAAACGGGGAAAATTTACGCAGACGAAGTTGCGCGGGTCAGCTAGTCCTGTACATAACTGGGAAGAGCGGAGTCTCCTTTCACAAGCATTATATAGCTTAAATGGAAACTCTAAATGTAATAATTGTACCCAAATGTAGAAAAAATAAAAACATTTTTATTTTATTTATACTTTAAGGCATAACAAGTCGACAGTAGTGTCGGCGGCGCTGCGAGCTGTGGGCAACATAGTGACCGGTAACGACCAACAGACACAAGCCGTGCTCAACTGCAACCCTCTGCCCAACCTCCACAACTTGTTGCAGTCCAGCACTGAAGGGTTGCGCAAGGAGGCTTGCTGGACCTTATCTAACATTACTGCTGGAAATGCTTCACAGATTCAGGTATTTTTTTTATCTCTTGATGTTTCCTGCACCTCTCACGATAACTAAAATACGTAGGAGCTCTTGTATGCTCCTATGTATTTTAGTTATCGTGATAAAATGTACATATATGATAAGATGCTTATCTTTGTCAAGAAATCATTTGAGATTATTCATAACAAATAAAAAAACCGGGCAAGAGCATGTCGGACCATGCTCAATGTAGGGTTCTGTAGCCGTTATCTATACTAATATTATAAAGCGGAAGAGTTTGTTTGTTTAAACGCGCTAATCTCAGAATCTACTGGTCCGATTTGAAAAAATCTTTTTTTGTTGGATAGCCCAATTATCGAGGAAAGCTATAGGCTATATAACATCGCGCTACGACTAATAGGAGCGGAGAAGCGACGAGAAATGTTTCAAAAACGGGGAAAAATTACGCATACGAAGTTGCGCGGGACAGCTAGTTACAAATAAATACACTACATATAATATAATATTCGGTTTGAATAATTTTACCAGCAGAAGAGCGTATGTTCATGCCACTTCGACCTTTTTTGAGAAACGAAGTTTTTCGGCAATAACTCAATGACGGTATACCCGATCATGTCGTAAATAATTTTGGTTTATAACCTTTGTTATTTTTTTCATATTTTTTGGTCACACGGTTCAAGGACACAATTTATGCCATTTTCGGAGCGATTATTTTAAAATATATTTACTTAATAAAAAAGTGATTTATAAACCTTAAAATACCTGTCGAATGATGGCACGTTGTTTTTTGTTGAAAAAAAATCAACTTCTGTTACATGTATGGAGTATATTTATTTTTATTATTTAACTATCAAACTAAGTAGCGGCTACTACAAGACACCTTTAGACCAAATTTCATTGAGTAGTCTTTGAGTAAAATGCCTGTGACATACGGAACAGACAGACGGATGAACATGAAGAAACTATAAAGGTTTCTTTTTGCCATTTTGGCTATGGAACTCTAATAAAAATGACCTTTTGGCGATAGTATTTGGATAAAGTTCTGGCATTCTGTTTCTATATCTGTATCTATTGGGTTTAGTTTAGTCAAAGGCAATGCTCTTTGTGCCCTGCTTAGTTGCACAGTCATAATTAGTATTGCTTTACAATGAGCTTATCAATTCTAAAATTAACTCTCTTGACTCATAACATAAGAAAGTTTAAAGTTCTCTTCTTTCTACAAAGATGAATAAGCGTATCTTGAGTTTACCGATTATTAGAGTTAAAACTACATTCGCTAAAAGATTCTGTATATAACTTCAACATTATGTGTATAATAAAAATCAACAAATCATGTCACATGCATTCCTTGTTGTTTCATCAGGCTGAACGCAAACTCAGAAAAGAACTTTTGTCTTGGACTTAGGTACAACCGCTCCTATTGGTCGTAGCGTGATGTTATAGCCTATAGTCTTCCTCGATAAATGGGCTATCCAACAGTGAAATAATTTTTCAATTTGGATCAGTTGTTCCTGGGATTACCCCGTTCAAACAAACAAACAGACACACAAACTCTTCAGCTTTATAATATTTGTATAGATATATAAGGTTATTTTTCGTATAGTGCAAAGATCAGAAACCCAACAAGTTGTTCACTTCAAGAAATCATATAAAAATATGAAAATTAAAATATTGAAAACTTGCAGAGTTAGAAGCCATTAAAGTTATAATGTTCTTTGCAGTGGCATGCTCATTGCGCCGCGTAGGACGTCCATAGTTGTTATTGAAAATAAGTAAACGATTACATTTCTCATCACATTGTACACAAGATTTGGCCTGTTGGAATGATTAATTAATTAATTATTGATTGATTAATTTTTTAATTGTAAAATAAACATGGTCTAAAAACTATCCCATTGGATTGTGTTACAGATTCTGAGCAAACTTCTTTCAAGTTTGCACTATACAAAGAATAACGTTGTATATGTATATACAGGGTGTAACAGAAAGGTGTGGTCAAATTTCAGCAGCGGATAGGGTATGTTAGCAGTGTTGCACCTACCATGGTGCCATAGCTGGGTGCATTATTATTACATAGTTATAGCATATTCTTTTTGTCAAAATTCAGTAGTGAAAGGCGTATGGCATAACAATTATACCTCCCTTGGTACAAAATTCGATTGGATTATTAAGGTATAGAATTTTTTAAGTCATACTTTTTTTAATTAATAACTTTTTCATTAATAAATAAACAAATGAAAAAATAATAAATATTTTTTTAGGGTACTCCGATTTTGATAAAATTAGGTATGTGCACTCAGTTTCAATGGCATATACCAACCCTTGAATATGACCACACCTTTCTGTTACACCCTGTATAATCTGAATTTTGGCAACGGCTCCAACGATTTTAATGAAATTTAGTATACAGGGGGTTTCAGTGGCGATAAATCGTTCTAGCTAGGCTAGCTAGTTCTAAAAGTAAAGCTCGTCATCCAAGTACTTTATTATACATATCAACCCATATGATGGCCCACTGCTGGGCACGGGTCTCCCCAGTAGAACCTACTAGTATGTAGATCCTGGGGGTAATTGCCATAATCGCCACGCTTGGCGAGCGGGTTGGCGATCGCAGTAAGGCTTTAAGTACGCAGAGGACGCTGCTGCCCGTCCTCCGGAGTGAAATCCCTTAGTCGCCTTGACGACACCCATGGGAAGAGATGGGGTGGTACTATTCTTAAGCCGGCACCACACGGTAAACTTTATTATAATACATACTAACTGTCCCGCGCAACTTTGTCTGCGTAAATTTTCCCCGTTTTTGAAACATTTTTCATTGCTGTTCCGCTCCTATTAGTCGTAGCGCGATGTTATATAGCCTTATAGCATTCCTCGATAAATGGGCTATACAAAAAAAAAATATTTTTTCAAATCGGACCAGTAGTTCCTGAGATTAGCGCGTTTAAACAAACAAACAAACAAACTCTTTCGCTTTATAATATTAGTATAGATTAACATTGTACAAAAATAATCCATGTACCTACTCATAGCCAGAAACTGTAAGTTGGGCTCCTCGCGGGATAGGCTTAGCGTAGTGCAAGGAGTTACGTCAAATTTCACATTTAATTTTGTTCTGTACATAATAATAATTGTAAACAAGAATAATGTGATGTGTTTTGTGAATTTTCCTGGAAATAAACTTATTATTAAAAGTAGGAGTACCTTTTCCAAACTAGACAGGACCTGTACTTTGTCAACTAATTAACTGATAAACGTACTATTTTTATATGTTACTGCTGTCCCGCGCAACTTCGTCTGCGTAAATTTTCCCCGTTTTTGCAACATTTCTCATTGCTGTTCCGCTCCAATAAATAGCGTGATGTTATATAGTCTATAGCCTTTCTCGATAAATGGGCTATCCAGCAGTTAAAGAATTTTTCAATTCGGATCAGTAGTTCCTAAGATTACCGCGTTCAAACAAGCAAACAAACAAACTCTTCAGGTTTATAATATTAGTATAGATTAAACACATACATATACTTATTATAGATGACCCGCGCAACTTCAATCTGCGTCAATTTGCCCCGTTTTTGTAACTTTTTCATTGCTGCTTCGCTCCTATTTGTCGTAGCGTGATGTTATATAGCCTTATAGCCTTCCTGGATAAATAGGCTATCCAACAGTAATGTAATTTTTCAATTCGAACCAGTAGTTACTGATATTATCGCGTTCAAACAAACAAACTCTTCAGCTTTATAATATTAGTATAGATAAATGACACAAATATCTCATCAGCGTCACACAAAGGTATATTCTGGGTGGGTATTGAACCCTTGACCTCTGGATATTATTTATTGTTAATAAGATTTTTAATGTTTTACAGGCGGTAATAGATGCTAACATATTCCCGGCACTTATTGAGATTTTAAGACAAGCTGAATTTAAGACGAGGAAAGAAGCTGCTTGGGCGATAACAAATGCGACTAGTGGAGGAACTCACACTCAAATTAGGTATGAATGATAATGTTACAACTTGCAAATGTTTTTTGCCTTATTATTTGCAACCTGGGCCCGATCTAGCCATTTAGCCGCTCTGGGCAAAATATTTTTTGCAGCCCTTTACACTATTTCGGCGTCCAAATATTGGTCAAGTGTGAGTCGCACGTACGACGGGGGAGGGGTGTGAATAACCTTTATCCTATACCTCCCAAGGACCTCGCACGACATTAACTATGCAAATCAATAACTAGCATAAAAATATGCTCAAAATCACATTTGTACTTTTATTTCATCGAAACAAAACATCGTTAACATGTTATATTTAAAACTTCGAACCTTAGCATTTAAAAAAAATAGTTATGTAAAAATAGTATGAATCTCTAAATTATTTTCATATCAACCCATATGATGGCCCACTGCTGGGCACGGGTCTCCCCAGTAGAACCTACTGGTTCGTAGATCCTGGGGGTAATTGCCATAATCGCCACGCTTGGCGAGCGGGTTGGCGATCGCAGTAAGGCTTTAAGTACGCAGAGGACGCTGCTGCCCGTCCTCCGGAGTGAAATCCCTTAGTCGCCTTGACGACACCCATGGGAAGAGATGGGGTGGTACTATTCTTAAGCCGGCACCACACGGCATTAAAATTATTTTATAAGTACAAAAAGTTTGGATCTCTATTCAGTGTACAGTTGTCTCAATGTAACTCGACCGGATTGAACTTTGCTACAAGTGGTTGCGCAGATGCATTTTTTATAGGAAAATGGTGACAGGAAGCGGGGTTCGGGGGCGGTAACTAAACCAAGAGAATTAGAGATGCGATTATATGCGTATTACTTACTAACTCATGTTTTTTGTAATTATTTTAGTGAAAAAAAAAAAGTTTTTCAAACTTTCTTTATTATTTACTGTAAACTGTTCTAAATTTAAACTTTTATGAACTCGTGTATGTAGTATTTTTTATATTGTTGAATTAAAATTTTGTTAGTATTTTTTAATCGAATAAACATAATTAATCGTTTTTGTAAGTTATTTTAGGGTCGCATCTCTATGACACGTGCGAAAATGTTTATGAACCTTCAATCCAGCCAAGTTTTTTTTTTTTTTTTTTTTTTGCATTGAGACAACTGTACAATATTTTTGTGGATGAAATTAATTGGATTGATGTTGCTTTGGTTGTAGCTCTGGCTTATACCATCTCATTTTTTTTATTATCTACAGAAATTTCTTTATTTATTGTTGAAATATAGTAAGACTACAAAGAAGACCCTTTTTGGCAGAATATTTGTAGTAAAATTAACTTTTTTTTCCTTAGATATTTAGTGGAACAAGGTTGTATACCACCCCTATGTGACTTATTAACGTTAACGGACGCGAAGACAGTTCAAGTGGCTCTTAACGGATTAGACAATATACTAAAGGCAGGACAACAATCTGACCAACGTGATAATCCGTATGCAGTACTGATTGAAGAATGCTTTGGTAAATATATAACCGGATTTTTCATACATTCTCTACTTTTTTCATACACTTTAGTGAGGACACAAAGGTTTAATCAGCGGCGGCCTACGCGATTGAAGCCACGTATCATCTTTGCGATACCCTGAAACTGCAGACCTTTGCGAAGCCTTTTTTCTTTGTGTTTATATGTTGTTTGAAATTAATACTGAGACTTACTTTAAAAAAAAATATTTAAAAAAAGACAAACTTTCCATCATAATAGGGTATTTGACTAAAGTCAAATCAGCCTCTTTTTAAGTAACCTTAAAAACGAGCCGCTCTGTACAAATTTGTATGGAATGCTAGCGTATGACGTCACGTTTACTGTGGTCAAATTATTTACTTTCAATGTTTCTCTTTATGATTATAAATTAAGTAACACGTAAAATTAATAAATTAACATATTTTTTAGAACACTTTATGACATATTTTTACTTGGTTATTTTAAAATATTTTATTTTCATAATAGTCAAATACCCAATTACGCGATGTAAATTTTCAGTTCTTCATCATTCTGATGTGTGTGACATTCTTTTGATGAATGTTACACCTGTATGGTAATGTACCAGTGTCTTCTACTCTTAGATATATATATAAATTTCTACTTAGGTTATTGCACAAACCTGCAAGGCCCTTGCAAAAATGAAGCCCTGAACGGTTGTGCTGTTTGCCACCCTCTTAGGCCAGCACTGGGTTTAATGCATTTCGGCTTCTAGTCTTAGTAATATAATTGCCTCATTTTCTAATGTGTTACTGTAGTGATATGGAAATCATGTTATTATTTTTAGGTTTGGATAAAATAGAATTTCTGCAATCACACGAAAACCTCGATATTTATCAAAAATCCTTCGAGATAATTGAAAATTACTTTGGATCTGAAGAGGAAGATGGCAGACTCGCGCCTGCAGTGTCCTCTACTACAGACCAATATCAATTCAATACCGACCAATCGGTTCCAATGGGTGGCTTCCAATTCTAACGTAGGCTTATAATGCTACTTTGTATTGATGCTGACTGTGCAGTGAGTACTTGTTTGTGATATGTATCATTTATTTTAATCATATTAGATGAGTTGAAATTTGTATTTAGGCAACATATTGTATAGCAGTTTAAAACTTAATATTATTTTAAAACTTTACATTAAATGTAAAGTCTAAGCTTATGGTGGCACTATCCATTTTTTAGTTTGCTTTTTAATTGGAATGTAGTATTAATATCTTGTATATACCTAATTATCTAACAGAAAATGCTTTTATCAATTTCGACAAAGTGTAATAGAAAGATGTAGTATTCTAAATATACAAAAATGTATTGTTTGAAGTTGTTATCCAACAAAAGGTATACTATTTAAGTTTTTTTTTAAACTTTCGCGATTTTTATACATATTAGATATATTTCGGGACTTAATCGCGTGAATTATTACCACGATCGGTGCAATTCGATCGAAACGTCGGGTAAATAAAAGGTTCGTACCTTTAAATTCATCAAGTCCTGAAATATATCTAATATATAGATTTGGTCAATGTCAATTTTTATTTATTTATATCGTTATCGACGAAGACAGTTATCATAAATTTAATCATATCTTTTATCGTATCTTCCTATTATCTATTATATACCTATTTCACAGGTTGTGTTATTTTAAATATAACTCATAATCTGCTCTGATTTCCCTCCGTTTTATCTCTACTTTCTAAAGGTAAAGTAGGCATGTATTGTAAATATAAACCTTACAAATAAATTTTCTAGATGATAGTGAAAAATTAATCAGTATCGGTTGCATTGTTTACAGGCAGTAAATTCAGAAAAAGAAATGCATAGGGGCTTTGTTTCATTATATTTAGAGATCTTGGGCATACCCAGGATCATTTTTCGAGGGTAGGCTGTGTAGTTTCGGGTTTGGGGGAGGGGGGGATAGATGGTTTGAACCTCCAAATCTCCCCCCTGGGCGTACTCATGTTAGAGATTGTATATTGAAGTATATGAGCATCTAAGGAACCAAATGAAAAGGTTATTTACTTCACTTGTTAAAAAGTGAGCGGGCCCTTTCAACTCGTCTTTATATTACACATTGTCGATTTTGCACATTTAAATAAAATATCAACAATTAATATAAGGTCACATTGTGTTAAACATTGACATTATTTTTAAATTATCAGGACAAATATAATGTAGAGCTGTGGACTGTGAAGAATATTAACAATTTGTATAATATAGACATATAGATAGCACATGATTAATTTGAAGGTTTTAGACTGCTATTTAAAATTCATTGTTTGAAATGTAAATTACTAGTTTTATATCATAGTAATTTTGCTTGTAATAATTACCTAAAATATGTTTGGCTATTACTTCTTAGTGCGACACATTATATTATATAATGACTCAGCTGATTTATTTATCAAAGCTTTATAAAAGGCGTGTACATGACCTCATCAATCAAATTAAACAAAATCATTATAAAAAAAAGCAAAAACAAAGTAGTCATTAAATGTAGATACAAATAAAGATTTTTAAGTAGCACAAATAAGTGATTACTATATATTTATGGTCTAACACTCTATAGCAATAATGCATCACATACAAACTTTAGTCACATCAGACAAAGCAATATTTTCATATAATAAATATCAACTTATAATGAATGCTTTAAATACGCCTTCGAGTTATATTCTCATTTTAACGTATACTTTAACAAAAATCATGTAGACGTAATATCTTAGTATTTTTATGTGAAAACGGTGGGCCTTAATTATCTCTTGAATCTATTTAAAACAATAAGGATTACGACACTTTTGATCTTTTCGGAGGTGTATAAGTTTGTTAATTATTAACAATATTAAATAATTTGCTTTAGCTAACTCTGGTTGTGTAGAAAAAGTTGTCTTCAACGGAAAAACATTATTGCCAGAATTGTTATCTATTTAAGTAGTAGAAAGGACAAATTGTTTAAATACTACTATTGACATTTTGTTGCCCTATCTAGGACTATATAATTCATACACATATAGCGCTTTATAAGATTAAACAATGTGCAGTGAGATTCATTCCTTTATATTTTAATTAATATCTATTAAACTTATTTCTTAATAATACATTTTTATATAATCTTATGAAGATTATCCAATATAAATATGGAATTGAGAAAATGTATTTTTTAACAATTGATGTTCAAGTACTTCATTTTGTAGATTCAAAATATAGCGCTTGCTTTTAACTACAATGTAGTGATGAATCAAATTTTCTTTTTTCAGATATCTATGTGTATACAGATAGAGACGTGGGTAGACCCAACAACTTCGTTGAATTGTTTGTTTTCAGAACAACTTACACCAATGTGTATGTAATTATATTTTGCACCCATTATATATAGGTGGTTTTAATAATTTATGTTATTAACAAAGGAATTCGCCTTCTTATTTTTTTACTGTAGATAATGGCGTATCTAGTTCATTTATTTTGTAGTAAAGATTATGTATTTCGTTGGCCTTCACGCTTATGTTACTAAAATAATAAACTTGTATATTGTTATGTGAAAAATTATCATTTCATAATGTATTACAGATTGGTACCAACACAGCAAATGTTATTTCATTAACTTTTTTATAGTTTCAATAACTCCGTGGGGCAAATCGATCATGCCGCTATACCAACGCGCATGATCACGCTCATTGTGACATTACTGGGGGCTTAGACAAATGACACACGCTTCTCTGTCCACACACGCTAACGCAAAAAAATGTATGCATTTGACATAAGGTTGACAAAACGTCACGCGACTGTTGCTGAATTTGTAAACAAAAACCAACAGTAGCTTGTGCGGAAAAAGAAGTGTGTGGCATTTGTCTAAGCCCCCTGTATAGCTAGCTTCATTTAAAGTTAACGGTTGTCTACATGTGCTCCCACACACCAGTTATATAACGTTAGAGAATGTTGCGTAACATTTGTTGTAAAAGTTATTTTAACAAATTGTAACAAAAGTTATAAATTGTTTGTGATGTTATACAACTAATTACAACAATGATAACTTTTGTTGTATAGCATCCTGCAAGTGCTTGGACGTTAGCAGAAGGGCGCTGGGAGCAGCTTGCTCGAGTGTTTCGTTTGCAGTGTCCCTACTCTATTACGTACACAGCTATAGTCAGTTCTTTTAATGCAGTGGTGAACAGCCACTACCAGCTTCCAGAGCAGACCCAAACTGATGGTTACATAATGTTATACAACGAGTTGAACCAGTGTGGGAGTGTTTTTAACATACAACATTCTTAACATGTTGTAACAAAATGTAACACACTGTTGCAAAAACGGGGAAAATTGACGTAAACGAAGTTGCGCGGGGCATCTAGTAACGTTATACTGCTGTGTGGGAGCACCTTACAACGAGCATAAGAGCCATTAACAGATAAATCATTTATGAGCTTACTGATCAAACTTATAAAGTGTTCGAGCACGTTATCCCTAATCAAATCAGATTACATACAGCATCTTGTTTGGAATGTGAAATTAAGATGACCTGGTGTTCCTACCTACTTTAAAACCTTCAACACCTTCGAGCACATCTATATTAATGTTTGAGGGACGCCAAATTCATATACTTTGCCGGTGTTGACAGTAGCACCCCCCTCTGCTCGTGCGAGCAAGCGACTTGCATATACACCACCCATAGTTATTATAGACTAGTTGTCTCGCGCAACTTTGTCTGCGTAAATTTACCCCGTTTTTGCAACATTTCTTATTGCTGTTTCGCTCCAATTGGTCGTAGCGTGATGTTATTAGCCTATAGCCTTCCTCGATAAATGGGCTATCCAACAGTTAAAGAATTTTTCAATTCAGATCAGTAGTTCCTGAGATTCTAATAAACAAACAAACTCAAACTTCAGCTTTATAATATTAGTATAGATAGAGAGACTAGGAGACACATGATTGCGTGAAAGTGTCTTACGAATAGAAAGGGAGCGAAAACAGCAGTAGGTAACCTATCTATCTCTTACTTGACGCGTGCGCAATAAGCACAAACTTGTTCAAACAAATAGTTTTTGTCTGCACTTATTATTACTCAGAGAACTATCTAGCAGCAATCTTCTTCTCTCATTAAGTATAATAGCTCCATGACACCACTTCCCGTTCTATAGAACCAGAGTTTCGGAACTGGTTCCGATCGAGGCTTTTAATTTACTTTTACGGAACTGGACCCCGTTCGCCTAAAAACTCTTCCATGATAAATACCCTGTCAGATGAATAAATCAAGACATTATCCGTCAAATTATAATATGACAATACTATAAATTGACCTTTTTTACGTGTTAAAATTACCACGGATCTCAACCCGTCGAATGCACGACAGGTGGGTATATTGGACTCCACAACCGACGCCGGAGATGAGGGTGTCTCTTGCGGAATAGGTTCCTTCACCTTCAGCGGAACTTGGCTAAGTATACACAAAGTATTTGGATTCATCATAATCATCATGTAAGAAGGAGGTTTCTCCTTCTAACATGATGATGAAAACGAGTTGGATAGATGTATGTATATCCATATAAACTTACACTTATCTAGTAGGATTACAGACCTGTTTTAGTTTATGATAAACCTGTTTGTGTCTATACAATAATTACTTGATCGGAACCAGGTCCCATACAAGTAAATTAAAAGATTCGATCGAAACCTGTTCCGACACTCTGGTTCTATACACGGCCGAAGGGTTCCCGTTGTGCGTACCACTTGGCCGATGTTGAATGTGAGTCAAATGTAGCTCCCCTCCGTCGTAAGCACGTTCTCATATAACACCGGCCGGCATTATCAAGTTTTCGCCTCGGCTTTAAATAATCGTAGATCCAAGACTCGAGCGGAGTGGCATTAGAATAAATACGTTTACCAGCTTCGTTAAAAAAAAATGGATACTGATGTTTTTTTCCCAACGGCTTATTTATGTTATTATACACAGACTATTCGAGACTGCTCGAATAGTCTTTGTGCCTGTGATCGACATACACGGACTGCTCGTGCAGTTTGATACCTACTTGCCTGTTTGCTGCTGCAGCAGTCGATATCAACTGCTTGACAAGTCACAGCGGGTGGGCGCGTAATGAAGAACGTGGGCGGAGGTAACTGCTTGATCGGCGACCGCCCGAAGCAGTTCTTGCTTATAATCAGCGGGGCGGAGATTGAACTCCAGTAGACAATCCTATTGGTTAATATTTGTCCGGAGTTGTAAAATTAGCGGCAAACTGACATGTCGATATTTTTACAACTCCGCGTTTAATGTGTAAAATGTACTTGAAATAGGTACGTGATAACTGGACAAGAACGAGACATTGCGATTCAAAGAAGATAACTAAATAAACGGCTTGAAATACGTGTTAACTGAATAAGAACGAGATATGTTCGTAAACTTTCGCGATTTGTACACATTATAGAATTTTATAAGTTACGGGTCTTAATCTAAATAATAAAAATATTTTATATTAAGGCTATATACCTTTATTTATTGCCCTCCGTTTCGACGTATTGCAACGGCCGTGGTCACGGGTAGACTCATCTTTGAATAAGAACGAGACTTTGTAATTCAAAGAAAGAACTAAAAAAACGAGAGAATGAGACTTTGCGACATAAAGAAGAAAACTAGAAAGAAAATAAACTTGAAATTGGCGGATGCACAATATGTGAGCCATAATCGCTACCAAATAATAACGAAGGTCTACCTTTTAAAATAGCAATAGGCTAGCCGCGTCATGACAATTAAAAAAAAAATATATATTTGACAGCCTCTGTGGCGCGGTGGGAGTGTATCCGACTGCTACGCAAGAGGTCGTGGGTTCGATCCCCACCCAGGATAAAACTTTGTGTGATGAGCACGATGGTTTATTCTGTGTCTGGGTGTTATTTATCTATAATATGTATGTATTTAGAAATATATAAGTATGTTTATCAGTTGTCTGGTTTCCATAGTACAAGCTCTGCTTAGTTTGGGATCAGATAGCGTTGTGTGGGTTGTCCCAAGATATTATTATTATTATTATTATTATTTGTCCGTTTTTCCGCTTCCCTTTAATGGACAGGCAGCCTTACTGGATCTCTGGAAGGCAGAGGAACGGGTCTTGTCGCGAAAACTAGGAGAGCGGACTGATACGGGCTGATGATGATTAGGTATAGTATTTTTAAAGGCATTTCTTGCTTATAAAAATACTATAATCATTTAACAATTAAACGCTTAATACATGTAGGTATGTAAGGCATTGAAAATTTTAAGATTGACGATTTACGAGTAATAGGTAGTATTGTAAATATTTAATTAATTATAATGATGCTAATAATAACAATACATATATTTATTTCAGACATACGATATTATAAAATATAAAAAACAAAAATGGAATAAATCACAAAATAACATTTGTAAATATTGTATATTCGCACATACTTAATACATTGAACCTAGATTTCTTCACCAAGAAACTCCTATGTCACTAAAATATACCAACGCTCTAAGGAATTTATGATCCTGGTGGAGTTGGTCCCAAAAGTTCATTCTTTCGTAAAACGGATTTCGACCTTTGGTAAGCTCAGAGCTAATATTGAGGTAGTTTAGCTTGTCTTTATTTTCAACAGGATCCCAAGTAATTTGCAATAGCGGATCATCGCTGTCTGGAGTCGGAGTTCTGAAATAGTAACAAGGAAATCAATATTATTATTTAGGGATTAGAGACCAATTAGGTACCGCTACCAAGAGTGGACGGGAAAGTAAATGTGTAAACGCCTGTGACCAGGATGAGGGTAGATAAAAAAAACACGATTTTCGATGAGACGTCATACTGACGTAATTTATGCCTAACTCGTATCAGGTTCAGAAAAAATATTTCGTGTGGTTTCAAAACTGTTTTGAATTGAAATATTTGAAATTGAGGGCATAAAGTTTCAAGTGTGGTGGTTACCGTACGTAGGCCACTCGATAAGTTTTGAGATGCTCGTGATTTGAAAATGCGCATCTGTAAAAAACAGATTGTTCCAGTCATTTTACTACGTTCCCGCGTTTTTCTTTGCCACGATTGAATTTAACCGCGAACATTAATTGCGTGCCGTGTTATGATATTTTATATAGTAGCTTAGCCTTCAACGATTACAATCAGCGTTAGGGGGGTCTGCGCCGTTTGAAGCAACAGTTTTTAGATGGTTCAGTGAATTTAAAAGTGGTAAAACAAACCTCAAAGATGACCATAGAAGTGTTTACCCACAAACGGCAGTAATTGCAGAAAATGTGTACTGAAATGTTGATGCGAGAAGACCCACGAATTACTTACTCGGACATCGAGAAGATTCTGGGCGTTACTTCGGGGAGCGTTAACATTATTTTGCATTAGCACCTTGGAGTGAGGAAGTTTTGTTGTCGTTGGATCCCGCGTTTGCTCTCAGACACTGAAAAACAATCCCGTGTATCCACACGGGATTGTTGCCCCGAAATGCGTGACGATTTGAAAACGGAACGTCAAGACGTGTTACGGAAATCATAACAAGCGACGAAACGTGGATTTATCAAAATGATCCGGAAAATAAGAGACAGTCAGTATGGATCTTTTCAGAAATAAACAAAACTGCAAAGACCTCGTAACGTTGGTAAAAAATTGTAGCTAGTTTTTTTTCTCGCAGAATTTGTGTCGACAACAATGTTGGAAAATCATAGATATGCTATCTCGGAATGGTATACAACAGTAAAATTGCCGAAAGTTTTTCAAGCTTTATGAGAGAGGAGACCAAAGGCTGGGCTTCGAGGAATCATACTGCATCGCGACAACGCTTCGTCATATTGGTACGTCCCTCAGAACAAAGGCGTTTCTAGAGGAATCCGGTGAACCCTTGCCCCATCCACCATACACGTAGGTACAGTTCTGATTTAGCTTCCTGTGGTTTATTTTTGATCCCGATAATCAAGGAAAAATTAAGTGTTTTTTCGTATGCTGAAGAGGCTGTGGCCGCCTACGTAGTCGCAATTTCGGACCTATCGGATCAAGACTGGCAAAACTGTTTTATTAGTTGGGTTAATGGGTAGGATTCGAATCCGCGACCTCACGATTGCGAGTCCGATGCCCTTAACCAATATGCTATCGCCGCTTATTTCGGCACAGCAAGAGGAATAAAGTCGTCGAAGCGTGATATAAGTTCTCCATATAGTCCGGTCAATTTAGACAATTGAAATAAAGAAAATTCCGACAGAGCCAAATCTTCGTAGAGGCCTTAGGTTTACCACAAGGAATAAAGTGTCAAAAGTCCCCATCAGTCCCATGTGTGCTAAGGGAGTTATTCGGGGCCCAAGGTCAAAATTTTAGGTTTTTTGGATTTTTCTCGAAAACGGTAAGTTTTATCGAAAGAGTACTTCAAAACAAAGTTTTAGATCTTAAATTTCTGTATAAAAATGGTCCTTATGATTTTTCTCTAAGACCCACTATTTCCCAGATATTGCGCTTGTAAGAATCACGTTCTACATAATATGTACACATTTCCACACCACCTGTGAGGTAGTGTACTCGGCGCCTTTTTTTTAACGTGATAATTATCCCAAGGAGGCCTATTCCACGAACCTTTATGACGTTATTTTCAGGAACAATAATTATTTAATAGTATGAAGATTATTGTTATGGGTTACTGAGTTTAACTGTCGTTCTAACTTTTTTTTATTACTTTATTCTGACTCATACTCTTCATATTCAACTTCAACAATCATGTTTTCTTCAATTTCTTCTTGTTCTTCTTCTTCTCCTTCCTGTTGATGAATGCTAAGAAATTGTTTATGTGAAGATGAATCAGTTGTCTCTTCATCAAAATCACATGAATCTTCCTCTCTTGTATTTTATTGAACATTTCAGCAAGAGACACCTTGGCAAAATTGGAGGAAGACAAGATAGATGGACAGATATTTAACATTTGTAAAAAATACACGAAACAAAAAGCAAGTACAACTATCTTGTCTTCCTCCAACATTGGCATCTGCTACTCAACATTTGTTTCGAGTTTACTATCAAGTTTAGACATGGCAAGGCAATGAACTGAACCCTGAAGACTGGGGTTGGAAATTGATAAATAATACTTTGGAACCGATTCGAACTTTACTGCTTCCTGCTCCAGAAAAACTTCTTAACATTATTTTTTGCAATTGCAAGAAAGGTTGTAGTGCCAAATGTGGCTGTAAAAAAGTAGGGTTGCAGTGTTCTCCAGCGTGTACCAATTGCCAAGGTGCCAAATATTCAATAAAATACAAGAGAGGAAGATTCATGTGATTTTGATGAAGAGACAACTGATTCATCTTCACTTGAACAAATTCTTAGCATTCATCAACAGGAAGGAGAAGAAGAAGAACAAGAAGAAATTGAAGAAAACATGATTGTTGAAGTTGAATATGAAGAGTATGAGTCAGAATAAAGTAATAAAAAAAAGTTAGAACGACAGTTAAACTCAGTAACCCATAACAATAATCTTCATACTATTAAATAATTATTGTTCCTGAAAATAACGTCATAAAGGTTCGTGGAATAGGCCTGCCGGGGATACCAAGTTAAAAAAAAGGCGCCGAGTACACTACCTCAAAGGTGGTGTGGAAATGTGTGCATATTATGTAGAACGTGATTCTTACAAGAACAATATCTGGGAAATAGTGGGTCTTAGAGAAAAAATCATAAGGACCATTTTTATACAGAAATTTAAGATCTACAACTTTGCTCTGAAGTACTCTTTCGATAAAACTTACCGTTTTCGAGAAAAATCCAAAAAACCTAAAATTTTGACCTTGGGCCCCGAATAACTCCCTTAGCACACATGGGACTGATGGGGACTTTTGACACTTTATTCCTTGTGGTAAACCTAAGGTCTCTACGAAGATTTGGCTCTGTCGGAATTTTCTTTATTTGATCACTACTTTTATGTCTAAATTGACCGGACTAATAATTAGTATGACTTTCAAGCCAAGATTGTTCCTATCTATTGAAGGATTTTAAGCATTTTAATTTTAGGTAGGTAAGTTGATATTTTGTCAATAAATTGTGGCAACGTTGTTATTGAGTCTGGCTGGTGGTTATCTATAAAGTTTTTAAATTATATTTGTCAATGTTAGTAATTATCTTACTCTATGATAACAACGACCTCAGTCTAGTATTGAAGTGATTTATCATTAAGTTGCTAAGTGTGGCGCACATTTTAAATAAACCGAATGCGTGGGTCAAGTTTAGTCGTATCATTTCAAAAATACTAAAGGGTATTGACCCGAAGTTTCATTGTTTATTTACTTGTTATAATTAAATGCCCGAACTGCACTACTATTTTGGCAAAATTTACAAAATAAAACACCAAAAGTAGGTATACTAAAGATAATCTATATATCAATATAGGTATATAAATCGTAAACTATGCATTTGATCATGTGATGACCTTCGGCAAAGAGTTGTGCATGAAATGAATGAATGAAGAGGTTTACGGGTACGGGTAGTGGGGCATCAACGAAAAATGTTTGCAAAAATAACGCAAACGAAGTTGCGCGAAAAAGAAATAAAAATATTTACTTACCCAGTTTTCGCAAAATTTGTCCACATCTTGATAACTCTGTTTCTAGTTGTAACAAAATCTCTACTGTCTTGATTAAAATTCGGCATTTTAATACGAAGAGCGGTGTAAGCATCGAGACTATCTTCGAGAGTACCCAAGAAATTCACATCTTTTGGTATTGCCCACTCCCCAAACCAGTTCATGATGAAATAGAAAATTGGGCATTCTGGTGCAACTTGTGTATGTATTCTTATGGTCTTATTGACATAATAAGAAAAATAATAATCACTGATGAGTTGCAAGTATTGTATTCTTGTTTCCTCTCTTAAACGCCCTTCACCGCCAAGGTAAAATTTCAAGAGTCTGTCGCCTATACTCTTCAACAATTTATCTTCGCCTGCTAAAGATCTTGGTACAAGTAGACAAACATTCTCGTTAATTTTGTCAAAACTGGCATTTTCTTTATTTATATACAGTAAAGTAGCATCTTCTATGTTGTTACTACCAATTATTAAAGGCACTCTATTGAAATTGCCAGAATTCATTATTAGAACTGGACTTTTTGTGATAAATGCTGGTTGGCCTTCCAAGTCCAATTCTATACATGGTTTGAAGACAGCATCAACAACATCATTGTTTGTTCCTTTATGGGTCTCCAATGTCATTTTTTTAAAAGCTATCATGATGTCGACGGCGGGAATAGAACGTAGTTCTTCCACGATTTCCGCTTTGGAGTTTTTTGTTATACCTAAATGTTTACCTAGTTTTACAACCAGTTGGCTTGGGTTTTTTGTAAGAGCCCAATTATTTAAAGCACTTGCGCTTTTTATGATAGCTTTATGAAAGAGGCCCGTAGCCATAGGTGATAACATCATGAAATGGGCTATAGCACCACCTGAAGAATTTCCAGCAATTGTGACACTGTTAGGGTCTCCTCCAAAAACACTTATGTTTCGCTGTACCCATTTTAAGGCCATTATCAGATCTTTGAGTCCACAATTTCCTGGTGCTGTATAGTCATTAATAGATAGAAATCCAAAGGGTCCCAATCGAAAGCCACATCTTACAAATAAAACTTCGTAATCATTGAATAAAGTTATATCAAAAATACTATTATCTAAAAAATAGGCAAAGCTGTGACTTCCAATCATAAACATGACTGGCATTGGCTTTTTGGGATTGAGGTTTGAAGTAGACACTTCAATAAAGAGGCAATCTTCTGATCCAGTTATTGGTTGCTGTAAGTCTTTACTGATTGCAGGACACATAGGATTAGGGGCATCTTCAGTACAATTTTTTACATCTTTCCAAGTTTCAATTGGAGATGGTGGCTGTAATAAATGCAAAATATAATTAAGGTAACATGTGGCAAACAGTATGTCTATGCCTATAAGTAAATAACTTGTGGAGGGCAAGTCATTTTCTTATAGTATAGTTATATGTGGGTACCGCCATAGACTTACCAAAAATCTTAATCTGCCAATGGGTGGTTTAGCATATGGGATACTTTTGAATCTATAATAAGGTCCACGGTTATTGGGTTTATCTATATACCCACAAATAGGCCCATCTTTTGTTTCAACTATACACTTTAAATCTTCAGGTATTGAAGCCATTTTGTGATATTTCCCTGGAATTAATAAAATGTATTTATTTCAATTTATTTCTTTAGTCTCAGAATATTATTATTTCCCAATATAATAATAGATTGTATTGATTTTATAAAGCAGTTTACTAATTCACTTTGACAATGGGAAGTGAATATGAATATATTTATATATATATATTTAAAAGTAAATGATAATGAGAATGAAAATGAGATGTGGGTGGACTTTGTGTCCATAATTTAAAGTCACAAGTGTGGCGCAAAGTTTATTTCCTAGCATTTTTTAGCTAGGAAATAAACTTTGCACCACACTTGTGAACTTTAATAAAATACTAAAAATAATAATATAGTAAATAAAAAAATGTATATAGATTAATACGGGCCATATTTCAATCATTACCTAGGTACCTCTAGTAATGTTAATTTTGTTGATTTACTTAAAAAAAAAAAGTTCATTTGAGGATAGGTAACATGTTTTTGTTCACTGTGGAAATTTTAATAATAACAATTTATTGGACAAGAATACACTTTAACAATAAAAATATCATAAATTAATATTATAAAATTATTAAATAATAAGATGTAATAATAATCATAATAATAGTTTATTTGGATTATACAATGCCATTTGACCAGGCAGAGCCTGTTCTATGGCAACCAAACAACAGTTAGGTATATACATACATATTATAGATATGCTCATCACACAAAGTTTTATCCTGGGTGGGGATCGAACCCACAACCACCGGCTTAGTAGTCAGGGTCACTAACCACTAGACCAACAGGCCATTTTAACACGCTTTTTTTGTTAGCTTCATACATAATGTTAGTAGAAAAATCTTTTAATGTGTTTTTCACCCACTTCAGAACGCTTGGTTTAATTGAAACTTCGCACTCTTATCAAGGACCGATGACAATACAATCCGATAAAAAGGATTTTAATATAATGGCGTTTAATATAATAGAGGATAAAATCCCTCCCCTTAGCGGGTAAAATAGTGGTTGTAAGTTTATTTGAAACACCACCATTTTTAAAGTTACATGTGTGGAAATTTGTATTTGGCTTATTGGTTTCAAATAAAGAAAACATGTTTTGGCGTTTTTGAAAAATAGGGGCCGCAAGTTTTTATAAAACTCCGTTAGTTTTAAAGTTAGATCTGTGAAATATCCTATGTGGATTTCTGGTTTAAAACAACTAAAAAAATAAAAATAAATAATAGATTAAAAAAAGCGTAGGGTGCTTGTACGATATTGATTTATAATAACCCTACGCTTTTTTTAGTACAGCTATTTACAAATGCGTGTTTTTTTAGTTACCATTACTATTATTTATTTAAACTTAGATTGTATAAAATAAAACTTAGATTGTTAGAAAATATTTATTGTAAGATGTAAAATTAATGAATAAAAGCTATAATTATTAGTTTACACATCAGAATTGCAAATAGGCTATTTATAGGTAACTGTAAATAGGTATGCTTAGTGATTCAATAATAAACATGCTCATAAATAAATCAAGGAAACTGGTAAGGCACAATGCTGTGAATATCAGTAACAATTACATAATTAGTATTTGAAATAACAACAAGTTGAACTTTATTAGCCAACAAAACTTAGGCACAAATACAATGAATTCAACATATTTATAATGAACTTGAATATAATTGTAAACATCAAATGTAGGTACATAATATATATCATTTTATCTATACTAATATTATAAAGCTGAAGAGTTTGTTTGTTTGAATGCGGTAATCTCAGGAACTACTGGTTCTTTCACTGTTGGATGCCCATTTATCAAGGAAGGCTATAGGCCATATAACATCACGCTGTAGAAGTGGAGCAGTAATGTGAAATGTTGCAAAAAGGGGAAAATTTATGCACACAAAGTTGCGCGGGACAGCTATTGTATAATAAAACTATATAAATCAATTTGGTTACAAATTAGCGAAACATGTAAGCGCAAAAGTAATTGTGTTCATTTATTACATTTAAAAGTAACTGTTTTAAGATATGTAACTTGTTTTAAGAAAAATTAACCACCTTCAAAGAAAATAAAACCCCATGAAACATATAAACATCATCATTATCAAGACCAGGCAAAGCTGATGACATAACTAAGCTGCCATCGGTTAACCCATGACCACAATGGGTGCAATTTAATTGAAATTTTGGGTTAATAAAACTTATTACTACTAAATAATTATTTAAAGGTATACTCATTTCTATACTTATTAATCAGTACATATATATTTCGTAATACGGATTTTGATGTGGTTTTTAATTTCTTCTGGATGGTTTATATTTATAACACATGCATATTATGTTTATAGATAGTGGAGAAAAATCCAAATGAAGCTGGAGTAGGCCCTAGTGGCCTATTCCAGGTTCACTTGGATTATATTAATCTCTTAAAACACAATTGCAGTAGATTAAGGTGCGGATCCAAATTGGCAATTGCTTTTTTCAAGGTGGTGGTGGCTGGTGTACTGGAGTTAAAACAAATGCACCCCCCTCCTCCCTGTCATGCAAGCGACTCACATTGCCCATTTGAGTAAGTGCCCCCCCCCCCTCCTTAAACAAAGTTCTGGATACGGGCCTGAGCAGATTTAATAATCATATTCTTAAATTAGTCTTTATAGTGATATAGACAGAAAACATATAATTTATTCAAACAACATCAGAATCTAGGAACAGAGTTATGATTTGTTTGTTTTAATTACACTTAGCGATTGTAGCGCCATAATTGCGGTTTATCCGCCGTGTATGATTAACAATTATTATAAGACCCAACGAAGTCCTTGAGCTATGAAACTATGTTGATAAGTGTACTTAGTACCTATATTACAAAAGTATCTAACTCACTGTTTGTTAAGTAGGTGTAAATTTATCACGATTTATACTATATATTAGAACGCACAGAGTTGGGTTTTTAATGAGTAACTTACATCGGTAGGTACTTACTGAAATATTTAAAGTTATTGAGCAATATTAAACTTAGAACTCATTAAAAATATCCTTTATCATATAAAACTTCTTCAAATACCAGGCCTCAAACACGTATTATCACAAAATATATGGAATGAATATTTATTTATTATCTTTACTTCTAGTTTAAAAGTCAGAAAACCTGCGTTCTAGTTCTACTACTATCTGACATTTCAACTTTTCAAGCTGATACCAGTGTTGTTCCTGACAAATTTAGGGTTGCCGTATTCTAATTTTCAAATTGCCGGATTTTTAGGGAAATCTAAGAAAAATGCCGTATTGTACAAAATATTTATTTAAAAGGTTAAAATTATAAAAAAATACAAGTGATGTTGTGTACTATGCGTGCACTTTTAAACTTACTTATTTTATTCTTCACCATATAGGTTTTGAATAGTTTCTAGTACTTCTGATTCAGTCGCATGTAGGTCATACTGTTTTTTATCTTTCATTTTATGAATCATTTCGTTTGGTACTTGAAATTGTGTACAATTACCATGATTACGGATTGCTTGTCTGGCTAGAAGAGTTCCATTAATAGTTGGAGTTATTAATTTATTTCGAAGTCTCGTTTTCATATTATTTACTTCACTGAAGATACGCTCGCAGTCTGCGTTCGAGTGTGGCAAACATAATACAATTAAGGCAAAAGATGCTAATGTTTTTAGTTCTGTTCCATCACGGATTTTAATCCAAAACTCATCGGTTTTCAGTGAGCTAATTTCATATAGTGGTAATTTATTTACGACTGGTAGCATTCTCCATTCATCATCAATTTTTTGAAGATCGTCAGCATTATTGACGATTCGTGGCAACTTTTGCATAAGCGGTAAAATGGATGGACAAACGTTTCTTGTTTGATTATTAACTGCTTCTTCAGGTGATAAATATTTTAAAAGTTGAAGTAAATCGTCTGAGAAGTTGTACCTTTTTTTTATTTCTTTGCAGCCTGTGATGAGGAAATCTTTGCAGCGAGAGTAAAACTTTTTTAATTGTTCTTTTTTTGCTAATATTTCTGGTTTTTGTGTTTCTATCATAATTTTTACCCCCAAATACATTTGTGGGAGAAAATATCGCGTATCTTCTGGGATGATTGAGCTGATATCATTTTGTTGAACATGATCCCTTTGCATGTAGCACATTAATATTTCTTTGTACGTTACTCTTATGTGTTCATCCAGTTCAACCAATTTTGAGTCTGTGCTTTGAAAATACTCGTTGAGTTTAACAAATTTTGGTAATATCCATTGCAGAAATAAAAAGTAAAGCTTAATAAAATCGTCATGCAGCTCATGGTAAACTAATTCAGCAGCTGCAGTTTTGTCTTCGAGCCATTTTTGCGTAAAAAACAAATTAAGGCTGTTCCACTGTTCAAGCAGCCTGTTCACAACCGATAGCAGGGAAAGCCACCGAGTTTGTGATGGATGTAAAATCTTGTGGATTTTAGTGGTAGTAAAAACTTGAAATTCCAAATATTGGGCTTGCCGTTTTGAACTCAGTTTAAAAAAACCATAAATGTTTCGGGCCAAATCTTCGCATCGTCTTGGCAATTTTTTGCATGCCTCACTGGCACACAAATGCATAGAATGGCATATACATTTAAAAATAACTATACCCGGCAGATTTTCTCGCAAACGGCTAGCTACTGAATTTTGTGATCCCATCATAACATTGCAGCCATCTGAAGCGAATCCTATTATATTTTCTAATGGGATCCCTCTATTAGTAAATGTCTTTATAATGAGATCATATATAACTTCTGCTGTAGCTCCCTCTGCTGCCATCGTAAAATCACCTGCCTCAAATAAAGGTACAAGTTCCCATAGTGAGGACATGACTTTTTTTTGCTGCTCATCAAAATAACGGATAATAATGCACATGGTTTTTGTGGCCGAAATATCCGTTGATTCGTCGACCAATATGCTGAATTTATCAGTTTTTATAATGTTTTGTAAATAATCTTTTTGAAAATCACCAATAACATTTTTTACCGTAGATGTGCATTTCTTTCGTTTTATGGCAATCTCGGCAGCAATTCTGGAGTCAGGAAAACAAGATTTTAGCACCTCCGACAAATGATCCATGGCCATAAATGATATATTGTGCTCTGCGACAAATGCACTAAGTTTTATTTCAGCTTCCATTATTTTTCTATTATGATCAGTTTGTCTATTTTGAAAATATGTGCTTACGTCTTTTGTAGAAGAACTCGCTGATGCTTTTCTTACGTGTTGGGTATTTGAGACATGACGCTTTAAAGTGGAAATTTCGCAAGAAAGTTTGACGTCACATATTGTACATTTTGCCTTGTAGGGGTCATCATTGACAGGAGCAATCCAATTTTTAAACGTTGCATCACTTTCCCATTGCTTTCTGTACTTTTGTTTTACGTGTTTACTTTTTATTTTTTTTTTCGGAGTAGGTGGCCCGTCGTCATTGTCACACTCAATATCACTCATTCTCAACTAAAACTTTAAGAAATCTTCATAAAATATAACTTTTACTGGTAGATCGTTACATACAGCAAAACAAAGAAGCAATGAGAAAATGAGAGAATCACAATAGGTACAGTACAATAACAATAATAATTCCGGGGAATCCCACATATCCTAGAACCTGCCAAAATGAGGAAACTAAATATTTTAGACATTAACACCTCGGTAATAAGGTTGCATTTGGTTGAATTCTGTTGACGTTTCTTTTCGTGGCGCTTCAATTTTATCTATGGTTTACATGTTGGTGCGTTCCATTATACGTTTTTTTTATTAAGTCAATTACCGTATATTTTAATACGGTAATCAAAGAGCTGCCGTATACCGTATTTATGATGCCTAAGATGCCTGAATGCCGTATATTACGGCAATTGCCGTATCAAGAACAACGCTGGCTGATACTGAAATGTCTGGTCTGACAGCTGTGTTTGATGTAATTTGTTAAAGTGACAGTGCCAAATCGATTTTGACAAACTAGTAGTCTTCTTATTTTTTGAATGATGGCAATCCATTATATTTTTAAATAATTTAATCAAACTTCTTATAATTAATTTACCTTTCTCTCAAAAGTGTTAACAATTAATAATTTGGTGGTGGGTATGCTAAGAGAACTCACAACAATTATTTTCATCATCATTAGCCAGTATCGGTCCACCACTGCTACAAATACAAATATCCGAATTGAGAACCTCCACCTTTTGGAGTCGGTTAAATAAGCACGACAGTCAGATCACAGTGAGATGTAGATTACGTGTATAGAGATAATAATTTTGTATCGCTTTTCTCAACTCTTATTCTAATTTCTCAACTATTCATTTTAAATAATTAGTTGATGCGGTTTTTAAACGCAAAATTTTAAGACTAAGGAAAACTAATACAAGCGGCCTCGCTGCGGTTTTTCCTGGCACCAACTTCAAAATGTTTAATTACTTATTATTATTTTGTTTTATTGCCTATGGTTGGCAGACGAGCTAGCGGCCCACCGGTAAGCGGTAACCGCCGCTCATGGACTACAGTGGTGTCAGGGACACACCCAAGCCGCTGCCTACCGTGAAGTGAAAACTCTCTATAAACTTCGTTTGAAGAAAGACATGTCGTAGGGCTCGGGAAACACCGCAGCAGGTAGTTCGTTCCAGAGTCCACACGTTCGTGGAAGAACACGCCTCTGCTGTAAAGACTCCGGTCTGTCCGTGAGATTGGGGTCATCAACGATCCGAACAGCTCGCCTTTGGAGGGAGTCAAATAGATCGAGCAAGTATTTGGGGGCACCCGCCCAGAGATGAGAGCAGTAGTCCACGTGCGGTCGGACCTGCGCTTTATAAAGCACAAGTCGCTGTGCCGGCGAGAAATAACGCTTCGTTCTGTTGATGACACCCACCTTTTTGCTCGCCAATTTGGCTTTACTTTCCAAATGACTCCCAAGCGGGACTTTGCTGGAGATATCAACTCCGAGGATCCCAATACTCTCGGAGACTCGGAGTGTAACTCCTTGGAACTGTGGCACTAGGACAAATGAGTCTTTCTTCGCAGTGAACGCGCATACTTGTGTCTTTGTGGGGTTGAATCGAACCAGGTTCCTCTCACCCCATTCGGAGACCCGCCCCAGAGAGTCCTCGACTTCTGACACAAGTTGCAACCGTCTCTCCTGAACAACGGTCCGAGGGACGTTCTGTTGGCTGGTATATCGCGCATCACCCGTGCTGTCATCTGCATAGCAATGTATGTTCTCTATGGACAGTATATCATTGATATGCAGAATGAACAGTGTTGGGGAGAGCACCGAGCCTTGTGGAACGCCAGCGTTAATGGTTTTCAGACCGGAACAAGCACCGTCAACGACGACCATAATGCTCCGATTGTCCAGAAAGCTAGCGATCCATCTGCAACACCCCTCGGGGATTCCATAAGAAGGAAGCTTCGATAGAAGGGCTTTGTGCCAGACCCTGTCAAACGCCTTGGCGATGTCGAGGCTGACAGCGAGAACCTCGCCCTTGCCTTCCAAGGCTTCAGCCCAGCGGTGCGTGAGGAACACAAGAAGATCACCAGCTGAGCGACCGTGACGGAAGCCGTACTGTCGGTCGCTTATCAGCTGGCGCTCCTCAAGATACCGCAAGAGTCTGGTGTTGAGAACTCTCTCTATCACCTTTGATAACAAGGATGTTACCGCTATCGGCCTGTAATTTGACGGGTCCGACCGGTCACCCTTTTTTTGGAATAGGGTGGACATTGGCGACCTTCCACGAAGATGGAACCCTTCCAGTTTTATATGAGAGACGGTAGAGGCGCATCAGAACGGGGGTCAACTCAGGGGCGCACGTCTTAAGTACCACTGCAGGGATGACGTCCGGCCCGCTCGATTTCTGGGTATCAAGGAGCCTGAGCTCCTGCCTAACCGCGCGTTGCGTGATGCGTATTTCTGGCATAGAGCACTTACACTTTGGGATGGAAGGTGGTGTGGCTCCTCTATCATCCAAAGTCGAGTTAGAGGCAAATAGTAGATATTTGTTGTTGTACATATTGTTTGTCGTTGTTTTTTGCTTTTTAGTTAGCTTTTATATTTATTTTGAAAGTCGGTTTTTATTTTTTTGTAAAAAAGTTTTATCGACATGATTGGATATGCATTTCTTCTGTGCTGTGCTGGTGCAATTATATTTTTTTTAAATTTTTTTATTATTTAATTATTTTTTGCATAAGTAGTGCATTTAATGAATAACGGCTGCGGATCACTACACTGAGCAAGGTCTGACATGCTCTTGACCTGTTTTTAGGGTTATGTAGCCAAAACGGAACCCATAAAGTTTCGCCATGTACGTCCGTTCACCCCGTCCGCAGCTTAGCTCAGAGACTGTTAGTGCTAGAAGGCTGTAATTTTGCATGAATACACTGAGTACTTAATAAAATCTTGAAAAACATTTTTTTTTAGGTACCCTATATGTAAAGTGGGGTTGAATTTTTTTTTCTCACCTACTCCTTCGTGTGGAGTATCATTAGATAGGTCTTTCAAAAACGTTTAGAGGTTGTAAAAACCATATTTAGATTTAGGGATCCATTTGTGAAATATTAAGCTTTAAAGTGCATTTTTTTGTTAAAATCAAGAGTTTCCTCAGGGGCGTATTTTAAAGATTGGCGCCCCGGGCCTATAAATTTCGCCGGGGCGGCGAAACCGGCCCGGGCCGGGCGAAAATGGGCCCGGGGCGCCAAAAACAATTTAAATAAAAAAAAAATACAATATTTTAACTTCTACATTTTTTTGTGTTTCGTTACTTAGTTGTTCTGTTAAATCGGCTTCAATATTGAGAATCGCCAAACTATGATGATAATGGGATGCTGGAGAAATTGAGAGAACTCTTCAAATATTAAATGCACTACTATAGTGATTTAGGTATATTTCAAAGTGATTCGTGCATTCACTCTCAAAAAGTGAAGTGGAACTGATGATAAAGACCACAGATTATGAGTGGAACTGGTCAATATTTCACGGTTTGCGATTCAATTACTTTAATATGACATAAACTAAGATAAAAGTATCTGAAATGCAGATACAAGATACAAAATACGTACCTATCTAAAAGACTATTAAAAGTGTATTTGGAATCTTGTACCTACATAGGTAGATACCATTCGTTCGTATCTTAGTATTTTGTAAATACTTTGTTTGCTAAAATACTTTTAGTCATATGTAACTTAATTATACAACAATTGAATACAATGACTGGCCTGTTGGTCTAGTGGTTAGGGACCCTGACTGCTGAGCCGGAGGTCGTCTGGGCCCACCAGGATAAAATTTTAGTACCCAGATCGAACCCAGTTGTGTGATGAACACGATGGTTTATTCTGTGTTTGGGTGTAATTTATGTATGTATTCAGAAATATATCTATAAGTATATATTTATCAGTTGTCATATTAAATGTATGGAGGAAAAAAACGTCTCAGGCGGGACTTGAACCTTAGGGGTAGCGGCTCTAAGCTAGTCACTGAGACATGTCCATCTGGGTTCAATGACGATTTTTTATTTGCGTGTACGTGGCAAGTCCATGCATCTGTGTGTGAACTGTCAAAATGTTGTCATAAGTCTTATTGGTATAAAAGAACTCCGCTTAGAAATGCATCAACACGCATGCGCAGCGAACGCTTGAGCAAGAGGTCGTGGGTTCGGTCCCCACCCAGAATAAAACTTTGTGTGATGAGCTGGATGGTTTATTCTGTGTCTGGGTGTTATTTATCTATAATATGTATGTATTTAGAAAAATATAAGTATGTTTGTAGGGATGTAAGGGGGCGCATCACCATCTTTCGCTCCAAGCCAACCTCACCTGCACGCGGTACATCCTGCTGTACAACGAACGAGGCTCTGGCGACCGGCTGGTGGCGGTATAACCATCCCAATTTAAGGCGTAGCTAAAGTAACAGGTCAGTGACGGGCAGCAGCGTCACTGATGCGAGAGCTACGCCCTGCGATCGCCAACCCGCCTGCCCAGCGTGGCGATTATGGGCATTACCCCCATATGCACCAAGCACAAAAGCCACGGCCCCCAGTTCCCGGCAGTCACGCTATTCCTGGACATGGTGGCGTCCACGGTAACGGCGTGGCGGGGGGTGCTAAGAATCTCCGGGCTACGGAAGGCCACCACAACCGACTGACCCTGGCGACGTATAACGGACGCACGCTACGGCTAGACTCGCATCTGGCACAACTTGAGGTGGAACTTGGGAAGATTAGGTGGCATATCCTCGGGTTAAGTGAAGTCCGAAGAGAGGGAGAGGACACCATAACCCTCGAGTCAGGCCACCTTATGTACTTCCGCGAGGGAGACCAACAATCCCAAGGTGGTGTTGGGTTTCTGGTAAATAAGTCCCTTTCTGACAACGTTGTGGAAATGTCTAGCGTGTCGAACAGGGTAGCGTACCTCATTATCAAGCTCACCGAGAGGTATAGCCTCAAGGTAGTGCAAGTGTACGCACCGACCTCGGCACATCCAGACGACGAAGTGGAGGATATGTTCGATGACATATCGAGGGCCCTCCACTCCACCACTAAGACCCACTACAACGTTGTTATGGGGGACTTCAACGCTAAAGTGGGAGTACAAAATTGCAGCGAATTGGTAATAGGATCCCATGGATTTGGAAGCAGAAATCATAGGGGGCAAATGCTAGTCAACTTCCTCGAACGGGAGGGGCTCTTCTTGATGAACTCCTTTTTCAAGAAACGGCCCCAAAGGAAGTGGACGTGGCAAAGCCCCGACACTATGACGAAAAACGAGATCGACTTCATCATGACGGACAAAAAGCATATATTTAGAGACGTCACCGTGATCAACAGGTTTAATACCGGTAGTGATCACCGACTTGTCCGAGGCTCTCTGAATATCGACTTCAAGGCGGAACGTGCCCGTCTGATGAGGTCCAGGCTCCGACCTACTTTGCTCCAAACCATGATAGGATCCGAAGCGTTCCAGTCAAACCTGGATAACCGATTTGCTGCCATGGAAACCACAACAGACGTAAACCAGAAGCTCGTAAATGTGGTTCGGATACTCAGGGAAGAAGGTACGAGATTTTGTGAAATGCAGCGTAAGGGCAAGAAGTCAAAGCTTTCGGAAAGGACTTTAGGGCTAATGAAGGAACGACGTGAAAACCCACCCGTCACTTCGTCGGAAAAGCGCGCTCTAAACCAAGAGATCAACAAGCTTATACGACACGACCTTCGGTGCTCCAACACTCTTTTGATTAAAAGAGCGATCGAGCAGAACCGGGGGTCAAAAGTGTTCGTACAATCTCTTGGAAGAAGCCACCTGACGAAGTTGACCACAACAAGTGGAGAAGTCGTTTCCTCGAAGCCGGCAGTCCTCTCCGAAGTGGAAGGCTTCTATGGCCGGCTATACGCTTCGCATGCATCTCGACCTGATCCAGAAGATGAGGGTCCTAGAGCCACTCTAACACGCCACTACACCGAAGACCTGCCAGAAGTCAACATTGACGAAATCGTGCTGGCTCTTAGACAGCTAAAAAATGGAAAAGCCCCTGGAGAGGATGGCGTTACAACAGAGCTGTTAAAGGCTGGAGGTAAACCCGTACTGAGGGAGCTCCAAAAGCTCTTTAATGCTGTCCTGTTCGAAGGGAGAACTCCGGAGGCGTGGAGTAGAAGCGTAGTCGTCTTGTTCTTCAAAAAAGGAGATAAGACCCGGCTGAAGAACTACCGACCTATTTCTCTTCTGAGCCACGTCTATAAGCTGTTCTCAAGAGTCATCACGAACCGCCTTGCGCGAAGACTTGACGAATTCCAACCACCGGAACAGGCTGGATTTCGGAGCGGATATGGCACCATAGACCACATCCACACAGTGCGGCAGATTATACAAAAGACCCAAGAGTATAATCAGCCCCTGTGTCTAGCATTCGTGGACTATGAGAAAGCCTTTGACTCGATTGAAATCTGGTCCGTTCTGGAGTCTCTGCAGCGATGCCAAGTAGATTGGCGATATATCCAAGTGATGAGATGTCTCTACGAAGCCGCAACAATGGCAGTCCAAGTACAGAATCAGGAAACAAAACCTATACCATTGCATCGAGGAGTGAGGCAAGGGGACGTTATCTCCCCGAAACTGTTCACAAATGCAATGGAGGATATGTTCAAGACGCTGCACTGGAAAGGGCGGGGCATCAACATCAATGGTGAATACATCTCTCACTTGCGATTTGCAGATGACATTGTCATTATGGCGGAAACGCTGCAGGACCTGCAACTGATGCTGAATGACCTGGCTGACTCCTCTGTACGCATCGGCCTACGGATGAACTTGGATAAAACCAAGGTCATGTTCAATGAACATGTACTACCGGAACCGATAGCGGTGCACGGCGCCGTTCTCGAAGTTGTTCAAAAATATGTGTACCTCGGGCAGTCATTGCAGTTAGGTAGAAACAACTTCGAGGACGAGGTGAACAGGAGAATTCGGTTGGGTTGGGCAGCGTTTGGTAAGCTACGTCAAGTCTTCTCATCGTCGATCCCACAATGTCTAAAGACTAAAGTCTTTAATCAGTGCGTCCTACCCGTCATGACATACGGAGCCGAAACGTGGACACTGACGGTACGGCTAGTCCACAAGTTGAAAGTCGCTCAGCGGGCTATGGAAAGGGCTATGCTCGGAGTTTCTCTTAGGGACAAAATCAGAAATGAGGTGATCCGGCAGAGAACCAAAGTTATCAACATAGCCCACCGGATTAGCAAGCTGAAGTGGCAGTGGGCTGGCCATATTTGCCGAAGAACCGACAACCGTTGGGGTAAACGAGTTCTTGAGTGGAGACCACGGCACGGCAAACGTAGTGTAGGACGCCCTCAGGCCAGGTGGAGTGATGATTTACGCAAAACGGCTGGCAGGAGCTGGATGCGAGAAGCCGAAGATAGAACAAAGTGGCGTGCAATTGGAGAGGCCTATGTCCAGCAGTGGACTGCGATAGGCTGATGATGATGATGAAGTATGTTTATCAGTTGTCTGGTTTCCATAGTACAAGCTCTGCTAAGTTTGGGATCAGATAGCGTTGTGTGAGTTGTCCCAAGATATATTATTATCTAATATATAAAATTCTCGTGTCACAGTTTTCGTTGCCATACTCCTCCGAAACGGCTTGACCGATTTTGATGAAATTTTGTGTGCATATTGGGTAGGTCTGAGAATCGGACAACATCTATTTTTCATATCCCTAAGAGTTTGTTTGTTTGTTTGAACGCGATCATCTCAGGAACTACTGGGCTACACTGAAAAAATATTTTACTGTTGGATAGCCGATTTATTGAGAAAGGCTATAGGCTATATAACATCACGCTACGACCTATAGGAGCTGAGCAGCAATGATAAATGTTGCAAAAACGGGTAAAATTTACGCAGACGAAGTTGCGCGGGTCAGCTAGTTAATATATACGTATTTTGTATCTAGTATTTCAGATACCATTTACAAAAGTAGGTATATTATATTTGGTATCTCAAATACTTATTTTAATAGTAGGTATCTTGTATTTGTATTTCAGATACTCTGTATAGGGTATCTTGTACTATTACACAATGTAATAGAGCTGATGGTGAACTATCATGTGAACTCCTCAACAATTAACGGCCCTGCATCGGGAAAATCAATATTTTGTAAAAGAATTTGAGCAGGTGACATAGTGTGCGTTACCCCAGCAGAATGTTGTCTCCATAAAAGATATGAATGACACAGATTTTCAGTGCAACATGTAACCAAACAAATAAAACATAAGGCAACCAAATAAATCATAAAAACTACTATTTCAAGGCACCAACTTCAAAGTGTTTAATTATTTTTTGTTATTCTATATGATGTTTTGCTTTTTTTAGTTGCCTTGTGTATATTTTTGAAATTTAAATATTTTAGTGTAAAAATGTTTTTTAACTGCTACCAACGAGAGAAGTCGTAAGGCTTGGAAACGTTTGTGTAATTTTTTAGAAACAATATTAAACTGTTTTATTATAGCTCCCCAAAAGTATGATAGTATAGCCATTTCTTGGGACCTAAGCTGACTTAATAAAACTTTGGTCTTATTCTCAGCTAAAGCTTTTTAATTAGGGTCATTTGTTATAGTTTCAAGGCGCGCTATAGGTAACTTAATTCCAATATCTGTTTAGACTTGTACAAGCATCGTCAATAGCCGACCATCGCGTTTGTGACAAACTTTTTAAAGTTACATTTTCAGGCATTTTTATAATGCTATATGTTTGTAAAAGTACATTGTTTTGTGGAAAAGCTGGTTGAATGTCGTCAAAACCAAAACAAAATGCATTCGGCGGATTATATTAGCGCCCCGAAGTAACAAAATTTTCGTATAAATTCGTTTGATAATTATTATTATAACGTTGTAAGTATGAAACAAAAACAACAGAAAACTTCTTATATTCGGATGGGGGGAATTACGGAACCCTACATTGTGCGTGGCCCGACATGCACTTGCCCGGTTTTTTTAATTATCTAGGTCAATTACTAATGGTTCATTTTATTCTTGCAATTACGTAGATTGAAAAGCAAACTATTTATACTGTGTCGATTATAACATAATAAAATGCAGGTAGTTAAATAAAAAAGATCTTACTGTTAAAAATTATAATTTTGATTGATCGACCTCTCGGTCAAAGAATTCTAGTAATAATTTTTCATCCAGGATGACTTGGTCGCAGTATTTAAGTTTTTTAATCAAATCTCTTCTTAGGTCTTCTTCATCTTTAGAAAGCATTTGTTTATAGGCCGGCGTGATAAGCATGTTTGCGAAAAACTTTCTATTTTTGAAAAACTTTGGCGCTAGGCCAACCGTGGTTTTTGATGGATAGTTGACGAAACTTCTTAGATCATCCGCCCAAAACCTGCATATAAAATAAATTAAATTGTACAGTTATTTAAAGGTAACTAAAACTAAAAATTTTCCAAATAAATCATAATATAATACCTAATTAAAACTAGTTCTGAATATCGTGGATGGCCAAACGCACCTATGTTTGCTCAACACGGCATTAAGACCCGCCTGTCCACCCATATTCGTAACGTAATACTATATAGTATATTAGCATAAATTATATATATAAAATTTAAGTGTCTGTTTGTGATGTCAAAATAACAGTTTTTTTTGTTTATAGGGAGTGAGCAGCATTGGAAAGCGGACGAAGTCACAGGCACAGCTAGTTATTGATATGGATTAAATATGAGTATTAGATATATTTCGGGACTTAATCGCGAATTAAACCTTTTATTTACCCAACGTCCGACGACCAGTCGACCCGTGACCACGATACGTGCAATTCGATCGAAACGTCGGATAAATAAAAGGTTCGTACCTTTAAATAATTCACGCGATTAAGTCCCGAAATCTATCTAATATGTATAAAAATCGCGAAAGTTTAAAAACAATAAATATGAGTATTTACCGTTCCTTAGGCATTGGCGATGTTACACACGAAACGAACATATGCTGGAAAGAATTAAATGTGTCCAATGCGGCTGAGAGGCTCTCGTCGAACCTAAGAAATAAGAATGAACACAACACTCATGCAGGTTTTTTTAACTTCACCTCACATAATCAGTTATGATGATAGGAATGTTCTGCTTTCTTGATGGAAGTACGCCTGACTTAGTCGAGGACTTCATGCTAAGACTTCAAGAGCTGGGAGTTTTTTTTCTTACTCGGGAGACAGCTACCAGACTTTTGGCAGTGTTTATTTATTTAAATTTTTACTACAGGTCTACAATCACAAGTTTTTCTAACAAGACAATGTAAATAGTTTATTAAATTACATTCTGTAACATATGGTACAATGCTATGAATTGGGAATTTATTCAGTGTACAAAGTATGTTAGAAAAAACACGTCGATCCCTGGCTTCTCTGTGTAAAAGAAGGAACGAAGAGTACCTACACTTTCGCATATAAAATATTGACTGAAAAGTATTTCAAGGTACTAAACATATGTACATATGTTCTAAATAATAGAAAAGCCTTACTTTGTATAGTTTGCTTCAATTGAAATAATTGATAATATCATTACGCCATGAAATAATTTTTGTTTCATCTTGTTTGTAAAAACTTCTTTTTAAGATACGAGTACATATTTTTTATTTATGAAAAAATAGGTATAAAAATAAGTACCTACGTGACGATGGTAAGTAAAATAAATGATTTAGTTCGAGTCGTAAAACAAGTTTATTACATTATAAGGTTCTATGGTTGTGTAGCGATATGTTATAAATAAATTCTATTGCAATATTGAATAGGAATTTTTGACAACCGATATCTTTCAACGGCATTACATATTCTTAGCTAGTTTGGGTCAGTTGGTTTTGGATGAAACTATTTAACGTCCTATTCTGAAAAGAAAAACCTTGTCTACCGAAACCAAATCGAAACCGTGATGAAACAGCGGTTGTTTAGCTAATAGTTTCGTCAAGTTGTCTCATCACCTTGTCGTGATCCTCCACTATTCGTTGTCGTCGTCGTTTGTGTTGATTGTATTGCCCAAGACTTGGCGCGCATTAGATAGTCTGGCTGCGGCAGCCGGTCGAATATGGGAGCATGGAGTCGGTGTATGGGAGCCCGCGCACTAGGGAGCCAAGAAACCAGAACGACAGCTAGAGGCTGCGCGAAACCAGAGCGAGTAGGGGGCTGTCAGGTCGAATGCATGTGACTACCATCCGATCCGTCTCCGCGCACTTGTCGTAGAAGCCAGACGTATATAGTGTTCGAAAACTGACTTCAAAGGCACGTCACTGGCTGTCGATTGACTGTTATGTTATGACTGGTTGCTCAAAATCTTCAACCCCCGCAACCAGGCCGCGCAGTCTGGCTGACTGGTGCACGCCTAGCCTAATATGACTTCGCATCACAGAATGTTGCGGGGTCATGTCGTGCACGTGTATCGTTAATAATATGACACGTGATGATTTAAGATGCATGCTTGTGCTGGTTGCTGCATTATCATGTTCAATAGTCAAGGATGGCGCGTGACATGACGTTTATGTATATTAAAATCACTAGTGGAATTAATGGAAATCGTCTTAGTTTCACAATGCGACGTCATTTCGTGTAGTCGTATAATGTATTATTGTAGTCAATATCTACGTAGTTAAATGGTACGAGTCTGACTACCGAAAATGACTAATAAATTGTGTAATAATGGAAACACATAAATGTTGGTTTTACTCACCTATTTTAAAGTAAACCTTTAAATATTTATTTTAGACATTTTTATTTAGAATATAAATATATGCACTTATCCACCTAAGCTACCCTTGCCTCTCATAAAGAAAGATTAGATTCATGAGAGCGAGAACTTGACACGTACCTATGCAGTTAAACAACTACGTACCTATCTACCTAATTGATGCCATCAATTTGATGGGCTAATTCCGCTACACTTACTACGTGACTACCTTGGTAGTGCGGTGGGAGTGTAGCCGACTGCTACGTAAGAGGTCGTGGGTTCGATTCCCACACGGCACACCACTTTGTGTAATCCACAAATTGTTGTTCCGAGTCTGGGTGTACTTTGTGTCCGTGACTTGTATGTTTGTATAGTCCCCCGCGACAGAGGGCTTGTGAACACAAATGCGGGAGTCGTCTCTTTAAAAAAAAAAGAAATTATTACACCTAATTGACTAGAGTTGGTATCTACAAATCTAAAATAACAAGAAATAAGACAATCGTGTTTTATATATTTGTTTGGTCGACTTCTCGATCATATAACTCCTTAAGTGTATTTTCATCCATTAAAGTTATGTCACAAAATTTTAATTTTTTTATAAAATCTTTTCTTAGTTCTTCTGCGTCGTTCGCTAGCATTTTTTTGAAAGAATAGCTTTTAATCATATTTGCGAAAAATTTTCTATTGTCAGTTATTCTTGGAGGAAGTCCCACTGTAGTTCTCGATGGGAAGTTTACGAGGTTTTTTAAATTGTCCACCAGGAACCTGTATAAAAAAATAAATTAAAATAACCTCTATGTGCTCTCCCCTATCTATAGGTACCTAATTATGAAATAATGTTGGTAGGTAGAAAATACTATATAGTCCATAAACTTAGGATATCTACGTCTATGATATAGTCCACCTTTTGTAATTTATTTCCAATAAGTTTAAATAAATGAGTATAAGATCTAAAATATACCAATTTACTTATAAGTTTCTGTTTTTTTATGGATGAAAACTGATTTCCCACTTACCTCTGTTTAGGCATTGTAGCTGTTGTACACTCAATATACTGGACTATAAAAATGTCTATCGTATTTTTGGATAATTCGAAGGCTTCATTAAACCTAGCAAATGAAAATAAACGTGTAAATATCATCTATTTCAACTGGTAGTAGCCACACAAGTACTAAGCCGTCTTGCTGAGCTAAACATTACACGGGTTAACTGGTTAACTCTGATTATTTTTTTTAGATTTTTATTATTTGTGTTTAGTTAAATTAATGGTGCTAAATAAATTTAAAAAATAAAAAACCCGCCTACACATAAAAGGTGGAAACAAGATGCCATACAGAATTAAATAATTTCATGTAGTCGGAGGCACTTGACTAAGTTCACCGAGATTCATTAATGCCTCCGACTGCATACGTGTATTTTTATTTTTTGAATTTATATTTTTATTTAACACTCTTGAGTGGTTGTAGGATGTAACAACTAACTTTTATCACAGCTATTGTTAAGTATTGAAAATGGAAAAAAGAATGGTTCCTAACTAAGTTTTTTAGTAGTACAGACTTAATGACTGTAATACTAAAAAAGTGTCATGTTATACCTTTTTGAACTGCTTAAGATGAGCCCTTTCATTTGATACTCATATTGTTCATCTCTTTATTTTGACATCTCACATTCGCCATGTTTGTTTTTTTCAATCGTCATCTATTTAAGAACACTTGGGCGGTCAAGACGAATCTAATGACGTTTGACATTGTATAAATGCGTTCAGTGGTTTGTGAGATATGAGGTAATAAAGAATATTACATACATACAAGATACGCGCGAAAAACATAACCCTTCTTTACAGTCGGGTAATTACAAAAACAACATCGGTTTTTTTTCTAGCAGCTCCAGTTTCTATATTAGTCTCAAGTTAAAAATTCTTAGATAAACATATCTACGCATATATTAGACGTTTCGATCGAAATGCACCGATCGTGGTCACGAGTCGACCCGTGACCACGATCGGTGCAATTCGATCGAATCGTCAGGTTAAAAAAAGGTTCGTAAACCTTTAAATAATTTACGCGATTAAGTCCCGAAATATATCTAATATGTATAAAAATCGCGAAAGTTTAAAAATAAGAGTACTATTAATAGATTACAATACTGTGTGTATTCATCATAAATAACACAAAATCTGTTTGGGTCTTTAACTCCTTTTCGCGGTTATTGTATTATTTAACAAGGTGCGGGTCAGCTTGATATATAATACAATAACTGCGACTTCGTCAAGTTAAATTTTCCCCGTTTTGGCAACAATTTTTATTAATGCACCGCTCCTATAGGTCTACGACTTATAAACAACACATTTTTTATATATAGCCTTTCTTAGCAGTAAATGGACCATATAACACTAAAATATTTTTTAATTCGAACCAGGTAGTTTCTGAGATTTAACCAAACAAAAAAAAACTCTAATAATTAAAAAAAAATAAAAACCCGTCTGCACCACTGCTTCACATTTAATATCATGCAGTCGGAGGCATTAATGAATGCTGTTGAACTTAAAAGTGATGCCTCCGACTGCATGGTATTAAATGTGAAGCTTCATGGTTGTTCTTAAATAGTTTCCGATTTTTTGCAGGCAGGTTTTTTTAATTTTCTTATTCCAAATTATTAAAATCATTTGACGTAAATGTTATTAAACATAACAATTACGTCAAATATTTTTTTTTAATTTTATTCGGGTAAAAACTTGGTTGTTAATAAAATACTTGACTATCAGCATCATTACATGAAGTGATGAAGGCAAAGTATCAGGTGCAATGTGACGAATATTTTTTTGGTTTCATACCGCAACCCGAAATATTTATCACCAGTTCCACTTCACATAGTGGTACTTTTTAAGAGTAAATGCACGAATTACTATATGTGTGCCTTTAATATTTGAGACAGATATCAATATTTGTGAAATTTATATGAAGGCGAATTTTTTTGCCCGGTGTTAAGTGCCCTCAGAGACAGGAAGAGGCATCGGACTAAATGAAAACTGTCACCCGCCTGCCTGACTATGAGTAACGAATATAATCGATTATTAACATAAAATATCATACTTTTTAACAATTTCCTCATTTGTATCAGTTAATGTTTGTTGTATAAGTGCTGTCAATATTAAAATACCACAAAATATTTTATTTAACATATTAACAATATTACCTAAACATATTTTTTGTCACAAACTATTTTCGAAACGTAGTAAATTACAAGGACGAACTTTGTGAACCATAAAATTTTATTACGACTTTTTTACATTATAGAAATGTAATTGGAAAATATTACGACTTTTTTATAAATTGTTTTTTTAATAGACTGAACTTATTACTTATGACAAAACAGGTAGGTATTCGTTTCCAAAAACTCTTCCAAGATATCTTTCAAAAGATTTTTTTTTTCCTTTTGTGACCAATCGTGTTACATTTCCTTTATTTTACTTAGTATCTACATATAAGGCTTATAAGCACGGACCCCTAAAAAAAATAAAATGTTTTTGTACACACGGCGCTTGCGCTTGAAAATGACGTTGAAAAAAAAAATCAAAACACCAAACCAGTACAAGCTTCCCCACACCACCGATTCAGACATGAACATCACAAAACCAATTTATATTGTCATTAATAACAGTAGGATAGGTTAGCATAAAAACCAACCGAAAAGAACCGAAAGATATAAAAAGAATAAAAATAATAATAACATCTTGGGACAACTCACACAAAGCTATCTGATCTCAAACTAGGCAGAGCCTGGTCTAAGGCAATCAGAAAACTGATAACATGCTTATATATTTCTAAATACATACATATCACACTAATATTATAAAGGTGAAAGTTTGTGAGTATGTGAGTGTGTATGTTTGTTACTTCTTTACGTCTAAACGGCTGGAGCGAATCTAATAAAATTTGGTATGGAGTTAGCTGACACCCTGGATTATCACATAGGCTAATAAACCGCGGGTAACACCGCGGGGCAAAGCTAGTTATAGATAAATTATACACAGACTAAACCATTATGGGTGGGCATCCACATAGACAACCAATCTAATCATCCTAAAACGAACTGCAATATGTTTTCTGACTTTTTCTTATTATCATCGTATGACGCATTTACAGGCATAAAGCAAAAAATAATATACCTAGAATACCAAAAACAAATTAAACATTTTGAAGTTGGTGCCGAATAAAACATAAAGACTACTATTTCATGGCACCAACTTCGAAATGTTTAATTTGTTTTTGTTATTCTAGGTATATTATTTTTTGCTTTTTAGTTCCCTTGTATTTATTTTTGAAGTCGGTAATATTTTTTGTTAAAAAGTTTTTATTCTAGTTACTTGTTTGACAGTGTTGACAACCGTATACAAGTGGACACAGTATAAACTCGTACGGATTTTTGTAAGGCCTTTGAAAAGGTTAACTATAAACACCTAGGTACTTAACAAAGGTAGGGGGTAATCTTTTAAGATGGTGGTCACTCTTAATGTGTGAAAATTAATGGATACCAACCCGATATTACGCAGATCACTTCTGGTATACTTCAGGGATCAATCCTAGTGCTTGACGTTACGACCAGGTTGCACCGGCCGTGGTCACAAGTGAACTGTCGCAGCGATGAAGAGTGTGACCCTAACAATTCGAGAAACAAAAAAGTGAGGGTAGGTGAAGATTCATCGGCCTTACGGAGTCTTAACACCGCTGCGACAGTTCCCTTGTGACCACGGCCGGTGCAACCTGGTACAGGTGCACGAACTAAATATTAACAAAGCATATCAATAATACGGATTCGTAACAAGATTCTTCATCAGCGTCATTACATTACATAATACCTAACTGTTTCATTTAATGTAACGTTCTATGTAGCTCTATCAACACGATTCTATTTAGAGGCTATATTCTTGTATAATCCAAAATGAATTTGATAATAGCGTCGTGTGTATATTATACATTGTTTGTGTTAATAATGTTGCAACTATTTATAACTTTGTTGTTCCTTTCGAAATAAATATCTATGCATTAATATCAGTGCATTGGCCGAATTTCCCAAAAATCAGTTTTTAATTAAAATAAGGTATCAATTGCAAAATAATAGGACAAAAGAATATAAAGGAACGCAAATGACTACCAAGTATATAATTTCTTTTGACATTGGTTATTTGTGAAGGTGTTTACATATTGTAGGCATATATGTGTCATTGTATATTTGATATAGACATTGACTTTTCGCTACGAATAGTGTATAAGCAGAGGCCTTTGGTTGAATAGGGTCAGGAGGCCTACTTTAATTCAATGACAATGAAGTTTCGATAAGAAATAAGTGAATTCACTAGTTCTCGAAAATAGTTTATGGGTTCGGATTTTTCGTATTTATAAAAAAAAAAATTAGAAAACTTCTCGTAATTTTAAGACAACGAAAATTTATTAACTTTGTTTAGAGAATGAGAACCTACAGGAATGTTGAAGGGTCGTTGGCAGAATTCTCAAGATTTATGGTTATTTTTAGGTACAAGATAAATACAGTGCAATAGGATTTATCAGTATCATATTAAGTAATAGTTACATTTTATTTATATTATACACCAGCTTTTGCCCGCGGCTCGGCCCGCGTTGATTTCGGTTATTGCGTTAAAAACTATCCTATGTTTTCGCACTTATGTGTTCCAGCTCACACTTCCCCAAGGTCTGGAGGCAACAAAGGGATCTTCATAGTAGCCTAAATTTTCAAACAAATAACAAAATGGCAGCGCACATCAAATAAAGTGTCAAAGGGATCTCCGTAGTAACTTACATTTTCTAACAAATAACAAAATGGCAGCGCACGTCACATAAGTAATCACTTTTATAAAACACAGCCTTTGTTACTCGCTGATAATATAGCTTTCTATTGATGAAATATTTTTTAACGTTCGCATTTACTCACTTCGAATCACAAAGTCAAATATTCACAAATTTAAATTAAAATAACATTAAGCATCAACTGACTTGTCAGTAAATATTATTATTTGACAAAAGATAGACATTATCTTTAAAATAGTTGTTAGTGACAGACAGCTGTTTCGTTATCTTTTTATATTAATATTTCTGCCAATAATTTGGCTACAGTTGCTTCTATTGAGCAACAAAGTTAAAGAACACATTGATTCCAACTTAGCCAACAAAATTTTTGGCTAAAGCACCTGACATAAATAAGGATAATTTTACCATTGATAATCATTTTGAAAAATGCAATGAAAAATTTTGCAAAAAGGGTGAAAATTGACTCATACGAAGTTGCGCGGGTCAGTTAGTATAATATTATGTGGTGATTTTAATGTTAATTTATTAGATTATTTATTAGTGTAATGTTCTGTGGTTATAGGCCACCGCTGTGTGTAGAGGTAAAACTGCGTGGGTTTCATTCAAGTATGTATTTCCGCTGGTAGAGCGGAATGGTTAGTAGGTTAAAAGTATTACCGCGTACCTAACCACTCGGTTTTCTCTACCGCAGGTGGTAGTAAACTGCTGAGATTTGAATAGGCCTTTATGGAATGATGTGCTAAGTGGGCGGTTATGTGGGCACGGTAACAAGTCCAGGTCGGCAGCTCTGCGAGGGTAGCCGCACGGCATGCTCTCTATGGAACGGTTGTTTTCAGCAAACTGTTTTTAATGAATTTTGCGATATAGTATAACAATACTTTTTAATTAAATAAATTGGTTTTTCATTGAATAAAAAAAAAATATGTTTATATTTTACTTTAAAATACAAAGAACCTACGCCCATACTAATAGGTACCTATATAAAATTATTATACGCCTACATTTAATTTTTAAATGGCCACCGTATCGTATACGTGTATAACGCAGCGTCATGTGTACATATAAATTTTAAATTACAATCAATAAAAATATTATAAACTAAGAATATAATAAATTAAAAATAAATTGATCAATATTTTTGGATGCATCTCATTTTAATATATGGGTTAAGCTTGGTTACATATCGTCTGTTGAATAATAATACTCCTTTAACAAGAAAAGCCTGAGTTTTGTTTGAAAATCGGTGTTAAAAAGTGATGTTTTTATTTCTATGGGTAGTTTATTAAATACTTTAATTGATCTATAGTAAGTGCTATGCTTTGTGATATCAAGATGGGCTGCAAGTTTGGCCTGTAAATCTTTTCTCCTTGTACTCTCCCTTTGTTGCCTTTCTTCTTCAGTCTCGTACTCAAGTGAGTGAGCACTGATAGTATATATAAACTTGGAAGTGTCAATATTTTTAATTCTTTAAAGAGTGTTTAATTCTGATAATGGTTCTAATAATAAGAAGGCCTTCTGAATGTTATAATTATAGCTTCCTCCCCTAACTTTGACTCAACCAATGCAAAGTATACCATTTTTAGATGCTCGATACTTACCTCATTCCTCAGACTTCTAAGCACATAGCAGGCCGAACTGATTGATTGCTCTAAGTGTCTTAGTTCCTCTTTCCAATTTAATTGATCATCAATATATACGCCTAAGAACTTTGCCACTGATGTTTGTTGTTCAGTTGTTCTCTTCATATATCGAAAACAGATGTCAAACTATTGTACTTAATGGCTACATGTCCAGTATGAGGACCATACCCTCAGGAGTGCCGCAAGGTTCCTTGTTAGGCCCACTTTTATTCAAAATCTATATTAATGACATCTCTTTATCTCTCACTAACTCCAACATCATTTTATTTCCAGACAACATGAAAATCTCTAGAGCTTTTAAAAATATTGACGATGCTATTGATCTTCAAAATGACCTAAATAATTTCTTGGCATTGAAAACAAACTTGACTTAAATATCCCTCAATGCTTATACTTGTACTTTCACACGCAAACCAAGACCTATTCACTTTCAAACTAGACGATATTTTAATAAATAGACTAAATACTATAAGAGATTTAGGATTTATTCAGATATATATTTTGACTGCCTCTGTGGCGCGGTGGGAGTGTATCCGACTGCTACGCAAGAGGTCGTGGGTTCGATCCCCACCCAGGATAAAACTTTGTGTGATGAGCATGATGGTTTATTCTGTGTCTGGGTGTTATTTATCTATAATATGTATGTATTTAGAAATATATAAGTATGTTTATCAGTTGTCTGGTTACCATAGTACAAGCTCTGCTTAGTTTGGGATCAGATAGCGTTGTGTGAGTTGTCCCAAATATTATTATTATTATTATATCTGTCGATTTTAATAACATTAAAACAATAAAAATTCTCTACTGTACCTTTGTTCGCAGTTACCTTGAATATTGCTCTCAGGTTTGGAATCCGAACTACAGTATTTATATTAATAGAGTAGAATCCATTAAAAAAAAAATTGAGATACATTCAATTTAAATGCAACAGTTACCAACCTAACTATTTATGTAGATGCAAGAAATTCCATATGCTTCCGCTATATGAATGCAGAAATGTAGCTGACATAACATTACCTTGTAAATTAGCAAATTATATTACAGATTATCCTGAATTGCTGAGTGAAATAGGGTTACGCGTACCTTCAGCACACTTGAGGAACCATAACCTCCTAAACATTGCTGCGGCGCGGTGTACGTATCGACAAAATGCATACTTGATCAGGGCTTGCAGATCATATAATTTATTGTGCCAGGAGGTTAATATCGATTTATTCGTAACAAAAAATAAATGTAATGGGCGAGGATTTGTCATTTTTTTTTTTAAACCCATTGATATTTAATGTTGTAGTTTAGTAATTTAGTTTAATTATAATTTATTTAAATAATAAATGTTACCCGGTATTGGTTTTATGTGGTTAGTAACTTTGTTTTGTCCATCTCTGTCTGCTGTCCGTTCTTTCTTGTTGTTGTTATATGTATTTGTGAGAACTTTTAATTGGGCTTATTTATCTATTTTAAACACTATCTGTATTATAGCTGTAAGTTTTCTTGAGTAATAAAATAAAATAAAATAAATACAAACAATGTTTTTCCTGGTTTCGTCCGCGTGATTTTAAATTAGGATTGTAGGTACAAAATTTTATCAAATTTTGTTCAATATTTCTCAAGTGGTTCGTGTATAATACAAAGAAAGTTTCAGCTCTTTTAAGATTGTATTGTAGGTGTCCACTCTCTCTAGCCCTCTTATGTGACACGGCCGAAGTTGCGAGGATCAGCTACGAGATGTGTATTTAAAAGACTGATATATCAACACACAAATCATACTACTGAATGGATTGGGTTGTAATTTGTAAAACAGATAGTTGTTATGATGTAGGCATCCACTACAAATCCTAAAAGCATATACGGCTCCAGTGATTTTCATGAAATTTAGTATGCGGGGCGTTTCGGAGGCGATAAACCGATCTAGCTCAGTTAATTTTTTGGAAAACGTCGTTTAAAAAAAATCATCAAGGTACTAAACATATACATATAGTAGGTACATCCAGATAGGTGGTTCGCTTCTGGCCCCGGTTTGGCTACGGAAGTCTCGGGTTCGATTCCTGAGTCTGGATTCAAATTTTTCTATATTTCAAAAATGCAATTATTGTATTTGTAGTCTTTGGCAAGAAATGCCTATAAAAATTACTTCAATATTCGGCCTGCGTCATAATAATTTGTTAAAATGCTCTCTGTAACGAAGCAATAACAAAAGCCGTGATAGTTCTTTAACTACCGACTAGATGTCGCTACGGGGGCCTAACCCGTAAGCATTAAGAGATAGAAGAATTTGATATCTAGTAACATAGTCCAGATAGGTGGTTCGCTTCTGGCCCCGGTTTGACTACGGAAGTCTCGGGTTCGATTCCTGAGTCTGGATTCAAATTTTTCTATATTTCAAAAATGCAATTATTGTATTTGTAGTCTTTGGCAAGAAATACCTATAAAAATTACTTCAATATTCGGCCTGCGTCATAATAATTTGTTAAAATGCTCTCTGTAACGAAGCAATAACAAAAGCCGTGATAGTTCTTTAACTACCGACTAGATGTCACTACGGGGGCCTAACCCGTAAGCATTAAGAGATAGAAGAATTTGATATCTAGTAACATAGTCCAGATAGGTGGTTCGCTTCTGGCCCCGGTTTGGCTACGGAAGTCTCGGGTTCGATTCCTGAGTCTGGATTAATTTTTTTCTATAAAAATGCAATTATTGTATTTGTAAAGAACTTTATGTACATAAACACTTATTAAAATTGGTCTCATCAAGAAAGATCAGAATAATTCAGACGAGAGGGAGATCATACCTATATGCGGTTTAGGTACCTATCTACCTGATAAACGGACCAATTTCGCAACAGTTATCACAAGCAAGTAACCAGTAGGTATGTTGATATCTAAAATTCATGATTAGGAAATAAGACAATAGAGCAATTTTATATTTTTGTTTGATCGACTTCTCGATCATATAATTCTTTTAGTATATTTTCATCCATTACAGTGTTGTCACAAAATTCTAATTTCTTAATAAAGTCTTTCCTTAGTTCTTCTTCATCGTTTGCTAGCATTCCTTTGAAAGAAGAGCTTTTAATCATATTTGCGAAAAATTTTCTATTGTTGGTCATTTTTGGAGGAAGTCCCACTGTAGTTTTCGATGGGAAGTTCACGAGGTTTTTCAAATCGTCCACCAGGAAGCTGTAATTAGCAAAAACGTTAAAAATTAAAATTATCTTTAGGAGCTCTACTTAGCTTGTAGATATATCCTATCTGATAATCTGAATCGCGGCAATGGCTCCAGCGATTTTCATGAAATTTAGTATGCAGGGCGTTTCAGAGGCGATAAATCGATCTAGCGGAGTTAAATTTTTGGAAAACGTCGTTTAAAAAAATATCATCAAGGTACTAAAAAGGTCATCCAAGTACTAGGGAATTATGAAAACATAACCTTTCCTTGCAATCGGGTAAAAAAAGGTTGAATATTATATAACACTGTATGGTGGACCATACAGTGTTCTATAATAACAACTTTTTTTTTAACCTTTTGCAATGCATTTGCAGGAAATATAAATAAATAAGCTCGAAAATATATTTACTTACTAGTTATTATAATTTTTTGATAACGTTAAACTGATTTCCCACTAACCTCTGTTTGGGCATTGTAGCTGTTGTACACTCAGCGTAGATACCACCTAAAAAATCTAATGTTTTTTTTGATATTTCAAGGGCTTCATTATACCTGTCGAAATAAAACAAACGTGTAAGTATTAACTATTTCAACTGAAAGTAGGCACAAAAGTACAAAGCCGTCCCGCTGGGCGATGATAAATTAGTCGTTATAATTATTCAATGTCCACGGCTCTGGACGGCCATCCAATACGGTCAAGAGACCAGGAGAACTGATGCCCTCAGAGGTAGGAAGAGGCATCTGACTACATGAAAACTGTCAGTCGCTGTATCACAATGAGTAACGAATGTTATTAACACAAAAATCATACTTGCGCTCAGAAGCCCCATTTGTATCAGTTAATACTTGTAGTATAAGTGCTGTCAATATTATTATACAACAAAATATTTTATTTAACATATTGAAAATATTTCCTAAACATATTTTTTGTCACATAAACTATTTTCGAAACGTAGTAAATTACAGGGACGAATTTTGTGAGCTATAAAATTTTATTACGACTTTTTACATTACAGAAATATAATAGGAAAAATATTACGACTTTTCTATAAATTGTTTTTTTTTTTAATATACTAACTTTAACACTTGTGACAAAATAGGTATAAACTTTTAATAACTTTAACATGTCATGAATTCTAGATTGTAACCAATTTTATCACATTTCTTTAATATTATTTAATATCAAAGCACGAAATCCTGAACAACGATGAATGTCGAGAATTTTTCTTATTACATCTTTGTACCAACGGCTCTTGCACTTGGAAATGACGTTGAAAATAAATTTCCGTCACCGTCTGCGTTGTCACCGGAGGCATTGGATTGGAACATTGGCCCGATAATTATTAATTCCTTCAAACCATATCCGGGTTTGGGGTGTTGAAGTAGATGCAACATACGATACGTAATCTATCTATAGGTTGTATCGACTAAGCGCGAAGATACACATGGCTGTGAAACAGAATAGGCACGTGTAAATTAAAATTAGATACAGGCATGCCAGTTAGCATAACCTATACACACATGACAATTAAATAGCACGTGCCAGTAGTTGCTATGCGAGTGCAGTTAATGCAAGTGATGGGGGTTTGATATTATTGCCTTTGATCAATATCAGGGAAGATAAGCATGCTTTTTTTTGTGGTGATATTATTGCATTTTTAGGTATACATCTCACACAATTTATAATATACTTTCGTTTAAATGTACGTATTTTTTTTTTTTTAAAGGCTTCTCCCGCATTATGGTGCAAGCCCTGTGTCGGGATTTTACACACATACAAACCACGTACACAAAGCACACCCAGACTCGGAACAACAAGTTGTGGGTCACACAAAGTGGTGTCCCGTGTGGGAATCTATACTCCTATATTATATAAATATATTTAATTTTGGAAACGGGAACTACGCGGGTGAAACCACGAGGCGTCGCTAGTAAGAAATAAAACAGTTCCATTTCTGACATAACTTGATAGCAACATCTAACGAGGACGACGTTTTGCCGTGTTTGTTTTTGGTACAGTGATTTTCGCATTTGTAGAGACGTGTAGGTGTAGTGTAGTGCTGAGGACATTGATAGGTGTTATTAATTATTGGAGCTTTGATCTGTCACACACGCGTGCCTACGAGCTGCCAATCGCACGCGGGCTCGTCCGGTCGGCAATTAGTCGACCCTCGCTAAGTTGTGGACGTTCATGTGTTGATATACCTCATTTAGTGTGATTATTTGGAGTAAAAACGTAGTAAAAGAAACTAATGTATCGTTCGGTACATAGGTTTATAGAGTTATAGGATCTGCAACACATTGGTCAGCGAGCAATGTCGTCATTGCCAAGTCAAGTTAAACAATCACTTGATAGTTAATAAACTGATCTCTTTGCAATTAAAAGAGTCGTCTTATTAATCTATGATGGTAAGGAAATGTCGAGCCTTCTGTTTTTAAAGAAATATTATCTTGTGTTATTAGTTCTATGATTCCGAGCCGTCTGCGAGGATTTATTACCACACGATTTAAAGAATTTCATGACATAAAACACATTCTCGTGAATACAAACAGGCACATTCCATATATTGTTTATCTACGACAGTAGCTACGCATAAAAATCAATTTTATGAGGGGAAGATTGGAGCAAATTTCGCTATACGCAAGAACAGCCCATTCAAATTGGATTATTAGCTATCTTATAACGAATTCGTCAGGGGCTGCAACCCGGCAATAAATATTTCGCTTCATTTCCTATCGAATTTTGTCAACATTCAATTCGGAAAATGTACTAGCTTGCGCTTATGTTATAGGGAATCTGATAGGAATTGTATACTTTCTACGTTATATTTTAAAAACAAAATTCCACTTACCTATTATATATATTTTTTTTTTTTTTTTTTTTTTTTTTTTTCATTTAGATACAGGTACTTCCAAAAACCACTTTCTAATTGAAATAAGGGAAAAAATATAATATAATAGGGCAGAAGAATATAAAGCAACGCAAATGACTACGGAGCATCTAATTTCTTTTGACATTGGCAATTTGTGTAGGTGTTTACATATTGTACGCAAATCTGTGTCATTGTATATTTGATATAGGTACACTTTTCATCACGATTGGTGTATCAGCCAAGGCCTTTCGTTGAATAGGGTCAGGAATGTTGAAGGGTTGTCGGCAGTATTCCCAAGATAGATGGTTATTTTTAGATAAATGTTGTGGTGTTTTTATCCCCTTAAGTAAAACATTTTTTATTTCATCATAAAATGTTATATATTTATACATAGTTTTCAAATTTTTTTATACAATGATATATCAGTCTACTCGTGATAATATTTGTACCTTCTTGAACTTCTGGAAGAAACATGGAATGTACAAACATAAAACCGGGCAAGAGCATGTCAGACCATGCTCAGTGTAGAATAACTGCATCAGCCGAAGAGCGTATGTTCATGGCACTTACGCTCTTTTGTCGAGAAACGCAGTTTTTCGGCAATAACTCAATGACGGTATATCCGATAATGTCCAAAATAATTTTAGTTTAAAGTTTTAAACTTTATGATTTTTTCATGTTTTTCGGTTACACGATTCAATAGTTAAGGGGGAGGGACACAATTAATGCAACTTTCGGATTATTATATCGGCGATTATTTCCAAAAATATTCACTCAATCAAAATAGTTCATTTGAAACCTTAAAATGTTTTTAAAAGACCTGTGGAATCATGTAACACAGGTTGATGTTTGCTGAAAAAAAAAATCAGCTTCTGTTATATGGATGGCACCCCCTAAAAATATTTATTTTTATTATTTAGCTATCAAACTACTTCAAGACACCTTTTCACCAAATTTCATCAATTTTTATTGAGTAGTCTTTGAGTAATTTGCCTGGGACATACGGACAGACAGGCAGACGGACATGACGAAACTAAAAGGGTTCCGTTTTTGCCATGTTGGCTAAGGAACCCTAAACAACTCGTAACCATAGAGGTTATGAGATTTGTATTTTTATATTTTTTCGTGTTCTATCTACGGGTATCTCACTTACCGCCGTAATCAGTCTCATTAAATCAGTAAAGATTTCTTTTAAAATGATTTAAGTAATTAGTGGCGCGGTGGGAGTGTATCCGACTGCTATGCAAGAGGTCGTGGGTTCGATCCCCACTCAGGATAAAACTTTGTGTGATGAGCACGATGGTTTATTCTGTGTCTGAGTGTTATTTATCTATATTAAGTATGTATTTAGAAATATATAAGTATGTTTATCAGTTGTCTGGTTACCATAGTACAAGCTCTGCTTAGTTTGGGATCAGATAGCGTTGTGTGAGTTGTCCCAGGATATTATTATTATCTATATAAGTAAATCATTTAAATTCCAACTACATATTTAAAATGAAACTACATTAAAAATCTTTGGAATGATATGCTTTAAACCAAATATCAAGTTGGAATCTTCGCGTTTTGAATTGCCTTGGGCAATTTGTTTCTGCTTTTCGCCCCTCCACAATTAAATTTAAAGTGTACCACCGGAGACTTTGGAGCAACGTTGTTTTGATTTAAGAGAATTAATTAATGTAACTTCCAAGTATACGCGCCTTGAATGGCGGAGTTTAATGTGTAATAATCGTTATGCTTAGTCTCGATATAATTAAAACGAGTGCTTTGTGAACTCTGAGCCTCTTTTGAAATATTTTTGCAAGCTCGGGTTATGTAAGCTGTAATTGCGTAGAGTTCATTTATTTTTGGACTGACGTACAGAATTAATTTAACGTTAATACGTTTAGTAAATGTAATAGCTGTGTTATCATGTAGTGAACATGAATATGGCATAGTAGGATTCATCAATTTTATATAAGTACTAGCTGTCCCGCGCAACTTCGTATGCGTAATTTTTCCCCGTTTTTGAAACATTTCTCGTCGCTTCTCCGCTCCTTTTAGTCGTAGCGCGATGTTATATAGCCTATAGCCTTCCTCGATAAATGGGCTATCCAACAAAAAAAGAATTTTTCAAATCGGACCAGTAGAGCCTGAGATTAGCGCGTTTAAACAAACAAACAAACAAACAAACTCTTCCGCTTTATAATATTAGTAATATTATAAAGCGTTTTAGTATAGATATACTTGAGCATTTACTTACTAGAAATTAAGTAGTTATAAGTACTGTATAAATTTTAAAACAGTGAATGCTTGATATTTTGTTACTACAAAACATAGAGCATTCGCTGTTTTAAAATTGACTCGAACATGACTCTAGATGTTTTGTTACAACCTGAATTTAAAAACAAGCGAGCGTTTTGGTGAAACGTTTTATCGAGCAAAAAGACACGACCGCGGGAGTGTATGCAAGATAGAAAGAAATGTTACATGTAAATGTTCACTCGCCTTACAACATTTACCTGTAATTACATGGAAATACTTTAGGAAACTGAGCATTTGCCTGTATTGTACCATTCATAAGAACGTTACATTACATTGTAATGCTATACTCACGATTATGAGATTATTTACTTAGTTACATTTCATTTTCCTAATATACCTATTAGATCAGTGGCGTAACTAATCAATTCAAATAAAAAATTTTATGCACCCGGTGCGAGCTTAGAGCTGGGCCCTTGGTATTGGTGCTGATGTTCATTCCTGCACCCCTGCTCCGGCGCTGGCACTACCCTAGGCTACGGCACTCAATTAAACGAAATTTCTTGCATTGTATTGAATTTCTTTGTTCATGCCCCCCTCCCCTCCAAACGGGGTACTCATACCCCCTTCGTGAATTCGACTCACATTTGGCCGATGTTGGATGAAATTAAATGTACCCCCCCTCGTCGTAAGCATGTTTGCCATTTGCCTCTTGTATCCCCCTCAGAATGAAATCCTAGATCCTGTCTTTGTGTATACGAAGCGAGACCAAATAGCGAACACATTTTTAGGGTTCCGTAGCCAAAATGGCAAAAACGGAACCCTTATAGTCTGTTTCTCTGTCTGTCAGTATGTCACAGGCATTTTACTCAAAGACAATTAATATTGATGAAATTTGGTGAAAGGTGTCTTTTATAGGCCGCTTTTTTGTTTGAGTCAATATTTTTGTAAATAATCGCTCCGAAAGTTGCATAAATTGTGTGTCCCCACCCCACATAAACTTTTGAACCGTACGACCAAAATATATGAAAAAAATCATGTCCACCAACCAATCCTGTTAACCCCTCCAGCTAAGCTCTACGGCTTGTGTTAGAAGTGGGTTCACGTCGGTAGTATAATGGGCAGGATTCGAACCCGCGACCTTAGGATTGCGAGACCGATGCCTTAGCAATTAGGCTAGCGCCGCTTTTTGAATGAAATACCGGCTTATACAAGACACCTGTGCTCTAAATTTCATCTATATCCGATATGTAGTTTATGAGTAAAATGCATATGACATACGGACGGACAAGACAGACAGACAGATAGACGGACATGGCAAAACTACGAGTAGAGTATAAGGGTTCCGTTTTCGCCATTTTGGCTACACCATACTTTTGTTTTTTAATTTACGGAATCGTTATGTCAAAGATTTTACGAAAGGATTTATCTTTGTGGAAATCTATAGGCTAATGTTCTAGACTCTAAACGTACGTATCACGTACTATATGTACCACAGCTTCTAAAGGGAAAACATGGGCACTTATGTCTCGCTATGTTAAAACGGTTAAAGGCAGGTTATAGTATCATTGCTAAGAAATATTTATAGGGCTGCCAATTACGAATTCGTCCGACAGCTGCGATCTAATGGAGTATTTCGTAGTCGCTCTAGCTTCAAATGAACGGGCAACGTCGCAGATGTGGCGTCGACATTCTCGCCTGTGGAAGAAGGCTTGAGAATGTAGCGAGAAACCTGCAAGAAACTCACAACATTATATATTTAGGAAGTCTAAAATGATTATTTTATATGGCTCCTAATATAACTAATGGGTTTGTAGGTACCCATGCAAAATGAACCTACGACATAAGGTACGATGTAAGGAATCTGCTTTAAAAAAAGTTTCATGCCTATCTGATCATTTATACAAAGGGATTTACAAGTAATTAAATGCAAACCTATGTTTGGATTTCTTGATTATTCAACATCTCGTTTATTTGAGACTAGCTGTGCTCTCGACTATGTTTGCGTAAAAGTCGGATTTAAATTAAGGTAGTTTATGTTACTGTAGTAGCGGTAGCTTAATTTTAACACCGCAAATCAAAAAATCACATCATACACCTACTCAGCGTCATTTATTAATTAGACTTTAATTGAGGGCTATCGCGTATAAATTCGCTATTAAAGGCGCTAGTGTAGAGTTACGTCTCCAAAATGTTATTTTATAATATGTATAGGAGATGTTGAATATATATAAGTGCATATGAGTAAGTGTATTATAGTCAAATACTCAAATAGCGTCAGTCTATGACTTAGGCTTTAGTAAAAATGTTCCGGAATTGTGACCACCTAGTCGTCTCCTTCGAACGTTTTCTTGCATGTAATTTTAATTTTATTTTAGCTAAAATTTAACTTTGTATTAAGCCTTCGTTGTTTTTAATGGAAAGTAGGGCATTTAAGCGTATTCATTTAATTAATTCAAATATTTGTGATTAAGGAATATCTTCTCGCTTGAGAACAAACTCAATTATTGTCCTTTCTCTGGCTTCTTTGCATAAAACAGGCTGGAGATGACGTGTATTGAGTGGAATCTCTAGATTAACTGTTGACCTTAGACTAAGGCTTGGAGAGTACAAGACGCCCACTTGTTGGTCACCTTCAAGGCACAGAGGGCCGACCCCACTGGAAAAGGACCTCAAAGTTGTTAATATTCATAGGCCATGACTATCATCCGAGCCGTGTGTTTGTCTGTTAAAAACAACAGTAGATTACTAAAATGCAAAACGACTTAGCTATAACAGTATATCTGTTAAGTTATTCACGTGACATTCTCTGCAATATTCTCTCAGTAGAATGGGAATTTGGAGCTGTATCTTGAAAATGCCAGAATGCTCGACCTTAGGAATCTAAACAGAAAGTTTATGTTATATTCAACGCTGCCTACTTACGATGTGTTATAAGATGTAATGTTATGTTACTTGTGTTAGCTCACAAGTAGCTGTGCGTGTGTTGATCGCCGCCAAACTGTCGCCGATAATATTAGGGTGTTTCGGTATATTTGTGTAGATAAGAGCCCCGGATGTAGTCCGATCTCTAGCCTCGTCTTACCCGCGCTCAGTCAGCCAGATGCTTAAATTGTAATTATCTACTACGGATATCATAAAATAAGTTGACTGGAAATCGGCATAAGCCGTATTTCAAAGAATACACTATCTGGTTTCACTTCGTTGATTTTGTTTTAAAATGTTTGAGAGGAATGCAGATTCGTTTTATCGGGTTTTTCTGCTGCTGCTTGTAAATGTTTAAATGTTTTTTTGGTTCCACAGAGAAACGAAAATAAAATGAACTGATAACATAACACTTACAAATGATCAGATCACAATTTACACTAATAATATTGTGAAATATAATTATATAGTCGCATACAATTACTTGTGCGTTATATTTAGAAATATAACTGGAACATTTTTTTTTAAACGACGACTCTCTAAGTATTATACAAACTCTGTGTTGCGGGGGACTTTACAAACATACAAGTCATGAACACAAAGTACACCTAGACTCGCAACAACAATTTGTGAATCACACAAAGTGGTGTCACGTGTGGGAATCGAACCTACGACCTTTTGCGTAGCAGTCGAATACATTCCCACCGCGCTACAGAGGCAGTATTTAGAGAACATCACAGTAGCAAGACGTAGACATATTGTTTTTAAGCTATTGCATAGCTTCTATCGTGGGCCTTGAGCGTGGAGACCGAATCCATCCGTAACGAAAATAACCTAACACCCCCCACTCCGACCGGCACAGCGGTGATACTTTTTAGTTTTGCCATCTATCGACTTTTAATGACTTTTTTGAAATATCACTGCATAAATAAAATAAATAAATAATTATAATTGCATAAGTTGATAAAAAATGCTATGCAATAGCTTTACCGCGGCAGTCCTCGAGTGCCACACGTCTTTTTTTGTTACCTACTTCGTTTGATATATCTAAGTACCTACATATATGTGATTGTACTAAAAGGATAATGTTGGGGCAAGGGTAAATGCTGTGCTATTAAATGTTTATAATACCGGGATTAGTATGGGTAGATTAATATCCGTAAGGTTTTTCTACCTAGGTACTACTTGGGATTAAAAAGGAAAAAATATGTAAAAAGGTCTATTTCCACCAGACTATAAATTTTATAGCCTGACCGATGACCCTTTTTCCTTCTGAAACATAATATATTTGGAGAATATTTATTTGTAATATATAGGATGGAAAGACATTCTGCAGCCCTAGTCTTTTCATGCAAAACCAGATAGCGGTGGACTACAAAAGGTGCGGTGCAAAGCTATCACTTTTCATCCCATTAGGTTTTTTAGCTATGAACTTATCACAATTGATAAAAATATATTACCTACCGTCCATAAAGTAATCGGGCTGGTTTTCATTGGTTTGGAAATTTGCTGGTTTCTGCCCATAAACTGACAATAACTGTTCCTATTAGAAATTTAACTAATAAGTTTTATTTAAAAACGTCGGTATAATTTGTACAAAAATAATTTTCTGTGGGTAATAATAATAATATGTTGGGACAACTCACAGAACGCTATCTGATCCCAAACTAAGCAGAGCTTGTACTATGGAAACCAGACAACTAATAAACATACTTATGTATTTCTAAATACATACATATTATAGATAAATAACACCCAGACACAGAATAAACCATCGTGCTCATCACACAAAGTATTATCCTGGGTGTGGATCGTACCCACGACCTCTTGCGCAGCAGTCGGATGCAATCACACACCCGCGGAGTTATGTAACTACCTACAGAAAATTATTTTTGTATTGTACGAGTCAAGTCTGTTAATAAATATATTAGGTATCTGGTAACTATTATATAAGTCAATTTTCAATTACATGTAGTAGGCGACCGATAAAACGATTTTTGTTATATTTGGTCTCCTCCTAGTACCTACTCGTACCTACACTCTTCATCTTCAAATCATGTTTTTTGGAAATTATATTTAGATACCAAATACATACCTACGAAGGAAATATGAATAATAATATTATTATTCAGATATCAATATACAAAAATTTAAATGAAAAAGGAAAAAATAATCATACGGACTCGAACCGGCGCCTTCTGCTTTCGGGACCGCCCGATTTTCCACCTGAGCTATTATTACTAGTACCTACTTGGCGAAATTTACCTTTGTATTCTAATGATATTGTAGTTTTTCATTGCCTGAAGACACGAATAAAACGACGTTTTCTAAAAATGAAACTTAGATCGATTTATCGCCCCCGAAACCCTCACCATACTAAATTTCCTGAAAGTCGTTGAAGCCGTTTTCAACCGACTTCAAAAAGGAGGAGGTCCTCAATTCGTCTGTATGTTTTTTTTTTTTTTTTTTTTTTTTTATGTTTGTTCACCGATTACGCAAAGACGGCTGGACCGATTTGAAAAATTATTTTTGTGTTTGAAAGGGTATACTTCCAAGTTGGTCCCATTGGCATCAGATCACGATCTGATGATGGGATCCTGGAGAAATCGAGGGAACTCTTAAAATATTAAAAGCACACCTACAGTGATTTAGGTATATTTCATAGTGATTCGTGCATTTACTCTTAAAAAACACCAATTGGTGAAGTGGAACTGATGATGAAGACCAAAAATTACGAGCAGACCTACAATGTAATAAAGCTGATAGTGAACTCCTCAACAATTAACGGCCCTGCATCGGGGCAAGCAATATTTCGTAAAAGGATTTGAGCAGATGACATAAGCCTATTGTAACTTAAGTGAATTATAAACCAACCCACTAAAAAGTGAGAAATAAAAACTTTTTAACAAAAAATATTACCGACTTCAAAAATAAATACAAGGCAACTAAAAAGCAAAAAATAATATACCTAGAATAACAAAAACAAATTAAACATTTTGAAGTTGGTGCCGAATAAAACATAAAGACTACTATTTCATGGCACCAACTTCAAAATGTTTAATTTGTTTTTGTTATTCTAGGTATATTATTTTTTGCTTTTTAGTTGCCTTGTATTTATTTTTGAAGTCGGTAATATTTTTTCTTAAAAAGTTTTTCTAGATTCAGATTATATACAGAGTGATTTTTAATTTAATAATAACAATCCGCTCTTGGCTTCTTTATATTATACCAAATAATTTCGTAATATCATTTTTGAAAAATAAATACAAATTAGCCCGTCACCACCTACCTCCTACTTTTGTCACACAACCATTTACCACACATCTGAGAGACCCCGGAGAAAAATCGATGTTTCTTTGTCACGTTTAGGGCCTAAACATCACAATAAACAACGATTTTACTCCAGTACAATAGTCTGTAGGTGGTTAAGGTTATAACTCCAAAAACAAGTGGTTAAATAATTACATAATTTCCAAAACTGATATTACAAAGATAAATAGTGTTGCAAAGAAGCCACGAGCGGGAGGTTATTAGTATATTACAAATCACCCTGTTTATACAAGAATTGCTCGTATAATATTAAAAAGTACCTGGATGACCGAGCTTTGCTCGGTATTTTCAGGGTTCCGGAGCCAAAATGGCAAAAACGGAACGCTTATAGTATAATAGTCTGTTTGTCCGTCCGTATGTCACAGGCATTTTACTCAAAGACGTCTTGTAGTAGCCGCTACTTAGTTTGATAGCTAAATTATAAAAATAAATATTTTCAGGCATTCCATACATTTAACAAAAGCTGAAAAAAAAATCAGCAAAAATCACCGTGTGGCACCATTCGAAATATCTACTTAATAATATTTTTCAATGGAATTTGTACGAAAATTTTGTTACTTCTCATTTGATCAGCTGTTACTCGTAAACTTGTTTTCCTTTTAATTTCACTATATATACTTCTACCGTAAATATTTTCACATACCCAACATCAACTATTTAGCTGGCAGAGGAGGGTGGACACTTGACTCTAACAAAAATTTGCACTTTAAAGCTTAATATTTTACAAACGGATCCCTAAACCTAAAAATCGTCTTACCAACCTCTAAACGTTTTTTAAAGGCCTATTTAATGGTACCCCACACGAATATCCATGCAAAATTACAGCCTCCTAGCACTAACAATCTCTGAACAAAGGTGCGGACGGACGGACGGGCGAAACTTTAAGGGTTCCGTTTTGCCATTTTGGCTACGGAACCCTACAAAAACGGGCGAAAGCATGTCGGACCATGCTCAGTGTAGAGTTTCGGAGCCGTAGCCGTATGAAAAAATCCGATTTGCGTAATTGCACCAGCAAAAGAACCAGCAGAAGTTCATAGCACGTACGCACTTTTGTTGAGAAATGCAGTTTTTCGGCAATAACTCAATGACGGTAAATCGAAAACAATTTTTGTTTAAAGTGTTTTGTTTAAAGCGCGACCTTTTTGATTTTTTTCGTATTTTTTGACACGGTTCAATCGATAAGGGGCTGGGGGAGGACACAATTTTTGCAATTTTCTTTCAATGTGTAATAAAAGTTTATTAGAAACCCATGTCCTGTCGAATGATGTGCCATCCGCTGAAGTTTGCTAAAAAAAATGTTTCAGCTTCTGTCATATGTATGGAATGCCCCCTTTAAAATATTAAAGTTTATTATTTAGCTATCAAATTAGTTTGATAGCTAAATAATACACATTAATATTAGCGGCTACTACAAGACAACTTCACCAAATTGAATAGACAGACAGACAGACAGACGGACATAACGAAACTATAAGGATTCCGTTTTTGCCATTTTGGCTACGAAACCCTAAAAAGGAAAAAAAATAATCATCTGGACTCAACCCGGGGTCTTCTGGTTTCGGGACCGCCCGATGTGCCATGAACATATGCTCTTCTGCTGGTGCAATTATTCAAATCGGATTTTTTCGTACGGCAACGGTTGCGGAACCCTACACTGGCCTTTTTTTTGGTAAATCGTATTTTTTTGGAAATTATATTTAGATTATCAAATGACATACCTACTAATGAAATTTGAATAATATTTTTCGATCTTACCGACATAATAATAAAAAAATATGAAATAATAAAGCACAAATCAAAAAACAAAAATCAAAAATTTAAATAAAAAGGGAAAAAATAATCATAAAATAAATATAAAAAGAAGACACATATGTTTCATTCGGATTCGAACCGGAGTCAGCTGCTTTGTGGATCGCCCGTTTCCCACCTAAGCTATTAAAACAATGGAAATCGCGGCGAAATTTACCTTCATATTCTAATGAGCAGTTTTTCATTGCCTGAAAATAACGATAGATCGAGGTTTTTTAAAAATGAAACCTAGCTAGATCGATTTATCGCCCCCAAAACCCCCTGCATACAAAATTTTGAAAAAATCGCTGGAGCCGTTGCCGAGATTCGAATTATATATACATATATATATATATACAAGAATTGCTCGTTTAAAGATATAAGATAATTTATAATAATAAACAGGTTGTTTGGAAGATCGACGCAAAGCCGTAAAGCGGAGCTAGTTTAGACTATTTAAAACCATTTGAACTAAACTTGTCTTAGACAAAGTGTGCCTTTTTTTTTTTAGTAAATTTTATTAATTTTTGATTATTAAACCCAAAATTTTGCAATTAGTTTCGAATAATAGCCAGTTTAAAAGAAATCACTTTTTTTTAATTTAATTTTATTAAAGTAATGTGTAAACAATCTAATAAAACATGATTAGGGCTTAAGTGACATGAGATATTGATTTTACAGTCATTTATAGGTTATGTATTTTTTTTTAATTTATATTATCCGTATTTTGACGACATTATAACAAAACACGTATGTAATTTTTATGGCTTCAGTATTGTATTTGTAAAGTAATTGGCATTTCTTGCCAATTACTTTACAAATACAATAAATGCATTTTTGAAAGATAGAAAAAATTGAAATCCAGACTCAGGAATCGAACCCGAGACTTCCGTAGCCAAACCGGGGCCAGAAGCGAACCACCTATCTGGACTATGTTACTATAAATTTGAGATCTTGTAACATAGTCCAGATAGGTAGTTCGCTTCTGGCCCCGGTTCACCATAATTTGTTAATATGCTCTCTGTAACGAAGCAATAACAAAAGCCGTGATAGTTCGTTACTACCGACTAGATGGCGCTGCGAGTGCCCAATTTCGCAAGCATCAAGAGATAGAAAAATTTGAGATCTAGTAACATAGTCCAGATAGGTGGTTCGCTTCTGGCCCCGGTTTGGCTACGGAAGTCTCGGATTCGATTCCTGAGTCTGGATTTCAAATTTTTCTATCTTCCAAAAATGCATTTATTGTATTTGTAAAACACATATGGTGTTATTTTTGAGGCATTAACCACGCAGATAACTTAAAAAATACTAAAATTATGAAATTGCTACACTACTTTGCTTTAAAAGTCACATTTCGTCTAAGACAAGTTTAGTTTAAATGGTTTTAAATAGTTTAAACTAGCTCCGCTTTACGGCTTTGCATCGATCTTCCAAACATCCTGTATATTATAACTATACACAGACTATTAAGTATATATATATATATATATATATATATATATATATATACTTAATAGTCTGTGTGTATATATATATATTAATTAATGATAAAATAGATAAAGATTTGTACTTCTAAATTTAATTGTTTGGCTCCAAATCTAAAAATTGTAGATAATCAATCTCTTCAACTCCTTGGGGCCCCAATTTTAGAGGAGTCCTATGATTCGTTCGTAGAAGAAAAAATACAAAATTTTTGTACAGTCTCGGACCAACTTCTTCAAATTAATATGCATTTGGCTTTTACGATCGTTCGATATTGTCTTTTTGTTCCTAAATCCACATACGTACTCAGATCTACTCAATTTTGGAAACATCCTGAGCTTTTGGGTAAACTAGACAAAATTATTCATAAAACCCTGTGTAAAATTTTGAATGTGGCATTGAACGACCGAGCGTGGCTTCAAGCGTCGTTACCCGTTCGCTTTGGCCTCGGCGTTCGCAAAATCTGATTCTGATGTTAGTTTACCGGCGTTCTTGTCCTCACTTCACAGCACTGAGGAGTTAATCAGGAAAATTTTAGAACCTACACTGGTTAGTTCTGAAGTCCGGTACAAGTCTGAGGCCTTGAACGCTTGGAAAATGGCTTGCCCAAACGTTGATTTGCCCACCAACCCCTTCTCCCAGGGACAGTGGGACGGCCCGCTCTGCAGTTCAGTAAGAGAATACCTTTTAAATACTACATCAAATCTTTCATAGCGAGCTCGCCTGCTGGCTGTGGGTGAATGGGAATCAGGTGTTTGGCTTTAGGCTCTTCCATCGTCCAACATAGGCACTATGTTGGACGACACCAGGTTCTCCTGCTTGCGTTTAGGTGCCCCATGTGTTTCTCTTCATCGATGTCACTGTGGAGAAGCCGCAGGCAGCCTTGGGCATCATGGTCTATCATGCAGCAGGAGCGCAGGCCGCATATCACGACACGCTAGCCTTAATGACATCATCCGTCGGGCTCTTGTCAGCACTGGTGTGCCAGCTGTTGCTGAACCTAATAGTTAGGCACGCAGCGATGGCACGAGGCCGGACGGTATGTCTTTGCTACCTTGAAAGATGGGAAGACCTTCGGTGTGGGATGCAACCTGTGTCGACACCCTAGCGCCTTCCCATCTTCCAAACACTGCGAGCTGTGCCTGCACTGCTGCTGCATCTGCGGAGACTCTCAAACGACGCAAATATAGTAATCTAGTCGGAGATTACATATTTGAGCCGTTTGGGGATGAGACGCTAGGGCCATGGGGTCCAAGTGACATTTCCCAGCGTCTTGTCAGTGCATGACGTGACCAGAAGGCTGGCTTTTTCTTTGCACAGAGAATAAGCATTGCCATACAACATGGCAATGCTGCCAGCCTTCTGGGCACTATACCGGTAGACATCAATGGGGAGGAATTCATCGACGCCTAACTCTTTTTTGTAGTTTACTAGGTAAGTTGTAAATAATGTTAATAGTATGTATATAGTTCGTTCGTAGGGTTATCTAGCTTGTATTTATTAACATTGTAACAAATTAATAGATGACAATACATTTATTTCATTAGTTTGGAATCAGATGGCGTTGCGTGAGTTCTTGAAATAAATATAGTTTGATTCCAAACTATGAAAAGCAGATATTTAAATATATTAGATACATCGATGTAAATAAGAGTGGGTGGTAGGTAGGTAGATATATACATCAAGTGAAGACAGTATTGAGCACTTATTCCTACACGTAGGTATATCGTTCCATTCGTTGTTACAATCGTTCTTACAATTCGGGCGGGAAGATAAGCAGCTGGTACATTGTCTGTTAGGCTTTTATGTAGATACCTATCGTAAATATTGCTTTTAGTTTCTTATAGAGTCCTCGTGTCTTCGAGTCTTTGTGTTCTTGTCAAAGTTAGGTATTGCAGGATTTTGGGTCATCATCATCATCAGTCTATGTCAGTCAACTGCTAGATATAGGCCTCTCTTTATTTTCGCCATAACATCCAGGCATTTTGGCCGTAGCCAAAGTGGCAAAACGGAACCCTTATAGTTTCACCATGGCCGTCCGACCGTCCGTCCGTCCGCAGCTTAGCTCAGAGACTGTTAGTTGTAGAAAGCTGTAATTTTATATATATTACTTACACCGACCTCCCCTATATTTACAGTGGGGATGTGATTTTTTCCCACCTACTCCGTCGTCTTTTAAAAACGTTTCGGGGTTGTGAAGATCATTTTTAGACTTAGCGATCCGTTTTTAAAATATTAAGCTTTAAATTGCAAATTTTTGTTAGAGTTAAGTGTCGTCGTCCCTGCCAGCCAAATGGTTGATTTTGGGTGTATAAAAAACACGGTAGTAGTATATATAGTGAAATTAAAAGAAAACTGTCACAGCTAAGTAGGCTTTACAAGTTTACGAGTAACAGCTGATCAAATGAGAAGTAACAAAATATTCGTATAAATTCGTGTGGAAATTATTATTATGTACGAGTAGGTAAAACGTAGTAAGTATGAAACAAAAACAACAGAAAACTCACTTCTTAAACCGCATTATTCGGAATGGCTACGGCAACCTACATTGTGCGTGGCCTGACATGCACTTGACCGGTTTTTTTACCTGTAACATATTTTTAGGTAAATGCATTTTTGAAGCGAAGGCCTAAATTCGCGAGCAACAAGAGATAGAAAAATTCGAAATCTAATAACATAGTCCAGATAGGTGGTTCGCTTCTGGCCCCGGTTTGGCTACGGAAGTCTCGGGTTCGATTTCTGAGTCTGGATTTCAAATTTTTCTATCTTTCAAAAATGCATTTATTGTATTTGTAAAGTTATTGGCAAGAAATGCCTATAAAAATTACTTCAATATTTTTAGGTAGTTTATGTTTCGTTTTCAGATCATTTCGAGAAACCTAAGCCAGAGAGCTGACTGTATATTGAAGAGCTGGTACTTAGCTGTATTCAAAACACATACTATACTTGTAAACTTTCTTTTCTCTTTCTGAGGAGATACCTACACCAACCTGATTAGTCTTTGAAAACTATTTAATTTATTATTAACAACAATAAAATGAAAACAACTGTGTAAAAATTTTAAGTGCTTTTACCCGGCTGCGCAAGAAGGAGGGTTATATTTTTAGAGTGTGTGTATGTATACTTTCTTTGGCATGCTCTAGAGCCTAAATGACTTTAGCTAGCGAGGTGTCGTTATAGTAGGGGAGACGTGGAACATCGACTTTTACCCATCTGATAACCAGATGAGACATTATTTTAAATGAAATTTTATTGATTTATAAACACGACTAGTCTCCAGGGCTTTTTTTAATGGTCGATTTTAAAATTTCAAAGCAGCAAATAATATTCCATGAATGGATTTTAACAGGCAAGACTATACGATTATTTTCGCAATTAAATTATTTTTCTTAAGATACCGATTTATATTAGTTATCAGATCGGTGTACTTACCTGTTCATACCTTGCCTGGTAACCATGAAAATTAATAAGTTGCCAAACCTACCAAAACATAATCTACATGTTAAAAACTTTTGTTGAAACTTTGAAACTAAATTTGTTCGGCTAAATTTGTAGGGTAAAAAAAAATAGTCATGATCACTTTTCGATAGGCAAGCTATCATAGGCGTGTTTATAAATCAATCAAATGTTATACAAAATTTGTTTTATCAGGTTATCAGATGAATAAAGGTCGATGTTCCCCGTCTCTTAAGGTTCATTTCCGTGCATCGCGACCGATCGCGAGCCGCTCGCGGCTTACGACAAGCGGCTGAGGTACCTAAGTGACAGACGCGCGCGGCCGACGACTATCGTAGGCCTGCGCGCGCACTGTGAATATTGTCACATTGGCCGCGAGCGTCAGCCGCTTGTCGTAAGCCGCGAGCGGCTCGCGATCGGCCGCGATGCTCGGAAATGAACCTTTAGACCATTAGATTCGTCTCAGTTGTGAGTGTGACACTGGGTACATCAAAAATAAGAAAAAAAATTGGCAGATTTTTAAAGCCAAAATACCTATTTCAGTTATTAATTTTAAGCGGTCCAGTATTTGTTTTGTAAAAATGTAGGCTGTATAAATTTATTTTTAATGACTTCTGTCGGTTTATTCAACCATTTCGGCAGCTGTCAGGTCAAAGATATTTTTCGTTTGATTAATTTTGATTACCTGTACATCTTGTTAATCACAAACAATCTGATATAATGGCAGAGACCTATGTTATTTGATTGACTCAGTTTGCATGAACAAATTAATCTCAATGAGTAGGAATAAGATATGAGCAGTCGGCTAAGACATGAACAGGACAGTAGATTAGAATAAGTTCTTCATGCTCTAAAAGAATTGATGCCATATGACATTAAGCCTGAAGATTCTACTTTCTATGTTTCCCACGTACGTATATACCTACCTAACGTTCACTTTTCTATCGGATTTCAGTTCAATCTCATAAAGGGAGGCGGCATCCGCTCTGAGACACAATATTTCACTTTTTATGATGTAGGTGGTATCCAGAGCGCCGTAAAAAATATAAAGAGAAAGAAAGTACGCTAGCAGTTTTACGACGCCTTTAATAGTGTCGCCGCTAGTTGCTTGTCTTTTAATGAAAAGTGTGTAGTACCTAATACATTTCCTGGTCCACTTTTTGCCGTACAAAGTTGCGACGCTAAAAGGGGACCAGGAAATGTAGGTACTTCTACTTATCGTGCTACTAGTGTTGCTAGCAACAAAAATAATTTTAAAGTAATAGAAATGAAAGAGAAAAGGTAATAAGTAAGTAGTTTTTTTTTTAAAGATAACTGGCAATGTGTGATTGTGGTCTCACATTACTAGCAATCCTGTTAACCCGTCCAGCTATGCTCTATGGCTTGTGTTAGAAGTGGGTTCACGTCGGTAGTATAATGGGCAGGATTCGAACCCACGACCTCACGATTGCAGGACCGATGCCTTAGCCTTAGGCTACCGCCGCTTCAAGTTACTTACTCGTATGTAGAGGAAACAATTTAGTAGGTGTGCTGTTAGGTAATTTCGGGCTTCTTTAGCGCCATAGAATAAATGTAACAAATAGAATTTAATCAGCCAAACATATATACCTAAATATGAGTCATAGTAAATAGTTAAAGTTTTATCCTTTTACTTTAAGCATTTATTGGTAATTTTTAAGGATTTAATTGCTGGCAACATTGATTTGCCGGAAATGCAACCAACATTGCATTTTTGCATGTCAATATATACTTCCGTTCAGATTTTATCATTACACTGCTAATTAACTTAGTGACTAAATTTCTTTTTACAAAATTACAATTACAAGAATCTTGATTCAATTCTTCCCCATGGAGTTCTGGATTTTTAAATGTCTGCATGTAAGGTATAATGTATCTGTAGTATAATGTATTGTTGTAGTATAATGTATGTATCTGTAGTATAATGTATAATGTATTGTTTAGCTGCACGAACATTAGTTTTCCAGCAATTTGACACATATTTTCACACGCTATACATGGAGCAGTGAAAATGACGGCTATGACAGATCACTATGCTGCCACTTTCACAACTCTTTCACGAGTTAAAATAAAAACATACGACAGGCCAATGACGTCACGAACGATATAAAAATGTGGAAAACAATAACGTTGTGAATTTTTTATTTTATAATAACAGAATTTTGGTTAGCCTAGCCTGTTAGTCTAGTGGTTAGTGACCCTGACTGCTAAGCCGGAGGTCGTGGGTTCGATTCCCACCTAGGATAAAACTTTGTGTGATGAGCATAATGGGTTATTCTGTGTCTTAGTGTCAGTTATAATAATAATAATATCTTGGGACAACTCACACAACGCTATCTGATCCCAAACTAAGCAGAGCTTGTACTATGGAAACCAGACAACTGATAAACATACTTATATATTTCTAAATACATACATATTACAGATAAATAACACCCAGACACAGAATAAACCATCGTGCTCAACACACAAAGTTTTATCTTGGGTGGAAATCGAACCCACGACCTTTTGCGTAGCAGTCGGATACACTCCCACCGCGCCACAGAGATTATATTTTATGTATTTCAGTTATCTGTAATATGTTTTTTTTTTGTTTGCTCAATACAACAATCTGTCGCCATTATAGGGACATTAAGTTGCAGTTTTGACAGGTCTAATATGGGTCTTATTCGGGAACGTGACCTGTGTCTCATCCTGAATAGTTCCTATGCGCTTTTATTGAAGCATATCTTGTGGAATTCTGCGTTTCAATCAGCGCCTTGAAGGCTGATTGTTCATTTAACTTTGTGCCAAGATATTTGGATGGTTTACAATTGAGCATGATGGTTTATTCTGTGTCTGGGTGTTATTTATCTGTAATATGTACGTATTTACAAATATATAAGTATGTCTATCAGTTATCTGGTTCCATAGTACAAGCTCTGCTTAGTTTGGGATCCGATAGCGTTGGGTGAGTTGTCCCAAGATATTATTATTAGTATTACTTTGTGTCAAGGTTCTACACGGTGGTCGTATATGGATATATAGCCTAATATAAGTTGCGTAGCATGTTTTTTAGTTGGTGACTAGAACGCAATCTGTCAGGCAATAAGTCACGACTGTCAATACAACGATAGAATATAAACATTAGTTCCCGAGAGGCGAGCTCTCATATTTCAAGGAGTCGAGCATGTACGTGCATTTTGAAGCGAACAGAGTGTGATTGATTAAAGTGCCGACCTTCAGGATTTCTGTTTGCCACTGACCGATTCAGAACATAACTCTTGCTTCGTTTGGTACTAAATTAATTCAGTGTACATAGCTCAGTCCAAGGACATGTATCTAATCTGTCTCTTAGACGGTTATTGATGGATAAAGGCACATTTGCCTATGTTATAAGTAAGTTGGTTCTGCAAAAGTTAAATTTTAGTTGATACTTTTGTACCAAATATGTCATGGGTTAAATATATCAAAATACATAAATATTAGAAATTGAGAAATAAATCTATACTAATATTATAAAGCTGAAGAGTTTGTTTGAACGCGGTAATCTCAGGAACTACTGATCCGAGTTGAAAAATTCTTTCACTGTTGAATAGCCCATTTATTGAGGAAGGTTATAGGCTATATAAAAACACACTACAACCCGTAGGAGCGGAGCAGCAATGAGAAATGTTTCAAAAGCGGGGAAAATTTACGCAGACGATGTTGTGCAGGACAGCTAGTCATTTTATAAAATAACTTACCCTGACTGAGAAAGATCGCACGGTATTTTTTAAACGACGTTTTCTAAAAATTAAACCTAGCTAGATCGATTTATCGCCCCCGAAACCCCTGCATACTAAATTTTATGAAATTCGCTCGAGCCTATGCCGAGATTCAGATTATATGTACATACATACATACATACATACATACATACATATATATAAGTTTTGCTCGTTTAAAAGTATAAGATGAAAAAATCTGATCTCTTTTCCTTGGTTACATTTCAAGTTTAAATTGCACTCGCGCTGTATCGTGTTAAATGGTTCACTTCACGAATCAGCGTGGGCGCTATTTATAATAAAGTAACCTACCTAACTATAAAGTTTTCATGATTCGATTTTGAGGTCTTAATTCTCACCTAGTTTAAATCTTACATCGACAGCGCTAATCCATTAAAAAGGAAGGCAAAAGGAAGTAAAATTAAATTAAGTATAGTCCACGCACGTAAAAGCCTTAAACTGGCATCATGAATACTGAAACACTAGTTGAAATAAACATCACCCAAATAAACATGTTCCATGTGCCAAAAAAAAAAGTTTTTCACCAAACACGGTAAAAAAAATGGTCCCCGTTTCAGCAAAAACAAATAATGTGGCAACACCTTCAAACGATATATTTTTTTGCATACATCAGCGGTGTTGTTCAACAAAAAAAGTATCTGGCATTGATACAAAGTGAGGCGGCAAAGGCGAGGCTAATGAAAATGAGAGTCATTTCGCATCCCGCCTTGTGGCTGAGGTGAAGCGCGTAATAAAGTTTTACGCCACGACCCTTATTACAGTTCCCACGGCATGGCGGCACAACCAACTCCACTGGACCGGCTATTAACAATGCGTAAACGGATTTAGTTGGAGATTTATAATACATCATTGTTCACAAGCAATAAATTTAAATGTTATTCTAATTCATGTGTAGATAAACGTGTAGGTATATGTTCGTAAACTTTCGCGATTTGTACACATTACAGAATTTTATATGCTACGCTATATCTTAATCGCTTAAATATTTTATTTTAAGGTACAATACCTTTGTTTTGTTGCCCGACGTTTCGACCGTATTGCAACAGCCGTGGTCACGGGTAGACTCTCTATCGCAGAGTCTACCTGTGACTACGCCGTTGCAATACGTAGGTCTTTTTAAGAATAAGTCTTTCTGCAAATGAGCCCAAAGTAGAATAGGTTATTTCACGAATAAGGCATTTTCAGAATGAGGCATATCGCGAATAAGTCCAATGTCTACTAAACCGTAATAGCAAATAAACTATTTATTCGGTTAAGACCCGTTGCTTATAAAATTCTATAATGTAGGTAAGTACTTAAGTATATGCACAATAAATTAATGAAGTGGATTATTTATATGTTTAGCTAGAGGAGCCTTTCACTATGGCTTCGTATTCGGGAATTAGAGTGTTCGTTTTCGTCTAAATGTGTTAATGTTGAGTACGGGTCTATCTTTGTGATGAAGAGCGTTCGGCCGCGATTGAGCAACAAACTTCCCATTTATTGAATTTCGACGAAAAATAAAAATGTTTTAAGGTTGTCTATCTGTTAGTCTATGGAATCCTAACGATCAAACAGTCCGTCTGCTACGCAAGAAGTCTTGGGTTGGATTCCCACACGGGACACCACTTTGTGTAAGCCACAAATTGTTGTTCCGAGTCTGGGTGTACTTTGTGTCCGTGACTTGCATGTTTGTAAAGTCCCCCGCGACACAGGACTTGTGCCCTACTACGTAGACGTCTTTTAAAAAAAAAATATAAGGTACTAAGGATTTTTTTTCATTGTAATAAAAAAAATATCATTAGTTTTGGAAATAGTCAACTTTTTATCTCGCATGGTTTATAAGTTTATAATCAAATTGTGTATTTGTAATTATAAACGCGTGCGTGAATTCAATGCTATATAGGACAGGTCTAGAGCTAGGATATATTTCTTAACAATGTGGTTAGTTTTTTGTTACATATTTCTTCTTGGGAATTTATCACTCCGGTCCGGACTATTCTTATTTACAGACTACCCACGAAAAGTTGAAGATTTCATCCTTTGGAAATCCATAAGCATTATACACCTAGTGAGTGAGTCACCTGTGTGAGTGAGACATTCGCGAATAAATTTTCAAATAGCCGCTGGGTGCAGAGGTTGTCACTTCTCTCCATATTGGAAGGAAAAGATTTATTCACTGAGATTTTCTCTAGATATATTTTCAAATATATATTCAAGTTACAAATAATTTAAGAGGGTTTTTTCGATATATTTTTACTTATTTCATAAATCAAAATAGAACCTATACAATTAGGTATACGGCATACTTGCTATTTTTAATATGTTCAACATTCTCCGTAAGGCATTATAAAGACATCTATTTATTTTAGACTGTTGGATATAGTAGGGTTTTCAGCGTCGTTTTGAATTCTAATTCATTGTATTATTAACTTTTAGAATGAGTGGGGAAAATAGCGGCAAACTGAACGGTCTTTATTTTAACAGCTGTGCGTATAACGTACCTATGAAAATACTTGCAATAATATTATGTAAATTTGATTGGAACGAATACCCTGTTGAGCTGGCCGGAATTAGCTGAAAAGTCGACTAGTTGCCATTAATTCGACATTTAGTTCCAGTTATTATTTTAGCAAGTAATTACTAAACATTTTCACAGCGAATCGAAAGAAACTTGACAACTAGCTCAGGAAAAGACAGCCGCCAATTAGGTCTTTAGTTACATAAAAAGCGGCAAGTAACAGCAATCAGCGCTTGGTCCAGTATAGGCTAGCTGCCAACGGAAAGCCGGTTCATTAGGTCTTGCAAGCTAAAGAGTTACGTCGGACACTACCGCTGCGTCAGCGGCCTTCCCTCGTTACCCTAATGACAGCGATTTTGTTCCACTGAAGGCGCACTTTTAGTTCCACGAAACCGTTTAGTGTTCCCCGTCGCTAATGGCCTAATGCTTTCGCCCTGTTCCACGTTTATTTTGTTAGTTAATCACCTCTATCTAACGGTTTCGTTCGATCGGAGTAGAGATTCTTGTTTACTTGAATACGGCCTTCTGTGCTCAAAGTAAAGATAGCACATTTTCTAACGAGTTACAAAAGCGAGATACGGATCAATCAGGGGAGATTTATAGTGTTACTAGATATATTAAAATTAAATGGTACCGTATTTATAACGGTAGACAATGACCCCTTTGTTTGTGATGAACGTCCCTAGGAGGATTGGTAGATATCTCAGCGCCTTTTGGTATGCGCCTTTGGTCTAGCTGACTGCTAAGTCAAAGCTCGTGGGTTCGATTCCCACTCAGGACAAATCTTTGTGTGATAAACACGATTGTTTATACTGTGTCTGAGCGTAATCTGTGCTAATCAATATATATATATATATAAAAGGAGACCATGACTGACTGACTGACTGACTGACTATCATTGCAGTGCCTAAACTATAATGGTTAGAAACTTGAAATTTTGCACAGGGTTTCCTTTTATAACGTAGGGGAGCACTAAGAAAGGATTTTTGAAAATTCACCCCCTAAGGGGGCCAAACGGGAGTGCAAAGTTACACGGAACTTTGCCGTTAAAATATTTTGGTAACAATCTGGCATCCACGTAGGCGCAGCCGTGGGCATAAGCTAGTAGTTATATATGTAAGTATACCTATTTTTCAGTTGCCTGGTAGCCATAGTACGGGCAATAACCTATAAAGCCTAGATTAGGATCAGATCATACCGTTGAGTTATCCCGTGATATTTATTTATGCTATTTCATTAAATACGAGGGCCAACAATGTCTTTGTTAATTTTCTCCCAAAATTGATAAAGTATGATTAAGTACAGGCCTATATATGCACTCACATGTTATTAGTTGTATTTGTAGAGGTTTTCCTTTTTATTCGGTTTACCGCGAAAGCCCGCCATTTCCTGACTATGATTTATCTTGCGGCCTCTAAGCTGAGGGTCACTTTAATAAATGTATTCGGGAAAGGTGCTCTCATAAATGGATGGGGAATATTCTGGATGCAATAACCTAATATACAGAAGATTTATTCACGGCGCCATGGTATGGAAATATGTCATTAACTTGCTAGACTGGAAGAATGAGGATGTTAAGTGTTTGTTTCAGAATAGGTACGTAATAGTTACATGCGGAAAAGTAACTTACGGAAACTGTTTGCTTTGTATTTAAGCTTTTGTATTTAAACCATTGGTTAAACAATGCTTTAAAGGACTTTAGCCCTTGGTATATAAGAAACAAGGATCTCCATCGTGATCTAAAAGCAGACCTTGTTGCACAAATTAAAAAAAGTATGCAGAAGCTCATGAACGACGACTTCTTTAAGATGTGAACGTTGAGGCTATCCAGCTCCTTGACATCACGGACATGGTAAGATGACTAAAGAGAACTAAGCCGTTCGAGTTAGGTTAGTGAAATCAGTGTAATATAGTGCAGTTGTTTACAAAGAACACAAGAACAGAGTGTCTCAACAAATTCTGTTTATTTATTAAAATATATATATATATTACGGGTCTTAATCGCATGAATAATTACGGGTCACGGGTAGACTACCCGTGACCACGGCCGTTGCAATACGGTCGAACGTAAACAAGGCATTTTACCTTAAATTATTCATGCGATTAAGACCCGTAATATATATATTTTAATAATGTGTACAAATCGCGAAAGTTTATCAACATTCTGTTTATTTGTCTGAGACAGATTCTTAATGTGAAATATTGAACTTAGCAGATTAAGATATAACTAAATTACTTATTAGTCTTAAGACTAGATCGTTATTTTAAAGAAGGAGCCCAATGGATCCACAATACAAAAAAAAATGTAGACCAAAAAGTTTACTAAACTCCTGGGTTTTTGGTAATATCGAATTAACACCAAATAGTAATCTTTTGTAGGTTCGTTGATATCTGTTAAAGAGTATCAAGGCTCAAGATTAAAGAAAGCAATGTGATATTGCTATCGTATATCAGATAGTACCAGGGCTCGCGGAAAAGAGTTAAAATATTAAACTAGTATGAGTTCAATATATTCAGTTAAATAGTCGATTGCATGAAACTGGGCATACCTGGTAACACTAATTATGTCATACAATATGGTAGTTATGTTTAAAAGTTCACTGCGGGAATACCTATGGTATATACATATTCATCATATTGAACCCGTTTCTATTTAATAACAAGTAAGTCAGGCTTTACAAAAAAGTCATAAATTTGGCATTAGGTGCTTCCAACATCTAACATATTAAAGGTGGTTGAAATACGATGTTTTCGTCCTCAAGACATTCAGGAAGGGACAAGAAAAGTTCAAATAACCCAAATTAAGGAGCGCAATAAAGAGACCCTTCGGAAAGCCTTGCGGGAGCAATTCATGAAAATGCTGGTCGAACGTTCCGGTAAAGATGCTCAAAACAGAACGTATAAAGGGTTGAATAAAAAGGTAGACTTTGACGCCTTTCCTTTACTTCATATTCCTTTGCTACAGACCTTCGCGGAAGTCACATGTGATAAATTTACTTAGTAAATGGAAACGTGGGCGTTACCCTTTTTACTTAATTCTATGTACATTTTTGGACAATCTATTTATAACACAATTGAAGATTTTATTACAAAATGCTCCGATATTTTGAAAAAGAATATCTGGTTCAATTAGTTTTCATAATATAAGTTAGGCATTTAGACGAAAGGAGAAGAATTTTATAGCGTATAAGATCATGTACTTTTTTTCTACAAGTTCAAAAGTGAGTACTGTCACCCCAGTCATCTAGCAATAATAATTTATCTTTTAAATCATGCTGCCCTGCCGAGAAAGCCCAACAGGGAGCAATCTCAGACGGAACGACCGAAAAATATAACACACACTTACAAATACTCGCGTCCTCAAAATAACGTATTAAGGAGCGCCGAGTATGACATAAATAGTGGTGGTGTGGAAGTCAGTTGACTATATAAAAATGAGGTTGTGAGGGATGTAAAAGCGGCAGCAGAGCGCCGGCGCTGCGCCTCTCGCCCTCGCTTCGCACAGTTCGCGGCCAGACCCGGTGGCGCCAGGACCGCCGCGCGACGCCTCCGCGCCCGAGCTCGACACCTTACGAACACAATACAATAAACGTCACGAAACACCACGAACCGCAGTCACGTGGCATACCTGCCGTCTATGTGGCTCCGAAACGTCCTCGTCCCGTAACCGGCTCTAAGTAATACATTAGAACGAGTCCTTAATCACTATGAGTGACAGCAATGTGACTGAAACAGTGCCGATCTGAGTGGTTGTGCAAGTGCTAACTTACAAGATGTTTAATTCTATTAAAAAACAGTTCATACGTGATAATGTGAATCGAAAGAATATGTGTCGTACGTGCAAATTTCAATATCATTCAATATTCAGACCGGCTTAAGCTCAGGACAATCCGAAGGATACTGTCAGAAATGGCAATATTTTTTAAACAGTGTTTATTTTTAACGGTTATATTTTCATGGCAAGTAAATAATTTAGCTTCAATTTGCCTTGATAATTGTTTGTGTAATGTTAATACAACTTTCTGTCAACAATGTTCCTACAATATTACTTTGAAAGAGAACCCAAATGTGCTTCGACAATTGACCGTTTGTTGTAATGACGATAAAAATTTGTCAACATGGTCCCAGCAGTATGTAAATAAGACTGTAGTGGAAGTTACTGCTCATTACTACAATACGTGTAACGCGAGTACAGTTTATTTCGACACACCTTTACTAGATACTTACTCGCTTCATATTAGAAATAACAGTTTCATCCAGATAAGAATCAATGTTAAAAGACAAAACTTGAGAGAGATTGATTTATCTTCCAATAAGTTGCAGTACGTAACCAAGGGACTTTTTAATAACTTCCTCAATCTTCGGAAACTTATTTTGAGCAAAAATAATATCGTTAATATATTTGAAGAAAGTTTTACCGGATTATCAAAATTGGAGTCCTTGGATTTGTCAGAAAATAATTTGACGATTTTGACCAACGTATTTACACCTCTGAAAAATCTGCAGCATCTGAATCTAAGTAGAAATAATCTTGAGTTTATTCACGAGAACTATTTTAATAACTGGTTACTGCAACATTTAGATGTATCACATAATAACTTAAGGAAGTTAGCGCCGGGTGCTTTGCAGTTATTGCCAAACCTGGCTCGATTATTACTGACGGATAATCCGCATTTGGGCATCACACAATTGGATACACAATTATTGGTTGGCACTGGACGGAGATTGCAACAAATAGATGCCTCTAGAACTGGTTTATATCAAGTCCCCGAAGCATTCACACATTCAGTTCGTTTTTTATCACTCGTTGGAAATAGGATTCCGGCCGTCAGGTGTGGGGATTTCGACAGTTATCCACTGTTACAGTCTCTAGATTTTTCCGATAATAAAGTAATTTCCGTTGAAGAGGATTCTTTGGGTAGACTGGAAATGCTATTGTTTTTAAACATGAATAAAAACTTTTTGACTACAGTACCGAAAACTCTTCCAGATGAGTTAAAATATTTTTCAATTAATAACAATCAGATAAAAAATCTTACTATTCCAGATTTCAAAAATTTGCCAAATCTACGAATATTGGTGTTACAAAATAACAATATTGAATACATTCAAGATCACGTATTTGATGACTTACTTTCATTGGAGATGTTGGATTTGTCAAATAATCCAATACGAACATTGTCTTGGAGTACGTTTGACGGGCCATTATCTCTCCGAGATCTAAGACTGTGTTACTTAAATCTCTCGGTACCAGAACAAGATGGCTCGTTTCCAATGTCGTCACCGGAGAGTGTGCAAATGCTACATCTTCAATCGAGTCCCGGATTAGCGAGACAACTCTTAGCGGATTCAGCAGCATTGGCTGCCTTTTCTCATTTACAATATTTGGATTTAAGAATGAACAACTTAACAGAAATAAGAAATGACTTATTGTTCTATTTGGTTCAACTGAAAACGTTAAGATTACACGGCAATAAAATAAATTGTAGCGCTGAGCTATGGTTGAAAGACTGGATGAACTGGAACAACAGCTTATCGAACAGCGAAAGTTGCTACTACTCTACTTCTGAGGCTAAAGCCGAGATAACAAAATACAATTGTACATTTCCTGAAACATTTACAATAAGTGACAGCCTTCCTCCAGTTAATTTATACAGCACAGAAATGATTAACAAGTTACTGAGATATTACGGTTATCTGAACAACAAAACAGAGAAACCTTTTTACAAACATGGAAACAACAAAAACAAATATGATAACAAAAATACAAGCATCCCGATTCAGTTCAATAAAACGACTACCCAGGTTCAGGATAAAAGCATTAATGTATATGATAGGATAAAAGACGGAATTAAGAGAAACGAAAGGAATGAAAATAAAATACCTCTAAACGACTACATCAATGAAACGGCCATCGTTAAAGCAAGAGAGTCTTCTAAAATCTTAGATCAAAATAAAATTCAAAACGATCAGTTTAATATTGATCATAGATTTTTAGATATAGAACCTTATGTCTCTGTATCGACAAAAAGCTACAAAAAAGATGTGAAAGACGATATGGAAATATATCGAAAAAGTAGACCTAGGTCTGGCAAACGTTTGAATACGCCATTAAATGTAACTAAAAAAGTAGAAATCTTCGTCGCTGAAACTAAGTCAAGTGTTTTACCTAGTGAAAGCTTGAGTGAGTTGGAAAATGTAACTGTGTTTGAAACGGACACTACGGATCCCAGTTACAAGACTGAATATTCGCCCTTTCGGTCAACCCATAGTAATTACGCACAATACATAGGTACAGTAGCAGTATCAAGCCTAATCGTATTGTCATTGATATTGTGGATTAGTTTTCGATTGAGATACAAAAGAAGAAATGTACCCGTGGCAGACACCGAAGCTGAGGACCAAATAGAGGTGTCGAATATATCAGGTGGGGTGTTGTGGTGACACCTGCGGGCAGCCGACCCAACGCCCTTCGAATACGATTCTCTTCTGACGTAGCACTAAACATATGTAAGTGTTTTGAAACAACTACGTAGATAATATACATACCTATATTAATGTTTTTGTTATTTAACACTAGGCAACAATTCAATCTGTTATCTTTTTTCAACCGTCTAATTAGCTCACATGAGCAAGATTGTTATATTATGTATTGCTGTTGCTAATAATTCTTCGTTATTTTTATCATAAAAGAAAATTATAGTGACTGGCATTAATGGATTTTGAATAAACTTTGCGTCTTGTTTTCAATTTGATCTTTTTGTTTAGTATTGAAAGCCATTGTTTAAAAATTACATCTATTTTAAGGATTTCAATATTGTAAGAGTATCAAATTAGCCTTAAGTCAGGATTGTACATGGAATTACTCTTTTGTTGCAGTTCGAAGCGGTCGGCTGCACGAGAAATGGACGGCGTTTTGTGATATAATTGGACGTACATATTTTTTTATGAAATAAGTACAAATAGATTGGTTAACTGGGCAGCGGGATAACGTTGTTTTATAACTAAAATGTAAATAAACTGTTTTGTTGACTTTACGACCATAGATTCATAGACATATTTTTGTGTAAAATGGTAGTAGAATTGTGATTTTAATTTAGGTACCTAACCTAGCTACATTTCATCTAATATGCCATACTTAAGGGCTTTTTGTGGTTAGGCTACAATATGTATATACCGCAATACGTAATGTTAAGTCACCATATCGAAGAGCGCGATGTCAGCGATTTGTGGTGTAAGATGACTGGTTATAACTATATAGCCGAATAATGTTTTGCGCAAGAAATCGCGAAAGCAGATTATGTCTTCCCTATAAACCTTGTAACTATAAACATAATAAGCAAATATCGCGTAATGAATTCTGTACTGAGGTGCCAAATGTTTAATTTCATACTTAGAATCGTATCTTGATAATCATTACTTAGAACAAAACTCCTTCATTGTTATATTATTTACTCTTGATTTTCATACATCTTATTAAAAGGGTTTTCATACTAATGTCTGTAAATACGTCTTAAGTGGTTTTTGTATTGTATTTACTTCTCCATTTGTAATAAGAAGCAAATAAGTTAAATAATTTGTGATGTTAAGATTTATAGCTTAATTAAGATCTGAAAAATTAATCGTGTAAATCATTAATACAATTGTTTATACAACAAGGTAAATTATCAGTAAAACAGTGGTTTTGTTTAATGTTATATTTAGCGTTTCACATAATGAGTAACGATACATTTCATTCATCATACTGAAACCTAAGGTTGTAACTTGATATATAAACATTTTGAGGACAATTATGTGTAGATATAATATGTTTTTACGTGAATTGTAGATTATGATGTACAAACAGATAGCCAAAGATTTAATAAATAATAGATTGAGAGACATATTTTTATTTATTGTTATTTGATGTTCTCCCTGAAAATATACGACTGGAATATAATTAGTCCCTTGAATATTTTCCAGGTTGGTATACCTATTGTTTAATTTTTTTAAAAGATAACTAGCAATGTGGGATTGTGGGTCCCACATTACTAGCAATTCTGTTAAGCTCTCTAGCTGAGCTCAATGGCTTGTGTTAGGAGTTGGTTCACGTCGGTAGTATAATGTCTAGGGTTCGAACCCGCGATCTCACAATTACGAATCCGATGCCTTCGCTTCAATTGAGATTGCATATTAACATTCTAGTTTATCGTATCAAATAGAAGACAAAGAATACGAGATAAAATCTTCCTGCCACATCTTTATAACTGACTGAAAAGTCGATTTACATATCTCAAAGTTTTATATAACAAGAAACAAAACAGCTTACTTTTACTTCGTTCAAAAACCTAAATGACAATGTTCGATTGTTCTGCACACCTGAGGGGCTAATATGAATAAAAGTGTGTATCTTTGAAGATACACATTTGTTCGAAGTAAGAATAAGTCGACTAAAATGTAACGAGTGAACCGAAAGTAATTTTCTTTAAGACTCATCTGAAGGAAAAATGTGTTCACTTGAAAAGAAAAAGTGAACGTGGGTAATGATTTTTCAATATTTGTATTGACAGGAAAAATATGGGGACGGCAACGCGAGTTATTTGCCTGAAGGGCGGTTACGTACCGGACTAGGTCGTTTCGAAATCTGTATTAGTTCTACTTTAGTATTGGGTACCTTTTGTATGCGTTTGACATTTCTAATAACAGATCTCTAAACGGATACAAGCCTGGATGCTCCAAGGCTTGATTATTAAACATGTTTTGTATATATTTAGTTTGTATGTACTTTGTAACGTGCCGCACTGGTCTATAAATTTTACGTTTCCAGTTTAGCAATCCCAGGAGCTCTAGGTAAGAACCTAAGTAAAACTGTAGTCCTAAAGGAGATTTATATTTGTAAACTTTCCCAGAAACCAGTGTTTTGTCAGTGAAAAGATTGCTGTGAAGTTGATTGACTCTTAAGACAAGATTTATTTAGTGGGTGGAACTTACCTGGCTTTATGTCTCTTCTTTATTTTTAAACTAACCTACGCCCGCGGCACCACCCGCGTGGATGTCAGTTATCACGACAAAAACTATATTATGTCTTTCCCCAAAACTCAAACTATCTCCATAATTAATTTCATGTTAATGGGTTCAGCAGTTTTAGCGTGAGAACGTAACAGACACACAGAGTTACTTTCACGTTTGTAATATTAGTTTGGACTGTTTAAAAAACATTTCAAACATTATAAAAGTTGATAAACTTTCGCGATTTGTACACATTATGAAAATTTATATATCACGGGTCTTAATTGGCCGTTGCAATACGGTCGAAACGTCGGAAAATAAACAAGGTATTTTACCTTAAATTATTACGATTAAGACCCGTAATATATATATTTTCATAATTTTAAACATTGATTACGTTCGCATAGAAAGTCGAACTATTCTTATCGTATAATGATTAATAAACAATGAAGCAATTATTCAATTTCATACTACACATTTCAATAAAAAATATACTCAGTTACTGTTAGATACTTACAGATACAATCCAACAAAACTGACAACTGTGAATAAAATTAATGAGAAATCTAAAAGCCGATACTATTCAAATAGGAGCGCAAATGTTCTCAATGATCGTCAGTTTATAACGTAAAGGAAACCTAATCGACTGAGGAGGATCTTCAAGCAATTCACTCACAGATCCTGATGAGTCAGCACTTTCCCGTTCAGATCAATAGTTGGCCCACATTGCACTACCTAGACTCTCTTAATATAACTCCAAATTTGAAGTTATTCATACCAGCTTTACGTAATCCAATTCGGAATGCTTTTGTCTCCTGTTATATTAGAAAAATGGATATACGGGATCGTATATTGACGAATTTATTAAAAAGAACGTTGTAGAGTCTCATATTGAATTTCTTTGTCACATAATAAGACACTAAAAACAATTTGTATTATCTATACTAATATTATAAAGCGGAAGAGTTTGTTTGTTTGATTGTTTGTTTGTTTGTTTGTTTAAACGCGCTAATCTCAGGATCTTCTGGTCCGATTTGAGAAATTCTTTTTTTGTTGGATAGCCCATTTATCGAGGAAGGCTATAGGCTATATAACATCGCGCTACGACTAATAGGAGCGGAGAAGCGATGAGAAATGTTTCAAAAACGGGGAGAAATTACGCATACGAAGTTGCGCGGGACAGCTAGTCTATACTAATATTACAAAGCTGAAGAGTTTGTTTGTTTGTTTGAACGCGGCAATCTCAGGAACTACTGGTCCGAATTGAAAAAATATATTTCTGTTGGGTAGCCTATTTATCGAGGAAGGCTATAGACTATATAACATCACGCTACGACCAATAGAAGCGGAGCAGTAATGAAAAATGTTGCAAAAACGGGTAAAATGTACGCATACGAAGTTGCGCGGGACAGCTAGTACTTTATATCTATTGTGTAACGTTGGTACGCAAGAGTTATCGGGAAGTTTGGTGGTTTTCCCCGTAGATGTTGAGGAAAATATTGGAAAATGTTATGAACTAATCAATACATAATTTAATAAAGTTTAATATACAATGTATCATTTTGTACCAATAAATTCGAGACGTTTCTCCTTAGACGTTACACTTCCAAGGCGTTGGGACTTAATTTTTTGAGGCTAGCGTATTTAATTGTGATTAAAAGGTGGTAGAGCATACAGAATTACTCATATTGCTAGGAATGCTGCGGTATAGCATATAACTTGCAATCCTAACAGATTACGACTTTAAATCGTATGCATAAAATACATTTTTAAATAATCCTGTTAACCTCTCCCGCTAAACTCAATGGCTTGTGTTAAAAGTGGGTTCACGTCGGTAGTATAATGGGTAGGATTCGAACCCGTGACCTCACAATTGCGAGACAGATGCCTTAGCCATTAGGCTACCGCCGCTTTACAATTATTTAATGACTTTAAAATTTACTTTAATTTGCAAGTTATATGCTGTGGCGGAGCGGTGCTGCTGAAATGAGTGATGATCATTACTTTTTGTATGTGTAGGTACTTGATACATTTCTTTAATATTTCTATCGATTCGATAAAGCGGACTGTAAAATAAGTAGGTCCAAATAGTCTCCATTGTTTATTTTATGACAATGCAATAATACGATGTATGTATATCAGCTAACGTTGCACAACTAAATAAATCTAACAAGGAGTTTGGTAAATATTTTATTGTACACAATATGTCCAAAACAGCGCACTGGGATATAATGTGACTTGTTTGCAACATGCATACGTACTTAGGTATGTATTCTATCTCCATATCTATCTGCATACGTAACATTGTAGACTTGTATGAATTTGAAACAATGACAATGTGCACAATTTAAAAGAACTGTAGTGACTCAAAATTGTAATTAAAAAAAAAATACTTGATACTGTACAAGACTATAGACAATTCCTGAAGTAAACGTGCATATTTAAACATTTATGACGTTAAATGACAGTGTACTATGCGTTTCATATGAGTTGATAACTGTCATGATGACATTTTGATTCGCATTACGACTGCAACTTCATTGTATGACGTAAGGTCAGCAATAAAATGATTCGTAAATAGGTGTCATTAGTATTACACAGAAGTACCTACCTACTTTAATGCACTATAGAAAAGCACTGTATTTTACTATTTATTATTATAGATATGTTTGAGTTAAAAAAAATACATCTGACTGAAAGACCCCAAAAGTGTAGAATATTCTTATATTTTACCTATTTACTTTTTGCTGTTTATTAAATAATAAAGAATACTAATAATATTATATTAAAGAAAAATGTTATATACATAGTTCAAAGAAATTAAATATTACGTCCGTTCCATTACCACACACATACGTACTTTACCCGACTTGGGAGTTTTTGTTGCTAGCGGTACAATTTTGACAAGTACAGAGTGAAGTTGTCGCGATCGCGATTATCTTCTCATTTGAAACGCATAGTATTTATATGTGTTTTCGTCTGACCGCAAATTACGGTTATCGCGATAAAAACTATAATTAAGTCCGTTCCCGGGACACAAAGTATCTCCTTACCAAATTTAATCTAAATCGTTTCAACCGGCTAAGTAGGAAATATAACAGACAGACAGCGTTACTTTCACCTGCCTGCACATTACCCTAAGTCCATTTAATGAACAAGTTACTATCACTAAGTGATGCCCTTGTATAGTATATTAAACTGTTTGTTAAACGGGTCGCCCGCATCTCGCACTTGGAAACTTTCTGAACGAATGACCTATGACTTCTGGGTCGAATTACTGAAAACTTGTAGCACCTGTGGGTGGCATAAATGAGCCAACTTTCTCCTTTATGCAGATGACAGTCTCGAATCTTTCAAACCATAACCTTGTTTTAGACTCAGTGAAGAATAGAATACGCATTACGTATGTGGTAGTAGAATCATTATCGAAGCCTGTATTGGTCCTCTACTAACATAATTTTTCACTACGACACCCGGTAATCCGCCTTCCCTAACCAGCCAGAGTCAACCTAACGTTTACCGAGTCCCCACTTTAGAAATCGTTTGCGCCAGTGGCCATGGGCATCGGTATGGCCAGCCCATTGCCACTGCATCGTGCTAACATCCTGCGAGCTTTCATTATATAATGTCTAGATGGAGCATTGCCTCAATATGCTAAAAAAGGCTACGGAAAAATGAAGCTACGGTCGTTGACGTACGGTTTTTTTTTCAAAGAATAGTAATGTTGCTAAGTACTCTTTTTTCTCCCGTTTATGTGGGAAAACTGTTACGAATACAGAATATTATAAACAGTAGGTACTTTTATTACCTACTGTTTATAATAAAGTGGGGATTAAACCAAGATTGTTTTTTTTATTTCTATGATTGATATGACTAGGTTGATATGACAAGTCATAAGGTTATAAAAACTTTTTAATTAAATATTTACATAAAAGCTCGTCTTAACTATTTGAACGAATTGCTTTTGAAATCGTTGTCGATAAGTGGATGTGGGTTTCCTTCTGATTATTTATTATACAAAAGTGGAAAAAAATGACCTTAATTAAAATAGACATATTAAGCTGTGCTTAGGTTTTTAATATAATATTAATAAAATAAAACACGAAGAAAATGTTATATAAAATTTAATTTATAAATATATTAGATTAAAATATACTTAAAATAATGCTATTCAATAATGCTGCAGTGATGTTGTGTAGGTTTAAGTTGGTACTAACCCAACTTATACCTGTAGAAAATGTATATTCCCAGCATTAATATCAGGTACATTTCACGAAGTAGTAGGATATTTAACTTTATTGTCATGGAAACACTGAGAAACACTGAAGCACGCTAGATAGATAGAGAGAGAACTATGGCTAGAACATTCAGATCAAATGCAGATGGCGGCTTTTTGCCTGTCAAAATATGCGTCCACTTGAGCCATAGACTTGACCGTACCTTTTGACAGTTCTTTGCTTCAATTTTAGATGCCGGATCCTAGACATTATATTCAAAGCCTGCCCGCTATGTCAGTAACTTCAGTTTAAACTTATTATTTGGATGACCACATTGCAAAATTATACCTAATCCTTCCAAGAAATTCCAAGCACAGCTCGCACTGGCTTCATAGTAGTGGCATCTACTTACGCATTTAGTGAGATTAATAATTTAAAAAAGGCAGTATTACGAATAGTAATAGGTTCTCAGTAAGGTTAATTAATTTGAAAATCATAATGTTGATCGTCAAAAACGTATTGCCAAAATTCTAGTAGCTGTTAAATGCTTTCAACATGATCTTATGCAGTCGAGGACCCTATTACCTATTATGAATCTTTAATAACGTCGTATTTTTTAGTGCACTTTAATTGAGTCAAAGTATAAAGTGTTATCTAAGTAATTTACACTATGATGAAAATATTCCGTGAGCGGTCGCCACATTATATAACATACTTACCTACCAAAGGATGTAACACTAACTTATTTACTCTAGGGATTTTATCGAGCAAATTGTTCTACATGGGTACATAAAATAGTTGTCTTGGGCTATTGTGTTCTTTGTCAATGTTTGCATCTTTTAACTTTCGATACAAATGTAGAGGCATTTACAAATTTGATATCTGTACCTAGTCTGGCCATAAATACTGTTACAATTAAAAATAAGAAAGATATTACATTTGAATTTGGAATCTGTCATTTTTATACGATTGTTCATTGTATTTTCTAATTTTGGCGCCAATACGTTGTACAATATTTTGCTATATTAAAATGGAGTGGGGTGATAAAGAAAACCGAATCGCTGTGATTGCATTACACAAAGTTGGTATGGAGCCGAATGTAATTTTTAAAACTCTCCATACGCTTGGTATTAGTCAAATGTTTGTGTACCGGGCTATTAATAGGTACAATGAGACCTTCTCTGTTTGTGACAGAAAAAGATCTGGCCGTCCACGTAGTGTTCGTACGAAAATGGTGGTCAAAGCAGTAAGGGAAAGAATTCGAAGAAATCCTGTCCGAAAGCAAAAGATTTTATCTCGGGAGATGAAGATAGCACCCAGAACCATGTCACGCATTTTAAAAGATGACTTAGGACTTGCAGCCTATAAGAGACGCACTGGTCATTTTTTAACTGATAATTTAAAAAAGAATAGGGTGGTAAAATCGAAGCAACTACTGAAGCGGTACGCAAAGGGAGGTCACAGAAAAATTTTGTTTACGGATGAGAAAATCTTTACAGTTGAGCAACATTTTAACAAACAAAATGACCGTATTTATGCTCAAAGCTCTAAGGAAGCTTCCCAATTAGTCGACAGAGTGCAACGTGGGCATTATCCGACTTCAGTGATGGTTTGGTGGGGTGTTAGCTATGAAGGAGTGACTGAGCCATATTTTTGTGAAAAAGGTATCAAAACATCGGCACAAGTGTATCAAGATACCATTCTTGAGAAGGTAGTTAAACCCCTTAACAACACCATGTTCAATAACCAAGTATGGTCCTTCCAACAAGACTCAGCGCCGGGTCATAAAGCTCGGTCCACGCAGTCTTGGTTGGAAGTGAACGTTTCGGACTTCATCAGAGCTGAAGACTGGCCGTCGTCTAGTCCCGATCTTAATCCGCTGGATTATGATTTATGGTCAGTTTTAGAGAGTATGGCTTGCTCTAAACGCCATGATAATTTGGAGTCCCTAAAACAATCCATACGATTGGCAGTGAAGAATTTTCCCATGGAAAGAGTGCGTGCTTCTATTGATGGCCTCAACGTTTAAAGGACTGTGTTGCAGCCAATGGAGACCACTTCGAATAAGCTTTTTATATTTTGAATTGTTTTTTATTTATGTATTAAACTAACACACTGTAAAAGTAATAAATATTATTTGCAATAAAAAAAAATGTTTTTTCTTCGTAACAATATTTATGGCTAGACTAGGTATATTATTTTTTAAATGTATTTCTGGAGCTATTTATTTATTCTCCATCTGTAGATAAACTGATCAAAATCATTGCTTGCTTTTTCGTATGGGTTATTTTTCGTCGCATTTGATCATGTCAAGGTGACATTGACATTGACATGACATTTATTAAAGCTTAGGGGTCATTTATGGACAGGTGCTGCTTTATTACTACTTCTATGCTTTAGCTAAGTCAAAGTACTCTCTATAGACTTCAGCTTCAACACCGATTGTTATTGCCTTCGCTAGCCTTATTGCGTTCATCACGTTGAGTAATCACACGCATTGCCATCCGTCTGTGATTTTATAGCTGCTCATGACATCTTGTTCACCGATACTAACAAGACTTCAGTATGACATATATTACTCGCATGAGGCAAATACCATTTATTTGAAGGAATTTGACTGCATTGGTGGGGCAAAGGGTACGACTCTTGGCAACACTCGGGTTCATCCACTGATCAAGCTGCCTTTTTTACGCATTTACCTTTAGTCAGAAGTATAGAACGTAAATATTGTGAGCTACAATACAACACCGAAATGAATTAGATAAGATCAATTTATATAGAATGGATAAAACTGCAGAATTAGTTTCTAGTTGAGGACCAGCCAACTATATCTATTTCCAAATTGACGAGAAAACATCTGCAAATGGAATTGCCTCAGGAGTCAGCATTAAGATAACCTTTTTATTGCATTCTTATTTCGTGCGCTGTTTCCTCATCTATTACAAGTCACATTGACTTGCTAAGTATCAACATTACGGAAGGCGTAAAGCGAATGATCCTGAAATAGGGGAAATGTTAACAAGGTTATTCGAGATTGTATAGTGAAATGTAAACAGCCCTTCAGCTATTATGAGTCGTGGTGCACAAGACAAACAGTCTTGGAGCGGCGTCTATGTCTCGCTTAAATATTGATATTGGATTCATTCCGCCGTGCACAGTCTGAACCCAGAACCCACTGTTTCTGTCTTCTCTTCGCAGTGATTTCGACTCAATTATTTATTTTATTAATACTAAGATTCATGCCTACTTGTGTTTGTATTATATAATTGGGATACTAAATTTAGCAATTACGTTTTAGGTAACCGAAACGTAAACTGATTTGATAAATGGACCCCTTTTACAAAGTACCAATTTAAAATTAAATATTCAGGTGTTCAGTACACTTTGGGAGATGTTGTTTTGCCTAAGAATTTTATATTGAATTACAGTGACTGCTTCATTGATAACGTATATTACTCATATCAAATCAACATTTTTGAATGTATGTCAAAAAAAATCTACTTTGGCGAACCCGGGATCGTAGGGATACCGTCCGTTCGGCATTAACCGTTTCACCACAGAATAACGCCTAGAGTTGTCGAATTTGTGGTTCATATTACGATTTAAAGCAATCGTAAAGCCTTAACTTTATTACAGTGGCTAAACGCCTCCAATGATATGTAATAACGGTCAATAGGTATTATAACGTTATCTAATAATGCGTTTTTGCCTTCCATGGTGCTTTATTTTTATGTAGACGCTTTGAAAGCTATTGTTACGAAAGTAAACTGGTCATTTGATCTTTATTCTATCTTCAGAATATTAAGTGTTCCGTATTGAGGGCTCCGTGACTCAGTGGCGACGGAGCAAATCGAGAGATAATCAAGGTTAAGCAACGTTACCACTTAGATATATTTCGGGACTTAAGTGAGGTTACCACGACAACGATATTTCGATCGAATTGCACCGATCGTGTCTACACGTGACGACGATCGAAATGTCGGGTAAATAAAAGGTTTGTACCTTTAAATAATTTACGCGATTAAGTCCCGGAATATATCTAATACTAGCTGACCCGCGCAACTTCGTCGTGATTTTTCCCCGTTTTTTTCAACATTTATCATTGTTGTTCCGCTCGTATTGATCTTAGCGTGACGTTTTATAGCCTATAGCCTTCCTCAATAAATGGGCTATCCAACAGTAAATTTCAATTCGAACCAGTAGTTCCTGGGATTATCACGTTCAAACAAACTCGTCAGCTTTATAATATTAGGTACTAATATTACAAAGCTGAAGAGTTTGTATAAAAAAAAAAGTTTAAAAACAATAACGTTACCACTCGCTGTTTATAGATGGGTGACCGTATTAAAAAATGTCACACTCCTCCGTCCCTCGGCGAGCAGGTTATGCCATCGGTCCTAAGTCTAAACTCTTTCTAGTCGTGTCGGATTTCCGTCACATCGGACTATGAGAGTGAGGGAATAGAGAGTGCACGTATATCTGCTGATAAATCTCCTATCTAATTTGTTAGTATCTGGGTCCTTATTCAGATTATTTTTTACCGTTTTCTCGACAAGCGCGTGTGAACTGTCAAAATCTTGCCATAATTGTAAATAGACAGCAGCGCTTAGAAATGCATCAACGCGCATGCGCGGCGGACATCTTTAAGCCCACCACGCATGCGCCAGTTTACACGGGTTTGCCGCGAAAACGGAAAAACGAACGTGAATAAGGACCTTGATGAGATTGTCCTCCGTTACTGGAATCAGTTAGGAGACCATTATTATTATAAGTGTCTCATTGCTTATCTTTCCCTTCAAGTTTCTACCAAAGTGTCTCATTGCTTATCTTTCCCTTCAAGTTTCTACCTTCTAATCTTTAATGTTGACATTTGACTGCCTCTGTGGCGCGGTGGGAGTGTGTCCGACTGCTACGCAAGAGGTCGTGGGTTCGATTCCCACACGGGACACCACTTTGTGTGATCCACAAATTGTTGTTCCGAGTCTGGGTGTAATTTGTGTCCGTGACTAGTATGTTTGTAAAGTCCCCCGTGACACAGGGCTTGTTCCCTACTGCGGGAGTTGTCTTTTTAAAAAAAAAAAAAAAAAAAAATGTTTGTTAATTGATATTAAGGCAACTAATCATAGAAGCTCAGTTCTCAAACGACAAGCCCGGTTTCATGGTTAGACTTAATAAATCATAATTATAGTAGACAAAGGTCGTTAATCCTGGTTGGTTTTAATTACCAACCCCTTTAATCCGGGCTCCAATAAAAGCATTTAATTAAAATTGTAACAGTAAATACATCAACAACACTCCAGCAAGGAAACGTAGGTACGTATCGTAAAGTAAAATTTAATAAACAACAAATAAGTGATTGAATTTAAATGAAATAGGGATTTTGTATTAATCTTCTAAATGGTAGGTTCTGTCCGCAGGGTACATTTTGGTTCCGTCTCTCAGCTAGTAATTTATCATGAAGAAGATCCTGTAAGAGATCATTATTGACGTTTGGTAGGGCTTAAGCTAAGCTGAGCGGAGTGGAGCGGTGCAGGGAGAAGATGTTTTTGTCCACCTCCAGGCCAGGTGCGGATCCAGAATCATGTTTTGGGAATCTACTTTGAAAATGGACTTCGACCGAAAACCGGCCATGTGTACTCACACATGACCGGCAAAACTACTCAGTTTTGGCGGTCAACGACCAAATGTATGGCGAACACTTGAAAACTCATGAGTCTGGGGGTAGGGGGGGGTGACAATTGCCCTCGTTGCCCCCCCCCTCCCTGGAACCACGCTTGCTCTAGGCACAGAGAAACTAATCACTACGTTTTACCTCCAGGTATGTAGTTTGACGTAGCCACCTACGTGAAAGAGATTATAATTGTTCTGAGACTATTTAGCCGATTTTTAATTATTTTTCAATGTCCTAAGTTACACAAAGTTGCTTGATCACCACTAAACTGACTATCAAATTATGGCGTTACCTGTTTTATAAGGCACATTTTTCTGACAAGCCCTTTTTATTGTAAAATCGGATAAATCTTATGTAAAACTTTACTTACCTATTTTTACTTAGTATTTTTTTATATTTCTGTGTCCATAAATCACTGCTATAATAAAATTGTAAAACAGCTGTATCTGTACTTTGTTTATCCACTTTATGTTGATCTGTATTTTTACCCACGCTGGAACGGAGACGGTATATGCGTTTCGGGTGAGAGATTGGTTGTGTGTGCACTCGAATGTTGCCATTTATCTCAATAACGGTTCGTCCAATTCAGATGCGGTTTTCTGTAAAGGGTGTGTAATTTGTCTAGTTCTTAGATATTTTATAATGGTAACTCGGAAAGTTAAAAAAAATGGATTAGTGTTTAGAAGCAACAGTTCCTAAATTGATGTAATGATGTTAATATATCGGAGTGAGCCGCAAAAAAATTGTAAGAAATCTCTAAAATGTATTAAAAAAATTAAAATGAAAAAAAAAATCACGACCCATTGTTTATAATAGGAAAAGTATATGTATAGTATAAATGTATAAATTTTATTTTATACTTTTCCTATTACAAATTATGGATCGTGGGTTTTTTCAAAAATTTTAATTTTGTTTTTTTAAATGATAAACTAGCAAAAAGCGGTGCTTTAGGAGGGTTCGCGAAGTTTTCTATCAAGTAATAATTTTTAAGGGCAGTTGTTTATAGAGAATTAGCTTTTAGACGCAATTTTTTTTTAAATGTGTCATAAATAATATTTCTTTAATAGATAAGACATCTAGACATAAAATTAAATTACTATATCAAAGCCCAAACCTGAAAGTGTGATAGTAAATAGTACCACAAAATAAAAAATAAAAAATCGGTTGTAGGTACGGGATTGGTGCCAAACTCCGTGAATAGTTTTATTGCAGTTATAAAGGTAATCTTCAAATTCAATTAGTTTTTCTAATTTTATCTACGTTTTACTAGCCACGCCATATATGAGAGCTCAAGTAGAATGGGCTACTGGCAAACAAGCTGATGAAGTACTAAATTGTATTAGACTGGCCTGTTGGTCTAGTGGTTAGTGACCCTGACTGCTAAGCCGGAGGTTGTGGGTTCGAACCCCACCAAGGATAAATCTTTGTGTGATGAGCACGATGGTTCATTCTGTGCCTAGGTTTTATTTATCTATAATATGTATGTATTTAGAAATATATAAGTATGTTAATCCGTTGTCTGGTTTCCATAGTATAAGCTCTGCTTAATTTGGTATCAGATGGCGTTATATGAGTTGTTGCAAGATATTATTGTCTATACTAATATTATAAAGCTGAAGAGTTTGTTTGTTTGAACGCAGTAATCTCAGAAACTACGAGTCCGAATTGAAAAATTATTTTGCTGTTGGATAACCAATTTATCGAGGAAGGCTTATAGGCTATATAATATCAATCTACGACCAATAAGAGCGGAGCAGCAACGAAAAATATTGCTAAAACGGAAAAAAATACGCTGACGAAGTTGCGCGGGTCAGCTTACGCGGGTCAGTTTGCAGTTATGTATATTAGGCCTGTCTATGACGGCTGTATATATTTCAAGGTATTGTCAGCTCCTTATTAGATTTATATTTAACAGCTGCTTATGTTCGTATTACTACGAACTCTAAGCCCAAAGTCTGAATATAAGCGAGGGTAATAAACTATAATTATTGTCATTAGCGCTGCCTTTCAGTCAGTGAAACTTACGCCATAGGTAGGTACATACATTTAAGGCTTTGTGGAGTGTTCGTAGTCTGATGTCGACGTTTGGCATATTCACGTTAGTAACTTGAGCTCTACTTGTAGAGAAGGTCTTACGTCATTGAAGGGATAAGCATAAGTATAATAGTTGTTTTTAAACTTTCGCGATTTTTATACATATTAGATATATTTCGGGACTTAATCGCGTGAATTATTTAAAGGTACGAGTCGACCCGTGACCACGATCGGCGCAATTCGATCGAAACGTCGGGTAAATAAAAGGTTCGTACCTTTAAATAATTCACGCGATTAAGTCCCGAAATATATCTAATAAGTATAATAGTTTTGATATGATTCTGTCTAATATTAGGTATGCGTGATATGTACCTATATAAATAAAATTGAATCACCGAAATGATTGTACGCGCTTATTCCGTCCGTCCGTTAGTCCGTTAATCTCAAAAAGATAAAACGGAACCGAACCCTTATAGGATCACTTTGTTGTTCACCGTTCGTCTGTCTGTCAAGACCGTTTATCTCAGGGACGCGTGGAGGTATCGAGTTGAATTTAAAAACTATACCTATGCTCAGGTCTACGGTTCTTAAAGCTGTGAAAACATGAAACTTGTAAGTTAAAGTAAAAAATAGAAACGGCCGCTTAAGCCACAAAAACATATATTTCAACACTCGCTAGGAAATCAAATTTTATAGGGTACTTTTTGTTGACCTAGAAATACATATAGCTATGAAATTTGGCAAGTAATACCGTCTTATACTACAAGTATAGGGAAAGTCTAAAAATTCAAATTGTTCACTTGCAACTAAGTGTACCATAGTTGGTCTAAAATTATAAAAGTACAGGAGACTTAGTACTTTTTTCAGATGCAAATAAATCATAAAAAGTCTTCAAAAAACTGCGTGACTCGATTTCCGAGGCGCCGATTGCGAGGCCTATCCCGGCTTCGCACGAGTGAACATAGTGATCCTTAATTTTTTTAAGTAATAATTATAGCCTATGTTACTCATGGGTTGGCTATGTTATTCATGGCATTCTAATAGTAAATTAATTTTGTAAATTTTGAAATTGTTCCAGTAATTTTTGAGTTGAATAGTACAAACATACATAAATACAAATCATTCCTCTTTATAATATCATTAGTGTGGAAGTGTAGATATGTACGTACGAATTTGTACGGAACTGTATTCAGGGGAAATTATAGTATCTATTTACGTTTGAAATATATTCAATTCAATTCATTTTATTTGCTCAAATGTGGTGGTACATTAGATATTATTCATAAATTAGTTCACCACATTTACCAAATTATGGAATGCAAATTATAAATGTAAATTGAAAAAAAAACGAAAATAAAAGAGAAAGAAAATAATAAATAAAACCGATTACATTTGTGTTTCATATACATAAAACCTACAATTGTGTTTTTTTAAAGTTATCTAATGTGTAGATACCTAATCTAATATCTAAATCTCGCATATCAAACGGGAGCTTTCTAATGGTGTTTTTTTTTTAAAGTCATCTAATGTATAGATACCTAATCTAATATCTAAATCTCGTATATCAAACGGGAGGTATCTATAGGCTATGAAATATTTATTTAATATTGGTTAAATTACGCTTTAAATAAGGTTTTATGAAATTAATATTTTTTTTTATCCATGGATTTAAATTTATTTTCTTTCTTCTCAATATCTTCATGAAGTATCAATTAATCGTATGAGTCTTTTTTATATTTCAAATATCGATAGATAACTAAGGAACGATATTATTAGTACCTTCCTACACTTTGAGAAATTTTAGATGACATTATCTTGCATATATTTCACCCCGAATAATACGAAACTTCATAGGCGTAATTTCGATGACAGCTGCCACAGAGCTCAAGCTGTAGTTACGAAGTAAATGCATGTCAACAAGTGTCAAACTTGTCGGAAAACATAGACGGATACACAGGTAATACGGTATTTGTGTTTCAGTAAAATTATTCAAAACAGTATCATTTTATAAAACCTGAAAGACTACACACTTAGTAGGTAGTACAACTTTGTATGTAGGTAATGCTTGTTGGTGAAGTCACATTTTAATAGTCAAACACCCAATTTAAGACCTAGTAAGTGTTATCGTACGGCTTGACTATATCTACTACCATAAATAACAAAATAAACCGGCCAAGAGCATGTCGGACCATGCTCAGTGTAGGGTTCCGCAGCCTTGAATAATTGATCAACCGAAGAGCATATGTTCATGGCACTTACGCCCTTTTGTTGAGAAACGCAGTTTTTCGACAATAACTCAATGACGGTTTATCCTATCATGTTCGAAATAAAGCGCTACGTTTGTGACTTTTTCATATTTTTCGGTAACTCGGTTTAAAAGTTAAGAGGGGGGAGGAGGGGCATAATTTATGCAGCTTTCGGAGCGATTATTTCCAAAAATATTCACCCAATCAAAAAAGTTTATTAGAAACCTGAAAATGTTTTTAAAGGACTTGTCGAACGATATACCACACGTTGATAGTTGCTGAAAAAAAAATCTGCTTCCTTTACATGTCTGGAGTGCCTCCCCCATAAATATTTATTTTTATTATTTAGCTATTAAGCTATGTAGTGGCCACTACAAGACACCTTTTCACCAAATTTCATCAATATTCATTGAGTAGTCTTTGAGTAAAATGCCTGTGACATTCGTACAGACAGACAGACAGACATACGGACATGACAAAAATATAAGGATTCCGTTTTAGCCATTTTGGCTACGGAACCCTAAAAACCGAACAAGTTCGAGTCGGATTCGCCCACCAAGGCAAGGTACTTTGTAGGTACATGTAATAAATAGTTCAGAAATCGAGTCTCGAAATATGTTTTTTGCGGTGTAAACAGCCGTATCTTTTTTTTCGTTAACAAGGGACTGTAGACCTGAGTATATGGATTTAATTTCAACTAGATACCTTCACGTGTTTCCGAGATAAAGGATTATGACAGAGAGGCGGACGGACGGACAGCAAAGTGATCCTATAAGTGTTCGGTTTTTCCCTTTGAAGTACGTAACCCTAAAAACGACTTAAAAATAAAAGCGATGGTCTAAGTTTTTAAATCATGATTCTTACTTAAAAGTCAATAAATACGATGGAAGTTAGGCGGGTCAATGTTTAATATAAATCTGACACAGCACATCCGTGCTCGACGGAGGTCCGGCTCTGGCGCCACTGAATTATTCATCTATTCCTAACTATAGTTGCGATTCATTCTTTTGTTCTCGCAAACTTGAATACGGTACACGGTGGAGGGGTACTTTTTATAGAGGTATTATTCTGCTTTTTTCGGTAAAGGATTAGCCGCAGATGCTTTGTGTCGAATTCGTAGTTTTTTTAGGTGTTTCTGCGAATAAATCTGAAGTCTTTTAATGGCCACCAAAAAAGTTTGTTGCTCGGAGTATATTACGATGCCTTTTCTTTAAACTTCCACCTGGGTTCAATTTCCACCTGGGGTAAATCTTTGTGTGTTCACAATGGTTTATCTTGGTCTGGGTGTAATTTATTATTAGTATTTATATATTTGGGAATATAAAACTACCTACCAGTTGTCTGGTTTTCATAGTACAGGCCCTGCCTAGTTTGAGATCAGATGGCCGTGTGTATATTGCCTCGAAGAAATTTAAGTTATTTTAATCTTTGTTGTAAAAGCAACATATATCACGTAGCTGTGGGCAAAAGTTGGTAAGTAATAAGTTTTAATTAAAGTACATTACGTAGTAAAATCAGTTTATGGTATGATATAATGCTACGCCGGTGGTGGTGTTTGTCGTTACATCAAAGCCAACGGAGTGCTCTCTGACCTTATTGATGAATGCGTAATAACCACAATCGTTTTGTTTGTATTTTTTTTACTTTTTAGGGTTCCGTACCCCAAAAGCAAAAAGAAACGAAACTCTTACATTGTTGTCCGTCCGTCTGTCTGTCTGTTAAGACCCTTTATCTCGGGAGCGTGTCATCAAGTTCAAATTAAAACCATATACTCAGTCTCCAGTCCCTTAAAGCTAAAAAAATCAAATTTCTAAGTTGCCGTAAAAAAAGATACGGCCGCAAAATACGTATAATCTCTCCCTCTCAAGGAATCAAAATTTATAGGGTATTTTCCGTTGACCTAGAACTATGTAATTTGGGAAGCAATATCGTGTTATACTACAAGTGTAGGAAAAAGTATGTCATTAAATTATAAAAAAATGTGAGACTCGATTCCTAAACTATTTATAATAATCTACCTAAAAATGTGTACGGAACCCTCGGTGGGTAAGTCCAACTCGCACATGTTCAGTTTTTCTACTTACCTATTTGTGTGCGCTTTTTGTATTATTTTAATGCCTAAAGTTAATATCTATGTCGGATCGTGCTTTATCGTGGTAATAAAAGTACCTATTTAAAGAGTATTGCATGTTTACAGGAGTTGCATCAACACTGATCAGTGCCCACTGTTGTCGGTTGATGATGATCGATGTACAGCCGTTACTGTACTTGTGGTGTACCTATGTTTGCTATGCTAAAAATAGAACCTAGTCATGCGTCAAACAAAAGTAAACATAGCTTGAAAATAACCCTGAATAACTATATTATAATTGAACCTTGAATAAAACGACAGTACAGTTAAAGTTTAATGCCTTTATATGAGGAAGGTGTGGTCAGCTGTGACCACGGCGCAGATCCCGACGTACATTCAACGACCCTGAATAATTCATCGGGGCTTTTGCTGTCACGACCTTACTTTGCTTCGAATAACGCCTAGTTCTAACTATCGTACGGGTTTACGAATATTCACTTTAAATGAAATCACGGTACTGATATTAAAGGGTGGGAGGGGGGAGGGTCAAGTACTTTCTGTTGTATATTCTTTATTAAAATACTACACTTGTGATTAGCCATGATTGTATAAATCACTTAAGGCATCACCATCACCACATCACATCACTTAAGGTTCATTTCCGTGCATCGCAGCCGATCGCGAGCCGCGCGGCTTACGACGAGCGGCTGACACGCGCGGCTGATGCGACTATAGTCAGAGAGCGCGCGCAGCCTACGTCAGTCGTCGGCGCGTCTGTCGCAGACCTCGCAAACGGTGCCATACATTCTCATACTCTGACTATTGGCGCATCGGCCGCGCGAGTCAGCGTTTCGTCGTAAGCCGCGCGCGGCGCCGACGGAAATGAACCTTTACGGTTGGGCTAGTCCGCAAATTCATATTCACGCAGAGGGCTATGAAGGATAAAATGCGCAACGTAGTGGCAATGGAAGTGGCACGCTGAAGTGACGACCGATGGGTGATGGAGCAAACAAGTCCTAGAGTGGAGACCGCGACACAGTAAAGGTAAGGTAGGACGACCCCCAGCCATCTGGACCGACGACCTAAAGAAAGTCGCTAGATAAATTGGATGCGGAAGGCATATGACCAGATGTTGTGGCGTAAGTTAGGAGAGGACGATATGGGCTGATTGATTTGATTGTATTCATCTAATGGCAACTAATAAGGTAAGCAGCCGTATATTTATCGAAATTCAGGTACCTACGGGGTATTATTATTTAAACTATTGTTTAGAGGGATCCCTGACTCAGTGCTTAAGCCGTCGGTTTTGCGCCTTATCTCTCTCCAGTGTGGGATATCCGTCCCATCGGACTGCGTGTGAAAATAGAGAGTGCGCTAGTGTTTGCGCATACACTTGTGCATTATAATATCTCCTGCGTAGTTGGGTAGTTTCCAATGAAATCGGCCGCCATAACCGAAATCAACCGACTTCGGTTATGGCGGCCATTCTCAAATATCACATAAGCAATCTATATATCAAATATAACACAGGCGAAGCTGAGGTAGTAAATAAATAATCATAAATAATACCAAGGTGCTGCATTTTTACTAGAGAAAGGTGTTACTTTACGTTTAATGTACTCAAGAGCACTTGCGTCCAAGAATTTATTAAGTTGTCCTTCCTGACAAATAAAAGAGGTATTTAATTTCAACTACGAAACTAAGCAAAATGCATAAATTATAGCGCAGAATATTCTCAGGAGACATTCGTAAAGGTATATTTAGTAATCATATTATTGAAAACGATTATAAAAGGGTTGTAAACTTGATTTAGATTTTGTTATACGACACAAAATAAACTTGTATCTTTTATATAGCACTTTATATGTTTTAGTGAAAACAAACCGAGCAAGAGCATGTCGAGATGTCAAGGGTAGGGTTACGTAGCCTTGAATAATTGCATCAGCAGAAGAGCGTATGTTCATGGCACTTACGCCCTTTTGTTGAGAAATTCATTTTTTATCTTATGCAACTTTCGGAGCGATTTTTTTCAAAAATATTTACCCAATCAAAAAAGATTATTAAAAACCTGAAAATGTTTTTAAAAGACTTGTCGAATAATGTGTCATACGTTGATATATGCTGAAAAAAAAAATCAGCTTCTGTAACATGTAAGGAGTGCCCCCCTTTAAAATATTTATTTTTATTGTTTAGCTATTAAACAGAGTAGCGGCTACTACAAGACACCTTTTCACCAAATTTCAAAAATACTCATTGAGTAGTCTTTGAGTAAGATAGGCATCTTACTCAAAGACTACACAGTGACATACGGACGGACAGACAGACAGACAGATAGACATAACGAAACAATAAGGGTTCTGTTTTTGCTATACCAACCCTAAAAATCGCTTATTTCTAATTCTGCTCAGTATAATACCTACTTAATTGGTGTATTGAAAATAATCACATAGGTCTGGTTGGCCTGGTTAAGTGTATACATATCAACCCTTATGTTATCCCATTGCTGGGCACGGGTCTCCTCAGTACAACCAAGTAGGTAAAGTGTATAAAGGCCTTTAACTGAAATTGTTTGGCGCCATAAATTGGATGATAAAGACAATAGAAGAAAAGCAATAAACCTCTTTGAATGAGAGACACAAAGAATTAAGTAAAATTGGCAAGGCCTTTTATAGACTTCGCGACATTCTTGTCGCGCCACAAAGTACTCATGCCGTGATAATGTCTACCCTTATAGAGTAATTTATTGTTATCTTTCGGGATTTGTTTGTACTGGTCCTTCAGGTTTTTGGCAAACACACTCATATTTTTTGCGCCAAAGTGTCGTATGGTTCCATAAAGGTAAGCATAGGAGGGATATGGTTTCATAAACAAGTCCACCTAGTTGGGCTTTAAGGCAGTGCTTCGCTATGATAAATAATGGCAAAATGCTGTTGCCGGTGTAGTAAAATTCATTGTGAACGAAGCTATTTTGATATTTTTGTCCATATTGTTAACTAATTCACTTTGGATAAACAACTGTAATTTCATAATTTCTCCGTCATTTCTCACGAAAACGATTAAAATATTTCAGAAATTACTTTTTGTTACCACCTTATTAAATAAAAGTTATCGTTTCAAAGATCTCAAGGTTGATCTTTTTATAATGCTGAGACTTTGATAATATTGCTTAAGAATAATTCATAACAATAATAATAAAAAAATTAACATTTTATTTAAAAGAAGATTAAAGTCTATATAGTACCTACTTATTAGAATATTTTTAAATCAGTGAAATAAATAGGGATTATATAAATAAAATGTACCTATTATTATTATCTACACTATCTACACACACTACGAATAAACTTCAAAACTACTGGGCCGATTTTAAAATTTCAAAGAGTCCTGCGAAAATTGCAATAATGTAATAACACATTGTGATTTCAACTCTAAGATTTGGCATTATATTCTGAGGCAACAGCAGTGAAAGAGAAAGCCCAAAAACGATGCATTAGATCAATATTTAACTTGAAGGTTACAGATAGTTGTGTTCCTTTGTTTAAATTAAACAAATTGTTAACTTTTCCATGTTTGTACATTCTAGAAATAACCATTTTTGTAAAATCGAACCTGCATCTGTTTTCATCGTTAAACGAGACACGAAAGAGAACGAATTGTATTAGATCTCAGTATCAACATTTATTGCACACAGGTGGCTACTACACCACACTGTTAAAAAAAAAATGTACCATCTGTATGGCACCAATGATATACAATAAATTACCCAACAATCTAAAGAAACAGCCATTAAAATTAATTAAAAAACAGTTAACCGATTTGTTGTTAAAAAAATGTTACTACTCTATAACCGATTTTTTAAATGATGTACTATGATGCTTATATTACTTATAGAAATTTATTTAAGACTTTACATTTTATGGAATATCTTTCGGAGCGATTATTTTCTGATTAATCAAAAAAGTGTATTAGAAACTGTATTTTTTTTTAAACCTGTCGAATGATTGACTTTGTTTGTGTTTGTTTCTTTATATATTCTTTAGTTGTAAAATATAAATACATCCGCATTACCGCTGGAAATTGTTCGATTAATATTTTATCAATTTATTTCTTATGTAACTAAAATCAAAGCCGCAGTTTTCAATATTTGATTTCACCTTAACGTATCTTTAGAAAATTCAATGTATCTAAAGAAACAACTCATTTTGCAACACGATTTAAAAACCGGCTCCTATTTTTAACCCTTCAGAGTCGGCATTCATGGTATTTCCAATAAAAACAAACTCTCCCTTCCATGTTTGTTTGGTCGGAGTTACCATTAGGACAAGACAGACACAATGAATCACTTCACTCTGAGTCACTAGTCAAAGTGACTACATTTTGGTCATTTTAGATTTATGTTCTTTAAAAAAAACTATAACTTTGAAAAAGAAAAAAAAGAACTAAATTTTGGAATTTCACAAGTCTACACAAATATCTTGTTCAGTTATAAAGGATGTAGGTTCCAAAACAAAACGTTTTAAGGAAGTTAGTAGCGAAATAAAGGGATGATGTTTTTCTGAAGTTACTGCACTAGTGTATATCTTAGTGATTGTTCTGATGACCGTAGTCTGCATTTTGTATTGTGAGCACTGTGGAATCAATCAATGGATTTCAATCGTGCCGACGGTGAATTTGAGAACAAGTGAATAGTGCTAATATTAAGGGGGAAACTCAATGATGTTTTAAGTTAAAGTACCTTAAAATTTAGACAATTGACCAAGTTTTTATATATAAGTGTGGCATCGCCTTCGTCACACATGAAAGCAACTGATTACATTTTCTTATTTTTGCTCGTGATAGTTAAATAATGCTTTCCTACTTTTACGACTTTTTAAATAGTGCAACATTGCAATATAAAGGTTATCTATGTGTAATGCACACATAGATAACCAATATATTGCAATGTCGCACTATTTAAGTTTGCTGTTTTTAAAGATCGAATTTTGTTTAAGTTACCTATATTTTTACTTATAACATCATGGGGTAACTAAACAAACGAACGTCTCCCAGGATAGTATTCGAATTCAGCTTTCGGCATCAGATTAAAGCACTAGGTATCCTAACTTTAATTAAATTGTATGCCAATTTAGTGTAGAATATTATGTCAACGAAAAATATATGGCGTCCCTTGAAGAAAGTAAACGTAATAATATTTCTAACATATTCTTTTTCTTTCAAAAAGTATATTAAAATGAAGAAAGATGAGACGAATGCTGACATCCTTCTTCAATTTTATGTAAATTACGTATGTGTCCTTCGAGATGTGGCTTATTTGAAACCGATGCATATCAATCGTCCCGATGTCCGTATTTTGATATGTAGGTGAATATTATCAGCTTATACAGATGAAGTGGATGCTCATATCCTCTTCGTAAAACCTTATTTATTTTCCTTGCCAATTCCCAACCCATCGCTATGTAATTTTATTGACTATTGTTCCTGTTATTTATGATTCGGTGAATTGTGTTTTGATCAGACAATGGCTACAGCCGTCCCCTATCTCTCGTAATTGTAATAATAAATCAGATAGATTTTCTTTTGTTACCATATTGGTATTTAATGGAATTCCACTAATTTTTGGGGAATCGTTCGCTATTGTAGTCGTAATCGTGAAAGGATAGGTTGATTTTGTTTTGGTATCAAACTCATTCGTAACATTCTGTTATTATGTTAAAGACACACTGTTACAATTTCAGTACATTACATGTAAATGTTATCTGATTCGTTTTCCACAATTATGTATGACGTAGAGATGACCATGTAGAATCATTCTATTCAAAGGATCTTCAATAATAATAACAAATTAGCAAATATATATCTGTAAATTACAATAGCGTCTTCGCCATATATTTTCTTGGAATAAGTAAGTAAAGTTTATTGATTTACGCCATTGAAACAATATGAGGTCATCGAAGAAAAAACTCAGGCGTTTCGTTTAAAATAAAGATAAAAGTTCATTGTGATTGTTTATAGAAAGGACCTATAAAAATATATTAGCATGAAATTGAGTGGTTAAAGATATGACAGTAGATACGAATAGGTGTAACATACACTAAAGAAAATAAACTTTTTTAAAAGATAATAATAATAATATCTTGGGAAAACTCACACAACTTCATCTGATCCCATAAAACTAAGCAGAGCTTGTACTATGGCACCAGCTGATAAACATAACATATATTTCTGAATACATACATACTTATATATTATTTTCTTTAAATATAAAACAAAGTCGTATTACTTACACCATTTATAACTGAAAAACGGCTGAACCGATTTTATTTATGATTATTATGTTGTTAGATTTGTCTTCGTCCGGATTAGGATAATAAGTATTAAAAACATTGGAAACTTTACAAAACATCTTCTCCTACAAAATGTTCATGGGTTTCGTACCTGTCAAATATTTAATGTTTATTCCGTCGATTCGGTAAACTCTCCCTCAAATTTAAGAACATATTTAGATAAAGGTTTCGTCGACAAAATATATCCACAATATTCGGATAATCGCGTATTTTAGATTATATTTAAAATGTAGAATAGTGTCAGTGCCAATAAAAAAGGATTGACATATTTATTGGTTGTCAAATATTTATGCGTGCGTTTGAATAAGTTCATGACCTCTTTTGGTGATGTTCAATAACAAAAAAAACTCCATTTTAGAAAGTGGAGATGATCGATGCCAGCGTTTGTATAGGATAGCATTCAGATTAATTATAATGATTTTTTGAATTTATTAGTTGGAACGATTTTTATCATTGGTGGGATACTTTTACAAACAACGGTCACTCATGTACCTATTAACCTGAGCGAGAACGTTGCTTAACCTTGCTGAATTCTAAGATTACTGGGCCGCCAATGAGTCACCAAATTCGAAATTCAATTCCCTTCGAAATCTGTAGGTACTAATATTATATAGCTGAAGAGTTTGTTTGTTCGTTTAATTGTTCCTTTGGATGAACGCAATAATCTCTGGAACTAGTGGTTTGAATTGAAAAAATATTTTAGTGTTGGATAGCCCATTTATCAAGGAAGACTATATAGCATCTCGGTACAACCAATATGAGCTGAGCATCAATGAAAAATGGTGTAAAAATGACGCAAATAAGGTTGCCCGGGTCAACTACTTATAGATAAATTACACCCAGACACAGAATAAACTATCATGTTCATCACAGAAAGTTTGATCCTGGGTGGGGGTTAAACCCACGACCTCCTTAGCAGTCAGACTCACAATCATAATTAATGATAGACTTTAAACGCATGTGTGGTTTTGATCCAACACGTCTTTACATGAATGATAAATTATAGTAAAATAAATTCTAGAGCCCTTTCTAGATACCTAAAGGATGATAATTCAGATGTCGACCTCGATCTGGTTAGTTTTTACTGTGCTCCGGTCCGGATATGAAGGTCGTCTGGCTTGACATCGGTGTCTATTCTGTTGACACAGACTAAAGTGACTCTAGTCCTACTAAATATATTAAGAAGGACATAGAGACGACGTCATTCAGGTACAATACTAAACTTGTACATCCTTAAAAGCTCCAGAGCAAGAATACCTACTTACCTACATACGATTGAAATGAATATAATACATTGGACACTCAGAAAGTTTTGAGAAACTAAAACTAACTTCTATGGATAAAATATTTTAATTAAATCTTTTCAAAGCACTTTCCACTCTATACCAACGATAAATGGTTGCTTATGCTTATCCATAAAAGCCATTTGAAGTCGAACAAATGACCCATCAGGTTTTAGGTCACATTAAAAATCGTTGAAAATCATAGCACGAAAATGTTCTCGATCCAGATGCATTTTTAAATGAGACACGATAATTTAATTTGAGTCTTGAAAAAATGTGAAGGAAATTCGAAATTCAAACAATGGTATTTTTACTTTTAAATAAACATTTTTTTTAAAATGGCCAGCCAAGTGGCCAGTGCTTACATAAAAACTTTTTTTCGCAAAACTTTCTGAGTGGCCTGGTATATTGGAAGTAGTACGTTACTATGATGTTTGTGTAAGCTACCATGTCTAATGATGTTTACTAATATTTATTCATTCAACATTTATAAAACGAAAATAAGTAAAACTTTAACAAGATGTTCAATAAAATGAACCCCATGAGATATTTATACAGCTGTATAACAAGTTGCCGACAAAACCCACATTTTATTATGCGTATATATTTAGTCAGATGGCATAGATATGCTCGTATTTGTTTTCCATCAAATTGGTTCTTTCTACTTATATGTAAGAGATCCGATACGAAGATAAAAAAGCCATTTTCGTCAACAGTTGATAGGAGTGTGAATGAAAGAATTGACGACACACATTGCTTTTAGAAAGGTATTCCAATTTCCTGTATTTACAAGATTAGTGAATGAAAATCACTTTTACCAATAGTAGAATAGGGTGTATCAATACATAGATAGTTTTGCTTTTAATTTCACTATATTTACCACTACCGTGATTTTTTTCACATACACAACATCAACCTAACTCGACTCTAACAAAAATTTGCACTTTAAAGCTTAATATTTTACAAACGGATCCCTAAATCTAAAAATGATCTTCACAACATCTAAACGTTTTTGAAAGACCTATCTAATAATACCCCACACGCTGAGGTATGTGAGAAAAAAAAATCACACACTTGACAAGGTACCCCCCCCCAAAAAAAAAACTATTTTTTATTGTACTACATGTATCTATGCAAAATTACAGCCTTCTAGCACTAACAGTCCCTTTTTTTTTTTTTTTTTTTTGGCGGTAAAAAAATCCTGACGAACACCTCCACCATCCGGGTGAGACGGTGGAGGTAGTGTGGGGTTTGCACCCACTAAAAAACCCGCCGTGTATCTCCCGCCACCTTCGCGAACGGGCCGCCGGAATTTGTTATGCCGTCGGCGGCCCGCCCAGTGGCAATGCCCGGACGCGATGTTGTTGCGTTCCGGGCATTTCACACTCCACGGAAGGCCGCGGGCGAGGCAGATAACCCCGTACGCCCGCCCGCAGCCCCACCTAAGGCGGCATCAGGCGCAGATATACGCGCCGACGCCGCCCGGTTCGCCGGCGACGGAGCGGATCCGCCAGGGAGCTCTCTTCCCTGACGCGCTCCGCCGCCTCCTTCTGCGAGATGATGTCCTCGCGAACGGATGCGACCGCATTCCACGACCCCTCGCTTCGGACCATGGACAGAACCACGGCCGGCAGCGAGAGATCACTTCCGACCACTGCGGTGAGAACCCGACGTTGCCCCTCCCAAGCTGGACAATGCTGGAGGGTGTGCTGCGCCGAGTCCTCACCGCAGTCGCAGTGGTGGCAGGCGGGACTCGGTTCCCTCCTAGCAACCGTGTGCAGGTACTTCCCGAAGCAGCCGTGCCCGGAAAGGACCTGCACTAGCCGGAAGGAAAGGGTCCCGTGCTGCCGCCCTGCCCACTCCTCCAGGACCGGCAGGAGCGCCTCCACGGTTCGAACACCTGCCCGTGGAGCCTCCAGCCGGCCCTGCCACCGGGCCATGATTGCCCGGTGTGCCTCACCGCGCCAAGCGCGTAGCTCCTCGGGCAGAGGCACCGAACCCCCTGCCCGAACAGCCACCGCCCGCCGATACACTTCGGCGAGCACTTCCGCCTCTAAATCCCACGGGGTGTGCCGGCCAATGCGCACGCCGCCTCTGCAGACACCGTGCGGTATCCGCGTATGGCCCTGACCGCCATGGTCCGCTGGGGTCTCCCTAAGCGGACCCTATTCTGGGCGGTCAGGGACGCCGCCCACACGGGTGCGCCGTACAGAGCCATTGACCGCACCACCCCCGTGTACAACCGTCTACTCGAGGCACTAGGACCGCCCAGGTTCGGCAACAGCCTCCCCAGTGCGGTCGCCGTAGCCTCGAGCTTGGGCGCCAAAATGCGGAAGTGCTCGTCGAAGAGCCACCGCCCGTCTACCACTAGGCCCAGATACTTCATCTGGGCCCGGACCTGTACGAGGACCGAGCCGACGGCAATCGAGGCGCCAGCAGGTGGACCGCGACGGGGCCCATGGAATAATAGGGCCTCCGTCTTGGAAAGGGCCACCCTAAGCCCCAGCGCCTCGATGCGCCCGACCATTCGGGAAATCCCTAGGTTGGCCAGGCGCGCCGCCTCCTCAAAATTCCCACCCCGGGCCGTGATGAGGGTGTCATCCGCATAGCAGATGACCCCTATCCCAGGGGGGAAACCACACCGCAGGGCCCAGTCGTAGCCAATGTTCCACAAGAGGGGCCCCAATACAGAGCCCTGTGGAACACCGCACGAGACGTCCCTGCGGATTACCTCACCTTCTCGGTCCTCGTACAGAATCCTTCGGCCTTCGAGGTAGTCTGCCACTAGCTGCCTCAGGTACACGGGCACTCCATGATACCGGAGCGCCTCTCTGATGCAGCTGAATGGCAGAGACCCGAAGGCGTTGGCGATATCGAGCGATACCGCCAACATCACTCCTCCACCGGCGACGGCCTCCTCCGATGCGGCCCTCAGGCGCAGAATGGCCCCAATGGTCGAGCGCCCAGCACGAAAGCCGTACTGAGCGTCCGACAGATTGGGGCCGACCTCGTTCAAATGTCGGACGATGCGGGTAGCGAGAATCCTCTCCAGCAACTTCCCCGCCTCGTCCAGCAACACGATAGGCCTGTAGGCCGCAATTGAGTCGGGAGGCCGTCCCGGCTTCGGGAGGAGCACCAGCTTCCCTGCCTTCCAGCAGTCAGGGAACCGTCCGGACGCCAGGCACACGTCGAACAGTCCCCTGAGGCGGTCCCCTATGTGGTCGAGGGTCAGGGCCAATACCCGGGCGGGAATCCCATCCGGCCCAGGGGCGGTGTTCTTCGAACGCATTCGAAGAACAGCCGCGCCCACCTCCGCTTCGGTGACAGGCGGCACAGTTGTGTCGGCCTCCCGGTCATCGGTCTCATCCTCGGAGACCATCGCCGGGGGCGCGTGCTCTGCCTGCAGCGGGAATAGGCCCTCGACCACTTCCGCAAGGAAGCTGGGCTGGAGCACTAACAGTCCCTGAGCTAAGCTGCAGACGAACGGACGGACTTGGCGAAACTATAAGTGTTCCGTTTTGCCATTTTGGCTACGGAACCCTGAAAATCAATTGCATAATATATTTAAGTTATAAGTTAAGTATACATTTGCATATATAGCTATTTTCCAGTATATGGGTATTTGGTATGAACCAAACACCCCTTATGAAAAATTGATCTAAAGTAGTCAAGTTTGAGATGGTGCCAAATAAATGACGACGACACGGTGTCGTATCGTATCAACGGTCGCGGATGCATCGCTAGTTTGGTAGCGATTCATTTTTTTGTTCTTGTTTTATAGAATGTAGATGTAATAATAGAAAGTCAGCAGAACAAGATATCTCTGAGCGTAAGTAACGTTACTACTGTCGGTCCGTAGGTGGGTGACCGTTTTCAAGCACTGTCACACCACTCTGTGCCTTGGAGAGCACGTTAAGCCGGCCCAGTGCCTAATCTCTCTCCGATCATGTCGGAGTTCCATCCCATCGACTATGAGAGGAAAGGAATAGAGAGTGCACTTGTGTCTGCGCATACACTCGTGCACTATATAAATTTTGCCTAATTAGGCAACAGATTGGTCGACCAATTGGCCAGTCCTAAATGAGAGATCGATTATGGCAATTACCCCCAGGATCTACGAACCAGTAGGTTCTACTGAAGAGACCCGTGCCCAGCAGTGGGCCATCATATGGGTTGATATGAAATGAGATTGGCCTCCGTAACCGACATCGGTTAGGTGACCATTACATTATACAGGTTGATTTTTAATATACTAATAACCTCCCGCTCGCGGCTTCTTTATATAACACTAAATAACTTTGTAATATCAGTTTTGTAAAATATTTAATATATTAACCCTTAATCACCCATCACTTGTTTTTGGAGTCTTATCTTGATCTGGAGATCTCAACCACCTACAGACTATTTTACTGAAGTAATCTTAGTTTTTTATTTTGAGGTTTTACCTGCAGCAGTAATAGTATAGTCATAACCCTTTCTTACAGTCGTGTAAAAATACCGATTTTATAGAGAGTAACCCGTACCCTACTCGAGCAACGCACATACAGACGGTTTCGAACCATTTTGTTCTGAAGGCGTGCCGAGATGGCATTGTTCGAGTACAAGGCTGTCTTCTATACTTACTCTCAGTAGTTTATAACGTAGGATTAAATAATAGATTCCTAGAATAGGAAACTGAAACGGTATTGTAAATAGGTCTCATATTTCATTCGCTTGTAATGAAATATTATGATAATAAATTTGCTTACTAGCTATAGTTTGCGAACCGCTTGAATGTTGGTCATCCCGATAAAAAAACAGGGTTAAAATTCCACTCAGATGGACATGTCTCTGTGCCCGAGCTGGTAATGGTTTAGGGCCTGTATCCCTAAGGTCGGTTCAAGTCCCGCCTGAGACGAATTTCACATGTCTCCATACCAAATTTCATAAAAATCGTCCGATTGGTTTACGGCCCGTCTCAATAGTTTATCTAGAGTTAGTATTTAACAGACAGTTAACAGTAGTTAAGTTATTACAACCGGCCGTTAGTCATAAAAACTTAATAGACAGTCCAAGTAAGTTTTATATTTATATTATTATAAGTATGGAAGTTCAACTAAATCCAGTGATGAGATGTGGCCTGCCCATTGCCATTTCAGCTTGCTAATTCTCAGCGCTATATCGGTGACTAATGTTCGTCTGCGGATTTCTTCATTACGAATCCTATCTCGCTGAGAGACTCCCAGCATAGCTCTCTCCATAGCTCTCTGTGTTACTTTGAGCTTGTTTACGAGGCCTACAGTTAAGGACCAAGTCTCGGATCCATACCAGATCATTGGCAGCACGCATTGGTTGTAGACTTTTGTCTTTGAGTACTGAGGGATCTTAGAATACTATCAATACTTAATATGATAAATGTGAAAGTTACTTTGTCCGTCTGGTACCTTTTCACGCTTTAAACCGTTGAACTGAGGCACTGGTTTATATGAAATTTGTTATGGTGATAGTTTGAGTTCCGGGGAGGGACATAAGATAGTTTTTATTACGATAACCGCTAGTCATATATATATATATTTTTATAATGTAATATGTAAATAGACTGTGACTTATAAAACGGCGATTTGTATTTTCACTCATAATGGGGTTTTATGAAGTAGTTTGTTGTTGTTTATTGCGTATGAATGTGTAACTATCCAATCTATAGGGGTAAGTGGAATGGCTACTATCGATATTCAGTTATGCTAAACGCACGTGGTGTCGGTTGGTGTCCACGTCGTTAGTGCTACGAGGCTCTACGAGAGGCTACGAGGTACTTGCTACGACAACATGAAGAAATATTAGCATGTGCTGAGAAACGTTAATTCTACCGTATGTTATGTATATAAACTAGTTTTTAATTTTTAAGTGATTTTATTTAAAATAAGATTTCGTAAAGCACAGAATATTTCCTCCGAATATGATTTATCTCCTTGCCAAAACTGTTTAATTTTAAAAAAGGTTAAAACAATCTCACTTTTGCATCTACAGGGTAATTTTTAATGTACTAATAACCTCCCGCTCTTGGCTTCTTTACATTACATCAAATAACTTCGTAATATATTTTTTGAAAAAAAAAAATATCCTTTCACCACCTACAAATTACTTTCCTCACACAACCATTTACCACACATCTGAGAGACCCCGGAGTAAAATAGATGTAACTTTGTAATATCAGTTTTGTAAAATATTTAATATATTAACCCTTAATCACCCATCACTTGTTTTTGGAGTCTTATCTTGATCTGGAGATCTCAACCACCTACAGGTTATTTTACTGAAGTAAACTTAGTTTTTTATTTTGAGGTTTTACCTGCAGCAGTAATAGTATAGTCATAACCCTTTCTTACAGTCGTGTAAAAATACCGATTGTATAGAGAGTAACCCGTACCCTACTCGAGCAACGCACATACAGACGGTTTCAAACCATTTTGATCTGAAGGCGTGCCGAGATGGCATTGTTCGAGTACAAGGCTGTCTTCTATACTTACTCTCAGTAGTTTATAACGTAGGATTAAATAATAGATTCCTAGAATAGGAAACTGAAACGGTATTGTAAATAGGTCTCATATTTCATTCGCTTGTAATGAAATATTATGATAATAAATTTGCTTACTATAGTGTGGCCATTAGTGCTGTGCACTCCCTGAGGTATGCACGGCGAGGTGGGGGGCGAAGAAAAAAGTGCATGAGTTCACATGAGGTCGATACATGTCGGACAGATCTTACGATATCAGTTTGCATTTCTAAGGCAAGACTTGTGGCGGGACGTTGCGTTGGTCGGAGGCTATCTATCTGTAATATATACTTACTTTGTTGATTAAAATGTAACCCAAATATACTCATATTTTATTAAAAATATGCAGGTGATAAATAAGAATTGAAAGTTATAATTCACAACAGGACTTGTTTTATTAAACATTTTTTATATTTACAAACAATTATATATTCTAACGAAAGTTATTCTGACATAGATTCTGTTTCAACTTCATCTTCCATTTCGTCATCATCTTCATCTTCCTCTTCGCCACCGGAACTTGAATCAGAGTCTTGCAAATTTATTATGAATGAATCGATAACATTATCGAACCTACTATCGCGACTCCAGTAATCATTTTCATTTTTCTGGACATGATCGTCGCATTTCTGCCATTTTTCCAGACCAACTCGATTGGATTTAAATCTGGATGGTACGGAGGTAAACGCAGAACAGTGTGTCCACTGGCTTTCAGGAGTTCGTCAATTCTATACACGGGTTCTTTTTGTGTATTTTTGATAAGAAGTAGCAGTTGAGCCTTTGACATGGTTCCTGAAAATTCTACATTATGGCGTAGCAACCAGTTCTGCATTTCACTTTTGAGGCTTGATATAGTTGGTTTCTTCTCAATCTGAACGCTGTGGTAAGACGCGTTGTCCATTACAACCACAGAATTCGGCAGCAACTTATCTTTTAACTTTTCATCTACCCACTTATAAAAAGTAGGTCCGCTCATATCTCCATGATAGTCACCGGTTCTAGCATCGGATTTGAATATAGTCAATGTATCATCCACTAAGCCATTTCGACACCCAGCGTGGAGTATTACTAGTCGCCGTCCTTTCCCAATATCAGCATGAATACCGGGTTCTGACGATGATTGCCAACATTTGCTGGCATGGTGACTGGCGTTGATGTATGTTTCATCAAGAAAATATATGTTTCGGTTTTCCGTTCTGTAATTTCTGATTTGTGTAAGATATTTTTTCCGCCACACTGTAATATTAGGCTGCTCTATAAGGAGATGTCTCTTTGATTTGCATTTTTTGTAACGGTAGCCCATTTTGTGTAAAAGCTGTCTTAAATATTCCCGTCCACAATTCAATATGCCATCCTGTCTCAAACTTGATAGTAACTTACGGACACTTGGTATTTTTTTTTCAACTTCGTAAAACTGATGAATTTTTCTTCTGATAACTCCAAGGTCAAAATCATCCACAACGTGTTTTTTCTTTAGAACTTTTGGTTTTTTTGGCGATTGAAATTTTAATTGGCTTGAATTTTCAATTGATAAATAGCCCGCAGAAATCACATTATGTACGGTTCTTTTGCTGTATCCCGTAGCCTCCGCAACGATTTTAGCAATATTCACGTCATTTTTAAATTCAAAGCTTTCTTTGTCTGCTTTTCTTTTCTTAAAATATTCAGCCACCTTAAAAATGACAGTCTTCATATCACGAGATAACGCACGACCCATCTTTGAATATTTATCTCGTGTGCGTCTGACATAGACAGTCCGATACAAATAACACTACCTGCCGTCACAAGCGTTGACGGCGCACTGACAGCGCAGCAGCCGATTCTAACCCCCCCGTCTCACCGCGCGCATACCTCAGGGAGTGCACAGCACTAATGGTCATACTATAGCTATAGTTTGCGAACCGCTTGAATGTTGGTCATCCCGATAAAAAAACAGGGTTAAAATTCCACTCAGATGGACATGTCTCTGTGCCCGAGCTGGTAATGGCTTAGGGCCTGTATCCCTACATACATACATACATACATATCAACCCATATGATGGCCCACTGCTGGGCACGGGTCTCCCCAGAAGAACCTACTGGTATGTAGATCCTGGGGGTAATTGCCATAATCGCCACGCTTGGCGAGCGGGTTGGCGATCGCAGTAAGGCTTTAAGTACGCAGAGGACGCTGCTGCCCGTCCTCCGGAGTGAAATCCCTTAGTCGCCTTGACGACACTCACGAGAAGAGATGGGGTGGTACTATTCTTAAGCCGGCACCACACGGCACCTGTATGTTGCTGTATCCCTAAGATCGGTTCAAGTCCCGCCTGAGACGAATTTCACATGTCTCCATACCAAATTTCATAAAAATATATATTATAAATATAAAACTTACTTGGACTGTCTGTCCAAGTAAGTTTTATATTTATAATATTATAAAGTATGGAAGTTCAACTAAATCCAGTAATGAGATGTGGCCTGCCCATTGCCATTTCAGCTTGCTAATTCTCAGCGCTATATCGGTGACTTAGTTCGTCTGCGGATTTCTTCATTGCGAATCCTATCTCGCAGAGAGACTCCCAGCATAGCTGTCTCCATAGCTCTCTGTGTTATTTTGAGCTTGTTTACGAGGCCTACCGTTAAGGACCAAGTCTCGGATCTATACGAGATCATTGGCAGCACGCATTGGTTGTAGACTTTTGTCTTTAAGTACTGAGGGATCTTAGAATACTATCAATACTTAATATGATAAATGTGAAAGTTACTCTGTTGTATAAAATTTGGCATGGTGATAGTTTGAGTTCTGGGGAGGGACATAAGATAGTTTTTATCGCGATAACCGCTGGTCAAATATGTTTTTATAATGTTATACGATTGAGTGCCGATTGATTCACTGACTTATACAAAAAAAATCTGTGACATAAAAGGGCGATTTGTATTTTCACTCATAATGGGGTTTTACGAAGTTGTTTGTTGTTGTTTATTGCGTATGAATGTGTAACTGTCCAATCTATAGGGGTAAGTGGAATGGCTACTATCGATTTTCAGTTATGCTAAACGCACGTGGTGTCGGTTGGTGTCCACGTCGTTAGTGCTACGAGGCTCTACGAGAGGCTACGAGGTACTTGCTATGACAACATGAAGAAATATTTGCATGGGCTGAGAAACGTTAATTCTACCGTATGCTATGTATTATTTTATTTAAAATAAGATTTCGTAAATCACGCTATATTTCCTCCGAATATGATTTATCTCCTTTCCAAAACTGTTTAATTTTAAAAAAGGTTAAAACAATCTCACTTTTGCGTCTACAGGGTGATTATGTACTAATAACCTTCCACTCTTGGCTTCTTTACATCAAATAACATATTAATATATTTTTTTGAAAAAAAAAAACAATTAACCTTTCACCACCTACAACTTACTTTCCTCACACAACCATTTACCACACATCTGAGAGACCCCGGAGTAAAATAGATGTTTCTTTATCAGGTTTAGGGCATAAACCTCACAATAAACAATGATTTTACTACAGTAAAATAGTCTGCAGGTGGTTAAGGTCATAACTCCGAAAACAAGTGGTAGGTGATTAAGGGTTAATATTTTCCAAAACTGATATTACAAAGTTATTTAGTGTTATGTAAAGGAGCCACGAGCGGGAGGTTATTAGTATAACACAAATCACCCTGTATACTTACTTAATATTATATAGCATGCAAACTATATATCTTTACATGTACAACTAGATTTCAATTATTAAAATGTATATTTAATCTTTTCTTACATCATATTTAAATTAATAAGCGGTGGGTAGCCTAATGGCTAAGGCATTGGTCTCGCAATCGTGAGGTCGCGGGTTCGAATCATACCCATTATACTACCCACTCCTAACACAGCCATTGAGCATAGCTGGAGGGGTTAACAAGATTGATAGTCATGTCGGACCACAATTCCACATTGCTAGTTATCTTTAAAAAAAAAGATTTTGAATCTATATATTCAAATGATTCGTTTGATAAATGTAAGACTGAAGACCCGTGCTTAATGGAGGCGACGCTGAGCTGAACCAATCTACGCGTCAGACAATAAAAAGGTACCTTAAAAGATTCAAGCAATTAAGACCTATAGTATACAGAATGTTATAAATATAAAACCGGGCAAGAGCATATCGGACCATATTCAGTGTAGGGTTCCGCTGCCTTGAAAGATTGCATCAGCAGAAGAGCGTATATTCATGGCACTTACGCCCTCTGTTGAGAAACGCAGTTTATCGGTAATAACTCAATGACGGTATAAATCCGATCATGTCCAAAATAATTTTAGTTTAAAGTATTTATTAAGCGCTGCCTTTACGATTTTTTTTATAATTTTTGGTCACACGATTCAAAAGTTAAGGCTTAACTTAACTTTTGAACCATGTGACACAATTCAACTTTCGGAGCGATTATTTCCAAAAATATTCACTCACTCAATCAAAAAAGTTTGTTAGAGAAACCTTGAATGTTTTTAAAAGAACTGTCAATGATGTGACACACGTTAATGTTTGCTAAAAAAAAATCTGCTTCTTTTACATGTATGGAGTGCCCCCTCTAAAAATATTTATTTTTATTATTTAGCTATCAAATTAAGTCGCTGCTATTATAAGTAATATCTTGGGACAACAAGATATTTCTGGTAGTAGCCGAGACAAGACACCTTTTCACCAAATTTTATCAATATTCACTGAGTAGTCTTTGACTAAAATGAATATGACATACGGATGGACAGACAGACAGACAGACATTACGACACTATAAGGGTTCCGTGTTTGCCATTTTGGCTACGGAACCCTAAAAACTGTTGGGTTTAACGAAAATGAATGAAACTCACCCAAGTATGTAATTCAAAATATGTAAGCGAAAAAGCTATGAATGAAAGCTCCATTATAATAACACGAGCTCTTTATTAACATATATCAGAGCTCCCATCTCTTGTTAACAACTAGTTTATTTTAGACTTGCTTTACTGCCAAAATTATCATCCTCGTAATTTTACATCCCTTTATCTAATTTCGCAGAAGTTGGTGATACCTTTGTGTGAATTCTGAAACTTTGGTCAGATAACACGATCAAACAGTTCGTCGGAATTATGGGGTTTCGTCGTTTGATACCAATGATTCATTGGTCACCGCTTGTTCTTAGTAAGATCAACAAACGGAATGAATGGAAATTCATTAAATGGATAAATATAGGTACATTGTGATTCTAGAAAGTATATTAATAGATGCAATCCACGCCTTTCATTGCAGGGAATTTAGTAAATAAAATGTTCTCAACATAAATAGCTCGAACTAAATCTCTCTCTCGAAAATTAAACTTTTTTGAGCTTGTAAAGTAAAAGGCCCTTCATATAATATATGAAGAGACTTTCACTTCATGAACTCGAATGAGTTCCATTAATACAATCCTTGTAGAAATTCTGAGGATAAACTGAACACAAAGTATGAAAATATGAGCTGTTCATTGAGCTTGATCATTGGTTGTGCGTAAAAAGAATAACTATTAACATTGTAACAGAGGCACTTCGATTTTATTTTTTAAATAAATTGACTGTATAATAGAATTTTAGATATACGTTTTTAGGGTTCTGTAGCCAAAATAGCAAAAACGGAACCCTTATAGTTTCGTCATGTCCGTCTGTCTATCTGTACGTCTGTCCGTATGTCACAGGCACTTTACTCTCTGACTGACTACACAGTAAATATTGATGAAATTTGGTGAAAATGTGTCTTGTAGTAGCCGCTACTTGTTTGATAGCTCAATAATAAAAACCGGGCATGAGGCATGAGGCATGGCACTTACGCCCTATTGTTGAGTAACGCCGATTTTCGGCAATAACTCAATGACGGTATATCCGATCATGTCCAAAATATTTTTAGTTTAAAGTATGTATAGTAAATATATCACTCGCTTTGTGTCACACTAGCCATGTGAAGCCATTTCTAGTATCTATTTACCTATTATTATAAGAATTAACAAAAATACTACCAAATACTTCTATAGGGACCTAATATTACTAGGTAACAGTTACATATAAAACTTTTCTGACGTCTTTCTCTAACTTTGTAGCAATTCGTATTTATATTTCAAGCGTCTTTCACAATATATTTCCCATCTCGCTATACAACGACAAACGACTGCTCCTAAATTTTTACGTCACTGACTGGAGGCACTTTAAGGCTACCTCTGATATATTCATTCCTCATGCTATTCATTCCTGTTATTCCGTAAATCCGTTTCAACGTTTGAATGTCACAGTTGCAAGCAATCGTCCTTTATTCGTTTGTGGCTCAATATGCCGATTCATACGTAGTAGAGGACTTCCGCAATAAATATTATTTTCAATATACACTTTTAAAGCAGTAGAAATCGACTTCATTTTTGTGCGCGCGGGAGGGTCACGTAGATGAAGTTTGCGCTTAAAAAAAAATTGCGGGTTGCTATCGATGGTATGATCTAAATATGGATGGAATCGCGGAAAATAGTTTGCATGTAGCTAAAATCACAAAAATTTTGAATTTTTAAATTTCGCATTGCAATAATTATGCATTTTAAATAATAACGTAGGTTATATCCAACGTGACCATTTCAAAGTGCCTTAAACAGGTCCAACTTAATGAATTTTTAATGAATTTTATTTGTCGTCCAATTAGGTTTAGTCCAAATAAAATTGTTGGTTGTTCAGGCTCTACCTAATTTTCAGGCCACTAAATGAAAATGCTATTATTGTTTGACAAGAAGCCCTTTTATTTTGGTGAAATTTTTATATTTATAAATTGACATGGAATAAAATATACCTACAACGTTGTGTTTACAAATCATCACGAAATACATAGTATAAAAATTACAAATCGAGTCGTAGAATATTATTCTCTTTGTGTATTATCAACTTTAATGGATTTTGTCGTTTTTTATTGGAGACACGAGTACGGTTTACGTAAACATGTTGTTTTCAAATTTTACATAATGAAAAACAGGAATAAAATGTTCATGACGTAACATTAAATTAATTGTAATTCTTAAGCCTCCACTCTCAGATAAACAATTTTGAATGTTTGTTGTCATGAATCAAGTGCATAGACACTTGAATAGTAAGTTTTATTAGACAACGACAACTATTTAGACATAATTCAACGAGGAAGAATCCGACGCGAAGTTTTGCAAACTAATCCAATTAGGGGGTGAGCGGGCGACGTCTGCTGCCCCGTTCACTTTGTTCCTCTGGGCTCTGGGTACTTACCTAGCCGCTCGGTTTGTACCTGTTACTATCGTCTTGTTGTCAAGTTTTTAATATATTTTATTAAAACACGGCCTCAAAGAATCCAAACAGAGCTAAAACAAAAAAAAGTTTTGATTTGAGAAATGCGTATTAAAATGTTTTATATTTCTCGTTTAAATTGATTAGATCTATTGTTGAGTTGTCTGCACCTTAAGGCAGAGGAAACCTGTAATTAAACTAGTATTTATTACCCGACCAAGAGAAAGTTTTAGAACCAATATTTGCATCAATAATAAACACTAATTAATAGGTATCCAAGGAAATTTCGGCGACTCTTGGTAATTAAATTAGTTTGGTTTATAACTTGAGGTTCTCACGGGTCTGCCTTATTGATGTCTGACCAAGATGCTCGCTTGCGACCAACTGTTGAGAAACTATTACTTGCATTGGTATTCTGTTCCACTAACTTTGTAATCACGTAGATAAAATATATTTCATTTCTTGTGAAATTGCTTCCCGGAGGATGAAGATTAAAAAGAAAGAATAGTATAAAATTGCGACCGTCACGGTTGTTATATAAACTAAAGAGAATTCCTGCAGGGGTAAGTTGACTTCTAGTACGCGTATTGTTCTTTACTAACACTGGCTGTTTAGTTAATAATGGGCGAGTAACAACAACTTATATAATTTAAAAGAATAATGCTATGAATGCCTCGGTGGCGCGATGGGAATGTGTCCGACTGCCACGCAAGAGTCGTGGGTTCGATTTCCACAAGGTTCACCACTTAGTATGATTCAAATGACAAATTATTGTTTCGAGTCTGGGTGTACTTTGTGTTCATGACTTGTATGTTTGTAAAGTCCCCCGCGACACAGGGCTTGTACCCTACTGCAGGAATAGTTCTAAAATAAAATGCGTATTATTATGTTACTTACAAAACAATATTACGTCTATTTCTTAGCAATGTGAGATTGTGGGCTCGACGTTACTAGTAATCCTATTAACCCTCCAGCTAAGCTCAATGGCTTGTGTTAGGAGTGGGTTCAGGTCGGTAGTATAATGGGTAGGATAATAACCCGCGACCTCACCATTGCGAGTCCAATACATTAACCATTAGGCTACCGCCGCTTTAATTGACTGCCTCTGTGGCGCGGTGGGAGTGTATCCGACTGGTACGCAAGAGGTCGTGGGTTCGATCCCCACCCAGGATCAAAACTTTGTGTGATGAGCACGATGGTTTATTCTGTGTCTGGGTGTTATTTATCTATAATATGTATGTATTTAGAAATATTTAAGTATGTTTATCGGTTGTCTGGTTTCCATAGTACAAGCTCTGCTTAGTTTGGGATCAGATAGCTTTGTGAGAGTTGTCCCAAGATATTATTATTATTATTAATTTCTATCAAATATGGTCTGTAAGGGTGCACGCTGAATACGTATAATGTATCAACTAGAAAAAGAAACTTTAAAATTTGATCAAAATCTAGTTATATGCTGATTGAAAAATTGCTCAATTATTTGAAGTTGTTTCAAAAGAAAATTGCTTTTTCAGAAAAATGTCTTTATATTCCATTCTTTGCTAAATTACACAAATAATTACGCGTTAAATTTCATAAATTGTAATTTTTCGATATAATATCAAAGTTTGGACTTAATTAAGGTCGATGTTTCTCAAACATGTGCCTGTCACAGACAAGCCTAAATCGATTTTCAAATAAGCAATTATTTTCTAAATATGGCAATGATAGAGAATGTTTATAATTCTTAACATTAGAAACATTCTCTATAATTGCTATTTGTTCTTATCATTGACATAGAGACCAGGACTGCGCCAAATTCTCACTAAATTTACCACTTTCTAGAAAGAGACAAGGCTACTTGTGGACAATATCTGTCAAAGGCGAGTTTTTTCTCTCTTTCGCGCTTTGCGGTCAATAGGTATTTACTTTTTAATTAATAGGGATGGCACAGTCCAGGTCTATATGTCAATGGTTCTTATACATTATGTATAAAAGTTGTTCATTGTTCATGGCACAAATGGTAAGTTTTCGGATAAGTTAAGTGAAAGTGTTTCAAAGTTTGTTGTGGTGATCGTTGTCTGTTGCAAAGTCGACAAAGGTGTCAACCGTCGGGCTGGTGTTCCCAGGACAGACACCGAACTCCCGCAAGTTCGCCAAGTTTGCTCTTGTCGGCTCCTGCGACACCTCAGAATTTTAAACAAGCGCCAGGTGAACGAGTTTATTTCGAAAATGCTTAAATATTTAAGAAATAACTTCTTAAGATTTCTTGTTACAAAGTTTTCAAGTATTATTCAGAACATATTTAGAAGGCGGAGGCGAAAAACCCTGAGTTTTGATTACGAACTAAGCAAAAGTTTTGAATTTTATATTCGCCTCGTTTTTTTCAGGAGAAATTAATATATAATGTATTCAAATCAGCCTAGTATTTACAACGTGAAACCTGCCTTACCCAACTTTTTGGAGTCGGCATGATATGTTTTATAGATCCATACTTTATTGTCAGATGTCAACTCTTCACATTGTTGCTGGCTATATCAGCTTTGATACAATAATCTATCTCTATGGATACAATCCATCCATCTATTCTTATGTCTCCTTTTACTTGTACAGTCTTGCGCATTTATATTTAGAACTTTTCTTACAACATTCCTGTCATCTCTACATCATATGTTAACGCTTAATTTTTGATTTATTCGTCATTGGGGCCATTTACAAACTACCTCTAATATAGGTACGATTTTTTACCTTATCCATTCTTGTCTCACCACACATCGATATCAATATTCATCAATCGTTTTCGGAGCCAACTAGATGATCTATACAAGACATTTTAAAATGTTATAAATGTGTACACTCAGATTTGAAACAACAATTTGTGGATTACACAAAGTGGTTTCGTAAGGGAATCGAACCCTCATATCAGCCTCTTGCTCAGTAGTCCTACGCACTCCAACTACAAAAAGAACTAAATAAAAAAAACAAATTTAGTATTAATTAATTACCACTCAAACTGCGCCACATAGGCAAGCCATTATAATTAAATAATTTAAAAACTAATAACCCGTCTACAAAAAGACAGAAACAAGATACCCTCCATATTTAATATCATGCAGTCGGAGACATTAATTAATTTTGTTGAACATATCGTGTTTTCCGACTGCATGATATTAAATATAAAGGGTATCTTGTTTCTGTCTTTTGTATCCTATAAGGTAATTCAATGAGAACTCTTTGTCTTATCGATGATTTGTCACACCAGACTTTTTTTAAACATAAAGGTTAAATATATATTTTCGAACTCACCTTTTAAAGGCCTTTGATATGATATATTTTCTAAGACCTCATTTTTTTTTTCAGCACGCATCCAGATAAATTTTTATGACGTATCATATTTTATTATATTGAAATGGGTTGAGAGGCTGAGGAACATAGGAACATTGGAATACGGACATAGGAACATTGGAAGGATACACATTACATGGATGATTTACATTCACGTCAAACACATAAACCTCCTCCACAGTCGGGTAAAAATAAGTGGGAATCACAAATTGTGAATGTGTCACAAATCAAGGTACAATGGCACCTACTCAGATTGTCACACAATAAACAGAATATCTGAACGTCATAGATATCTACAATTGGATATGTTTTTAGCGACTTAATTAACGCAAAAACAAAACTCAAAAACGGATGTTCCTTTGTTACAGACGCGAGCCAAACAGTGGTATTAAATAACATGGTATCTGTTGGGAAATGCGACGCGATACCATCGGAACGCGTTGCCAAATTATACCCTCGGTGCGTTTTACAATAGCCACGGGGGTAGGGGTAGTGGCAGACTACCTACGAACTCCCATAAAAACAGGTTATTATTGTGTGTACGACATTACAATTAAAAATTTGGAGCTTTGTTTTGTAAATACATCGGGTGTATAATCCGTACAAAAAGCATTTATTGAAAACTCACGTTTACCTCCGACTCTGCCTGTATGAATTTTGATGTATGCAAGCAACCAAAAAATCCAACTGGTTAAACTTAAGTAGCTGAAAAGTTGAGACGAATCCAACTACTCCTAATTATGATGAAGCCGTTTGAGCTTTGAGGCGTGCCAAAGACATACTACATAGATATATACGCTTGAAAACAAAGATCTATCCAGAAATCACTAAATGCATAGGCATTTATAATTTATAGCGACAAATTTTAAAGACCGGGAGAAGAAGAAGGAGGGTTGCTTAAATTCTTCTCAAGTAGTAACAATTAGGAGTTTATCTAATTCAGGTATTACCATTAAAAAACATTGTGTGCATTCAAAACTTTGTTCAGTTCTGTTTACTCAACTGGCGAAGTTTGAATCGGGGCATGACGGGGGGGCTTGCATTTGATTCAAAATCAGTACATCAGCCACTGGTCACCAGTGTCAAATTTCACAAATTCCCCCAAAAAAAGTATTTCACTCGAGTCTAGGGGCCGTTTGCCGCTGTTGCCCACCCTTGGATCAGCCTTTATATCAGCATACGTAATTATGCATTTCCGAGCTAGTTTTTATTCAAAGTAGTAAAAATATAAAGCTGCTTTCACGAGAGAACAATTTACTCGTAAAGATAACATAGTTAAAATAAATCTTCATTACAGTAAACCCGAGCCGTTCTCATATTTTCAAACGGGACGGTTTTAATGTTCTTACCGCTTGCGGTAAGCGGGTGTGCAACAAATTTTCCGAATAATAGTGTGAAGAAAAAATATATTCAGCAAAAACGGTAATATAAGAGGAAAAAGGGTAAAATATGTGGTGCCTTAAAGCATCTCTTCCTCTGGCAATATGAAATGTTTAATTTATGTCGGTGTTTACGTTATATCCACTCTGCGTTACTGGATTTACATAGAAATGCGAGAATATTTACTCTAACAGCTACTTATAACGATATTTGCATTCAATATTTAATATAATGTTTGTAAATATTATGTAGGTAATAGTACTTTATAATGTTCATTTCCAGATTCAATGTAGTAGGTAAAGTAGCGACAGAGTAAGTTGTAATGTAATAAAAGATTAGGTAGTGATAGAGTGCTATGATTAAGTAAATAAAGACTAAGATAGATAATAGAAAACTAGTTTACAGTACAAGTAGGAGAAAACACAGGGGTAAGAACTTAAGCCTAATTAAAAAACAAGTACAATGGATATGAGAATTTCGAATAGCTAATATAGGAAAGGGCAGAGTTTGAAAAGTTATTAAGTGAGGATGCAGGTAGGTATGCAGCGATGCACCCTCAGAGCAGCGCTGAGTAGCAGGAATGCAATTCAGAGTGCAGCGCCGAGTCGCAGGAATGCACTTCAGAGTGCAGTGCCCGAGTCGCAGGAATGCCCTTCAGAGTGCGGAGCCGAGTTGCAGGAATGCACTTCAGGTTGCAGTGCCGAGTTGCAGGAACTTAATGTTTACTCTCGGAGAACTGTCGCTTCACTGCCCTTTCTTCTAATTTTTCCTCATAAAGAAATCTCTCTAGAAGCATTCAAAATTTAAAAGCATATCCTAATGCAAATTTTGGATATACTGCAAATTACACGCAGACAGTTTGGAATAACAATATATACTTTTTACAAAAATACAAGGACCTCTTTGCTTATCTATTGTCATAGTAACCATGAAAATATTTCTGTCGAAGTGACAGTTGTGATTTATCAACAAATAATTGTTTACAATGTTAAATAAATATTAAAGATATATTAGAGAAGTTAAAATAGTGAAATAAATAAAATTGAATATATACTTATGAGGTACGAGTTAACACTACAAAGTACTACCCCACAGTGTACTAGTTTAGCTTGTACTATAGAGAAAACCATGTATCCCTGCAGAGGGAACGTTATATGATCAGGACCTATAGACAAGTGGCATAAACTCTAATCGAATAGAATGACAACCGAATAGAATGACAATCGAATAGAAAGACGTCGTTGCGCGCGCAACACTGTAAATATGAAAATTGTTAAAATGGGATTAGCAGTTGTGCGAGCGCAACGACGTCATTCTATTAGATAACACACATACACAAGTTTTCTCCGTTTAGACTTTTATTCGTAAAATCATAACACGCCACACGTATACAGAGTTAATATCAGTTTCTATAAAGGTACTATAATAGTTAATTATTTTTAGAATTCACTTAAATTAAAACTTTATGATATTACGTCGGCTCTGACAGATCAGATGTCAATTTGAAATTGTTTTATTCTTAGCTTTTTCTCATTTTAGAACCAAACGATACTAATCGGAATAAATAATAGGAACGTCGAACCACAGAGTTCACAATAATCTTCGAGGTTGCATGCGTGATGTTTGACAACTCGACACTTCCACAACAGTACCTACCTACCTGTTTGGGGTATTGCATTTCTTTTAATTATTCCCATTAAATTACAAACAAAATTAAAGAAATAAGTCCTTCTAATATTATAAATCCAAAAGTTTTTGAGGATGGATGTAAGGATGTTTTTTTACTCTTTAACGCAAAAGCTGCTAAAGATTTTTAAAGAAACTTAACAGTATTGCAGTTTACATGTCAAAACAGCACATTGACTATACCAATTAGGTTATTAACAAAATGCGGGCTCTTAAGAACAGACGACACGAAAAGCCCACTTACGTATTAGTTTAGTCCAGTCTTCACTGTAAGCTTCTTGAACTATAACAATCAGACATTACGTGGGTGAAGCCGCAGGGAACATCCAGTTTTTATATAAAACTCTGTATAAACAAATTTTAATAAACATGTTTAGAGACCCAGAAGAGAGAATTCTGTGTTGGGAACGATAGGTAGAACATGTTCCAGTTGGTCGAAAACGGTATTAGCTCCCTATGGGATAGTGAGGGAGCCTGTCAACTCGAACGCCATTTCTCGGTCACCGATCCTTTCCCAGATTATAACAAGGGACGTTTTCTAATAGAAAAAAACCAATTATGTCATTGGCTGAGTATCTGAAATATACCTATAAAGAAGGTAAGGTTTCCAAGAACATTAGGTACAAATACGGACAAATTGGATCAGAGATATCTAAGAAGAACTAATTAATCTAGGTAATCCGTGTACCTATATCATTATTAAGCCAAGAGATTGTTTTTTCTTTGTCATGTATTGCATCATCAGTTGCTCGTATTTCTAGCGTTATATATATATCTTGTAAATTTTATTTGTTTTCTCATATCAGAATAGAATTCCGTTTTTTTTTGTATTACATTTGACACTGAATATTACATTAGAAGCGTCGGTAGCCTAATGGCTAAGGCATCGGACTCACAATCGTGAGGTCACGGGTTCGAATCCTACTCATTATACTATCGCCGTGAACCCACTCCTACACAAGCCATTAAGCTCAGCTTGAGGGGTTAAAAGGATTGCTAGTAATGTGAGACACAATCCCACATTGCTAGTTATCTTAAAAAAACAAAAAGGAATATGGTGGAACAATATTATATCGTGTACTATCTTTGTAAAACTCATGTTATGCAAATAAAGTAATTTGATTGGATTTAATCAATAATGCCAATCTGAATCTTAAGTGTACATACATACATTTGAACAATCCATTAGCCACACATTCTTAGTCTAATTTATTATATGTTTCAGATTCAACCCTTTCAAAAAAGACCTTTCTCGGGTCGATGTTCTTTGACGTTCTAGAACGACACGTCCTTCTGAATCACCTATCGAGGTGCGTGACCCAAATGTAGATTAGGATTTCAAAGACTAGACTAAGATGGTTGATATTCATATGCAGTCCAAAGATGTATTGTATATTACATTTTTAAAGTTTGTGTGCACAAATAAGGCACATCATTTTGTGGTTTGAAGGCCAGTTTGTGCTTTGAATTGAAGTAGTTCATAGTTTTATATAAATAAAGTACTTCTTTTTAGGGTTCCGTAGCCAAAATGGCAAAAACGGAACCTTTATAGTTTCGTCATGTCTGTCCGTCCGTCCATCAGCAGCTTTGCTCAGAGACGGTTATACATTGTGCGTGGCCCGACATGCGTTTGGCCGGTTTTTATTCTTAATTTTTTAGTCATATAATATTATAAAGAGGTAAGATTTGTACTTTTGTACGTAACGAATAAACTTAAAACTACTGGACACATTTTCAAAATTCTTTCACCATTAGAAAGCTAGATTATCAGGGAGTAATATAGCCTACCAATATATACATACCTACTAGCCAACGAAAATTGCAATATTGTAACTCAAGGTATACAAAACTCCGAAATGACACCCGTCTCAAGCCGGGACAGGCAATTCTCCTAGAAACAGCTCCCAAAGTGTGCATTTAACGTAATTGTCTAACTTATTAGTTACAGTGGCTAATAAAACCAGTAGTAGAAAATAACAATTAAGTTGATACGGGACGAGATAGCACGTCAGTTGTCAAAATGAGGTTTGTGGCCTAACTCGTAGTAGATAATGAGAATGTTTTAATTCGGCGAATCCAACCGCGGCCTTTGCAGACTATCCTTTTAACTTGCTAATCAGCTTATCTCATAGATTTATATATGTATAGTAGGTACTGTCGGATCTCCTTTCAGTGACATTCTATCTACGGTTTAATATCCTCATTATTTGCTTTAAAAGCGTCGTTAGATCTCTGTCGGAGAAATAAAGCTGCCCGAGCATAACGAATTCAACGAGGCGTGTACAGTAATAATTACTAAATTTTATTTCAGATATACATATTAATTTTAGAGAATCTTTATTATTCCTTAATGAAATAATGAATGTTATTTTTACTCGCCGTTTATTTCATGTTTAAATCACTTTGTGCGTATCGAAATGTCGTTGAAAGTTTAATAATGTTAGGTACTTTGTATAATTCCACAGGCACTTTGGTTATGATCAAACCCGCGCACCCTATATGCCCGCTGTATGTCAGCAGCTTAAAGCAAGAGAAACGCAGTCATTAATAAGTATGAGAATAGCTACATTTAGGTTTATCACTTTAGCCCATGTTTATATTTGTTTGGCAAACAGCAAGTCGTTAAGATAAATAGGCTTCGAATACTATTATGTTATGTCTGTCAATATGAATAGGCTTTGGATTTATACAAGGTCTATCGTTTAACTAAGTCACGTCTCTGCGCCACGTTCCATCATTTATTTTGGTAACTTTGAAAAGATTCGTAAGTTTGCTTTCACTAATATAATTTGAATGGACAGCAGTTTTATTTTCCAGCGGTTTATTTAGTAATTCTAGTTGTGTTAAGATAAAATAAATATTCTTTTTTGTACAGCTACACAAAGGGTTCAATGCGTTTGATGTTACTTCTTAAGAAAATTACGAAACATTATTTTCTTTTATTTCTGAAAGGTTCTTTTGCCTTTATAAAACTTCTTTGTGTGTAGATATCAACTTATTTTCATCAGTTAATTACATGGCGCGCCTGCGGTCAACCCTTCTTTGCTAAGTGTAGATAACTACTACATTAAAATGTCTAAGCTTTATAAACCTATCATGCATATTGGCGATGCCTACGGCGGGCGGCGGCTCTTACGATACCCACGAGACCTGAAGAGGCGATCTATTCTCTCTCGCGACCACAGAGATATACAAGTGTATACTACCTACGTATAATAAAATAAAGGTATGTAGGTATAATGCATCGAGTGGTTTTTCACGCGAGCAACGGCTGTAGAGCACTCATGATAGGGGCGCGTTGCACGACCACTTTTTACGTTGAATGGAGTCGTGTTATTGAGCTACAAAGTGCTTCTACATCACGTCTAAAAGGCTCGTCAACTTTAAACTCAAGTAAAGAAAAAAGATCCTAAAATAGTCATAAAATTTCGAAGAAAACAGCCGTCGAAAAGTTTTTATCATTTGACAAAGTTAACAAATCTAATACACCACACACCCGTTTGTGCCAAATTAAATTTGTAAAGTTTGACATCTGATATTTTATTTGTAAAAATACATTCCCTACATTGTGAAGATATCATGTAATTGGTTTTATCTAAGCCGACTATACATTTTGCAACCCTCTAAGTGTATTAAAAAAGTTGGACTATGGAATACAATGGAGGAATTCATTATAGACATTGAATAGATAGAGGTGGTCTATTATAGTGCAGTGAGGCAAAATTCCTAGTGTTATTGTGTGTGACACGACGACCACGTATCGTCCGATGCTCCCAGGCTTGAGTTAGAGCAGCTGAGAGTACAATGGACTCCTGGGACACGTCACGTTGAGCACGTACCTTGACAATCGACTGATTAGGATCTCACGCCCTCTCCTTTAACACACACGACCTCTGTGTATTTGCTGATTGATGCACATGGTACGAGGCTTGCCTGGATTGTGTATTTATGGCTGCCTTGATTATATTACAACCAAAATAAATAAAACGCTACAGTGCTGCAGTCACATTCATGAACTTATATATGCACCCCTGTTTTTGCAAGAGGTTAAAAAGGGATCAAATGTTTATTTTTGCCAAGTTTCGGAATTCTGAATCCTCCATATTTGAATATTAAAACGATATTTATTGTTAATAATAAAATTTAGGTTCATGTAATGCAAAGTAACATCGAAACAAAATAAACTGTTTTCAATGTATATTAAAGTGTTACATCAACACAACACTCCCAACAAAGCTTAAATGTATGTAACCCACAAACTATTTGATTAAAACAACTGGAGTAGCCTGTGAGGTGATGTGTTCAACCAACCAGGTCAATCACTCACAACGCATGCACGAACACGAACTAAAAGGGGTGAGGAACATTTACAATTAAGCACACACACTTACCCACTTACCTACTCACATCCATCTACTCACACACACACACACACACACACACACTAATTTATAGTACACCAAATAATCAATTAAATATTCGTATTTTATTCGAAGGTTTTAAATGGAGGATCTCTACGACTTTTAAATTGAGTGAGTCTTTTCCCGCTCAGCAATAAATGTAAATCACGTCATTGAATGAACTATATTGGACTGTGTACCCATTGAATGCAGTTGGTGCATGGTAAGCACAATGCTTTTCGCTGAATTCATTCGCTATTGAATCACTATCCGATTGTCCCCAACTTGTACGTTTTTGCATAAATTTCATGAATAAACTTCGGTTCATGTAATTTTATGAATCGTTTGATTTTTAAATCGGCTTTTAATTGTTTGAACGCTATACATAAATTCAATTCTTATTCATCATAATTGTCCATACTAAAATTGCTATAAGGATGTTTAATTTAAAATATCTGTATCTGAATCTGAATCACTGCAAGGTCTTGATGAAATTTAATACAGAGATAGCCCATATTCTGGATTAACGTGGAGCTGAAACCCACGGGCCAAAAGCCGCCGGCATTCGCTAATACCAAAACAACAATTACAGAAATCCCTCAGTATATGTTGTGTAGTAGATACGGCCCGTCACAACAAGGGATTTTAGGGAGCGTAATGCCTTTATCATTACGCAATGTTTGCCGGATTTGTGGCTGCAATACCACGTTATTACTCGTAGTACACAGGTGAGCGCTGCAGTCTACCCTCCTGAAATAAATCCTTAGTCACTGCTCACGGCAGTCACGGCACCCTTGGGAAGTAATGAGATTGTGTATTCTGAGCTAAGGCTTACTACTATAGAATAAAATGGCTACTTTCTATTATACAACCTTTTTAATAGATTTTGGGTCACGTGGTAGGTATTTTCGGAATAAGTGTTAAAGGCGGGATGCTATTAGGCAAGTTTCGTTAAACAACTTGTATACAACCTGTATACAAGTTGTATACAGGCTTGTCCAAGTGATATGCAAATTGTAACTTACATACAAGTACCTTGCCTAATGGAATCGCGCTTTAAGGGTCATTAAAGCCATGCACACACATATTAATTATTACATGTTTTAAAAACTTTATATTACAATAATACGTCTACCAAATTTTGTTCGCGTGTAGGTATTTGCAAAAAACTTGCTATGTTAATGGGTTAGGTACCTATGAAAAGGTAACAAACATTTATTATATGTTTGAACATTAAAGAAAAATTGCCTTCTGGTAAATTGTTTAGATATTGTCACTATTTTTGGCTTCCAGAAAAGACTTTTCGAACAATAACAGGCAATTTTGTTGTAGAAAACATCTAGTTATATAGAAGAGTAAGACTTGATTGCCTCTTAGCCTATTTCATGAAAATTGAATGAGATAGAAAGCAATGAAATGACAGTGATCTTATTTGAATTGATACGGAAAGTAACAAAGAAAATTACCATGTACACGGAGCCGTGAATATAGGTAAAAATATCTAGTATTTTTTACCAATTTTTGAACTTGCCAAAATATTTCTTTATCCAATTTATGTCTTTTCTAAAGATAACATACTAGCTTTTGATCGCGGCAACGTTTGCTTGCGTTATTATTAGGTTCTACTAATTTAACTATCTGAATTGGCGAAATCACTCGAACAGATTACTTGATTCGGAAAGTGTATTTAAAAATAAACAAAATGGCAAAAAACAGATGGTTAGTTTGACAAAATCTATAGTAATTAGGTGAACTGGAGCGTCACTTGCACGTGCCGATAATTGGTCAGTACAGTAACTAACCGATGAGCTCTGGCGTTGTTAAATTATATTAATAAAATTTTGTCGTTTCTCGGTCGATGTTCTGTTTGGTAGAAGTACTCCGATAGTAGGGTACAATTTTCTGGTCTAAAACGAGCTCTTACTATAAAGATTAAAAAATAAGTAAAATTAAAAATTAAAACAAAAACATTAAACAATATAAAACAGAACGAACGTCATAACAAACAACTGAAACAACATACAGCCGGGAAATAAGAAATAAATCTTGTCGGTAAAGAAACTTTGTAATTCGTAGCTCCATGATTCAGGGTGTCCGTTACATGGGCAGCTCCCAACGGACGTCCACGGAATATTAACTCAGAATAGGATAAAAATGGCGTCGGCCCGTCCCGGCTCAGGTGACACTGGAATTTGACGTTGGTAATTTGACGCCTTTATCCGGGTCACCTTTCTAACAAATGGTGTATAGACACCGAGTGAGGCAGTCGCCGTGTTTTGCATAAATCGGCTCCACATGAAGAGATTTGATACGATCTTATTCTATGTAATTTGTTAATTACCTTTGTCCTGTCCTTTGTAGGTAATGGACTTGGTGTACTATAACGTTCGCTCAGCTCTTAGAAGAGCTGGTACCGGGGTTATAGGTACCTTAGGATCTTGTCTTGGGCGTTCAAATAAAAGATGATATCCCAAAATTAACAAAGTTTATTACTGAAATGAAATTACAAGTACATTACAACACAATATGAAATAATACTATTTATTCACTTATTAATAAAGATAATCAAATATCATAAATTACGACCAGATCGGTCGGCCATGAAACTTAGTGATTACTTTCTCTGTGATGAAACTCTCAGTAAGACCGTCTGTTATTTTCTTCTTCTTCTATTATATCATAATATCTCTCAAACGAGTTTCATAACCACAAAGGTTAAATCACAATAACTTGATGGTGTATTTGCTTGAGACGTCGGCATATACAGTACCTACCTATCTTAGGTTTATAAAGTACCTATGGTATGTTATTATGTTAGTCCTCTTACAGACGGTCTCAATATGTTATCTACAGCTATCTGTCTGTTAATATAGCTAACTCTAGTAGCGAAACTGACATTTGTGGGTTTTGATAACTGTCGTCTATGGATAATCCGAAAGGTTTTATGAGTATCGACGGCATAATTTGAATATTATAAAGAGATAAAGTTTGTGAGTTTGTGGGGTTGTAGGAGGTAATATCCAATAGAAAGCCAAGTTATTTGTGAGTGTCATTTATGAAACATCACGCTTCGACTAATAGGAGCGGAGCATCAATAAAAAAAATGTAAACACGGGGGAAAAATGACGCAAACGAAGTTGCGCGGGTCAGCTAGTGGTAGTTATTGAGACTGGCCGTTAGATACATGAATGGTTTCATATTTTTTTCTAAAAACATTATTTTATTAAGTGGGTAGCTCGTGGTGGATTAACATTGATATAGCCTAGTTTACTGTGGTAAACCCAACTCAATATTGTATAAGAACATAGATCATATTTGTCCTTTTGTAAATTTGTTGACACAGCATAGGTATTCATATACTGTATACGGTTGAGAGTTTGATTCCCATAAGGGACATAAATTTGTGAGATCCATAAAGCTTGGTCTCGAAACGAGGTGTACTTTGTGTCAATTTTAAAGCCCTGGGATAGTATTGTATTGCGGAAGTTGACTTTAAAAAAATAAACGATTTAAAAAAATATATTTTCTTCGGTTCAATCTCTCAATTATACTCAATTTAAATGGGAATTCAAATAACGAGTTGCTGAAAACTAATAAGTGAATATTATCACCACAAAGATCAAACTTGACTATAAACTTATACAATACCTACCCGGTCGGTGACACTAAACATTTCAATGTCATAGGACAACATTCAGTAAAGATAAGTGTTCAAGCAAATATAATTGATCTATCAAGAATGCTCAACTCGCAGACCAGCGAAATGAAAAATATTTTAACGTCGATGCAATATTTTAATGAGAGATCGTAGAACTTATGAATAAATGTAGAAAGAAAGCAATAAAAGTGATTACAGAAGAACGAGAGAAACTTGGCCGTGGTCTCGCATTAGGCGGACTTAGTGCCTGCTGCGCGGAAAACTTGTGGCAATTAATGTAGGGGAGTGTATCAGAGGGGGGCCCAGATCGTACGCTAACAAGCTGTGGATGCGGCAAACTACAGTTCACAAGATATTGGGAATGGCGATTAATATAAAATACATGAGTACAAGAAAAATAAATTACTAGGCAAATGAGATTTACGAACTAATCTATACTAATATTATAAAGCTGAAGAATTTGTTTATTTGTTTAAACGCTCTAATCTCAGGAACTGCTGGTCCGATTTGAAAAAAAACTTTTTTTGTTGCATAGCCCATTTATCGAGGAAGGCTATAGGCTATATAACATTGCGCTACGACTAATAGGAGCGCAGCAGCGACGAGAAATGTTGCAAAAACGGGAAAAATTTACGCATACGAAGTTGCGCGGGACAGCTAGTCTGTACTAATATTATAAAGCTGAAGAGTTTGTTTGTTTGTTTGAACGTGGCAATCTCAGAAACTACGGGTCCGAATTAAAAACTTCTTTCACTGTTGGATAGTCCATTTATCGAGGAAGGCTATAGGCTATATAACACCACGCTAAGATTAATAGGAGCGGAGCAGTAATGAAAAATGTTGCAAAAACTGGGAAAATGTTCGCATACGAAGTTGCGCGGGACAGCCAGTATCACAAGAGGAGCGCGGTACGGTGACATTCAGATCTTTATGAAACAAGGCTTTAAGTGACACTGATATTATTACGGGCGACGCGTGACGGATATCATCAGGCACACGACCTGCTCGTCTCTTCATTTCGTCAAAAGAACGCTATATTCAATAGTACATTTTGAAGATACCTGGAAAACACGTTTGTCCACAATTTAAGGTGTTTAAGAGTTTGTAGTCATATAAATGAATACTAAAATTAAAGTAAATGATTTGTAGACCCCAGTTAGCATGTCATAACTGTGTATTCCATACTTTGTACGGAACGTATTGTTATGACGTTCTTAGGGTTTCGTAGCTAAAATGGCAAAACGGAACCCTTATAGTTTTGCCATGTCCGTCCGTCCGTCCGTCCGCAACTTAGCTCAGACACTGTAAGTACTAAAAGACTGTAACTTTGTATGGATACACATATTACTTACGCCGACAAAGTGAAATAATAAAAACTTGAAAAACATTTTTATTGAGGGTGGGGATTTGTATTTTTTTCTCACCTTCCCCATCGTGTGGGGTATCATTAGATAGGACTTTTAAAAAAATGAGAGGTTATGAAGACCATTTTAGATATAGGGATCCGTTTGTGAAATATTAAGCTTTAAAGGGCAAATTTTTGTTAGAATCAAGTGTCCCTCCCCCCTGCCAGCCAAATGATTGATGTTGGGAATGAAAAAAAATGTAATAGTATAAATAATGAAATTGAAAGGAAAACTATAGTTACTATAAGTTTACGAGTAACAACTGATCAAATGAGAAGTAACAAAATTTTCGTACAAATTCCATTGAAAATTATTATTAAGTAGGCATGACGTTGTAAGTATCAAACAAAAACAACAGAAAACCCACTTCTTAAGCCATATTACTCGGATACATATCAACCCATAAGATGGCCCACTGCTGGGCACGGGTCTCCCCAGTAGAACCTACTAGTATGTAGATCCTGGGGGTAATTGCCATAATCGCCACGCTTGGCGAGCGGGTTGGCGATCGCAGTAAGGCTTTAAGTACGCAGAGGACGCTGCTGCCCGTCCTCCGGGGTAAAATCCATTAGTCGCCTTGACGACACCCACGGGTAGAGTTGGGGTGGTACTATTCTTAAGCCGGCACCACACAGCAAACTCGTTACTCGGATGGGGGGGGGGGAACCTTACATTGTGCGTAGATCGACATGCACTTACCCAGTTTTTAAAACATAAACTAATTTCATTACAATCACTTACTAGCCTATTGTGCATTTTGTTTTAAATTGCTTGGCGTTAAGACAAGATTTCCTTGGACGTTGCAGCAAATATCCTCTCTACATAGTACGTCGCTTATCGTGTGTGATAGTTTGAGCGCTTAGTTCATCCAAACTACACAAAGGATTTTGATACGGTATTTACAATCATTTTCAGAAATTCTCCCGAAAGGTTTATGTTTATGTATGGTGTATAATATACCTAGGTAATATTATGTATATTAAGTTATAATTATCACATTGGTTTCCAACAAATCTTTCTATAAAATCTAGGTATTATGTGAATTTGCCATGTGGTACCTGCATAATTATAGTACCATCAATTCTCTTCCCGTGGGTGTCGTCAAGGCGACTAAGGGATGTCACATCGGAGGACGGGCAACAGCGTCCTCTGCGTACTTTTAAGCCTTACTGCGATCGCCAAGCAGTTCGCCAAGCGTGGAGATTATGGCAATCACCCCCAAGATCTACAATAATTAGGTTATACTGGGCATACCCTTGCCCAGCAGTTTGACATCAAATAGGTTGATATGTTTATGTTATGTGAATATGATCTCATTACACCGATCATTAACTGACTCACAAAGGAATTTATATAAAGATAGGATGGATTACCAATGTCAAGTGGCTTAGAAGATACGATTACACAGAAGTTGGCTATCAGATTGCCATATTTTTGTTACTAAAGTTATTCGCGGACAAAGTTCGAGTGATATCTCATGAATCTGTTCTCCCTACTTACATATATTCGTTTGCGAAAATATAGTTTTATGAAAATTTCTAAGTCTATTCGGAGCTTATGGCCATCGTAAATCTATAAAGTTGTATGAAATATTTGACGTTTTCTTTATCACGAAACCTATACAACAATAATTTACTATTTCTGAGTGAATAAGTTTTATTAAATGTACTTGGAGGGTAGGCCGTAGTTGTGCGATTCTGAAACATACTCGTATAGCCGTTGTGTACAAGTTTCTTACATTCCAGTTCTCAGTCTTATCTCTCCTGACTAGACGTTACGTTGTTCGCTATAATGTTTAATAGATGAAGTTTGATTGTCTTGTCTTAGTTAAATAGTATTTTAGTGAATGATTGCAAGCTCATAAATTCTTGGAGATTTTCATGATATTCATCGATCACATATGTATACTTAGGTACTGTTCATGGTAAATTTGTTGTAAGCAGAATATATTGCAAATGTCTCAAGGTAATGGTAGCAGATATACCTATACAGGCTGAAATTTCAAGAAATCAAGACCGGGATGTTATTAGTATATTACTTCGTAATATAATTTTGAAATAAAAAATACAAATTAATCCCTCACCACCTACCATCTACTTTTGTCAAACAACCAATTACCACATATCTGAGAGACCCCGGAGTAAAATCGATGTTTCTTTGTCAGACTGAGGGCTAAATCTCACAATAAACAACGATTTTACTCCAGTAAAATATTCTGTAGGTTGTTAAGATCATAAATCCAAAAACAAGGGGTAGGTGATTAATGGTTAATATATAAAATATATACCGAAACTTTATTAAAAAAATATTTAGTGTGTAAAGAGCGAGATGTTACTAGTATATTACAAATCATCCTGTACAGTCATATCATCAAATGAAAAATATTTAGAACTTCTTTTTCTTTTTGAACTACTTTCGCTTACTTTTGCAATTAGAAAGAGTCTGGGCATTCAGAAATAATTCAAAAACAAATTTTACTAGCAGTTAATTAAAAGTTCAGTACCTACATAAGTGATTCCTAGCTCTTGCATTCAAAATAATTACCGTAAACTGTTTATACTTGCCTTACATAAACGAGTGAAAAAGTGCAATGTGTAGGTTACCTACCTTACTCCTATTCAACCCTTGATGGAGATAAAGGCGTGAAGCTTCGTAACCAAATGAAATGTGCCACGGCGATGTTAGTTGGGTATAATATTTGCTCGAAAATTCAGAGTCAATTGAATATTCTGTCGCAATTTGTAAATTTAATATTCCTTGTCTATCTAAAAGTTTCGTAGATTTTCGTCTTTCAGACATCAGACTCATGCATAATTCAGTACAAATAAATCTTTTTTATGTTACACAAAATTCATACATATTTTTATCTTATACTTTTTCAATAAAAGCAAACTCGTAAAGTTGCTATTGTACACGCAATATTTTTGTAACAGTTTTTTAAGAGGAGAAATATTTGTTTTGCGATTTGCTTTGTAGTATTATTTTTACTCGATTGCCCAGAAAAAGGTTATATTTTCCTTAGTCCTACATTATTCATATTGCATATTTTCTGCCAAAAAGTTTGAATGGTAGAATATGTTTCTATCTGACGAATTTCGATGACGCCAGTCATTCTAATGGAGTTCAGAGTTCATCTCAACTTTTTACTAGAAGACTGCAGATTACCTCGTTCCAATTTATTTTCTAGTAAGTTTTTTTGCCGCTATCTAAGTTAGATTTATTACCCGTTAGATAATAGTCTAGCTGACCAAAGTTATATATAAGTTACACGTGGAGCTAAGGGACGTGAAGATTACATGTCACAAAATAAAAGATGACGTTAAATGTCTTACAGTCGACGCTTTGGAAGTTTTTTCGGCGCATTTCGTAAATTTTATTACGTACTACACAAGAGGCCTTCATCGTTTCGGATCAGTGATAATCCCATTACATTTCCAGTTTCGGCAATTTGAGTGCCGTCTTCATGGCAATAAAAAGTTATTATTGAAACCCAGGTGAGTGCGCCCCGACCGGACTCCCTCATCTTTTAAACTTGGCTCAGAATTTAACGTAAGGCGAGAAATTATTCCATCGAAGGTACCTGACGAGGTAATCAATAATGTGGCGTTTATGCTTAATGACCCCGATTGTTTCAGGAAGGGGACGTTCGAAACTTTGTTGCTTTTTAACTTTGTGGTACCATTTGGTACGATTTACTTCCTTAACTCATTTTTTATAGGAGAAAGCGGGTAAGTAATTGAATATCAATTTATTTTTTATATCTGCTTTACTACTGTTAGGTAAGGTTGAAAAAGTCGTGATTAAAATATTTATATTTTTAAATAAAATGCAGATTTGGGTGACTGAATGATCATGATTGCTTGCACAGTACTGCATTGGAGTTTGCGTAGACAACATGGTAAGTGCCTTTTGTTGTAATTACTACGATTTAAAGGTTCATGCATCAATCTTGTTGCTTCTCACCTGGTTTCTTTCTTTGACGATTTCACTTTCCTACAACCTGGGAGTATAATGTTAGGATGTGTACCTGTAGATACCTAGACATAAATTCAAGACTCTTTTCAAATTAAAAAAACAAGCTCCTTTCATTTGTTAATTCTTTATTGTAAGTACCTACTTATTTAAAAAATAAATAAAAGTTATCATGTACAAAGGCGAGCCTAACTCAACATTGAGTTTTCTACTGACAAACTTTTAAACACTTTTTGTTTCTCCTGTACGGAAAAACAAAAAGTAAAGGGCACAGCAAATAAATATAGAATGTTTTTAACTGTTGAACAACCCAGGTAAAGAATTCCTTTCAATTAAATTTGACTGTAACTACTTGCTTATGGTTTTGCCCTATTTGGCAATTGTTTCGATAAAAAGTAGCCTTGGTTACTCTCCGTATTTGATGTTAATTCCATTCCAAATTGGATAAAAATTATCGTTAAACAGACACAGTGCCACCTTCGCATTTGAAATATTGCATAACTTTCGCGATTTTTACGTATATTAGAGCTTTCCCTTCGTTATATTTGATTTTTATAGCTTATGTGCTATACTAATTTATAAACTACATTCATCATCATTTTAAACCCATACGGTGTCCCACTGCTGGGCACGGTCTCCCCAGTAGAACCTACTTATTATAGATCCTGGGGGTAATTGCCATAATCGCCACGAGAGCATGTTGCCGATCGCAGTAAGGATTGTAAGTACGCCGATGACGCTGCTGCCTGTCCTCCGATGTGAAATCCCTTAGTCACCTTGACGACACCCACGGGAAGAGATGGGGTGGCACTATTCGTAAGCCGGTACCAGACGGACGAAACTACATTACTGTAACACTTTTTGAAAACCCGTTCTGTAGCTTTTACGTGAAAAATCCACAAACATCCATTCATCCAAACTTTCGGATTTATTATAGGTATTTGTAGGATTGGTTTAAATATCAGTTCTTGTAACTGTCGATCGGACCAATGAATTTGTTTTGAAAGATTAACGAATAAAATATAAAATCAGACAGTACCTATCTATTCGAGCCAACATACACAGACAGTATATTGAAGCATGCTGTGCTTTTACAACTATTTTCACAGATAAGTATCGTAGCTGTCCACCCATCGCTTGATTTATGGAGCTTACGAAATAAAACCGATCTAAAATGACCTCTATTACTTTAAAAATGTTGCACGTATCGAATGAACATTACAGCGGCGATAGGGGTCGCTGTCGACTGGCGGGTAGATATCGTATAGATGTTGAGTCATCGCACGCAGTTCCGGCGAGGCAAAGGAACGTGATAAAACCGAGGGAAACTAATCTTAAAAATTATATTCCCTACAATATTAAAGTAGGTACAAATTCGTTTTACGAAGTTGTAGAAAAATAATTTCATTGCTATTTGTAGAGGTATGCGTTTTACTTACCTCTACGAAGCTACGAAGTTTCTTAACAAAAGCTTTTTGTTTTGTTTTCATTCTATACTATTCTTCTATTACTTAAAAGGGCTCTGGTGACTTGTAATACAGATTTTGCACTAGCACAATCTACCTCAGGTACCAGTCTCTCACAAAGTCAGCCGTAGAATTGGCTTTATTAATTTACGTAGACCTAAATTGTTGACTAGAAACATTATTATTACTATTTAGTTACATAAATGTATACTTCCGTATACAATGACTAAATATATAGTTTAAATTTCTTAACAGGCAACACACGACGTTCCTATCGATTTCTACAGTGGCAATCACAACTGTCAATTACAAAAGTCAAGTCATACGTGACGTATTCGTTACCCAATTGGTGCTACTACCGTAAAAAACTTAACATAACGCCATCTTCGAACGCACGCGCACCTCGCGATCTCTCGGCGAAGATTGATTCGTAATATCGATATTCTGCTTGATATATACGTGAGCAGCTCGTGACCCTCATTCGAAGCCACAGTGTGGTGAATTAACATCAAAAGACGGATCAGCATATCGGGCGGTATAGCAGACCAAGGTACGTACGCGTATTATGTTTGTTACGGCTGTATTTTATGTAATCGTCCAGACCCTCGGTCTGTCCGACCGAGTGAATGAGGTGTCTAACTCACCGCCACTAAATTAATTTATCATGACAACACAACCTGACTGCGCGAGGAGGGTTATGTTTTTTGATATTTAAAAACAATGGTATGTCGTCTAACCGATTTCGCCTACGGCAACCAATCTCATATGAGGCACAGGAGATATTATAATGCTCAAGTGTATGCGCAGGCTCACTCTCATTGTTTGATGGGAGGGAATCCGACGTTAAGTAAAGTATGAGGGATTTTTTATGAGAAACTAGAGAAAATACCCAAACCATTAAAAATAAGTTAAAAAATGCTATACGTTCACCATAAATGTTGTTAAACTTTCGCGATTTGTACACATTATGAAAAGATATATATTACGGGTCTTAATCACGTGAATAATGCAACTGCAACGGCTTGGTCTACCCGTGACCACGGCCGTTGCAATGCGGTCGAAACGTCGGGCAATAAACAAGGTATTTTACCTTAAATTATTCACGAAATTTAGACCCGTAATATATATATTTTCGTAATGTATACGTTCACCATTACATAATATAACTTTGTAAGTATAGAGTAATATTCTGTTATATACAACGTGCGGACATTGCGGGGAAAATGGCCACTCGATGACGGAATGTATCATGAAAGCAGACTCGCCGAAATGCGCGACATGCCGACGGTTCGGCAAGCCTCACACCCATAAAACGGGTGATGCTGAGTGCCCTGCTAAAAAAGCTGCGGAGTACAGGTATATCAACTCAGTTGATTATGAGGGCGCCTAGATCGCCGCTTTTTATACATTTAATTTAGCAGATAAACTAGTAGGTACTTAACAAGTTTTTGTTTTTTTGTTTTTATATCATACTTTAGTTTTATCATCAACCGCCTAGAATTAACTATTTTTAGTAAGCACATAAACACTATCTATATTGGCTAATTTATTGATATCATTACAAATTAAAAATTATATAAACCATCCATATCTTTTGTTACTAATTAATAAAAATCATCTTGACCTAGAAATAATTGTAAGCGCTGCATTATTAAAACCTTGAAATTCACATACGTAATGTAACAATTGTTGCCCTCATTTACAGTTCAAACGATGCAAATATTTTTAGTGTAATAGAATACGTATAGCATAATATGACATTTTATTTAAATTCATTTACTTTACTGTTTATGAAAAAATGTAGTTAAGTAGATATTATTAAGCGATTTAGAAACATTGATTCCTATATGTTTATAGTAAACACCTGAGATACAGGTTTATGTTTAACCTAGTAACTAGTATAGTACTATATTATCTGTGACCTAATTCAGGGTACAGCTAATTGCAAATAATTAGACTTATCACTATTTGTAATACCTATTGTAATTTTATTTTTAAGAATTAAGATTTTTCTGTGTCTTTAAAGCTGTATAAAATACTTTTATTTATAATTATATTTCAAAAATATGTATGCAAATTTATAATATTTTATAAGTGTGTTTATCAGTTGTCTGGTTGCCATAGTACAGGCTCTGCCTAGTTTGGGATCAGATGACCGTGTAGGAGTTGTCCTAAAATGTTTTCATATAATTTGATTTTATAATGTATTTACTGCCTAATTGTTGTATATTATTTTTTGTAAAAGATTTTTCTGTGTCTTTAAAGCTGTATAAAATACTTTTATTTATAATTATATTTCAAAAATATGTATGCAAATTTATAATATTTTATAAGTGTGTTTATCAGTTGTCTGGTTGCCATAGTACAGGCTCTGCCTAGTTTGGGATCAGATGACCGTGTAGGAGTTGTCCTAAAATGTTTTCATATAATTTGATTTTATAATGTATTTACTGCCTAATTGTTGTATATTATTTTTTGTAAAAGATTTTTTACTTAATAAATTTATTATTATTTATTATTATTATTATTATTATTATATACTTCATTATTATAAACATCGTAAACTGTATCAGCGCTGCATTAACGCTTACTCTGACTTTGTATGGAGCAATAATGGCTTAAGTTGTATGGTAAAATGTTGTTAGGTATCCTAGATGCTGGTTAGCTCCCTATACATCTTGAAGTCGTGTATAATATAAAAGTGGTACGTTCCAACTTTATACAGTAGTTGGTAAATCACTCAGTACGGCACACTAATTGCGCAAGTTCGACAATCATAGACCGAATTTTCTCTTTAGGACCATAAAAATAGCTCAAACTGGATAATTTAGTGCAGATAAAGAGTAAATTCATTACTGTAGTCGCGGGTAAAATAGACCAGCGCAATCTGAACCAACTCTCTCGATGTTTTCATAAGGAAAAAATCCTTAGCTACGAAAACTTCATCTGCAACTTTTTCTTTTCCCCTTATTAGCTTTCCGCTCTTAACTAAGATTCTTCTGCTTTTTCTCAAATTTAATTTCGCATTTGTTTCAAGAAACTCAGAGTTTCATCTTTTAAATGTCCACTCAGTTTCAACTCGCAATAATAGCGGACGTTCATAATTGAAACTAGTTTAATGTCTTTATAAAAGAAACGTTATCTGTTCAGTAGTTTCAATCTGTAGTACCTACTTACTTACCTTTAGGAATTTATTATAATGAAAACGAATAATTCAAATGTTTATTTAAGTTTAAGATGTCCTACTGCTGCGCAGGGGTCACCCCAATAGAATCTGTTTATTACCCAATATAATAGACGGATTGACGATCGCAGTAAGGCACAACGCAGTAATTTTAAAGTACGTCGAGGACGCTGCTGCCCGTACTACGGTGTGAAATTCTTTAGTTGCCTTGACCACCCTCGGGAAAAGATGGGGTGGCACTATTCTTTAGCTGGGATAACACAGCATAGCATAGCATATATATTCAGATTTGTAATTCCTTGAATTTGGGATGATTTCCACCTAACGGCTCGCATCGCATCGAATCGGAACTAATTTTACAATCTTTAAAGGATATTAAATCGTGTACATAGTATTTAAAGTCTATATTACCAAGCTGCGCACAGCAGCTTGAGAGCGGGCGCCTTCCGCGACACTCTAACGTAGCCAAAAGTATGCTGAGACGCGCGGACGGATCCGTACGGCTCCGTTCGCCTGTCGTCATAATTAAAACAAGTGAACACGATAGGAATGAAACTATTTTACTAGACGCAGAAACGGATACATTCGCAAGCGACGGTACTCAGCCAAACGTATGTGTCGACATCTTACTGGATGCGATAGGTTGTTGCCGCTAACTTTCGTATCCTTTCCGATACGATGCGATGTGAGTATTTCGGTGGAAATCATTCTTTAAAGAATATTTTTTTCTCTTCCTTAACAGGTGGGTATGATTAAAATTTAATCTATTTTTTTTGAGTAATTATGTAAATTTTAATCCTTGTAATTGTTCTCAAACAAAAAACATGTTTGAAGGAAGTAAAAATCCCATAATATTTGATGAGTTGTAAAACAAAAGTTGTTCATTTTGATGAGTACGATCACGGGGTTTAGAGTCGGAACCCAAGGGAGGGTGATTGTACTCATCAAAATGAATCCATTAAAATTTCATCGTGTATAAATCGTTATGACAAATAAAAAGTAAAGATGGATTATAAAAGCAGGCGAGACAAAGAGCCCAGTGTTCCGTTCGTGCCGGTATGAAATATAATAAAGTATATGTCAACTATGCTATGTGTCGGGATATTGTTTAGTGTTCAGAGTGCATTAATTTTATTATAATATCGCAAAAGCATAACCAACTACGACCGTTAGTAAACACTATCAATCTCTCTTAAATGATGAATGAAGGACATTTCACGTCGTAAATTTTTTGGATAACCCCAGCAGACTGTTTTTGGAAAGATCGCATTTGGAAATTCCATGGAAATGCAATACAAGGCTTATCCATCACTTAACCTACAAGGTTTAAAATTAAATTATATTAAAATAAACATTTTGCATTGTTCTTGTTAGGTTCTATTTCCTTACTTATTTATGAATGAAGTTTGACTTGTAAAGAAATTACAAATTCACGTTATAAATATACAAAATGTTCTTTAATCTAGTTCCTTCATTCGGTACATTAGATAAGAGGGACGTAAATTTTAATTATTCTCAGCTTTTCACACAAGAAAGTTTCCTCAGTAATGTACACGTTGGCGGTTTGAGGAGGCTTGAAGCGTATAGCTAATGTTGATGGTATCCAACTTTGTCTCTACCGAGAAGTAATTAAATGTGAATTGAAAACACGTTTGCTTCTTCGTACACATGTGTCACTGGTATTATTGATCGCTGCCTACTAATGCTTTATAAAAGTAAATGAAAGTTATCATGTTTCAATTCGTTTTTTATGAAGGTATGTGTTTGTAATGTATTCAAAATATTATTCCTCGTTAGTATTCGTACCTGGCTTTTGGAGTAATGAATATCAGTTGTTTCGATAAGTCGGTAAGCTGAAATAATACATTATCAAAAGCATTTTATCATTAGGGTTCTGTAGCAAAAATGGAAAAAATGGAACCCTTATAGTTTCGTTATGTCTGTCTGTCTGTCCTTCCGTATGTCACAGGCATTTTACTCAAAGACTACACGATGAATATTGATTAAATTTGGTGAAAGGTGTCTTGTAATTGCCGCTTCTTTGTTTGATAGGTAAATAATAAAAATAAATGTTTTTAGGGGGGGGGGGGGGGCACATCATACATGTAACATAAGCTAATTTTTTTTTTGAGCCAACATCTACGTGTGGCACATCATTAGAAAGGTCTTTTAAAAACATTTTAAAGCTTCAAAATTTTTTTTTAATGTAATTCAATTCAAGCTGCATAAATTGTGTCCTTAACTTTGAACCGTGTGACCTAAAAATATGATTTTTTTTCATACGGCAACGGCGCCGGAACCCGGGAGAGTCTGACATGCTCTTGCCCGGTTTTTGTTAGTAGTCATCAAAATAATTCATTAATTTTCTAACTGCAAGATAGACTTGATTCTTAATAGTTCACAAGATGGCGTTACAACAACAGTCATGTGCAATCTGAAATTGGTGTACTGGGCTTCGTTAAAATGATTCTAGTTTATTTAAGTTACATTTTAGCAATTTTTTACCTTATTCTTATTTGGTTTAGTTCAAAAATTCTTTATTTACTTAGGAAGTACTTGTGTAAAGTAGATTCTAGATGTAAATGTAATGTTGTTCGCAAGCTATATACCTATATTTACCCGAAGAAAAGAACGAGGCAATAAAAACTCGCGGCCACTCCTTTCTAAAAAACCAGACAAGTGCAAGTTGGACTCGTCCACCAAGGGTTCCGTAGCAATCTGTAGGTACATATTATAAATATATATACCCTTTAATTTTCAACTTTTTTTAATTTCCTTTTTTGGTCTGTAAAAACTTGCTTTTTGCCAAATTTCGTGATTCTAGGTCAACGTAAACTACAATATAGGTAAATCAAAACCTATAGGGTACTTCCGGTTGACTTAGAATTGTCGATGTTTGTTAAACGCAAGGTCTTACATAAGTAAAGGGAAAATTTCGAAAAATAAAAAAGTTGAAAATTAAGGTAATTATTAAATAATTTTGGTACTTACAAGTTTTCGCGAAAATTTCAATTTGCCCATATCTTTTTATCGTGTTGACTCAGGATGATTAATTTTTATACACCTAATAGGCGCTGTAGACCTTAGTATCTGATATAAATTTAAACTAGCTAAGGTTCACCCGTTCCAGAGAAAATCAATGGTGACACGCGGACAGCGAACAGAGGGACAAGAGAGTGATCTTATAAGGGTTCCTTTTTTACCGTTTGAGGTACGGAACCCTAAAAAGTTAAAACTCTATATACTTACAATGTAAAAACTATATTATGTGCTTAAATATTGGCCAAAGTTCTGCTAATTAATTAATAAGTATAAACGTTTTGCAAAAGAAAGAAAGTTAGTTTAATGTAATTAATGTAATATAAAAACTCTCAATATATCACAGTAAATGAGCGTTTGTTTGCGTAGCAAATGACGCTATATAGAAGCATAAACGTACCATACAAACACACACAGAGGGTCGACGAAATAATCACAGTAGTAGGGTTTACATTTTCCTTTTCAGGCACGGAACCCTAAAACATTAAACACAGCCTAAGGAGACAGACAAATTCAACGAAGACATGAATAATGTCAAATATCCCAGAAGGTTATTTTTGTTTGTTCGACGAATATACACACTTGTATGTATTTTTGTATGATGTGATGAAAACAAACATGTTTACACTTGGCAATCTACAATCGATAGGTCTTTTTATGTAAAGGAAAGTTTGTATCATAACTATAAATATTGGTATTATTAGCTTTTCAACTCGCTCATGCGGAATGTGGAAGATTAAACGTTTTAGGACTTGTTTTTAACGTTTTTCGTGGTATTAGTTAGGTGATCTTGGGAAAGAAAATCGGTCTGTGATACTACATGTGACCGTATTGGTGATCGGCAATACTTCCAGATGCAGTAATTATAGTAAACTTTTTGTAAAGTGGGATAGGTATTCATCAGCAGGTTGTAACTGTAAGAAAAACAAATGTCTTTGTTGTGTACATGGTTTACGAGCTTGTCTCGAACTAATGCGTGCAGCTATGATCATTAAGATACTATAACTGCCGCACTGAGTCATTTAAAACTTAGTACCTGGATGACCGAGCTTTGCTCGGTACTTTTATTTATTGTGCTAAATCGTATTTTTTGAAAATTATATTTAAATACAAATTACATACAATTTAAATGAAAAATGGAAAAAAATAATCATCTGGACTCGAACCGGGGTCTTCTGCTTTCGAGACCGCGAGACCTTGTAGATGATGGCGAAATTTACCTTTGTATTCTAATAACATTGTAGTTTTTCATTGCCTTTTCTAAAAATGAAACCTTGACAAAAATTGAAAAAGGAATGAGTTAAGTAAGCAGTAGACCGTGAGTACGTCAGTTAGACTATTTCATGCACAAAGAAGTTAAAGTGTAAAACCTATATTATGTGTCGATATTGGAACCACGTTAATGCATTTGTCCAGTTACAGCTCACTAATTAGTATCCGGCTAAAAAATGGAAGTGACTAGACTTGAAAGTGAGATGTATGCAGGGTTACTTTAAAAAATACGACAACCTTTTACAGAGAACTGCCTTATATCACAACTTTTATTTTACGACTTTTATAACTTAATTTTTGTGCAGTTGTTTGTTCTAATTGTAAATAATTTCACGTTTAGTCGTAAAGAACAGCTGGAAAATACTTTGAAGAAAGAACCATCTCTTATTTTTTTGGTTTTAAATTATTTTCGTATGGTAATGACTAACACTTAAACATTTTTTGACAAAAGGTCAAACGATTATAGGCGTTACATCGTACACAAAACGATTTAAAAAAAAACAATCCACTAGCTTATTTACGACGATACATTCATATTCGCTTTTAAATTGCAGTGTCAATAATTTACGAAATATTTATTTGTTCTTGTAATAAAGTATAACCATTGTAGAGGTAAACAAAGAGGCCTTCACAAAAGATTATATGGAGCGAACTAGTTATACCAAACGCAGAGATAACGAGCGCAGGATATCGGATTGTTATTTTTATTTTATTCTTACGTTATGATTCTTGTTAGGTTGACACTTCGTTATGTTAGTGAAGGGTGTTTATTGAACGACGCATTTTATTATACAACTCGTTTTTACAATAATTAATCTAGTGTAAATTATCTAGTTGGTGTAAAACATTAGAATGGCAATAAGAGAACTCAGAAACTACAAGAGGAATTGAAAATATTACAACATGTATGTTGCACAGACGTTTGACGTTTATTTATTTATTTATCAGGGTCTGAACTCTAAAGTATCGCCTATAAAAAACTTTATTCATTTAGGAAGCAAAATACTACACTTGTGAAAGTCGATTCTACATGTACATGTAATGACTGTTCACAAACAATAGGTAAAGCCGGAGAAAAGAACGAGGCAATAAAAACTCGCGGCCACTCTTTTCAAATTGGCAAATACCACCAGGATCTATCATAGTTAGTCTATTCATAAGTAGGTTCTACTGGGGCGACCCATGCCCAGCAGTGAGACATCATATGGGTTAATATAATAATGAATGTAGTTTGTATACTAGTATAGCATATAGGCTATAAAAAAATATATTTTTAATTTAATTTATATTTCGTTATCGAAGAGAAATCTCTAATATACGTAAAAATCGCGAAAGTAATGCAATATTTTAAATGCGCACTGTATCTGTTTGTCTGGTTATCACGTCTAGATATACCACATTTTTTTATGAAATTTAAGTTGTATGATGCTTTATTATTGTGGAAGGGTTTGTAGTAATCGATTTCATTATAAAATATCTTTCAATTTCCTGCTGATAATCGAAAGATATTTCATATTGAAATAAAACGAAATCTACCTATCTGGTGTATCTGATACACATTCCGCAAAGAAATCCCCACGATTCTGTTTCATGGAATAAAATTGTAATCTTTATGCATAAACGACATATTATGCGGTTTAGTTCGGTTTTTCAAGCGCTCGTGACACAGTTACTGGTTTCAAAGTAAGTTGCGCATCATTTCCAATTACAGAGCGATCTCGTAAACATGTCTAAGTGATACAGTTATACAAAGTGTTGCGGCTGTAACGACGTCACTCTGTAACACAATTACCATTAGTGTCGGTTTTATTGTGACAACTTAAATCACCTGGCACCCTCGTCTTGTTTCTCTTCTAATTCCCAGTTTAACTCAACTGGCAAACTCAGAACATTTTGTTAATGATAATTTTAAAACGTAGAACAGTGGAAATGCAGAATCCGCCGCGTTACAGTCTACTGACTCTCATAGCGGGTAACAGTTCAAATAAAACGAAATGAAATCGCACACACGATGCCGGCTGGGAATCTACCGTCCTATAAAAGCTACGTACCTATATTTATTATGCTTCGTATTGCCACTATTATGAGACTACGAAGGCAATACATGTCAGGCTATACTTTATTACGGGCTATAGGGGATCGATGCACACTCTGCTATCTCGTAGCCCTCGTAGAATTCGTAGCACATCGTGTAGACCTCAAGCGTCTACAATTTAAAACATTAATTGACTTTTCAGTTAAAGTAATTTTTCATCTAAGTAATTACTTTTGAAGGGATTGTTTGGCTTTATTACTGTCGTGTTTAAGTCGAGTGTTCGTGAAGTTTGTGTAGGTAGACTTTAATGTTTTGTCTCTAATTGAACTCTAGAACGGTTAATTACTAACGTATGCGACTTTCACCGGACGATTTTCCAAACTAAACACATACAAAAGCTTTACTGTTGAACAACATTCAAGTTGAAACGAGTTTAGCATTCAAACGGCTCAAGTTAAACCAATTTAATCGAACTTGTTTTAGATCTAGATTGTATTGGCAAGGTCGTGAAACTTTGTGCGGCCATTTTAGAATCTTTTTTTTTCAAAACCTTTGTGTAACGCTGAGATTTCGTTCTAAGTAATAAAAGATATTCAAAGCCCAAGGCGGCCGTTGCAAGCTGAGGGTTATTGTAGCAAGAGTAAGTCAATTTCTTTAGAAAATGAAAATGCATACAAATACGTATAAAGTTAATGAAATGAACACAAAATATTGGCCATTGTAGATAAAAGGTTCAAACTATCATTCTCTTATTATTTCCAGCTTGCTACGTTTTACAAGGTTACAAATATTATTTTCTATACCTATGAGCACATGTAATAAAATTGTAACTGGTCGATGTCTGTACCTGAGAGATTTTTAAAAAAGCTAGTTGTCCGTTTTGCCAGAGTAATACCTTATTACGAAGGTAGGTCCAAGGTGAATAATACACAATGTCTGCACTAAAGATGTATTCAACAGTACTTGCACAGACATAATCAAGTAACCAGGATAATCCACCTGCGGCTTGCACTGAAATACCACCTTGTGAACGTTGAAGTACCGCACTACAGGTACATTGCAGAGCCAATTCTTCAAAGTAGTTAGTTTAGTCATATCACATTGTACTGGGATCGCTTTATCATCACAGACAGGACTGTAGCTGCCAACAAGCTTGATATTGTGGCGTTAGGCCGATCACAGCTTTGTGCAATGATTGTCGATATCACCATCCCCCATGACGAGAAACTCGTGAAAGCCGAAAAAGATAAACAAATTAAATATCTGGATCTGGCGCCCGAGATTTTCGACAGATGGAATGTAGATTCGGCGATCATTGTACCATTGTCTGATTGCCAAGAGCCTCGGCCAACATCTTAAGCGGCTCGCGTTAGGCGAATGAATCAAGCGCTTGATGCAGAAGTTTGTACTTACTTCTGGACACGGCCCGCATAGTGAGAAAAGGAACCTCCTTTCTCTGGGGCCGTAACCACCAGTAGCTTGGTCCCTGTATGCAATGTTGGTGGAACACTGTTTTTAGGGTCCGTGGCTAAAATGGTAAAAGCAGAAAGAATCCTTATAGTTTCGTCATGTCCGTCTGTCTGTCCGTCCGTCTGCCACATGCATTTTTCTCATAGATTATATAATGAATAATGATTAAGTTTTGTGAAAAAGTGTCTTGTAGTAGCCACTATTTGGTTTGGTAGCTAAATACTAAAAATAAATATTTTGGGGGGGGGGGGGGGGCACTTCAAACATGTAACAGACAAGCGTCACTCGATAGGTCTTTTAAAAACATTCCTAAATTTCTAATAAACTTTTTTGATTAAGTAAATATTTTTGGAAACAATCGTTTCGAAAGTTGCATAAATTGTATCCCCTACCCTTATCTTTTGAACGGTGTGACCAAAAAATATAAAAAAAATTAAGAAAGTATCGGATGTACCGTCATTGAGTTATTGGCGAAAAACTGCGTTTCTCAACAAAAATGCGTAAGTGCCATGAACATACGCTCTTCTTCAATTATTCAAATCGGATTTTTCATGAGGCAACGGCTCCGACACCCTACACTGAGCACGGTCCGATATGCACTTGCCCGGTTTTTTAATATTTTTAAAATATCTGTTTTTTTATTTATAAATAATTTACAAGGTTTTAAGACTATAGAGAGCATAATAATAATAATAAATGACGGTAATGAAAGTAGCGTTTGTATTAGTTGCTAACACTTGCTTTTTTAACTAGATCGGTACAGAGAAACATCAAGTACGATAATCTAAATAAAGCAAACATTGTAGAAAGAATCTAAAACATAACTAATGCATGATCGCGATCGTATTCCTTGTAATTGTATTCGTTTCTCAAAACTTTTACATTTTCTTTATAAATGCGGTAGCACACATACAACGTTTTGATGTGTGTAAGTAGTTGGTCTTCCCCTATGACAGGAATTAAAGCAAGCCTTTACACAAGACGACGCATGAGTCTTTATTATAATTTTGTCATCACCTTGGATCTCCAACGGCGCGGATAATGAAGTTTAGAAACTTGAAATTAGTTGGGGTCATAATCTTCACATCCCACATTATATGAGCTAGCAGCCAAAGCTTACGAACTCCTTGCAGCATCGACTTCGACCTCCTTGGCTATTCGACAAATATTTCGGTACGGCATTGTTAACTAATTGAACGAAAGTTTGCTATTGAAAATGTAAATTCTGTTAAACATTTTGGAATTTAAGGATAAGTAAATAAAGGATTAATATTCATCTACTACGTATATGTTTATTTGTGTATTCTGTATTTAATATAACTTTAATATTACGAAACATAATTAATTTTGAAGTGAAGTATGTAGGCCCAAATATTTGTTTTGGGAATTGATCATAGATGGTACAACTATCTGTATAGTAAACGGCTAGAAGCTTTGAGTTTTTAATGTATTAAATAAGAAAACAACTAGCTACATTTGAATGGTCAGTTTTTCAACATCCTGTAAAAAGCGAAGTTATCAAAGTAATGGATAATCGTTTATTTCTGTTGTGAATGTTTTTATTTTATAGCGTTTTAATATAAAATTGTATTTTGTATTTTAAACTGTATTTACTATCTACCAGTGGTGAACATTAAAGGAATACGTCAGGTGGAATATATCTCTTGGGATGTGCTTAGCAGAATGCGTATTAAGGAAAACTCATAAAAGGTCAGATATTAGTTTACCGCAACCAATAGTTTAAAATTAAAAAATAACGTGCTGACATCAGTCAGAACATTATTTTTTAATTTTAAACTGCAATCTATAATGGCTAGACGTAGATTACAACGTGTCGCCATCAAAACCTTAGATCAAATTTGCAGAAAGGTTTTATTTGTGATGCAGACCAGGGATAAGAAAAGATTTTAAGAAATTCGAGCTTTAAGGGGATTAACAAACTTAATGTAAGCGAATCTGTTTGCATATGCTACTTAATGGTAAAGTTTCAATTTTAGTCTCTGACTAAAGAAAGGGTTATCTATACTAAGATTATAAAGAGGAAAGATTTGATTGTTTGTTTGATTGTTTGTTTGTATTGAATAGGTTTCGATACTACTGGACGGATTTGAAAAATTCTTTCATCGTTGTGAAGCTACACTAACCGCGGGTGACATAGGCTATTTTTTATCCCTGTATTCCCACGGGAACGGGAACTACGTGAATGAAACCGCGAGGCTTCCGCTAGTGTGTTATAAGCAGAGGATGGCATAGGTTGCGCCATGAGGATAAATTATGTCAAATGATATGTAAACATGGACTTATATTATCGACGATTCAATAATCTAACACCGGCCCTACACGTTGACCCCTACGTCGGTCCCAACGCCACTTGTCCAACGTGTCGATCTAGAATATCGCTTGTTCCAACGTTGGCGCCAATGCTATTTTATAGATCCACACTGCTGGCGCTGGCACGGAGCTGGCGAAATAACCCCTGGGATTTTTAATTGTCAAATCATCAATAATACATTTTTAAACAAATGAAAAATCAGGAATATATAAAAACAGTGTTTGCATAAAGGTGAGTATAGACTAGAGTATTTACTAGTAACAGAACATCGAACATGACACACTTCCAACATGACGTTCGATTTTTTAATACAATAATACCTTGGGACAACTCACACAACGCTATCTGATCCCAAATTAAGCAGAGCTTGTGCTATGGCAACCAGACAACTGATAAACACACTTCCAACATGACGTTCGATTTTTTGTTACAACCTGATTTTAAAAACCAACGAGCATTTTGGTGTAACGTTTTATCGAGCAAAGGCACGAGCGCGGGCGACGGGAGTGTACCTATGCAAGGAAGAAAGAAATGTTACAGGTAAATGTTCACTCGCTTTACAGCATTTACTTGTAATTACGTCGAACACAGCGTCGAGGAAACTAAGCATTTGCCTATATTGTACCATTCGTAAGAACGTTATATTACATTGTAATGTTCTAGCAAATACTAAAGTCTATACTTACGTTAAAGGCGCTATTCCATTGTATGAGGTATTCCAACTTGTACAGAAGACTGTAATCAATGGCGTTTAGTTGTTGATGGTATGAACGTGTTTTCAATGCAAGCAACTTGTACGCACATGTTACGTCATACTTGTATGTAAGACTTGCCTAATGGAATAACGCCTTAAGAGTTGAGTCTAATGAGTCTAATAATGAGTCATAACGACTTAACAATTTCTATAGTTTTTTTAAACACTGTTCTGACTTTTATTCGAATGGGTGCAAACGTTTAGCTAAAGTATGGACACTATTAGGGTATATAGCAAATGTTGCTATATAACGTTGTGAGTCAAATAATAGACGGGTTCTATTGTTAGTTAATGACTAGTTTAATTTGGTTAATCCTATATTATTTATACTAAAACTAAAACAAAGAGATTTATAATAATTGAGAGTGGGGTTTCAATATTGCTTACCTAGTAGAAAACCTTGTACGTGTAACTTGCTACTTCCTTAATATTAACAAGTAAATATAATAATTTGTAATTTGCAATTTAACACGTTTATTTGTTTCTTACTTTCTATAGACTTATCCTATGGCTTTGCCATAGGGTACGATTTTGTTAATTATATATTGGTGCCATCTGTATAAGATGAATGTTTAGATTGCCGAGATTTTGAATGAGATAGTTTCTATGTCCACATTATATGTACCATTGACGAATCCCACTGAATGAAACTGCTTACTTCGACTACTGAATATAAATAAGATAGGTATCTGAATCTTATGGTACGTTACACTATAATTATTATTATCCATTTCAATATTTTGTAGATGGCGATCTTACATAAATAAATAAACATTTGTTTATTTAGGCAATAAGTATATGACAGTCGGATCGTATCGAATACTGATCCCGTAATTGAGTTATTGTCCAATGTTTTCTTTCTTCGTATGCGTAGATTTTGCCCGTTTTTCCAACATTTCTCATTGCTGTTCCGCTCCTATTGGCATAGCGTGATGTTACATAGCCTATAGCCTTCCTCGATAAATAGGCTATCTAACAGTGAATTTTTCATTTCGGATCAGTAGTTCCTGAGATTACCGAGTTCAAACAAACAAATTCATTAGCTTTATAATGTTATAGTATAGATTTTCGTACATTTTTAGAGTTCCGTACCCGAGTGCTACAATAGTACCCTATTAATATGATTGCAACATAATCCTAATCTCAACGTGACATGCTGATGTATGATGTATCGAAATATTTGAATAAATTTTGACGCTTTTAACGAAATAAGTAAATATTTTTACATTTCATTAGAATTTCACCTTGTGTACGCACGTAGTCTTAAAAAATTCAACCCATATGTATGACCAGTCCGCATGTTTGATGTTTTCGCCGTGTCGTGAATAATAAAATACCATAAAATGATTGCAAGACAAAATGGCGGTTGTAGGTATGTATCAAAAGTATTTTTGTACCTACATACAAAAATAAGACCTCGTATCTCAGATGAAGCGCGCCAATCCTTTTTGACAATTGAGTTTCTCTTCCCCAAAAACTAATTTACCTTCTATTGTTCCTCCATATTTACGGAGTTATTACATTTGCCTTGATCAGATATTAAATTGCCTTCTCGAGAGGAACGACCCTTTTCTTTATAAGAGTTACTGACACGTGGGACGTTACATTATAACAGTATAAACAAGCTTGGGCAAATAAACTAAAGGTGATGCAACGATAACCTTTAGTGTATTTGACTACAATCATGTCTCACAAACTAAGCAAAGCTTGTACTATGGCAACCAGACAACTGATAAACATACTTATATATTTTTAAATACATACATATTATAGATAAATAACACCCAGACACAGAATAAACCAGCGTGCTCATCACACAAAGTTTTATCCTAGGTGGGGATCGAACCCACGACCTCTTGCGTAGCAGTCAGATACACTCCCACCGCGCCACAGAGACAGTCAAATAGTTTAGTTTTTACTTAGGATAGTTTTTATCGCGATAACCGACATCCACTCGGGCGGAGCCTCGGGCGAAAGCTAGTAATGTAATAAGAATCAAACAATTTAAATGAATAAGGTAGTAAAGACTGATGAAATTTACTAAAAATAAATGGCAGTGCAACATTGTAAACTGGTTTAAGACATTTATTTATCTAAAAGAATACAATTCACATATAAAGAGAAACACAAATTAAACATAAACTTAGGTAGGTACTAAATAAAATGACATAGTAATAAACATAAGTTAAAACCATCAATAATTTGTAAACAATTTCTTGCAACTTTGTGGGTAATACGAATTTTTTTGTGCACTATTACGTATCGCTTCGTAATAGAAAGTTAATAGCAACTGATAAAGTTACGGTTCACAATAGTATTCAATTTTGATAAATGTATGTAAACTCCAAGATCAAGTTATAAAATAATTTAAATTGGAAACAAAAACAATAGTTGATGTTGTTGATAACGTTAAATTTGCTATCTCTTGAACGTATGATAGAATAATTTATTGATAGGTACATAATAAAATAAGTCACTTTAGCTGTGTGGCGGTTGCAATATTTGAGAGTAAGTACTATCTCACACGACTATGTGGTATATGATAGATGGGCCATTACAGACATATTGTGTCTATGAGTAAGAAATATCAGAAAGTTATCTTAATCTTTTTCTACTAACATAATATGCGCTATGTATAGTAGAGTGAATTTTGATTTTTATTTAGCAACTAGTGGACGCCTCGCGGTTTCACCCGCGTAGTTCCCGTTCCCGTGGGAATACAGGGATTTAAATAGCCTATGTCACCCGCGGTTAGTGTAGCTTTACAACGATAACGAACTATTCAAATCCGTCCAGTAGTTTCGGAGCCTATTCAATACAAACAAACAAACAAACAATTAAATCTTTCCTCTTTATAATATATGTATAGAGCTATATAGATTATTGTACTTATACTAAGTATATATAGATAATCAGAAAAAAAATAACTTAGATCTGGAATCGACCCACTTCTCTTTCACTGGTTATAAGCCACCGCTTAATCAAACTAAAAGGTTGTAAGTCACATATTGTTTACTAGCTGTCCCACGCAACTTCGTCAGCGTAAATTTTCCCCGTTTTTGCAACATTTCTCATTGCTGCTCCGCTCCTATTAATCGTAGCGTTATGTTATATAGCCTATAGCCTTCCTCGATAAATAGGCTACATAGCAGTAAAAAAATTGTTCAATTCGGATATTACCGCGTTCAAACAAACAAATAAACTCTTCAACTTCAGCTTTATAATATAAGTATAGATCGGTCAATTGTTTTATAGTAACACGTAACATAACTTCTCAAAGATCCATGCCATTATTGCAGATAAAACCTGTTCAGGTATCGATTGTAAACGAATACATTATGAAACATTTGAAAAAAATATTATCGGTATCAGAAGTAGTAGATTGAATTCAGGCTGGAACCCTTATTCTGTCTAAAATCGATACCATATGTGAACGAATTATTGAACCAAATAATACAGTAGAAAGTTGCACCGGGATCAAAGAAACTGAAACAAAATTTAATAGTTAATAACATTGTTGAACAAACCCCTCATCATCTTAATCGTATTCCCAAGCTATGTTAGGGTCGGGTTCACGTTACCCCTGGCTTGGTTGATTACCTACCTACCCTAATTTACTAGCAAATTATATGGTACGACTGCTACCTGAACTTTAAGGGCTAATTATTTGAGAATAGTGATGTATGTTATAGATATTCGTTGGTTTAGCTTTAGGAATTATTAAGTCATTATTCGTTTCATTTGCCTTATATATGTCTGTAAAGTTTCAAAAGTTATTTATTTAATAACATTACGGAATTTTATTCACAATTATCAATGAAGTTTTACATAACAAATTGATCGGAAATCTCATGCAAATATTTTTTTAGAATCAATTTAGTAATTATTGAAAGCTAACAGCAAATTGGTTTTACAGGAGTCATAAGAACTTATGACCTCCTTTGTTTGTATATTTAACTACCATTTATGAAAATTATCCTCTATCTAAGGCCTCGACTATCCCAATTCAATTTCAAAACAATTTCGAAAACAATTTCGCAAATCTCTTTGTGTAATAGATATGCCCAAACACACACGGTAATTTTAAAGAAAACAACAACGAAACGGAACTATAATAAGTGCGACTATGATTTATGGTCAATTTTATACATAGCCTTGGTTGGGAAATAAATCTTTATTGTATCGAACTTTATCGGCGAAGCTTTATAAAATGCCATTAGTGTGAAAGTGACGTTTATTAATGGCCGATGTTTCTCTCCGAATTAATTGGAGCGCATTAAAGTTACACAGGAAATCATAAAAAAATATAATTTTAACTAGTTCCAACCGGCTTTGAGTGAACACAATTTAATTTAGTAATTTAGACATTTCAATGAAACTGTGAAAAGTAATTTCGTACAACAGTCGTATTTTAAGGCGTATATAAACGTATATAAACTCTACTTTGTATGCTACGTGAAGCAGCATTCTTGAGTAGGAGCCATTCTGATTTTAATGACGTCTTTGGTCACATAAAATATTTATTCTTGTTTAAATTTGAATAAAGTTCAGTCACTTTTGGGTAAATTTACATTTCAGCTGACGTCTGTTCAAGAATATTTCTTTGGTACTAATCTCACCCACACTCAGCCAACTACATCGTGTAAGTCAGGATGAACGGCAGTGACCCACGAAAACACTGAGAATGACACTCAGTAAGTCCCGGGGAATGTAAAACCGTCTCGAAACCTACAACGAATTTAATCAGAAGTAATACTGTAGAAGTTGTGTATGTAAATAAATCCACTGTAGACTGTTAGCTAAAATATCCTTTGTACAATTGAAACTAGAGATTTCAAGTTGAGACTTAAACTACCGAACTCGAAATTGTACAACGCTTCAAAAGAATCTGTATAAATATCTATACACACATTTGTAAGGCAAATAGATAGAGAAATAGATGCCAATCTGTGGTACTTTGGTATCTTAAAAACAAAAGAACTCAACAAATCGAACAGAAAGACCTTCGGTTTCATATTACATAAAGAAGATAGATGAAAATGATGTAACGCTTATACATATATAAATAAATCAGTAGCTACTTGCTTCTTATCCCCGAGATGAGTGCCGATAATTGAAAATTCAGCGAGCAGTGGGGACGCTAAGCAGGAGACAGACGAACGATAGGTCGACAGGATAATCCAGCTAAACTTTATCCTTTGACGTTATCTTTGTCTGCAACAGATAATAAAGGGACTGAAATATTAGAATGAATCAACCAAATTATAATCGGAAAGAATGAGACAGATATCTTCCGATTTCAATACAGAGATGATATGCCAATAATAATAATACCTATACGAATCCGCACCTGTAGGATGATATTGGCGAATTATTTTATTAAGTATTTGACAAGTTCGCGGTTTCTGAGACAGGGTTAGGTTTTTACAGTAAAGCACATGATCTTTAAACATTCGCAGAGCCGAACCACACGGCGCAGTACGGCGACAGTGCGACGCCTGAGCGGTGCCACTGCTGTATCCTGCATATAAAGTTTTATGACATGCCACACAGAGCGGCGCGGCTCTAAATCGCTCCGTGTGCCGGCCAAGACGAGGCGGAGAAGGGTTGCGGGGTGCGGCACCGCAGTTGTTTGCGTGGTAAATGTAAGGGCGCATTTTATTAACAGACTGTACGTCCAACACTCCGCTGCGGTGCTGTGACGGCGGTGCACAACGCTGCGGTGCCGCACCGTCAGTGTGAACGCCTGTGCGGCGAATTATTACGCGAGCCTCTGTGGCGCGGTAGGAGTGTATCCGACTGCTACGCAACAGGTCGTGGGTTCGATCCCCACCCAGGATAAAACTTTGTGTGTTGAGCACGATGGTTTCATTCTGTGTCTGGGTGTTAGATTTTATCTATAATATGTATGTATTTAGAAATATATAAGTATGTTTATCAGTTGTCTGGTTTCCATAGTACAAGCTCCGCTTACTTCGGGATTAGATATCGTTGTGTGAGTTGTCCCAAGATATTATTAAATATTATTATTATTTGCGGTGCAGCACCCGGTTACAGCACCTGTACTGCACCTTGTGGTTCGGCTCCTAGTCTCCTCTCATTCGTCGATCATCTCAAAAACGTTAATAAGGACAAGTTCAGTATGACTACTAACATTGAATTGATGATACACTGACTGCACCTACACACGTACAAACATTTCATGAACCTGTTCACGCTTACGGCGATGAATAATAATGAAATAAATGAAAATAACAACACAATTGAAAAGAGATACAGCTAAAACAACATATCGTATCGTAAATTAAAATCAACAAGCTAAATACACAGACAAAGCCATGCATGTAAAATGAAACTCAATAAGCATTAAGTTCAATCGACCTATTGCACATTGCTGTTGATTTTATGACGGCTTCAATATTAAAATAAATGCGCATTGAACGTTATTAAGTTTATCAGCGATAGAGTGGCACTGATGTAAGTATTTTGTGCTTGGTTGGATGCCTCGGATAGTTCCCTTACGATGATAATTATTATGAAGAGCTTGCACCACACTCGTGCACGTTAGCCCGCCGAACGTACCGTCTCGCAGCGTCAAAGGGGAAACTTCACTAATTAGCAAATAAAGCAAATTGAAGTCGCGTTCGCCTAAACGTGAGAATTCACATCCTGGTAAATGTCTTCTATGTTGTATTATCGAATGTGCAACTTTCACGGTTCGCTGATATTTGAACTATGAATGGTTATGTTCAAGGACGAATTGAGGCGCAAACGTGTCATATTGTATTGTTTTGGCGTAACGTTTTGTGAACATATTAAAATACTTTTTTTTTAATATCAGCCAATAAAACCTAATCAAAAATGTTGACTGTAACTCTTCAAAATTAGGTGGCAATTTTAAATACAAATTATTACCTAATTGTATTTTAACTTAATAATAAAATATAAGTTTAATAAGGTTATATCAATCAATTTTTAATTGCTAGATTTATATGCGATGAAAAATCACAGAGTTCAAGTGAATTGTAAGTCCATGAATAAAATGAAATACAAACACTGCCACTTTATTTTTAACAGACTTCAAAAAAGCAGGTTATGTAATATTATTGGAATTGCGTGGTTTTCACATATAATGATGGGGTAGGGCTTCGAAACAAATATTACGAAAATATATATTAAAGATAAAGAACTAGCAATGTGGGATTTAGTCCCACATTACTAGCAATCTTGTTAACCCCTCCAGCTAAGCTGTGTTAGGAGTGGGTTCACGTCGGTAGACTAATGGGTAGGATTCGAATCCGCGACCTCACGATTGCGAGACCGATGCCTTAGCCATTAGGCTAGCCCCGCTACATAATATATATATATATATATATATATATATATATATATATATATATATATATATATATATATATGTCTGTCCAATCATTTCGCCGAAACTAGAAATCGCATTGTGGACCTTTATTATTCGTTTTTTTTACTCCAACTTAGGGAACAATGTAAGTTTTATCAAAATCGGCAAGTAGTTTAGAAGATATGAACGTGTAAATTTGACGGCTTATATTTTTACGGAAATTTCAGAGGAAAAACATCTCAAATCCCTAGTCAAATAGTACATATGTATCAGAAATATTTTTTAGTTACGTAAAAACTAAAAATTACAAAATAAAAAAGAATTAAACAAAAAATAAACAGACTCTAAAAGTTAACTGAAAATAATGAAATAACACTTTTGCGCCATTCACTTTTAAAGTTTTTTGGGGTCGGTGCCAGCACATTAGGTACTATAAATAAAAACCGGGCAAGAGCATGTCGGACATTCTCCGTGTAGAGTTCCGCAGCCTTGAATAATTGCATCAGCAGAAGAGCGTATGTTCATGGTACTTACGCCCTTTTGTTTTTCAGCAATAACTCAATGACAATATATCCGATCATATCCGAAATAATTTTAGTTAAAAGTATTTATTAAGCGCTACTTTTGTAAATTGTTTCATATTTTTTTAGTCATACGGTTCAAAAGTTAAGGGGGGGGGGGGATAATTTTTGCAAGTTTCGGAGCGATTATTTCCAAAAATATTAACTCTAGCTGACTAACTAGCTGACTTTTTCGCCGAGCACGTAATCTCAGATCTAGATGATTAAAACGTTGTAACTTTTGAAAGCATTGGAAAAATGGCTTGAAAATTTATAGGACAAATTATAGGTAAGATACATTTATAGATCAAAAAAGTTTATAAGAAATCTTAAAGTGTTTTTGAAAGACCTGTCAAATGACGTGCCATACGTTGATGTTAGCTAAAAATAATTTAGCTTCTGTTACATGTATGGAGGGGCATGCAAGCATTCTGTTATATGGGGACACCCCATAAAATATTTATTTTTAGTATTTAGCTATCAAACTAAGTAGCGGCTATGACAAGACACTGTTTCACCGAATTTCATCAATAATCATTGAGTAATCTTTGAGTAAAATGCCTGTGATTGTTACACTGTTACATAAATGCTCATTAAACTTTTGAAGTATGTTTAATTTTTAACATTTTATTTAATTAGTGTTATAGCCCAAATATTTAATTAAAACGGTTGCTTAAAACTGACATCTAAATGAATATCAGATTAAATAGTTTAAATAAGAGCAACATTTGAGAAATTTTGCGTAGGCTAATTTTGTAAAATTAAATCTCATAGATTAAATTACGATTCGTATTAGACATTTCATAACAAGTCAGTATAATTATTATAAGAAATTGTATCAAAGGTACATCAAAATAAATGATTTTCAGACCAATTTATTTTGCTGTTATTATGTTTCAAGTGCCTCTTTACGTCTTTTCAGATTGTTAGATTGTCTTTCAATATTTGATAACAATTATTTAATACATAAAATATGTCATAATTTTTAATTATCACTTGACACACAAAATTAAGGTGACTGTTTTGATTTAGTACCTATTTGTTTTTGATTTTATTTACAGGAATAGCTGCTAATGTGTCATTAGCATGTCGGACCATGCTCAGTATAGGGTTCCGAAGTCGTTGCCGTATGATAAAATTCGATTTTTCACCAGCGTATGTTATTGTATGTACACCCTTTAGTTGAGAAACACCGTTTTTCAGCAATAACTCAATGACAGTATGTCAGATCATGCCCGAAATAATTTTACTTTAAAGTAAATACTTTATAAGTACAGTACAGTATGTCAGATCATGCCCGAAATAATTTTACTTTAAAGTAAATACTTTATAAGTACAGTACAGTATGTCAGATCATGCCCGAAATAATTTTACTTTAAAGTAAATACTTTATAAGTACAGTACAGTATGTCAGATCATGCCCGAAATAATTTTACTTTAAAGTAAATACTTTATAAGTACAGTACAGTATGTCAGATCATGCCCGAAATAATTTTACTTTAAAGTAAATACTTTAAAGTAAAATTATTTCGGGCATGATCTAAGCGCTACCTTTGTGATATTTTTCATATATTTTGGTCGCTCGATTCAAAAGATAAGAGAAGGGGGGCTGGGGGGGGGGACAAATTATGCAACTTTCGGAACTATTATATCCATATAGATATTCACTTATTCAAAAAAAATGTATTAGAAACCTTGAAATTATTTTAAAAACCTTTCGAATCGTGTGTTTTTGGTCAAAAAAAAAGTCAGCTTTGTTACCTGCGTCCCCTAAAAATGTTTAGTTTTATTATTTAGCTATCAAACTAAGTAGCGGCTACTACAAGATACCTTTTCACCAATTTGATCAATGTGCATTGTATAGTCTTTGAGTAAAATGCTTGTGATATAGGGACGGACAGACAGACAGACGGACTTAACGAAACTTCTGGGTTCTGTTTTTGCCATTTTGGCTTTGGAACCCTTATAAAATGAATAACCGAAATGTATGTACCTACGCGATGCGTATAACTTCACAACGACTGTACTAAATTGGATAATTATTTTTTTCTTGTGTTTATTTGTGAGGACAAGATTTGTATAAAATATTTATTTTAAATAGTACGGAAATATTACAACCGTGCTAAGTGGGGATGGACAGCTAATCGCAAATATACTTAGGGACGAATCCAGCTATAGTTGCAGTAGCAAGCTTAAAACTTTGTGCCAGCTAATCTCTGAAATGACTGGATTGATTTTGACGGGAGTTCCACTAGTAGGTGACTTTCAAAATTGTAGGTAGCACCTACTATATGAACTCTTTAAAATATTACATATTCGTTATAAATTTAAATGTATGGAGGAAAAAATCGTCTCAAGCGGGACTTGAACCCATGACCTTAGGGGTACCGGCCCTAAGCCGTTACCAACTACGGCATCGAGACATGTCTGCCTAAGTCGAATTTAGTCTCCATATTAAACGATTTTAGGGCAATCGGACGTCATCCACCACGTTTCTAAGGAACTTTTTACGTATAAAATTAGCACAAAATGCTTTAAAATACAAAAAGTAATTATAAATGCGTTATTTGTAATTTTGCTACATATGTAGTATATTTAGTATAGTAGTTAATAAACAATGATAAAGTACGCGACCTTAAATTAAACACATATTATTACGATCGTAACAACTTGCGTATATCATTAGTGTGAAATGTATCATTTATTGGGCAAAGTTGACATGAGTGGATCATTCCCTTGATGTTGGTCTTGGTGATTATGATTATACCCCTCTATGTATATCGGTAGAGGTCGGGTTTTGGTATCCGGTAGTCACTGGAACCTGAAGCACAATATAAGCTGACAAAATTGTATATTATAGGTACAATCTAAATTTGTTGTTTGACTTGTTGCTGTATTTTACTTGATTATATAGCAACGAGTATCGACGTTTTTATTTAATTACGTGATAGGTAGCTTATGTCAACATACAGGGTGATTTTTAATATACTGATAACAATTATATCCGGTATATATTAAAAAAGGAGACCCCGGAATAAAATCGATGTTTCTTTGTCAGGTTTAGGGCCTAAACCTCACAATGAAGTACGATTTTAGGTTTAGGTGGTTAAGGTCATAACTCCAAAAACAAGTGGTAGGTGATTAAAGATTAATATATTAAATATTTTCCAAAACTAATATTACAAAGTTATCTAGTGTTATGTAAAGGAGCTTACTAGAACTTGGATAAAACCAAGGTCATGTTCAATTAACATGTACTACCGAAACCGACCGCGGTGCACGGCGCCGTTCTCGAAATTGTTCAGGAATTCGGCTGGGTTGAGCAGCGTTTGGGAAGTCGATCTCACAATGTCTTAAGACTAAAGTCTTCAATCAGTGCGTCCTACCCGTCATGACATACGGAGCCGAAACGTGAACACTGACGGTACAACTGGTCTACAAGTTCAAAGTCGCTCAGCGGGCTATGGACAGGGCTATGCTCGGAGTTTCTCTTAGGGACAAAACAGAAATGAGGTGATTCGACAAAGAACCAAAGTTATCGACATAGTCCACCGGATTAGCAAGCTGAAGTGGCAGTGAATTGGCCATATTAGCCGAAGAACCGACAACCGTTGGGGTAAATGAGTTCTTGAGTGGAGACCGCGTCTCGGTAAACGTAGTGTAGGACGCCCTCAGGCCAGGTGGAGTGATGATTTACGCAAAACGGCTGGCAGGAGCTGGATGCGAGAAGCTGAAGATAGAACAAAGTGGCCTGCAATTGGAGAGTCCTATGTCCAGCAGTGAACTGCGATAGTACGTAAAAGAGCTACGAGCGGGAGTTTATTAGTATATTAAAATCATTCTGTATAATTGTAATGAATATGTATTGCCTTAAAACTACTATTATTAGTGAAAAAAACATTTAATCAAACTGTTAACAGCATTTGCAAACGCACTTATCTTGACTTGTCAAATTGTATAGTCTTAAATGGTGCGTTTAGACTCGTGGCAAGCCGCCCGACACGGGTCGCCGGTACAAATAAGCCGTTCACAAACAGCCGAGCAACTCATTCACGCCTATTCAAATGCACGCGCTCGTGTTCGTGCCCATTGAATGTCGCCTTAAAAGTACCAACCATAACTTTTCGTACCACAAGCGTTAAACAATCAAAGTATGTACCTTTAGATACACCTAACAGTGATATTCATTCGAGTTCTTAAAGTTCTTATCTTAAATAAACTAAAGTAATCGAACATAGCATCGGAGTGGTCATAGACTTTAATTTTAGTTATTATATTTAAGGTAAATTTAAAACAATTTTAACAGATTTTCATTACCATTGAAATCATAACTAAGTGAATAAAATAGATGGAAGCAAATTGATTTATCAAAAAAAAAAATATTATGTAGGGCAAGTAAGAAGTGATGTTTAACTAGAATGAGCACACAAGTTAGTTGGAGCGTGCAAAATCGGTAGCAGGGCAGTGCCGGGTAGTATGGGAGCCATTCGGGTAGCGAGGGTGCGGTCCCAGCCGTAATCCCTTCAATACTGCTATGGATCCATGATTTTCTTTGAAAATTTGTCGAACCATGCATTCTGCCATTCAAACTTATGTTATTTTCATAATATATTATGGAAATGGATGAAAAATGGATTTGATAAAATTATATTTCAGTTCGTATTTTTCTAGTCGATATATTTGCTTCTTTATATTTGCACGTACTTCCTCCAGTTCATTTTAAGCGCTCTAAGTAATATTTTATATTCTCAAAGTATTCATAATTTGTAAAAGTTCAACACAAGAGTTTTTCTTTCTGTTTTAAGCGCGTGAGTTTCATCTTGTATTTTCATTTTTGAGCACGATTCAATAATTTATAATGAAGTCTTAAGTTAATAGAACAGCGAAAGTAAGACTTTGCCATCAAAGTTGTACTCTTATTAACTTATTCCCTAATAAGTTAACTTTGGTATACTTTTTGTATCACTTAAATCATATTCAAGGTGGTTTACCTTTAAGGTTTATTGTATAACTAGGTTTAGTTCTTCTTCTCATTTTCTGGTTTCGTTTGTTTTGTTTAAACGTACCTACATAATAATCCTGTCTGCCTACATATAATATCAAGATTTTTTAGGATTTATATATAACATAATAATATGTCTACAATATCTTGAGACAACTCACACAACGCTATCTGATCCCAAACTGAGCAGAGCTTGTATTATGGCACCCAGACAACTGATAAACATACTTATATATTTATAAATACATACATATTATAGATGAATTACACCCAGATACAGAATAAACCATCGTGCTCATCAAATAAAGTTTTATCTTGGGTGTGGATCGAACCCACGACCGACGTAGCAGTCGGATACACTCCCACCGCGCCACAGAGGCTGTCAAATATACTGTCAATTATATTTTTTGCTCGTAACAAAAATTATGCTAAATATAATTTTTACATTTATTTTCCTAATATTTACTCTTGGGTTTATATCACCTTCACCATATTTTAAATGTGAGTAGAAAATTTGATTACATGGAATTAGGCGCTTATAAGAGGGTCTAATTCCGGCCTTGCCGCTTTTTTACAACAACCTTACAAAAATATCTAATGTAATTCAAGTCCCCGGGGAAAACAATACGGATAATGAAATATCAACAACGGCTTACTACTGCCACAATTTTGTTAAAATAATCTGATTTCTTGAGAATATAGTTATTATAAATTTGTTGTCGTTTGGTATGAAATCGTTCTGTAATATATTATATTTAAACTAATTGTCCCGCGCAAATTCGTCTGCGTAAATTGTCCCCGTTTTTGCAACATTTCTCATTGCTGTTTCGCTCCTATTGGTCGTAGCGTGATGTTATATAACCTTTAGCCTTCCTCAATAAATGGGCTATCCAACAGTAACAATATTTTTTCAATTCGGATCAGTAGTTCTTGAGATTACCGCGTTCAAACAAACAAACAAACTCTTCAGCTTTATAATATTAGTATAGATATGCTATGTATATGATGCTTGGGTATTATGGACCAAAGTAATTAAACTGGATTTTTTAAAATTGTAAGTTTGATTAAAAATAAAAAATAACAAAAAACCCACTTGCCCGCCATTTCAAAGCTGATTACATTTAATTTTAATTAGCAAGGTATGACATATGTTTTAATAGAAGCTAAGCTTCTATTAAAACATATGTCATACCTTTTTAAGGCATTAATCTATACTAATATTATAAAGCTGAAGAGTTTGTTTGAATGCGGTAATCTCAGGAGCTACTGATTCGAATCGAAAAAATATTTTACTGTTGGATAGTCCATTTATCGAGGAAGGTTATAGGCTATATAACATCACGCTAGGACTAATAGGAGCGGAGCAGCAATGATAAATGTTGCAAAAACGGGGAAAATTTACGCAGACGAAGTTGCGCGGGACAGCTAGTTTCATATAAAATTAATATTATTTCTTAAAAAATGAAAAGTAACTAAATACCTACTTTTTCATTTTAGGTAACCCGGTCTTAATATACTGACAGCGACAGATACAATCAGCAATCCCGAGTATTCCTCACATTGATATCGTTAATTACATCAGTCATTACATCAACCGGTACAGTTTAGTTGTGAATTGTTAATATTATCTTTCAACAAAGGTTAGACAGTGAAAAGTTAATCTGAAACATGAAGGGTTAGTGAACAACTCTATGCCAACAGAAACTAGTATAACAAAACAAGCCCGCACAAAACATAATTCGGCAAGTTTAAGGATGAATCCACTCGCAGCTCGTAGTTGTTTTTCATGAACTTTATAAGCCGCTAATCTGCACATATCACGTTTCTAGAACACTGTTTCCATGTTTATTGTCAAACAGGATTAAAAGGATAACACACATTAGGCTTTTCTAGAACATTAACTCCACCGCGCTGTAAATAAACGACACACGTTACACTCTAATGTTTCATTGTCGTCGCCCCAGCTTCCCTTTCTGAATAAATGGACCTTTATTCGACACAATATTTTTGTTCACATACTCTTATCAGTTGTTGAAGCTACTGTTTGTAAAGCAAGTATCAGAAAAACGATCTACTTTTTCATGAGACTTTTCTGTCTGCGGTGTACCTAGCCTCTGTGTCGTAGCTTCATTTCAAAGTTTGCGTGATATTGTGGATTTAAGTTTTAGGATTATTAAATTTAGTTGTAAATTATTACGGCATTTATTTTATCAACGGTAGGATAAAATTGTGTTAGGTATCTATTTTTAATTGGGTTCACGTTTGTGTACTATTTAAATTTGAATGTGTTCGATAAGCAATTACATAGAGTGTGTACCTACTACTGTTTACGCTTGTTTGTTAGTTTGACACAAGCATTTCCTTTATTTACACGTCGTAATAGTAATGTAACATTTTGGGAAGTCATCTTTTGATAAATTTTATGACAATGGAATGACTGTTCCACGCCGTTTTCTGCCCACGTCGCTGTTTTGTCAAAAACCCTTAATACGGTTTATATTTAACATGTTTGATGTTGAACTTTGCAGTATTCAATTGTGTACAAATAAAACCGAAATAAACGACAATACACAGAATGTTGGGTGACCAAGAAATACAAACCGTACGACGAACAACGCGCGTCGTACGTAAAATGTAAAAGTCGAATTTCGGCTTATTTAAACACTTGGGAGTTTGTTTACATTACATAATGGATTTAATTAAAACGGGATGTGTCTGCTCATTCTGGATTTTCGTAATTACATCGCGAAGTGAAGAAATATTATGATATAATATTCGTAAGCGTTATCGCGTCGACTCTGGAGTTTTATTAAAATCATAAATTCCGTGTCAAATGCACCCGTTCTTCGCGAAGACTGAATAACAGATGTACGATTGTACTTTATGTAAATCAGTTTCATTTTAAAACGTACCTAATGTAAATAGGGTTCACAAATGTTCGTGGTATAACCTTTTTAGTAGGGTTTTACGTTTTTGTGTTTAATATGAACACTACATTTTAGCTACCCGAGAATTCTGGAAATGTAATGTTGTTGAAATATATTTTAAGTTGAAGATATGGCTGCATAACTTACCGCTAACACTACAATGTGGAAACCATGTTTCAGCTTGTTTACTGGCTTGTTTTTTTACTGGCGTTCTTAGTTCTCTGAAAATGGTAACATAAGAACACCGGGAAACTATGTCATCGTGTACAGTATATGAATACGATAAATTACGGTGTATAAATATTAATGAGTGTAAGTCTCCAATCAACTTTGTTGACAGAAAGTAAATGTAAATATTATATGAAGCCTTACTTGTATAATGTTCTATAAGTGTATATTATAACACACAAAGTGTATAATTTGTTAAAATAAATTATGTTTTGGGTTATGGAGCGTTAAGAAAATTAAGAATCTTAATTATAACAGAAATTTACATTGTTCGTTAATTTTATCTTACAACTATTTATTCAGAAGGTTTCTGTAAACAACTGTGAACTCAGTTTATAGCAATTCCTCAAATTATGTGACTTAGTTCTTTGACTTCCACCTTTAGTTCCCGCTAACCGATTTCATTTAAGACGTTTGTAGATCTCCCGGCTTACAGGAGATCTACAAATTATGTTGAGCACTACAATTTTATTACAAAGTAATCTTATTGAAGTATTTCCGTATTACTTTTGGCCGTCATAAAACTGTAATCCTGTTGTATTTTTTTTCTCTCTTCTCATATCTCCTACAAACTAGGAAAATATTTTATAAATGTCAATAACACTTAGTTGTTTCTAAATTACTTGTTTCTTTGAACACTCCTTTATTAGTTTGACTTGAGTTAACTAATAATTAGTTTCACCCCCGTGTTCAAAATTCTTAATTGAAAATTTTGAAAACATGTAAAGAACGAATAATATTTAAATCATTTTAAATAATAAATAAATAATGACGGAAGATAATTTTTTTTCTTTGATTTTATTATTTTTGTATTACGCCTTTTATTATACAGAAAGGACTATGCTAGATGAAATTACAACTTGTTAATAAAGGTTGTTTTAAACTAGGATTTCTACAATAGATAAACTTTCAATTGTTTAAATATACAATTTTATTATACAGTAAAGCGAAGTTATAGCTTACACTAAGTGATGAACTTTATATGTAAAATATTTCAATAAAAGCAGTGAAGTAGTTGGTGAAGTTGAAAGTTATATTTGCATCAAGTGGCAGCGCTCTGGGTTCACAAATCAGGGTACTTACAACTATTAAGGAAGTTTGTTGAAACTGCACCTGCAGCTCTACATTTTAATTAATTTTCTATAAAGCCATAGGAAATCATTATACAGGTTGATTTGTAATAGTCTAATAACATCCCGCTCGTGGTTTCGTAATTCAAATCATTGTTTATTGTGAGGTTTAGGCCCTAAAACTGACAAATAAACATCGATTTTACTCCGGATGTGTGGTAAATGGTTGTGAGGCAAAGGTAGGTGCTATGTGTTGAAGGGTTATTTGTATTTTTTTTTACAAAATATATTATGAATTTATTTGGTGTAAAAAGGCCAGGAGCGGGAGGTTTTTGGTATATTAAAAATCACCCTGTATATTACTAGCTGACCCTTGCAATTTCGTGTACGTCAATTTTCCCCATTTTTACAATTCATACAATAATACTAAAATCGCGATTAAAACAAAAACTTTACGACCTATTGTCCTACCATACCTACCAAATATATAAAAAAGTCATAAAAATCGGTCGAGCCAAATCGGAGGAGTTCTTCCACAAACACACACTAGATTTTAAGCTATTGCATAGCTTTTAACGCGGGCTTTGCACGCGGCGACTGAATCAAGAAATTCCGTAACGAAAATAAAACCTAACACCCCCACTCCGCCTACCGCTTAACGTATAGGTATATGGTACGACTGTACGAATCTCGCACGGATCGAGACGAGCTACTCCGAAATGTAATGAAAAAAAAAACTGCATAAATAAAAAATAAGTAAATAGTTATAATTGCATAAGTTGATAGAAAATGCTATGCAATAGCTTTACCGCGGCAGTCCCCGAGTGCCACACATTTTTCTTTTCATATACTTATTAGAGAGTCATTTTTTTCAAGCTCATGCAGGCGCCGTTAAGTATTTGGGTTTTCCAAATTATATTTTTTTCAAAACTACCTTTTTATTAAGACGAATAAGACAAAAATAAATATCGGTAAAATCGTAGGCAATGTTCACTTCGTGAAGATTGTACATTTGCCCATGTGTCTATTTTAAGTAACTGGTCCATTATATTTAAATGTAACTCTCTGTTTAGTGAACCAATAATAAAACCGGGCAAAAGCATGTCGGACCATGCTCAGTGAATCCGATTTGAATAATTGTACCAGCAGAAGACTTAATCAAAATAGTTCATTAGAAACCTTAAAATGTTTTTAAAAGCCCTGTCGAATGATATGCCACACGTTGATGTTTGCTCAAAAAATTGCCCCTCCTAAAAGTATTTATTTTTCGCTCTTAAACTAAGTAGCAGCTACTACAAGACACCTTTTCATTACATCTAATTAATATTTATTGTCTAGTCTTTGAGTAAAATGCCTGTGACATATGGATAGACAGACAGACAGATATACGGACATGACGAAACTTTAAGGGTTCCGTTTTTGCCATTTTGGTTACGGAACCCGAAAAAGAGTCATTTTCGTTTTTTTTGGAAGAGTACATAAAAATATTATTTTGAACGTATACATCTGTTTACAGAACAGTAAGAAGAACAGAACAATAATGAAACCACTATATAATTTTCCTGTTAATGTAGAGAGTTATGAACTCATTATTCGTACTTGTAGCACTTACCTATTTGTTAGAGCTTCAGAATAGTGTTCCACTTTAATAACTAGGTACGTTCATGGTACACAGTTAAGTGCTGAGTAAATGTTTGTTGTCTCGAGGCACACTATATGTTCTCCGACCTGTATAGGTACAGTAAGTACACCTAACGTTACGAATCTAGCCATGATTTCGGTGTCAAGATGAACTGTTTAGCAAACAGTTTCAATTCGATCTCTAAATCTTGACCATTGACCTCTTTGGAAGCTAAATGTGAACTTAATTGTTGACTCAACAAGTTAAGACGTAGTTGACTGTAATATCAAATATACTTAAACCACAGTACCGATTTTTATGGACACATAGCGTACATAACAGCGACGAAGGGTTCAAATGTTCTTAAGGGAACTCGATAATAGACTTGACTGCCTCTGTGGCGCGGTGAGAGTGTATCCGACTGCTACGCTAGAGGTCGTGGGTTCGATCCCCACCCAGGATAAAACTTTGTGTGATGAGCACGATGGTTTATTCTGTGTCTGGGTGTTATTTATCTATAATATGTATGTATTTAGAAATTTATAAGTATGTTTATCAGTTGTCTGGGTTTCATAGTTCAAGCTCTGCTTAGTTTGGGATCAGATAGCGTTATATGAGTTGTCACAAGATATTATTATTATTCAGTCAGTTTTATAATGTTCCTACCATAAGGACCTAAGACACCACACTGCGACTGTACCAAATCCAACATGTGATGTTCCTACCATAAGGACGTAAGACACCACACTGCGACTGTACCAAATCCAACATGTGATGTTCCTACCATAAGGACGTAAGACACCACACTGCGACTGTACCAAATCCAACAAGCGATGTTCCTACCATAAGGACGTAAGACACCACACTGCGACTGTACCAAATTCAACATGCGATGTTCCTACCATAAGGACGTAAGACATCACACGGCGACTGTACCAAAACCAACATGAGGGCCAAGTGTTATTGTCACAAATATTCAGTTTTATTCCTCACCGATTTGAATACCTTAAACCTTGGCAATGTATACACCCTTTTTATGATCGGATTTCGATCGGAAAGCATAGTTAAAAGAAATTAGCCGACATTTAATAACATAGCAATCGTTTATGAGTTACATAGTTATATGAAACCCAGACGCTGTACGGCGTCGTTTATAAAGCACATAATAGGTTTCAAATTTGAGACGATGTCGGTAAGCCGCGAGACTGGTTAATGACCTCAAAGACATGGTTCTTAATTTTTTGCTTAGAGGTAAGCCAGGGTCCAATTCCCTTCAAGTCAAACAATATGGCGGGTGCGGGCGCTGCAAGCGACCAACAATGCGCAGCGGTCGACACACAAAGCCCTGCCAAGATAATGGATATTGCTTTTCTTGCGAGTTTCAAAGCAGCCTACTTCGGAACCTCTCATAATCCGCTTACGGCTCCTCGGCAAGTACGTTATTGTGCTTTAGTGGAAACATTTCCCTGGGAGTACTGCAAATTCGTGCTTACAGTTACTTATGACGACGTGATACGGCTTTACCAATAGAGAGCCAAATACCAACATTATCTCGCATAAGATCGCTTTAATATTTTCTGTCAGTATTTGAATTGTATACCATTTTATTTTACACATACGTGTTTTCTACTTTAATCTATACATATAATAAAACTGTAAATTTCACGTGTCTGTACATGGCCGAACTTAGTGAAAAAAAATATTAGGAAATGTTCGAAAAGAGTATTTAAACACTTTGCTGCATTTTTAGAAATGTCTGTCTGTCTGTCTGTCTGTCTGTCTGTCTGTCTGTCTGTCTGTCTGTCTGTTTGTTTGAACACGCATCACGCAAAAACTATTGTACAGATTCGGTTGAAATTTTGCACGTGCAATCTAATAGATGCAGATTAACATTTAGGCTATAAATTATCACGCTTTTTCCCATAGGAGCTAAGCAGTAAGGGATAATGTCTGTAGCTATTTTTCGTTATAAAACAGTAACTACTAGACGGATCTTTATGAAAATTTGCAGTTTTATAGTAAATACTATAGGACATTATTTACACTATGAATCATTACGCTAACGTCTATGCGGAACGAGTAGCAACGTATTTTTTGTCGCACCATAATGGTTTATCACAAAATTTTCCACAATTAGACATTATCTATAATTGTAACCCATGGAATACATAACTTCACGCTAAAACTAAAAGGAGCTAAACACAACATTGTTAAGTTTCATAAGAACAGTTATTTTGACGTGGAAAGTAGCGAACGGTATAGCCTCGAAGCTATGCCAGCGGACTTTGACGACGAAGTCCCGGGCTCGAATCCGATGACTGATTATGTTCTTTTTGTATTTTTTTAAATTGTGTTTATCCTTTTTTAATATTTTTCTCAATGTTTTAGTCATTTTTTCGACCGTAAGTAACTTATTTACTTTGGTTATTATTTTTATAGATTAAAAATCAAGTAAATTATGCACGTAGGTAAGTTAATCATAGGTATTGCATGCACTGCTGAGAGTAATTATTTATTCGTAGTAGAAATAAAAAACAATATTACAATATAATTAAAAAGTATTCGACATTTTCCAGAAATGATGTGTTCGTCTAAAAAAAAGACATTACACACGTAAAAAAAAACATGTAGCGCCATCTATGAAATCAAATTGTTCACCGTGATCAAATAATTCCTTAATTGTGAAAACATTTATTAGGGTATAGGTGCTTGAGATGCTGAGTGGCAACATTCTTGAAAGTAGATGGCGTTGTATTCAATAACGTTCTATACTTAGTAAAAGAAGTTTTAAAAAGAAACACATTGCTATGATTTTTAGAAATGTTTGTCTGTCTGTCCGTTTGTTTGACCACGCATCACACAGGTGCATCGAGGATCATGTTTTGGGGTTATGGTTGGAGATTACGTGTTCATCAATTCAACGATAATGAATGGCTCAACATCGGTCAAGTGTGAGTAGTTCGGGTGATGGGAGGAGGGGGGTCATTGTCTGTCAACCGTACCTTTAGGGATATCTGACATTTTCGCGGGCATGACACACATGACACGCTCTGTGTTTGCTTACTAAAGTGTTACAGCAGTTTTATTATTAGTATTGCGTTGTAACACTATAAGACCCCATTTTTAGCCAAAATGGCAAAACAGAACCCTTATAGTTCCCTTATGTCCGTCCGTCCGCAGCTTAGCTCAGAGACTGTTAGTGCTAGAAGGTTGCAACTTTTGCATGAATAAATTACTAACACCGATAAAGTGAAAGAACAAAATCTTGAAAATCATTATTTTTTTAAGGGTACCTCTCTTATATGTAAAGTGGGGATGTGATTTTTTTCTTACCTACCTACCCCATCGTGTGTGGTATCATTAGATAGGTCTTTTAAAAAGCGTTTAGGGTTTGTGAAGACTATTTTTAGATTTAAGGATTCCTTTGTGTAGAATATTAGGCTTTATAGTAAACATTTTTGTTAGATTCAAGTGTCCCCCTGCCAGCTAAATGGTTGATGTTGGGTATGTGAAAAAATCCAGGGTAGTAGTATAAATACTAAAATTATAAGGAAAACTATCACAGTTAAGTACTTAGGCTTTACAAGTTTACGATCACATGAGAAGTAACAACATTTTCGTACAAATTCTATTAAAAATTATTAGGTAATAAGTAGGTATAACGTTGAAAGAATGAAACAAAAACAACAGAAAACAAACTTCTTAAGCCGCACACCAAACTAACTATCTAAAAGAATAGAACAGATCGATTTTTATTTAGTAAGTATTTAGTCAACAGGACTGTTTCCAACATATTTACACAGAAGTTATTTCGTTACCTAAACTACCTTAATTTAAACCCGACTTTCACGCGAACGAAGTCGCGGGCACAGCTATTATGAATATATGTATATATATTACGGGTCTTAATCGCGTGAATAATTTTAGGTTAAATACTTTGCTTACCTACGTTTAATATGCGTGATAGTTTAAGTATAATTTAATTTAAAGTCATCAAGTATTAAAATAAACTTATCCAGTTTTGAAAACAGATGGCGTTTAAATACAAATGAAACAGAATCAGGTAAATTGATTTAAAAAATAAATCTGAAATTCTTACGTAGAGGGATATGAATTTATGATGATCTTAATTAACGACAGGTTCATCATCATTATCATCATCAGCCTATCGCAGTCCACTGCTGGACATAGGCCTCTCTAATTGCACGCCACTTTGTTCTATCCTCGGCTACGACAGGTTGACACACCTATTTTTTAATTCACCAATGTAGACATTATAAAGAAATAAGTTTAGTATTTAAACTAAACGTTTCTAAAAGATATACTAATTCAGTATATCTTTTAGAAACGTTTGAATGTTGTCTGTTTGTTTGAACACGCACAGTAGGTACCGCGGGAATGCAATGTTTTAAAAACAGGATATTTTTTTAAAAACTTATCTCACACTAGCCCTATTTCGCGCGAGTACTTGGGCGGTTTCGGGCTTCATTTAACCCGAAACCGATAATAGTAATATTTGATGTGATGCAAATCATTTTGGTAAAATACTATTATAATAGATGCCACACAGCATTGTGGAGCACGTTTCCAATATGTTTTACACAGAAGTTAAATTGTAATATAAACTACCTTAACATAAACCCAACTTCCACGCGAACGAAGTCGCGGGCACAGCTAGTATTAAAATATAAATATAGATAGATAGATAGAAAATTCTTTATTGTACACCACACTTTATTAAATTACATTATAATTACACGATCACATCATTATTGCTTACATAAGCGCATGCACAATGGGCGGCCTTATCGCTTAGAGCGATCTCTTCCAGGCAACCTTTGGATGGACAGGAATTAAAAAGAGCCAAAACCACGTGGTGTAGAAGAATGTAAATTAAATAAAGACGTACACGATTTTACATAATATCAATAGATAAACACAAAAACATATATCTAACATTCCAACAAAACGATTGAAATGTTAGATATATAAATACACAATATACTATATTAATAGATAATAATAATAATAATAATAAATAAATAAATAAATACAACAAACAAACATTACATAAACATAATAAACTAGTTATATTTAAAAGAGAAAAGAAAATAAAATATAAAATTCATATATTTATTTATGTACATTATTATGTAGCTGCAACTGGACCGCTGGACAGGTAGTGCGCTTTTACCATTTTTTTAAACATATTAGTTGTTTGTGCCTGTCTGATATCTAAAGGTAGTGCATTCCACAACCGAACAGCTACTACGGTAAATGATTTATCCATAAATTTTGTAATATACCTGCTTTGATTAAATTATATTGTTTGTTATTGAGACTCTCCTGGTGAAGTGTAGTGTGTTTGGCAGGTGTCGCAAGGACCACACAGTAACTAGCGAGTCGACTCAATTATCCGCAGTGAGCGCCATAAATTTTGTGTCCGCACGCCGACACGGCAATTACTGTCGCCGCTCATCCGCAAAACGATGTTAATAGCCCTCTGATTCGTACATTTATCTCGGCTACACTGTATATTTTTATTATTACTAGTGAATCGTGAACTTGGAACGTAACGGTTCCTGGCTGCTTAACATCACAATTTCCTCTTATCGTTATAGTCTGGGGCTGCTAGCGAGTTGCCATTTGCGTAACGCATAATGACGCTAGAAAATGTTCCTTGGGTAACCGCGCATAATCACTCTCGGAGTACCTTACCCGTCGATCTCTACTCGATATTAGACAGATAAGGATGAATGTGACGTAAAATGTGTCTCTATTAAAATTACGACGGAGATAGCAGTCCCTCCACCGTTTTAATGGAGATATTATGTCCATAGCACTTAGTTTTTAAGTAGTGTTTCTATATAAACTCAGTTTCAAAGTACCTTCTCTTTTCACCTTTAATCTAGTTTCCTCTCGCAATTACGTTCCTCGTGATATATCGCACCATTTACTTCCCTCTGGCAATCAAGTACAATGTGTAACACTTATATAATCGTATGTATATTATTATCCAAGCACAAGCACACTTATGTGCGTATATGTTTGTGAAGTCTAATAAAAACAGAGAAAGAACCGCGTACAAAAAGTTAATAGCGATGCAAATTCAGGTCAAATATAGAATGTTCGGCAATCATTCAAATTTTGCGGAGGCTGAAAAAATAGAGGTTGTTACAATATCTGTAGACTGGAACAGGGTATGTTTCGCAGTCGGCGGGGGTAATACTCATTCGTTTCATCTCGAGGGACGTGATACAACGGGCAGCGAGCCGTGTGCGACCCATCATTGCAAGCAATATGCCTTTATTTATCTAACAATGTTACGATATTTCCTGACCCGATGCTCTGATAACTTTCGATACAGCTTTCTTCGCCTATTTCGTGGGGAGCTGATGAGGAGTTGTTACATAGTGGCGATTTCATTCCATGGAACGTGTTACGGAAATAAAAGGCTGTTTTATTCGTAATGTAATGACACTCGGCGTTAGATTTCCCACGAGGGTTCTCAGAAAGGTGTTTCAGAGCGCCTTGTTCGGTTCTGGTTTTGGTTCTCGTAACTTACTTGAAAATCAATTATTTGTTCATTTTTATTCAATTTGTGTTCGCAGCCGTTTACAATGCGATGTCTCTACGTGGCTTAATGTTTTTCCCTTCGTAAAGGATAAAATAACTCACGAAGGTTTACCTTCTTCATCTCTACATTTTGTATAATAAAGTGTAATATAGGCTCGGATTAATTGAGTGGGTTGCAGATTTGCTGAAGTGATCATTTTGCTAGACTTATTATGTGAGATTATGGGGATAGACTCCTGATAGACCAACCACATAATTATAGTCTATGGGAGGGATTTTATACGGGAGATAGAGTATCAGGTGTCATGACACAATTTGCGAGAGACGTTTATAGCAGTGGACTGATAAAAACTGGTTATGGTTTTATATGGTTACATGTAGGTACGAATAGGTAAATTTAGGAAATATGACTTCAAAACTAAATGAATAGTTAGTATAGTAGTAGATTTCTCCATGTGGTGTGTCGTGGGGTATTCAATTGGTATTTAAAGAGCACAATATTATTCGATATGAGGTTTCGTTTATCAGACCATTTTGAATAATATGTACCGATTCAATGTTGCTTAGCATGTGAATCAATTAATGATTCACAATTTGTACCTTCAATATATGCATGACAATCTGATTTTAGAAAGGAGCTTGAGCAGATATGCCCGATATTGTCTTCAAAAGTGACGTTTGTATAACAGCTTAATTAAATAATTCGGGATAATAATTCAATTCATTTATTTTTTATACATTTTAATTAAAACACAATTATTCTCAAAACCGCCGATATTATTATTTTATGTATTTAAAAGATAATTCAGTTTTATAATTCAGTTTGTTTAAGTTTAATGCTCTGTACTTTCCAAAAGATTTAATAATGTCTGGATAAATATTTAAAAAAAATAATAATCAAATATCTAACAGTAATACCTATAAATGATGGTGATTATTAGAAGTATATATGCCGATTGTATAATTTTAAGTAATATTACCTTCATGATTGTTTAGAACACCTTTCAGAAACGAAACACATTTCATGACACATCAAGACAAACCGTTGTTACAAAAGTTGATATTGCTTGTGCTTCAAGTCAATAGTTCAAGTAAGTATCTTATTATTTATACTTAAAGTGTAATGCAGCACCTAAATAGAGAAATAAAGCTCATTATTATTATTGATAATAATAAAATGTTACATGAGGGTCTCAATTCTGTACATGGCAATTTCTCAAGAAGGCAAACCGCCCTATTAAAGTGCTCAACCTCTTTTAACCCCTAAAATATTCAGATAACGAATTTACGAACGTCAAAACTGTTTCAAAAGCTACAAGCCTGATAAATTGTAACGTCTATTAAATGTGTAGTGTATCATAACATTTTGCAGAAACACAGAGCCCAACTTCAAACTTCCATTTTCTTCGTAATCCTCCGAAGCTATAAATTTATATACGAGACCGTTTCTTACAAACTTGAGAGGTTAGAAAATAGAGAGTTAAGTACCGCGGTTGCAGACAAAGTTTAACTCCAACATCTGGAGTATCTCAAGTCTTATCGACTCGCTCAGCTCATCTCAATACGTTGCTAACTGAACCGATATCCTTGCGTAAATCATTCTTGAATATATTCTCATGTAGCACGTTAATATTTTACATTATATTTCATCACACTAAGAAAATCTTCTTGTTTACATGTAGAAAACTCTAAAACTAGAACCTCAACCTTGAGTTAGAACCGACTAAAAATCAGTTAATTTCATTAGTTAACCAACGAATATCAAGAGATTTTATGTATTTTTTACAGTTCAATCAAGAGGTTTCTGAATAAAAATGTAAATTATATTGATTTTTTGAAGAACAATGAACATGACTCAATTATGTTTCCAGATTTATAGTCATTTGTGAGTTTCACTTTACCTAAAGATAATTCAAACAATCTCGACAATCTCAAAGATCAGTAACGTGTTGTGTTACAAAATTCATCTTAGTAAACATTATTTAATTAAATAATAAAGAACTTATATCGTGATTGGACTATATGTGGCGATCACGATCTAAAGATATTGAATATGCTTATGACCCAACAAGTAGAAAATGAAGTTATACCTGCTATGTTTTGTGAATAGGATAGTAAAAGTAGAGAACAATGTTGCATAAAATAATATTGGCTTAAAAGTAGTTTCAGGGGTTAGTGATGGTACATGTGGTACCATCACTAACCCCTGAAACTACTTTTATTTAAAGAGGAGTCAGTTAATCGCTCTAAGTTAGGTATTAAAAGCAATTGGTAAAGGCACTACCTTTGTAAAGGCGGTCCCTGTTACAATTACTAATTTCATAAATTGAAAGATATATCAGATGCAAAGATCAAAGAAGGCGTTGTTGTTAGCCTCGAAATACGAAAGATATTAAGGTTACAAAGAATAGGTACCAAGGGTACGTTGCTTAGTACCTGGACTTAAAAATTATGGCAGACTTCTTGACAGCTTGATGTGGAAGAGAGATGAACCGAATATAGAGCCTTGGAGCAAAACAATAAACTATGGTTTTGAAAGAAGTGGAAAAGATACCATAAGCTTTTTGGATGTCCTTAGTTTCTTTACGATTCTTTTTTAAGTTAAAAATATAACTTTATATTCATCATTTTTGTTTGTTCATGTAAATTATTAAGAAAATCAACAAATATGTTTATCATCAATAAAAACAAATTTGAAAAAGCTAGAAAAAAAGGCCTGTATTTTAATTTAACATACATTAAAATTAATGGAGGAGAAAAAAAGTTAAATTATGTAGGCCTGTGTAATAGTACAGGACAAGCTTACCTTAAAGTGTAATTTCATGCTCTTTGTGTAGATACCCGATGGAGATCGCCTAACTAGCAACAATATGGTAGCAATCAACACTCGAATACCACTTGCTTTGTAAATCGATATCCTTTGATAGTATCGATAGTATTGAAGCATCGATATTTAGATCTACGTCTAGACGTACCATCGGATTTAAGTTGCCGTAACGATTTAACTGACGCGCATTTTATGGTGTTCAAGTTTCATTTAATTGTGATTTATATTATGGGAAATGAATTTTGATACATTTAGTCACTTTATTGGCACTAGTGTAGCGACATGTATTGTAATTCGAGGCGACGAACCCCGCGTTCCCCCCACGGGCGGCCAGTCGTCTCTGTACCTTTGTACTGTACGGTATACTTACGGAATAAACGCGCCTTACACGTGACAAATCCGAGTATCATTTTGAAGTGTGTGCTGCAGGTTAAGGGGTCGCATATTTACTACCTTCATAACCATCATACCATTTTTTTTTCTTTTGGCGGGAAAAAAATCTGACGAACACCCCCACCATCCGGGGAAGACGGTGGGGGTAGTGTGGGGTTTGCATCCACTAAAAAACCCGCCGTATATCGCTCGCCACCTTCGCGAACGGGCCGCCGGAATGTGTTATACCATCGGCGGCCCGCCCAGTGGCAATGCCCGGACGCATAACCATCATACCAAACTCAACCCAACATATAACCTGCACACTAGTACTTAACATTGCTTTTTTTTTAGAAAGGTAACTAGCAATACGGGTCGCGCATTTCTAGAAATCTTGTTAACCCCTCCTGCTAAGCTAAATTGCGTTTGTTAGGAATGGGCTTATGTCGGTGATGTAATGGGTAGGATTTAATGGAATAGTATTTATCTTGTTTACCATATTTTTCAAAAGACAGGTACATCCCATCGGTTCATATCATAACCCTACTTGGGACAGACCGATCTGAATTATTAAGTGTAAAAAATTATAGACGCGAGTAACTTAAGCTTCGTGTGTCGCCCTGCCCGACAGTTTTTGTTTATACATCCGAGTCTATGATATGATGTCTGTCGTATGCCTCTGTGATTTTTACAAGCGTAATTGGCTCTCTGTGTTATGTTTTTCAAAACCCGAAAACTTTTACATTTGTTAGTAACGTAGTTCGATAAAATGTTTAAAAACACGCCAACAACATATTATGATTTATCTAGTTTCCCAAGATAAATATGAACAAGAAGCGAGCAGAACAGTATCGAGATATTCATGGATAACTTTTCCATCGTTAAGTTGCTCCAACTCCAGGAAACTCATGCATTGTGGAGTACGGCTTAAAGCAAACTTTTTAAAGATATCTCTTGAATTCTTACGTCAACGTTTGACTGATGAATTACGAAAACTTACCGAAACGAAAGAATGATTTAACTCGTTCGCTCCATTCGGAATTCGTAAACAGGAATCGGATGAGGTTCTGATTACGTAGATAACGAGTACGTCAAGCAAGAATGTCTAAACGAGCGTGTTGAGTAATGGCTCAAACGCCTGAACCATTCGCAGTTGATTAAGCGAGTCTTTGAAGTTGCACGGGTGACACGATGATTAATAACTGTTTATGACAACCATCTCAAACGTGGGTTTTCATACGGTACAACACAACACAAATGTATATTCGAGGAAAATGTTTCTGTCTTTGTCTTCAGTTTTTTCTGATTCACTTAATCCTGAAAATCCGTCAGCAGCAGTGCCTAAGAGTATCTTCATCAAAACCAGATGTTGCTGAAATGAATATAAAATGCGATATTTTATTAAATTTATGGTATCTAGCAAATGGTCGCGGTGTCTATGTCAATAATAGAATGGAATCTGAATGAAGAATTTGACTAACAAGCGTGATGGCCTCGCCTCGTCCACAGGTATTATGTTAATCTAGGATGCGATATGTATCACCATTGTTTAACGCTTTATTAGTTTAGGGTTAGCATTATACAGGCATTCAGACATTGTATCAAGAATATTAATGCTATTTATTAATTTCTGGTTTTATTGGCGTAGCACTTTCGTAGCGCATGCTACGAATGTTCTACGCTAATAATTATCAGATTAAAATTATGAAAAATATTTAAATCTTTAAATATTTTGTGCACCATTATCACATGCATACAATTTTTTTTTAAAGTTATATTTTGTTCATTAACAAAAAGCGGATTCAATAAACTAATAAACAAGACAAATAATCATGATGTTGGTCCAATTAATTTGTATAGGCAAGATTATGTATAACCTAATTAACCTACATGATAACTTATAAACGAGTTCAGTAAAAGCTCATATTTTCAAGTAATTAAACCGTCAATATAAACACGGTTTCGTACCAAATAAGTTGCTGTACGCACGCACGCACGTGACTAAATGACTCATCATTCATATGTTGATCTACGTATAAGCACTAGTAACATAGATACAGATAGACAGCTTTCTACGACATGCGCAAACAGTACTCATGCAAACATAGACGAGAACTTACAAAGATCTCGGTCGAATCGTCAACTGATACTTTACCGAAGTACAGAACGCCGTACGTGTGCGTGGATTTCTTGTCGAGCCATGAGCCAACCTTCTGTAGCTATATAATCTGTGGTATGTGCATATTCTTCAATAACACAACCGCACGAGAGGTTTTCAAAAGGTCGTCGTTGGTGAGGCAGATCACGTGCGCATTATTGGCAGCCGGAATCAGAGACTGGCGTCAACGCGCCTTGCCACGCGCCTGTAAACCTGTCACACCACTAAAATAGCTGTCACGTTACCACCACAAACTATACAATCATGTTTCATTACAAAATATAAAATCATGTTTTATGTAAATTAAAACTGATGGTACAACAGTGTCTGTTATTCTTCCGTGAAATAGTGGTGTTAACATATAACAGTGTTTCGATTGGAAGGCACTGTAGCAAGTGTAATTACTGGGCAAATAAGACTTCTGAACTAAAGTCTTAAATGAAGAGCGCGGTGCGGTGATATTCAAATCTTTGCCAAACAAGGGTTTGGGTGGCAATAAAATTCAAAATTCTTTATTCACTTAGGATGCAAACAACTCTTGTGATATGTTGAGATTCTACATGTACATGTAATGCCAAGTTCGCAAACAATAGGTAAAGCCGGAGAAAAGAACCTGGCAATAAAAAACTGTTATGGGCTAGCGAGACGCTTTTCATCAGACGCACGACCTAGCCTTCTCATTTTGTAGTTAAAAAAAAATGAATTGTTTGTGTGTTCTTTTCTTAAATATCATAATTATTTAAAAATAAGTAATGCTATTCTTATAGAAAAAGTAATTAAAAAAAACACAACTGCTCGGATATACACTACTATAATACATTATAAAGAAATATATTGAAGTTTTAGCAAAATAAAGCTTTATTTCCTCTTCATTAGACTCTGTCATATCTACGAAGATCTCCTTTAACAGATGCGACACCACATATCATGATTGAATTTATACAAAGCTCAGTGAAAATCAAAATGTATGTTCAATTTCAAAGGTACGCGAGGTTATTTAAAATTTGATAACATCACAGTCGTATGCATCAAAGGAGAATTTATGATAATTGAATTTTAAACGAGCTTCTCAATTAATCCATTTGCAAATTATATAAATGTAAGTCAGAGTATTTTGAGACAGATATGTTTTGTGTAATTTTCAGTGAGAGATTCACGCTTGATGGCAATCATTGTAGCTTTGTTGGGAGTGGATCACGCGCCTTAACTGTCTTCGTTTCCTGAGTCCCCCTCACAAAGACACACGTACAGAAGAGGCATCATTATCGGTCCTCCGATCGTGGATTATTGTGTTCTAGTGTATTTAGCTACGTCAATACGTATATAAAGACACTTTCAGCTTTGTTATATTAGACAAAAACCGAAAATAATGATGAGGACGAGGTTTTAGGTAAAAGTAGTTTTTATCAGTTTTTTTTATGTGCCTACTAAGAGAATTCGTATAAAATCGACAAATCTCCATCTATTTCAATTAAGTCAAATTATGTTTAGCTTTACATCAATCGATTTGGCATACATAATAACAGCCCTCACTAAATACGCGTTTAAAGTCTATATTGAGACGTGCAATTTTTATTACACAGCAACTTCAACGGTCAATGTTTCTGAAACTTAGTTCCAATCATCTCCGCAATATGCCGGAGATGAGTTTTTATTTCCTGTTCAGTTTTATTGATGTCGTCGCAGTTTATTTTGTTCACTCAACGATGTTTTAGATGCGATATAACTTAACCAATGATATACTATTTAACTTTATAAAAATCTTTGAAAAATCCTTTTCAGAAACATGTTTTATTTATGTTTAAAAAAGAACGAATATATTTTTATTGTTACGATCTTTGCAACAGCTTTCTTTAACAGATTTTATGTGTACTATACACCGGCATTGTTTAAACAGTGGGAAAGAATATAGGTTACTTCAAGGCCAAAAGAAAGTAAGTAGGTAATAAAATAAGAAGACCTGACGCCACTTTACAAGTTCTATTTTACTACATCGCTTTAAGGTACGAAGCCTCCTATACGACCTACCTCATAATGATACAGTCTAGGTCTTAGATCGTAACATGAATGTCTCAAAGGTTAATTCGGGTGAAGTGTAATGTTACACCGTGCCATTTGGGAAATTTCCCATATTAGGGAAGTCTTATTAACAAAATCTACCAAAACCAGGTACCTAGTTACAGGGAGTGTTTGCGAGTTCATTTGCAATTTACCCGTTCCCGAGCACTGTAGTTGGTACATTAGGGTGATGGACGCCACATGCCAAACTACCCAGCTTACAGCTGATTCCGTTAAATGAGTTCCACTAATTACTGTATGCTTAAAGGATTGTTCTCTGTCACGATTGCGTTGCGTTAAAGAACAGTAACAGTAAATTAATTCTACCTATCTACATGTCTGTGGTATGGATTTACAAATGTGTTTTGGAACTTAGTCTTTAAAAATAAATTAATACGGCGTCCTTAAAACAACCTTTCGTCAATGAATTCGTTTTGTTTTAAAAAGTTTAATTATATGCGTGTTAGTTAAAATGCAGCATTAACTACAAAGCCTCGCGCAGTAATTTAAGGCTTTTGTTATAAGCCTCGTTAATTTTAATGTTTCTCTATGTGTATATTTTAGGATTGTTAAAACACATGTAAATGTATTTTACGAGATTAAAGCTGTGGGAATTATCCTCTACTTTATTAATGTTATTAAAGCGTACAAATAACGAACATAAATTAATTATTTAAAGCACTAATTGTTGTAATTTTTGGTCTTGAAATTATTCAAATTGGGAACAAATTTAATATTTATCCAGACCACAATGTTACTCATTAGAATACATGCAAATAATATTGTAAAATCATTTGAAAGTAATATTCAATGTCGAAATATTATTAGCAATTTGGCATTGACTACAAAACGATACCAGCTGTCTTTATTAATCAGTAGATGTAATATACTACCTCACCCCTTAATTAGTAGGAAATTTCATGTTTATTATTACCCGACACGTATAAGATATTAGTTTAGTAAGCTATAATTACGTGTGTGGCTTGTACAACCTACTCGGTTTACAGCGTACCAACTAAACTGTTTGGGTTAGCGGGAATAACTCTCTCTCAACGATAAGAAACTTGTAGAGAAGAACATCCATTCTTGTTCTTAGAACAATGCTCCAGATAGTTATCTTACGTATACGCTTTGTTCACTTAATTAACTTCACAAATTGTCGTCCTTCCCAACGATAACATCGCGAGACCGAACGGCTTTAAATCTCTCTAAAATCAATTCCATGTTGAGTCGAGTTGAAAATCAACTGGGAACTTTTATTAGGGCCCATGAGGGAAATGATTGAACATTGAATGTAATCAAAGGGCTATAATCCTTCGTAACGAAAGAGCGATGTAGGTACAATTTAATGTATGAATAATTGAAAATAGAGGTTAAAGGTAAGTAAAGTCGTTATTGGGGTGCCTTTGGGAAATAAAGTGGCTGCCCGGTTGTGTTTTTGTTTGAAAAGTTTTCAGTTTTTATGGATAGATCGAATTATTAATCTAATAAAAATGTTTTGAAATGGCTCGTTCGCTTGTTATTGGTAGACAAAGTTGATTATATTTTAGAGTTTGTAGTCAGCGTGTCAGTCTCGCTTTATACCTAACTATTGATTTACCTAACGGTAAGATCCTAATGAAAATGAACATAAACATCCTTAAATATTTGATTATTTTCTTTACTTTACTAGAAAAATAGTTGTCTGTAAAGTCAGTTTACTGATAATTTTACATGATAACATAAAAGGAAAACATTGATGACATTGTAATAAATAACCATGCCTGTAAACGCTATAGTTCCAATCGTATCGCATGTCGCTGCAATCGCCAGTCGCTAATAGCATGTAGCTACCAACGCCATTAGCTGATAGGATAACGTGACACTTTTTCGTGCGTGCAGCCGGTCATCGATTTTTATGACGTTATCACGTCAAAAATTATTCCTTAAAATTAAAATACATATTTTTGTGACATAGACAAAGAGAATGTGAAACTCCATATTATAAAATATAGAAGTAGGCCAAACCGATTCGAACTACCCTGAAGTTAAAAAACAAAAGGTCCAAATATATACTGTGCATCAATTGATTCTGTTGGAGTCGAACACAAATAACTGTTTAACGTAGGCTAAACTGTTATTTGTAGTATTGGGGACGTGGTTACATCAGTTATGTATTTAGGCCGTATAAACACTGAAAGGTCTACACAAAGTAACATGGCGACAGCGATAATGATTACAAGATTCTCTTGAATTTAATAGTAATTTTCTCTTACGTTCTCACTTGGCGGTAGCCTAATGGCTAAGGCGTTGGTGAGGTCGCTTGTCTTAACACAAGGGGTTAACAGGATTTCTAGTAATGTGGGAACCACAATTTCATTTTTTTTTTAAAGACGACTCCCGCAATAGGGTCTGCCCTATATCGCGGGGGACTTTACAAACATGTCACGGACACAAAGTACACCCAGACTCGAAACAACAATTTGTGGATTACACAAAGTGGTGTCCCGTGTGGGAATCGAACCCACGACTTCTTGCGTAGCAGTCGGATACACTCCCACCGCGCCACAGAGGCATTCAAAGTTGATAGTTTATTGTATTTATATATATATCCCTACTAATATATAAATGTGAATGTAAGTTTGTTTGTTACGCTTTCACGCGAAAACTACTCAACCGATCATCATGAAACTTTGTACACATATTCTTGGAGGTATTAGAAGTAACATAGGATTATTAAAAAAAGGGGGAAATTTACGCAGACGAAGTTGCGTGAGACAGCTAGTATATATATATTTGAAAGAAAAATATAAGTCCGGTTTATTTCTTCAGACTTATTCAATACTTTCTTTTCAAGATATGTCAGTAACGCGCACACAGTAATTGATTAAAACGAAGCACTAATAGGTAGGTACGTTTGGTCCGCCGCAGCTGTATCTTTTATTGAAGTAAAATAGTAACAAGTGATTTGATGAGGATAGATCTCGGTCCCAATTGCGCGGAACTTTGCGTTAGCTTAAGTCAAACTAATTTAGAACCAACAGTTTATTGGGCTGTCATCACTGGCCTAGAGGTCAATGGCTGTCATAAACGCTATCGCTAATGCCACGTTACTTTGCTAAGACCTTTTTACAATGGTGACCGATACGTTTAGTGCTATCCATTAGGATAATAATTTCTACACTTATACAGGCTGATTTTTAATATACTATAATGTAGTGCTAGTTAACTTTCTTTAAAAAAAAAAAACTAAATCCCGCTCTCAGCTTCTTTGCATTACACCAAATAACATCGTAATATTATTTAAAAAAAAAATGCAAATTAGTCCTTCACTATCTGCAACCTATTTTTGTCACACAACCATATACCACACATCTGAGAGACCCTGGAGTAAAATCGATGTTTCTTTGTCAGGTTTAGGGCCTAAAACTCACAATAAACAATGATTTTACCCCAATAAAATAGTCTATAGGTGGTAAGGGTCATTACTTCAAAAATAAGTGCTAGGTAATTAAGGGTTAATCTATAAAATATTTTCAAAGTTAAAAGTTATTTAGTGTTATGTAAAGAAGCCACGAGCGGGAGTTTTTTAGTATATTTAAAAATTACTTTGTATAAAAATCCTTACATATTATTAAACAAAGTCGGGTCTTGTTGTCTGTATCTACTCTTAGATCTTTTAAAATACGCAATGGATTTTGATGCGGTAATCAATATATTTTAGATATATATCTTACAGCATATATATTTACTAGCTGTACCTTATCTGCGTGAATTTTCCCCGTTTTTGCAACATTTATCATTGCTGATCCGCTCCTATTGGTCGTACCGTGATGTTATATAGCCTATAGCCTTCCTTGATAAATGGGCTATCCAGCAGTGTGAATGAAGATTTTTTTAATTAATATCAGTAGTTCCTGAGATGACCGCGTTCAAACAAACAAACAAACTCTTCAGCTTTTTAATATTAGTATAGATTTGTTTTGTGGTCCCTATCTCCAAACGATTTTATTCTGGATTTTTATTTACAGATAAACATGATCACCTGAAAATATAACAACGTTTTTCACGCTGCTAAAGATATAGGAAACAAAAACCCCATCGTTATTTGATCAAAACCCCAAGAGCAAACTAGTTTCATACAATACATACCTATATTCACTAATTAAATAATTCATACATCGCAGTTTCGTTTCAATCAAAACCAGCGCGGAAACGTTAATTAACCGCAGTTAGTAATTGAACTGAAAATGTTTAGGTGTTCCGTACTTTGATGTCCGGTAATTAATTTACCGGTATTACGCTTTACTAAATAATAGTAATTATATTATTACAGACAAGGCAATACTTTGTATGTATTGTATTGTGAATGTCTGTATGTATGCTGAAGCGAGTGAATCAATGTCAGTGCCGGGTTTCATCATCATCATCAGCCTATCGCAGTCCACTGTTGGACATAGGCCTCACCAATTGCACGCCACTTTGTTCTATCTTCGGCTTCTCGCATCCACCTCCTGCCAGCCATTTTGCGTAGATCATCACTCCACCTGGCCTGAGGGCGTCCTACACTACGTTTGCCGAGCCGCGGTCTCCACTCAAGAACTCGTTTACCCCAACGGTTGTCGGTTCTTCGGCTAATATGGCCAGCCCACTGCCACTTCAGCTTGCTAATCCGGTGGGCTATGTCGATAACTTTGGTTCGTGCCGGGTTTAGATGGGCAAATCTAGAGCCGGTGCCCCGTCACATTTCCATTACCGACATCGCTTTTCGAATGTGACTTTTACTAGGCCCGCTGCTAGCGCACGTCGCCCTTCCTATCTCTGTCATCTGTGGCTTGTATTGGCCAGTAAGATGTTGAGTTGAAATTACAATAAAATTACATTTTCTCTGACAATATGCTTTTATAAATACTTTTAGTCATAACTAGCGGACGCTTCGCGGTTTCACCCGCGTAGTTCCCGTTCCCGTGGTAAGTCAGGGATAAAAAATTGCCTATGCCACTCGGGGTTAGTGTAGCTTCACAACGATGACAGAATTTTTCAAATCCGTCCAGTAGTTTCGGAGCCTATTCATTACAAACAAACAATCAAATCTTTCCTCTTTATAATATTATATAGTATAGATATAGATATGGTCTTGCAATCCCGTTGGCCTTACTTTTGACGCGATAACATCAACAGCGATACAGATCGATGACCGGGTACACGCACGAAAAAGTGTCACGTAGCAACGATCACGTTATTGATTGGTTGCTAGGCAACAGCGAATGACGATTGCAGCGACATGCAATAAAATTAACTTTATTGACTGATTGCAACGCGAATGGCGATATGTCATCAATGTTTTCATAAGACGTTATCACGTAAATTTACCGTCCGTATACCGACTTTGCAGACAATTTTTTTTTTTAATACTACGAAATGAAGAGACTATCGGGTCGTGCGCCTGATGGCAAGGGTCACGCTATCCTATAACAGTATCAGTGCCCAGTCTCATTTGCCAGTTATTTTTTAATTGTTTTCTGATTCTAGGTGTTAAGTAGTTTAAATCATTTCTTTAAAATGTTAGTCTACTTGACTAAGATTTTAAAGGAATGATTTAAACTACTTAACACCTTGGTTGGATAGTATAATACTCGTGTGGTATTTCTCAGGTTGTATATGACAGGTTTCCAACTATGTTGAATGAGCGAGCGAAGCTTCTTCAAACTATTTAGAATTAATTCAAATTCTCTGTCATATAGGGTAGGACTTTGAATTGATTATTTTCACATTACACCCATATAATTGCATTGTTGTAATACTTAAAATTCGAGCTTTCTTTATTGAAACTATTTATTCATCGTCGTCTTTACGCTGTCATTCTTTATCTCTCTGGTAAACGACATTGTAATGATTGTATATTTTCTAGTATTTTTATATGTACTAATATTATAAAGGCGAAAGTTTGTGAGTGTGTGAGTGTGCCGTGTGGTGCCGGCTTAAGAATAGTACCACCCCATGTCTACCCGTGGGTGTCGTCAAGGCGACTAAGGGATTTTACCCCGGAGTGCGGGCAGCAGCGTCCTCTGCGTACTTAAAGCCTTACTGCGATCGCCAACCCGCTCGCCAAGCGTGGCGATTATGGCAATTACCCCCAGGATCTACATACTAGTAGGTTCTACTGGGGAGACCCGTGCCCAGCAGTGGGCCATCTTATGGGTTGATATGTGTGAGTCTGTATGTTTGTTACTTCTTCACGTCTAAACGGCTGGAGTGATTTTAATAAAATTTGGTATCGAGTTAGCTGACACCCTGGATTAACTCATAGGCTAATAAACCGCGGGGCACAGCTAGTATTTTTATATGTATAAAATGTGTTGTGTTTGTGATTTGCCTAAAGCCATATTGCATGGGTAGTTGAAAATGTAGGTAGGAACATATACTTTCAATTACAAATAAATGATTACATTTTATTAAAAGACTACACGATACAATTGCGTGGATATTTTGAGGTTAAACACCTTTACATTCCTCGAAGTTTCATTTCACCGTTGACTTATACTAGAGTAAGAAAGACGTTCTATACATTTTATGGGCAAGATACGACTCTAATATCTAGCATCTGGCGTTTACCAGCGACAGAAGTTTACATCGCGTTCAACGAGCTTAGTACAAACAATAACATGGTTTAAATACATAAAGGTTTTAGTCCAATCAGCATCGCGTGGTTGCAACAAATGCAGTGGCACTATTATGTTAAAAGATTAACCGTGGCGCGGCGGGCGCCGAGCGCGTTGGCACCGCGCGAAGCTTCGCTCGGCCGCACTCTACAAACGTTTGCTCTCATACAAACTCCCACAACTGTTCACTCATTTGCATTTCGCAGTCTGTTAGGTAAGCCTTCACCACAGAATTTGGTCTGTGCTACTAGGTACTTAAGTATAACACTTACACACAGACGTAAGTAGGCTGACTCTGCAGCGAATTCAACCTCTCGCCTTATCTTAATATGTACCAAGTAAGTTATTTGACTATTTTACAGGATTTACATAATCTTAAGTTAAGCTAATATTTAGCTTTGCCGGGTTCACAGTAGCTGCACACAATGTGAGTTGCTTTTAGGCATCTACAATTCAGTTTCGACGGTATTTGAAGTCGATGGGTATGTTCATGAAATTGAAACGGCCTCTGCCTCTGGGCAATATCTGTGTCAACTGACCGATAGTTCAACTTGCTGTGAAACGTTTCAATCGCGTATCAATCTCTTTGTCAGAATTTCAAAGCTTCTACAATCTAGTTTTGTGTCAAATTCGAAATTTACCTGTTACGCAGGTATGCAAAACTTTTTCCGTTTTGTTTGGTGGCATAGGTTTGACCTGTTGGTCTTGTGGTTAGTGACCCTGACTACCAAAGGTCGTAGGTTCGATCACCACCCCGGATAAAACTTTGTGTTATGAGCAAGATGGTTCTGGGTGTAATTTATCTATAATATTTAAGTATGTATGTCAGTTGTCTGGTTGTCATAGTACAAGCTCTGTTTTTGTCGGGATTATATGACGTTGTGTGAGTTGTTTTAAGATATTATTATTATTTTTATAAAACAGCAATTAGAAATCAAGTTAAACTTAAACCACATTTTCTTATCCCTCTTTTGTCACCGGATATTTTTCTTACTTTGCATTTTTTTATTTCTAACCGAATAAAATACATTAATATCCCCTCATTCAAGTACAAAATGAGGCTTTATCAACAAGCAACAGAAGGTCCTTGCGAGGAGCGGGAAGAAACAATATATTTAGGTGATTAATCAACGTCAAAACCCAGAAATGACCGGATACCTTTAAAAGATTGATCTCATGTCGAGCACAAAAATATGAAAAATCTTAGACAAGTACACCATTAGCTTTTTCTAGCTGACTGCGTAAATTTATTTTAAGTCATACTCGAATTACATCTTTGATGTAGTATATGTAATGTAGTATATGTAGTATATGTTATTTATGACAGATATATTTATTGAAGCGGCGGTAACCTAATGGATAAGACATCGGTCTCGCAATCGTGAGGTCGCGGGTTCGAATCCTACCCATGATACTACCGACGGCGACGTGAACCCTCTGCTAACACAAGCCATTGAGCTTAGCTGGAGGGGTTAACAGGATTGCTTGTAATGTGGGACCACAATACTACATTGCTTGTTATCTTTAAAAAAAAAAACAGATGTAAAGTCCATCATTTTCATTTCCCTATATTTATTATTTCTATAAGACAGACAACACGTCATATTTCAATAAATTAACCTTTTAGGTTAATATTAAAAAACTGCACAAAACAGACAATATCACCAATGAAAAGATACAATAAATACATTTTATACATTCAAATTGAGCAACCCCATAATTTCGAGTCATACAATTTTCTATCGATAGACTTAAACTGTTCCACCATTCCTTTCAGCCAGCTTACATTTTATGACTGTATAAAAAAAATAACAAAATTTGTAAAAGCGAACGATTTTCCCGCTACACATAATAAAACACACGCAGCTATAGCAGTGCAGAACGTTAAAAGCTACGGCCGCTTCCCCATTCCTATTGTTTCGCGCGAGACAGACGAAATTAAGGCACATCGTTTTATATTTTCGTTTTTAATTCACGCAGTTGAAAGCGAAGTTTAAAAAGCAGATAATAACCTTTACAGAGAATATAACGCCGCGGTCAAAAGCTGTAAAATGTGCTCTTTTATTGCTGTTTTAATTACATTCTTCGCATTCGCTTCGCTTCCTTTATTTTTGTGCATTTCGTTTTCATAACACGATCAATGTTTTAACACGTCTGTTATGTTCTCGATATTGTTGTGACACAAAGTTGCAACATCAATTCCTTAAGCAAAAGGGATATCCCCTCATATAGTTTGAGAAGGGGTACTTTTATTGCTTTAGGATCATTGACGAACAGGCTTTCAAACATTGTCTATTGTATGATTAAAATCATATTATCATAAGAAAATTATTTTCGCTTTGTGTTACGATTAGCTATGAATGAGTTTATTTAAAGGTTTTCAGCTTTAGATTTTCCATTTTTAGTTTAGTTACTTTTCCATAACATATCAAATCATTTGACCTGAAGAATTAACCTAGAACTGTAAATGAGAAATGTAAAACTGTGTAAAACTGACGACCTTAAGAAGGTCGCAGGAATAGACTGGATGCAGAAGGCAGAGGAACAGATGTTGTTGCGAAAATTAGAGAGAGGCATATGTCAAACAGTGGGCCGATACGGGCTGATGATGCTGATGATGATGAATATTCCTGACGGTAAAAAAACACATAATACCATCAAACAAATAATTGAGATAACACAAACTAAAGGCAAGTCTACCCGTGACCACGGCCGTTGCAATACGGTCGAAACGACGGGTAATAAAATATAAATAATAATAAATTTAACTTGAATTATTTACGCGATTAAGACCCTTAACATATATATTTTTATAAAGGCAATTTTCTCTTTATCACGATAATTTGTAGGCAGATACATTTGATTTTAATCCAGTAAATACATCAGATTTGTTAATCATAACTTTGTAACGTACAATCTTCAAGAACAAAACCCCACGTTGAGCCCACATTATCACATATAAACCGTTTAGTAATTAGTTAATAGATGTTTCTTCGCTGTAGATAAATAAATAACAAAGTTTCTCATACTTATCCCGTCTTCAGAAACACAAATATTGACATAATTAATAACAACAGAGCACGTCCGCTTACTACTCGCGTTGAATTATAACTAAAGGAAATACGTATCTCGTGTTTCTCTAGTTGGCATGCTCCTCTTTTGATATAGGTATGTAGTCACAAAGTAAATATATTGTTTAGTTTGTGTTTTCTCCACTTTGTTTGCAAAATGCAGTTGTGTAAGACTGTGAGTTTGTAAGGAGTAGTACCTACGTATTCATTATCCTAAGTTTCTATACTTACAAATATGTTATTTTTACTCTATTTGCTCAAGATGTTAACGTATAATAGGTAATGATTCGATCGAATGCTATGTATGTATGAGTATTTCTTTGACGGCCAAAATGGCTTGACTGATTTCATCGTGTGAGGAGTCGTTGGATTTGTCTCAATTTTGCAAGTTAGTCAAGCCATGGGCCTTCCTGGTCTGTACCATAAATATGTCAGTTATTCTTCCGTGTAATAGTAATGTTATCACATGACTGGGTTTCGATTAAAGTAACAAGTGTAATTACTAGGCAAATGAGATTTACGAACTAAAGTCGCAAATGAGGACCGCGGTGCGGTGATATTGAGATTTTTGCCAAACAAGGATTTGGGTGGCACTGATACTGTTATAGGGTAGCGTGATGCTTACCATCAAGCGCACGAACTGCTCTTCTCTTCATGTAGTTGTATAAATAAAAATAAAATAAAAATGGAAGTGACGTAGGTAATATTTTTCGGCAATTTTTTTTTTTTTTAAATATCTAGCAATGTTGTTAACTCCTCCAGCTAAGCTCAAAGGCTTGTGTTAGGAGTGGGTTCACGTCGGTAGTATAATGGGTAGGATTCGAACCCGCGACCTCACGATTGCGAAACCGATGCCTTAGCCTTTAGGCTACCGCCGCTACTAGACGTGTTTTTGTTTAGTGCCACTGTTTAGTTTTTAGATAAAAATTTAAAAGATTTATGTTTTGCAATTTGAAATTATAAAAATATTCAAAGTAAAGTTAGTATACAGTAGGTACATACGTAGGTTTTAGCAAAACCTTAAAAAGCTTTAACACATCGTCGTGTATGGACCTTTAAAGTAGTGCTAGTATAGTGTAGCAGAAAGTCGGGTATAGATAAATAGGTTAGTAGCTCCCAACCAACCGTTACTTTACAGTATTGCAATCTTTAAGCCCAACGATACGTGGTGCGAATGATCAAGTCCTACCGAATGTTGTTCCCATCTCGGAGGAGAGTTGCGTCAATACATAAATATGCATATACTCTGATCGAGCACTTTACGATCTTTTTACTTATTTCTAGTTTACCGGCAGATTTTTTAGGCTCTTGAAACAGTTGGATGGAGATAAGTATTTGTTTTAATATACTTATTGCTTGTTATACAAAGATTATAGAGCTCCGATGAATTCGTCGGTATTGGAAATGAGGAAACATGTCCCGTTGAGTACTATAATCATCCGCCGGGCCCCCCGCCGTGGCACCAGAAAGTAAGTTTTGTTCTTTGATGTTTTTGAAATAACAAAAGTTAACTCAAACTCAAATATTTTTATTTCGTGAAACCAAATCAATGATCGTTTTGAAAACGTCTGTTTGAACAAGAATGAAGTTAGACGGTAGTTTCAAATGTAAACTCATGAGAATATAGTAGGTATATTTATTTAAGCAAATTTCCATCCTATGTTGTAAATAAGTTAGTTTTAGGTACTAAGTTTGACTCGTAGGTAATTATGAATCTAGGTCTTCTATGGGATACGTTGAAGTACATACTTTATAATGTACTTCGTAGTAACAAATAATAAGTAGATGGATGAAGAATAGTTTAGAATGTGTACAAAAAATGAAAAGGTTTAAAATTCCAGAAGACTAAGGCATTATTCACGGTATTCTTTTCATTACAGCAAACCCCATACGAAGAGAGATGATTATTATTTATAACAACAATTCAATATGCTGTTTATTTACATCAACTGTTTTCCTAATGTATCTATTCTGTTGTAAGACATAACGTCTATTTGCTAGAGTGCTCTCTCAATTCTATTAGGTACTTACCTAGTAGCCAATATTGAATAGCTATACTACAATATGTTTTAAAATAATATCGTAAAGTGTCTCGCATTTCGTGGAGGAAGCCCTTGCTCCTGTTTTAGTGTTAGAACGAAGCAATTTAAGCTTGAAGTCTTTACTATAATAAAACCTTGTTACATGACTATGTTTGTAGTTGTACAGCCTCTTCTAACTTTCGCCACCCCGGTTCATCCTCTTACGGATTCAAGTCCATCCCGATCTTCTTTAGGTTGTCCGTCTTTCTGGATAGGGGTTGTCCTAACTTAACTTTATAGACTCGCGGTCTCAATTCCAGCACTCGTTTATTCCCGCAGACATCAGGCCTTCGGCAGACATGTCAATCGTTTAACGGTTGAAAAATAAAAGTGCCATTTTCATACAACTTGTATGTAACACGATTCTAACTTAAATGTCGACGTAAAAAGGCGAAAAATCATCAAAGCGCCTCACTGAAAGGGGAAGACGTGGCCCTATAAGCGATAGGAAAAAACGTATCTCGGTTTTTGTGTAACGACTTTCGATTTACTGAATACGAGTGCTCTCCTGAAGGGTTGGAGAGGGGAGGTATCACTCCACATCGAGTCAAGTACATTCGTCTGCCAAATAAGGCGTAACTTACTCCACGCCGCGAATTTATGGCGTCTATGAAACGAAAATACGTTACAGTATTTTATTTCTGTAAAATTTCAATTTCACACTGCTTTGCGTTTTGCGTCAAATAACATTAAATGGACAGTTAAATGTATTGGAAATGAAGCATTAATAGTTTTAAAGGTTCTCGTTGAATGGTTGCGTAAATGACACGTGATTAAATAGCCTAAGCTATGTTGGAAATTATTGTGATCAAACTCATATTCAGTATTAAACTCCTCCATAGTAAATATATAGCGAGCGTTCGATGAAATTACTTTTGGAAGTAAAGTCGTCATAAAAAATATAAATGGCAATTCTTATTTTTACGAATTGATTCGGATTGAGGTATGATCCTTTTTATATTTGTCACTCACTAAATAATCATTGTGTCTTATTGAAATGCAATAAACATGAAACTTCGTCTTATAAATTTGCATATTTTATCTGGAATTTCTCAAAGTTCCCTTTAATGTCAATTTAATATAAAATTTATTTCAAGTTCTGTGACGAATAGAAAAAGAGATAACGAGACACCGCCGCCTCTCTCCATGATCACCGCGACGAATTATGTTCTCCGAGCCCTGAATATTAAATGAAGGCGGCAAAAAGTAGCGTGAGTCTGCGTGAACTTGCCTAAAATTACGGTTATCGAGCCAATCGGTTCCCTGGCACAGTCGCGCCAAATGTACCTTCAGCTTCTACTCTCTTGAGACCAATTTTATTAAAGATATCCAGAAAAATCATCCACTTTTTTTCAATAAGGTGCCAAATGTGATTTATAAATGGCTTTTAGCAAATTGACGTTAGAGTGAATAGTTCCTTGAATATTTCGCACGATTCTATTGTGTGAATAATATGAAATGGTTTGTTAGATTTAATAAGTGTTTTTATATATTAAAATGAACAAAAACGATCGGATGTTTTTCTGATACGTTCTTTATCTGTGATTTGTTATTTATTTCTAATATAAGTATACCTTCTACCAAAGCGCTTATGAATAAAAGGATTCGTTTTTATTCCTTTGTTCTACAAAAAATATACGTGTATTATATTATATTATATTAAGGTAAATGGTTAAATCATAATACCTACCTAAATAAGGTTATTATTTAACCATTTTACCTTTATTTTTCTGGTTTAATTGTTGTGTAATTTTAAATACTTAATACAATAAGAGAGTAATATATGTTTGTAAACTTTCGCGATTTGTACACATTACAGAATTTTATAAGCTACAGGTCTTAATCGCGTAAATGTTTTATTTTATGGCTAAATACCTTTGTTTATTGCCCGACGTTTCGACCGTATTGCCGAAGTACCGACGGTTCCGTAATAGTGAGTGATAAAAATCAAGCTAGGGTAGTTTCCGAAACCCGCGCTTCTCGGAGGCGACGCTGAGCTGAATCAGTCTACCCGTGACCACGGCCGTTGCAATACGGTCGAAACGTCGGGCAATAAACAAAGGTATTTAGCCTTAAAATAAAATATTTACGCGATTAAGACCCGTTGCTTATAAAATTCTATAACAATAAGAGAGTTTCTTTATAACTTCTTTGTAATAAGACGACGGCGACGTTCTTAAAAATTGATATTCGATAGAGCAATATTTTTTGTTCAGTAACTCCAGGATAATACTCGGCTTAGGCTAAGTTTTGGGGTTTTAAAGAAGAATAATTATCCCAAAATTCGGAACCATTACAGTTTTTGTTCACATTTTTATTTACAAAAACGTCGGAAGGGTCTTTTTGGATTATCAGAGATTGATTTAGGACATTTTGAGACCACCGAACCGTAAGACTCAACTTTTTTAAACATTAATGAGTACATGTTTGGTACTAGGTTTTTTAGGTTATTAAATGCTACCTGTTTTATGTAAACGAATCTACATATTTCAATTTAATTAGGCGTACATTTTTATAGAATCTACATTAATATTATACAGCTGATGAGTTTGTTTGGTTGGTTGAACGTGATAATCTCAGTGACTTCTGGGTCCTTATTCACGATCTTTATTCCGTGTTCGTGGCAAGCCTGTGCGAACTGACGTATGCGCGGTGCACTCAAGAATGTCCGCCACGCATACGCGTTGATGCATTTCTAAAAAAGTTTAGAGTGACAAGTCATAGAGAAAACAACGTTAATAATAAAACAAAAAGTTCTTATCAAATCACCTTGTAATTATCTTACAACGGCTAAAAAACACTAAATTAAAAATAACTCATTTATACATTTTTAAGGATACTATGGAGTAGCTGAGAAAAAGAAATCATCCCACTTTACGTATACGGGAGGTACCTACCCTAAAAAATTGTTTTTCATGATTTTATTTTTTCATGTTGTCTTTGTAACTAATAGGAAAAACTTTTTTTTTATAATCTTTTATTTTTGGGGCTTTTATTCTAGGAACATATCAGCCCTGGAAAAACAGTTACAACTTCCGTCCGTCTTCGTCCCCAGGTTAGCAATGCGACCCTTATGTACTAGAAACTAAAAAGAAGATCTAACCTGGGGACGGACGGACAGACAGAGCAAAACTATGTTGCATAGCTCAGCTAAATAAATAAATAGGTACCAATGTACATACTAGGTATAACAAGTATTCAAAGCAAACATTCGATTCCCAACGTTGAGGTTAGGGATACATAAACTCACTTTGCGAAACCCATCTGTGAGACCCTATTTTTCAAGCCTCTAGAGAACTTACATTGAATCAGTGTTGATAAGAATCTTGTACCTTATTTAAATACCTGTTACTTTTCACTTACTCCTTTGCACCTTTCAAAACGTGACGTCAAATAATAAAGCTAAAGATTTTGTTTGAATGCTCTAAAATCTGAAGTTGCCTTTGGGAATTAGGAAATTTTGATGATGATTTGAATTGTTTTTTTGAAGCTCCAGGAAGGTTACAGGTTGTATGCGTTATTTGGGGGGGGGGGAGGATGTTTACTAGTACAATTGACCAAACAACGGCTAATTGAGTACTATGTACCTACTTTTTCGCAATTGGGTATTTGACTACTATCAAAATAAAATATTTTAAAATAACCAGGTAAAAATATGTCATAAAGTGTTTTAAAAAATATGTTCATTTATTAATTTAATGTGTTACTTAATTTATAATCATAAAGAGAAACACTGAAAGTAAATAATTTGACTATAAAAAACGTGACGTCATATGCTAGCATTCCATACAAATTTGTACAGAGCGGCTCGTTTTTGACGTTTCTTAAAAAGAGATTTGACTGATTTGACTTTAGTCAAATACCCTATTTCGGGAGAGGGGATCCAACATCCAAATCCCCCTCTGCCCTGGGTACGGCCTATATATATCCTAACTCTGAATTATGTTTGTCATAGACTTTTCCTCACCCGTTAACCGTACTTTTTTTTACAGTCTTCTAACCGATTTCGGTTACGGCGGCCAATCTCATCAGAGACTCTATCAAGTCTATGCACAGACACAGTTAGTTAGTTAGTTAGTTTTACCTGGGCGAACAAGAAAACCGCACTTAGCCTCCTAATTGGGCCATTGTGCGTGTTCTACTTATACTTTCTGTCACTCCAGCCAACCGATGCTGGCAGGCAACAAACAAAAGCAACAGATGCAGGCTTCTGAAGGGATGTTGGTGATTCTAGGAGTCGTGCCCGTTGTTCTGTTACACTGCCACAATCCGTGAGCACGTGTATTGGTGTTTCTTCTGCCTTCATACATCCTCTGCAAAGGGGACTATCCGTCACCCCTATCCTGAAAATGATGCTTGTTTAAGAGACAGTGGCCTGTGATAATGCCTTTGGTTTTGCGCAAATTGTCCCTGGTCAGCCTGATGAGATTGCGAGTGAGTCTTTTGGACATCATTGGAATCGCCTCTTTCGTGTGTCTGCAGTCATCGGTGTTGTTCCATTATGCACAGACACAACTGTACTCTCTATTCCCCTACTCTCCGAAGCTCGACCGAAGAGACCGACGTCTTAACGTGCTCATCGAGGCACGGAGGGGTATGACAATGTTTGAAATCGGTCACCCATCTATTGACTGACAGTGGTAACCTTGCAGATATCTCGATCTGCTTGGTCGCCACTTAGTCAGGGACTGTATAAACTCTGTTTTCTATCAATACACTTGAAATTTGCTTAGCAAACACGTTATGAAATTTGTATGCACATAAACGAGATAAAATCTGTTAATAATTTGCTAGCACTTACACTAACAGTTAGCGTGGTTTAAGAAATTAACCGTTTGGGGCTCGCTTTATGCTTCTTTAAAATGGTACATTTACCTACCCTCATCTTACGATAACAAGAATCTGTTCATGGGTAAAATTAGTTCGTGAATCTTCATAATAGTTCATGAACTAAGTTATAGTTGTGAGCCTTACTTCATTTATTTCAGTAGATTAGTTGGTGGGTGACATTTTTACTCGTTTATCACATTTTGTAAATCGCTTGTAAGCCGACGACAGTTATGAATTATACTCTGAGTCAGCTCCGCGTTTTACTTATATGGTGTTTTATTATAAATGTTTTTTGTGTTCTTGTATTAGATGTATGTGATGTGTGTATGGTATCTGTTGTTGTGTATTTGAACATGTCAATTTAATGTCAGTGCTTATGATTTCACAATTTTGTTATTCACATTTTTATAGTTTCTTGTATGTTTAGTTTGCTTTTAGTATAACAGAGCCTATAATGGAATGAGCACAAGGCATGTATTTGTAATTTTATTATTGTATAATATCTGTGTATATTTTTTTGGCAATCCTAATAAAATAAATAAAAATGTAATGAAAAAGTATAGGTGACTATGTCAGTTAGCTCAAATAGATGACATGAATACGTGTAAATCTTTAGTTATAATATTTTTTAAAGAAAAAACTTCCGCAGTATGTCACGGGGTTTCCCAAGCATTCAAGTCACGGACACAAAGTACACCCAGACTAGGAACAACAATTTGTGGATTACACAAAGTGGTGTCCCGCGTGGGAATCTAGCCCACGATCTTTTGCAGTCGGACACACTCCCACCGCGCCACAGAGGCAGTCAGATGATTTTCATTTGGATATTTTATGAATTTTTTAAAGTCTTATCAAAGTACAAGCGCATTTCAGACTACGATATAATCTGACAGCCAATTTAGACATTTTGCTACAATGTGCAACTTACGAAACAGATTGAAAATACAAAAAACATTTCGAAATTGAATGTCGAAAGTTAAAACAGTAGAATGGACATCGATAGTTGAAAAATTGAGCCTTTATTTGATCATATTTTCAAGAGCAGAGTACCTGCATTTTATATATAAAACGGTGATATTTATTGCAATTATTTGCAGTAATAACATCATAATGGGAGATCTGACGTCCTCTGTGAAAGCTCTCGTATCTCCATTACAAAAACAGAATCTGTAAACTTTGTAGGTAATTAACGTTCATTACGCAGAATAACAACGATATTATATTTTCTTGTTTTTATTAATACCCTATTATTAACTCACTGTTTGCTGTTGCGTTCAAATTTTTCAATTCCATTTTCACCCACTTTTCTTCTCTAAAAGGTTACAAGTTTATATCTTCACAATTTACGCTTGCATGCACTATCTAGCGAGTAAAAAAATAGAAAAGAATATATTTATTAGCATGTTATGTAGTACAGAGGTGGTAAAATAACTTATAATAGTGCATACACATAACACCATACAATTGGCATGCAAATGCAAAACTTAATGTAAAACATATAGATTTTTTAATCCATATGTTTTACATTAAGTATACGTAATGTTGTTATATAAATTCTAAAATACACATTTTTATTAATTAGATCAGTGCATTTCTGTAAGGGTACGTAACATAACATTGTTTTTAAATATTCTTCAATCGATTATATCTATATTTATAATCGGAATATGGGCCGGTGTATCAATATAACAATAAATTATAACGCTGTTCATGTTTTATTTTTTAGCAAATATATTATTCACTATTATTCAATGCAATGAAAATTTGTAGTCACCTTTCACATAAGTGAACACTACTCTTAAAATTGCACTTTTGATAATTCATCCTCTAAGAGGATAAATTAAAGGATAAATTTGCTTAGGTGTAATCCATTTTGGAGCGAATTTCATCATAAATATCAGGGGGTCATTGTATACATTTCGTCATTTAAAAAAAATCCGTTAATCAAACCACAATGCTTCGTATACCCTGCATTATAATGACAACAGGCAACTATGTATATTCTTATGTTTATTTATTTTTGTTCCAAGTCAAACAATGCTGAAAGGAGCGTTATATATTTATTTCTTACGAGTGTGTTTACGTATTACTTCATCTCATATAACGTACTACCTACCTGTAGCTTTCTTGTTACGTCTAGATTATAAATCAACATTGTTTTTATATTCCTTGTTGTTTATGTTTTTATACCTGTTTAGTTAATTCGCCTAAGGCCTATTTTATAAAGCTATGGAAACCCTTTTTAGTTACTAAAACAGTAGACGGATTAAGTAATTAGTAAATTTATTGAAATAGGTTCGTTCATTCTTATAATATATATATATTGTAAAACTATATTTAAAAAACCAGGCAAGTGGGGTTGCGTAGTCGCCCATCCGAGTAATTCGGCTTAAGAAGTGGGTTTTCTGTTTATTATGTTTCATACTACTAACAACGTTTAAAAAGTATTTTTCAATGGGATCTGTACAAAAATTTTGTTACTGCTCACTTGGTCTGCTATTACTTGTTAAGTTGTAAAGCCTACTTAGCTGTGATAGTTTTCCTTTTGATTTCACTCTATATACTATTACCGTGAATTCAGAATCCCAACATCAAACATTTAGCTGACATTGGGACAAGTGTCCTCCCCCCCGCCAGTCTCTGAACTAAGCTGTAGACGGACGGTCGAACATGGCGAAACTATAAGGGTTCCGTTTTGCCATTTTGGCTACGGAGCCCTAAAAATAAGTTTGTGAAACTGTTGTGTTGTTTCTTGTATGATAAGAATTAGGTGAAGATAATATCTAAATGGAGCCCACACAATAACTTTTTTTTAAACATAACTAGCAATGTGGGGTTGAGTCCCATATTACTAGCAATCCTGTTAACTCCTCCAGCTAAGCTCAGTAGGAGTGGGTTCACGGTAGTATAATGGCTAGGATTCAAACCCGAGACCATACGATATGATTCCGATGCATTAACCATTACAACCGCCACTTTTGTCTTTCAAATACCTACTTGAAGTCAAATATTGACATTGATTTATTTAGAGATTCATCTACGAAGTCTGGACATCTGTGCAAACGAGAGAGTAAATATAACAATCGAATGGGTAGATATTATTACATTCATAGTTAAATGCATGCCAACTTCACAAAAAACGAGCTAATAAGATACGTCTATGATAGCTCTTCTTTTTTTTTAAATTCATCGTATGTAAATGTGTCTATTTTAGTAAATACATTATGAATTGCAGGCTGCGGTTGTCATTGTTAAATTATAAACATTTTGACAACATTGGCAGATAAACCAGCGGGTGATTGTCTATAGCAGTATCCTTTTGGAGTTGTAAAAATGGCGGCAAACTAACCGGCCATTATTTTTACAGCTCCGAGTTTACTTGTAAAAAATGATTTGAATACGTGATATTTTAATAAGAACGAGACTTTGTGCTTATAATAAGCGCATAAATACTTGACACTGGCAGAAATTAGCTGTTAAAACGGCTAGATTGCCAAAAACCGAAAGAAGAAGAAGTATCCTTTTGTAGGTCACTCAATTAACATTTGTAACAAACTGTACCATACTTACTAATGTCAATTTTATCCAGGGTATCAGCTAACTCCATACCAAATTTTATTAAAATCGCTCCAGCCGTTTAGACGTGAAGAAGTAACAAACATACACACTCACATACTCACAAACTTTCACCTTTATAATATTATATAAGTGTGATGTTTACGAAAACTACCTACTGCCATTACAGTTAGAATGAAACACTCTTTTTACTGTAAGTAGTTTCGACGTAACGTCGCGCTCTAAGAGTGTTTGGCACTATGACGCGCCGTATCATATACTTTTCAATTGTGTTGTGAGTTTGTGCCGCAGCCCACTTTTTAGAAAACCGTAGATAGACTCATAGAGATCGTCTAGGCTAACCACGGTCCATGCACAGATTCGTACATTGTACGAATGTTTGCACATATGAGAGACGGTCAACGCATATCAGATACAAGATGGAAGCGGCGGTAGCCTAATGGCTAAGGTATCGGGTCTCACAATCGTGAGGTCGCGGGTTCGAATCCTACCCATTATACTACCGTCGTGAACCCACTCCTAACACAAGCCTTTGAGCTTAGCAGGAAGGGTTAACAAGATTGCTAGTAATGTGGGACTCAATCCCACATTCCTAGTTATCTTTTTAAAATAAAAAAAAAGATTATTAGCAAAGCCCTGCCAACCCATTTGCTAATACATTTTTGATATATTTGAGATGATCAACGAATGTGTTTGAGATTAAGCGGAGGTTTGAGTTTCGCACATTTAATAAAGGTATGTTAAAAAACTGAAACCGTTTTGAAAACCACGAATGAATCACTTTTTTGCAAACAACCGCTGGCATAAGAGCTCAGTGGGTCAATTCACGTATTTAAACCATTGCAGTTGCAGTTAAGTTTCGATTAAAACGGCCAGTTTCGTATTCTTGTAACTCTGGAATCGATCTTAAAAACGTTTGCGCACCGTACTATAATGTCGTTATTGCGCTCTCGAGACTTGCTACTTGTATTTGAAATCGATCCCAAAGTTACAAGAATGCAAAAATGACCGTTTTAATCGAAACTTAACTGCAACTGAACTGCAACTGCACTGCTTTAAATACGTGAATTGACCCCCAGGTAGGCTACAGTGACCGAATACTATTTATTACAACTTTCAGTTTGTTTGTTACCTCGGTGATACTTAAAAGTTGTGAGCCTACCTTAAACCAGTATAAATGGTACAGTATTAATAAGGAGACAGTACATCTTATTGTCTTCACAAAACTTTTGTAAATCCAACATGACGGATGCTGGGGAAGCTTCTGTAATTTGTTTCCAAGAGTTTTCAGTGTAATGGACAATTTCACTTCTTCGTTTGTTAATATTTTAGACTTTATGCTTCATAACTCTTACATTATTTTGGTATCAAAACAATGAGTGAAAGCATTATGAGTTGCGCTATTCTTTTTTAATTCGTTTTAATTTTATTTAGCCACTTTTAGGCAATGTAATTTACAATTATTGGAGATTTATATAAAATGCATAAATTTGGTTTGCAGATTGGCTGCCTTGGTGGCGCGGCGGGAAATGTGTACGACTGCTGCGTAAGAGGTCGTGGGTTCGATTCCCACACGGGACACCATTTTATATGATCCACAACACAACTATTTCAACTATATAGTTACATACTATAACAACAATTGATGTATCGACACAGATGTTCGTAGTTCGTCGACACAGGGCTTGTACCCTACTGTGTGAGTTGTCTTTATACATTTATATTACTAAAACTAAGACTTAAATAAACCATGACTCATTCGCTAAAAATACTTGCAATCCCATAATATATTATGAAGTAAATAATTTATTTAATAGATAACTAATACAAAACCATATCAATGAAAACTCCAAAAACTGTGCAACATTACTTTGAGACTTTGATTGAATTCGGATTCATAAAATCGACAGTTAGGTACTTTACTGTTCATATTGTTGACTTAATCAAATAGTTATTTAGTTACATACATACAAGTGAATAACACCTACCGATAACATTATGTCCAGATGTTTAATGGTTCAAAATGACGTTGTAATCAAAGACAATGGCGTGTTGAATATTGCTGTGTTGGCCTCGTAGAGACGCGGGTAATCCGTAGTAGACACGGGACCGGGATCCCGGGATTATAGCAGTATAGCCCGTCTAGCCCACCAGCCCGTCAGATAACGAGAGGGACGGTTTTAATGCGATATTAGCGAGTTAGCTCACACGCACACTAGCACAGTCGCACACTCGCACGAAAGCGATATGCGATAATCATTAGACGGGCTCATCCGTCCCTTCATCCGTGTTAAGTGATAGATAAAGGACTAATAGACGTACTTCTTGTTGCTAAGTATATACATTATTGCAGTTTGATGGCCCCTGTTTGGAGATTAGTAGCATTTTATTATCTGCTAGTTATTCCTCGCGGCTTCGTTCGCATTATGTTTGATTTTTAGGGTTCCGTAGCCGAAATGGTAAAACGGGACCTTATAGTTTAGCTATGTCCGTCCGTTCGTTCGCCGCTTTGCTTAGAGACTGTTAGTGCTAGAAGGCTGTAATTTTGCATGGATACACTTACACTTACATATTATTTACGCCGACAAAGTGGAAGAATAAAATCTCGAAAAACATTTTTTTTAGGGTCCCTTCTCTGTTTACATACAGTCGGGTTGTGTTTTTTTTTCTCATCTACCCTATCGTGTGGGGTATCGTTAGATCGGTCTTTTGAAAACGTTTAGGGGTTGGAATGACTATTTTTAGATTTAGGAATCCATTTGTGAAATGTTAAGATTTCAATTTAGAAGTCATGTGTCCCCACCCCTCTGCCAGGTAAATGGTTGATGTAGGGTATGTGAAAAAAATCACGGTAGTAGTATATATAATGAAATTAAAAGGAAAACTACACAGCTAATAATATAACTAATAAAGAAGAGAGAGAAGGAGAAAATATTATTATTTAGATATTACGTTGTAAGTATGAAACAAAAACAACAAAAAACCTGCTTCTTAAGCCACATAATTCCGATGGGGGGGGGGGGGGGGTGACTACGGAACCGTTTATAGCTTACAAAAGCTTTCGCTCGCGCCTCCGCTCGCATGATTGGTCCGTTATCGTGATAAAAAGTATCCCATTAATACAATAATTCGTTGCGTGGAGGAAAGGATAGAAAAAATTGAGGTCTAGTAACATAGTCCAGATAGGTGGTTCGATTCTAGCCCCGGTTTGGCACATGGAAGTCTCGTATTCGATTCCTGGGTCTAGACTTCACATTTTTCTATCTTTCAAATATGCTATTATTGTATAATTGCCAAGAAATGCCTATAAAAAATTACTATAAACCCACCAATGTCTTTTCCTGGAACTCAAACTATATCCATACCAAATTTCATTTAAATCGGTTTAAGTGAAAAACATAAAAGACAGAGTGACAGAGTTAATTTCACATTTACAATATACCCGTGCGAAGCCGGGGCAGGCTAGCTGCCTGAGCACCTTCACACGGGTTTCATATCGTAGTTTTTTATACCTTGAGTTATGTTGCAATTTTCGTAGGGATCTCTATATTTTTTTGTCAATAACTCCCATAGTGTAACTTTTTAATGGTGATTTTTTTTTAAAATTGGTTCAGTTAGTTAAGTTTATTCGTTACATGCAAAAATACAAATCTTTCATCTTTATAATATTACATTTACTTATATATTTAAAAATAATTTGGATGTGCTATTCTAGTGTATAAAATAAATTACAGTAAAGCTACATATTTATATCTCCTCATAACTATATCTATTCCTCACTAACTCTCGGATTTATAATATTATAGTAGGATTCCTGTCTTAGGCACCTGTCCCACATACGGCGAGAAAGCGAGTAGCGAGAAGCAATTTATAACGGACACACTTATGTAGTATGAGATATAAATAGTTGATCGCTGAGCGTTCTCACTGCCGGCGAGTACTCGCTCTATACTGCATCTCTTTTTTTACACGGACGGGATCTACAAAGTGCATCTGTTGTACGTTTCTTGAGCGATAAATCGCTACTCGCTTCTCGCTCATCATCGTTGGTGGGACAGGTGCCTAATATTGACTGATTATTTTCTTATTAGAAAAGATGTAGATACTTATTATAGTCGGAACAGGAAAATGAAATTCGTCCATTGTGTTGCGAAAATAGGAAAAAAATACACGGAAAATTGTTTATGAAATGTTTATAATTCAATTAACTTGCGTTTGCCTTTTGGGCACGGTGCCACCACTTTGATGTGGAGGAGGTTTTCCATGCATAAACCTCTACCGTTTAAGATATTTGTTAAATTGAAGATTTTAAAATAAATTTATGTATTTAATACTAATAGTAGGGAGGTAATTATTAGTAGTGGTTATTTATACTAATATTATAAAGCTGAAGAGTTTTGTTTGTTTGTTTGAACGCGATAATCTCAAGAAGTACAGGCTCGAATTGAAAAATTATTTTACTGTCGGATAGCCCATTTATCGAGGAAGCTTATAGGCTATATATAGACATAACATCACGCTACGACTAATAGGAGCTGTTGAATGTTGCAAAAAAGGGGAAAATTTACGCGGATCAAGTGGCGTGGGTCAGCTAGTATTTCGTAACATATTACAAGCACGATATTCAAGAAATTAAGGAAAAAAATACAAATATGAATTACGTTTTTTTTATCCCCTTCCTGTAAAGAACGATGACACTGGTTGACTGGTATCTACCCTTCAAACGTAATCCTTAAAAGTCACCTCTCACGCCACCCCCTGAAAACGACGGGCTGGCCCGTTCATAAACGACACCTTTAATTTATAATTTGCTGACTTCCAAAATTAACTTGACAGAAATAAATATGCCTATCTATTTTCATTAGGTTCCATAATAATCAAAAAGTTTCATAACATTAAGGATCTTCCCAAAAATACAAAGTTTAATTAAATTATCAACATAATAGAAAGAGATTTATTTCCTGTTGTACGAAACTGAGATCTAAATAAATCTGTCCTCCACCTAAATAATAAATAACAGCGGTCTCATTCGAATTTTTACTACGGAATCTCGATAGCTATTTCGTTTTCTGAGCAAAAGAAATATGTTTATGGGTCTGTTTATGCGATGGCGAGACCTTTGTTTACGTCACGGTTATGGCTACGTCGTACTACGCACTTTTGTGCGTCGTCGGTACGGAATATAACGACGTATTGAACAAAAAGTAAATAAGCTAGGCTTCGCGTAAACAGATTACTTACTTTATAGTTCGGTAAACCTCTAGACTGAACTGCAATTCAGCGGCTTGAAATGACAGTGAAACATAATTATATTACCAGTTTGTCCGCAGATAGTTTGTTGACAAGTTATATCCAAGCATTTATTCATTTTGTGGCTTACACGATGACAAGGGTTTTTAAAGTATTTTTTATAACTATGATGTTATAAATCTGCTAATTTATAAAAAGTTATAGTTGCACTAAAAAAGTGTTGTCAGTAAAGTCGGTTTACGGCCGATAATTTTACGTGATAACGTCATATGAAAATTTTATCGCCATTTGCGTTTCTTAGCAACCATTTGTATCGCATGTCATGTCACTGCAATCGCCATTCACTATTGCTTAGCAACTAATCAATAACCGTCATCGATTTATAAGACGTTATCACGTCAAAAAAGTTATAGTTGATAAGACAATTTTTTTGCTTCCTATTTAGTTACTTAGTCCAAACAGCTGTTAATTTAAAACTAGATGTATTCTCGCAACCAGGCTACTAGCGTCGGTCTCTGTTTGTTTTGTTCTGTCACCTATAAGCCAAGCTACGGCTCTTCTAATTTAGCTACAATCTCATTCGAGTACCATAAGTAGAGCTCCAGGAGATATTCAATTTAGTTTTTGCAAGAGGGTGCAGCGGTGCGTCGCAATATCGGCCGATGCGATCAGATTTAGATAGATTGAAGGGACCCTGTTACTGTTGACTCTATCAATCAGTTATGTCCCCGATGAACAACAGTTATCACGTCTGTGAGGAAAGACGCCCCTTCGCTCGAATAAATCAATAGAAACGGAACGCTTTTAGATTTTGTTAACATTAGTTTGTTTGTTACGAGTGTGTTAGTTCTGTCTCTGTTTTTATACCAAAATATCGTAAAACTTTCCAAGCAGATTTATTAGACTGATTTTGGCCTAATAAAGTAATGGTTATGAGTCAGTTTAGCATGTTAGTTTGCTGTATGGTTTTTAAAAAAATAGTAGGTTAAATTTACAATTTCGTAACCTCTGAAAATGTTTCTCTTGGCTTCTGTGGCGACATAAGTATCAGATACCAAATACAATGGCATTCGTTTAATAACCTATTTAAGTATCTAAGATTTTAAATACTTATAAGATTTTGGTAATACCTGTCTACGCCAAAAGGACGGTATTTATTCAGGTTATTAAATTAAAAGCTTAAGCGAATCCTCGAAACATCTTTGCAGAATTTTAAATGTAGGTAGATACATAAAGCGATTCCATATTTATGGTGTAATCCCCGTCCGACCCGAAAGGTGTGTAGGTATTCTGTTAACAAAGCTAAAAAAAATTGAAAAAAATATATATTTTTTATTGAATATTCACGATTTAAGTAGGTTGGAAATTTACACGTTTAAACGAAATTGGGTTCGTCTAAATGTGTAAATTTTCAAGATTTTTTATCAACATTTGATATTATGATGTGGTTCTACTCGTATTTGACAAACATCACATCAATAAATACCTACAACAAGTAAACACATCCATAGTACTAAATGTCATGATAATCAATATAGGTACTATGAATAGGCAACTACAAAACATAGTAAGATATAGTCACAATAACAATGTTCCTAATACCGCTGTCCGCTATCAGGGCTAAGTATGCTTGATTTAATTACGTTTCATCAGCCGAGCGTTGAGGTGCGCTGTTTTTGCGTGCGTTTATTTCACTTTCCAGATTACCTACTTCACAGTCCGGGGAAAACATGTCACTTCGATCTGACAGTGAAAAACAGCCCTCGCGTCATTTGTCAACGTCAGCCACTCAACGCGGGGGCAAAACATAATTTCATAAAGACATCCTTGTTCTTGTTACACTGGGTTGAGCCGCTTTTTACAGTGTCATCATCATCGAATTTCTTATTTGATAACAGCCACCTGAGAAGAAACAAATAATAAACAAACATCCTAGTTTATAATAACGCAAACTTTATTTTCTCTTTTAATAGAATATCAATAACGTTTCGGGAATGTTTTAGACGTTTTTCGTAAATGACCCACTTTGAAACTGCGTGTGCTTTGATCACATGAAATATCCATTTGTTAAAAGAAGTAAGAAGTTTCTATTCATGTAGGCTGTTTGCAAATTGCTTTATGTGTATAACTTATGATATATATTAGAGTAATGAGGAAAGTTAAATTGAGTTGTGACACTCTTAATGTACCTAATTTATACATAATTTAAACAAACATAAAATTACAGGTCCTGACTGGCTCATTTGTCAACACCCAGGGCTAACCACTGGACTTAAAGAGCTAAAGTTTTGACAGCATAATACTAAATTACATAGATAATTGTTATAAAACTATTTCATTTAAATCTTACTATTGAACAGAAAGAACAAAGAAAATAATGAGGGAAGTGGAGAAATTTAGAAGAATAACAACTGTTGTCAAAAATAGAATTATGATTGGATATATTTTCTTGACCATTTTTTAATTTCTTGTTTCTTACAACAATAATATTAAAAATATTATTTAATCATGATTGTATTTTTGACAACAGTTGTTATTCTTCTAAATATATTTCTCCTCTCCTCCATTATTTTTTTTTGTTCTGTTCAAGTTAGTTACGGAACACTAGCGTGTTCCGTTAAATTGGTCAAGAAACAATAATATTGAATATAAATCTAATCATGATTCTATTTTTGACAACAGTTGTTAATCTTCTAAATATATTTCTCCTCTTCAATGTTATACCTATGGTATCTCACTGAGAAACATTTCGTTTATTACGGCTTTTGCAATGAATTCATGGGCTTCATTCTGGGGCAGAACATAAGTTACTCTTCATATCAACGCGGGCAAAGTCATGGGCAAAGATATTACTGAATGTGAATGACATCAGGAGGTAATTGTTTGTAAACGATAAGCGTAATGACAAATGAGACGAGGGGAGCGCTCGCACGCCAACTATACGTGATTTTAGCACGCGAAGCGCTGATTTCATTATATCAATCTCTTTGTACCCGCATGTTGAATTGTTTAACAAAACAATAAAATAGATACCAGTGAAAATCGGGAGCCTCGTTCGAAATAGTTGGTTTTGGAAGTAACACAAAGGAAACTGATAAATAATTCAAATGCTGCAATGCGGTCCTCAAAGAATTGACAAGGAATGTACTCGCGTGTATAGTGCTACTGTGGAACCGTGAGGCATAATGGTACTTGAGGGGTATTTGACGACTTTACTTGAGACTACACAACCAGGTATTAGGTGTGGTTCAACAAGCCTTGTATCGACATAGCGACACTGTGTTTCATGATGTTACAAAGCTTTCAGCAACTCGAAGTAATTTAAAATTAAAGTTGCATAAAGTTGGAGTACCTGCAAACATGTCTTGTGTTATAAAGTTTCGTTATATAATAAGTTTGGTAATGAGGTTTTCATAGCGATTTCACCGAGTCATAGTATGTGAAAACATCACTTAGTATCAACGGGGAATTTTCCCCGAATTTTAGCGGTTGTAGCAAAAAGTTGAGTAATTAGCGTTTCAGCGGTTTCAAAGTCCTTTCAATTTATGCGTGATGTGAATAGAATGTGAACTGATTGGGCGGAAAATGGTTATATATTTTCGCTTATATTCATTGAAACTTTAGTGCTTTAATGGCGTTGAAAATTAGTTTATATAAATAATAAGACTTGTAACAGAAATGTGTGATGAAATATTAGCAGCGTAGCGGTCAGTGTATGTCCTCGATGTTGCACCTACCATGGTGCCATATTCGATTGCATTATATTATATATCTTGGGACAACTCACACAACATCATCTGATACCAAACTAAACAGAGCTTGTACTATGGCAATCAGACAACTGATATACATACTTATATATTTCTAAATACATACCTACATCATACACATATCAACCCATATGATGGCCCACTGCTGGGCACGGGTCTCCCCAGTAGATCCTGGGGGTAATTGCCATAATCGCCACGCTTGGCGAGCGGGTTGGCGATCGCAGTAAGGCTTTAAGTACGCAGAGGACGCTGCTGCCCGTCCTCCGGAGTGAAATCCCTTAGTCGCCTTGACGACACCCACGGGAAGAGATGGGGTGGTACTATTCTTAAGCCGGCACCACACGGCAAAGCCGGCACCACACGGCAATAATAATAATAATTTCATACCTACATATCCTACTAATATTATAAAGCCGAATGTTTGTGAGTGTGGATGTGTGAATGTGTAGATGTTTGTTCCTCTTTCACGCAAAAACTACTGAATGGATTTTAATGAAACTTCACAATACATCAGAATAACACATAGGCTATAATTTATAAAGATAGATATTGTCAAGTAATAAGAATGTTGTGATAAGTGTCAAGTAAGTAGGAAAAAAATCTACAATCGGCGATATGTTTTGGCGTGCGCCGCAAATATCGTTGAAGTTACATATATATAATGTATGAACGATATGTTTATCATAAATAGTCCTACAAAAAAGTCCGCGACAGCATAATATGTCTATCTCTTATGTGGAAGCAATAAATATTGGTGTGATTATTTCCAGCTAGAGACAATATATCTCAACACATAGCCTACTTTTAACCCAATATTCCCATGGGATGTAGACTTAAGCGGGTGAAATCGCGGGGCGCAGCTAGTGATAGATAAATTATACCCAGACACAGAATAAACCATCCTGCTTATCACACAAAGTTTTATCCTGGGAGCAGTCAAGATTACTAACCACTAGACCAACAGGCCAGCCAATTATTATTACGTGCATAACAGGATTTTCTTTTTGTCAAATTTCAGTACCAAACGCCATGAATATTGTAGGTACCTCCCCTGGTATACATATACTTTTCAATCGACTTCAAAAAGGAGAAGGTTCTCAATTCGACTGTATTTTTTTTTATACAATACGACCCGAATTTGATCAAAGATAAACGTCGCAAGGGGAAAGTATGCCTACAATACGCCGCTAAGACTGCCTTAGCTCAAATTTTTTATTGTTTTCTCGGACCTTACTTATATAATAAACTAAATAATATTCTTAACATATACCCTCAACTAAAATTAAATTGTAAAGCATCGGTAACAACATTCCTCAAATCCCTTAATTATATCGAAACTGAAAAGCTATTTTCACCTTAGCAATTCATCTGTCTTTGAATCAATACAAACATATGAACTTCTGCTCTATTACACTCCACACACCAACACACACTTCCTATGAAAGCCTAAGTAACAGGTAAACTATTATTATTTTTTATTTCATTGTTTTAGCGAGCCAACTCTCATATTGTCATAATAATAATATTTAAGATGTTTTGTAAAATGATTGTTTGTATCTTTGGGACCAGCTGCAGGAGGGCCCTGGTGACCTGTAATACAGGTTTTGTAAAAAAAACCACAACAGGCACCAGTCTCTGGCTCAAACAAAATGTATACCTACTAGCTCTAAGACATAACTTGTGAAAGAGAATAATAAACGTTTATTATTATTATTATGTTGGTTAATTACTCGTAGACAGCTGGACAATTCGAAAAAAATATTTTATGTTTGTAAGGGTATGCTTCCAGATTGGTCCCATTATCATCAAAGTAATTTGTGTATATTTTGTTGTAATTCGTGCATTTACTCTTAAAAAGCACCATTGAGTGAAATGGAACTGATGATGAAGACCATAGATGACCAGCGGAACTATTCATGTCACGTCATACTGCGGGTTGCGATCAGAGTACTGTGTTCGGTACCTGATACTTCACCTCCATCAAATCATGTAATGGAACTGATGGTCTAGTATCAGTTTATCTCCGCAAAAATCAACGGCCTTGTATAGTAAAACGCAACATTACCTATGTAAAAAGAAATAAGCAGTTTGAATTATGCTATTGTAACTTATATCAACTACAAACCAACAGACTAAAAATTGAGAAATAAAAACTGTTTTACAAAACAATAAAAAGTGACTTAAAAATGAATACCTTATATTCATTTTTAAGTCACTACACATCTAAAAAGCAAAAAATAATTTAGGTACTAGAACCAAAAATAATGAAAAATTTTGAAGTTAGTGCCTAAAATATTAAACTACATTTCCTGACACGAACTTTAAAATGTTTCATTATTTTTTGTTGTTATTTAAATTTCTTTTTCCTTTTTAGTTACCTTATATTTATTTTGATAGTCGGTTTTTATTTTTTGTAAAAAAAAATTTATTAATTGATAACTTTCTCAAAGATAAATAGATGAATGAAAATACATATATAACATTTAAGGCCAATACAGTTTTTATTAAATTACATATGTCCTCTCAGTATCACACGAACAACCCTTGAATTTGACCACACTTTTATGTTACACGTTGTACAGGTATTTTTAAAAAATCAGCACAGTAACAATACAAAACAGTGTACAAATGAATACAAAACAGTGTAATATAACTTTGTGTGAGCATACTATGAGCTTAATACGTATATAGTAACAGTCCATTAATTATGAAATTCAATTTGACCGTTCAATTTACATCGCTGACAGATCATATGAAGCGAGGGCGCCATATTACAAGAGATCTACTACAATAGATTAACGTACGAAATTAATATTTGATCTAATTCCAAATAGAAGTAGAAGGAACAATGGTTCTTAAGTCTACTAAATAATGCGATATGTAGATACGACCCCTTTATGCAGGTACTAGCTTTTTCCAGCGGATTTGCCCCTGTTGTTAGATTTTTATAGCGTATGCTGCTTTCCTGATGTATAAACTACATTTCTGTAAAGTTAAATCAAAGTTCATTGGTTTTGCGTGAAAGAGGATATTTATAATTTGAAAAAATGCTTTTTTTGGTTTCTGGTCTTTTTGTCATAGGTACTCTATTTCCAGAAGATTTTTATATTTCAGGATTATTTTATATTATGTTCGAATAAAAGAAGTCCAACTATTTAGGGCCAATATAAACGCTATAAATTAAAGCATCAGGAAATGTGCACAGCATTCGTAAACACCTCAAACCTGACGATTAATGAAGGAACCATCCGAAAAATTTCTATCCCAAGTATCCCTATTACGTAACGAAATATCTATAATTTGATGGGAGGAATTTCATTAGTACGCACCTAAGTTCCTAATCTTGTTAAGAGTCAATATAATATCTCTGTCGGGATGAATTGAATATGGATAAAATTCTCATTATTATATTGATTATAATTAAGTTACCAGAAAGGTTACATCTTCATTGAATATTTAAGCAAGGGGCGCGGATGATCAGTATTCTGGTCAGATGCTGTTAGTTTGGTTAGGGCGGTTTCAAGAGTCTCGGAGGCGATTCCCTAAACAGGTTACCTAACCACGTTTATATCGTCGGCGGAACACGAATATTAGCATAATTAGTTCGACTCGCACGTTCTTTAAATATAGAGACGTGACTTCTCTCATACATTGTGTAATCCATCGTCAATAAATAATAGTTTAAAAACTTTAAAAAACACGCTTTTTTAAATAGCTCTAAAAAGTAAAAGCTGTAATAATAGATTTATAAGTCAATTTCTTAACAAGCACCACACGCTTTTTTAAGAGTTTTTAGGGTTTCGTAGCCAAAATGGTAAAACGAAACCCTTATAATTTCGCCATGTTCGTCCGTCCGTCCGTCTGCAGCTTGGCTCAGAGACTAGAAGGCTGTAATTATGCATAGATACACATATTACCTACGCCGACAAAGTGAAAGAATAAAATCTTAAAAAACATTTTTTTAGGGTAGGTAAAGTGGGGATTTAATTTTTTTTCTCACCTACCCCATCGTGTGGCGTAACGTTAGATAGGTATTTTAAAAACGTTTAGAGGTTGAAAAAACATTTTTAGATATGACCCCTGCCAGCTAATTGGTTGATGTTAAGTATTTGATTGGAATGTTGATAGACTTCTTCGTGACACTTTTGTATAATTGTCTAATGCAAGAATTTCTTTGTCAAAAACACAATAATATGCAGATAATACTGGCTTGGCTCTTTAAAACATATAAAATATCACGGTTCCTAATTTTATCTTTGGTAAATAACTTATTCTTAAGTTATTTTTCTTCTGTTTATAGTTTGTTTTTGCAACTGCAGCCCTTATCTTCCTCCCTACTGTTACAACTTCCGCGGAATCATAAAACCCTGATGATATCTACGTTAACAACATAGAAATGTATTAAAACAAACTTCGAGTCACAGTTAGAGGGGTAAGGGTATCATTCTATTACTACTGCGTTCGGTTACCCAAAGGCGTTAAGTCAGATCGCTTTGTATAGAAATATATGTACAATTCACGGCAAGGGTATGAGTGTATTCCGTTTCGATTTGCGAGGCAAAGCGATACGTGGCGTCCGCGTCGTATCGGCATGAATCGGCATTTTGCAATTACGCCCCATTCACATACCTACAACATTTATCGATACTCGCAGAAGATAATAAGCTTTACGTTTATCATCACTGATATCGATGACATTTCCATTGAGTTCATTAATATCAAATGAATTCGTCGCATTTATCGACGTCGACAACTCGTTGAATATCAACTAAACTATCGAATAACTTATTCTAGACAGGGTTCGTGGAACGGCATTGTGCTACAGCCGGGATTAAGGTACTAGAGTGGGGCTAAACTGAGAAAACCGTTAGCTTAGAATCCAGGAAACTGGCTTTAGTTGGATCAACGCGGACTAATGCGGACGAAATCTTAGTACATAATAGCTTCCTGTGGACTAAAGTTACGTTTAATAAAACAAATATATATAATACTTTGTAAATTATTAGGTGTTTTGATAATAGAACCTGATCCTAAAATGCTCTATAAAATACCGAAAGTATAGAAGGTAAGTTGCTCGAGCAACGCAACGTCCGACAGTGTTTCAAGATTTTCACCCATATACTAAGACGTTCCCTTAGCAAACTCTCGACTCAGGTTTAAAAGCTCCCAACGTACCTTGAGATTGACAATTGTTTCCTTACTTCAAACCAAGAAAAAGTTTTGTCTTGGAGAGAGAGGAGACTTTTTGCAACTTCATAGTTAAATTTTGTTTGAGTGAAGTTAGGTAGAGCCGAGAAATTTTCGAGGAAACGTCTTGTTCGCGTCCGTCAACGATGTATGTGAGCGTTGCTCGAGCGATATACGTATGTACTACATGAAGCTGACCTAAGATTTCTGTACTTTCGGCGTTTTGTGATAGTGATGCTGTTCTTCTCGTTCTCTTTATTTTTTTCTGTATTTAAGTAGAGTTGTCATTTCCGTACACATCAACCACTTGAACTTGTAGCAGTCAGTCAACAAAACGTGTTCAAAGTGGGTTCACACGCTTGCGTTTAAGCCGACATTCAACTGGCACGAACACGAGCGCGAGCCTATAAAAAGGCGTAAATGTGCTGTTCGGCTGTTTGTAAACTTTTTTTTTATACCGCCGACCCGTATCGGGCTGCTTGCCGAACTTCATGTCAGGCTGCTCGGCACGCGTTTGAATGCATCATGAGACTCTTCTTTCTATGAACCTAGTTCAGTGATCACGAATCAAAAATAATTGACATTAATACAAACAAATCTTAATGGCCTCGAACATTTTCTTAGAAAAGTCAAATATATTTAATAAAAAATTGAACAGTTGAAATATCAGATCTTAAGCATAATAAGTAGATGAGTATTTGGTTCTTCGAAACAGAATAATATTTGTAAATAATTTATTTTAAGTATTAGTATTCAATATAAATTGGATATAGAATTTCTATTCACTAAATTATTACAGGTTTATTCTAGTGTAAGAGACATACATGACAAGGGTGTGAGTTGAAAATGTTCTGAAATATTAATATGAATTTCGAGTCAGTATATACGTCTTATTTCGTTAAGAAGTTAAATCCTTCTGACGGACGATTGCGCTCACAACAATAGCGTCCCATTTGGGTCCTTCAGTTAATATAAAAATAAATACAGTCGTCACATAAGTATACTTAACTAAAGGGTTCAGAAGTACTCGTGACCACAATAGCCATATAACATAGGAAGTGTTCATATACTTGATTTTGTTCGTACTAAAAGATGAAACACCAGACAAAATATATAGAAATTGTAGAGTAGCAAAAACATCATAATTATTTTGACGTCTCTATTATGTCATTGTATTTTATGAAAAGATAATGAGATATTACACAATTATTTAGTTAACCCAAACTATGCTAGCAATGTTTGGTACTAAATTAATGTACTAATTAAGCTCTTTGATTTGATACCAAACACAGCACACGTAAATATTAAAAAAAAGAATACCCTATTTACATGCTTACCACACTTTTTGTGACTATCATAATAAAAGAAAATGTAGCCTATAAATGTTGATAAACTTTTGCGATTTGTACACATTATATTATATATTACGGGTCTTAATCGCGTGAACAATTTATTGCTAGATATAGTCTACCCGTGATCATGGCCGCCAATACAGTCGAGACGTCAGGCAATAAACAAGGTATTTTACCTTATGTTATTCACGCAAATGTAGCCAATGTCACCCGCGGTATAATAACGTATCAATTGACACTTCGTTCATCGCAATCGGATAAGTAGATTAGGCGCTACAGTGGAACACACAAACATATATAGACTGCTAAAAACAGTACCCTTCCTTTTTGGCTTCACCATAGTCGGGTCAAAATAGAGTAAAATAAATATTGAAGTGGGGCTCCTATACAACAAACGTGTTTTTTTTTGCCATTGTTTTGCTCGATCTGGGTCCTTATTCACTATCTTTTTTTTCGATTTCGCGACATGCCCGCGCGAACAGTCAAAATCTTGTTATAATGGTAAAAAGAAGAGCTGCGCTTAGAAATGCATCAACGCGCATGATAATCTTTGTGGTGGACATCTTTGAGCGCACCGCATATGCTCAATTCGCGCGGGCTTGCCGCGTAAACGAAAAAAAAAATAAAGTGAATAAGGACCCTGTATATATAAATCATCTGTAGTTAGAAGAATCTGCTTTGCAATATACCTGACCAGGATGAACCTTGTCGCTGACAATAAATAAACACTTGTTTCAGCGTTTTTGGACTATCACCGCTTAAGGGGGGGTAAAATAGGGGTCGCAAGTTTGTATGCAACTTCGCCAGTTTTAAACTTAAATCTATAAAAAATTGGCTTTGTAGATAGAGAATCACGTCTTTCATCATTTCAAAGCAAATCAACCCTTAACGGGGTAAAATCATCCACACTGACGAAGCCGCGAGCGATCTAGAAGTAGCGCCAAATCTGTTGTTAAGCGTAAAACTTGAACTGACCCAATTTGTCTATTATTCGTTGAAGTCCGAAGATTAATTGGAAAAAATATCGGGAAAAACGCAAAATCTCCATATTTCAAATTCAAACTTAACGGGGGCAAAGCCGCGGGTCAAAAGCTAGCCAAAATAAATAAAAATGCTAACATTTTCACGCTTAAGCCGAAATGAGAAAAATTGGTATAGAGATAGCTTAAGTCTCGGGAAAGGACATGAGTTAGTTTTTATCGTGAAAACCAACATCCACGCAGGTGAAGCCGCGGGCGAAAGCTAGCATTGTAATATAGTGTCTAATGTTCTATAGATAATGGTTCGGAACCCTTCGTGCACGAGTCTGACTCGCACTTGGCTGTTTTTTCACTTACCCCTTAGCCGTATTTTTAAAATTCAATTGTAATGAAAACGTGCAAAAATACTGGTAAATTCTGTACAAAATTTGTGTAACGTAGTAGCCAATGTAATATTTAGTCGGCTACATCCGGTGGCATCATATGGGTGATGAATGCGTCAATGCGTCGGGCGAGGCGAACACCATTCATTTTATTTTCGATTTAATCTGATCATTCGAAAAATATTCTCTGTTGTTGTATACAAATGAAAAAGTAACTAAATTTGTAATATGTTTTGATAACGAAATATGTTATTCTAAATTTGTGACACCGTACTTACCTTTTGTTATTTGTATTGTACACCTAAGATTGTGAGATATAAGAGCGGAGTATCCTATTACAAGCAATTCCTTGCTTAAAAGGAGACTCCAACGTATACTTTGTTTGTTAGCATATGTAACTCAATAAATATGTTTTTTTTTGTGGCAAAAAAAAAGAAAGGATTTATAAGGACATTCGGTTGGAACGTAGTTCTTTTTTCCAATATCTTTTTATATTTGTAATAAAAATCTGGTAGACCATAACATTTAAAAAATTGTCCTATTTCATACTAAGATTTTTCATACAAATATTACACACAGCCAGTTTGACATAGGTAAAATAGACATTACAACCCTTTAAAAAAACGATCAAATGCGAGTGGGACTCGCGCACAGAGGGTTCTATACTAACTTTTATGAATGTAAATAGTTCGATCATTACGGGGAATGTATCTAGATACACATACTGTATCAATCAAGTTGCAACGACTCAGCGGCCGTGGTTACACGAAGCATTTTGGGCTACGGTAACGTGCGATGCACATTGCTAGTATTTAATAAAACTTAGTTGCCAAATTGCTCTATTGAGTAGCAAATAACAAATCTTTTTTAAAAATTAAATATACGTCATGTAGCTATGTATGACTTTAAGAAATAAAACGAAACTTATCTCACTTCTGTTATTAGCGATACCGTGGCATGGATTTTCCCACGTTTTTGTTTTTAATTGACTGCCTCTGTGGCGCGGTGGGAGTGTGTCCGACTGCTACGCAAGAGGTCGTGGGTTCGATTCCCACACGGGACACCACTTTGTGTGATCCATAAATTGTTGCTCCGGGTCTGGGTGTGACTTTGTGTCCGTGACTTGTATGTTTGTAAAGTCCCCCGTAATACAGGGCTTGTACCCTACTGCGGGAGTCGTAATTAAAAAAAAAAAATTATAATATTTTTTTAATCTCTGTAACGAAACAATATTGAAAGATTTAACTTTTATCAGACAAAACCATCTGATCCCAAACTGAGGAGAACGCCTACTGTGGCGACCAGGCAAGGACAACTGATACTCGTAAACACGTATAGGTATAGTGTCGTAAGGTGACTGATGCAAAGGCAAGAGACAAAATTTCAACCTCAATGGGTACAACATCGTAGGATAGTTTTTTTTAGATGGGAATCGTAACCACAACGTCTAGCTTGGCGGTCAGGGTCACTAATCTAGACCAACAGGCCCGTCGATTTACCACGTTATTTTGAGTCGATTTTCATAAACTTTTTTAAAAGACTTTAAAAATAAACATAAAGGTATCAAATCAACCCCTTACACCAAGCCTTTCATTCGTTTTTATGTAACACTATACCATTTTTAGGGTTCCGTAGCCAAAATGGCAAAAAACGGAACCCTTATAGTTTCGTTATGTCCGTCTGTCTGTCCGTCCGTATGTCACAGGCATTTTTCTCAGAGATTACTCAATGAATATGAATGAAATTTGGTGAAAAGGTGTCTTCTAGTGGCCGCTACTTAGTTTGATAGCTAAATAATAAAAATAAATATTTTTAGGGGGGCACTCCATACATGTAACAGAAGCTGAAAATGTTTTTATTCTGCTAACATCAACGTGTGGCACATTATTTGACAGGTCTTTTAAAAACATTATAAGATTCCTAATAAAATTTTTGATTGAATGAATATTTTTATAGATAATCCAGATCCGAAAGTTGCATACATTGTGTACCCCCCCCCCCTTAACCTCTATAAATACTTTAAACTAAAATTATTTCAGACATGATCGGATATACCGTCATTAAGTTATAGCCGAAAAACTGCTTTTCTCAACAAAAGGGCGTAAGTGCCATAAACATACGCTCTTCTGCTGACGCATTTAGTTAAGGCTGCGGAACCCTACCCAGACGGACAGACAGAAACTAGAGTGATTCTATTAGGATTCCGTACTCAAAGGGTAAAATTATAATATAGTGTCTAATGTTGTATAGATAATGTTACAGAACACTTTAAGTCCGATTCGCATTTGGCCTCTTTTTTCACTTGGAACTCTAAAAATACAAACAACTCAACCTCCTAATTTACCTTCACATAATCATAAATTTTTGATCAAAAAATGTAACACTTTTTCCGTTTAGTCCGCAAACAAAAACGTACGATAAGGAACTAAAACGTTCCAAAAGGCTTCTGGTGGGGACACCAGAAGCCTTTTGGGACGTTTTAGTGAGTTAAGTGACCATTGGAGGGATCCAATGGTCACTTAACTTTAAAACTACTTGACCAATTTTAGAAATTCTATCACCATTATAAAGTTACATTATCGGGGAGTAAATATATTTGCTATATTATACTGTAAAATATAATTAGAGATCCCTAGAAAAATTACAATAATGTAACTCAAGGCACAAAAAAGTACGATATGACACCCATGCAAAGCCGGGGCAGGCAGCTAGTATCTTATATCTTTAAACGAGCAATTCTTGTATATATATATATTTATATATAATCTGAATCTCGGCAACGGCTTCAGCGATTTTCTTAAAATTTAGTATGCAGGGGGTTTCTGGGGTGAAAAGTCGATCTAGCTAGGTTTCATTTTCAAAAAACATCGTTCTATCTGTATTTTCAGGCAATGAAAAACTGCGCACAATATCATTAGAATACGAAGGTAAATTTCGCCGCGATTGCCATTGTTTTAATAGCTTCGGTGGGAAACGGGCGATCCACAAAGCAGATGACCCCGGTTCGAATCCGATTGAATTACATGTTTACCTTTTTTATTATTATTTTATGATTATTTTTTTCCCTTTTTTATTTTAATTTTTGATTTTTGTTTTTTGATTTCTGCTTTATTATTTCATATTTTTTTATTATTATGTCGGTAAGATCGTAAAATATTATTCAAATTTATGTATGTGTATGTAATTTAATAATCTAAATGTAATTTCCAAAAAAACACGATTTACCAAAAAAGACCAGTGTAGGGTTCCGCAACCGTTGCCGTACGAAAAAATCTGATTTGAATAATTGCACCAGCAGAAGAGCGTATGTTCATGGCACATCGGGCGGTCCCGAAACCAGAAGACCTTGGGTTGAGTCCAGATGATTATTTTTTTCCCTCTTTAGGGTTCCAAAATGGCAAAAACGGAATCCTTATAGTTTCGTCATGTCCGTCTGTCTGTCTGTCGATTAGATTTGGTGAAGGTGTCTTGTAGTAGCCGCTAATATTAATGTTTATATTTAGCTATCAAACTAATTTGATAGCTAAATAATAAACATTAATATTTTTAGGGGGTTCTATACATGTAACAGAAGCTGAAGCATTTTTTTTAGCAAACTTCAGCGTGTGTCACATCATTCAGGTCTTATAAAAACATGGGTTTCTAATAAACTTTAATTACACATCGAAAGAAAATTGCAAAAATTGTGTCCTCCCCCAGCCCCTAATAATTCAACAAAGTGTAAAACTAAAAAAATAAAAAGTAAAGTAGTACGGCTGTTGCAAACCAAAAAAAAAAGAAAAAAAAAATATTTTCGATTTACCGTCATTGAGTTATTGCCGAATAACTGCGTTTCTCAATAAAAGGGCGTAAGTGCCATGAACATACGCTCTTTTGCTGGTGCAATTACGCAAATCTGTTTTTTTTCATACGGCTACGGCTCCGAAACTCTACACTGAGCATGGTCCGACATGTTTTCGCCCGTTTTTTTAAGGTTCCGTAGCCAAAATGGCAAAACGGAACTCTTATAGTTTGGCCATGTCCGTCCACACCTTTGTTCAGAGACTGTTAGTGCTAGGAGGCTGTAATTTTACATGGATACACATACTACTTACGCCGACAAAGTGAAAGAATAAAATCTAAAAAAACCTTTTTTTTGGGTACCTCCCATATAAGTAAAGTGAGGGCGTGATTTTTATTTCTCATCTACCCCATCGTGTGAGATATCATTAGATAGGCCTTTAAAAAAACGTTTAGGGGTTGGTAAGACGATTCTTAGGTTTAGGGATCCGTTTGTAAAATATCAAGCTTTAAAGTGCAAATTTTTGTTAGAGACAAGTGTCCACCCCCCTCTGCCAGCTAAATAGTTGATGTTGTGTATGTGAAAAAGCTAAGTAGGCTTTAGAAATGAGAAGTAACAAAATTTTCATAGAAATTCCATTGAAAAATATTATTAAGTAGATATTGAAACAAAAACAACAGAAAACCAACTTCTTAAGCCACATTATTAAGGTGCACTGCCCGGTTTTTTATTTAATTTATTGCGTTTTGATTTGTGATTTATTACGGTTTATTATTTCATATTTTTTTATTATTATGTCGGTAAGATCGAAAAATATTATTCATATATCATAAGTATGTAATGCGTGTCTAAATACAATTTCCAAATACACGAATTACCAAAAAAAAGGACTAGAGCATGTCGAACCATGCTCAGTGTAGGGTTCCACAAAAATCCGATTTGAATATTTGCACCACCAGAAGAGTTGATGGCACCCTTTTCTTGTATGTCCGATGATGTCGAAAATATTTTTTTTAGTTTAAAGTATTTAGTTTTATTAAGCGCTACCTTTATAATTATTAATACAATTATTGCATTTTTTAATAAAGTGATTGGCAAAAAATGCCTATATAATTTCTATTATTTTTTGGTCCCACAGTTCAAAAGATAAGGGGAGGGGACACAATTTATGTAACTTTTGGGGCAATTATTTCCAATAATATTCACTCAATCAAAAAAGTTTATTTGAAACCTTACATGCTTTTTAAAGGCCTGTCGAATGATGCCACACGGTGATTTTTGCTGATTTTATTTTTCAGATTTTGTTAAATGTATGGAATGCCTAAAAATATTTATTTTTATTATTTAACTACCAAACTAAGGCGACTATTACAAGACGCCTTTTCACCAAATTTCATCAATATATTCATTGTGTAGTCTTTGAGTAAAATGCCTCTGACATACGGACGGAGAAACAGACTATTATACTAAAAGCGTTCCGTTTTTGCCATTTTGGCTACGGAACCCTGAAAATACCGAGCAAAGCTCGGTCATCCAGGTACTAATATTATAAAGAGGAAAGATTAGTAGGTTATGGATAGGTAGGATATGTAAGTTTGTTACGATTAAACTCAAAAACTATTAGACCGATTTAAAAAAATATGTTACCATTATAATGCTACATTATCCCTGAGTAACATAGGTTATATGTATTACTAGAAAAAAAATGGGATCCCTATGTCCACCCATACGACCAGGGATGGGCCGTGTCGCAGTTTTTTTGAAGATTATATTTTTTATCATTTAATTATAAATGTATAGTTCCAGACTTTTCCCTATACTTGTAGTATAGGACGGTATTACTTACTTATCAAATTTCATAGATCTAGGTCAACGGAAAGTACCCTATAATTTTTTGATTCCCTAGTAGTGAGTTTCTTTTTTTTGTGTTTTGTTTTCAAGGAACCGTTGACCTAAGTATATGGTTTAATTTCAACTCGATACCTAAACGCGTTCCCAAGATAAATGCTCTTGACAGACAGATAGATGGACAGACGGACGGCGAGACAGACGGACAACAAAATGAACCTATAAGGGTTCCGGTTTTCCTTTTGAGGTACGGAACCCTAAAAATGAAAAATATTTTCTGTATCTCCCCTATCATTTGTCGTCTGATTTTAATGTCACCCTGTAGTTTAAATGTCGATTTCTTAAAGAGTCGCCTTTAAAGCTAAACTATTTTTTTCCTTTGACAACTCGAATTATAACACCCAATAAAGTGTAATAACTTTGTTGAAAGAAAAACTTGAAGCAGAGTTACGCAGAGCTGTCGGCAAAGGATTTGAGAGCGGTCTCAATTACTAAGCTAAAGAAACTTGTCTTTATTGCATGCGTAACTTATTTATTTGCTTTTCTTTTGATAACTTCTTATAATTTACTTTCTTGTTGTATTAATTTACGAGTTAATGTTCGCGACTTCTTCTTTTAATTAGTTGTTAGTAAGTAATTAAATTGAGTTAAAGTTTTATTTTCGCAATTTTGACAACTTCAATGTCTGTTTAGTCTATGGACGTATACATCTGGACCGCGCCATTCCTTTCAATTATAAAGTAAATATTGATTGCAAAGCGTGAAAATGCAATAGCTTTGACAGGTATTGTACACAAAGTAGCGTTGTCTCTTTCTAGAGAGTGGTCAATTTTGTGAGGTTATGGCGTAGTCCAGGTCTATACGTTAATGATTTAGTCTACGCTACTTACTCTATGGTCCCTACAGCACACATTAAAAAGACACATTACCCATTACCAATAAATATTGAATACAAAGCGTGAAAGAGAGAAAAAATCGTGTGGCCTTTGACAGCATTGACGTAGAGACCAGGACTGCGTAATAGCCTCACAAAATTGACCACTCTCTAGAAAGAGACAACGCTACTTTGTATACAATACCTGTCAAAGGCCGCACGAGTTTTTTCTCTCTTTCATGCTTTGTACTCAATATTTACTTTTTTTTTAAAGGGATGGCGTGGTCCAGGTCTATACGTCAATGACAGCACAGTAAGTAATAGTTGATATCGACGTCGAACCGCTAGGAGCGCGCTGTTTCGTAGTAACGTAGTTCTTAAAAACAACTTATTCTTAGTTACTTTTATAATATTAATACAATAAATATTTAGGTATAATATCAGCACAGTATTTCGAAAAGTTTCTGGCAAGCGAAACCGTTCTAAAGTTTGTTTCAATTATTATAAGAATTTGGTCACAGTTTCACCTCGTGAAAATATAGGTACCTATAACAAGTGCCTCATTTCATTTTCAACGGCTTGGTGTCTTCACACTAATGTCAACAAGTTCAGTTAAGCAATATATCTATGTAAGAAAAGAAACGTATATCTACCGGTTACAAAACGGATAATGAACACAAGAAATTGATTTAATTTGTTAATGTCGTGGGCTATTGTAATATTTGCTCATATGAATTATTAAGTAAATATCATGACTACATTGTACCTATACACGCAATCAGCGGAGCGCGATTCACATTCGTGAAGTTGATTACGAGCAACGACTCACAACCAACTTTCCCAGCTTATAATAAACAGAGACACGGAAAATTATTCACTAACTTTGCCCTGAGCACAAAATTTATGGTACGTTTACCACAAAATTTCTCAACAATGAACGACTCGCTTGGGTTTTAAGCTTTATAACTTTACTCGTTGTGGTTTACGATTCAGATAAGCAATATCTGACAAAAAGGTATTGGATTAAACAGAAACGAGATCTTTAATCCGCCGATTCCAAATAAAGCTTCCTGACAATAAGGCAAGCCTGTCCTGTCGCCATCGTTTCAATAATATCGTCCTACCTGACGGTCCTGCCGGCCGCGATTCAGAATAACCTACTACACGGGAGATATTACACGAGTGCACAAGTGTGTGTGTGTGTGTGTGTGTACCTTCTATATACATCGAAGGAACTTTAAGATACAGATGGACATGACCTTTTAGACTGCCGTCTCCCATCTCCGAGTATGTACGTAGCAGTGTCAACTCGCACTCAGTCCCGTCTGTGTCACATAGCTACTCGTATCAATACCAGTAACAGAGCCTTATGCCAGGTCTCCATAACGCGAACTTACAAGTGTAAGACGGCGTTTTTATGTATGACATTCGCGGTTTTATAAATTCATTGATCTTATAGACACTACACTTTCGTCGACTATTTCAAAACCGACAAAAAATAATTTGCAAATGGGTTGGCAGATGACTATGTGAATAAGCGCTCCTCATGTTCATGCAAACATTCGTACAATCAGCGAATCTTTGAACGCATATTAGGGACTACGGTTAGTCTTCTTTGTATAAGTACTTCCTTTTAAATAAAACACAGCCGCTAATCATGTAAAACTCAAGTACATTTTTATATAAATATTTATTACAGCTACAGTATAAGATAAGAAAAATTTCAAAAGAATGCCCGCTATTTTCAAAAAATGCCACAAAGGTAGCGATGATGGATCGACTCTTCAGAAGTCGAGTACATTAATATGTATCTCCTCGAGCGAATACGAATCTCCATTGACAAAGGAGTGCCGCGAGTGATTTCATCCGTTGTTTACGACAAAAATCCCCAACTTTCGAACGGCAGATGACGTAATTTACATACCGACAAAAGGCACACCGCGACTCTCAAGTTAATTAACTACTCGGTTCAAAAGCCAGATCATAATATTTAAAATTCAGTTTTTCATAGTAAATATCGCAAGCAGAGTTTTGTTTATTTGTGAAGAATGTAAGTATTGCGTTTTATCTGACGTAACATCTACCTTATGCGTGGAATTGTAAAAAAAAAACAAAACCATGTTGTAAATGAAAGTTAATTTATAAATGCTTGTTTTGATGTTGCAGTGGAAGTCTGTACAGTTGCTGTGCAAGAGGTTGTGAATTCGATTCCCATATCGATCAGAGCTTTGAGTGATTCATAAATGTTGGTTTCATAGTCTAGGTGCAATTGTATTTACTTGTTAAGTTAAATACTATTGTTTCGACACAGAGCTTTTATCCTAGTGTTGTTAAAACTACCTAATAATGAAAAAATGCTCGCGTAACCTCAACCTGTATAACGTAAGTAAACTATTGATTTTCCTTCCGAATGAACAGAAATAAACACCTGTAATACCGATGCATAAATACCATTTATTCCACGACGCCCAAACGCATATAAAGGTGTATGTACACTATACAAATTGTGTAAAATATTCTCAATGAGATGTGACATCTCTGACGACTGGTATTTACTTAGGCAAAGATCAAACCGTCATAGGGTCCCAATTTTCTCATCTTAATGAGATATAAACATTACCATCTATATATTTTTGGAAGTCCTTTTCACCTTTAGTCCCTTTACGTTTGGGTTTTAGAATTCCGGGCTTGTTTCGGCCTTAGTGACATCTGACGAGAAGGATCGAATGCGACCGTAAAAAATCTATGCTTTCAATTTCTATCCGGTATTCAGCTTGGTATTTGCCAATGGGTTTTAAGAGAATTAACGTCTTCTGTCAAATACTTCTGTTTGGAAAAGTTAACCTGACATTATTGCGTTCTAGAACTTTATATATCATCCTAATTGCAGTGCTTGTATTAATACCATATGCTACTTTTTGAGCCGAGCTCTAGTAAACACATTATGTATGATTCCATTGAAACGCTTGTGGGATGTACAAAATTTATGTGCCGCCTATGAATCATTTTCAGGAACACTTTACCTATATAAGAAATAAATCAAGATAAGACACCTATAAAACTCCGCTAACACTTTATAGGGACCGATATAAGGTCATTATCAATATTCAAAATGGGTTATAATTCATGCACTCTTTTGATAATGTCATCAGTTCAACAACTGTCACTGTAATAAATGTCACCAAAACCGCAGTTTAAAATGAGCCGAAAACAGTTTACATTTTTAATGATTTCGCTGCACGTGTGCACTAGTCGTAACAGTATCATCGCCCAGCCAACGTTCATAAATTAGGTTTTATCTGAGTCAACGGCTCATTAGCATAGCATGTTGCACTCCTATCGCGATGCAGCGTCGCGCATCGTTGACCACGTTATGCAGTGTTATGCTGTGAAAATAGCCTCGCTCAGCCACCACTATATCCACTGTTCCATCCATAATTTACTATTAAACCAATCACTTTGCGATCAATACGTAAATATCTATCGAAGCTATCGATTTTATCTCTTACTATTTCAATAAGAGTTTATCGGCCGTTGACGCCAGTTTATAAAATCCAATACCAAGGTTAAATTAAAACGTCCATTAATGAAATCGTTTCGATTACGATTGCATTCCCAATTTTAGCAAAGCCTTCTTCGAGATTATTAAATCCCTGAGCGTGATTACTTTTTTGAAGTATAGAACAAGTACTATGTTAATAACTTCGTTTCAAATAAGATTATGCGCATTAAATTAAGAAAAGTAATAATGTTTATTTACGGTGGCGTTAGTTAACATTAATAAATGTTTGAATGAGTTTGACCTTACCCATAGTTTAAATAGACAACTGAATGATAATGGGCTGAAAATAAGGCCTACTGTAACACCGACTGACTGAATATGGTACCTAAACTAGTGCATTAATTTTTCAGAGTGGTAAGATAGATTTCTTAGTTATGCAGCAAGCAATAGAATATTTTGCTTTAGGAGTAAACAATTTGTCCTACTATGTGATAATGTGTATTTTTTATTATTACTAGCATGTGTGGCGCACATTAATAGCAATCTTGTGAAGCTCTTAGTAAGTTGAATTACTTGTGTTACGTCGGTAGTATAATGGGTGGCTTCGAAGATACGGCCTCTCGATTGCAAATCCGATGCTTCGAAAGCAATTTTAAACGTCAAACTATTATCTAATGTCCTTGACTATAATAATATGAACTCAGTCCTTCTTGACACGGAAGATGACGTAAAACACTTTAAAATTATGTAAAATAGAAAGATGAATCACTTTACGAAACCTAAACTAATACAAAGTAGCCGTATGCATATCCCTTATGTATGTTTACAAGGGTTGAGGAGCTCCCGTTGGTGTGGTTAGTGACTAAGAGATTATGGGGTAACGTGTATTCACTTGGGCATTAACACATCAAACTGCGATTATCAAGTGGAGATATACCCGGTTGAGTACGTGTTTTTCGCCAGAATTGCTTTCGTGTGTCGAGATGGTGGTGTGTTTAGTTTAGTAATTAAAGTTAAAACTAGTCTAGAAGTCATCTAGGTCTAGCCTTAATGTTTTGCATTGCGTTTGATTTATTTCTGTGGTTGGAAATGCCCCTATGGACGTGGAAGTGTGTTAGATGTAAATATCTCTACTCTGATATGAATATATTCTGATTCTGTAGTCATCACAAGAGAACACGCACGTTAATATAGTTGAAATAACTTATTTTACACATTTAAAGTTTCAATATTTCTACCCGACTGTGTAAGAATTAGGATAATGTTTAACGGGCTGGCGAATGTCCAATTCTTTGGTGATTGTGAGCGTGACATAGGCTAGATATTTTTTCAGTAATTTTATTTTAGGTAGTTGTATTTTTGTATTCACACAATAATTGCTTATTTCTATGTGTGGTTTGTCACGATCTCTGAAGTGCTTAAGCCACATAATTAAATTTGAATCCAGTCTAGTCGTTTGAACACAATTGTCAGACAATCACCAAATAGTTAATTAATAGTTAGTTGTCAATCTTGATCCACACAGAGGGGAATTTCGACAAGCACTTAATGCCGTTTGATTACTAGCATGAGCATGCCTCGAGCATGCACTGTGACATGCCAGTGCAACGTGTGACGATATTACTTCATCCTACGTCTTGTTAGCACGCCAATGCGACCGCTCACTTGGATATGTGATTAATAGTCATGTGGTGAGGCTTTGTGCTAAAGAGTCCGCAAACGTGCGTTGATTTTTTATGATATACCACCATCTGAGGTTCCTGATATTGTAGACTATAGATATGATGATTTATTTGTACTTATTTAATCGCATACATTTAATCGCATCACTCGTCAATTGATTTGTTATTATTGTCTGAGTAACCTGGCTACATTTTCTCATTAAGTGTCTCCCCATCTCTTCCCGTGTCGTCAAGGCGACTATGGGATTTACCATCAGAGAACGGACAGCATAACGAAAAGCGATTGCCAAACGTGGCAATTACGGCAATTACCCCCAGGACCTAATCAGTAGGTACCGCTTGGTAGACCCGTGCCCAGCAGTGGGAAGTCATATGGTTTAATATGTATGGCTGTAAGTAGGAACGGTATTAGGTTTTTTTTTAAATTAAAAGCTCACATAGCCTAGCAATACGTTTAAACACTAAACTTATGTAGTGATTTATTTCACTGTAATCACCAAATCTCCCATTCTCTGCAGTCGGCTCCTCATGTCTGAGAATAGTGGCCAGTGTCAAGATTGCATCTGTAGTGAATAATCTATCTCCACTGGTCTCTTTCCAGCGCGTCTCTTGATTCTACCATTAAGCGTGGTGATATCCTCTATATTAGCAATAAAAAACCGTGATCAGCAAAGCAAAGGAACATTCATGGGCAATAACAATGTTCACAGTATTACTTCAAAAAGTAAAATTAATATACAACACAATTGCATTGAATACATGAAATTATAATAATCCGATGTATTTAAATGAAGTCTGCTGGTCATTGCATTTTGTAAGTATCACTTATTTTTAGATAAGCAGTGGCTATATTCCGGTCATTAGAGTTAAATCCGAAATGCAAATGTGGTCGCTGGACATTACTTTGATAGCAGTACAGCGCGTTACAATTAGTCCATGGTTGTCTTTACGCAGCCAATTTGTACAAGCCCCGATTTTAATTAGTAACGTTATTTTCCTGTGTAAATTTTTAACTGTTGAAAAAGTATACGGGTATAAAAAGTGTTTATTTTGGTAGTAAACATAAAAAGCGTTCGTGCCGTGCATCAATGCTTCCATACTAATATTATAAATGTGAAAGTAACTCTGTCCGTCTGTTACTCTTTCACGCTCAAACAGCGATTTAGATGAAATTTGGTAAGGAGATAGTTTGAGTCCCGGGGAAGGACATAGGATAGTTTTTATCGCGATAACCGATATCCAAGCGGGCGGAGCCGCGGGCGAAAGCTAGTATTTCAATAAAACAAAGAAAATATTGCTAAAAATACAAATCTTATCAACCGACTGCTCTTCCGACTGGAGGTTCTCAATCCGACTATATTTTTTTTGTAGTTGATGCCGAATGTTATTGTATTTCTAGGTAGATATTATTTTTTGCTTTTTAGTTGTATTTATTTTTGAAGTCGGTAATATTTTTATGTAAAAAAGTTTTTTTTATCACTTTTACACAGTATGCAAGCTATAATAATAATAAAAATAATAGTATACTCGATGCCTGTGGGATATTTAATTTTCTGTTACTTATATTGAAAAATGAAATTAACTTGTATTGTATTTTAATAAAGAGAATAATAATAATAATTGTTAGCGAACGCAGGGAGGTACGGCAGAGCAAGGAGCTTCACGGTAGGTTCTTTCGGGCTCTTCAGGGGCCCGATGTGGACCTACTGTAGTCCGTGGCCTGACTACGGTTCGGTGACCTTCGGAAAACTGAGGGACCCGGTGAGTTCTTCAGACATATCGTTTCCGGCTGTTCACGTCTTTATTACCTTGAGGACGTTGAAGTACCGTACTACAGGTATGTTTCTTAGCCAGTTCTTGAAAATAGTCATATCACACTGGACTAGGATCGCTCTATTATCACAGACAGGACTGTTGTTGTCAACAAGCCTGATATTGTGTTGATAGATCGATCAAAGCGTCGTGCAATGATCGTTGACATCACCATCCCCCATTACGAAAATCTCGTGAAAGCCGAAAAAGATAAATAAGTTAAATATCAGGATCTGGCGCCCGAGATTGTCGACAAGTGTGATATTGATTCGGCGATCATTGTACCGATAGTCGTCTCCGTTAATGGTTTGATTGTCAAGAGTCTCGACCAACACCTTGACAGGCTTGCGTTAGGCGGTTGGATCAAGGACTTGATGCACCAGGCAGTAGTTCTAGACACGGTTCGCATAGTGAGGAAGTTCCTTTCTCTGGAGCCGTAACCACCGGTGGCTTGGTCCCTGTACCTGATGCTGGTGGGACACTGTTTTTTTATATTTTTAAATATATCTGTTTTTTTTTAATATTTATATTTAAAATTGTAATTTACAAGGTTTTAAAATTAATAAAGAGCGTAATAATAAAAGACTTTATTCAGTGACCAAGTTGTACAGTTTCCACTTATTTGTGATAATTATAATATTGTGTAATATTTTAATCTAATTAGGTGGTTTATAAGTTTATAAATACGCATTTTCAACACCCAGTTTGTTAATCAGGTTGTCCTTCGACATAGCCTCCCCTAGTTTCTTGCACTCATCTCTGTTACGAGTTAATCTTCTCCATCCTTTTGGTCATCTTTCCATCTTTTAATTTGTCTTTCCTTTTGTCACTTTCCATTCCTCGAATACCATTCCATTATATGCAAGCTACTGGAAGTATTAATATGCAATATTTCATTTTTCAAATTTCGATAAGCGAAATGTCAACTTGGTATATATTATACTTGGTTCCTGTTTCCATTTAATAAAATATTGTATTTGTATCTGATTTATGAAGCCCAGGCCCAGCCCATCACCAGGTACGTTACTGTACCTAATATTAACTCTAACTCGTTACTGTACCTAATATTTCGACTGCCTCTGTGGCGCGGTGGGAATGTCTCTGACTGCTACGCAAGAGGTCGTGGGTTCGATCCCCACCCAGGATAAAACTTTGTGTGATGAGCACGATGGTTTATTCTGTGTCTGGGTGTAATTTATCTATAATATGCATGTATTTAGAAATATATAAGTATGTTTATCAGTTGTCTGGTTGCCATAGTACAAGCTCTGCTTAGTTTGGGATCAGATGACGTTGTGTGAGTTGTCCCAAGATATTATTATTATTATTATAAGAGTTAATAGAGCAGACTTTTTTTTCTTTACAAAAGAGGTACAGTAACATGTAACTACGAGTATGTACGCTTGACAGATTTTGACGGGACTTTGACTAGAAGGCGGCTATTCTCTTATGGAGTAACTTAGGCTACTTTTTAATAATGCTAACGTCTATAGGGGGTGAGAAGAACTGCGTCATCACGTGCACGAAGTTGTGAGCACAGGTAGTAAGTAAATAAATAGGTATAATCGGCAGCTAGTTTCATGTCTTTAATGAATGAATACTAGGTACTCCTAGTACTAGTACCTAGACGAGCGAAAATAAAATGATAGACCTACTGGTCTATCATTTTATTTTCACTTCGACTTACATTATCAAACAGCGATAATACTCAACGCGCTCGAAAAATGCAGTTCTCCTTATAAATTTTCTGTGCTTTTTTTATAGACATGCAGAAATAACTTTCAACATTCTATATAAAATTATTATTTTAATTATTCTTGTATTGTAAATGTGGTTTTGCAAGTCGTAGCTTTGTGGAATGTAGTCGACGAATTAAATAATTAGGCACTCGGTCTTTTTGGGCTGCAGCGGATTTAATAATACTTTTTAGGATTCCGTAGCCCAAGTGGCAAAATCGGAATCTTTAATGTTACGCCATGTCCCTCTGTCTGTCTGTCTGTCCGTATGTCACAGGCATTTTACTCAAAGACTACTCAATGAATATTGATGAAATTTAGTGAAAAGGTGGCTTGTAATAACCGCTACTTTTTGTGCTAGTTTGATGACTAAATAATAAAAAGAAATATTTTTCATATTTCTTCTCAAAGGCTTGTGTTAACAGTGGGTTCACGTCGGTAGTATAATGAGCAGGATTCGAACCTCACGATTGCGAGTCCGATTTTTGTGCTAGATTGATGACTAAATAATAAAAATAAATATTTTTTTGAGCATACCGTAACGTGCGGCACATCATTTGACAGATCTTTTAAAAACATTTTAAGGTTTCTATAAACTGTTTTGATTATATATAGTTTTGTAAATAATCGCTCCGAAAGTTGTATAAATTGTGCCCCCCACTTATCTTTTGAACCGTGTGACCAAAAAATATGAAAAAATTCAAAAAGGTAGCGCTTAACAACTACTAATTATTTCGGACATGATGATATGCCGTCATTGAGTTATTGTCGAAAAACTGTGTTTCTTAACAAAAGGGCGTAAGTGCCATGAACATACGGTCTTCTGCTAGTGCAATTAGTCAAATCGTATTTTTTCATACGCCAACGGCTCCTACACTGAGCATGGTGCGCCAGGCTCTTGCCCAGCTTTGATATACTGTTAAAAATAAAATGTTATAACCTAAGACGACGCGACGGCAAGCCTAGGGATGTTGTTGGTGGCACAGGGGCCATATTAAGAAAATTTATTAAAATAATTCAAGGAATCGAAGTCACAATTTCAATCAATATTTAATAATTTATACCCGTTTACTTCGGCCCAAATTACACCACCTAACCTTAATTATAAATTCAGAAAATAAAGACAAAACTAGCAGGAAAACGGTCGAAAACAATTTTTTTTTAAATAAAAGGCTCAAACTCCTCTGTAACAATAAAAAGCGAATTACCATACATCTTCTTATACCGGATTTAGACGCAAGACTTTTATTGAGCACCGGAAGTACGAGGTCATTCTGAAATGGTGGGCAAACATTAATCTAATTTTAAAATTCCATAAAAATTTCGAGTTGTATGCACACATGCAAAATAGAACATAATGGCGCAGCCGTAATTAAATTATTTAAAAACTTTAATATAGGTAAGAAACATAAATTAAAGACATTCCCAAGATAGCTTTCAATACACAATTCTGACATTACGAATTTAAGAGAATGCCATTTGGATTAAAGACTACTCCAGCATTTTTTCAAAGAGAAATTGATAATATATTAAGAGGACTACTAGGAGTGCATTGTTTAATTTACTTAGATGACCTAATTATATTCACATATTTGTGAAATCTTCATTTATAAAATCGAGTTATACGAAGGAACTCCAAACAATCCAATGGGAATAGTACAACATTTTGATTCCACTATAAATCAAAGCTAAATACCAACATCAAATTAAAGATGCAGCTTCGGTTATGACTTATACTATAATGGCTTATAATAATATATAAATTAGCGAAGCCGAACGCAATGTAGTTCCCATACAAGTAAAAAAGAGATTCCTATTTGAAATATTAAAAGATCCTCAAAGAATTAAATTAAACAATAATAACCATTTCAAAACGATTTATATCCTTACCTCAAATCAAACAATTATCAGACAATGTATTTGGCATTGTTAATTTGTTGAACGTGCCTGATGTATTATAATAAGTCCTAGAGTAAGAATAGTTTGTAATGTGTTGTTTCATTATTATTATTAAATTTCAAAGGTTTGATAAATTGCAATGTATTATTATTAAATTCTAAAATAAGAATAAGTTGCAAAAACATGTATTGTTCTAATTTCTTTATTATATAACTAGCTGTGCCCGCGACTTCGTTCGCGTGAAAGTCGTTTAAAATAAGGTAGTTTAGGTAACGAAATAACTTCTGTGTAAATATGTTGGAAACAGTCCTGTTGACTAAATACTTACTAAATAAAAATCGATCTGTTCTATTCTTTTAGATAGTTAGTTTGATGTGCGGCTTAAGAAGTGGGTTTTCTGTTGTTTTTGTTTCATTCTTTCAACGTTATACCTACTTATTACCTAATAATTTTTAATAGAATTTGTACGAAAATGTTGTTACTTCTCATGTGATCGTAAACTTGTAAAGCCTAAGTACTTAACTGTAATAGTTTTCCTTATAATTTTAGTATTTATACTACTACCCTGATTTTTTTCACATACCCAACATCAACCATTTAGCTGGCATGGGGACACTTGACTTGACTCTAACAAAAATGTTCTCTATAAAGCCTAATATTATACACAAAGGAATCCTTAAATCTAAAAATAGTCTTCACAAACCCTAAACGCTTTTTAAAAGACCTATCTAATGATACCACACACGATGGGGTAGGTAGGTGAGAAAAAAATCCTTAAAAAAATAATTAAGTTCAAGATTTTGTTCTTTCACTTTATCGGCGTTAGTAATTTATTCATGCAAAAGTTGCAACCTTCTAGCACTAACAGTCTCTGAGCTAAGCTGCGGACGGACGGACATAAGGGAACTGTAAGGGTTCTGTTTTGCCATTTTGGCTAAAAATGGGGTGTATTTCATATAGTGTTACAACGCAATACTAATAATAAAACTGCTGTAACACTTTAGTAAGCAAACACAGAGCGTGTCATGTGTGTCATGCCCGCGAAAATGTCAGATATCCCTAAAGGTACGGTTGACAAACAACGACCCCCCTCCTCCCGTCACCCGAACTACTCACACTTGAACGATGTTGAGCCATTCATTATCGTTGAATTGATGAACACGTAATCTCCAACCATAACCCCAAAACATGATCCTCGATGCACCTGTGTGATGCGTGGTCAAACAAACGGACAGACAGACAAACATTTCTAAAAATCATAGCAATGTGTTTCTTTTTAAAACTTCTTTTACTAAGTATAGAACATCTACTTTCAAGAATGTTGCCGTTGTTTTGTTGTTCACAATTTGATTTCATAGATGGCGCTACATGTACTTTTTTTACGTGTGTAATGTCTTTTTTTTTAGACGAACACATCATTTCTGGAAAATGTCGAATACTTTTTAATTATAATGTAATATTGTTTTTAATTTCTACTACGATTAATTCATTACTCTCAGCAGTGCATGCAATACCTATAATTAATTGCATAATTTACTTGATTTTTAATATAAAAAGTAATAACCAAAGTAAATAAGTTACCTACGGTCGAAAAAATAACTAAAACATTCAGAAAAATATTAAAAAAGGATAAAGACAATTTAAATAAATACAAAAACATAACATATTCAGACATCAGATTCGAGCCTGGGACTTTGTCGTCAAAGTCCACTAGCATAGCTTCGAGGCTATACTGTTCGCTACTTAACTCGTCAAAATAACTGTTCTTATGAAACTTAAAAATGTTGTGTTTAGCTCCTTTTAGTTTTAGCGTGAAGTTATGCATTCCACGGGTTACAATTATAGATAATGTCTAATTGTGGAAAATTTTGTGATAAACCATTATGGTGCGACAAAAAATACGTTGCTACTCGTTCCCCATAGACGTTAGCGTAATGATTCATAGTGTAAATAATGTCCTATAGTATTTACTATAAAACTGCAAATTTTCATAAAGATCCGTCTAGTAGTTACTGTTTTATAACGAAAAATAGCTACAGACATTATCCCTTACTGCTTAGCTCCTATGGGAAAAAGCGTGATAATTTATAGCCTAAATGTTAATCTGCATCTATTAGATTGCACGTGCAAAATTTCAACCGAATCAGTACGGTAGTTTTTGCGTGATGCGTGTTCAAACAAACAGACAGACAGACAGACAGACAGACAGACAGACAGACATTTCTAAAAATGCAGCAAAGTGTTTAAATACTCTTTTCGAACATTTCCTAATATTTTTTTTCACTAAGTTCGGCCATGTACAGACACGTGAAATTTACAGTTTTATTATATGTATAGATAGAAGATGTCAGTAGTTGGTAGATGTATGTATGTTAATGAAATATAAACTTACTTATTGTTTTCATGCACTTCGATAGAAGACTTGATAGTTAAATTTTAAGAATAGTTTAATCTCTAGAATAGTTAATGATGTATATTCTATACAAATTCCTTTGCAAAATAATTTCAATCTTAGAGCTACTACAAAACAATTAAAACGATATTAAAATTTTCTTCTTTACTGATGTGATTCATTAGCGTAATTCCATCAGTGGTGATGAGTCCTTTATCAAATGTACAAATTATAACTATTCTGAATAGTTTTATGTTTCTAATTTATTCATTACATTTTTAATGATTGTGAGGAGACTGATCAAAATGACCGTTGGGCTTCACACGTTCGGTCCGAATGGTGAGGATTATTTATGAAAGTTAAGGAAGAAGATGAAGGACCTCCCGATTCCTAGCTACCTTGGTTTTCAAAGGTTCTACGTTACCCCCTTAAAAATGCTGCCGTTGAGACGTTATAAAATATTTGTGCAAAAATATGTGTGCCTCGGGCAGTCATTGCAGTTAGGTAGAAACAACTTCGAACACGAGGTGAACAGGAGAATTCGGTTGGGTTGGGCAGCGTTTGGGAAGTTACGTCAAGTCTTCTCATCGTCGATCCCACAATGCCTTAAGACCTTTAAATCTTCAATCAGTGCGTCCTACCCGTCACGACATACGGAGCCGAAACGTGGACACTTACGGTACGGCTGGTCCACAAGTTCAAAGTCGCGCAGCGGGCTATGAAAAGGGCTATGCTCGGAGTTTCTCTTAGGGACAAAATCAGAAATGAGGCGATTCGGCAGAGAACCAAAGTTAGTGTAGGACGCCCTCAGGCCAGGTGGAGTGATGATTTACACAAAACAGCTGGCAGAAGCTGGATGCGAGAAGCCGAAGATAGAACAAAGTGGCGTGCAATTGGTGAGGGCTATGTCCAGCAGTGGACTGCGATAGGCTGATGATGATGATCTTCTGGTGTTGCTGCGTTGTTATCTCTAAAAAGTGTCTTCGACTAATCTTTCGCGAAATATCCTACCAACTGCGCTAGTTTTCCAAGTCGTAGCCTGACGGGATATAAGTCGTTAATTTCTTCGACGAATTAAATAATTACTCGGTCTTTTTGACCGGATTTAATAATACTTTCTATATACTGTTCTTATATTGTTGAGAGCGACTTATTCTTATCTAAATTAGCACAGAGTCGTAAAATTATTATGATTAATCACTCGACAAGCGTGAAGTGCAGAACCTTATAAAATAAATCGTAAAAATATGTTAAATGGGTGTCCCTTACTCTTTTCCAAAAATAGTATTTATCGTACGGATTAGCATGCTTGACATGAGATCTTCGTGAAGAATTTCACCATTACGTAACTACGTTGACATTTACTAAATAGGTACACGGATTACTGATACTTTAAAATAACTAGATGATTTTTTAAGAGTGGTCCATGAGTTTCTTGTAAAAAAAGATATCTGAGATTAATATTAATTTTAATGAAAACATGAGGTTTTAACCTACAACAATCCAGTAGGTACCTAAATTTGGATACGTCAAGACTAACCGCTCTTTAACAGAACTTACTTTAATTAAACATGTCTTCTAATTTCTCAAGTTTGTGATTAGAACTAATAAGTTTTCATAACTTATGTGTATGAGTATAAATTACTAAACGATGAAGTGTGTTTTTATAGAAGAACTTTAATAAAGTTGCGATTAGTTCGTATAAATCTAGAGATTCGTTTAGTTAAGGATCAATAGAGCGCAAGTTGCTATTAGCTATTAGGGATAATCTATACTAATCTTATAAAGCCGAAGAATTTCTTTCAACACGATAATTGCAGGAACTACTGGTTCGAATTTATAATTATTTTAGTGTTGGATAGCCCATTTATCGAGGAAGGCTATGACCAATAGGAGCAAAGCATAAATGAAAACCGGGCAAGAGCATGTCGGACCATGCTCAGTGTAGGGTTCCGTAGCCTTGAATAATTGCATCAGCACAAGAGCGTGTGTTCATGGCTTTTACGCCCTTTTGTTGAGAAACGCAGTTTTTTGGCAATAACTCAATGAAGGTATGTCCGATCATGTCCGAAATAATAATGGTCACATGGTTCAAAAGTTAACGTTTCTAATTAGAAATAATCACTCCGAAAGTTGTATAAATTGAGTACCCCTCGTACACAATTTATGCTACTTTCGGAGTGGTTATTTCCAAAAATATTTACTCAATCAAAAAAGTTTTTTTTTAAAGATAACTAGCAATGTAGAATTGGGTCCCACATTACTAGCAATCCTTCCAGCTAAGCTCAAAGGCTTGTGTTAGGAGTGGGTTCACGTCGGTAGTATAATGGGCAGAATTCGAACCCACGACCTCACGATTGCGAGTCCGATTCCTTTGCCATTTGGCTACCGCCGCTTCACTTATTAGAAACCTTAAAATGTTATTGAAAGACCTGTCGAATGAAATGCCACACGTCGATGTTAGTTGAAAAAAAAATCAACTTCTGTTACATGTATAGAGGAATACCTATATAATAATACCCTACCAACTAAAATATTTTTTTTTATTATTTAACTATCAAACTAAGTAGCGGCTACTACAATACATCTTTTCACAAAATTTCATAAATATTAATTGAGTAAAATGCCTGTGACATGTGGACGGATGGACAGGCAGACAGACAAACAGACGGACATGACGAAACTATAAGGGTTCCGTGTTTGCCATTTTGGCTACGGAAACGTAAAAATGTTGCAAAAACGGGAAAAATTGACGCAGACGAAATTACGCGGGTCAGCTCTCCTATAAAACTGGTAAACAATTTTTGATTTGTAACCTCTTTTATTTTATTACACCGTTATAATACCAAATTTCATAGAATTATTATGGCATATTTGCGGACATTGTATCGCAACATGCACCCGCACCTCGTAGGTACCTTCTGTGGTACAAAAGCGATTGCATTCTAGTGATATATGATGTTGTTGTGTATTTTCAATTGACGATATTTTAAATAGACCACACCGTGACTTCTATTACATGTCGTAAAAAGCCAAAAGCAGACAAAAATGAGCTTTAAGAAGGTATTGGTATTTTGACTGCCTCTGTGGCGCGATTCCCACACGGGACACCACTTTGTGTGATCCACAAATAGTTGTTCCGAGTCTTTGTGTTCATACTTGTATGTTTGTAAAGCCCCCCGCGATACAGGGCTAGTACCCTACTGCGGGAGTCGTCTTTTTTTTAATAAAAAAAAGTATTTTCAAAACTCACCTCCTAAAGCTCTACCTAGGTATTCATACATAACCAGGCTGTGTTCAGAATGTAGACGTACCGTGCTCCATGAGTGGCTCAAAAAATCAGTGTGTTTATTTTATATGAATCATACACGTCCAGGTACGAACCGGCGGCTACGACGGAGCATGGTACGTCCATACACATGCCTGTTCATTGAAACTGAGCGAGACTGCGGAATGGACAAACTGAGAAATATAACGAATAGGATCTATCTACTTGATCAGGGTGGAGATTTTATGCAATCCTATTGGTTAATATTTCTCGCCTCACTTCAATGGACAGGCATTTTAGGCTGCCTGTCCATTGAAGTGAAGCACTTTTGTTTAAACATTGATGACACATGATTTTTGTATGTTTAAATAAACTGCCTGTCCATTGAAGTGAAACTCCTTTTTACACGTTCCGGGTAGCCGGCGCCCGGCTACACGACACTGTGTGTATATGTACGGTAGCTTTTACATGTCCGTTCGGTCCAGTTGCTATACATTTGCGCTGGAACGTGTAAAAAGGGTCTTAAGTCCTTTCCACACGTTCCGGTTTCACTCCGGTCCGGCGCCGGATCAAAAATAAAACAAACATAAACAAAGCTATCGTACATCACCATACACTTCGCGCTAGGTACTCGGCGCCCCGGACCGGATTGAAACCCGCACGTGTGAAAAGGACCTAAGGGGGTAAAATTAAGTATGAAAGTTGGTTTTGTTGTTTGATATAATGTGATACAAAATGTTTTCAATGTAAACAAACCTTTTTAATAACTTGTCATAATAACCATAAGTAGGTGCGTATAAAATATAAAGCCCATAGAAGTGTATCGGGTGGTTCGAACTTGAATCTATAAACTGAAACTTTTCTAACATTAAAATCCAATTAAAACTTGATGGCCCGAATTCCACAATACCAAGCATGTTATGAAGATTACTCACAGATTTCAAGTTTGTTTTCCAATAGAAACTTTTTCATTTTTCGAGTGGACTTTGACGTTACCAAATACCTACTACCTACCTACTGATTATTTTCCTACATTTCTTTCTTCTTTATAGAATTTTACAACTTTTTTATGATAGGTATGTTCATTATACAAAAACGTCTCTGCCAATGCAGTCTCCTGAAATAGGTTTCACACTAGTTCAGGAAAATATCCAAATAAGCTGATTGTTATTTCTAAATGTGTATCATAAATAAGCTTACTTTCATTCATATCAACCCACATTATGTCCCATTGCTGGGCACAGGTCTCCAAGTTGAACTTACCTACATATTGTATAGATTATGGGAGTGATTGCTATAATCGCCACGCTTGGGGAGCGGGTTGCCGATCGCAGTAAGGCTTTAAAGGACGCTGCTGCCGGTCTTTCGGTGTGAAATCACATAGTCGCCTTGACGAGAACCTCGAGAAGATATGGGGTGGGGGTACCACACGGCTGCACAAACATGACAAGCGTACCTTCATTATTAATATATCAATATTTATAATATTATTATTAAACTCATAGAATTCTCTCTTATAAATCATAGAATTTTATAAGCTACGGGTCTTAATCGCGTAAATATTTTATTACAAAGCTTTGTTTTATTGTCCGACGTTTCGACCGTACGTTGTAATGGTCGAAACGTCGGGCAATAAAACAAAGGTATTTAGCCTTAAAATAAAATATTTACGCGATTAAGACCCGTAGCTTATAAAATTCTATAATGTGTACAAATCGCGAAATTTTAAATCGACTAAAAAATTAAATGAAGCATATTTCAGATCCATATAAGCCCCGACTTAACTTCCATTAGCTTCAATTAGGTATACTTTTAATAACTTAGATATACCTTTGCTAAAATACTGTCATTTTCAATTACAAGTTTAGTCTTAGCCTGTCAGAGTTGTGGGATATAAATTACACTTTTGATAGACTTTGGGACTAGGCCTTCTGAGACGATCGTTCGAGCCAAATTACTAGGGGTTAATGAAACGATCGTTAACTATAATTACTTTACTAATCCGTAGCATAATGTTATTGTGTCTGGCCTTAAGACCTTCTATCCCAAATGTCCATCACTTAGTTGAAATTGGTTGACTAAAGATCTCCACCATATGTACCTACACCGTATTACGACCGGACCGGTAGGCCTACTCTCTTTCTTTAAAACGAAATTCATGAATTTTCGTTTACTTAAATTTCTCAAGTTTACGTGGACTATTCCAATTATTTTTTGGTTATGCACAAGAAGTTTGAACCTATTGACCATTTTCTGGAACAAATGGATTGAGGGGGCATTACACTGAGAGAATTATTTATCGCTACGTACCTATACAGCGACACGATCGCCGGCCTCGCTCTTCCGCACAAAACCATTACTTCACAGTGCGCAGGAGCGCAGGTCAAAATAAAGTAAAATATTCGTTCGTACATATGTTAGATTACGAACGCCATGATTATGACAATACGAAAATGATCGTTTTTGCATTTTTCTGCAACTTCAAGATTTATTTGCGGGATCAGATTAAGACATATCCTTAAATTTCTCTATATCATCTACTAGAAAAACTCTTTGACTAGTGACACAATTTTTTTTTTCGTGTCCTAATATTAAGGTTTTCTATATATATTTTTGAGAGAGCCGAGCCCTGTTTCGCGTAATTTACCCTTTTATAGATGTTCCTGGCTCTGTATCACACCACCTCATTTTTGTTCGAAACTTCGTTTTCATTGAATTAGAGTAGGCCTCCGGGTCAGGACCGTCAATGTTAGAGAATCAAGTATACCTGTGAGTTTATGGCTTTTATACCCGTTCAGTGTTAAAACGCATAATAATAATAATAATGGTGTCGGCGGCCAATTTCATCAGAGACTAGCAAACTACGTGGGCGTACCGTGCTTTCCGAGGCACAGAGGGATGACAATGTTCGAAAACGGTCACCCATATATTGACCGAGAGTGGTAACGTTGCTTAACCTTGCAGATATCTCGATCTGCTCGTTCGCCACTGAGTCAGGGAGCCCTCATCCTACCTACCATTTCTTAGAACGAAATAGTAGGTAGGAACGGCAAAGGTTTGTTGGTACCTAAATCATACGCTTTTTTGCATTTGACAGGAAAGGAAGGTCGATACCTTCCTGGAAAATATGGTACAGCAAACTTACCGGTTGTAGATTTTGTTGTAAATTTCCAAATAATACAAAATGTTACTTACGTAATATTATGTTACACTAGCTGACCCGCGCAACTTCGTCAGCGTAAATTTCCCCGTTTTTGGAACATTTTTCATTGCTGCTCCGCTCCTATTGGTCGTAGTATAGCCTTCCTCGATAAATGGGCTATCTAACAGTGAAAGAATATTTCAATTCGGATAATTAGTTCCTGAGATTACCGCGTTCAAACAAAGAAACAAACTCTTCAGCTTTATAATATTAAGTATAGAAGATTATAAATATAATTGGTATTAAGGGATCGTCACTGAATCGTTAAATTGTGTTAAGAGCGAGTTATCAGTCTTCCTCTAATACTTAGGTACGCATAAGCGTGGCGTCGCCGTTGATTAGGGCCGACAGTTGTACCCCGTATTTGTACCCCTTGTTAGTTCACCTGTGAAACTGAGAATAATTAATTCCATACCCGTGTAAACCTTTATATAGAATTGTTTACCCGAACATTATACTGTTACACAACACATTACCTACCCTATTTTAATTTAATGGTAATACGCGAACACTATACTTGTTATGGCTCGTGGATTCCCACTGTTAATGAATATTTTAACCTTTAGACTTAATATTAATAGTCGTTTACAATTAATCTGTTTGTAAACTGAAACGTAACTTGCTGTTAATATAATGTATACAATTATACGTACAATATATTTTACTAATAACATATTTTACTAATAGTTTGTGAGGATCGATGGATGTTTTAGCTGTGGTAGGTCTAAGGCCTAGGCCGTCTTAGTGGGTACCACATCAATGTCAGTTATTTTTCCGTGAATAGTGATGTTGACACATCACTGTGGTTCGGTTGAAGGGCACTGTAGCAAATGTAATTACTAGCCGAATGAGACATATGAACTAATGTCTTAAATGAGAAGTGTAGTACCATGACATTTAGATCTTTGCCCAACAAGTATTTGGGTGGCATTGATGTTGTTATATGTTTACCTTCAGGTGCACGAACTGCTCGTCCCCTCATTTCGTAGTATAAAATTTATATATTTGATACTCCTTTACGTAAAAACTATCGGATCTATGTTGATGAAACTTTATAAAGTATTAATAATATCTTGGGACAAGTCTCACAACGCCATCTGATCCCAAACTAAGCAGAGCTTGTACAATGGAAACCAGATAACTGATAAACATATACAAATAGATAAATAGACAGACAAATATTTCTAAATACTTACATATTATAGATAAATAACACCCAGACACAGAATAAACCATCGTGCTTATCACACAAAGTTTTATTCTAGGTGGGAATCGAACTCACGACCTCCGACTTAGCAGTCAGGGTCACTACTAAGCCAACAATAATAATTCGAAGCAAAAATTGATCTGTGTGAAAATGGCAGGTTGGTAATAACATGTAAAGGTTCATTTCCGTGCATCGCGGCCGATCGGGAGTCGCGCGCGGCTTACGACAAGCGACTGACGCGCGCGGCCGATGCGCCTATACTCAGAGTATGAGAATGTACGGCGCCGTTTCCGAAGTCTGCGACAGACGCGCGCGGCCGACGACTGTCGTAGGCTGCGCGCGCACTCTGACTATTATCGCATCGGCCGCGCGCGTCAGTCGCTTGTCGTAAGCCGCGCGCGACTCGCGATCGGCTGCGATGCACGGAAATGAATCTTAAGAGATCGCAGCTAAGAATATGATTTTAGGCAATTACTTACTTTTTCATTTTACCAGGACATATAAACACTAGTTATTAATAGTACCTACGCTAAAAGTCAAAAGTGAGTATATAACTACTATCAAATCCTGGGCAAGTTTCTCTACAATGCGTGTTTTTGCGAATTAGCACGCACGACCGACGACTACGGACAGCTACTCACGACGCACCGGGCTCTACCCACGGTGCGTGTCATTCCTAAATACCATACGCGTTGCCACACACGCTCGCCACTTTAGAACAGACTTTGAAGTTCGCGACGAATCCAGGGCAGACGGAGACGTGTCTACGCTTTTACAGACGGCCATCTTTAAACGGTCTATCGTGCGGGCTGGTCCACAAAATCACGTAGGCACCGTCGGAAGCCGCAACACTGACTGAACTCTGCAACAATTAATCATTTTCAACTAGGTACTTGAAAACGTAACAGACATACAGACAAAGTTACTTTCACATTTATAAAATTAGTTTGGATTTAACTACTGCGTATTTAAGTTTTGTACAAGTTATTTTGAGAAGACTGTACCGAGATGATATCATTTAAACCAACTCAGGAATAACATTCTTATGTGAGGCAGCCGTAATAACAGCTACGGTTCGCAGTTTTGCCATATACGTAATGGGATGCATGTGCCCATTAGAGAGGCAATAACATCCTTTGTAGCAATAGACCAGCGTGGAGCTAACCAACTCTGATTAAGGCATTATCCCTTTTTATATCTTTTTTGCTGTAGCTGTTTATTAAACCTATTTAGTCAAGTTTATGGTTGGCAACAAATGTTTTTTTCCGTAAAATTAACAAATACCAGTACCTCAATGATAAGAGAATCGACGAACCTAGTACCGAATCTTCGAGGGATGATAATAGAACATTACTTTGGCCAATATTTAAGCACGTATAGTTTTTATCCTTGTTGTAAGTAGATGCTCCGTACCCACTAGGGCTGATTTTATTTTATCTCATGTTCTAACTTTTTAATAAAATAATTTGCATCAGTCCTATAACATGGTGTATAGTTTATTAGTGGCAGCACCTTACCCTCATAAGTCAAGTTTATAAACATTCAAACATTGTAAAATTGACAATTTGAAAAGAGTGGCCGCGAGTTTATATTTCCATGTTCTTTTCTCCGGCTTTACTTATTGTTTTGCGATATTTGCATTACATGTAATGTTGTACATGTAAAATCCCACTTATGATACAGACGTGTTGTTTTGAAACCTAAGTGAATAAAGAATTTTGAATCGAATTGATAATGGCGAGGTCATTACTAAGGGTTACTTCTGTCATTAGACGTATTCCTCGCTGCTACCTTCGTGAGAATAGCGTACTTTATTTTTTTTTTGCTTACTAGGAATTTACTATTGCTGTACCCAGGAAGGGGAGGGATATGGAATTAGGGTTTAACCAGTCCCCCACTTCTTCTATAAGCCCTAGGCAGACTTTAAAAAAATATGGTTGTCTGTAAAGTTGGTTTACGGACAATAATTTTACGTGGTAACGTCATAAGAAAACTTGGATGACATATCGCCATTCGCGTTACTTAGCAACCAATCAATAACTTTGGTTCCAATTATATCGCATGTCATGTCTCTGCAAACGCTATTCGCTGTTGCTTAGCAAACTAATCAACAACGCGACCTTTTTTTTAAGGTTCATTTCCGTGCATCACGACCGATCGTGAGCCGCGCGCGGCTTACGACAAGCGGCTGACGCGCGCGGGGGATGTAACAATAGTCAAAGTATGAGAATGTTTGGCGTCGTTTCCGAGGTCTGCGACAGACGCGCGGGGCCGAGACGGCTGACGTAGCCTGCGCGCGCAGTCTGACTATAGTGGCATGGCCGCGCGCGTCAGCCGTTCGTCGTAAGCCGCGCGCGGCTCGCGATCGGCCGCGATGCACGGAAATTAAACCTTTAAGGTTAATTTCCGTGCATCGCGCCCGATCGCGAGCAATATAAGACAATAGTCAGAGTGCGCCCGCAGCCTACGTCAGTCGTCGGCCGCGCGCGTCTGTCGCAGACCTCGGAAACGCGCCATACATTCTCATACTCTGAGTATTGTCGCATCGGCGGAAATTAACCTTTAGACACGTTTTCGTGAGTGAAGTCGGTCATCGATTTATAACACGTTATCACATCAAAAATATTGTTCTCATGTGCGTAGTTCGATTGGCATTTGGTCGATATTATTTTGTTAGGATTCAATTACACCAGACGTGAGAGCTAGTCTGAAACTTGGCCGGTGTTATTCTAACGTTGTTGTATTGTGATATAGAAGATTTTTGTTCCAGATAGCTTCTCTAGTACATTATTTCGATGATTGTAATAGGTTGAGATTGTTAGGTTGATCAAATAATTCAAACTAGCAAATGTTTTATCTTCTTCTGTGCTATTTTGAAAATGAAAAACGAAGACAATAAAATTTCGCTAATTAAAATGCTGTATCTAAAGTGTTAATAAGGGGGTCGGGTGCTTTTACACCTGTTCCGAGTCTCCCAGAAAAGTAATCCTGAGTAGGTATGCCTATACTAGGTAAGCGGCGATAGCGTTTCGGCTAAGGCATCGGTCTCGCAATCGTGAGTTCGCAGGATCGTATTTGACCCATTTTACAAAAAAAAAATAATACTATAAATAAGCTTAATGCCTAACTAATAGCTAAATGTAATAAATAAATAACTTAATGGCTTGTCCATTAAGTTATTTATTTATTGCATTTAGCTATTGCTAGTAATGTGGGACCTTAATCCTACATTGCTAGTTATCTTATTTCAAAATATATATATTTCTACTTACCCGTCACTCACTATTACAGATTAGACGAGTAGAGAGAGCCTATTTTAGTCACACATTTTAGAGACCATTTGACCTAATAAGAGGCAAAGTTTTAAGTTTTATTAATAGCTTCTGTTAGAAACTTTAGTACTGTGAAACTTGTGGTCGTATTATCCTACCGGGACAACACTCTCTTCCAGTCGTGTCATAGAAACTACCAGTAAAATTTCTTTAAAATCTGTTTGAAATATTTTTGTTGTAATTTCGCTTGCCGTATTTTTGCAGTAACTCTGGTACAAAATTGCTTTCTAAATTAAAGTCAGTGATCAAATAGCTGTCTAAATAAATCCTATTCCTATTTACTACTAGAAGAGCGTTTAAATATGCATATAAGTCGACATTGCAATCGATACTAATAGAATCAAAACATAAGGGGGGGGGCACAATTATGCAATTTTCGTAGCGATTATTTCCAAAAATATTCACTTATTCAAAAAAGTTTATTAGAAACCTTAAAATGTTTTTGAAAAACTAGTCGATACATGTACCACACGTTGATATTTGCTGTTTTTTTTTAGTTTCTGTTACATGTATGAAGTGCCCCCCAAAAATATTTATTTTATATAATTAGCTGTCAAACTAACGTTTCCACCAAATTTCATTAATATTCATCGAATAGTCTTTGAGTACAATGTATATGACATACGGACGGACAGACAGGCATACAGATATGACGAAACTATAAGGGTTCCATTTTCGCCATTTTGATTACGGAACCCTCAAAAGATAAAGAGTTAGAGCGATAAATCGCTACTCGCTTCTCGCTCTTGTCATTGGTGGGACAGGTGCCTTAACCTATTATGAATAAGGGTGTTAATCTCTAGACCATACATGTCAACAGTGTACCTTCATATTTTAACTCTATTGCCCGTTGTTTTGACCGAAACACATCAGTGGGTCACGGGTAGATTGTGAATTGGATTGTAAATTACCTCTTCATTATGAAAGGGGTAAAACCGTCTGAAACTGAGTTTTGAAATGTAGCGGTATTTGCTCCATTGGGTTACTAAAGAGGAAGATCAAAGAGCTACGTCACTATTCAACATTATTTACCTAACTAACCTTTGCCCGTGTGAATCTCGTATATCTTGTGTCAATATACAAGGTGTATATTAATCCCTGTCCGACCCGAAAGGCGTGTGTAGGTATTCTATTAACAATGATTAAAAAAATTGTAAATAAAATAATTCACGTTTTAAATAAGTACCTAATTTCGTCGAAATGTGTAAATTTTCGAGTTTTTATCAACATTGTTTGCATCAAGCCTCTTTACAGTCAAAACAATCTTTTTCGCCTCCACATGTTTTCCCATAAGACTTTTATCAAGAAAAGACAGAAAACTTATTTTTTTAGCCATAAAATTTAAAAAAATGACATAATTCGAATGGGAACATGATGCCTAACAACACATTAACGGGTCGGACAGTAATTAAGTTTACATACTGTATTTGGGGTACGTTTTGTCATTCAATCCATGTATATATTACCTATGTTTGAACCAAATATGTTCATCAATTTGGACTTGATTGACGAATAAATAACTTTTCCATTTAAAATTCTCATTGAATTACAGGTTAAACATTTATCAGTACCTACTAATAATAAAATGCTGAAGAGTTTGTTTGTTTATTTATTTGTTTGTGTGGTTGAACGCGTTTATCTCAAGAACTACGAGTTCGAATTTAAAAATTCTTCTTGTGTTAAATAGCCTATTTATCGAGGAAGTGTATAGGCTACATAACATCACATCACCAATAGAAGCTGAGCATCAAGGAAAAGTGTTGCAAAAACCGAAAAAAATACTTATTCGAATTGCATGGATCAACTATAAGAACTATAAGGTATTCTTTACGTAAAATAAGTAAGTATCTCAATGAGTGCTTATTAAATTAGACCGTAATAAAACGCAGAGAAAAAAACTAATAAGTCAATAGCAGCATATAGTAGGTAATAAATGTTGTATTTTATTTATAATTCTATTTCCCAACAAAATAGAAAAAGACAAAAATTAGCTAGTTATGTTATTAACAATGAATAAGGGGGTTAAATATTGGTAGTACCTACGCGATTATAAGAAACGTTTACGGTAAGGACGTACCGAAGAGCATCTCCAGTGGGGTGCTCAAAATACTATTAAGGCACTTATTATTCACACAGCACACGTTCTGCGTGGCAAACGGAAAAATCCAATTAACTTCATACGAAGAGTTCCAGCCAAACTCGACGCCCCCACTTCCACGGCTCTCCACGCCACTCCGACTAACGACTATTTTTCAATAACATTAATGGAATAACCTCTAACTCATTACATAGCAGTTATATTACACAGACGGCACGCTCCCTTTCAAACAACCGTTTCAGCTTAATATTTCAATTTCGAATGCTAAATAAATAACAGGTTATCTTTGTTATATTGAGATGTAAATACATTTTTTCGTTATGTAGGTACAAAAGAGGTCATGGCGGAACGTTATTTATTTTTCATATAATTTAAACAGAATTTGGTAATTGTTTTTATTTTTGCCTTTCTTGCGTAATGAGTAATGGTTCGATTTTCGCCCCGGTTTGGCATACGGAAGTCTCGGGTTCGATACCTGCGTCTGGCCTTCAAAATTTCTATCAATCAAAAATGAAATTACTGTATTAATAAAGTAATTGGCAAGAAATTACTATAAAAAATACTACTGTTTATCAATACGCAAAGTTAATTTTATAAATGGATGTGTGTTCTCTGTGGCGCGGTGGGAATGTATCTGACTGCTACGCAAGAGGTCGTGGGTTCGATCCCCACCCAGGATAAAACTTTGTGTGATGAACACGATGGTTTATTCTGTGTCTGGGTGTTATTTATCTTCAATATGTATGTATTTAAAAATATATAAGTATGTTTATCAGTTGTCTGGTTGGCCTAGTACATAGTACAAGCCCTGCTTAGTTTGGGATCAAATAGCGTTGTGTGAGTTGTCCCAAGATATTATTATTATTATATTATTATTATTATTTATTATTAACATCAATTCCTGGCAACCAGGCAAATCAGTTAGTCATATTAACACAGCAACAAAATATTTTTTTATTATATTGTATATTTCAGTTGATGAGATTGGCGTGTGATGGAAATAAATTCTGAATGTAAATTGATAAATCGAAAATTTACCGAAACAAAATACATGTTCTGTTGTGTGTATTATTGATATCTATTTGGCCTTGCCTTGCTCAGGTCGTGAATATTTCATACCGATACAATCAACACGTCCCGAGGCGTTTGCCTGTAATTTAGTGACAATGGTCTATTTAGCTGTAGATAATAGTAATTTAATGGGAATTGACGTGATTTAGTGAAACGCGTGTTGAAGATATATTAGCTTTAAACGATGTTAAGGGTATTATTTAGTTCAATAATATATGTATGGATAGTAACCTGGGCCGTTGTACAAGTGGCATAAAATCTGTAGAATGACGTCGGTGCGCGCGCACAAGTGCTAATCTCATGTTAACAATTTTTGCAGGCATCGACGTCATACTATTCGATTAGAGTTTATGCCATTTGTCTAGAGGCGCTGATCATATAACGTTCCCTCTGCAGGGACACATGGTTTCCTCTTTCGGACTTGTCTTTAAATATTTGGCGGTGAATTAAATCACACGAAGCAGATACACGTTCTTTTGCCTAAGTTTTGAATCCATTGATATCCATCTCTGTTGAGACAGTAATCATTGGGCCATTACTCTATAAATACGATTCTTTGTTATAAAATACCGATTCCTACTTATTACTGAACCTAATTTTAAAATCAAGCTTAAATACTGTATAGTTTAGTATCTATACTCGGAAGTATGAATACTTGTTTTTAAGTTTCGCGATTTTTATACATATTACATATATATATGTCCCGAAATATTATAATATAGGTTCGTACCTTTAAATAATTCACGCGATTAATCGCGTGAATTATTTAAAGGTACGAACCTTTTATTTACCCGACGTTTCGATCGAATTGCACCGATCGTGGTCACGGGTCGACTGATGGCAGCTTAGCGATGTCTCCGTTAGGCGCGGGGTTTTTCACCGGGTAGTTGACAAACCCCGCGCTTCACGGACAATACATTTGAGTAAAGGCGATTGTTCAAGTGACTATGGAATTTAGTATCGCTACAAATTTTGTTGTGCCAAGATGAAAACTACTGATTTATGTAGACATTAATATATACTTTCAGAAAAACCAACAATGATTTACCTAATTTGCCGGGTTTAATTGATATGGGTGGATGAACTTCGAAAACCGAAATATTTATATACATTTTTTTTTAAATAGGGCATAACTATGATATTGCGTATTAATTATGTATTACACATGATGTGTAACACTAGTTTATGGCTCTGAATTCGGCTTTGCAGTGATATATAATCCGAATCTCTATCTCACAAACACTTCACAATTGTCACAATATTGGTACGAGTCTCTGTCTCACAAAATATTTCTGATTGTTACTATGTACATATATGGAGTCTCTATCTCAAACTCACGTAATGTAACCACAATATCATACACAATACGAGAAATAACAAAAGCTATTTGTTATTAATACTTTAAACTGTTTTCATAATGGACCGGCGCCAACAATCTTTATGCACAGATAAACAAGTGACATGACATTACATTTCAGTGTTGCCATAACTTTTGTCATATCCTATACAAATCGATGTTTTTATTAAAATTCATTACTATGTTCTTATTTTTAATCGAGCCGGGTCCTAATCTAAAGATATCAAAGAATATGCTTATTAAAAAGTATAGTGTATAAATATTATCGTTCTTTACATTCAAACGGTGCAACAATTATATAATAAAAATCGATAATAACCCTAATCGATATGACGGTTTTATTTTTGTAATAGTGTTACCACCGTTAAAAATAACTTCATACGAAAAAAAAGGAAATAAATAAACTGAAAGACTAATAATTGCATCTAAATATTCCGGCAAATGTGAGACTCCATATCATTATATAATAACGTTATAATTAGAAACAAGAATTATACATTTCATCAACTTGTGGCACAACGTAAATACTAGCGATACTGCTGGTGGTCATACCCCTTTAATAGATTATGGTATGATGGAACTGGCATACCCAAAATGTAAACAATTAAAAAAAAAATTAGGATTGCCGGTTACTAAAAACTGAACCTAAATTAATCTTGAATACCAACCTTGGACATAAAACTCAAAAGACTTTTCAAAGTCTAAGCTTTATACTCATCAACGATTTATGAGTTACAATTATTATTCACTTTAGGTAGGTATATATTACTCAACACACCATTGATATGGTACAAAAATAACAATTCCGATTATGACAACAGTGGTCCGCAGTTCCGATTACACTGAAAGTCGAACACGTAGCACCGTCCGAATCAATTCCTATCGTTCACGGCGACTATATAAAAGAGGAAAAATATTTCAGGGCATTTTCCTGGCGAACTATTGTATAACTACTGCCCTGGAGATAAAAAGTGTCGTGTGTCATTCCCCGTCATGTCAACTTCCTCTGTGCAGAATTACATTTGTCATTGGAGTTTTGTTCAGCTTTTATTGAATAACTAAGCCTTTATCCTGGTCATTCAACTAATATTATAAGTCTAAAAGTTTGTGAGAATGGATGGATGTTTTTTGGTCATTAATGCAAATAGTACTGATCGAATTTTTATAAAACTTTACAGTAATGTAGTTTATACATCAGAATAGCACATAGGCTGTAGAAATCAAACAGGTAAATCAAGTTGTATATATTAATGACATGAATTGTATAAGCTATATAAATGTCATTGTCAGAGGGTTGACTGACGTGATTTTCATGACGTGGGGTAATCGATGATAATTCTTGAATAGCAGACCGTTTTAGAAAAAGTCATACCCTCGAACTTCAGGTAAAGCATAAAACGAAACAAGGGTGCACATTAAAAAAAGTCAACACACCACGACTGCGACAGATGCAAACAGATATACAAACACTAAAGTACACACACACACACACACACGTAGTGTTGGGAGTTAAAAAAAAAAAAAGCACGCTAAACCATGTTTTATTTTTACATTAATTCATTAATAACATTAGTACCTAGGCATACTAATTATGCTAATACAATGAGTCTCTATATTAATATGTATAGCCCCGTAATTAATATCTATTAACTTAAACACACACACAATGTGTTACAGGACTAAATTGCCATAACTGTTGTCTATGTGCGTAATTTGTATAACATCATTAGTTAATGCTAATGTATTATAATTAATTAAGCTATATTTATGTAAAGCTAAATTAATATTGCTGTTAGTATTAAAATCAAAAATGTCATTAGTAATTTTCCCGTGTCAATAGTAGGAACGATATCATTGAAATTCAGATATGGCCTTTTGTCATTCATTACACATATTAAATGTACAATATGTACGTACTCGCAGTATGAACTAAATTATATCTATGCGTGAGTACCGGCTCGAAAGACCATATCGCTAGTTGTATTTCAATTTCGAATGTATTTTACGGTGCATAGCAGAATATTGTAGTACCTACTAGCACTGAATATAGTGTTCATGCTCATACTTAGGTAATATGCACCGAATATGTAAGTGCGGACAAACATGCTTCGGTTTTGAACAATTAATCCGATCTATCTCGATTATAAATTATAATCGGTATTGTTCCTGTATTCCTTCGATTATAAGCCTTAAGTTTGCTGCCTCAATCCAAGAGCTAACAAAGAGTAAAGATATCTGGATTGTACATACTTATAGCTACGTACGCACGTTAACCCATTAGCGAGTCCTTATAATACCTTCGGGATGAAATCGCTTAAGAACTCAATCTGTGAAGCGCAGCACTCTCCGCGCCCCATATAATTACCTGCATACATTTATTGATTGGATCTACGTGGCGTTTCAACGTCGTCCTATTCAAACCGTCAATGGGGTCACGCGACCTGTCATTTGCAAAGGGATTTGCACCCTTTAACGTTTCACCCGTCAAATTTATTGCCATCGACGATCCCTACGTACGACCTATAGCCAACGAATAAAATTTAGATTTTCTAGCTCAGAATGGTTTTTATCACACACATCACGCTGAAATATCATTCTCGCAAGAAATAGTCAACACAGATAAGATTACAAATAGAATATGCGTTGGCAAAAACAGATTTTCTCTTGATGCGAAAAGCGAAAAATATCAGAACGCAACAAAGAGCTTTGATTTACCTATTCTGAACAAATTTGTGTCGTTGGGAAAGTGAAATAGGAATCGTAAAAGAATATTTAAGATGTCAAGCCCGAACTTATCTTGAAATTTCCGGTCATTGAAGCAAGGGGTAATGACCCAACAAAATATAGTCGACACTTTAGCCGACGCTACCTTTCTCCAGAAACGCAATGGAATATAAATAATAATAATGCCTGACCATTGTAAATGGGTGGCGTTTTTCTTGACTTTGCACCGTCTTAGCCCTGTAATAAATCAAAACAAGAGTTGAATCTTAAATTCTGTAGACAAATAATAGCGCAAGATACATTGAGGTGGCCTTCTCTCCAAAAAGACTGATATCTAAGGGAAAATGAAAGGAGACTACAAAGCAAAACAAGGATAGGTACGTTAGTTCAATTTATACTGTCTGTTGAACAATAGCTGAATCAGATATTACACGTTCAAAGTTACCTTAGTCAGAGTTATTCTTCAAAAGATTTACTTATGAATCGCTTTAAACGTCGGTAGCATTGTGGCACAATGTCTGTTCTCGACACAAAAGGGGGTTCGTTCGATTGGGGCGATTAGCGAGCATGTGCCTGGACTCAGAAGTGACAAACCCTTTATCTACAAGCGCCAGCCGCACCGCTAATATTATTGCTTCTGTAAATTAAATCAGAAATTGACGACTTTTCAAACGAACCTTTATTTCATGAGCTGACGAGACTCAATTGAATTCGATCAGTTCGTGATCTCATTTGATTTATGAAATCTATTGAATTCGTAAAATGAATTTCAATCTTACATAAGTAGGTTTATTGAATGCCTTCATTATTATTTCGTTAAAGTAATTAAAAGATGGGAGGGACTCATAGCTGTGATAGTTATGATAATGTTAGGTACTAACGGCAGAAATATCACTTATTAAAAAGAAATACGTAGTCACCCGGTATCGAGGATATTTTTTAATACTAACACCCGATAGAAAGAATACTTTGACCCATTTTGTTTTTCCTCTCCATGTTCTCGAGTATTGCATATACCTACCTATAAATCTAACATTTTTGAGGCCGTAATTCTGTAAACGTCATTTACCTTTCAGTTTCAGTACATTTTGTAACTTCCCTTTTTGTGCATTGTCAAAGAAAAAAACTAAGTTGTTCTTTCTTTGTTTCCTTACAATAGTATTTATACGACTAATCTACAAATACTACTAATGTAGCAGTCATTATAGTATTTTCAACCGATCTCAAAAAGGAGGAAGTTCTCAATTCGACTGTATTTTTTTGTATGTTTGTTCACCGAATATGCAAAGACGGCTGGACCGATTTGACAAATTATTTTTGTGTTTGAAAGGGTATACTTCCAAGTTGGTCAGATTACGATCTGATGATAAGATCCTGAAGAAATCGAGGCAACTCTTCAGATATTAAAGGCACACCTATATATTTAGGTATATTTCATAGTGTTTCGTACATTTATTCTTAAAAGCACCAATTGGTGAAGTAGAACTGATGATGAAGATCACAAATGACGGGTGGACCTATTGGATATTTCACAGTTTGCGATTCAGTTACTTTAACATGGTATTGAGTAGCACTTTATTCTTGTCATACTACTATTACACAATTAAATAGAGCTAACAGTAAACTCCTCAAAAATAACGGCCCTGCATCGAGGCAAGCAATATTTTGCTTGCGCCTATTAAGCCTATTATAACTTAAATGAATTACAAACCAACCGACTAAAAATCGAGAAATAAAAAAACTTTTTTACATAAAAATATTACCGACTTCAAAAATAAATACAAGGCAACTAAAAAGCAAAAAATAATATACCTAGAATAACTAAAACAAATTAAACAATTGGAAGTTGGTGCTATGACATAGTAGTTTATGTTTATGTTTTATTCGGCACCAACTTCAAAATGTTTTATTGTTTTTTTTGCTTTTTAGTTGCCTTGTATTTATTTTTGAAGTCGGTAACATTTTTTAGTAAAAAAGTTTTTTATTGTAAAGTTAATTAAACGACCGTCGTCTTAACCTTCACTACGAGCTCCATCATTATTTTTTGGTCCATTTTACATCAGCAAAATTAACAAAGATTTTGTGGCGTTTTTCATGCGTAAAAAATTTAACTCATTCTAAATTGCGCCAGTATAAAGTTTTACGAGTTACCACAAGAAATATTAAAGTGATCTTCATATTGCAAGTCAGCATCGTTTCCTCGCCCCTACGTCTATATCGGCCGCTAACAGTGATATAGACAGGAATTGTGTAATAAACGCGTACTAATAAAAAATGAAATGAAAGAGAAAAGATTTTAAACCATCTCATAAAGATATTGTGAGATAAGCAAAGGTGCTTTAATAAAACGGGATGTGAATCTACAAGTCGTTAAAATATCGTAAATTGCACTTGCGAGACACGTGATTAAGTTTTTAAGTACCATAATTATAATAAATATTATGATTAAAAAGGCTGGTTTACTAGAAATTTAATAAAAAAATGGATTACATAAAGACTTTAGAAAATAGGTTAGCTAATATTGCCTCGTTAATGTTTTCGGACCTTTGTCACCAATAAAGGCTTGGTCACTATTTGGGACATGTTGTCTCATTTCTGGTAAGAGTATAGGACATCTTAAATAACATGTTATGAAGGGGTGTTCGGGTCAAATAATCCTACGACCTGCAAATATTTGTCCCCGTCTTAAGTGCTGAGTTGCTTTGGACGAGAGAAACTGATCCTTTTGACAACAACCTTCCTTCAAGCAGTCTGTTATAGCAAAGTAATTTTACAAAAATACATTATACTTTTTTTGTAGGTAGGTTTTATGTGGGAACAGAAAATGTTCAATGTTTTTTTCATTCATACAGGAGAGGGACTGAAACAATTTTCCAAATCATACCTGTCTCTGTATGTAATTTATTATTCATAAAATTTATTTTACATTCGCTTAGAAGTGCGAATTGATAAATGTTAGCTCTCGCTTTTGCTCTACAGAAAACAAAGGAAATTATTCAGTACAGTAAAATGACATCCATCATAATAATATATCAAATATATAACTGTAATGTTGGTACTTACATAGAAGTACTTTAGTAAAAAAAATATTTGAGGCATAAGGAGCTGGATGCGAGAAGCCGAAGATAGAACAAAGTGGCGTGCAATTGGAGAGGCCTATGTCCAGCAGTGGACTGCGATAGGCTGATGATGATGAAGGAGGTGGTATGTAAAATGATTCGTATAAATCCAAAGAAAATCTGAACCTTTGAGGTAACAGTTCGCTTGTATCAATTTTGTTATGCGAATAACAATTTTACTAACTTTTAAGTAATTTTTAGAATTAGGTATTTCAATGTCAAATCAATCAATAACAATAAATTAATGCCAAGTAATAATATGCCTTTAAATCATCTTAAAAATATATATTCGTGCATAATTTAATATGTTTTAGTATTTATAATCATCAAAATAAATACTAAAAGTAAATGATTTGAAACCAGAACATAATGACGTCACAATTTTAAATTTCATACAAATCTCTACAGAACGAATCGTTTTGACATTTTATAAAAAAGATACTGATTTGACTAGACATTCAAATACCCAATTGAATAGTTACTTATAGTACCTAACGTAGGCGGGTACACAAGGTTATTTTTGGTATAGTGCAAGGCTCACCCCAACAAGATTTTTATTTCAAGAAATCATATGAAAAAAATGAATAGCATAGTTATAAGCCATTTAAGTTGTTTAATATTCTTAGCGCTGTTGTGCTCATAGCGTCCCATAGTATGTAATCCATGGTTATTATTGAAAAATCAGTGATGATTACATTTTACATCACATTGTGAACAGAATTTAGACTGATTAATGAATAATATAACATGGTTCAAAAACTACCCCGGAGCAAACTACTTTCAGGTTTGTTTTTCATACCAAGAATAACGTTATAGATACCACAGCTGACATGTGTGTTAATGTAACATTGAAAACTGGAATTGGTTTTCGTATAATTGGATCTACTTTTCCAATTTTATTGACATCAAAAATGATTACTTACTGACATTTGAATGATTCTTCATACTTGTGGGTAAATACCCAGTCGAGGACATATATTATTTCAGAGAAATGTAACAACAAGTTATTTGTATAACCCAAATTGTCACTAATATTGAATGTGTAAACTCACTCAAAATGTTTGTCTCATGAGCAAAATTTCCGATGTAATTTATATTTAACGTTACCGTATAAATCCTTAAAGAGATTACTACGTGCGATAAGGACGCTAATTATTCAGGTCTGTAATTTGTTGGTGGTACTAACTTTTTTATTTGTTTATGTTTCGAGTACAGTTGAGAGCAGACATTTTTTGTTAAAAAACCATTTGACGGGTACTTAGTTGCTGTATTTGACGTTAAAACTACTACTTAAGTACCTTCAGATTTGATAAACTTGCCATAATATATTTTACAGTTCTCGATAAATCAATTATGTACTTCCTATTATGTTTGAGTTATTTATAAGAAACTCTTCTGATTAAATTTTTCGAAGAACATATTATTTATTCTACGAAAGATTCTACCACAAAAAACAAAATAATTAATTTTAACACAAATTAAGTGAAACTCGTGGAAACCTAAAAGTTAGATCACGAGAACTGTCCCAAATTCAACAGTAAAGTGTGTACGTAAGTACGGTTATATTGCTGCTAATAAGAACATTGTCGTCGTAAATATCTAGCGAATAAACGGCCCCACGTCGGTGCCGAGCATTCGGTTTGCATGTAATTAAAACTTGCACAATTAAACACTGTGGAGAAGGAAAACACAGGAAAATTGAGATAAGATTAATTTTCTGACTAGTTCCTCGAGAGAGTTTGTGAGCTAACTTTCTGAGATAGCCAGACTAGCTATGTGCACTGTGCACTGGTCGTGAATTATGAACCTATGTAGTTCATTCTTTATTTATAGTGAAACAATCTAGATTACTTTTTGTTCCCGTGAGAATTATCTGTACTAATAAATGGCTTCTATATTGAAAACCTGTCCAATCCAATCAAACGATATTTCTACTATTATATATTTAGGATTTTGAATAAAACATAATTTGAAAGGGGTTTTTCGGGGTTAAATGAAGTCAGCATATCATCTTTTTTGTCAGAAGGTCGTCTTATCCATCAGATTTTCTGCAAACCCAATCAAAAACAAACATGTTTAACATAAATAGCGACGAAATAAGATAGCCCTTGTCATTTAAATAAAGCACAATATCAAACTTAATTTCCTGACAGTAAAGCAAAATACAGACTCATTATTCTTAATTAATGTTCTTGTATTAGATTACTGCAAAATAAACAATGAAAAAAGTATTTATAAATACAATCACGTTCTTCGTTGTGTGTAATTACGGGGACAGTTCGCAAGCGAAATAATAAGAGCTACCATCGAATACCTCGTTAGTCTTCTGGGAATGAGGTCAAGGCGTTCGTTTCAAGATATAAACTGCCAGCGGGGATCCCGACCTCGAAGGTGTTACGAATAATAGATAAGGTCACATGTACGCGGTGTTTTTGCACTTCAAAGTTTATTTTTATGCATGTCTATGGACATAAGTTAGAAATAAAGGTAATGAAATACTGAAAACAAAAAGCGGTTCGTAAAGTCGGTTAACGGACGATAATTTTACGTGATAGCGTCATAGGAAAACATTGATCACAAATCGCCATTCGCGTTCAACAACCAGTCAATTTCGCGTTGCTTATCAACCAGTACTTAACGTGACGTTCTTTTTCGTGCGTGCGGTCATCGATTTATAAGATACGTCAAAAAATAAAGCCAAAAAATATTACAAATTCAAAAATGATTATATTCAAATGACAATTGATTTGTTATTTCAGTTTTTTTTGCTGTTTTCAACTGACTTCAAAAAGGAGGAGGTTCTCAAGTCGACTGTTTTTTTTTATAATGTAGATATGTCATCCGATTACTCGCACAGAGCTAGACCGATTTGAAAAATTATTTTTGTGTTTGAAAGTAATACTTCCAGGTTAGTCCCATTGTCATCAAAGTTCTAGAGATCTTGGAGAAATCGGGGGAACTCTTCAAATATTAAAGGCACACTTATAGTAATTTAAGTATATTTTGTTGTAATTCGTGCATTTACTCTTAAAAAGCACCATTGAGTGAAATGGAACTGATGATGAAGACCACAGATGACCAGCGGAACTATTCAATAATAAATATTGCAGGTTGCGATCTGAGTACCGTCTCAACTCAACTCCTCAAAAATCAACGGCCTTGTATCGCATAACGCAACATTTTGTAAAAAGAAATGAGCAGTTTGAATTATGCTATTGTAACTTAAATCAACTACAAACCAATACACTAAAATGTGAGAAATAAAAACTATTTTACATAAAATTAAAAACCGACTCCCAAAATTAATATAAGGTAACTAAAAAGCAAAAAATAATATAGGTACAACAACAAAAAACAATTAAACATTTTGAAGTTAGTGCCTAAAACATAAAACTACATTTCCTGGCACCAACTTCAAAATGTTTAATTATCACACTAATGTTATAAAGGCGAAAGTTTGTGAGTATGTGAGTGTTGTTTGTTACTTCTTCACGTCTAAATGACTGGAGCGCTTTTAATAAAATTTGGTATGGAGTTAGCTGACACCCTGGATTAACACGTAGTCTAATAAACCGCGGGTAACACCGAAGGGCACAGCTAGTTTAAAATAAATATAAGGTAGGTAACCTTATATTTATTTTGGAAGTCAGTTTTTTTTTGTAAAAAAGTTTTTATGTATTTTAATTATTTTACAAATACTAAGTATGTTAAAAAAGTTCGTATTACAGGAGTAGATTACTCCTGTAATACCAAAATTTTTCACATACTTTAGGTTAGGTTATATTACATTAGATAGGTACATAGATGACGGCATCGCATCGTCTTGTTGTAAAATCGTTTCCCGAAGATTGGTGACGTGTCGATAATACCTAATAACAAAATTGTCGATACTGATAGGCTCCTGGCCCAGGTGGGTATTGTACGGTTGGCTATTACCGGAAGGCTTTAGGATTCAGGTTAACATTGTCGTACAGCTTTTACATAAAGAAGCAAATGTCTTGCCTCCACCTTTCACCCTTCTCTAGCTTTCACCACCGCTGTGTTAAAGCACTATGTAAAATAAAATCAATTATTGTAGGATAATATTATATACTAGCTGTCCCGCGCAACTTCGTCTGCGTAAATTTTCCCCGTTTTTACTGCTAACATTTCTCATTGCTGCTCCGCTCCTATTAGTGGTAGCGTGATGTTATATAGCCTTTCTCGATAAATGGGCTATACAACAGTGAAAGAATTTTTCAAACCGGTCCTGTAGGTTTTGGAGTGTATTCAATGCAAACAAATAATCAAATCTTTCCTCTTTATAATTAAAAAATATGATATAATAATGATAATGACGGGCCTGTTGGTCTAGTGCTTTGTGCCCCTGACTGCTAAGCAGGAGGTCGTGGGTTCGATCCCCACCCAAGATAAAACTTTGTGTGATGAGTACAATGGTTTATTCTGTCTCGGTGTTATTTATTTATATATGTATACCTATTTATCAGTTGTCTAGTTTCCATACTACAAGCTCTGCTTAATTTGGGATCAGATAGCGTTGTGTGAGTTGTCTTAAGATATTAATATTATATTATAATCTTTTCACCAGACATACAGAACACAAACAGCTAACAAAATTGTTTAAAACTCTGTAATTAATGTCTGAAATGTTGTATTTAAACTAGGGTTGCCACTTGCCAGATGGTCGGGAATCGCCTGGATTCGTCCGACATTTTTTGTCATGACATGTCCAGACCGCGAGGCTAATCTAATCTAATATCCCTACAAACCCCTCCGATACCACAATGGGGGCATAAGGTGCAATTCCTTCCACTATACAGAACAGCGCCTTCAACATACCTTTTTGTACCCTTTCATTTCGATTTTCTGATCTGGCAACCCTAACTTAAACTCTAGCACTTACGAGTACGACGGTGTGTAATATCACCTACCAACTAATTAGGTTTAAAATGCAGTAAGTATTGTTATAATAGTGCAACCGCATGCTGTAACTATGTGTAAGTGTATACGTGGTGTACCATTATATATGAGGTTAAACATCGCCAAAGATATCAGTGCCGGATCTAGGATTATTAGGATTATAGCGCCCTTCACCTTCAGAGAACGTGCTTACTATGAGGGGGGGGTGCATTTCGTTTCACCAAATACGCCATTGTGAGTTCTTTGCGGCGACGAGGGGGGTGCAAATAATTTGGCGTGTATGTTAAAGTTTTTCGATTGCAGCAAATACAAATTCATTAACGACTTGCGATACAATTGGAAAAAAAAAACAAGACCGGGCTAGTGCATGTCGGGCCATGCACAACGTAGGGTTCTGTGGTCCCCCATCCAAATAATGCGGCTTAAGAATTGGGTTTTCTGTTGTTTCTATTTCATACTACTAACAACGTTTTTTAAGTATTTTTCAATGGAATCTGTACGAAAATTTTGTTACTTCTTTCTTGGTCTGTCGTCGTAAGTGTCTGAACACTAACAGTCTCTGAGCTAAGCTACGGACGGACGGACAAGGCATAAGGGTATCATTTTGCCATTTTGGCTACGGAACCCTCAAAAGCTGTAACAGGCATGGTTTTTTTGTTGATTTTATTGTTTTTATGGTTGTTTATTCAATGTCAAAATTATCGTCCATAACTATTTTTTTATCTGATCGTGCGCCCCTTCATAGCATATGGCACCCCCTTCAATATAGTAGTTTTACCACTTCATCATACCATTTGTTGTTTTAAACGTGGCGCCCGCGGTTTACCTCCCTTCTAGATCCGCCCCTGGGAGATATGCATGTTGAACTGAGGTAATTCTTCCAAAATAAGAGGTATATATATCATTCATTTTCCTATTACAAAAGGAAATTCTATTACAATACATTATGGGGGAACCCGTACCCCTTCCGCAAATAAATATAATTAGCATAGTGGAAACGTTTACCTAATTAAGCCAATATAACAATTTAATTAAGGGCCATTGTGACAGTGGATCACGGTGCGATGCTGAGCCATGGCACAAATTACATAGATACAGATGGCCGGCTCAAGGAACAACAACAAGCAAGTGCGTATCCAGAACTATGTTCTGGGGGGGGGGGGGCAACATTTGACTCAACCGGTCAAGTAAGAGCTGCTCGTATGGTTGGGGGCTGCATTAAATACCGGTACACCATATCCCCCACCACCTTGGAGCAATTTCCTGCCTAAATACTCCGATCCAGTGTCAAAATTCTCAAATTCGCTAGAAAAAAGGTCATTCAGTTGAGTCTGCCCCTGTTATGTATATCCACTCAATGTGTGCAGTCTCGGTTGCACTGACTATAGTTACTAGAACGCTGAATTGGCTACCCCATAAAAAGTGACAACAATTTCTTATACCGAATAGAATGAGCGTTTTGTGAACATTTTTGATACTAATGACAAATAGCCGTTAATTTTTTTGACGTGATAACGTCTTATAAATTGATGACCAGGTGCACGAACGAAAAAGTGTCACATAGTAACGGTCACGTTATTGATTGGTTGCTAAGCAGTCACGTTATTGATTGGTTGCTAAGCAACGCGAATGGCGATATGTCATCAATGTTTTCATATGACGTTATCACGTAAAATTATCGTCCGTAAACCGACTTTACAGACAAATCGTTATTGTTGTCAAATAAGCATCTAAATGTCAAAATCAAATGGAAGACTTGTTGTTGTCGGCGGTAGCCTGTCCAGCCTACTAGTACTATATAGGTCAGTGCTCTGATGTCATTCGACCAAGATAAGTGTATAAAAATACAATTATTTCGGTCGAACGAACAATTGAATAAAATAAATGATTTTATTTAAACATAACTAGCAATGTGGGATTGTGGCCCCACATTACTAGAAATTCTGTTTATCCCTCCAGCTAAGCTCAGGGGCTTGTGTTAGGACTGGGTTTACGTCGGTAGTATAATGGGTAGGATTCAATCGAGAGACCGATGCCTTAGTCATTAGGCTACCGCCGCTTCCAAGTATGTATGCTGCTATGCGTGCGAGCTCTTTATAGGGAGCCGGTCTTCTATACCTATGTATTTTGTGGCCATGGGCCGGCGCCGGCGTCAAGCTACTTGTTTATTTATTACTTTATTACCCCACTCAACGTTGAGTGGCAGGAAGAGCCACAATGCGACCCCTACACTGATTGAATATTAAACATCCCTGTACCGCCATTGTTCAATACCTTTTTATATAACTTTGCATATGTATTTCTATTTAATTTTGTCAACTTAAAGTATACGAATAATATTGGACCATATTTGAGATGTAAGTACCATGGTGATTTCATATCAACATTGGAATCAGACTTAAAAATGTACCTATATATCACATCTCCACTATAAACAAACGTAACCTAAAAATAATAATTTCTTTTGAATAATTTTAACACTTTTTCAGGTTTCGACATATATGTCATCCTCTGAAAAACAAAGGATGTCATTTAGTAATCGCAAGACTTACCTATTAAAATAATTATTTCAATAAGGATTTGAATCTACCATCTATTTTTCTTTCATGTATAAAACATATTTGGTATTAAGTTTTATTTTTAAAATATTCATTTGATCTTTGCTCTAACTTTGACCGTAAAGCCCGTCAGAGACGTAACTATAATATATATTATTATGAATCATAGCAAGGCATATCTATACATATATAGTAACTTGTTATAACAGACTGAATGACTGATTCATCAACGCGTAGCCTAAGCCACTAGGGTTACAAACCTACAATTTTGGCAGTACCTTTTATGTTGTAGGCATCGACTAAGTAAGGTTTTTTAGAAATTCGTCCCCTAAGGGGGTTAAAATAAGGTTTGCAAGTTTGTGTGAAACTCCGTCACTTTTGAAGTGTGGTTGGAAATTAGATTGATGAAATTTTTTATTTTGCTTTTTTGTTTAAAATAAAAAAACGAGTTTTAGGGTTTTTAGAAAATCAACCCCTAAAAGTGTAAAATAAGGGTTGCGAGTTTGTGTAAAACTCTATCGCAAGATAGTATGAAACTCTGTCAGTTTTTATGTTAGTTCTGTGAAATTTCACACTTGCATTTTTCGTATAAAATTAAGAAATACGTGTATCAGTGTTTTTGAAAATCGTCGCCTAATATAGGATAATGTGTCAGCGTTTTTTTGAACACGCAGCTTAATATGTTTATATTTCTCTGACGTCAACAACCTATACCTTAATTCATATTGTTGCATATTCATATAGGCCGACCATCAATGAATTGAAGGCAAATATATCGTCTCCGTGTGTGGTAGGTTGCTATAATAAATATTATAGTACAGTATATTAATATGTATAGTATGTAACGGGCTTAAAGCCTTTGTTTAAGAAGTTTGAAACTAGTCTGGGTTTTATTACAATAAATAGCTAAAAAATGGATTAAAATTGAACTAAAAAACAACAATAACAAAATAGGATTCGTTCACAAACTGTGCACCATTTTAAGAATAATTGCCATTTTCTTTTACTTTCTTAGAGGAAAATTAAACACTTTCTTTGAGTAAATAAAAATACAAGAAGTATTTTACGTCGTACAGTTAAGTACTCTTACTAAGTTTACTTGGAACAGCTTTCAAAGTTTTAGATCTGAAACATTAATAACCTTTTACGGGCGTTGTTATGATTAATTTTATAGCAATTACCTGATGAATAATAGCTGATGATATTGTTCTTTTAAAGTATGTAAATTCGCTCTCCTAATCTTCTTGTCAGCTTTTTTCACATATTATCTACTTAATACAAACTAGATGGGTTAGAATAAACAAAAGAAACGCAGTACTTAAAGAGCGAGTACTCGCCGGCAGTGTGAACGGTCAGCGATCAACTATTATTTTAAGTTTTTAAACTTTCGTGATTTATGATATTACATATATTTCGGGACTTAATCGCGTGAATTATTTAAAGGTACGACGTAACCTTTTATTTGTTTTGATCGAATTGCACCGATCGATCAGTCGACCCGTGACCACGATCGGTGCTATTCTATCGCAAAAAATCACTACTCGCTTTTTCGTTGGTGGGACTGGTGCCATATATTATACTTGCTGACCTACGCAACTCCTTCGTTCAACGTCATGTTCGTTTTTACAACATTTTTCATTGCTACTCCGCTGCTATTGGTCGTAGCGTCATGTTAAATATAGTAGATATATAGCCTTCCTTATAAATGGGCTATCCAACAGAAAAATATTTTTTTTCAAACAAGCAAACAAACTCTTCAGCTTTATAATATTAATATCTAGAGATTAGGATTTTTTTTAAGAATATTAAACGGGATCAAAATCCCACATTGCTAGTTATCATTAAAAAAAAAAAATTAAATAGTAATAAGTAAATATTGACTGCAAAGCGTGAAAGACAGAAAAAACTCATGCGGCCCTGTTTATTTGACAGGTATTGTCTACAAAGTACCGTTATCTCTTCCTAGAGAGTGGGCAATTTTGTGAAGTTATGGCACAGTCCAGGTCTATATGGCAATGATTCGTTTGCCGTTTTTTGAAGATAATGAATGTTGTTTATGTAACCTATCTATACCTTTTTACTTAAAACATCCTTGCTTTAACCTCTCAAGTCAATCGATTTGCTGGATTCCTACCGCGTTACTTTAATGTAGCAAACAACACAAATAGCGGCCCCCACAATTAAAAAATATCTCTTCATAAGCCGCTTTGTCAATTAATTATTTACTGAAAAAATTATGAATGAAAAACCCCTTTTCATTCCTCAGCGTATCTCCTCGTTCCTATCCAACTGAGGTCAATTAGAAGTGTTTACAACGTAATCCCTTATAATACCTAATTAAAATCGGCTTTTAACTATCTGTGGGATCGCAGAAAAAGCTTTTATAACAAGTGAATAAATATATAATGGTAACCCCAGTGCTGTGTTAGCTTAATCAGTGTTTATCCAGGGACGGTAGTAAATTATTTAAGCCTTAATATTAAGACTGGCTACGTTTATTTGACATGGGCATTCTTCTAGCGGACAGTAAAAGAAAGTTCATTCAACTCTTATAAATACTAAGAAAGTTGTAGAAAGAAAAAAGTCGTTTCGTAATGTGTTCGATTTTTTACACCACACACATGTATGTAAGCTTTAGGGTTTAATCTTATATAGTATACATATATTATATAAGATCAAACCCTACAGCTTATTTAGATCCCTATTTATTATCGATTTAAGTGATTTTCTTGTCTCACAAGGTTCCTCACAAAAGCATTGTCTTTGCCATGCTCCTCAGAAAAAAATGCGCTCCAGTTCCAGAAGAATATATAAATAGGCCATGACAAATACAGCCCGTTTAATTTACATAGTCAGTTCTCCGTTAAATATCGTAACAAACTTTAATTGACTTTACTTGTTATAAGAATCAAATCGAAACTTTCACAGAATACTAATTCTACTTTCAAATAGACTTATTTAGGTATTCTATGGAAACCACTGTCACTTGAAATCAGGGCATCATTTTAAGTCTAGAGTTGTGCTAACTCAAGCCGTTATTTTGTTGCCTATCTGCATTATAATGCCTTTAATCTGACTACCCATCCAGAAATTGTTCGCACGAGGCAACGCTTAGTTGAATGGCCGATCGATAAACCTGGTAGTCATTCAGCCACATGTGCTTCAACCTACGAGTAATCTACGTGTATTTCAAATATTCAATCAGCCTGGCAGGCAGTCTAAATTTAGAATTTATTCACGTATTCTATACTTCCAAGTAATGTACAAGGTTCTCTTTATACTTGGTGATTTTAACGTGAACGTTGGAAGCTTATTTATTATGTCTGACATAAACTTTTTGGTATTCTAGCGGTCACAGTGCCTGTCTTGTACTGAGAACTTCCTTTAATAGAATATATTCATCTTAAAGTTGACATGTTTCATTATCGACAGGAAACCCAATATTCTCCAGCAATTTTCGGTAGAAACAGTTTCAGAATTACACGGCGAGTATTTTTAGATGACTCAAACCACGTATTAGGTTCTAACTGTTCACTGAAAACTTTAAACGATGTTTGGAAGCGAGGTGCGAATATGTAATCATGTAAAACCACAATGCCGAGTTAAAGGGTATAGTGCAAAATATTAATGAAGGCTACAGTGACCCACTTTCATGAATCGACAGTAAACTACAGACTTTGTATCTATAGTGTGTGATTTTATAATGTACACTACTCGGTAAAATTTGCAAAATACATAGACTGTCTTGAGCGCTTAACAATTATGAAAACTAACAGCCTCATTCATAATTAATAAGTTAAAGATGCTTTAGTAAACTTAAAAGTGTTATACGTTATCGTTGGATAGGTAAATATTCAACGCCTTTAAAGTACAAACTTATCACTTTTAAACGAATTTCATTCAAAATTTATTTCAGGTCCGAATTACTCACTTTCATAACAACATAATTTCCAGCTGTGTTGAATTCGTGTTTCCGCCGTCCCAGGTAAGTATAACGAAATCAAATAGTTTTGAAATACATTTATTAAAACACTTTCATAACTTTTATTCCTAACTTTTCAGAGAAATTGTTATAAAAGAAGTCGGGACGGGGAACGGATTAGGATGGCTTCCTGGTGCGACGCTATGAACGAATGATCGAAATGAAAGTTCTAACAGGAACGGCTTACTTAGATTGTGCGGCTTCCAGGAATCTCGGCTGCGGATTAAACTAGACGTTCGACACCACAACATAAATTTTCTCCTAGCACACGGTGTCACCTACAGAATCCACATACATAGTGTTTAATATATATTAAGTACGTTCACCTATGTTATCGGCACGGAAAGGGATTATCTTCTGTTCATTTAATTTTGGTTAGACAATATACATTAACAAAATTCTATTCTAAATTTAAAGAAAGAAAATACGTTTATACACGCCTAGAGCCTAAGAAACAACTAAAGTAAACTGTTTACGGATAACTTACTGTTTATAACGTTCACTTATTGCGTTCTTTTAATGAATTTGATTGCAAAAACATTTAAGTACAGGCACACCCGCAATATAGTTTATTTAAACATACAAAAATCAATTAAATACCAATTACATGCAAAAAAACATTAAGGGACCAGAACATAGATAAATAGACGCAAAAAACTGACCTTAAACGAGTGGCTACGCTTTTTAAAGTAGCAATCGGTGTCTGTTTCAGAACAAATTGTACATTCAGAGCTCCACTAATGAGATCGCGGAGGGAGGGGTTGAGTTGTGGCACAAGGGATGCTGAGGGGTGAAACAGAGAAGCGGGGTGAGAGGGACCGCTGTCTCCGAGGACTATATTTTACGTTTAATTGACGCACAGCTGTCAGCTAATGAGTCCTGGATTTTTTATAATATTGTTCAAATAAAACCTTCGGAAAAATCCAAATTACCCGCTGGTTTTTGTTAAATGAACGTTTTATTGTATTTTTTTGCCTATTGAATTTTTGTCTAATTACCACTTGGGGTAGGAATAGCTTGCTTTAATTGGCTCTATCTAAACGTTTTTCATTACATTTCCAATCTAGAATAGTAAATGTTATAATCATAGTCTCTCTAACGAAGACTAAAAATTAAAATAAATTAAATGGATTGCTATTTTGAGAAGAATGAAAATGCTTTTTTGAAGCTAGACGAAACTGTTGACAATGTTGATTACTATTTACATAAAATTTAAGTACATTAATATTAAAATTCTTAAGTGAAATATTCTGTTGGAGTTTTAAAATAATATTTAAGTGGCAAGCATTTGGAAATGAAAACTAAAGTTGTGAATCTCGAAGTAGAACTATTGACAGTTGATCTATTACAATTTGTAGCGCTATTCCTCGAAACATTTTGCGGCGAGTTATATAGTTAGACTTTGAGTAAAGATATGATTTTGAACTGTTACAAGTCATAAGATATATTTCTTTACTTTCATATAAACTACTAGTATTAATTGAACTAGTTATCCAAGTTCACATTTAAAAAGTGATAGCTTTTTATGTGTACATTTTTAGGGTTCCGTAGCCAAAATGGCAAAACGGAACCCTTATAGTTTCGCCATGTCCGTCCGTCCGTCCGTTCGTCCGCACTTTTGTTCGGAGACTGTTAATGCTAGGAGGCTGTAATTTTTACTAATGCCGACAAAGTAAAAGAATAAAATCTTAAGAAATATTTTTGTACCCTACTGCGGGAGTTGTTTTTTTTTATTAAATAATATGTTTAAAAAACGCAAAAGTTGAAAATCAATGAATACATGACCATCACAAAGTAACTGTTTCTCACGATTGCACCCATGTATGTATATATAAAATTCCATCAAAATCAACCCTGTAATGTCAAAAACTATCCATAAAAAATCTTTCCCTTTACGGTATTAGTATAAATAAAGAAAGAAATGGTTTTTAGGGCTCCGTAGCCATAATGGCAAAAACGGAACCCATAAAATTTGGTCTTGTCTGTCTGTCTGTCCATCCGCATGTCACAGGCATTTTACTCAAAGAAAATAATTTATGAAATTTGGTGAGAGGGTGTCTTGTAGTAGCCGCTACTTACGAGTAGTTTGATAGATAAATCATAAAAATAAATATTTTTAGGGGGGACACTCTATATGTGTAACATAATCAGTTTTTTTAGCAAACATCAATATGTGGCACATTATAGGACAGTTCATTTAAAAACATTTGAAGGTTTCTAATAAACTTTTTTGATTAAATGAATATGTTTGGAAATAACCGTTCCGAAACTTGCATAAATTGTGCCCCACCCCCACCTTATCTTTTGTTAAGGTCCGTAAATCCGGTTTAAGTAAGGGGGCTTAAGTTTGTGAACAAAAAATATGAAAAAATCACAAAGGAAAACAAAAAACTATGTTTCTCAACAAAAGGGCTTAAGTGCCATTATCCTTTGCTCTCCTGCTCGTAAAAAATATTAAAATCGGATTTTACATAAGAAAAATGTTTTTTTTTAGATTTCAGAGGTTGTTTATTAGCATCCTGGCCCAGACTCGGCCTTGTTTGATCTACGTATTACTTTCAAAACTCTTTTATCAATTACTTTTACCCAATTGCGCCAAGAGGTTAAAGGCTCCCACACACTACCAGGCCGCCGGCGTCTATTAGAACCCTGACTAACACTTTTCTATTAAAAGTTTTGGACTGATTGCCAATCCAACCCATAGTATGTGCGCTCGTCGATGCAGTGCGATGTGCATCGTCAGGTATGGGCCGGACAGTCCATGACGATCGAACACACACTAATAATCGCTAAAGTTTGTGGAGTATGGAGAGTCAGGATGACAGGCGCCCCGATAGTGTGACAGACTACAGGCGGACTGGTAATGTGCTCGCACGCTCGAAAAGCGAGCATAGCTGACCCGCGCAACTTTGTATGCGTCAATTGTCCCCGTTTTAATAACATTTTTTATTTCTGCTCCGAATCTATTGGTCGTAACATGATGTTATATAGCCTATAGCCTTCCTCGATAAATGGACTACCCAATAGAAAAGATTTTTTCAATTCAGACCAGTAGTTCCTGAGATTACCGCGTTCAAACAAACCTAACTCATCAGCTTTATAATATTAGTATAGATATATGTACTCGTATATCTATTTCTTTAGCGCGGTATATAACGGACTTCAACATGTGTGGTGTCGTTGGATTCGTCTCAATTATGGCTGTCTATGTGATTTTTTTGTTAAGGAATTTTAAACAGTCGGTTTATTTTGATGTCATGTATCTTTTAGGCTATTCATCCAACAAAGTTTTATAATCTTATTTTTGTTTTAATAATGCTTCATTATTTATTACTTCCGTTAAACTAATTGCAATAAATAGCGGTAAACTAATTGGTTTTCAATATCAATTAAGCAAATCTATATTTTCAATGTTGCGTTAAATCAAAGTAATGCGACATATTAAGTTACAAAAGGTTTCTACTAATTGATAAAATTAATACACATTATATAAGTTACACTGACTATATATCTATAAATTTATTTCAATTTTGATTAATGATGTCTACAAATGTTGATAAATTTTCGCGATGTGTACATATTATGAAATTATATATACGCCGTGGCGGCCACGGCCGTTGCAATACGGTCGAAACGTCGGCAATAAACAAGGTATTTTATCATAAGTTGTTCACGCGATTAAGACCCGTTGTATATATAATTTAATAATTTTGTCTATATTTAGACCTATACTTTTTAGGGGTCATCCATTAATCACGTGAGGCTCGAAAGGGGGACGGGGTACAGCAAAAACCGCGAAATATCACCAGCAGGTAGGTAGTGAAATATCACGTATATTTTTTGGCTTGTGACTCCCCAAACTTGACTGGCCTTGAATACACTCGTGTGAAAATTATTTGAATAGTTTTGTACCAAAAAATACACGTAATGTTACCTCACATTGTATCACCAGAGGGAGGGAGGTCAAAAAATCGCAAAAAAGAATTACGTGATATATGGACGTCAAATACTGAATAAACTGGTGTTAAGCTCGAAATACAGAAATACGATCTACAGAGTGGTTAACTTCAAGGGTTGTCATCCGATAAGACTGAGTGCTAACAAAGAACTTTTTCAAAGTCTAAGTACCCTGAAATGTTGCAATACTTCAGACAACTCACACAATGCTATCTGATCCAAAACTAAGCAGAGCTAAGATAAACATACTTATATATTTCAAAATAAAGACATATTATAGGTAAATAACACCCAGATACAGAATAAACCATCGTGCACATCACACAAAGTTTTATCCTGGGAGGTGTTCTAGAACTCCAGCTTAGCAGTCAGGGTCTCTGACCACTAGACCAACAGGCCAGTCCGCAATTAAAATATATTAATTACAAATTGCCTGTGGCGCCGTGGGAGTGTATCCGACGGCTACGCAAGAGGTCGTGGGTTCGATCCCCACTCAGGATAAAACTTTGTGTGATGAGCACGTTGGTTTATTCTGTGTCTGGGTGTTATCTATCTATAATATGTATGTATTTAGAAATATATAAATATGTTTATCAGTTGTCTGGTTGCCATAGTACAAGCTCTGCTTAGTTTGGGATCAGATAGCGTTGTGTGAGTTGTCCCAAGATATTATTATTATTATAATAATACTTGTACCATACACTGTCTACTAAAATAAGAAAACATCGTGCAACATGCAATCGAATTTGGCACCATGGGGAATGCTTTTGGAAATATGACCATACCTTTCTGTCACGTTTTATTATGATTCGTTAACTCGTAGCACGTTCGTAGCTTGACGCTACAGCTTGCTACAGATTGCTACGATAAGTATTTTGTATAGGAATAGTTAAAAAAATAGTAATTTAATTACTTCTCCCTTTTTTAAATTAATTAGTGTCTTTATATTACACAAAGCTTGTTATTCAATATACTAACAGTCCGCCTACGCCTCTATTTCAAACCCCTCAGGTTTATCGACGTATCTTCCCCGAGACATCGAAATTATCCTGTTTATATTTTCGATGTTTAATCTCTAACACCGCCTGTGCTAACAATGACAGTAATTTTCTTGAAAGCACCATTCCTTTGTTAAGATTAATTCCTATTCAAGATCGGAAGAATTTTATCAAAATGATTTTTTTTATCAACATATTTTTTCACAAATTGGATTATAACGGACTTCTCCGCGTTTAATATTTACTTATTTATTTACGCCTGAGGGCTCGCGGCTGTGTAGTTGGTACTGTGATGACGTGCCGCACAGAATAACGTCTGCAAACAATTTTTAATAAATCTGCGTAAAACGTCGAATAATGTCGCCACTGTGAGTGGGATACGGCTGAGGCTATGTGTGCGTACAAGCCGAGTACGTAATAAGTTTTATTTTTGCTTTGTTGTACAGTTTGTTATAATATTATTCAAAGAGGAAGTCTGAGGAGGTTGCCAAGCAATTTGGCAGAGCGCGCGGCGGCGCTTCGCAGATAGACCGTTATTTACAGCGGCTATTGGAGCCTGGGGTATATCGTAACTTCTGCTTAAATACCTTGTTACAGTATTGCTCTAGCAACACATACCGTCTTTTCCTTCTTACACTTAAAAAATACGTAAATTTCAGATTTTTCGAATAGAACGGAATAGAATATACGCCATAAATCTCATTCACAACAAAACTGTACCTAAGTTTTCTCGTAACGTATAAATTGTATTACATAAATAAAGTGAAATAAAGGGAATAATTTATTGTATCCTAAATAGAAACCCGTAATTTGTCGTCAACAATGGGTACCCAACGGCGTATGGATATAACTTATTTACTTTAACAACTGATTCTTTGCTTCGCCGTTGTTGTTTGCCATTGTCTGCCTTTTAAATTTATTATTGTAATACTTCACATACATCCTCACTGTCTATCTGTTAAACCGCTTATAACTCGAGAATCGCTAATCCAATTTATGTTATTTTATAGTATTTTTATAAGCATTTCTTTCCAATTACTTTATTAATACAATAATAGCATTCTTGAAAGATAGAAAAATTAGAAGTTCAGACGCGTGGGCCTGACTCGCGTGCATGTAGGTTAGAAGAATTTTAGGTTTAGTAACATAGTCCCGGTTAGATCGTTCGATTTCGGCCTCGGTTTGGCGTACGGAAGTCTCGGGTTCGATTCCTGGGTCTGGCTTCAAAGTTTTCTATCTTTCAAAAATGCTATTATGTTATTTTAGTTGAAATATATTTTCTATTCGTTATAATTCTGTGAAAAAGAAGCAAATGGTACAATACAATTAACGTTTGAAACAACGACTGTAAGATTAAATAGGGAAAGTAGATTTATTATGGTTTCAGATCTCTAATTTACATTTGATTAAATTCGTTGCAGTTTCACTCTTCGTTGGATTTTCCGAGCCTGATATTGAATATCTCTGTAAGTCTTGTCGTCGATTGTTTTGATCTTGGCTTAGTTACAAGAATCACTATAGGATATGAATGACATTCATTCCAGAAAAACAATCTCTTGAAGAACATGTGAACGTTGATTTGTTACTATCTAGCTTTCTACTGAGATTACAAATATTGACATATTAACACAGTTTATCGAATATATGGATATTTGTCCCACAATCACGCCAGAATGCCTGAACAGACTAGAAATAAACGCCAAGTGCGAGTTGAACTTGCGCATAAAGGGTTCCGTATCATTATCTGTGCAGCATTAGACACTATATCATAATATCGAGCAAAATAATGGCAAAAAAATCACGTTTGTTGTATGGGAGCCCACTTAAATATTTTTATTTTATTCTGTTTTTCATTAGTATTTGCTGTTATAGCGGCAACAAAAATACAAAAAAACACGTTTGCTGTGTAAGAGCCCCCTTACATATTTATTTTATTCTGTTCTTTTTAAATATTTGCTGATTAAAGGCAACAAAAATACATCATCTGTGAAAATTTAAACTCTCTAACTATCACGGTTCATGAGATACAACCTGGTGACAGGCGAACAGACAGACAGACAGACAGCAGAGTCTTAGTAATAGGGTCCCATTTTACCCTTTGGATACGAAACTCTAAAAATATGACACAGAGATTGATTATCGTATAAAAATGAATAAAAAATGTAAAATTTCCACGTGGATAAAATCGCTTGGAACAACTAGTACCTACTTGTATAGTTTATTGACTTGTAGTAATTTGACGAATTACTTTACACAGAAATATGTTTTATTAAAAGCTTTTTAATTAATTGAACATGACCGATAATAATTGCTAACGTTTAATTGAAGCGATTTTGATGTTTGTATCTGCGGGTACACGCAAATCGGCTTATTTCATTCATATATGATGTTTGCTAGAGGCCGAAATATGTTCAAATTTTAAAAGCGTATGCGTAACGCTGAGGCTAAATGGATAACTGTTCTGTTTTTGGCAGTAGGTTTATATTCAACTACGGTTATATAAAATGGCGTAAATTCTATTGAATTTATTTTTTTATACTAGTGAAGTTAGTATATGTGTACGACTCAGCCAACCTCGTACCACCTAAATTTTAATGCGATCTAAAGTGGCAAATCCCATTAAAAATTACCAATGTTGAATTTAATGATTTTTCTGGTGTTCTTTTGAGTAACAATAATATCATGGAACACCTCAAACAACGCTATCTGATCCCAAACTAAGCAGAGCTTGTACTATGGAAACCAGATAACTGATTAACATGCTTATATATTTCTAAATACATACATATTATAGATAAATAACACCCAGACACAGAATAAACCATCGTGCTCATCACACAAAGTTTTATCCTGAGTGAGGATCGAACCCTTGCGTAGCAGTCGGATACAGTCCCACCGCGCCACAGACGCAGTCAAAAAAGTATTCCCTATTTTTCTTTTAACCACCCAGTAGTAGAGCAAACCAATAAAACATTCAAATTAGTTAAACCATTTTTGAGTTTTAGCGATATTAACGAACACCTATTGATTTTATATATAAATAACAAAACAAGTTTTAAACACAGACTTTCTTTACGCGTTATTTTATTACTCGTTGTGGCGATTTCGAGTGAGATAAACAAGAATCAGTTTGAGGCTATTAACGCCGAGACAGCCATGTCACTGTGTTAAATTTATTAGAGATGTTACAGTATATTATAATATGTCTGCAGCTAATAAACGCTTACAGCATATGTGGGCTAATATCTCGTTACGTATTCATAACACAGCTATTGTGGAGTAGCACATACAATGTTGATTCTATTAGGTTGCGGAAACGAAAGCTTGTCTGACAACCGCTGTTGTTTTATGCCACCGCCGAGGGAACAAGAATACATTTTATAATATCGTCGGGTTGATACACACATTTGTATTCAAAGAGTAAAAATAAATAAGTTTAGTTAAGTATAAATGACGTTGTATTTTTAGCTGCCTGAAACAATTTTCGTCTTTAAATATGAATATAAGTATTCTGTACGTGTTCCCATTGAGGTCTTATAATATAATTTATATAAGAATCTTGTTATTCAATGAGAATAAGTTATAACATTTATTTTTATTGTTAACTTGAGTTTATCGGTTTCAATTGAGTTCGGATAGGGTTCCTACCCCAAATGGGTTTTATAAAAGATCGCAATGGAATAATTCGATGTGTTTCTGTCCGCGAGTAAAATTATCAACCCTTAACAACAAACTTGCAATGGAGAGCTACTGTACTGACATCTTTATGGTGAGTGAGTGTTGACTTGTCATACTTCCGTCTTTCTCTCTCAGAAAACTTCTCATTGAGAGAGTCAACAACGCCCTTGGTGTTACTACCATCTCAAAGTTAACTCCTTACATTGGTTGTTTCAAAATGTATATTTGTTCAACATTGCCAAGCTATTTGGCGTTTCAATGTTCTTCCTATTGACACAAAACACGAAACAAAAATATTTCTTGGATGATCAAAGACGTAAGTAAATCTCTTACTCGTACTTCAGCCGAGGGATTCTAGCTCCATAAACGTACGCGTGTCGGCAAATCTCATTACTTTTCGAGGATAAAGAAAATTCAATATCTATCGTTCTTTGTCTGTCAACCCTTACAAATTTTATTTCACGGGTCCCGTTTAAACTTCGTATAAAAGTCGGAATTTCGCTGCGAAACTACCTGTAGCTATTGTAGCGGTATCCGAACAAGATTATCTTATTTACAATTAAATAAAAAGAGATAAGTAAACTTACAAATAAAAGCCTTTTCTATATGAAATTGGACTGCTAGAAATAATTTTCGTCTTTCATCTCAATCATAATGCCTTAGCAGTTTGGTTTTCGCAACAGAAACATTTCAGTTTTGTAATTAAAGAAAATATTTGCACACTTCAACATTTTAATTATGAACAAAATTCTAAAACGATTTCAATCTCAAATCTTTCTTCTCTTTACTAAGAATATACCCTAAGTAATTATCTACTCTAAGAAATCCCCTTAACACAAAAACCACCCCAAATTTGAGACAAAATGTCCTTAAGCGGAGACCCTGGCAATTATTTATCAACCGTTGACATACAAGTACTCTGTTTCATAAATAATATCATCCAATTTATGTACCTACTTATTTATTAAATATGAAGTATACAACAATAATAAGCTTACATTTGACGGTAAGCGAACGATATTGCTCAACGCTTATTTTATCAACCGACTTCAAAAAGGAGGAGGTTCTCAATTCGACTGTATTTTTTTTGTATGTTTGTTCACCGATTACGCAAAGACGGCTGGACCGATTTGAAAAACTCTTTTTGTGTTTGGAAGGGTATACTTTCAAGTTAATTCTATTGTCGTCAGATCACGATCTGATGATGGAATCCTGGAGAAATAGAGGGAACCCTTCAAATATTGAAGGCACACCTACAGTGATTTAGATATATTTTACAGTGTATCGTGCATTTACTCTCAAAAAGCACCAATTGGTGAAGTGGAACTGATGATGAAGACCACAAATGACGAGCAAACCTATTCAATATTTAACGGTTATTCTCGTCATACTTCTATTACACAATGTAATAGAGCTGATAGTGTACTATCATGTGAACTCCTCAACAATTAACGGCCGTGCCTTGGGGCACGCAATATTTTGTAAAAGGATTTAAGCAGTTGACCTAAATCTATTGTAACGTAAGTAAATTAAAAACCAACCCACTAAAAAGTGAGAAATAAAAAACTTTTTTACAAAAAGATATTACCGACTTACCACTATTTTTTTGCTTTTTAGTTGCCCTGTATTTATTTTTGAAGTCGGTAATATTTTTTTAAACACACTTATGAAAAGTTTCTATGTATTATGTAAAATTAAGTCATAGCCCTTACCTTGCATAAAGTGTGATAGTTTTCAAACTAAATGTTTCCTATTGGCCGATTCAATTACATTACATTCCAAAGACATTACGAGAATAGATCTCATAATGTCTTTGGAATGTAATGTAATTGAATATCACCTACCTTTAAAGTAAGTTTCATTTAAAGTAGGTTCAATTACCTACATTTGTATTATTTCACAAAGTCGGTCACGCTTTAATAGTCACGAATCGACAAGGTGTTATTTATAAAAAAACTAAAAGCTTAATATTAAATATTCACAGGCACACACACATACACACACACACACACACACACACACACACACACACACACACACACACACACACACACACACACACACACACACACACACACACACACACACACACACACACGCACACACACATATATATATCACAAAGCACATCCACCACAACTCTTTATTCCTTATCTTCAATTATTGTTATTTCACTGTATAACCAAAACGGCAGAACACTAATTCCCAGGTTTACAGGATTACCTAGTCTTGGGAGTTAGGGTTGTCACTTTATTGTTTAACCTACCAGTACTTGTAACTTAGTTTTAAGTACAATCTATGTTAAAGGTTATATTTGTAACAATAAATTATTATTATTATTATTATATGAAGGGTATTTTGGGTCTGTCTTTTTGCAGGCGGGTTTTTTTGGTTTTTATATTATTTTTTTATCTATATCAAAATGTTATTTTTTCTCTGATTTGCCACTCTCAACTTTTGAAACATAAAGGTATTTTCGAACTTACCTTTTAAAGTCTTTTAATTTAATACTCCACTCGGACAGGGACTCAAGGACAGTGTATATTATATATATTTTTTTTGTTATATAACTATATTAGCTATAACATTGTTTTTTTCTCAGCCCGCACATTAAATCGCATAAAATCTGTCATTTTGATTTTTAAGAATTTTATGTACCCAATGACACTCGCATCATCGATATGTATCTATCTAATGCCGTATCATTTATAAAAATCGATTGAGCCGTTGAAGAATTGTGAGCGGTCATAGGAACATTGGAAGGATATATTTAAACATAGATACATACGCGTCAAACGAGTAACCCTCCTCTGCAGTCGGCTAAAAATAAGCTATGGGAGGAAAACTAAAATATGGAAGGAAGTTCAGGCAGATGTAGCCACAGTCAAAAGTTAGTAGGTACTCAACATTCTACAGGATTGTTTACTTTCATCGCTAATTCAATTTGACAATTCGTTGATAAATTATTTCACAATAAATCAATTTTCTTTGGAAGTATTAGAGTGTTAGCAAGTCATTTTAAGGCAATTTTCGTTATTGAGCGCGTCTTCATTCGATGTTATTGTTTAGGGTCCGATGTAAATTAGATGGTGGGTGGGCTTCAGAAGGAAATCCTATTAATTATTCCTTTAAGCACAGTTGGGACGAAGTATTAGAGCAAAAGATTCTTCGTCAACTATTATGTGGTGGGAATGCAAACAAGTACCTATTTATTGTTTTTACTGTACAGTATACTTATAAAATTTGTTTGTAGCTACCTACCTATTATAAAATGTCATTTAAAAAATCGGGCAAGTGCATGTCGGGCCACGCAAAATGTAGGGTTCCGTAGTCTCTCATCCGAATAATGCGGCTTAAGAAGTTGATTTTCTGTTGTTTTTGTTTCATACTACTTACAACGTTGACTGCCTCTGAGGAGCGGTGGGGGTGTATCCGACTGCTACGCAAGATGCTGTGGGCTCGATTCCCACACGGGGCACCACTTTGTGTGATTCACAAATTGTTGTCCCGAGTCTGGGAGTAATTTATGTCCGTGACTTGTATGTTTGTAAAGTCCCCCGCGACACATGGCTTGTACCCTACTGTCGGAGTCAAAAATAACTAAGTACTTGTCTTTAAAAATATATTTTTTTTAAAAACACTACTAAGTCTTTAAAAATACATTTTTTTTAATTAAAAAAAAATAGTATTTTTAATGGAATCTGTACGAAAATTTTGTTACTTTACACTTTGTCTGCTGTTACTCGTTACGTTGTAAGGCCTACTTAGCTGTGATGGTTTTCTTTTTAATTTCATTATATATACCTCTACCGTGATTTTTTTCACATACCCAACATCAACCATTTAGCTGGCAGGGGGGGAGGACACTTGAAACTAACATAAATTTGCACTTTAAAGCTTACTATTTCACAAACGGATTCCTAAATCGAAAAATAGTCTTTACAACTCCTGAGTGTTTTTTTAAAAGATCTATCTAATGAGACCCCATATGACGAGGTAGGTGAGAAAAATAAATCACGTTCTTGCCTTACATATAGGTAACATATTTTTTTTTTAAATGTTATTCTTTCACTTTATCGTCTGAACTAAGCTGAGGACGGGCATGGCTAAACTATGATGGTTCCGTTTTTCCATTTTGGCTACGGAACCCTAAAAATAAAAGAAACTGATCTTCCTAAGTAAATCAAAAAGCCAAGCTAACAACCCCGAACTTCACAGAGGCGACGCTGAGCTATATACGAAACGGCCGAAACTTCGGGCAATAAAAAATGTATTTACCTACCTTAAAATATTCACATGACTAAGACTAACAATTTTATAATGTGTCCAGATTATTTTTTCTAAGAAATAGAACCGCATGTTAACCGGCACATCCATTTAGGCGTTACGATGACACAGACAGATACACAGATACGGCTGAACAACAATATTAACCACCCTGTGATATATTTGCGAGACCTGGCGTAAGTCAAGGTAGCAATTTGGGCCCTCTCTTCTTTATAGTAATGATAAATGACTTACCTCAAGTAGTCACAAAGTTCACGCCACTATTGTTTGCAGATGGTTTGAAACTGGTTCTAGAAACGAAACAAAATATTGCTACGAGCTGCAGATGGACATTGATAAGGTAGTAAATTGGAGTATGGAAAATAAATTATTATTCAATATAGCCGCAGCATCATCCGCACCTCATGAAAGGCGTTCCTCTGTAGCGTGTAACGGAGGTGAAAGACTTAGGAATGCGATTTACAACAGATTTAAAATTTCATAAACATATCATGAATTCATGAATAGACTAATGAAAAATCTGGAATTTGTTTTGAGACAAGCCAATCAGTTCACAAATATTAAGGCTTTAAAAGCATTATTTGAGGCTCTTGTGAAAAGCCACTTAGAATGTAATGCAGTTAGTTGGTCTCCAAATGAAACCTAACATAAATTAATGCTTGAACGAATTCAAAATATTATTTTTAGGTTTTTATACCTAAAACAGTTCAAGGTGTACCCGTAATATCCATTACTATATCCGACACTATTGATATTACGTATGGTAAGTTTTTACAAGCTTGAAATAAGACGAGAAGTAGCCCTAGCTTTATACATCGTAAAGGTAGCTCGGGGTAGCTCGAGGGGTACAATATACAACCCTAGTATACTTCAGGAAATAGAACTATTAGTTCCTGGCGAGTACTTATGTCACAGGTGACAACCGCCGCTGATGGTAGTGCCGCGCGCACGCACCAACCTGGTAAAATTCGCGCCCATGATTCGAACGTTGCGTACGCTTAACACGCTAAGCATTGATAACTGATTTGTTCTCGTGCCCACTGAATGCGTTCAAAAAGATAGTATGTGATGATGTCTGTATAGAAACTTACTGTCACATTAGGAACTTACTGTCGATGAAGATGTAAGGTACTTACTGTCACATTAGGTGAATCCTGTAATAGATGTATGTCTTGTAAATAAATAAATAAATATTTTAAGTTTGAAATCAAATAACCTTTTATTCGTTAATTAAACTACAGAAACCGGCTTCAAATTCTTATATGAAAATCATTCACTATTTCTACACTACTAGGTATCGAACTCAATTGAAATTTCATATTGGATACTGGAGCCGTTACGTATCAATTATAAATTCATCTATCTAGTTATTTCGATATTGCTGTTATGTAATTTAACGTCAAATTGTATGAAAGTAAATAAAGTCGTAATTCCCTTCCAAAACATTGTTTTTACTGCCTATACAGTTGGCAGTATCAGTTTCATTAACATTGTTAATCCACACACCTGAAAATCCTTTAATTTTATTTTATGGATGGTAATTTAACGGCTCGTGGTTTAATGGGCACTGTGGAACCCAATCAATAAAGCCATTGTGTAGTGTAGTCGAAATTAGACTTTAGATAAATAACCAACGCATTCACGCACAAAAAAAGAAAAAAGAACTACAACAACTTTTATTTTAAATAAAATACTTTGCGGTCTATAGATAGCTATATACCGCAATTTTCCCATTTTAAATAACATTTAAAAGACTGCTAAGAATAGTCTTAGCAGTAATTTAAATGTTATTGAAAACCACGGCACTTTTAAGTTAGCCTGACATTAGGAGGCTTCTATATGTGATCCTAGTTAAAACATAGCTCAGTAAATATAATGGCAAACCGTGTAGTTTTTACTCAGTTCTGCTCCTAAATAAGTATCCATTTTTTTCCACCTTTACATTTTTGAGACTACTCATTTTTAAATAAGTTTTTTATGTCTGTGACCAATTGTTACTAAAACTTCACGTTATACGTTAGACCCGTTAAAGTTTTGTTAGGTATAATGTTCCCATTCGATTTATGTCATTTTTAGGGTTCCGTAGCCAAAATGGCAAAAAACGGAAACCTAATAGTTTCGTCATGTCCGTCTGTCTGTCTATCTTTCTGTCCGTCCGTATGTCACAGGCATTTCACTCAGAGACTACTCAATGAATATTGATGAAATTTGGTGTAGAGATGTCTTTCTAGTGACCGGTACTTAGTTTTATAGCTAAATAATAAAAATAAATATTTTTATCTATTAAGCGCTATTTTCGTTTTTTTTTTGTCCCACGGTTCAAAAGTTTATGCAACTCAGAGGCACGATTTATGCAACTTTCGAAGCGATTATTTCTAAAAGTATTCACTCAATCAAAAAGTTTATTAGAAACCCTGAAATGTTTTTGAAAACCTGTTGAAAACCAGACCTGACGTATGATGTGCCACACGTTGATGTTTGCTAAAAAAAAAATATGTCGGTTTCTGTTACATCTGTTACTATTATTATTTAGCTATCAAACTAAGTAGCGGCTACTACAATTCATTGAGTTGTCTTTGAGCAAAATGCCTGTGACATACGGACAGATAGACAGACAGACAAACGGACATAATGAAACTATAAGGGTTCCATTTTTGTCATTTTGGCTATGGAACCCTAAAACACTTATCTACAAATCCTTTGCTACAACTTCCCTCAGATAAAAGTCAGCCATCACAAAGCTGCCTCGCAAAACACAATCATCACGCACAAATAGGTACGCTCAAGAAACGTTCTTAAACGACAAAGAGAAAGGCCAAAGAGATCGAACAAGTTTAGTCATAAGATTAGTTCGTGAGCTTCGGTCAAATGGCAGTCGTCTAAACACTGGTAAACAAGTCCAATCAGATTAGAATGGAAGGATCGCGAACTGTGATCAATGTGACCTACATGCAACTTGCAAAGTCGACAAATCTGAAACAGTCAACACGTCATTGTGATCCGTCATATCCCATTTAACTCACATACATACAGTTTGTGTTAAATAGACAAAGTTTCAATGGCTGTTGTTAGAGAAAAACTTAACATCGAGTGAATTCTTGCGTGAACTAGGAATGCGAATACTCCCATCGAAAAGAAAGTTCAATTCTGAAGTGAAGATGTGAAATGTCTGTGTACAGTAACTCAGTATCGCGATGGCAAAAGATATAAAATCCCGTGCGTTAGAGTAAGTCTGCCAGCAAATACAAATTGCTGTGCGATACATGATCTCACTTGAAACTTTTATTTCAAAGAAAACGGCATCTGAGGCGGTCTATCAAACGATGTCGATGTATATATCTCTGTTTGAAGTCGAATTATGAGCTAAAGCGTTTGAATTGAGTTAGACATATTTGTATGTCGTCTTTGAAAAAACAGCAATGCTCAATACATATCTTTATCATTATAATAACTCCCAAGGCTCGATTCCAATAGAATTATTCAATCTCTCTATTATACGTGTGAATAATCTATTAATAATCCACAAAACGTTGATAACAATGTCTGATAAATGTAATACATTGCATAATATGTTTTACATAATATGTTTAATATCGACAAGCATCAAAACATCAGAAACAATGAACTAGAAATAGGTTTATCAACTGTTAAACAATGCTCCATAACAGCTGGTGCTTGATTAAACAAAGGCCAATAGTAATAAATACGAGTAAAATTAGCCAATTACAGGGTTTGGGCGGACCGAAAATTCGTCTCAATTGCTTGTACCATCAATATCCAAGGAAAACAATGGTTATTGTAATATACTATAAATAAACTTGAAAGCCAACGATTAAGTCAATAATCTCTTGTTACGTTTATTGGAAATAGAAAACTTTCCTCATGGTCACGCTTTAATGAGCCAAGGGTTGTTTATATAGATTCTACGTAGATTTTCCTGCTCTCAAATTAAGTACCCCGCCTGGGCAAATACCTGCGTCTTACAGAAGATCGCAGTAAAACAATTTGATGTTGTTTTACTGTGTGTTGAGTAAATAAAATCGCCAGATCTTATCGGCGTGCAGCTGTCAATGTATTGATCACCGGAGGAATAACTAGCAATGTAGGACGCTTATTAATTCTGTTTATTCTCCCTAGCTCGGTTAAATTACTTTCATTATTAAGTATATTGGGTAGGTTCGAATGCTTTAACTATATTACTAACGGCCGGTTTCAATAATCTATCTATCTATGGCTTTGGCTACTAGAGGTAGAATTTTGACATATTTGGTATGGAACTTATGTCAAATATATACCTCTAGTAGCCAAATCCATCGATAGTTAGATCATTGAGACCGGCCGTAAGTTGCTAACGCATCAGTTACAACACAATTTTGGTAAAACAAAACACCATTATTAATATCTGCGAAACTGCAACATTATTCAAATATATCCACCATCAACGCTTTTATAAGCTAAAGCTGTTAACCGAAAGCAATATCATTTATCGGTACATATACCTTGTATTGTTTCGAAGCTATATCCCGCTTAGTTTGATATTGATCCCGCGTCTAATCGCATTTCTAGGCGTTGTGGGCCCAATCACCCAACGATAACTGGATTTTGCTCCCCGAACATACTCGTAGCTTGTAGGCGGGACACGTGACATCACCCCTGGGATATCAATTGTGAACTCAATTATTGTACGACTAATTAAATTAATATACGCGTAGTATCGACTTTTCATATGGCTGCTTGAGTTGTATTTATGTTCCGGTGTTGATTCATGGCGTTATATTAGAAATTAATTATTTCATTTCACCTTTATGTAAGGTTTCCTCAGTCAGGGTGATGCGTTTGAAACAGAGAATATTAGTAACCTTCTAATTTCCGATATATAAAATTTAGACGGCGTCCCTTTATATCCGACTGCTCAAAAAAGGGTTATATCTTAGAGTGTATGTACCTATGTATATTTCTTTGGCACGCTCTAGAGTCTAAATGGCTTGATGGATTTAAGCTTGAGAGGTATCATTAGATTCTTCTCAGTTTTTAGAATGATGCTGGGTATATCAAAATTAAAAAAAAATGGTTATCTGTAATGTCGGTTTACGGACGACAATTTTACGTGATAACGTCATAAGAAAACATGGATGACTTATCGCCATTTGCGTTGCTTAGCAACCAATCAATAACGTGACTTTTTTTTTAGACACTTTATACGTGCACCCGGTCATCGGTTTATAAGTCGTTAGGTATCACGTCAAATTAAAATGGTGGATATTTGGCGACAAAATATTTCACTTATTAATTTTATACAGTCGAGTTTTTTGTTTTGTAATCATTTATTAAGTTTGACCTAACTCTAATATACGAAATTTTATCAAAAATAGGAATTTCAGAGATGAACCTTAACAAACGAAGAAACAAATCTTACCTCTTTAAAATATTAGATTAAGTAAATGAATAATAGGGTCAATCTAAACGCAATATTAAAATTGATAAATTACCGTAGGAAGATTTATACTTTTAAATCTTTGTTTTACATTACACAAATTCTCATAGTTATTTTCAAATCGCAAAACATTTAGTTCTTCGCATGATATTTACACACTATTCGTACCAAATAGGAAATTTTGAAGTTATACGTAGGTTATTACGTATTCAGCGTTAGGTCTGGCTGTATGGCTGTACATAATACACGATGGTGTATAGGCACCAAATATCGAAAGAACAGAAGGTAAACTACATACAATGTGCGCAATAGCAACGCACACATAGACGTCATTCACGGATTCGGAATCTCGCGATGCCTTTCGAACGAGCTGCGGTGGCGGTGGTGGATTAGAGTGGTCTATAATTCCGTGTCCATTAACGATATCAACGAGTATATGTGCATAGCTTTAGCGAGGTACATATTAAACACAGTCGAATAATGATACAGTCATTCGACGAGGCAATCTAGCGACGACCAATCTAATCGGAGTTAAGAGGCGCGACGCAGAGATGAGGGCAGACCACGCTACATACACAGCATTGTCTTATTTTTAGACGTCGTTGTTCGTTGTCGGCATTTATCACAACATCAAAGGCGTCGCCCTACCGTTTGTTTTTTATACTATGGTATGAAAGTTACCATCTAGCGTAGATTACTTTAAATGAGCCCTGTATCAAAATTTGTAGAGGACCACGTGCCCTAAAGTCCAAATAACCAAAAAACCAATGTAAGTCGCTCGCAATAATTTGTCGCCGTGCCGTAATGTAATTGCAAATGTAGTTTTAACCACTATAGTCTGGGACCCCATACCACTGTTACGGCGGTGACTACGCCCTTGCTTTCTGTTCACTCGGTATTTTGTGATACAGGGAACAAGTACATGTCGTGAGTCACGTCTGTCGCAATTAGCCGGCGTTGTGTGCGCACCGACGACGCAAGCGACTCTCGCACACGCGTGGTTTCACTCTACTGCCAATTTGTACCGCATTGTTACACTTTACACTACATGCCAGATGAAATACATGAATTTGTGTGCTAGTTTTAGTGCAAGTGATTGCTGCTTTCACTGTTTAGGTATAGGTGAGAGGATCGGCCATGATATTTATCTAAATATAACAAGGTTTACATTATTATTTATTATCAGATAACATTATAATACTACAGACACTATCCGGCATTGATTTAAGACCACACTTCTTTAATACACGTTGTATAATACAGATATTTTAAAACTTGTCTTAATTAGTACGACAAAATTGTGTCTTAATTATGAAAAACAACAACTAAATACCTAAATGGAAACAAATCATAAAGGACCCTACAGAAATCTGTCAACAATTATCTCGATTGAACGAAATAGGTCAATATAGATGAAGATATAACTCAACTTTCAAGTGCGATTAAATCTTCGTACTTTCGCCCACCCTGAACTGGCAATAAAATAATAAAAAAGTTTTCAACAATCCTCAGTCTCGCTTCCGTATCAGCAAAATAATTTACTTGTTAGAACAATAATTTGACAGTAAAACGTAGTCTAAAAGTGTGCCTGGGGAGCTGGCCTGTAAAACACTGTTTCTGAAACACTAATTCACGGCACAAACCGTAGGAATTTGCAGCGAATTTTCGTTTGCAGATAGGTACATAAACCAGTCGTACCTACAACATAAACATCTCGGAGTAACTTCTCTCTGTGACGGAAACTTTGAACGGCCCGATTTCTTTGTTATTTTTAATATCGACTTTTTTGCGCTCCAACGGTGGTTGCTAATGGATTTTCAATATTTGTGTTGACAGACAAACAAGGGGCGAATGGAGTGAGCTCTCGAGCATTCCGTCTGCGTCCGTCCACACGATCTCGTAAATACTTAGAGAAAGCTATCGACAACGTTTAAACGATATTTATTTGCTAGTAGTTTACACTACTGATTAGTCGTTGCAAAACAGCTCCCTGGACAACCGCCTTTTGCAATGTAATTGTAGGAAGTTTTAAATAAATACACATAACATAAGCTGTTTAACAGAATTTTAAGACCCTAAGATTCCATAAAGGCGATAACAATTGGTGGTATAGCGTGCTGTAATTCTGAAGAAGAAGGTTTAAATGTTTATCGTTAACTCCACAGTAGAGTCAAAACTCTTTAAAACATTTATGATTTTATGATTGCCAAAAATGCTTGTACTTAGCGCTAGAATGTTAGTTGGGATGGGTACTAGCATAAAATAGAATGACGTAGTTGCCTTTGCAAAACCGCGTAGGTATATGTTTTTTTTATTATGAGATTCGCAGTTTCGAGAGCACGCGCAACTACGTCATTCCGATATCATTCTATTTAATTGTCACTCTATACCTACATTATAGAGTTTTTGCCACTAATCAAGAGGCTCAGTACCGTATTCAGAATTATAGGTAGGTAGGAACATCCTTATAACCTGGATCGTTTGAATATAAACCTTATATTGGTAGTTCGGCGAGCACACGCATTAGGGAATAGAGTATTCATACCAAAACCCGACCCGCTGAATATCCTCCCAACTATTTCAACATCCCATTTCAATATGAAAAGTATGGTCGGCAGTACACTGAATAAATATTGATATTAGATGAAATATTTTATTACTGAACTCTCTATCATCAAACTGTTGGACGTCGGACTGTATTACCATAATAGGTACAGATTTTGTGCGGGGGCCTACCCCTCCTCTAATATCCTATGTTGGCGCCGACCAAGATGAGTTCGCAGTATTTTACACCGGCTCCACATGTTGGCCCCAACGTCGGTCCCAACGCCATTCGCCTAACGTGTGGAACTAGAATCATTGGCGCCAATGTTGGGAGTTATTCTAGACCCACACGTTGGACGAATGGCGTTTGGCCATCGGGTGGAGTCGGTGTTATTCTACTATTTTCATCGACCGGTGTTTATCAATTTTGTATTATAACGTCATGGCTAACAGATATGATTAATCTTGACTAATATAATCCAGTCTGAAGAGTTTGTTTGTTTAAGCGCGCTAACCTTTGAAGAAACATAGCCGTATTAGATAAAATATGGTATGGAGGCAGCTCAACGCTTGAGGAATATTGTCCACGAAGGCGAGGCCGCGGGAAATAGTTGGTGACAAATATAAGAACGAGGCGGTCCAATTTTCTTTAGTTGACTTCTAAGAAGTTATACTTATGTAAATAACGGCGTCCCAAACTCACAGTTACTGGAGTTAGAACGTAATATTTTATTCTCTTGGGACACAGTTAATAAAGAAAATCATAAGGGATTACATCAATTATTTCCCCGTATAGGGAATGAACCCATTAGATAACTTGACAATTGTCGTATTGAGGAATCTCAAAAGAATATATTAATTAATATCAATATGAAAATATTTACGGACAATAATTTTACGATAACGTCATAAGAAACCATTGATAACAAATCGCCATTCGCGTTGCTTAGCAACCAATCAATAACTTTAGTTTCAATTGTATCGCATGTCATGTCGCTCCAATCACCATTCGCTGTTACTTAGCAACAAACCAACGACGTGACCGTTGTTATCACGTCAAAATTATTATACTTAAGTAATATAATATTATACTTAGATATTACGTAAATCCCTTTAAGTTGAGCCCTTAGAGAAATCAAATTGTACTTAAGTAAAAATAATTATAACTAAGATTTCTATGAGAACTTAACCAGTAGCTACCAGTGGGCCGGCCCTGGTCATCATTTAAAACGTAATTTAGCCAAGTTCGCAAAAAAGTAATTACATCCCTATGAAATATTAAGAATGTTATAAAAAATTTCTGTAAAAGAATGGGAGCTTCGTATAGGTATACTTCCCTACCTATCAAACATTCTGTAGGTAGGTGCTGATGTAGGCATAGCTTTAAGGGTGAATACTGACCATCTTTTGGCGGCGTAATGTAACATTCACACCGAGAATTATGTCACTATACACTATGTGCTTAATTCGTGTAATCATGCTCGCTGCTCGCCCGTGCCCCATATTTGTCTGACTATGAGGTAGTGTTGAGATGTCTGCGGTGTATTCATCGAATCGCATAACACTTAAAGATTAAAAAAAAAAACAAAGTGGGTGCAGTCTTCGCAGCAAACAACTACCGGCTCGATGCTCACGTGTTCGTTTGCAGGAACTCTGCAAACTACTGCGCGAATGCGCGCTTTGTGACATGGTTAATTACACTGCGTAACGTTAGTCAGTATCAACCTTCAAGATTTACTAACGTTTTTGATTCATTAACACAATACTGAGAGGCAGAAGGAAAATAATTTTACATTCTGAGTAGTGGATAATTTATTACATTCTTACCTGTTTATAAAGTAAAATTTGATTAGAGATATAAAATGTAATTTGTTACTTTTTTGTTCTTTGATCTTGTTAGTACCTATGTATATACCATTTTTCTGAAGCACTGGTTCTGAATAATGAAGTAACGTATTTCAAGTACATTGAAAATTTCCATAACGTTTTGTTCATTATATAATTATTTTCAGTTTTATGAGCATTCTAGAAATCTTTATGAGTAGGGGTATCTTTAGAGTTCGATTTATGAGTAGTAGGTACTGTGGCAGGTGCGTCGGAAACTTGACCGGCCACTCGCATAAAGCCTCATTAATTGTGAACTGTTTGTCTTGACGTTCCAAAACTTTGAAATAATGACGAAGAAGAAAACGAAAGAAACAATGGGGAGAATTGGACCAAGCGTCAAGACGAATGGTCTAGGAAAAGAATTAATATGTAAAGAAATCATATAACAAGTTATTGAATATATAATATCGTTCTGGGCTTAAGAAGTTGTTTGATTCCTCATCCTCGAGAGCAATTATCCCGGCTGCGCACCCCAAAGCCAGCAAGAGGTACACGTCACATGGTGGAGGCGCCGAACTCTTCAGAGGAAGTCATTTAAAGAGCTAAGTCGTATTTCTATGTAAAGTTAATTAAAAATGAGTGCATTCACGGGATTGTATGAGTCCGTAGATGATTTTATCAACCAATTCCAGATCATCTGTGTGATTAATAAAATCACTTCGGATGAAGAAAAAAAATTATTTGTGGCGGCGTATCTGGCTGGACCAGCGCTACACCTATACAAAGCAATCATAGAAGATTGTGATAGCTTCGAGAGCTTCATCACTGCATTAAAAGCAGAATTCCCAAACCGTACTAATTATACGGAAAAATTCTATGAAAGGATACAGGCGCCAGAGGAGAATATTGTGTCATTTTACTACGAGCTTTCAAATATAGCCAAAAAGGGAAAAATTGACGACAATACGTTCGTAAGGAGCTTTCCAAAGAAATGTAATAGTTTCTACAAATCAAAGCTCGCTGCAGTTGTATGTGCTGATAAAAATATATTAAAGGCCACAGTTTTACAATTACAATCAGTATATGATAAAGAAAGTGAAAGGGAAGTCAATCTTAAGGTTAAGGTTGAGAATGCGGTAGCAGTGAGGTCTGGGCAGCAAGGAGACTCCAACAGACCGACCAATAGTCCATTTCGGAGCAATCAATCGACTCCGTATAGTAAATACCGATCCCCGGTGTCTCGGGTTCCACCCAATGATTCACCAAGCGGTTCGTTAACACCAAGGCGGGAGTCAAATCCCCGCCAGTACTTTTTAAGGAGCAGAGGACCGCCGCCGATGCCGGTTCAATCAGCTAATGATGCGGCGTCGTCGACAGCAAGAGTAGGCGAGCATCGCCCAAACTTCCAAGGGCAACAGCAGTGAGGACGCAGCTGAGCCCAAACATAAAAGACGTCCAGAAGAATAATTATGGTCAGTCCGAACCAGTTATTTTAGTAGAATTACGTTCAGGTGCGATTCCTGCTTTATTAGATAGTGGGGCTTCAGTGTCCTTGCTATCGGAAAAAGTAGCGTTAATGAATAAAGCAATCTTAGATATAGACAATAATATTATATTAAAAGCCGCGGACGGCAAAGTTATACCGGTCCTAGGAAAAACATACCTCAACGTGATAATTAACAATGTGGTATATAGCACACTATTTTATGTAGTAGTAGGTATCAGTTGTCCACTGATTTTGGGACAAGATTTCCTAATTAATAATGAGGCAATATTAGACTTTGTGAATAACAAAATAATATTAAGAAAATGCAATGAAATATGTTTTGTGAAGAGACCAGATAAAGTTCCTAGTATCGATACAGAGGAAATAGTGTCTGTTAATATTTCGAAATGTGATTATTTATATTTTGTGGATGTTTGTAAACTTAATGAGAATAAGGTCTGTAAACTTCCTGACTTAAATTTTTTTGGTGAAAAATTGGTTATTAATGAAAACTTAAGTATAACTAATAAGAATAGATTGCTTGAAATCTTGGAAGAATACAGGCCACAATTCTCATTTAGTAAAGATAGGCTAGGTTGTTGCCGGGTGAAGCCGATTAAAATAAAAACTTCGAACGAGGTTCCTGTGAATAGATCTCCATATAGGGTCTCACTCAAACAGAGTGAGATCATTCGTCAACAAGTAAGTGAGATGTTAGATCTTGGTATTATTCGTCCGTCCTGTAGTGATTATGCCTCTCCAGTTGTTTTAGTACAGAAACCGGATAAATCCTTTAGATTTTGTGTAGATTATAGGAAATTAAACAAAAACGTCATAAATGATTGCTATCCAATGCCACGAGTAGACGACGTGCTACATTATCTTAGAGGGGCGAAATATTTTGCGGAGTTGGACCTCAATTCCGGATTCTGGCAGTTACCAGTGAGAGAAGAAGATAAATACAAAACAGCGTTCGTGACGGACGCAGGATTATATGAATTTAATGTACTACCATTTGGTCTTAAGACCAGTAGTGCAGTCTTTCAACGCGCGATGGATGAAATGCTCGCGGATTTGAAGTATAAATCGTGCATGATATATATAGACAACATTTGTATATTTGGTAAGACGTATGAAGTTTTTTTAGAAAATCTAAATAAAGTATTGCATAGATGTAGGCGGTTTAATGTTACGTTAAACATGAATAAATGCAAATTTGCGTTTACTAGTATGTCGGTGTTAGGGCATGAACTTTCAGGGGAAGGAGTGTTACCGGATAGGAATAAATTAGAAAAATTAAAGATGATTAAAAGACCGAACAATGCGAAGGAATTGAAATCCATTCTAGGACTGTTTTCTTATTATAGGAAATTTATAGATAATTTCGCAAAAATAAATCAACCTTTATGTGTGTTATTGAAGAAGAACAGTAAATTTATTTGGGAAAGTGCACAACAAAGAGCGTTTGACAAAATGATAGAGATAATGTCTAACCCTCCAATGCTCAGACATTTTTCAGATGATAAGGCGGTGAACACAAGGTTGTTTGTTGACGCTAGTAGCATAGCAGTAGGTGCATGTTTAATGCAAGGGGATAAAAATTTTTTTCCGGTTGCATTCGCATCGCGATTATTGAATGATGCGGAAAAGAAATATTCTGTAACAGAAAAAGAATGCTTAGGTTTAATATTTGCTTCGAATTATTTTAGATCGTACTTATGGGGGCTTAAGTTTCAGGTGGTGACCGATCATAAAGCATTATGCTGGCTAAGAGATAGAAGAGATATGAGTGGTAGATTGGCTAGGTGGGCTCTTGCCATTCAATCATATGATTTTGAGATTGTATATTGTTCGGGAAAACAAAATTCGGTGGCGGATTATCTGAGTCGAAATCCGTTAATAAGTCAAGATGATCACGTGGTCACTGACGGGTTACGAGTATTTAGGATGAGATGTACAGAGAATAATGAGCAAATCTGCAAATTAGAAATAGACCCAGTAATAAGGGCTCAAATGAACGATAATTTTTGTTCATCTTTAAGAAATAAAATCATAGATGAAAACTTACAAAGACATAAAGGATTCTTTATACACAACGGCATGTTATATAAATTAAATGCAAAAAATAATGTTATTAGAAGATTGCTGGTAGTTCCGGATGAACTGTTTCCAGTAATTATGCATGAGATTCATGATGATCCATTATATGGAGGTCATTTAGGTTTGATGAAGACAGTAGAAAAATTTAATTCAAGATTCTGCTGTCCAAAGTCATATAAGAAAATAGAGAATTATATCAAAGCATGTAAAGTATGTCAAGAAGTGCGCACGTCAAATAAGGTGGCGCCGTTGCAACCGATTGTTACAAACAGGTTATTTGAAAAGGTAGAAGTGGATACGATAGGCCCGTTAAATAATGCGACGGATGGAAGTAGATATATTATATTGGCAATAGATTGTTTTTCAAAATATGCGATTAGTAAGGCAGTAAAACAGGCCACAGCGATTGAAATAAAGAACTTCCTTATTAATAATATTTTTTCAATACATGGGGTCGTAAAAGAAATTATAACGGATAAAGGGTCAATTTTTACGTCGGCGTTAGTTCAAGAAACGATTACAAACTTCGGGGCGGTGCATAAAGTTGCAACTTCGATGCATCATCAGACATTAGGGTTGGTAGAACGATTAAATGCAACTATGTCACGCATGATGGCTAAGTACGGTCGAGATGATAGGTCAGATTGGTCGGTATATTTACCTCAAATTACGTTTGCATATAATATTAGTAAACAAGAATCGACACGGGTGTCACCGTACTTTCTGGTCTTTGCAAGACAACCAGAATTGCCATCGGATACGGGAATTAATTTAAATATTAAAGTGAATGAGAATACTGCGAGTAGAATAGAGAATAGAGAAAACATTTTTACAAGGGTTAGAGTAAATTTGGACAAGTCGCGAGCGAAACAAAAACTATTATTTGACAAAAAAGCAACTGAAGTATCGTATGACATAGGTCAGAAAGTTTTACTTTTTAATCCAAAGAGAAGGTCGGGGATATCGAAGAAGTTATGTAGAAAGTTTTTAGGGCCATTTCGAATTGAAAATAGGTTGAATAACAATAACTTCATTATAAAGAAAGTGGGTTCAAGACAGAGGCAGATTGTTCATGCGAATAGATTGAAACCGTTTATTATGAGGATGGACGAATAGATATCGATATCTTAGTATTTAATTTTATGTAGTTGAGAATTTTTATTATATGAACATATGTTATAATTAAGTCATGATAAACATGAGTAGTTGATGAGAATTATTTTTTTAGGAGTAGGTGATGCCAGAAAAGAAGTGGCGACGTTGTTAATAGTCTGACGTGTAAACAGTTGTATATTTAGGGATGGTTAATGGTTTTAGATCTGATTCTAAAATGTTGTTTGTCTTTGCATGTACAACCACACGGCGAAGAAATGTCCTACAATGTTGATGCCATAGAGCACTAGGCAAACAAAAACGGGTGTATTATTGTTTTGAATTATAAATATAACTCTGTGATTAAGCAGACAGTTTTGCATTTGGTTCAATCGAACTTGGGAAGTTCGTTTGTGATTATTTTATCTAAATAATCAATAGATGTGATCAGATGGTCACCGATAGCTTGATTGACCAATTATTTAACTGATATAAGATTAATACTTAAAGATGAGTTTTCTTCCAGTTACAACAAAGCAGGACTTTCACCCAATTTGTTGCCTGGGGTCAATTGGTGTTTAATGATTGATTTAATTTAGTTATACATAAGTTTAGCTAGGTAACGAGTCTGATACTGGTGCTTATTTTAATGGCGTTTTTTGCCCAGCATCATCGTATAACTGTTATGTAAAGTGTTTGTTGACATAAATTTTGTTGGATTAGGTATAACAGTTACACGTTGTCTTTTGCATAGAGACAGATCAAGGGGGGTATTAAAAAAAAAAAAATCTATATCGCCATGATAGGTAAATGCACAGCTAGGTTTATATTTGTTGTTTTATATTATATATAAAAAAAAAAAAAAAAAAAAAATTGACTTAGTACTCAAATGTAAAAAAAATTTTTTTTTTTTTTCATAAGGCGGCGGCGTGTGGCAGGTGCGTCGGAAACTTGACCGGCCACTCGCATAAAGCCTCATTAATTGTGAACTGTTTGTCTTGACGTTCCAAAACTTTGAAATAATGACGAAGAAGAAAACGAAAGAAACAATGGGGAGAATTGGACCAAGCGTCAAGACGAATGGTCTAGGAAAAGAATTAATATGTAAAGAAATCATATAACAAGTTATTGAATATATAATATCGTTCTGGGCTTAAGAAGTTGTTTGATTCCTCATCCTCGAGAGCAATTATCCCGGCTGCGCACCCCAAAGCCAGCAAGAGGTACACGTCACAGTACCTCACTAAACATAAATCAAACTCTACTCACTTAGGTCACAAAATGCAACTCTTATGAACATCTGTCGCATTTAATGACATGTTGGCGACGCAAGGTTGACGACCTGCTCGTCTCTTCATGTGGTAGTAGGTATAAATAACTTTTTTAAGAAAAATGAACTGCCTTCAAGGAAAAAAACAAATCAAGCACATCACTGAATGCAAATTTCACTGACTCATGCTTATGTTTTAGTCTATATCTCTAGAATTTTATAAGGAAGGGCCACGTTATATACATTAAAACCTTCCCAGAAAAATATGCAGTCGAAAAGCGAAAACATTATTTATTAAAATAAATTAATAAATTAAATTAAACATTATTATACATACTTACGGGTCAAAAAGAGAAGCACCTTTTTTGAAAGCGGTTAAAAAAGGTAACGCTAGTGAGAAGGAACTTGGCAATAAAAACTCATGGGCTTTTCAAATGATAATTATTACGATTGCCATTTGTTTGTAAGCAATTATATCAGCAAGTAAGTTGGTGCAATCATTACACAATGAAACTCACTTCACGCTTATCTCGTATCATATCATCATACTTAGCTCACACGCTGCTCTTTTATAAAGTGTAACAGCAGTAAAAAGGAAGTTATCATAATCACTAGGATCTAAGAACGCTCTCTTCACAGCCGTAAAGGAGGCCCGTGCCCCGTAATCTGCCATTTGTAAACCTCGTTGGCACCTTATTAGTAGATACCTATTTCAACCGCAAACGTAGCTAACTGAATCGTTAACTGAACGATTTGGATCGAAAGCTCAAAAAAGAAAATATTATTTCAATCGTGATATATAAAATCAGACGTGGTAGATATTTTAGAATGGCAATAAGTTTCGCCTCTAGCAATATTGAACGTGAGAAAGTAGTGCTCGGTATGAAAATATCGGCACACGAATATTGTACGCTGTGTCTCATTCATCATAGTGACTTAGGCCCGCTTAAAGGTCGCCGCTCACTTACGGATAGAACGGCATGGTTCGGCAATGTGTTTTAATGAATTGTCAATGGGGTTTGGTGGAGTCTGCTGTAGTACAGCGACTTTTGGTATACGGGCAGTTGTATACTGATTCGCGAAGTGGATTATAGTGGAAGTTGGCATACCACAGCGCGTAGAAGTTTTCCACAGTCCGGCAGAGTAACTATAGTTACAGTTGAGCTCTCTATATCGATTTTCTTTTAAAGGCTTTGGCATACTTAACTGCTTAAGTGCGCTTAAAATAGGTACTATCTACATAACATTTAAACATGAATACTTTTAGCATTTACAGATCATAACCAAACCCTTTGTCATACCGATTGCTGTACGACATCTCGGTAAGTGAACGCTGGCCATATATCTTCGCAGATTCTCAAAGAAAGAAGCCTGAAAGTATTTTTCATTGCCTACTTTTTATACGCGGCACTACATAACATTTTATGATATTGTTATTATCTATATATATTAGCATACTTGATAGTAATCCTGATATATGTGTATGGCTCTAGTGGATATTACTTTCACATCTAAGTGTATATATGTGTGTCCTTATGTGTCGCGTAAGTACATATATATGTACCTAGTAACTGCGCTCGCGAGACAAGAGATAAACTTAGATTGGAACTGCGTCTTTAAAATAGAAAAGAAAGGATACTGCCTTCTTGATTTACAGTTTGGAAATCCAGATGGGTAGTAAGGTTTTAGATTCAATACTGTCTATTATAGATCGAGATGTCAATGATATTAAACTGCGTTAACGTTATGGCTACCCATTTAGATGACTGTTTTCTATAGAATGTTACTCCCCACCGTGCCTCAATATTACGTTAATCCATCAGTCCTGAGCACAATCCCTCTCCATATATCAGTAATTACATGAAGTGAAATCTCAACTAATAGAGGAATCTGTATGGTTGCGTTGATGACCGATGTAGCGACATTAACAGCAGGGGCGTAGCTTACCTTAAATAGACGCTGTATCAAATTTTATTGAGGGGTACCTCTGTGAATCAGAATACGTATCATTAAAAATAATATTTTATTTATCATCACAAACAGTATTTACAAATACGGAATAAACAATTTTTTTCAATGCGCAAAATCCAGAAAACACACTGACATTAAAATACAAATAAAATAAAGTACCTGGGTGTTATTTTAGATAAAACCCATTCCTTTATATCACATCACTCTATCACAATATATCACACTAATAATATTATAAAGGCGAAAGATTGTGAGTATGTGAGTGTGTATGTTTGTTACTTCTTCACGTCTTAATGGCTGGAGCGATTTTAATAAAATTTGGTATGGAGTTAGCTGACACCCTGGATTAACACATAGGCTAATAAACCACAGCTAACACCGCGAGGCACAGCTAGTGCCACATAAAAGCTTTAAATAACAGAATCCGTAAGTCAATATTTATGTTAAAAAAGTTGCGGTATACTGCAGATTTTCTATTAATTAAACAAGTTTATTTTGCCCTATGCCAATCACTATTAACTTACTGTATTACCACATGGGGTGATGATCAAATTAACAATTGAGCGAGCACAGAGAGCTATTCTCAAAGTATCTACATTCCGCGCGTTCCTTTTTCTTACTAACCAATCTTGTAAAGTACTAACAGTTCGACAATTATTTATAATGAACATAGTAATAAAGCATAATTTCCCCTGCAGCACTTTAAATATGGAAAAGATATAGTTTGCAATAAAGAAATAGGAATAAAATGTGCTTTCACAGCCAAGTTCTACATCTTCCAAGGACCGCTTCTTTATAATAGGCTAGATGCGATTGCAAATATTTATTCCGTTACCTCTAGGAAATTATAAGAAGAATCTTAAGGAAGCCTTCCAACATATGTGTTACGAAGATACAGAGAAATTATTAATAGTACTAAAGTAAATAAAGCTGTTATTTTATTCATAAGTATTAGTTAATTAAACTAAGAAACTAATTATTTACAGCTATTGTTTAGATTGATTTTTAAAGTGTTGTCTAATGTTATATCTTTATTTAACACTCATAGTTAATTTTTTACTTATAATTGTTTTTTTTTTAAATGTGACTATTATGGGTTGTACATATAATTGTTTTTAAAATATGGCAATTGTTGATCTTATGCAATAATCGTCTGAAATACAGGTTTTCCTAGTTCAGGCATAAGTATTAAGCTAGACCAGCTATACTCTAAGTGTGTTCCGCGGAACCCTAGGGTTCCGTGATACCTCTGTCGGGGTTCCGCAAGAATTTAGAAATAAAAAAATCAAAACACCTCTCTCTGGTCGCTCCGCGGCTGTGCGGACTCCGCGGTCGCGCGGAGACAAAACGCTATGAATGTTATTTATTTATTTATTTGTATTTGTATAAGCTTGTGTTACATTAGCTGGTACAATATCTTATAAGTTTGGTCTCAACTATTTTATACTTGTACAACGCGTTCGCTCTAAGTTTGCCGGTCTGTGGAATGCGCGTACCCTCCCCCACGTGACAACAAAACTTATAATGTGTCATAGTTTTACCCAAATATCTACCGTACACAATTTTTATTGTTACAATTAAATAAAAAATTTCGAACGTCATACACTCATACCTATCGCCAGCGGCAAACTTAAAACGAGCGGGTAGTATACTTGTAAGCGCTCAGTCTCTTTGATAAAAGCCGCCTCTGAATTAGACGCTATAGTTGTCAACAAGCGACTTTCGTCTCTAACTTCAAAGGATAAAGTCGATATTGTTTACAACGCTATTTTTAAATTTCTGTTTTTATTTTTGCTTTTTGTTTATCAAAGGTGCCGACTCGAGTATTTTCGAGAATATTTGAGATCGAGTCTAGGACTAAGTATAAAAGCGGCGATCGCGCGTTGGCGTCGTCAGTTGATGATTAGCGTTCGGAGCGATAAGTTACTACCTACTTACAAGCTCGCTAGCGAGAAACTAGTGTTCATTGTTTTACTGCCTGCTGTATTCTGTTGTCTCAGTTTTATACATTTCTTCCCTGTAGGTTCTAAATTTAGTCTCTTATACGCAGTAACGATTGTGCATTATTTAAACCCCACTATCCTGACTTGTAACATTATAAATAAAGAAGAATGGAACGTTGGCTTAAAGGTGTTAAACGTGTTCCAACAACATCTTCTAATGACGCTGAATGTTCAAAAGCAATGCGCGCGGAGAATTTAGCAATCACCGATCCAGAAGATGATGCCACGAGTGCCACGACGTCCAGCTCGACGGTTTCAAAGACGAAAAAAAGGAAGTATGATGAATCTTATATCTGTTTCGGATTTGTTGATTCCAACGGCTCACCTCTCTGCATGCTCTGTAGTAAACTGCTTCCTAATAGTTCCATGGCACCTGCCAAATTGCGTCGACATTTAGAAACCGTACACCCCGAGACTAAAGACAAGAATAAAGAATTTTTTGTTCGCAAAAAAGATCAGTTATTAGAAAGTCAAAAAAATATGATGCATGTAACACAAACTACCAACGAAAAGGCCACGGAGGCATCATATTTAGTTAGCTATCGCATTGCACAAGCAGGTGAAGCGCACACTATCGCTGAGAAATTAATAAAACCATGTGTATTAGACATAACAAAATGTATGCTTGATGAAAAATCTGCAAAGCATCTTTCTACTGTTCCGCTATCAAACGATACTGTTTCACGACGAATCCATGATCTGGCAAGCTACGTCAAACAAGAACTAGTTACACGTCTACAAAATACACGATTCGCTTTGCAAATGGACGAGTCGACTGATGTCGCTGGTTTGGCTATCCTGCTGGTTATTGTGAGATATCCATATAAAAGTTCTTTTGAAGAAGACATGCTTATGTGTTCATCGCTGCTTACAAACACTACCGGGGAAGAAATTTTTAATAAAATAAATATATTTTTTGAAGAACATAATCTCAGTTGGAACAATTGCATTGACATTTGTACAGATGGGGCCAAGGCGATGACAGGTAAAACAGCAGGAGCAGTGTCACGAATGAAAAATAAAGCGCCTAATTGTAGTTCCAGTCATTGTATTCTGCATAGACAAGCACTTGCGATGAAGCAAATGCCGTCTAATCTAAAATTAGTTATGGATGAAGCGGTAAAAATAATTAATTTTATCAAATCACGACCACTACAATCCCGATTGTTCTCATTATTGTGTGAAGATTATGGCAGCAAACATAAAACACTGCTGCTCCATACAGAAGTGCGATGGCTGTCTCGGGGAAAAACTTTAACAAGGCTATTTGAACTTAGAGCCGAGTTACAAATGTTTCTTTCAGCAGATACTTCTTTTAATTTGAAGGACCGTTTGTATGATAAAACTTGGTTGTTCCGATTGTCTTTTATGGCGGATATCTTTCAAAAACTTAACGAATTAAATTTATCGTTGCAAGGTAAACAGACAACAGTGTTTCAGGCCTATAATAAAATAACTGCTTTTAAAAGAAAATTAGATTTTTGGATCATTTGCATTGGTAAGAAAGAAATAGAAAGTTTTACGTTACTCAGTGAGTTTGTTAGCGAAAACGACTCAGAAATGTTTGAAGATAATGTGTTTGAAGAATTGGTCCAATATCTCAGTTCGATGCGCGCATCTTTTGAAAAGTATTTTCCCGAAGAACACAATACAAAAATTAAAGTGAACTCCTGGATTCATAATCCTTTTTTACCCAACTTGGAAAAGCCTGAAAACATGTCAAATGAGATATATGAATCTCTTTTAGAAATGTCATCAGACACAAGTATGGAGTCATTGTTCAAAACGACGCCTCTTAATGATTTTTGGTGCAGAATCCATGATGAATATGCAATGCTTGGCCAAATGGCTCTGGATATTCTTCTCCCGTTCCCAACTACATATTTGTGCGAAACAGGATTCTCTACCTACGCAGCCACGAAAACAAAATATCGCAATAGACTGGACGCCGAAGCTGATATGAGACTCCAACTTTCTTCCATCAAACCTGATATCAAGCAATTGATGAAAAATAAAAAACAGTTTCATACCTCCCACTAGTTAGATTTTTTCTTTTTTAATGTTTTCTATTATTGTCCTTACCAAGTGGTGAAGTAAATAATAATTAGTAACTGATACATTGTACTTTTATTATGCTGATTAATAAAGAATACACTTATAAAAATAATTGTTTTATTGTAGGGTTCCATCAAGTATTTTGCTTCCCAAAAGGGTTCCGTCATTTAAAAAGTTTGAGAACCACTGAGCTAGACATATAAGTAAACATTTGTAATATTTGTTATATCTTATGAATATGGAATTAATTTTTTGGGACATATCTTGGTACAACTCACACAACGTAATCTGATCCCAAACTAAGCAGAGCTTGTACTATGGAAACTAGACAACTTATAAACATACTTATATATTTCTAAATACATACATATTATAGATAAATAACACCCAGACACATAAAAAACCCTCGTGCTCATCACACAAAGTTTTATCCTGGGTGGGGATCAAACCCACGACCTGCAGCTTAGCAGTCAGGGTCACTAACCACTAGACCAAAAGTCACATACATTTTGTAAGTAATTTATTCAAAGGTCACATTTTATCATAAGTGGTGCCTAGACCCACAGACCAATTAGACCTACTACATACTAGCACCTATGCTGTTATTTTTAATAATTTGTTTTAAAGGCATACCTACCTTTAAAACTAATTTTAAATTTTTAATCCAGCCCAATTAAAACTTAAAAAAAATCAAGTACCTACTTCCTTAATTATTTTTTGTCCTATTTATTCCTACGAAGTTCATTAACGCTGAATAAAAAGTTTAAAACTTATTAAAGTTATTGGACAGCGCTACAAGATGGCCACTCAATAAATTAAAAAAGTTTATGTTTACGTGACTGTTTATTAAAGGATGGTGTCGACTCTGTACCTAATCACAAAGTAAACAAATTTTCTTATAATTATGAATCAGTAGGTGTTTTCGTTTGCCAAACTTTAGCCCTTACCAAATCACAAAATGCAAATGTAGACCTGCCAAACAGCGATGAAGAGGTCGTTGAGAGGCCTGTTGAGGATCAGGAAAAGCGACAGAATAAGGAACCGAACATTAGGAAAACGCTTAAAGTAGACTATCTACCTATTAACAAGAATTGGGACACTTAAATGGCCATTTCATCGAAAAATGGAACCAAACATTGATTTTCTGGTATTCTAGATACTCAAAAAGAAAGCGTGGAAGACATGCTCAGAGATGGGAAGACGATATAAAAGCAACAGCAGCGAAAACATGGATCAGGATAGCTCCTAATAGAGAAAAATGGATAGTAATAGTGGAGGTAATTGTCAAAAGGCAAACCGATGAAGTTGTCGATGTCAACTCAACATACTCGTAGTTGTAAACAAGTTTTATTTTATGTAGTAATTTGTACATAGGCAGTGTAAATATTATTATTATACGAGTATTAACATGAAATAAATAAATTCTATGTTAAAAAAAAAAGTTGTAAACATTTTTATTAGAAATAAGAAAATTGTTAACATTGACTAAATAAAGGCTTATATTATAATTATTAGTAGGTGGGGTTTTCCACAATTGAATTGAACAACCCGGGGGAATTACGTAAGCACGGTCGCGCTTGTAGCGAGGTCAAATCATATCCTTCCGACTTATTCAGACATACTTGCCAAGTTGCATGTATCTGTCTTAATCACTGATCTCAGTCAGTACTAGTACACTAGACTGGCTACCCCGTACAAATAGACAGCAATTTCATATCCCGTCCGTCCGTGTGACCGTCTTATGAACTTTTTTGACTTTTATGACAATTGAGTATCTTTATTTACAAGTACAAAGCCAAATACATTTTTTTACAGATCTAGCTTCAAAACTGACGAAGTTCATACCAACCAACAAAAATCAGCGGGGAAACGGGCCACTCGATGATGGAATACTTCAAGAAACAGGATTCGCCGAAATGCGCAACATGCCGACGATTCAATAAGCCAGTCATAAAACAGGCGATGCCGAGTGCCCTGCCAAAAGAGCTACATAAACTCCGTGGACTATGAAGGCGCCTAGAGCGCCGCTTAGTACTTCAAGCAGTGGACACCATGGACTTTATCCATCCCCATCCTACATATTATACCAAGCTAAAGGTCAAACTTCCGTACGTGACATTTGTTTCAAATTCTTCCATTACTCTACTGTCCTACTTACGATTTATTGTTATCTATGTATTTTATTAATTCGATCGAATTAAAAAACAATAAATAAAAAGAATAGACTCGAACGCGATTTATGCAAAGTCAACTTTAGCCCAGTTTCTAAAAGACTGAGACACACAACTAGTTCCTATACGTTTTATATTTCGAATTTATATTGTTAATAATAAATATTCGATATAGTTATGACTAATATTAAGCACTTTTACAGCCTGTGATACAGGTATTACCTAGTACAGGCACCCATATACTTAAGCACTACTCTTGTTCTTAGAATTAATTTGTAACTTTGTACTTATATGTGAATAAATGAATTATGAACTAAGAACCCAGGGGTTCTTTTACCCTCTTAGGGTTTGACTTCCAAAAACGTTGAAACACATGTTTCTTTAATTTAAACCAAAAAGCCAAATAAGAAATTTCACAGATTTATCTTCAAAATTGACGAAATTTCATACAAACTTGCAACCCCTATTTTACCCCTTTAATGATAGAATTTTGAAAAACCCTTTCATAACGGATGCCTACATCATATAAAGCACACGTCCTCAAATAATACGTCCTCTTTTACGTCTCTACGATTTGGTCAGTCAGCCAGGACAATTAGTATTCATTGTAACTGTTCTAAATTTAAACTTTTATGAACTTATTTAAATAGTGTTTTTATAGTGTTGAATTAAAATTTTGTTAGTATTTTTAATCGATTTAACATAAATAATCGTTATCGTAATTTTAGGGTCGCATCTCTATGACATGCGCGAAATCAATGCGGTCAAGTTACGTTGATCGTACTGTACACAAGTATAGACTTCCATTTGGTTTTATCAAATTGAAGTCTTGTTGTCGGCGGTAGCCTTATAAATAGCTCTTATTTTTATTGTTTGTAAGGTTATCACCGTAAAAAGTAGTATATCAGGCAGATACGTTATTCTAAGCTTTAGAAAAATAATAGAAAAGTATATTAATAACTCAAAATTTGGGTTTTTCGGTAGTAGGTTTACAGAAAAAGAAATTCGAGTTGATTTATCATCTGGGGTAAGTTGACTAATGACATACGATAAAATAATACTATAGGTACTTCTAGTGATCATTTTTGTTTTTAGTAAACAATCCTGTTAACCCCTCCAGCTAAGCTCAATGGCTTGTGTTAGGAGTGGGTTCAGGTCCTGGAGGAGTGGGCGGGGCGGCAGCACGGGACCCTTTCCTTCCGGCTGGTGCAGGTCCTTTCCGGGCACGGGTGCTTCGGGAAGTACCTGCACACGGTCGCTAGGAGGGAACCGAGTCCCGCCTGCCACCACTGCGACTGCGGTGAGGACTCGGCGCAGCACACCCTCCAGCATTGTCCAGCTTGGGAGGGGCAACGTCGAGTTCTCACCGCAGTGGTCGGAAGTGACCTCTCGTTGCCGGCCGTGGTTCTGTCCATGGTCCGGGGCGAGGGGTCGTGGAATGCGGTCGCATCCTTCTGCGAGGACGTCATCTCGCAGAAGGAGGCGGCGGAGCGCGTCAGGGAAGAGAGTGCCCTGGCAGACCCACTCCGTCGCCGGCGAACAGGGCGGCGTCGGCGCGCATATCTGCGCTTGATGCCGCCTTAGGTGGGGCTGCGGGCGGGCGTACGGGGTAATCTGCCCCGCCCGCGGCCTTCCGTGGAGGCGCGGCGCCCTGTGTGTATCCAGGGGCTGCGTAGGTGTGAAATGCCCGGAACGCAACAACATCGCGTCCGGGCATTGCCACTGGGCGGGCCGCCGACGGTATAACGAATTCCGGCGGCCCGTTCGCAAAGGTGGCGAGCGATACACGGCGGGTTTTTTAGTGGGTGCAAACCCCACACTACCTCCATCATCTTCCCCGGATGGTGGGGGTGTTCGTCAGGAATATTTCCCGCCGAACCAAAAAAAAAAAAAAAAAAAAGGAGTGGGTTCAGGTCGGTAGTATAATGGGTAGGATTCGAACCAGCGACCTCACGATGATTACGCCACCACGTTTAGAAATATTTGTTACAAGGGAATCAATTAATTTTGTCAAGTATATCTTGAATAAAATTAGTCAACAAGCTCCGAAACATTTTGGTCTACCAACCCCTTATCGCTTTTTAATATTTAAATAAACACTGTAATTTGGGAACGTTATCAAAATGAAATAAAAACATACGTAATAGAAAAAGTAACTATTTAAACTTCTCGAAATGAAAAAATAATAAGTATATACGCATTAGAACCAAAAATATGACGAAGAAAATCATAACTTAGGAGGTCCTATTGTTTGTGGTTATTAAGCTCTGTCTCCCAAATAGTGTATGCTCTTGCCGCTGTATTTTCAATGAATGTGCCGGGCAGGGAAATGGTTTCTCTTGCATATTTGAACATTGCAATACTTTTAAATATGGAAGGTTTTTACATTTAGTCTACCTTCCCCTATAGCCTGTCATGCCCGGTCTCCCCTACTAGTACTATAGAGTTCTGTGGTCTGAATGATAAGTGGAATTTTGTTAAATGTTTATGAAGTTGTCTTCTGACATTCGACGGCACTAACATGATTAAAGGCCAATTGAAGTTCATCATCATCATTATTCACCCTGTATCGGTCCACTGCTGGACATAGACCTCTTCGAATTTACGTCACGACACCCGGTCCTCCGCCTCCCTCATCCTATTTATCCCAGCGACCTTCTTTAGGTCGTTGGATCAATCTGGCGCGTAGATAGGTATTTTAAGATGTACTTTTGATTTATTTCCCGACGTTTCGACCGTATTGCAAAAGTTTCTTAGTTGCATCAGTCAATCCCTGACTGCGGCTATTGCAATAAGGTTAAAACTCCGGGAAATAAATCAGGGGTAACTTAACCCTCAAATAGTTCAAAATTAATCTGCCATTCTATTTCACTGTAAAGTGGAATTGCAGACGTTCAACATAATCGGCGTCATTTTGTTCATAGGTACTTACGAGTAGTGTGGGGCTAGACAGACGTATGAGTGACGTGTTGCGGTTGCGGCCGGGCCCCGCGACCGAGCCGCACGGCTCACCCTGCCGTCTGCGGCCTGTGCAGTCTGTGTACTGCACCGATGGACGACACCAGTCACCGTATATTGGTTACGATGTTATCGTTTGTTAGGTGATAAAACAATTGAAAGTCAAATAAGGGCTATACATGTGGTAAGTATTGTTTACATTAGCTTCAGAAAAAATGAAAATGATGAGAGAATGTAGGTACTAACATTGACATAGGTAAGTACAAATTACAAGAGTAGAGTAGAGATAACATTATGCCCAGGCAAGACAATATCAAACTTCAATCGATATTGAAATCTGATATTATGCTAAGGCTAAGAAACAGCAACTTTGCCATCTGTATTTAATTGAACCAAGTCCCAACACTCACGTAATAGTGTAAGCGATAAAATATATTACTTAAGTGTATACAGGGGGATTTGTAATATACTAATATCTAACCTGCCGCTCGTGGCTTCTTTACATAATACTAAATAACTTATCAGTTTTGGAAAATATTTAATAGGTTAACCCTTAATCACCAACTACTTGTTTTAGGAGTTATGACCTTAACCACCTACAGATTATTTTACTGGAGTAAAATCGTTGTTTATTATGAGGTTTAGCCCCTAAACCTGACAAACAAACATCGATTTTACTCCGGGGTCTCTCAGATGTGTGGTAAATGGTTGCGTGACAAAAGTAGCCAGTAGGTGATGAAGGGTTACTTGGTATTTTTATTTTCAAATATATTTTTTTTACGAAGTAATTTGGTGTAATATAAAGAATCCAAGAGCGGTACTTTATTAGTGTGTTAAAAACCATCCTGTATACTTGTACTTAATAGTAATATTTATTTTACGATATCCAACTAAATCGTCAACATTATATAATAGCCATTACACAATAAGCATTGCATCTCGATTTATCTAGCTAAGTAGATAGATACCTACCTACAGTTGGATCAACGTAACTTGACCGGATTGAAGTTAGATTCTTATCACTTTCGCGCATGTCATAGAGATGCGACCCTAAAATTACTTACAAAAACGATTGATTATGTCTAATCGATTAAAAATATTTACAAAATTTTAATTCAACAATATAAAATACTATTTAAATGAGTTCATTAAAGTTTAAATTTAAAACAGTTACAGTAAATATATAAAGTTTAAAAGACAATTTCTTTACGAAAAAAATCACAAAAATCATCGAGTAAGTAATACTAATTATGACAATGTGATGCGTAATTGCATCTCTAATTCTCTTGGTTTAGTTACTGCCCCCGACCCCCGCTTCCTGTCACCATTTACTACTAAAAAATGCATCTGCGCAACCACTTTTCGCCAACTTCAATCCGGTCAAGTTACGCTGATCCTACTGTACCTAATAACTAACAAAAGATAACAAAATACAAGCTATCCAAAACTACATAGATTGACTAACCGACTGTCTACTCAGAAGTCGGTCAAATAAGAGACGAATAAAAACATTATTTCTCTGAAATAATCACCATCCAAAAAGTTAATGATTGAAGTCAATTTTGTATAAAAACATTACGAGCATTTCCAATTTCCTGGAATATTACTTGTTCGTACGCCTGAAGAAATAAGATAAAATTTTATGTTAAAATGTTATAAGTTACATGAAGCTAGGCTACATATTGCTAGCAGTATCTATAGGATAACATTTGCAACACATTTCACATGTTGCTTGGTAAGTGAATAATAAAAGGAATGAACAGCAAGCGAAGCAGGAGATGCTTTGTTCAGGGCGACGATAAAATTTACATGGGACGACGGAACGCGCTGCCCGACTCATAAAACTTGGTCCGATTTCTCTTGTGAACCTAAAATAGAAACAATACGAATACATATTTACTGCTCTTATTTTATTTATTGGTTGTAATACGCAAGTTTCATCACAGATGCAGGGAGGCAGTGAGATTTTATTGATAGTTAGATACAGATATGTATAATGCCGGCCCGAGGTCAGGGTCCTTATTCACATTCTTTTATTCCGTTTTCGCGGCAAGCCCGTGCAAACTAGCGCATACGCGGTGCGCTCAAAGAAGTCGGCCGCGCATGTGCGTTGATGCATTTTTAAGGGCAGCTCTCTACTCACCATTATGACAAGATTTTCGCAGTTCGCACGGGCTTGTCGCGGAAACGGAAAAAAGAACGTAAATATGAACCCTGACTTTGGTTGGAGCGAGATCAAATTTTGGTCCCGTACATCGCGCGACGGGATGCTCATCACTTCACCCGATACCGCCTAAGTACATCGCGCGACGGAGGACGGTGCAAATCAATTTAGCGCCCTTTGCAAATCAATTTAGCCTTGGTAGCATTGAACGCCCTAGATTCCTTAGCCGGAGGAGGCTTTAGGCGCACCTTGACGGGTCGACCCTTGATATGTATCTTGACGAATATTTATTTGGAATTAAAAAAATAACTAGCTTAAACTGCACGTAATGTTCAGGCCCCACAGAATACTGGCGCATACATTAGTCATTTCTGACTTTATTCCTCATAGGTGAAAGTATAACTTACTTTCGCCTAAGCATTTTCGATATTTTCAAACCGACTTAAAAAAGGAGGAGGTTCTCTCTCTATTTTCTTTAATGTTTGTTCGCAGATTACTCGCAGACGGCTGGGCCGCTTTGAAAAAAGATTTTTGTGTTTGAAAGGTCATACTTTCAGATTGGTCCTATTGTCATCAAACTTTGGATTTAATGATGAGATCTTGGAGAAATCGAAGGAACTCTTCAAATATTAAAGGCACACCTATAGTAATTGGGGTATATTTTGTTGTAATTCGTGCATTTACTCTTAAAAAGCACCAATGAAATGGAACTGATAATGAAGACCACAGATGACCAGCGGAAATATTTAATAATAAATACTGCGGGTTGCGATCTGAGTAGTGTGTTCGATACCTGATACTTCGCCTCCATCTAATCATGTAATGAAACTGATGGTCTAGTATCACGTGAACTCCACAAAAATCAACAGACTTGGATCGCAAATCGCAACATTTTGTAAAAAGAAATGAGCAGTTTGGATTATGCTATTGTAGCTTATATCAACTACAAACCAATACACTAATAGTGAGAAATAAAAACTATTTAAAAAAAAAAATATAAGGTAACTAAAAAGATACATAAACATTTTGAAGTTGGTGCCTAAAACATAAAACTACATTTCCTGGCACCAGCTTCAAAATGTTTAATTATTTTACATTGTTGTACCTATATTATTTTTTTGCTTTTTAGTTACTATACATTCATTTTTTTTTTACGTCGGTTTTAATTTTTTGTAAAACAGTTTTTTTGAACTTTTATGAAATTTATTTCAGAGCGGTCAGATGGTTAAATACTACTTCATGGAGCTGTGACACAATTCTTTCTTCCAACAAATTACCTTAGTACCTATATATTAAGAAACAATGTTAATAAACTTATCTTCTAAAAGTTATGATTCCCGATACAGAACAAAACTATTACCCTTTTTTGTAGATAAGCTCAAAAAGAAAAGTGCATATCGGGCGACGCACAATGTAGGTACCGTAGTTCCATCCGAATAATGCGGCTTAAGAAGTGGGTTTTCTGTTGTTTTGTGTCATCCTAACAACGTCATATCTACTTAATAATAATTTTCAATGGAATTTGTACGAAAATTTTGTTACTTCTCATTTGATCAGCTGTTACTCGTAAGCTTGTAAAGCCTACTTAGTTATAATAGTTTTCCTTTAAATTTCTCTATATATAATGCTACCGTGATTTTTTTTACATACCCAACAACATCAACCATTTAGCTTTATTTAGGGGGGGGGGCGGGCACTTTACTCTAACAAAAAAACACTTTAAAGCTTAATATTTCACAAAGGAATCCCTAAAGGTTCATTTCCGTGCATCGCGACCGATCGCGACTGTCGTAGGCCTGCGCGCGCACTGTGAATATTGTCGCATCGGACGCGAGCGGCTCGCGATCGGTCGCGATGCACGGAAATGAACCTTTAGGGATTCCTTTGTGAAATATTAAGCTTTAAAGTGTTTTTTTTTTTTTTTTTTTTACAACTCCCGCAGTAGGGTACAAGCCCTGTGTCACGGGGGACTTTACAAACATACACGTCACAGACACAAATTACACCCAGACCCGGAACAACAATTTGTGGATCACACAAAGTGGTGTTCCGTGTGGGAATCGAACCCACGACTTCTTGCGTAGCAGTCGGACACACTCCCACCGCGCCACAGAGGCAGTCATTAGTTTCATTACATGATAAGATGGAGGCGAAGTATTAGGTATCGAACACGGTACTCAGATCGCAACCCGTAGTATTTATTATTAAGTAGTTCCGCTGGTCATCTGTGGTCTTCATTATCAGTTCCATTTCATTGGTGCTTTTTAAGAGTAAATGCACGAATTACGACAAAATATACCCCAATTAATATTTGAAGAGTTCCCTCGATTTCTCCAAGATCCCATCATTAAATCCAAAGTTTGATGACAATAAGACCAATCTGAAAGTATGACCTTTCAAACACAAAAATCTTATTTCAAAGCGGTCCAGCCGTCTGCGAGTAATCTACGAACAAACATTAAAGAAAATAGAGAGAGAACCTCCTCCTTTTTTAAGTCGGTTTGAAAATATCGAAAATGCTTAGGCGAAAGTAAGTTATACTTTAACCTATGAGGAATAAAGTCAGAAATTACTAATGTCTGCGCTAGTATTCTGTGGAACCTAAACATTACGTGCAGTTTAAGCTAGTTATTTTTAAAGAAAATTAACAATAGCGTCAGATATATATACATGTCAGTTAATTCCAAATAAATATTCGTCAAGATACATATCAAGGGTCGACCCGTCAAGGTGCGCGTAAAGCCTCCTCCGGCTAAGGAATCTAGGGCGTTCAATGCTACCAAGGCTAAATTGATTTGCACCGTCCTCCGTCGCGCGATATACTTAGGCGGTATCTGGTGAAGTGATGAGCATCCCGTCGCGCGATGTACGGGACCAAAATTTGATCTCGCTCCAACCAAAATCAGGGTCCATATTCACGTCATTTTTTCCGTTTCCACGGCAAGCCCGTGCGAACTGCTAAAATCTTGTCATAATGGTGAGTAGAGAGCTGCCCTTAAAAATGCATCAACGCACATGCGCGGCGGACTTCTTTGAGCGCAAAAAACACTTTAAAGCTTAATATTTCACAAAGGAATCCCTAAAGGTTCATTTCCGTGCATCGCGACCGATCGCGAATTCGCGACTGTCGTAGGCCTGCGCGCGCACTGTGAATATTGTCGCATCGGACGCGAGCGGCTCGCGATCGGTCGCGATGCACGGAAATGAACCTTAAATCTAAAAATAATCTTTGCAGCCCCTAAACGTTTTTAAAATACCTATCTAATAATAACTCACACGATGGTGTGAAAAAAAATCGAATCCCCACTTAACATATAGGTGAGATACCCTAAAAAATAATGTTTTTCAAGATTTTATGCTTTCACTTTGTCGACGTAAGTAATACGTGTATCTATGAAATTACAGCCTTCTAGCATTAACAGTCTCTGATCTAAGCTGCTGGCGGATGGACGGACATGGCGAAACTATAAGGGTACCGGTTTGCCATTTAGGCTACGGAACCCTAAAAATGAAATATCAACACGTGTAATCGATTTCGGTTATATTTGAAATAAATGAGATCTGTTTCCATTATTTCCAACAATAGCTCAACGTGATAAAGAAAAGGAAATAAAGATTTGATAGGATCTCGCCCGTGTTTGGTTCGGGATCAAAATAAGATGGACGAACGCGGTGATATCGGTACAATAGAAAAATTAATTTTGTGTGTATTGAAAATATTGCAAGACATTTTTACGTCTATACCATAAAATGGTTCAGGATATTTTTTACAAAGGTTGAATTAATTTCTTTTGTTTGTCTCTGTCATACATTTAGGTATAAGGTTAACGAATTCCCGACTTAAATAAACAAAGAATTTTTTAGTCCAATTCACAGGTGCACTTAAAAAATCTTAAATTCTGTGCAATCTAGTAAAAACTAAAACCTAACCTAAAAAGATTTAAAATCCGTTGAAGTATATTTAAACATAAAAGCAGGGCTCTAAATAGATAAGGATCTATCAGTTTGAATAAATAAACTGGATTTTCAACACTTAATCCGTAAACACTGGATGTCCATTACAATCGTTAGCGGACAGAAAATATGCTTTACGGTGTCCACACAATTCGGTCGAAACTAATTGACATTTTCCAGGTTGCATTAGTAAATCCTGAAAATATTTGCACTCAATTTTTTTTTAAATGTAAACTAGCAATGTGGGTCGCACATTTAAAGGTTTTTAGAGAGAGTGGCGAGTATATCTTAAATAGATATCAATTTTAATAGAATTAAAGAACAGTACCTATCTACTTAGGTACTTAAATTTCTTGCCAGAAGGTAATCACAATTAGAATCCACTACTTAAGGAAAGAGTAAATCCAGCTGAATTAAAATTATTTTTTTTTGACTTTGATTAGTGGTTTTTAAATTTTTGATTTGGAAATTATTAGAATCAAAACTACTTACCGAGAAGAACTAAATTTTAAAACTCTATAACTATTGCCATTTTAATAGTTAACAGATAGGCACCTAGACGAACGATGTTAGAGATGAAACTAGAAAGATTCATTTCCAGCCTTAACCTAAATTAAAGTACGTTAATAAACTTTCTCGATTTCTACGTTAAAAATTATACTAATCTGTTAAGATGATTGAAAAATGTTTCATGAATGTTGGGTCGGAATTGACTCTTCTGCGATTGAGTTTTTTTTGTAAAATTTAGGTCCTTTGGGACTAGCCTAGCGGCAACATGTTTCATATCCAATTGATTATTTAAAATGGAACGAATTGCCTCGTGAGACACAGAAAGTTCAGCGGCTATCTCTCCCTCAAAATTGAATAAGGATTTTCAGTCACTATTTCCTTTACTTTTGCGATGAACTTCAGTTGAAGACGTTGACAGCCTTCCAGAGCGAGGCAAATCTTCATTACATCTCGACCCTTTTTGAACGCTTTGTACCACTCATAAGCATGTGTTTTTAATAAAGTCGATTCACCGTCAATAACATTTTCTGTAACACTTTCAGGGACTCTGAACACAAAATCCCATTGACGATGCAAAATTTAAGACAAACTCTTCGTTCGATGTTTTTGTCCATTGTAAAATTCTCAATACGCACTAGATATGATCTAACTAAAAACAGCACTGTATTTGATCTAAATGACAGATGTAACTTAAACTCCGCGCCAAAATGGAATACAGTCGGGCTAATCAAACAACAAAAAAAACAAAAATTGAATTTCGACCCTTAAATTAATCATCCATTCCCGATACTTTTTTGACTGAATGTATGGGTATGCTACAATAGTTACTTACATACATAAAACACTAAAAAAAGTTTAAAATATTAGTACTATCTAATTAATATTTAAAACAAACTAAACAAATGTAGTGGCAAATTATATTGAATTGTGTTGTAAACTGTTTAAATTGAGTTAAAATCGTTAAAATCTTAATTGTTTTTCCATTTACTATGGAAATTACTTAAAAACAAATGAGTACTAATACTACTCCAAACTCAATAGATACATAACACCTTGTCTCTTTTTAAAACGTGGCTCACTGAACATTAAATAAGTAACAAACAATATATTTGATTAATAGGTATTTCAAACTCATACTAATTTTGGAAGATATTGACAATGGACCAAAAAGTAAATAAAGCCACGTAATTTCACTGGCTTTTTATTCGACTAGCTATTGTCCACAACTTAATTTAAGTCGACCCTTACAAATACTTCAGCCGTAAGTAAAAATGGCAAACTTTCATATTTCCCACGAGAACCCTTTAAAATTACAGGTCGAATACTATCTTACTTTTTCACACAGGTATGGAAGTTTACTTACATTGGTTTTGTTTAATTTACTTAGCTGTGGAACAAAAATGACTCAGAGTGCCTTAGTTACGATATAGTCGGATGAAATTCAAAATGGTAAAGAGAGGTCTTAAGTCTACATTATGACAAATGCCCAAGCATATATTTGTCAGTTAGCCTTTCTGCTCACCTGGAAGCCAATTCAAGTATTAAAAGCAGTGCAGTTGTAATTTTTGACTGCCTCTGTAGCGCGGTGGGAGTGTGCCCGACTGCTACGCAAGAGGTCGTGGGTTCGATTTCCACACGGGACACCACTTTGTGCGATCCACAAATTGTTGTCTCGAGTCTGGGTGTACTTTGTGTCCGTGACTTGTATGTTTGTAAAGTCCCCCGCGACAAAGGGCTTGTACCCTAGTGCGGGAGTCGACTTTTATAATAAAAAGAAAAAAAAAAGTTGCGATTAAAACGACCATTTTTGTATTTTTGTAATTTTGGGATCGGTCTTAAATACGCAGCGTAAAATTGCTTGTGTTAGGAGTGGGTTCACATCGGTAGTAGATATAATGGGAGCCTTTAAACTCTCTACCTCTCGATTGAGAGTCCGATGCCTTAAACATTAGGTACACTACTGCCGCTTCCATTATAATTTAACTCTAGTAGTTCCCATGGATACAGTTATTTATTACTTATCAGCAACTTCGTATGCTCAATTTTCCCTGTTTTTGCAATATTCTTCATTGCTGCTCTGCTCCTATTGGTCGTAGCGTGATGTTATATAGACTATAGCCTTCCTCGATAAATGGGCTTTCCAATAGTATAACAAGTTTTCAATTCGAATCAGTAGTTCCTGAGATTATCGCCTCCAAACATACAAACAAACAAACTCTTCAGCTTTATAACATTAACAAGTACCTAGCTGACCCGCGCAACTTCGTCTGCGTAAATTTTCTCCGTTTTTGCCACAATGTTAATAGCTGCTCCGTTCGTATTGGTCCTCGATAAGTGTAAAAGATTTTTTCAAGAAAAAGACGAAGAAGAATCGTCGCTTTCAGAGAAACAAAAAAACTCGTCAGCTTTATCACTTAAAAAAAATATCTAATATATAAAATTCTCGTGTCACAGTTTTCGTTGCCATACTCCTCCGAAACGGCTTGACCGATTTTGATGAAATTTTTTGTGCTTATCCGGTATCTATGAGAATCGGCCAACATCTATTTTTCATACCCCTAAGAGTTTGTTTGTTTGTTTGAATGCGATAATCTCAGGAACTACTGGGCTGCACTGAAAAAATATTTTATTGTTGGATAGCCCATTTATCGAGGAAGGCTATAGGTTATAACATCACGCTACGACCAATAGGAGCGGAGCAGCAATGAAAAATGTTGTAAAAAAAAAAAGGAAGAAAAAAGAAAAAAGGGAAAATTTACGCAGACGAAGTTGCGCGGGTCAGCTAGTATTTATATAGATTACTCATTAGCAGGTTTCATGAATGGTACTTAATCGAACTTTAAAGTGTACCAAGGTGTCGATATTCATTGTCAGCTTATATAAACTTGTAAAACAAGTCGTTACTTACAAGATTATTTAAAGATTTTGTAAAATCTATAATACTATATAAAATTCTACTGAATTTGTACTTCATGCCGCAAAAACAGAAAAAAGGTAGGTACCTTTTGTGTAAAGTAAATTGAGAGAATTGTAGTTTAGGTAGTGAGGAGGATAAAAGAAAAAAGGTTACAATCGGGGCCCTCCTCTGAGAACCATTTTTCAAACTAGGTTGGCTTCTTGGTTTACTTACATCACTGATTTAAAGCGAACACAATATGCGTTGGATAACTCAACTTGAATATTTAAAACTTTGTGGGATCGGCCTTTATTTACGTTTTGTTTTTTTTTTCTTCTAAATTCACAGTGTTTCTGAGTTTATTAACTGACTTCAAAAAAGGAGGAGGTTCTCAATTTGGATGTTTATTTTTTTATGTATGTTCGGACATAGCTCTCTTATATACATTATTACATTCTTATAAGAGGTTTCATTTTCCGAAATGGTCCAATATAAATTACGTAAAGATCTGATGATGAGTTTCCAAGACAGATAACAAAACTCCTTAATAAATACTAGCAAATGAACAGCGATTGCTGCTATGGCATATAGGTATATGCATTGTTTACGCAATCACACAACTTAACATCTCGCATGTACTTACCCTCTAAAGGGGTACACAGATGTGTTCAGTGTAGAACGGTACACCCTCATTTCTGTCAAAGTTGTTAATGGGTACTTACCTCTAATCTTGCAAGTAGGTAGGGAAAATCGGATATAACTTTAACAAACCGTCTCACTAAAAAGCAAAAAATAAAAACCATTTTCCAAAAAAATATCTAACCGACTTCAAAAAAAAGGTACAAAGCAGAAAATAATAGTCTAGCAAAAAAAACATTTTGAATAAAAACACCAACTTCAAAACGTTTCTTTTATATATGTCGGACAGTGTACAGTGTTTTGGAGTTTATGTGATAGGTATCAATTAATATACAGACTTTTTATATAAACTGTAGATTTTATTTACTTTATTGTGTCTACTTACCTATGTACACCTAATTGAAACTCAACACTTTTCTTCTATTATTTGAGATTAAAGGTGACTGCATATCACTCTACATTTTATTGGTCATTCCAGCAGATTATTGACCTTAGGGCTTAAGTAAGATACACACAAAGTAAAACTTCACTTACATTATAATTCACTTAAGTTACAAAAGGCTTATGTCATCTGCTCAAATCCTTTTATGAAATATTGCTTGCCCCGATGCAGGGCCGTTAATTGTTGAGGAGTTCACTATCAGCTTTATTACATTGTATAATAGTAGTATATCGAGATTAAAATGCTACTCAATACCATATTAAAGTACTTAATTGAATCGCAAACTGTGAAATATTGAATAGGTCTGCTCGTAATTTTTGGTCTTCATCATCAGTTCCACTTCACCAATTGGTGTTTTTTGAGAGTAAATGCACGAATCACTATGAAATATACCTAAATCACTGTAGGTGTGCTTTTAATATTTTAAGAGTTCCCTCGATTTCTCCAGGATCCCATCATCAGATCGTGATCTGATGGCAATGGGACCAACTTGGAAGTATACTCTTTCAAACACAAAAACAATTTTTCAAATCGGTTCAGCCGTCTTTGCGTAATCGGTGAACAAACATACAAAAAAAAAAAAAACATACAGACGAATTGAGAACCTCCTCCTTTTTGAAGTCGGTTGAAAATACTGTACACGTCCGCGCAATCTCGTAAACATTTTAAACTGTTCTTCAATATATTTATAGAGAGATCAATACCGTATTTCTGTAACACATTAAAGTTTAATGTCTCAACTATTGCACTATTCATAAAAGTCTTTTATTTCCAATACGCCATCAAATATCGTATTTTACGGCCGAGTATTGGGATTTAAAAGCAATCAGTTGCAAAGAACAGATAAGGAATCAAGGCGCAGATTCGATGATTAGTTCCTCTGGAAGCTGATCCTTACAAGGGGATCAGCACAGGCTATAAAAGTAAATTGAATTGTTCTCCGGGCTGTTGTTCCTAGCTGCAAGAGCCGATGCCAATGGCCGTTACTACGTTTTTAACTTTATGATTTTATAGGGAACAGCCATCTTACTCGTATGAAATGGTACGTAGAAATAAAAACATTCATGAAATTGAAACAAGTTTCCGTTCATACCTATCTACTTGATTAAGTTTAAAAAGGCTTTGAAATTCTTAAAATAAGTTTTCTTCCTTGTCGTGTTTCCATTCTTTTTACACCATTTCCGTACATATGGCAATTGTCATTCTAAATCCATACTAATATTATAAATGTGAAAGTAACTCTGTCTGTCTGTCTGTTACGCTTTCACGCTCAAACTACTGAACCGATTTAGATGAAATTTGGTATGCAGATAGTTTGAGTCCCGGGGAAGGACCTAGGATAGTTTTTATCGCGATAACCAACATCCACGCGGGCGGAGCCGCGGGCGGAGCCGCGGGCGAAAGCTAGTTATTCATAAATGTAAGACGGCTATCTTACTCGTATGAAATGAAAAGTAAAAATAAAAACATTAAAGAAACTAAAACTAGTTTCCATTAATATCTCTTTATTTGATTAAGTAAAGAGGCTTTGAAATTCTTGAAAAAAATTTTCTTCCTTGTCGTATTTCCATTAGTTTTACGACATTTCCGTGCCTAACAAAGAAATTTACATAGCGTACATATAGAAATTGTCATTATAATCATTTTCATACGAGTAAGATGGCTATCTTACTCGTATGAAATTAAAATCGTAAAAATTAAAACATTTAAGAAATTGAAACAAGTTTCCTATCATGCCTACCTACTTGATTAAGTTATAAAGGCTTTGAAATTCTTGAAATGAGTTCTCTTCCTTGTCGTGTTTCCATTCGTTTTACAACATTTCCGTACGTAACAAAGAAATTTAGATAGCGTACATATGAAAATTGTCTTCCTAATCTGAATGTGAATTCGGTATCAGCAATGCTATTCTAAACTTCGATCAATATCAGTTCTTTGGTTCCAATATTGCTATTAGGGTGGCTACAATAAAACTTGGACAATTAAATGTAAGTCAACGTCGTCGGAAGCGGCGAGATAAGACCTAGTGGCGCCCCTTAGCGTGGTACTCCGACTATTAACAGGGTGGCCCTACACCCCGAGCTTCTTGAACTGTCTCCAAATGTGATTAGGAGTGCCTATTAAATTCTAACGTTGGGTGATTTCCGCTCACTGTGCTTAATGTGGAAATCCTAGAGATCCTTTAAGAGTTACGATTCACTTTATCTCCCCTACTGGAAAAATACTTTTGTAAACAATAAATAACAATATATGGCTTAGAAGGAAAAAGCCGACGATAGCCAGATTAATGGTAAGTTATTTTATTGGTGAATAAATCTTCTGTGATAACATTTTCTAATAGGGTTCACTTATTAAGTATTCTACCTGTCTACGGACTTTTCCTGTTTAAAAGAAATTCCGAGATGGTCACCTCAGCCATAATTGGCGCAAGTTTTCCTAGGCCAGAACGACGGCTGTGGGACTGCGGCCAACTTTTACTTGTTCCCCTATAATTACTTTTACTACTTTTCTACAACTATTAAAATCTAATATTTGAATATTTAACTTAGCAATTTTGGATTTTAAAACTAAATTAGTTTTAACTCTCCTCACCGTACACCAAACTTTATATTGTGTTTTTAAACTAAAACAAATTTATTATTATAAAATAGGTCTAAACCTTTTCACCCTTTGAAGTAACTAGCCCACCTTTTTGATCAAATAACTAAATAATTTGAAACTAAAAAAACATGCCGACATTGTTACGTAACCTTTTTGATAATGACCAATTTAGTTAGTTCCATCAACAAGATTGTGAGGGAAAAGATTGATGATTCTCGTGTCTCCATTTTATTTCCCCGCGGATAATCTCGTTGTCTCCGGCTTAAGGACATGTGAGCCGGAAATACGACAGCAATTTTCCTCCAACTATAGAAAAATGAGGAACGTTTAGCGTCGTGCATGGGTGCGCACCCGCGAGTACAGGGTTCACCATCACGCTTGCGAGATACCGAACCAACGAACCGTTCCCTTATAATATATCCTTTTTGCGGATCAACTTATGATGCTGCCGTTTGTCACAGAAACTCATTTTACCTAAGTAGATATATATTCCAAACAGGGCCGTATGCTGGCTGTCTCACTTAAGTTTATAAACATATGTTAATAAAATTTCATAAACTTAGTTACAGTGTTTAAGAAAAATGTTTAACAGTAGTAGATAGAAATTGGGGTTTCTGGATCAGAGGAGATCCAGAAACACCCAATTTCAACCATTCAATCATTCTAATATTTCATTCATCCATTCAATAATTCTAGTATTCTAATATTTCAATCATTCATTCAATCATTCTAGTATTCTAATATTTCAATCATCCATTCAATCATTTTAGTACTCTAATATTTCAATCATCCATTCAATTATTCTTGTATTTTAATATTTCAATCATCCATTCAATCATTCTAGTATTCCAATAATTTAATAATTCTAATATTTACTCACTACGTTCGCTGTCGTGTAAAACTGTTCTTGAATGCCCAATATCTAATATAAAAATCTGACATTGATTACCGGATGTTTGAATAGACGGGCTTGTTGTGAACACTCGTTCGCGAAAACGAAACACGAAAATAAGACTTCATAGTTGTTTTAAAGAAACAGTCGTTACATTAAGTATAATAAATTATACTTTGCGACTATGATTCGTATGGTGGTCCTAAAAAGAACCTTTTTTTATGTCTCGCTAAGTCATAAGATACTGCATACATTAAACTAAAATTTAGAACAGATTGTTTCATGTCTCTCCACAATTTTTTCTGTGACCAGGTTGGTTCGAGGACATCTAAATTTTAATTTAAAACAGTAATCTATAAATTGTACTTTGCGACTATGATTCGTATGGTGGTCCTAAAAAGAACCTTTTTTTAAATCACGCTAGGTCATAAGATACTGCATACATTAAACTAAAATTTAGAACAGATTGTTTCATGTCTCTCCACAATTTTTTCTGTGACCAGGTTGGTTCGAGGACATCTAAATTTTAATTTAAAACAGTAATCTATAAATTGTACTTTGCGACTATGATTCGTATGGTGGTCCTAAAAAGGACCTTTTTTTAAATCACGCTAAGTCATAAGATACTGCATACATTAAACTAACATTTAGAACAGATTGTTTCATGTCTCTCCACAATTTTTTCTGTGACCAGGTTGGTTCGAGGACATCTAAATTTTAATTTAAATCAGTAATCTATAAATTATACTTTGCGATTATAATTCGTATGGTGGTCCTAAAAAGAACCTTTTTTTTAATTACGCTAAGTCATAAGATACTGCATACATTAAACAAAAAATTTAAACCAGATTGTTTCATGTCTCTCCACAATTTTTTTTGTGACCAGGTTGGTTCGAGGACATCTAAATTTTAATTTTAATCAGTAATCTAAAGTTCAGGACAGATTGTCTCATGTCTCTCCACGTACTTAGGCATTACGTTAACACATATACCCATTACCGTGACCAGATTGGCTCGAGGACACCTGAACTATAAGATACTGTGTGCAGACTCATAACTTCACAAGTAGTTTTTTAAGTTGTTTTATTTTATGTATTTCTGTAAGGTATTTCTTGGTATCTTTGATGCCTGAAATAAATGGTTTATTATTAATTACTATCTCGATTTTAGCTGAAAACCAGAAGCTGGGCAATGGTAGTAAGCCATATATTATATCAGCACGAGACAGTAATGATTGCTAACCAATATGTCTTGGCTTATAAACCAACAGTGAAATAATACCCTGTAATATTTAAAATGGTCGTATTCAATGTAAACCTAAATGATTGACACTACTTTGTATCGGGTACGTATTATACCTCGTACATAAATGACAACTAAGGGTTTCGCATTTACACGTGCCTGCTTAATGCTAAAATTGCGTATTGTACTCTGCTACCTTAATTAGCTACAATATGGGTTTGTCTTATACCTATTGATAGAAAGAAAAAGACGATTTATTTAAATTCGTTTATTATTGATATAAATTAAACAATTTCATTACTTATTAGTTATTAGGTACATATAATATATTCAGTAAATAATAATAATTATTATAGCTTTGTTTCCATATCATCCTGTATTTTAGTTATCAGTTCTCTAGTACTAGTATAAATGTCATCAAATAATATAGTTTTTACAACATGCTGAGCACATATTTCAGCTTCACAATCACATAACAACTCTCTTGATTTCGGGAAACTGTCCGCATCGTAAATTTCTATTTTAATTATTTTCGTTCCTCGGGTGACCGGTTTCTTTATAAATTGATAAAATTGTTCAGTATTTGCTCTCTTTCGAGCAAGACCCAGTGTTTTCTGCCCAGATTTTTGAATAGTTGGTTGATTCTCGGGAATAAAATTGAAGAGATCTTCATTGTCCTGAAAAAAATCGTGCTTAAATTATTTACTATTCAATAGCTATTTGATACAAAATTTGGCATAGATATTTAATTTAATAACCAACGTTCGGATCCTAAGCTTCGCTGTACAATTAAATTATAGGTTAAACATAAGTTTCTTTTACTACACACAATCACACAATAAATAATCAAATGCATAATATAAATGTGGTAATATTCTAGTATTTAAATAATTGATAAATAAATTAAATAAATTATTACTTACCGACATTTTGGTGTGAACGCTCTACAGGTCAGGTGCAAATATTCGAATTGAAGAGAAAAATTATAATTTTATCTATTTATACTTAATTGATATTTTTAGTTTTGTTTGTAATAAGGTTCAAAATAGAACGCTTTTATTTCATCTCCCGATTTCCACCATAAATGGTAGATGCAATTGAAACCGCATGACTTCATGTCACCCAACACTTCATTGTTTACTAAAAATATGCATGACTATAATAAATACTACTATGTGTTTGTTCATTGATTTTTTTTCATACAATCCATCGAAATGATTTAACAAGCATAGTCATATCATATTAGTTGTATGTCACACGTGTAACAACAACAAAAATGCTTTAAAAGTGATTGAAGAAACGCTGATCTCGCGATATTTAAGTATCAAACCATCATAGTATTCGCATACTACTAATACATTTAGATTCACCTGCTTTTATTATTATAATGTATTATTTGTGTTGAACTTTAGCAATGGAAGGTACTAACAGAAACATTCATCATCAACATCACTTTTCGGTTCTCTCCATCGGTTTGTCAGGGATGTATACTTAGTGCCTTATATGGGCATAAACAATATGTTTATATTAAGCAGGTACTAAGTATATCCATCAGCATCGAATTCAAGGTGCGGTTATCACATAATAATTATAAATTAACTATGTATAGTCTATGTATATTATGGCCTAAATATGTATAATAACTTCACGTAAGTGTACCCAACATTTTTTAATACTTTACGTATAAAACAAAAAACGAACATGAATATTACAGTTTAATAAATGCTACATATAATTTGCCATTCTTTAAATGGTCGGTTAAATATTAGGGTGAGCACAGACTGACAGCAGTTACTTGTAATGTAACAATGCATAAGTCGTTCTTTTGTACTGATATATTGTTCGTATCTGAACTGTTGCGCTCAGATTGCCATAGTGAGTACCAATCCTTATAAAAGTGCTATGTAGGTAAGTAATATAATATTGATTATAAGCAAATCATATTTGGGTGCAGTGATCTGACACAGGATTTTACCGCCACGTGCCCCTATTCCATATTCGGGATACTATGACGTAGATTTATCACTATTTAAGAGCCTGCCCACCAAAGTTTCGCCACAAAACAATCAACCCAGAGTACCAGTCATCACGGGCTAACGAGCTTACCAGTGTTTACAAGTTTACGTACCTACCAGATCTTCTATATAAAAATGTAAGTGACTTTAATTTATGTATGTCATTTTATATGTAAAAACTTAATATGAATACTATTCAATCATTCCACTATTCAGTGATTCAACTCTTAAAATCAGATGACGTTGTATGAGGTGTCCCAAGATATTATTATTACAATAATTCAACTATTCAATCATTTCAATGATTTTGCTACTCAATGATTAACAAATAATCTCTATAAAGTAACAAAGCGAAACTTAAACTATTCGTCCTTTTTTTACCGTTTATTTATAAAGTTGTCTCTATTTTCAGGTCCAAGCAAATGGCTGATCAGTTGTTCCCGTCTTCAGATGAGTCGGAAGTTAACGTCCCAGTCAAGATTAGCAAAAATAAGCGAAAGATGGCAGAGAAGGCATCAACCAGTCAGCCTTCGGACACTCAGCCAACGGGAACCAAGAAACTGAAGTCGAGAGCGACGGTCTGTGACCTGTTTGGTGCGGATAGCAATGATGGTCAACCTATTTGCAGCGCTGGTAAAAAACCTGCACCTATCTACTCATACATGACGCGTAGGCTAGCTAATGGGTTTTCACGTCAAATAGACGAAGTAAAATCAGGAAATTATTACATAGAACTAAAAATTTATGAAAGCGAGGAAATCGAGCGGGTTCTACCGATCAATCGATGGCGACATTCAATAATTACTATTAAAAATAAAAGTAATACAGAGTCCAAGTCCTGGAAGCATTTAAGCGAATTTGTCAAAGAGACCGGGAATGAATTTAATAATTGTACACCCACTTTTATAAGCTCATACCAGTAAAGTGGTTATATAAGTAGATCTAGAGATAACTGCTATGTATAATCCGTATATTAATCATGAAACTATATCTAACTCTTACCATAAGGCTACTATAAACTATAATAACTACCTATGTATTTTAAATGTAATTTTGTTTAATTAAATGGATATATTATACCATGTATAATTTTTTCTCTTTTCAGTTTTATCCCCCTCTACTGAGTCACCACCAAGTTATATCAATTGTGATAAATGTAAAATTGAGATACCTATACATGAATACAGATATCATAAACGAACTAATATCCATAAATCGAATTGTTTGATAAAGTCTGAGTTTGAACATATTGACATAATAGCTACAGCATTTAAAAACAGAATAATGACTTATCGCTTAAACCCATCCAAAGAAGTCGAGTACCTCCTTCCAGAGGCGTTCTTAGATGGTAAGCGAGACGATGTTTATAAAATAATTGAGTTATCGCTATTGAAACATACATGTATTAAAATGAACTTTGAGCTGTTTGCTTACTTTGTTTTACCTAAATCGGGTGAGCAGCAGTTGAAGTCCTTTAATACAAAATACGAAGTTATATATGAAAGTACTGATTTGAATAACATTTACCTAAATTTAAAAGAGATTTTTAAGATGAAATTAACTGAATTTGAGCATTGTGAATCTGGATGGTCATTCACATCACTAAGTCATTTAGAAATAAATATAAATAAATATTCTCCGATGAGAGGTGGGTCTTATATAGATTTACCTGCTGTTATTACAAATACTAAGAGCTGTATAAATATTAATAATAATGATGAATATTGTTTTTTATGGAGCATCTTAGCAGCATTATTTCCTGCAAAAAATAATGTCTGTAGGACAAGCTCTTATCCGCATTTTAGTTCAGTATTTAATATAAAAGGTATGTCATTCCCACCAACCATAAAAGACGTTAAATTGTTTGAAAATAATAATAATCATTTGAGTATTAATATTTATGGATTGAATAAATATCATAAAGTAACTGGTCCTCTTTATGTAACAAGTTTTAAGAAAAATAAACATATTAATTTATTATATTTCGAGAAAGATAATAGAGCTCACTATTGTTTTATAAAAGACCTTTTACGTTTAGTGAGACGTCAAGTTTCCAGCCATAAAGGTCGAATGCATTTGTGTGAAACATGTTTGCAATTTTTTACTAGTCAAATGAAGTACAACTCTCATACATGCTCGAAAATTATAACATTATTACCAGATAAATACGGCACGTTACAATTTAAACATTTTGAGAGACAGCAAAAAATCAATTTTGTTATATACGCTGATTTTGAAAGTATATTGCACAATTTTAATGAAACAAATACCAATAAAAATACTGTAAGAAATAAATTGCACCAACCTTCATGTTTTGCATTTTATATTTGTTGTTCACATGATAACAGCCTAAATAAATTTGTAAGTTATCGAGGAGCCGACTGTGTACAAGTATTTGTTAAGAAATTAATTGAAGAAACAAAGTTAATACATAACATTTTAATAACTGAAAATGCTATGAAACCCCTGACTCCAGAACAAATTAGTAATTACCATAATGCTGACAGATGTCACATTTGTAAAAATCTATTATTTGATGACAAAGTATGTGATCATGATCATATCACATCAGAATATAGAGGTGCTGCTCATTCACAGTGTAATTTAATTTATAAAGTTTGTTCATTCATACCTGTGATATTTCATAATTTATCAGGTTATGATTCCCACATATTTATCAAAGAATTATCAAAATATGATGGTGAAATAAAAATAATTCCAAAAACAAAAGAAAAATATTTATCCATTACAAAAATCCTTAAAACTGATAAATATAAGCCTTTACAAATTAAATTCATAGATTCATTTCAATTTCTTAGCACCAGTCTCGATAATCTAAGTAAAAGTTTAATAGATCGTGATTTTTTAAATTTAAGAATACATTTTCCTGATAGCAAAAAGTTCGAATTAATGCAGCGAAAAGGAATATATCCATATGAATATATAGATTCATGGCAGAAATATGATGAACCACAACTACCTCCGAAACATTATTTTTACAACAGCTTGCAAATGAAACATATCACTGATAGTGAATATGAACATGCCCAAAATATTTGGAATAACTTTAACATTAGTAGTCTTGGCGAATATACTGATTTATACTTAAAGTGTGATGTATTATTATTATGCGATATATTTGAAAATTTTAGAAAAATATGTCTTCAGCATTATAATCTGGATCCTGCATACTATGTAAGTTCACCTGGGTTAAGTTGGGATGCTATGCTGCTTTACACAGGTGTTCAGTTAGAATTGATTCACGATTTAGAAATGTATAATATGATAGAAAAAGGAATACGCGGTGGCTTAGCACAGTGCTCTCACCGATATGCTAAAGCCAATAATATTTATACACCTCATTTTGATGATTCTAAACCGTCAACATTTTTAGTATATCTTGATTGTAATAATCTTTATGGATATGCAATGACGAAAAAGTTACCTATATCAGATTTTAAATTCATGACAAATTCCGAGATAGAAAATTTTTGTCTATCTAATATTTCTGATGATGCTGAGTATGGCTACATTTTAGATGTAGATATCGCATACCCTGATCATTTACATAACATACATAGTGATTTGCCTTTCGCTCCAGAAAAGTTCGTACCCATAGGAGGAAAGACAGAAAAATTGATTGCAAATTTGTATGACAAGTATAACTATGTTATCCATTATGTATATTTGAAAGAATGTATAAAAAATGGACTTGTTTTGAAAAAAATTCATCGTATACTCCAATTTAAACAAGAAAGCTTTTTGAAGAAGTATGTAGACTTAAATACTCAATTAAGACAATCAGCCATAACATCATTTGAAAGAGACTTCTTTAAACTTTTAAATAATTCGATATTTGGAAAAACTATCGAAAATAAACGAAAGCAGGTTGATGTGAAATTGGTGACTAAGTGGAGTGATAACAATAATAGAACAAATAAAAAAATAGGTGCAGAGAAACTGATTACAAAACCAAATTTAAAAAGTATTTGTGTTTTTAGTGAAGATTTTATTGCTGTTACATTGAATCCTGAAAAACTTGTTTTAGATAGACCTATTTATATAGGATTTGCCGTATTGGAATATGCTAAACAACATGTATATAATTTTCACTATGACTTTATAAAAAATAAATATGGTGAAAAAGCTAAATTGTGTTATACCGATACTGACAGTTTGTTATACCTTTTATACACACAAAACTTTTATAAAGATATGAAAGATAATATACTGAAATTCGATAGCAGTAATTTTGATATTAATAATCCTTATTGTTTACCTAAATTAAATGCTAAAATTCCTGGTTTGTTTAAAGATGAATTAGGTGGTGATGTGATAACCGAATTTATTGGCTTGAGGGCAAAATTGTATTGTATTAAGTCAGTAAAAGCACAGATTAACAAAGCCAAAGGTGTGTCAAAGCCTATTACAAAAAACTTGAGAATATCTGACTATAAGAAAGTTTTGTTTAAAAACATTACTTTAAAATCAAAGATGCATATGATAAAATCAAGCAAACATGTACTATATTCGCAAGAAATCAATAAAGTTATTTTAAATAGAATAGACGACAAAAGACTAGTTCAACCAAATCAAATAGACACCACACCTTGGGGTCATTGTGATTTCATTTGTTAAAACAATTGTATTTTATAATGTATATCGCTATGGTACAATTTGTAAATTGTAGTATGATAAGTTTTGTCGTAAAATTTGTATACCCATGAAATGTATTTAATAAACTAATAAATATATATTTTACTTCTTATGTCTGTCTTTCCAATTGTCTGTTATGTTTATAAATCATATAAATACCCCAACGAATATCATTTCACGATAGATGTAAACACAAACTTGGATAAGTAAGAAGTATCGTTATAGGGAAAACTGACCAAAGACAATACACTGTATTTGAAATATTCATGGTAACAATATTCTAGTGTGGATTGAGTGCCGACCCACAAACTATATAAAATACATGTGAAGATTAAATAAAACTATAAGTATAAGTGAAATGAAGCTGATCAAACAGCCTATAAAATTAAATATCAATAACATACATTTCCATGACTCTATTCGCCAGGTCAGACACAGCCTATTATTGCCAAATACAATTCGCTGTATAATATGTGGTCCATCAAACTGTGGCAAAACTAATGTTATGATAAGTTTGCTATTACATGAAAATGGGCTTAAATTTCAAAATCTCTACCTTTATTCAAAAACTAATTTTCAACCAAAATATTGTTTCTTACGTGAAATAATAAGAAGAGTCCCTATGATTAAGTTTTATGAGTTTAGTCATGATAAAGATGTAATTGCACCAAGTGAAGCTTTAAGCAATTCCGTATTTATTTTTGATGACGTTGCTTGTGAGAATCAAATAAATATTCGCAATTATTTTTGCATGGGTAGACATAAGCAAATCGATTGCTTTTATTTATCACAAACTTATTCGAAAATTCCGAAACAATTGATACGTGACAATGCTAATTTTCTAATAATATTTAAACAAGATGATGTAAACTTGAAGCATATTTACGAAGAACATGTGAGTTCTGACATGTCATGGAATCAATTCAAAAATATTTGTAATACAGTTTGGAGTGAGCCACATAATTTTATTAGTATTAGCAAGGATTCACCATTAAACAATGGAAGATACAGAAAAAATCTGGATATATTTTTTTCATTTTGAATAAAGTTATAAATTGTTGGCATTCATAAATTAAATTCAGTATTACTACTACCTCAGATGGTTTCAGTGTTATAAAATAACATGGAGCAAAATATTAAAATGGAATTAATGAAGTCCGTTGACTCTATAAAACGTAAATTAAAACAAATGAAAAATCAGGAGCACGAAATTAACTTATCTCTTGATAAAATGCTTAAACCTGTTTCGGACCCCCTCAAAACTCTTGTGAATACGAATAGATTTTTAGAAAACATTAATCATGAAAAAGACTTATCACTAAGTTCTGCGGGAATAGAGTCAGACGAAAGTATTGCAGGCTCTTCTACAAGGTGTGACGATTTTTACGATGCTGATATAAATGCAGTGAGCTCTCCTAAAAGTGAAGAGAAAAATGTTTTAGAAATCTCATTAGAAAAAGCAGATATTTATGGTATGTACGATGGTGTAAATGTACCATTTGGAATAAGAACCGAAAACAAAACTTTAATGATGGGTAACTCTGAAGTATCTTTTTCTAAAATTGAGAGTTCTGATAATAATGCAGGTTTAGTTAAGATTACGATTGGAGGCAAAACTTATGACTTTACTCCAGGACTTCAAGAACTGTTACTTCGAAAGAAACCTGATTTAAAGTTAATAACAAACATAGATAAATTTTTATATAAAGATATCTTACTTTGCACAAACGCACATAAAAGAGATTTTAATGTAGGGGGTCAAATAAGAGGCGACAAAGGAGTTAAATATCGAGAAATAATCAAACCATTATTTTCTTTGACCGCAACAGAAAATAATGAGAACAAAATTGGGGGCGCATTACCGAAGCTTAAAAAATATAGAGTGAACACTGACTTGGTATATTGGGACGATCCCAATGAATTGGTTGAGAGATTAAAACTATTAGTAGCTTCAAGAGATGCAGGTAATACAAATCATGATAATGAAATTTTATCGATAATAGAAGAATTAAGAGAAGCTGATATAATTAAGAAATAAATACTGACAACATAAAGCCTTTGATTCAGTATCACAGATACATTCTGCATGAATATTGTGAAATTTGGTATATGTAATAATTTTAATTTTGTAATTGAATGCCTACTTCAGTTAAAAATAAAAGTTACGAATAAAACAGTCGTAAAAAATTTAAACTCAAAAAAGATAATAATTGGAATATAGGGACAGAAAAATTCTAAGCATGAGCAAAGTCGATGTAGTGAATGAAATACATAAAAATGCGAGAGTGAACTTTCCGAGACGAAGCGTTATTATGAAAGATATCGATGACCTATGGCAAGCAGACTTAATTGATATGCAATCTATTTCAAAGGAAAATAAAAAGTATAGATTTATTCTCGCTGTTATTGATACATTTTCGAAATATGCTTGGACATTTCCTTTAAAAAGTAAAAACAAAGAAGATGTATACAAAGCTTTTAAAATTTTGCTAAATAGTGACCGTATTCCTAAGAACTTACAAACTGACAATGGGACAGAGTTTTATAATAATGCATTTCAAAATCTTATGCAAGTTTATAATATTAATCATTATTCAACATTTTCATCGAAAAAAGCATCAATAGTTGAGAGATTCATTAGAACAATAAAATCTAAATTGTACAAAGAGTTTAGTTTAAAAGGTAGTTATAATTGGATAAATAACACCCTAAACGATGTAACCTATAGTTATAACCATACTCACCATCGTACAATTGATGAAATCCCTGCCAATGTGGATGATGTAAATAAAAAAAGAATACTGGAAAGATACGACAGGTTGATAAAAAAAAATACAGTTAAAAGCAAGTTCAAAATGGGTGATTATGTTCGTATAAGTAAATACAAAGGTACATTTGAAAAAGGATACACTCCCAATTGGTCAACAGAAATATTTAAAATCCGATTCAAACGAAATACATCTCCTGTCACCTACTTAATTGAAGATACTCTCAGAGGTCAACCTATTTTAGGAGCATTTTATGAACAAGAACTACAAAAAACAAAGCATCCCAATATATATTTAGTTGAGAAAGTTCTTAAAAGAAAAGGAAATAAAGTTTTCGTCAAGTGGTTGGGATTATCTTCTGTTGAAAATAGCTGGATAGAAAAGTCAAACGTTTTGTAAGAGAAAAATTAACAGTTAATGATTAAAATTGATTCTCATGTATATTTATTAAGTATTTAATCATTAATTATTCATTCTTATTATGTGTGTTGGAGAGAACAGTCTTCTCAATTGGCTTATAAATCATTTACCATTTGAATTACATTTACCTGGATACCAATACTGTGGACCTGGTACAAAATTAATTAAACGACTAGCTCGTGGAGATAAAGGTGTAAATAAATTAGACGAATATTGTAAAGAACACGATATTGCATATAACAAGTCATCAAACCTGAAGGATCGACACAAGGCAGATATCGTTTTGTTCAAAATGGCGAAAAAACGTATAGTTGCCTCTGATGCTAGTGAAGGAGAAAAAATAGCTGCTCATCTAGTGAGCAATGCTATGTTAGCAAAAATTAAAACTGGTGCTGGTTTAAAACCTCGTAGCCACAACCCTTCAAAAAGCAACAATTCTGGAAAACTGCTTAAGAAAAAATTTAAAAATCTCATTACTGTTACGAAAAAACATATGAAAAAGTTAAAACCAAGATGCAAGAAAGCAGCGATAGAATTAGCAATGGCTGCTGTCAGAAATTTAGCAAATGATTCATCCATTCAACTCCCTCGCGTTATTCCTATACCGAAAACTGGTGGAGTATTACCTTTGATTCCTATATTCGCGGGATTATCGGCGGCAGGAGCTTTAGCAGGCGGGGCAGCCGGTATTGCAAAAACGATCAACGAATTCAAGATGGCTAAAAAGTTGTATGAGGAATCGAGGAGACACAATGAAAAAATGGAGGCTCTATGTATTGGAAAGGGGCTACATCTTAAACCTCATAAGGATGGACTTGGTATTTACATATCAAAAGCAAAAAACTAAACTATCGGCTACCCAAACGAGCCTTGAATAACTTAGACATTTTAAAATATGGACAAATGATTCCTTATTTTAGAGGTGTTTTTATGAGAGATGAGCTCCCTAATTACCCTTTAAAAAAAGAATGTGGAATTATTAATTTAGATAGCTCTGAAAATCCGGGCTCGCATTGGGTAGCCTATGCAAAATACAATGACTTTATTGAATATTTTGACAGTTATGGCAATCTTAAGCCCCCAAAAGAATTTATAAAATATTTAGGTACTAAAATAAACTATAATTATGAAAATCTTCAAGGTGATCATCCTTACAATTGCGGACATCTTTGTTTAAACTTCTTAAGACAGTTTTGGTATAGATATCGAATAAAATAAAACGGCACAATCCAAAGTGGTCAGTATATAAGCATGTCTGTAACAGTGACCATCTCTGGAAAAACATCAGAATTAGAATCGTATTTTCAACCACCTCTAATATTGTCTGGGCAATATGAATGCGGGTTGCTATATGTTTCAATAATAAACTCAATAACAAAAGTACATTATAACAAAAATAATGACACTCCGCGGGTAATAAAAATTGAGTGTGATTTAATATACGGATCCTACTCTGACGGATTACCAACACATATTATTCATGAATTTGTATGTAACACTACCACAGGGCATCAATACATAGAAATACCGCAAAGCGTAATTTATTTTCCAGTGAACAAAAATACAATATCTTCTATATTCGTCAAGATTGTTGACCAGTTTGGTTATTGCGTTAACCCTATAGAAAATATTCAACTACGTCTTCATTTAAGAAAAACAATATGATATTATATAATATAAATCCTCCAGTCAATATAAAACGCCTTATTGCTTCTACAACCGCTAAGGTGCATAGACGTAGAAAAAAAGTGAAGAAGTTGACTAAAGCAAATATAGATTTCCTTAAAGCTTTAGGTTTTAAAGTATGAATCTACTACAAATTAATGATTTACCACACTTCGATACTTCAATTGAAAGTTATGAAGTTCATTCTTATAATCCCTACAATAACTGCTTTCGAGAAAATGATGAAATCAGAATCCCCATACACCAGCAAGACATATACGTGCTCCCATCAGCCAGTTCAATTTACATTGAGGGTCAAGCAAAGCTCTTCGGCAAAGACGGAAAACAGATTGAGAAGCCTGTTAAGTTCAGTAATAACCCTATTATGTTCTTGTTTCAAGACATCAGGTACGAAATAAATGGTATTGAAATAGATCGTATCAAAAATTCTGGAATTACGGCAACAATAAAATCATATGTGTCGCTAAACGAAGCGGAAAATAAAATGGCTACCTTGTGGGGTTGGAACTTAAACGGATTTAAAAGTGATGGTTGTTTTAGTGCTGTAATACCGCTAAATAAAATTTTAGGTTTTGCGGAAGATTACAATAAAATTGTGATAAATTGTAAACACGAACTTATATTGAATAGAAGTAACTCTAATATAAACAGCGTTATACTCACTGATGATATAGGACATTTTCAAATGAATATAGAAAGGGTGCAATGGAGGGTACCTCACATAAAAGTGTCAGATCGAGAACGACTGACACTTTTAAAACATTTAGAAAAAGATAAACCTATTCAAATAGCGTTCAGAAATTGGGATTTGTATGAGTACCCTTTACTACCAAAAACGACAAAGCATTCATGGTCAGTTAAAACTGCTTCACAATTGGAAAAACCTAGATATGTTATTTTCGGTTTACAAACGAATAGGAAAAATAATAAATTAAAAGATTCAACACTATTCGATCACTGTGAAGTGACGAACGTAACACTTTTTTTAAATTCGCAATATTATCCATATGAACCTTTAGGTCTAAAATTTTCTGACAACAAATACAGTATATTATATGAAATGTATGCAAAATTTCGTCAGTCGTATTACAACAGTTCGGCGGATCCCTTGCTCGACCTGAAGGCATTTAAAGAAAAGGCTCCCTTGTTTATAATAGATTGTTCAAGGCAAAACGATAGCCTAAAAACAGGTCCGGTAGACGTACGGCTAGAAATTGAATGTTCAGAATCAATACCGGATAACACTGCTGCATATTGTTTGATCATAAACGATCGATTAGTAGAATACAAACCTCTAAGTAACATAGTGCGCAGGTTGTCATGATTGCCATAGTAGACGTTCAAGGCTTTAAAACAGAGGCAAACGAATTTATACTGAAAGAAATTGCTATATGGTGTGATGGAAAACTGCAGGTGCTTTTAATTAAGCCACCATTTCCTTTTTACAATTTAACTAAACAGGAAAGGCGGCAAGTTGCATGGATAGAACGTAACCGAAAAGTATATTGGGGTGAAGGATTTATACCGTATTCAAATTATCAACATTTAGTTTTAGATGTTCTAAAAAATAAATGTATTTACACTAAAGGTTCTGAAAAAGTCTTATGGTTGAAAAAAATTTTAAATAATAATAATAATAGTGTTATTAATTTAGAGGATAAAGGTTGTCCTAATTTGTTAAGTCTATATGATCGATATGCGTCTTCTAGTTTGTATAGTTGTATTTATCACGAATCAATTTGTGCTTTAAAAAATGTACTGTGTTTAAAAAAATGGTGTTTTGTTAATAAACTTTTTTAAATAAATAAAATGTTTTTTCTTATACTTACTTTCCTACCACTCAATATTTATAAATTAGTTGAAAAGGCAATGAAACTTCATAATACAACATCCAGATTCTTCAGTTCCAAAAAATCAAGATAAGAAAAAAGCAGCTGATATTTTTACTTTATGCATTTGATAATTATCAGTTACAAACTGATAATTAATTTCAGTTCTCTACAAGGAGTTGATGTTACAGTTACATCTCATGTTTATCAGTTCTAAAATAAAGATGATTGATCAATGTGTTGACTGAACAGCGGAAAAATTATACTTTGAGCTTTTAATAGATGATTGAAATGATAGAATGATTAAAATATTAGAATACTAGAATGTTTGAATGGTTGAAATTGCGGGTTTCTGGATCTCCTCTGATACAGAAACCCCAATGGATGATTGAAATATTTGAATGACTGAATGGTTGAAGTTGCAGGTTTCCGGATCTCCTCTGATTCAGAAACCCCAATGGATGATTGAAATATTAGAATGATTGAAATTGGGTGTTTCTGGATCTCCTCTGATCCAGAAACCCCAATTTCTATCTACTTTTAACAGATAGGCTTTTTTAAAGTAAGTCCTTAGATGATGATGACTGCCTCTGTGGCGCTGTGGGAGTGTATACGACTGCTACGCAAGAGGTCGTGGGTTCGATCCCCACCCAGGATAAAACTTTGTGTGATGAGCACGATGGTTTATTCTGTGTCTGGGTGTAATTTAGAAATATATAAGTATGTTTATCAGTTGTCTGGTTTCCATAGTACAAGCTCTGCTTAGTTTGGGATCAGATAGCGTTGTGTGAGCTGTCCCAAGATTATATTATATCTACACAAACTACTACTATTGCTGGTTGTGCGTTTCAATAATATTTCAACACAAAAATATAAATATCTCATTTATTTAAAAGTATTGGAAAAAACGAAACGTGACAAAGATCCTCCCATCCGTCAAACGTAAAAATGTAAGTAATCATTCTTTCGCAGAAGCCACAGTGCTCTCCTACATACCGCACAATGTTTTTGGTCGTTTGAGTGATGTGAGTCTGTGATGAATGTCTTGATTACATTCCTGTGACTCAAGAGTGCGGCTGACGGATGACCACTTCGTTTATTGCCTACTCCAACCAACTAGATATAAATAAAACAGTATTATGTCGAGCAAAATAACTTGATGCCCTTTGTGCCTCTGACATTTATCCGCATAATCAGAATTCAATGCATTTGGTTAATAAATCCTGTGTAATTACATACTGTGGTTACGATAATATTTTAAGCGTTAAATCCCAATGATTACAGTTAATGAATTGTTGATCAAATAAAATACCTAAGTATAATTTATCTGCAGTGGTTTGATATTTAAATCAAATAGTAAACACAACACAAATAATCAGGGCGGATCCAGGCAACACGGGCAATTCTCACACAGGAATTTTCAAATGTTCGCCATACATTTGGTCTGCGTTGAGGGGAAAAATACTTACACTTGGCCAGTGTTGAGTCAAAATGCCCCTCCCCCTCCTCCCCTCCAGAACATTATTCTGGATTCGCGCCTGCAAATAATACTTAAACGGCTATTACACTACCCTGAATCAGGGTCCTAAATCAAAATGGCCTTGAAAATTTGTTAGAGAATTAGGGCCTTAACTCTTATTACACCTCTCTTTTTAAGGGTTTAGGGTCCCTGATTTAGTATAGTGTAATAAGCGCATTACCTAGTTAAATCTTAGAAATACTCAACGATGACCATACCTTTATTTACCTATTGCGATTCGTTTACTGGTTATCATTTCAATAAATTTAATAATTTATTTTGCTAAACAAAAAATATCTACGGAGTTAGTGCTTACAACAAAACCTTATAACCGACAATGCGACCTTAGCCGATGTACACATGTCGCCAGCTAAGTTTGCTTGTCGGATGTTGCCGCGTAAGCTGCAAACAAATGGAATTTAGGTATCGGATCCACGAAGGAGACGGTCGGAGAATGACGTCCTTGCGCTGAACTACATTCGAATACAACTTCACGAATGCAAACTTACGTAGCGCAAATTGTACTCTACTACAAGACCTCGGCACCAAAGGCGCCGGTCTTTGCGCTGGTCAGCAGTTTACCGATACCAGCCTTGATCTAAGGAATCTCACTGAGTTAGGATGGTTAACTCCAGTCTGGCATACTTCATGAAGATGTTGAACTTAGGTCGGCAATGTGTAATAACCGAGTTAATGAGACTCGGTACCTTGCCGACTAAACTAACCTTTTTGCTAATTTAATAAAAGCAAATGAAGCTCAATCGAAAAATATGAGTTCAGAATGGAAATGTAAGGATAAAATACCTACACAATACAAAAGTCATCAATTTCTATGAAATTCATTAATCATGTTGTCTCAAATTATAAAAACTTGTACTTGAATAAAAAATACCCCTTCTTATTCGTGGCCACATATCTCATTCCGACATATGCATATGAATAAATATTTAGTAGAAAAGTGGGTTGCTTTTAGGAGGAAGTATAGTGAGCGAAGATATGACAGGAACATTTTCCGTAAAATGACACGTACCTAAATGGAAGCCGTAAGAAATAAAGTGTAGGTACAAAGACCATGCACTCACAATTTTGATGAAGCCGTTTCAAAAGTATGATGGGCAGAACGCTATGCTTGATCTAGTCGACCATGAATCTTGAGTGAGACGAAAAGCTCAATAGTCTGAGAGATTAGAAAGAGACAAAATGCTGTGAAGCGAGAAGCAAGTGCGCTCTTCGTTGCGGTGTTGAACACTAGGAAATAAAAATGTTATAGGAGGTAGTTAGGGTGGACGGGGTGGCACTTGCCGTGTTCACTTACAATCGTTTCACGCTTAATATACGTGCGACTCTTCTAATGAGGTGTAATTTAAAAAGCCTTATAGAGAAAGTACTTCAATATTTTCCCCCTATTTCAAGGAAATAAAGGTCCGTCCTGATCTCGCTTTCGTTTTTAGTGTTCCGTAGCTAAAATGGCAAAACGGAACCCTTATAGATTCGCTATGTCCGTCCGTCCGCAGCTTAGCTCAGAGATTGTTAGTGTTAGAAGACTGTTATTTTGCATGGATACATATTACTTACGCCGACAAAGTTAAACAATAAAATATTGAAAATCTTTTGGGTTTTCTGTTGTTTTTGTTTCATACTAGGTACTAACAAACGTTAGTATTTTTCAATGCAATCTAAATGAAAATTTTATTACTTCTCATTTGGTCTGCTGTTACTCGTTAAGTTGTAAAACCTATTTAGCCGTGATAGTCCCCACTTTACGAGGTATCCTCAGTACCTCCCCTATATGTACAGTGGGGATGTGATTTTTTTTTTCTCACCTACTTACCCTATCGTGTGGGTTATCATTAGATAGGTCTTTTAAGACGTTTAGAGATTATGAAGACTATTTTTAGAGTTAGAGATGCGTTTGTGAAATATTGAGCTTGACCACCGCCCCCCCCCCCCCCCCAACACACATTAAGTTTGTTTGTAAATATGTAAAAAAAACACAGTAGATGGTTGCATGTAAAAAAAAATAACGGTAGTAGTATATACTAAACTTGTAAGTAAAGCCTACTTAGCTGTGATGGTTTTCCTTTTAATTGCAATATATGTTATGAAATTAAAGGAAAAATATCACAACAAAATGTTTGTCGACAAGTTCTATTGCACTGTATTGCACTACTCAACTTACATATATAACGTTGTAAGTATGAAACAAAAACAACAGAAACCCACTTCTTAAGCCACATTATTTGGATGTGGGGGGCCTACGGAACCCTACATTGTGCGTGGCCCGCACTTGCCCGGTTTTTTAATTTACCCTTGTAGGAGCTGAGTTTGTACTTACAGCGGCGAGTCTGCAGAAAATTGATTGGGGGATTCGTGATGAAACAAACTTTTAAATCCCCTTTGTTTCAATTTGTTTTGTTTACACGTTTTGATGGTGGAAATGATGCTTAACTTGTAATTACGTAAACGTGATATCGATATTGAAAAGATGATTATACCTCGATAATTCAATGGACTCAGATTATTTTCACATAAAGAGGTAAAAATGATTATTAAATTTGCATACTTCGTACTTACCTAAGTACATACTTTAATTACGTAGGTACTTAACAAGTAGACATCGTCCCACTTAGATATAGGTGCTATTATTGCAACAAACTATAAACATTAAATTAAATCTATACTAATATTATAAAGCTGAAGAGTTTGTTTGTTTGGTCGAACGCGATAATCTCAGTAACTACTGGTTCGAATTGAAATAATATTTTAGTGTTTGATTGCCCATTTGTCGAGGAAGGCTATAGGCTACATAACATCACGCTGCGACCAATAGGAGCGGAGCATCAATGAAAAATGTTGCAAAACGGGGAAAATTGATGCAAACGAAGTAAGAAGTAGTTAGCCACATAGGTTTAAATTATACCTATGTAGTACCTAACATAGGTATGGTAAGTACTGTCCTAACTATGCAAAAGGGAACAGAACCTCTTTACACACGTCCAATCATCCACTGTATTGTAGTTACCCAAATAATATGCCATCCGATATCTTGTAAGTATACATAACCAAAATATTTAAACCTTTAACTGTATTTACCGATTTTGCTATGTATGATACAAATATATTCAGCCATTGATAAATCGTATTCAAATAAATCCATATTACACAATAATAGAAATCGTTAGTAATTTAAACAGCTTGAGTGAATTATGAATGATACGATAGAACCGCTGAGGGAACAGTTTCATTATGCCACGTTCATTGTGTTCGCAGTCCCCAAAGAATACGGAATCTTCCGTCTCGCAGCGGTGGGTAAACCCTTTATATTTCTCGCAAAAAGTTCTGCGACTGCAAAAAGTATCATAAAGGAGAAAAAAATGGTGAGAAAATGAATTTTCCGTTTCACAAAGTTGACGACTGAATGGCTTATTATGTTATTATTATATACTTAGAGGTATCTATAAATTTTCGAGCTCCGTAAACGCCAGGCTTTATGTCACGTCCCAATTGCCACTGAAGGTTAGATACCCTTCATAATTTGTTACTGTCAGTTCAAAATATTGGAATATTTTTACTCGGAAAAACGACTAACCTGAAAATTTTGTGGTCAGAAAATTAACTTGAAACCAAATATCAATTAAAAGGATCAAAGACTGTTGGCAGAACGGCGAAAGGGTCGAAATATTAACACGGGCCGTTTGAAATAAAATGTTCGCAAAACAGATAAAAAGGATATAAATCAGGTGGATAACGATATCTAAATAAAACTCTAATTAGGTAGGTATTTTGCTTGTTCGAATGGATGAGCTTCAGTTTATAGAATATCAACAAAAGAAAGATACCTTTACATAGTGAAAAATGTCTTCAATTCTGACGGGACCTACTTTTCACATTAGTATTATTTTCAAACACCCATAAACAAGTTTTCTTCTCAACTTAGTAAAGGTTTACCTCCACATTTAAAGAAAAAAAAAGTTGTATTACAAGTTCTTTTTTAAATTATAATTAGACACATTCAGCTATTAATAGAAAGGATCCACAAAAAACCCAATATTTACTGTGAATACAAAATTTTCTACAAAGTTTCGGGCAAAGGTTTTATTTAGGTCGCACAATGTCGTAAAGAGCAAGTCTATTGTCATTTACGAACAGGGTGGAGTTGGTATTCTGGCTTATAACTGGGATTTTTAACACAAAATCTCCAATTACCTTCGGGCCAACCTTTCGAACCTATCCTGAAATAGAATTCTCTGAAGCTCTCTGTTAGTAGTCTACATTAAGACGAATGGATACTACGACATTTTTTTGTATTATCCAACCTTCTAAACTGCTTTCAGGTGCTTTAGTTACATAAAGATTTACTGTCCTTCCTAGAAATACGTTTTATTTAACATATTTTGTGGTTTAACATACAATCAAAGAGTTTGGTAGGTGAAGGGGCGTAGCTACCGCCATATCAGCAGTGCCCCCCCCCCCTCCCGCAGGCTACTGGAGCCAGGCAACGCCAGGGAGAGGAACATATGTCCAAAGGATAGATACATAGAAAAAATAATATATCTACCTAACAACAATATAGCATAATTATGCGTACAAATAGTTAACACCCAGTAGAACCTACTACGTGATATCTACCTTTTAGTATTCATACACTGCACGTGTTAAAATAAAAACTTTTCTGTCAAACATGTACACTTAATTACGGGCATGTGTAGGTACGACTTATCTTTTCACATCACGTAATACATAATTGTACATGAATACTAACACTGTCACAGGTGAAAAAGGTAAAACAAAATCCAGGGACAGGCGTCGTTGCCCTTGTTGTCTTGAAAGCTTAAAATGTAGCCCACGTTTCTTTCGGAATATCAAAAAGATTTGGGCGCCTACAGACTACGTGTACCTACAATATTTTGTTTTCGCTTCAATCTTTTTTAACGTGCTCTGTGTATTGTATGTAGTCTATTCAATAAACAGCTTTTGTGTAGTGCCTATTTGTTCAGGCTTCAATGATAGACTAGGTTCTTTCATTCAAAGTTATTTTAGATTTTCGACTTAAAGTCTAATATTGATTTGGTTTCGCTGAGTCTTTGAAAATATAAAGACCTCATCGATATATCTAATCTTTTCCAGACGGGATTCTAAAACTAAGTTTTTAGGTAAATATAGACCAAGGTTGGTAACACTTACTGTCTACCTACTTAACTACAACATAATTGCCGAATGATTTTGCAAATGAACAAGCACCTAATTTTTAGGGTTCCATAGTAAACAAGGAACGAAAGCAAGGAAGGCGAAACTATTATCGCCATGTCCGTGCGCCCGTCTGTCCGCAGCTTAGTTCAGAGACTATTAGTAGTAGAAAGCTGTAATTTGGCATGGATATGTATGATATATATTACTTACGCCGACAAAGTGGTACCCTAAAACCTTAAAAATATATATATTTTTAGGGTTAAAATGAGAAAGTGGAGAAGTATTTTTTTTTCTCACCAACCCCACCGTGCGAGGTGTCGTTAGAAAGGTCTTTAAAAATATTCAGGGTTTGTGAAGACTATTTTTCGATTTGTGAAATATTAAGCTTTGAAGTGCATTTTTTTTTTAAAGTCAAGTGTCCCTACCATTACATTATTGTTTTTGGAAATGTGAAGAAAAGCAGGGCAATAGTAGACAGGGGGGACCAAATCAATGCCCCCTTGAGGGAAAGTACCTGCCCTAAATATTTGAGTTAGCTAATTTTACTCAAAGGAAACAAATAATCTTTTATTTTTAGAATTAAAAAGAACTGCATTCAAATATTAACTAAAAGTGATTTGTGCTGGGATTCGAACCTGCCGTATGTTGAAATTAAACATCCTGTGTTTTTACCGATCGAAAGGGTAAATTATAATTAACAAATCTCTATAATATAAATTGCATCTAAAATTTTAGGAAGGCCATGGAATTTAACAATAAAATTTACAATTGTACTGAGACAAGGGCAAGACTAAGCAAAAACACTAACTACCTACTTATTGGAAATTGTCAAATAGATCGAGATGTGCTTTTTAATTAATAATCATCACACCTGTTCGCCTGTTCTTTTATTTTAGATAGCTTGACTATTATACAATATTAAATCAAACAATATTAGGTAACTACTCGTATATTGCTAAATGACAAGCCTCCACGGATAGGTATATGAACAGTGCCGCGATGCAGTTATTTTTATTTCTAAAAACAAATGAATGGTTCCTTTCAGAAAAAATAGCTAACTCAAATATTTGGGGTACTTTCTCTCCAGGGGGCATTGGTTTTGATCCATCGAAACTAAACGGAAAATTATCACAGCTAAGTAGGCTTTACAAGTTTACGACTCGAGATACAGGCAGGCGACCCAGTGAGAAATAACAATCATTTTTTTACAAATTCCATTGAAATGTATTTACCTAGTCTGGCCATAAATACTGTTACAATTAAAAATAAGAAAGATATTACATTTGAATTTGGAATCTGTCATTTTTATACGATTGTTCATTGTATTTTCTAATTTTGGCGCCAATACATTGTACAATATTTTGCTATATTAAAATGGAGTGGGGTGATAAAGAAAACCGAATCGCTGTGATTGCATTACACAAAGTTGGTATGGAGCCGAATGTAATTTTTAAAACTCTCCATACGCTTGGTATTAGTCAAATGTTTGTGTACCGGGCTATTAATAGGTACAATGAGACCTTCTCTGTTTGTGACAGAAAAAGATCTGGCCGTCCACGTAGTGTTCGTACGAAAATGGTGGTCAAAGCAGTAAGGGAAAGAATTCGAAGAAATCCTGTCCGAAAGCAAAAGATTTTATCTCGGGAGATGAAGATAGCACCCAGAACCATGTCACGCATTTTAAAAGATGACTTAGGACTTGCAGCCTATAAGAGACGCACTGGTCTTTTTTTAACTGATAATTTAAAAAAGAATAGGGTGGTAAAATCGAAGCAACTACTGAAGCGGTACGCAAAGGGAGGTCACAGAAAAATTTTGTTTACGGATGAGAAAATCTTTACAGTTGAGCAACATTTTAACAAACAAAATGACCGTATTTATGCTCAAAGCTCTAAGGAAGCTTCCCAATTAGTCGACAGAGTGCAACGTGGGCATTATCCGACTTCGGTGATGGTTTGGTGGGGTGTTAGCTATGAAGGAGTGACTGAGCCATATTTTTGTGAAAAAGGTATCAAAACATCGGCACAAGTGTATCAAGATACCATTCTTGAGAAGGTAGTTAAACCCCTTAACAACACCATGTTCAATAACCAAGTATGGTCCTTCCAACAAGACTCAGCGCCGGGTCATAAAGCTCGGTCCACGCAGTCTTGGTTGGAAGTGAACGTTTCGGACTTCATCAGAGCTGAAGACTGGCCGTCGTCTAGTCCCGATCTTAATCCGCTGGATTATGATTTATGGTCAGTTTTAGAGAGTATGGCTTGCTCTAAACGCCATGATAATTTGGAGTCCCTAAAACAATCCATACGATTGGCAGTGAAGAATTTTCCAATGGAAAGAGTGCGTGCTTCTATTGATAACTGGCCTCAACGTTTAAAGGACTGTGTTGCAGCCAATGGAGACCACTTCGAATAAGCTTTTTATATTTTGAATTGTTTTTTATTTATGTATTAAACTAACACACTGTAAAAGTAATAAATATTATTTGCAATAAAAAAAAATGTTTTTTCTTCGTAACAATATTTATGGCTAGACTAGGTATAGGTAAATAACGTTATTAGTAGTATAGAACAAAAACAACAGAAAACCCACTTGTTAGACTGCATAATTGTGATGGGCAACTACAGAACCCTACATTACGCGTGGCCCGACATGCACTTGGTCGGTTTTAAACTTAATGGGATAGGTCACTCACTTAGATACATTCAATCGAATAAATTCAATTCCATAGCTAAGCAGAAAACTTGTTTATAGTACACAAAGACGGTGAGTTTTAAGTAAATTTCTGTTTGGGTTGCAATATTTTCATTCGACTGCTTTATTTATTTTAGACTTGAGACAAAATGGCCAGTTAAATAGCAAACATAGACTACCTACACTTGGAATTCTATTATGTATAATACCAAGTGTAGGTAGTATACATATATATATATATATATATATATATATATATATATATATATATATATATATATATATATATATATATATATATATATATATATATATATATATATATATATATTATTACTTATAAAAAATAACCAATAACATTTATAAGACAAATGAACCGCCTTCAAGGAAAAAGATATCAAGTACATCACGCTGACTTACTCCTTTGTTTTAGTCTATATCTATCTCTGGTGTTTTATATGCTAAGACAATGTTATATACACTAAACTACATACATACATATAAACGGGTCAAACAGAGAACCACCGTTTTTGAAGGTGGTTGTATATAACCATATTATATTATGTAGGTATACTTGTAGTCAGCTAGGTAGGCTAGCTGACTACAAGTATACCTACATAATATAATATGGTTCTATTTCGTAAGGACCGGACGTTGTTGTCTGTGTACCAGTGGCGGGGGGTCCTTAAAACACTATTACTTTCGGTTTCCCTTTGGATTGTAGTAAGTAATTAAAAAAATACTTTATTCATTTAGGTTACAAATGCAACGCTTAAGAACTATAATAGTATTATGGGTACAAGAAATCATGTCCACCAAGACATATTTTTGGATCGGGTTACCTCTGAAAAAAATTAACTCTTCGCCTCTTCTGTGTACTCTATAAAAAAACATAAAATTGCATGATAAAGTTATTTTAAAGGATTTATTCATCAGTAATCTGTACCTTCCAGGTTTTACTTTGACCCCGGTACGCAAATCCATTCGGTGTAAAGCCCATTATCCCTGGCCCGGAGCCAACACGCCGACAATGCTCAGGAACGTTCTGGCACAACACCAATAGCCTGGATTATCTCGTCCCACTAGCAATAGCTAGAACGCAAAATACAAGATTTACTACGGTCCTGTATTTAATACGTTTATATTAGGTTTTGTCTGTATTGCAGAATTGTGTTTTAATAAAATTCAGCGGAATATCTCGTTTTCTTTGTGGAAAATCAAAGTGAAACTGTCAGTAGAGTAGTAATAGATGATCCGGGGAACTTATTGCTAATAATAATTTTATGATTACGTATATAGGTATATAATCTAAAATATAAAATTCTCGTGTCACAGTTTTCGTTGCCATACTCCTCCGAAACGGCTTGACCGATTTTGATGAAATTTTGTGTGCATATTGGGTAGGTCTGAGAATCGGACAACATCTATTTTTCATCCCCCTAAGAGTTTGTTTGTTTGTTTGAACGCGATAATCTCAGGAACTACTGGGCCGCAATTAAAATATTTTATTGTTGGATAGCCCATTTATCGAGGAAGGCTATAGGTTATAACATCACGCTACGACCAATAGGAGCGGAGCAGCAATGAAAAATGTTGTAAAAAAAAAAACCTAATATATAAAATTCTCGTGTCACAGTTTTCGTTGCCATACTCCTCCGAAACGGCTTGACCGATTTTGATGAAATTTTGTGTGCATATTGGGTAGGTCTGAGAATCGGACAACATCTATTTTTCATCCCCCTAAGAGTTTGTTTGTTTGTTTGAACGCGATAATCTCAGGAACTACTGGGCCGCATTGAAAAAATATTTTATTGTTGGATAGCCCATTTATCGAGGAAGGCTATAGGTTATAACATCACGCTACGACCAATAGGAGCGGAGCAGCAATGAAAAATGTTGTAAAAAAAAAGGGAAAATTTACGCAGACGAAGTTGCGCGGGTCATTGCCCACCCCTAACATTAATAACTATACTATAATATTTTAAAGCTGAAGCTGAAAGTTTGTTTGTTTGTTTGAACGCTATAATCTCAGGAACTGCGGGTCCTAAATAAAAAAAATATTTTACTGTTAGATGGCCCATTTATCGAGGAAGGTTATAGGTTTTATAACATCACGCTACGACCAATAGGAGCGGAGCAGCAAGGAAAAATGTTGTAAAAAAAAAGGGAAAATTTACGCAGACGAAGTTGCGCGGGTCAGCTAGTCTTTATATATATATTTCTTGTATGCGTGTGTATGTCACTGAACTCCTCCTAGACGGCTGGACCGATTTTGATGAAATTTTTTGTGTGAGTTCAAGGGGATTCGAGGATGGTTTAGATTCACAATTGAACCCGATTTACAAAAAAAAAAAAAGAGTCGAGACGAAGTTCGCCGGGACAGCTACTTTATAGGTACATAAACTTAATGTAAATAGTACATAACATAATCACAAAATTATAATTTTTAAATATTTCAGTAGATTTTTTAATTTTTCACTTTTTATTTTCTTTATTAACTACCTAACTCAGCAGACAGGTCTCCAAGTACCTAATAAAAAGTTTAAAAAAAGGTATTTGAACCGTTTTTAAAAGCCAAACTTACGAAATAGAAAATAAGAATAGTTTCGTTGACAACCCGCGCGTTTTTCATTTTTCCATACAAGCGAGCTGGCAATGGCAATAAAAATAAAAAAAAACGGAGAAAGAGCATGTCAGACCATGCTTAGTTTAGGGTTCCGCAGCTTTGAATAATTGCATCAGCAGAAGAGCGTATGTTCATGGCACTTAACTACGCCATTGAGAAACGCAGTTATTCGGCAATAACTCAATGACGCTATGGTTATAGCGTCATTGAGTTATTGCCGAATAACTGCGCTCATGTTCATCATATTTTATATTGTTTACTCATTCAAAAAAAAATACATATTAATGTTTATAACCTTATAGTGTTTTTAAAAGACGTTGATGTTTGCTGAAAGAAAAAACAATCAGCTTCTGCCCCCCAAAAATATTTAAATATTTTTATTATTTAGCTATTAAACTAAGTAGCGGCTACTACCAGACAGCGCTTATTCCATAGCAATACGCTTATTACGCGTATACCAAATTTCATCAATATTCATTGAGTAGTAAAATTCCTATGACATACGGACGGACAAACAAACAGACAGACAAACAGACATGACGAAACTATAAGGTTTCGTTTTTGCCATTTTAGCTACGTAACGTACCTAACTCTAAAAATAGAATGAGACCATTGAGACCATTGACGTATAGACCTGGACCGAGCTATCCCTTTCAATTAAAAAAATAATAGGTATTGACTGAAAAACGTGAAAGGAAAAAAAACTCGTGCGTACTTTCTCTGTTAGGTATTGTCCACAAAGTAGCGGTGTCTCTTTCTAGAGTCGTATTCAATTTTGTGAATTTATGGCGGAGTAATAGTCTTGTCTTTACGTCAATGATTGACACACACACACAGAGGCAGAGAAAATACTGTTATTGCTTTTACGTTGTTGAAGGTTCTGATTTTTTAAACCAAAACTGGCGAATAATGTACGATGTTCACCAACCAAATTCAAATTTCTGAACTTAATCATAAGTTTATTATTTACATGGATTTTACACTGCTCGGAACTCTGGCCCTGGCCGGCTCCGCTCCTCTGCAGCCGCGCGCGCTCGTGTATTGTAGCGACTACGCTGAGAGCATGCCGACGGATACGCTAGCATGTGCTCGGGTTCCAGCAGATTGTGGCCGTCGGGCAGACGCGGTAGGCTGCTGGCGTATGCTCGCGTGTCCCCTACGATGCGCTGCGCTGCGCTCCTGCGTCGTTGAACCGGCTTGGTGGAAATCAAACATAGACGAATTTAGGCCTTTAAACTTTGAACCGACGTTATTTTGTAACGAGTGAAATGACAGGCGAGTGAGTGGATTAGATAACATAAAGTAATAATTACTTTCATTTAAAATCATTAACTTTACAATAAAAAGATAATAATTATAAGGTATTGATTTCTATTAATTATAAATTGATCATAGTCAACCAAACTAAACGCAACGTCAGCTGCTCTCTTTGTTGTGTTCGTTCGCGGGCTTTTTAACGTCAAATAAAAGTCAAAGCAAGTTTAGCATGATAGACCACTTGACTCAAAACAAATTAGAAAAGTAGTGTTTAATAATATTGAATTATGTGCATAGACTTTAATTTTGTAAGTGAACACTTAGCTAATACAGGTTTTGCATATTTTTCAAGATGACTTCACTTTTATCTGCCGAACTTTCTGCTACATGCAATGCTTTGGGAACATTCGACAAAAAGACTGGCAAATATTTAATTGACGACTATACCCTCAACACAGTCAAGGATTTGATCAGGTATTTGCGTCGTGATGGAGAAGATCATGAGATCCGTCGACATTTTGGTCAAACAAAAGTTTTACAAACTGATCTTTTGCCCATGTTGGTCGACCACTGGGAAAATGCTGAATTATTTGATGTTACACTCAGGTACGATCACTTTGATAACTATCAGTTGTTATAAAGCATAAAAGACTTTATCCGGACAGTTTTATATGCAGGTCATAACTCAAAAAGCTTGACTACCTTTAAATTATTGTTTTTGTTTTAGGCTATTAGTTAACCTCACAAATCCAGCTCTTCTGTTATACAGAGAAGAAGTTCCAATAGAACGAACAGCTAGACACAATTATTTACAGATTTTACTACATTTGCAAGCTTATAAGGAAGAGGCATTCACTAAAGTAGAAACATGGAATCTTTTTGCCAAGAAGTTAGCAAAGATTTTAGAAATTGTAAGTTGCATTATTTTCTTTAATATGCTATTGTTGTGATACCAATATAAAATCAATATGACTAACAAATTTACATACAATTTCATTTTATTTAATTGTATACAGACTAATAAGTCTGTCTTTAAGAAAATTTAAACACAATCAAACAGAAATATGTTACTATGAATAAATAAAAAATAGAAATATAACTCCTGGAAATGTATAAGTAGTGATTGCTGTACTAATACATAGACCCCTGAATATTTGAAGTCAATTTCCCCCTTTTACTACCATTTTTCATTGCTGCTCCGCTCCTATTGGTTGTAGCGTGATGTTATATAGCTTATAGACTTCCTCGATAAATGGGCAACCCAACAGATAAGGAATTTTTCAATTCGGAGCAGTAGTTTCTGAGATTACGGCATTCAAACAAACAAACTCTTCAGCACAAGAATTTGATAAACCATTAAACCATTTTTCAATTTTTTTGGATATACATATATATAATCTGAATCTAGTGTAACAAATTGATGGGATTGTTTTAATTAAAAAAATATTTTCTTCCTTTTGGAGCATTGAAATTTATATTTTTTCTATTGCATAGGATTGGTCAGAAAGAGATGAAGACACAGGTTTGATTATAGAGAGGATTCTTATTCTATTAAGGAATGTACTTCATGTGCCAGCTGACTTGGATAAAGAGAGAAGGCCTGAAAATGATGCTAGTGTGCATGACCAGGTAAGGTATTTATTTATAGCCTTTATTCATGTACATTTTATACATTCATAATAATATCTATGTAAATACAATAATTGCATTTTTGAAAGATAGAAAATGCGAGCTATTCAAGGGCCCAACTCGCAAGCATGAAAGGATAGAAAAAATTGAGGTCTAGTTACATTGGTGGTTCGATTCGAGCCACAGTTTGGCATTCGCAAGTCTCGGGTTCGATTCCTGGGTCTGGACTTAAAATTTTTGTATCCTTCATAAATGCAATTATTATATTTATAAAGTAATGGGCAAAAAATAGCTATAAAATTCCAATCCAGGTTTTCCCCACTGTCTTTAACAGGTCATCTTCCCATATTCTGTATTATTATATATTTGCTAAATGAGGTCTAACCTGGACATCATAAACTTTCAAACTTCGTCACATATACTTTATAATTAACTAAAATAAAAAATAGTTGCACATAAATAATGTTTTTCTGCATGTCCTTGCTGACTCATATGGCTCCTCCAGCCACCCTGAGCCAGTTCCAGGTGCCTTTACAATATTGTCAGACCGTCTTTTACGCTAGGGTTCCGTAGCCAAAAAGGCAAAACGGAGTCCTTATAGTTTCGCCATGTCCGTCCGTCCGTCCGTCTGCAGCTTTGCTCAGAGACTGTTAGTGCTAGATGGCTGTAATTGGGGTTGGGAAGACCATTTTTAGATTTAGGGATCCGTTTGTGAATTATTAAGATTTGAAGTGCTAATTTTTGTTAGAGTCAAGTGAAGATTTTTAATGTTCATCAATTACTTCGGTTACTTTTCTGTTTCTCAAGAGTACTCAACAGTGCTACTCATACCCACATAGTTTATAGATGACCACTAGTGGGTCCTTACAACACAATTTTTTTCGGTTTCTCTTTTAATTTTAAGCTTATTATTAGAAACTGAAAGAACCATGTTCAGCAAGATATATTTTTTTATCCAGTTATCTCGGGAAACTGTAAACCTTTCACCTCTGATGACTACAATTAAATTTTAGGTTCTCTGGGCTTTAAATCAATCTGGAATTTTGGACATCATTCTTTACATGTCGTCGGAGAATGAAAAACAGTACTTCATGCACATTCTTGAGATCATATCACATCTGTTGAGAGAACAGAATCCTAGCAGTCTAGCTGATGCAGCATTACAAAGAAGTGTTGATGAAAAACTCAGAGATGATCAAGAACTACTCTCAATAAGGAACTCAGAAAATAAACAGAGAATTAATAAAATTAAACAGTATTCTGGAACAAGGTAATCTTTTTTCATAATAACACCAATAAAAAAAGTACCTACAACTTGTGGATAAAATTATATATTAATAACTTTTTTTTCTTTTGTGTATACAAGGTGTAATTTAATCCCTGTCCGACCCGAGAGGAGTGTGTAATTATTCTGTTAACAATGTAGTATTATATCCGTTTTTTGATTGAATTTTAAAATTCACAATTTAAATACCCAATTTCGTCGAAATGTGTAAATTTTAAAGATTTTTTTTATCGACATTGTTTCCGCCTCCACATGTTTTTCCATGTGATTTTTATATTCATCATTATATTAAAACAAAATGACAAATCGAATGGGTGAACATGATACCTAACACCGTTAATGTATATTAACTGGTCGGACAGGTATTAAATATACATACTGTATGTATTTAAAATTGCTTCAGGCATTCTCGTTTCGGAGGCACATATGTGGTACAAAACATGAAGTCAATATCAGATAATGAGATTATTTGTTTAAAACCTCTAAACAAAATATCCAATTTAGACTTCAATGGTAGCAAAAAGTCCAAATTAGTGAAACCTAAAAATCGAAGACCAGTTGAGAGTGGCATTTTGGAAAGGCGATCGGCGTTTGCTATTCGGTAAGTTTTATATTTAACTAGCGGACGCCTCGCGGTTTCATCCGCGTAGTTCCCGTTCCCGAGGGAATACAGGTATAAAAAATAGCCTATGTCACCCGGGGTTAGTATAGCTTCACAACGATGAAAGAATTTTTCAAATCCGTCCAGTAGTTTTGGAGCCTATTCAATACAAACAAACAATCAAATCTTACCTCTTTATAATATTAGTATAGAAGTATAGATTAGTGTTCATTGATATTCCAGCTTATATGACCATACATTGTATCTGTTATGTGTCAGTATTAGGTCAAAGCATTTATTACGCATTGATTAGAAAGAATCCTTTCTCCAACTTCACAGTGCTGGCAGGCTTCACAGTGAAAGTGTCTAGAACGCGTCGAAGAAGTCGTGGGTTCAATTCCTACATGAGGCAAAGTGCATGTTTTTAGACAATCAATTGTATGATATTTATATAATTTTTATTGGATTTTTAATTTTAATTATTGGGGTTTTATTTGGATTTTTATTTAGTACTTGGATGACCGAGTTTTACTCGTTTTTTTTTAATTTCCTAAAAATAAAACCTAGCTAGATCGATTTATTGCCCCCAAAACCCCTGCATACTAAATTTCATAAGAATCATTGAAGCCGTTGATCCATTTAGATACATACCTATATACGCAGGAATTGCTCGTTTAAAGGTATTAGATTTGTTATTATACTCACAATATGCATGTACCTATTAGGTATACATATTTATTAAGAACCTCTTAAAAGTAACGCATGTCGCATTCAATTATTAACTGCCTCTTTTGACTGCCTCTGTGGCGCGGTGGGAATGTGTCCGACTGCTACGCAAGAGGTCGTGGGTTCGATTCCCACACGGGACACCACTTTGTGTGATTCACAAATTGTTGTTCCGAGTCTGGGTGTAATTTGTGTCCGTGACTTGTATGTTTGTAAAGTCCCCCGCGACACAGGGCTTGTACCCTACAGCGGGAGTCGTCTATAAAAAAAAAAAATAAAAAAAAATCATTTACATGTCATGAGCATATAAACTTTCCGGAAAGATCGCATGATAGTGGAAACCCTATCACAATCCAGTTAGTAGAAATTAACGTGATACTGCGACTTTGTTTTATGGGTAGGTACCTACTGTAAAAGATGGAGATTTAATTTGGAACCTTGACTTTATTTGAATTTAAGGTGGCTAACGGAACAGCGCACCTCACTCCAAGGTACATCTCCCTTGCCCGCGCAGTCACGCATCGTTTCTAGGCAATCCAATTACAAGATCTCTTTGTAATAGCTTCATTGTAAATACATCTTCGTGTATTTTCAAGTATTATAAAATTGTTATTGTATAGTAGTCGCCATTTTTTAATTGTATTGTTCCAAAGACATCGTTAACTTAACTAACTTCTAATTCAGGATACTATAGTAAATGACGTCGTATTGTTACCCATGAAAATAGTATCTATACCTACCTGGGGGCCTAGACAAAGTCACATTCAAAAAGCGATGTCGATAATGAAAAATAATTATATTATAGAATTCGACGTTTGCAGTGGAGACCATAGACATTTTTTTATTTTTTTGCGAACGATTAGTATGGCGTTATCGAATTCGCCACGCAACGAATGTACCTTGTCTAACCTCACTGTAGTCCACTTGAAGTCTAGGTATTTGACTTTGATTTGCTTTTATTTTTTTATAACTAGCTAGATTATTGCAAAGCAAAAAAACTCGACTGCTTAAAATTTGTTATAGAATATTTTGGAGCCAAACATCCGTCATTTTTTATTTATTTTTGATCTCACAACTGAGACGAATATAATATTACCTCTTAAGCTAAAATCCATCAAGCCAATTAGGGTCTAGAGCGTGCCAAAGAATACACTTACATACATGCCTCCATACAAGCCTACATACATACATACATAGGTACCTATAAAAAATAGTGGCCGCGAGTTTTTATTGCTAGGTTCTTTTCTCCGGCTTTACCTATTGTTTGCAAATTACATTTACCTACATTACATGTACCTACATGTAGAATCCCGACGTATCACAAGAGTTGTTTTGCATCCTAAGTGAATAAAGTGAATTTTGAATTTACACACACTCGACAAATATAACCCTTCTTCTTGCGGAGTCAGGTAAAAAAGGCAACTCCAGCGCTAGGGCAAGTCCATGGTCGGGGGGATTTGACAAACATTCTAATCACAGACACAGAGTACCTACGCTCAAACACGGAACAACAATTGGGTATTTGAATGTCAAGTCAAATCAGTATCTTTTTTATAAAATGTCAAAACGATTCGTTCTGTAGAGATTTGTATGAAATTTAACATTGTGACGTCATTATGTTCTGGTTTCAAATCATTTACTTTTAGTATTTATTTTGATGATTATAAATACTAAAACATATTAAATTATGCACGAATATATATTTTTAAGATGATTTAAAGGCATATTATTACTTGGTAAGTGTAAAATAATTTATTGTTATTGATTGATTTGACATTCAAATACCTAATTAGTGAATAACACAATGGTTTCTCGTGAAAACCAGCGCCAGGTTGTCAACTTGGCAAAATGCTGAACTGGACACCCATTTGTTGCAACCGCGAGGCACAACTTTTATCATTATAGTGTTTTAATTGTAATTAACTTCTGTAAAGTTGTGGTGCAACAAATAAATGCTTCTTTTCTTTTTCTTTCTTCTTTTTCTTTTCGTATGAAAATCGAATCCACAACTTCTTCACAGCAGTGGTACGCACTTGCATTGCGCCACCAACGCAGTCGAAGTCAAAGACTTTTGCGATGGAGTGCACCTATCTCTTTTTTTTTGTGGAACTATCAATGTCATCGTAGCTTCAAGTAGGTATTAATAGCGTGGATTCCATTAGCTGTTCAGAGAGATCTTTTTGGAGCAAGAATTTGAGTGGCACTAGTACTGCTGTGGGCTGGCGTAATACACGACCATAAGGCTAAGCGCGCACTAGGCGATTGAAATATTTGAACAGCCAGTTTATAGTAGCCACTGACGTCACATATGACCAATTCGTCAGTTTCCGAACACAAAATACATCTAGCTGCTATGACTAGTGCGCGCTGACGGACGGCAGCCACATACATTCTACTTGACAATCCCCTACTCGCTCTGGCTCGCAGCCAACTGGCTGCTGTGCAGACAGACCCGTTCTTTTGGTTGCGGCAGCCAGATTTCTTGGCTGCCTAGTAACCGGTCTCGCACACACCATCATACGTTCAGCTGCGGCAGCCAGGCTCTCGCAACTTTCTCGTCTCTTCATTTTGTTACATAAAAAAATTCAATCTTCATGTTCGTATCTCGTTTATTTATCTTGAATATATCTTTGTAGGTTGTTCCTGAAAGAGTTTTGCATAGAATTTCTAAACAGCTCCTACAATCCACTGATGCATTATGTAAAAGATGTTTTAGTTAGAGCTAAAGCCCAACAAAATGATGAATCGTACTATTTATGGGCTGTTAAGTTTTTCATGGAATTCAATAGAGGACACAATTTCCAAGTTGGATTAGTGAGGTAAGATCTTTTTCTTTTTGATTAAAAGATTATTATCAATGTCAGTCACACATTATTGATAATCTTGTTAACCCCTCCAGCTATGCTACATTGCTACATGCGTGGGATTTTAATTCGCGACCTCTATATTGTGAATCCGATGCCTAAAACACTAGGCTTCGTCGCTTATTTTTTTTTTATAAATAACCCTAAAAAGTCCCGTTTTAGTTGTAATAAGAAAGTAAGTGTATAAGTTACTTGTATTTCAAATGAGAAAACTTCAAATATCTCCAGCAATACTCAAACTTTGTCTATTTTGGAATATAAAGTGTACTTATAACCATTTCAGTGAAACAATGTCAGTCCCAATGTTTCATTACGTGCAACAACAAATGGAGAAATATTACGATATGATCAAAGTTGAAAAGAAGAAATATACTGCCTGGGTGAGACGACTTCACTTAGCTCTAAGAGCTTACAAAGAGTTACTTAACACTCTTTTAGCTATGGACAAGAGCACTGATCCTACTGTGAAAGAATCAGCTAAAGTTTTGAAAAGTAATATATTCTACGTATTAGAATACAGAGAGTTCATTCTATCTACATTTTTGAATTATGATGAGAATAAAATGCCTAGGTAAGTACTTACGATAGGTATAAATGGTAAAAAGCTTTGCTGATAGAAAAAATAATATTGAGTTAAACCTTTGTACATTATTATTGAACATTTTGTATGTGTGTTTCCAATAAATAATTTATTAAACGCTACTAAACATTAAAAGTAGTTAAACAGGAGGTACCTAAGTTTCATACGTACTTCGCTCGAGCAACGCACATGGACTCAGAATCTCGAAACAATGTGGTCCGATAATCCGTGTCAATGAACTATGTCTAAGCATGGGTATACCCACAGGGAGGGAAAGGGATTTGTGGGTAGGGACACCCCCCCCCCCCTCACTCTCCAAAATTGTAAAAAGGTCCCCCCCGAAATTACGAGAACCCCCTTTCGAAAAATGATCTTGGGGTACGCCCATATGTCTATGTGTGTTCTGAGTGTTTTGTATAAATAGTGATTTTATTGGTTAAACATAATATGTTTTATGTTTCTTTTAGGTCCTATTTAGTGGATTTAGTAGAGACCGTACACTTATTTCTGAAAATGTTGGAACACTATTGTAAGAAAACTGGTTTGGTTGTTCAAAAAAAGGTCAGAAAAAAGGCAAAATCTAAACCTAAAAGTAAGTAAATTTACATACAAATAATATTCCTTGGTACTATTTTATGTAACAGATTGTGGAAGAGTTCCCAATAGTCCTAACATTTTAAGTTTACACCCGTCAATTTAATATTTATTTCCCACTAGGGAACAATCTCTACACTTCGGGGACTTTACAAACATGTATTGTCACGAGTATAAAGAACACCCACTGAATGTAGATCACACAAAGAGGCATCCTTCGCGGGAATCAAACCTCTTATACCACAGTCGCACGCATTCCCGCTGAGGCATTTAAAATCTTTAATCGTAAATTCGAAATATATCATAGATTTCCTATTCAACATTTACATGTTTCTGTGGTCGTAGATTTTTATTTTAGTCATATCATAACACTTTAAATAAAATGAAAGCCACAAGCTTAGTTCTGGCACCGGGAATTCGTAAATTTATCAACGCATAAAGCGAACCTAACGTGTATACCTAATGCAGTGAAAACAACGATAGGTGGCAACATACATCATGTTAAACCTACCTAACTGCTCGCACTATGTCTACATACGTACTTATATTCGTATATATGTATTACACACAATGCTATGTTTACTACGTTTGTTTAGTTGACTACGTTTTCTATAATCCTGACGACAATGTAAATTGGTCAGGTTATTAAATTTTACTGTGGTCAAGTCAATAGTCGGGTTAACATTTATCAAAAAACGGAGTGATAGATAGGTACGGTCACTAGCTTTAATGTGGGAACCATTTATGTACGGTGCGAGCCGAGAATACGTTCGGAGAAAGAACTACTTGCTATATGGTTCCCCGATTGATTAATCAACTACCCTCTGATTTGCGAAATAAAATAACAAAAAGTGTTTTCAAAAATAATATTTTAAACAACTTCGAGAATTCTACTTAATGATGTACTTACCGATTCACATTACGACTACACTATTGTATTGTTAGTAATCAATTAGATTTACCGATATTGTTAAATACCTACATTTAGATTTAAGCGTCAACAATTGTATTGAGATCCGACTTCCGTAGCATAAGAACAAACCTCAGTGGTTTATTTGTGCTATGATTATTTGTAAATTGTATGTTTTAATGATAATTAAAAAAAATGCTTAGAACACTCAATGCAAGAAGGTTGAAAGTGAAAAATCAAAAATCTTATACCTTTAAACGAGCAATTCTTCTATATATACATACCTATATATATATAATCTGAATCTCGGCAACGGCTCCAGCTATTTTCATGAAATTTGGTATGCAGGGGGTTTCGGGGCCGACAAATCGATCTAGCTAGGATTCATTTTTAAAAAACGTCGTTTATAATAAAATACCGTGCAAAGCTATTACTAGTTCTTAAATGGTACTAGTTCTTAAATGTCAAGACCTGAAGACATTAACGTGTATTGTAAAATTTAATAACGTCTTTAAAATTATAAAATATTTTTGCATAAGATTATAGGTAGTTAGGTATCTTTGTCTAATTTACAAGAAAATCATACCACGAAGAAAGCAAAAGACTAATTTTTCAATTTACGTATATCAATTTCCATTAAATTTGATTAACTACTTGCTTGAAATAGTAGCTCGTTACACGTTTACCCTGTAAAATTACACCACACATGGGTCCCAAATTAAAATCCCTGACTGTACCTAAAGTTAATTACAATGTGTTTGCTCAAGCTATCAATATGCATTCGCTATAGGCAATTTTAATAAGCACGCATTAAAAAAAAACTGTTCCAAATGACGCCGAGGTCACCAAAAATACGCAAATGAACCACATTTTTATTACAAAAAGCTTGGATTTAGGCGAGATAATTTATGACCAGAAGTGATAAAGGAAAAGAAAGCTAATTAATATTGTGATACAGAACAAAAGGCGAGTGTACAAAGGCCTAAGGGTGTGGACACGGTTGGGCCAGTGTGGGAGGAAGTTCGGGCGCAGCTGGCCGTTGTACTGGGCACCGGTGTGGACGAACATCCTCCGCCCTTCGACGCGGCGTCCGACGTGCCTATAGACCAACAAAAGTATGTTTCGTGAATTCAAAATGTTGTTTTGTTTTATTCTATCTGAAATATGGTGCAAAAATGTTGTTTAGCCTCTGATATAAACAAAGGTGTTATAAGTTTCAAAACTTTTGTTTATTTTTGTATTTATGACGTAGTATAATTTGATTTCGTTGCTGCTTTTTTTTTGTTTTAATCTTTGTGTTTTTTAGATAATTTAGTTTGATGATAATCTGTTGATCCGATTTGAAGAGCAACAAATATTGATTACTTATACCTACATATTATTAGGAGCTTAACATTTCAATGAAAAATTATATACATATAATGACTTCAAACATAGGGTTTTCAGAAAACTTTCTTTAGACTTTTTACAAACATACCTACCTTAGACAGATACACGTTGATTTTTCTTATACTAATAACCTCCCGTACATGGCTTCTTTACATTACACCAAATAACTTTAATACTTTTGTCACACAATTTACAACACATCTGAGAGACTCCGGAGTAAAATCGATATTTCTTTGTCAACTTTAGGACTTAAACCTCGCAATAGACTACGATTTTACTCCAGTAAAATAGTCTGTAGGTGGTCAAGGTCATAACTCCAAAAAACAAGTGGTAAGTCATTAAGGGTTAAAATGGCGCGGTGGGAGTGTATCCGACTGCTACGCAAGAGGTCGTGGGTTCGATCCCCATCCAGGATAAAACTTTGTGTGATGAGCTCGATAGTTTATTCTGTGTCTGGGTGTTATTTATCTATAATACGTATGTATTTAGAAATATATAAGTATGTTTATCAGTTGTCTGGTTTCCCTAGTACAAGCTCTTAGTCTAAGATCCCGCTATACAACGACCTTCACCGAGATGTTTATTTCATGAAACGTATTTTATATTTAATTTAATATGTCAATAAATATATTGCATATGGGTTGCCTAACAAATTTTAGTCCAGGGTATTTTTAATTAATAATTATAAAAAAAAATTTTTTGAAACATTCCACCGGTGTGATTATTAGATAAACTCTATACCAATCGAAAGTATGAAGCCCATAGAATATGCAAACGTTAGGTTGCCTATTTTTTTCCAGTCACAACTATCGGGTAGCCAGGTATAAACAGGTAAATCTATACTAGCATTTTGCAACGGTCTGCTTATTGAATACGCGTCTATCGCTATCCTTTTTATTTTCAAGCACAAATAGCATGCGCACTCTCTTACTTTAAATAAGCGGACCTTAAACAGCTGCTATGCTGTGTCCTCTTCTATCGCATGGTATGGTTGGTTGGGACCTCTCAGTCGCACACATTCACATGCAGCGATATTTTACTTTTTAAAATTCGACAACCGGAATTAGTGACTGATTTTTCGCAGGCAACCCTATACCACCGTGTTCATAATTAAATAATCTTTAATTTTATTTAAGTTCAATTCAATAAGCAGACCGTTGCAAAATGCTAGTATAGATTTACCTGTTTATACCTGGCTACCCGATAGTTGTGACCGGAAACAAATAGGCAACCTAACGTTTGCATATTTTATGTGCTTCATACTTTCGATTGGTATAGAGTTTATCTAATAATCAAACCGGTGGAATGTTTAAAAAAAAATATTTTTTTAATTATTATTTAAAAATACTCTGGACTAAAATTTGTTAGGCAACCCATATGCAATATATTTATTGACATATTAAATTAAATATAAAATACAAGTCACAGATTTATATGCTAATGCTAGTATAGATTTACCTGTTTATACCTGGCTACCCGATAGTTGTGACCGGAAAAAAATAGGCAACCTAACGTTTGCATATTTTATGTGCTTCATACTTTCGATTGGTATAGAGTTTATCTAATAATCAAACCGGTGGAATGTTTAAAAAAAAATATTTTTTTAATTATTATTTAAAAATACTCTGGACTAAAATTTGTTAGGCAACCCATATGCAATATATTTATTGACATATTAAATTAAATATAAAATACGTTTCATGAAATAAACATCTCGGTGAAGGTCGTTGTATATCGGGATCCTATACTATCTGCTTAGTTTGGGATCAGACAGCGTTGTGTGAGTTGTCCCAAGATATCATTATTATATTAAATATTTTCCAAAACTGATATTACAAAGTTATTTAGTGTTATGTAAAGAAGCCATGAGCTGGTTATTAGTATATTACAAATCATCCTGTATATGAGTTTTCCAGAGTCCATGAACCTTTTTATTTAATTGAACGTAATATTAAACGCTACATTTACTTTTAGAGAAAATTGTATGAAGAATATTCAAAAATTGATGAGAGAGTACAAATTTGAAGACGCCGTGGGAATGTTTAGAGCTGCAAGGTTTGTTTATAATCGCATCTAATTACTTATTATTATTCTCTTCTCATCTATACTAATATTATAAAGCTGATAAGTTTGTTAGTTAGTTTAATTGTTTGAACGTGGTAATCTCAGGAACTACTGGTCCGAATTGAAAAAATATTTTTCTGTTGGGTAGCCCGTTTATCGAGGAAGGCTATAGGCTATATAACATCGCGCTACGACCAATAGGAGCGGAGCAGCAATGAAAAATGTTGCAAAAACGGGGCAAATTTACGCTTTACACGCTTGTTTTTTCCGACTGCGTTTAAAATAGGGTGATGTTTTTCGAGTGTTTATATGTTTGGCGCGCCCTCTTTCTTTGGCATGCTCGACAGACCCAATGGCTTGTATTCATCCTGTGACGTGTCGTTTCATTCAACTCCGTAAATCATTTGTAGGGAAGTGTGGCCCGAAGAAGGTATATTTGGAACAAGTGAAATAACCGAAGACGAGGAACTCACTATGCTTGAAACCGTTTACAATACAGATTTGGGCATCGAAACTACAGGTTAGTTCAGCACTCTAACAATCTGACATAATAACTTGTTTTTTTTTGTGTCGTAGGTATTATTGTTTTTTAAACTTTCGCGATTTTTAAACATATTAAATATATTTCGGAACTTAATCGCGTGAATTATTTAAAGGTTTGTTTGAATTGTTTACGAACCTTTTATTTACCCGACGTTTCGGTCGAATTGCACCGATCGTGGTCACGGGTCGACTGAAAAGTTCGTACGATTAAGTCCCGAAATATGTCGTAGGTATATTATAATAATAATAATATAATAATAATAATTTCATTTATTCAGATATCTAGGATCCAATTTGTTAGTAATACATATAATAACTTATAACTAGTGTTAGTAATACAATCTTAATCTAAATGTACTCGCCCCCTGCCTGAACCATGAATCGAGGTATCTATACTCATGTGAGCACTAATACATCGATTCATGTACAGACAGTCAAGTCTACTGGCTATCATGCTCAACACGCTGTTGCGACTAGCCCGTACTCTGCTTAGCATTGACGCGCACCGCTTGCGCAGAGTAGCATAGAAGCAATCGATGCGCGCCTCCGCAAACATACGTGATGCACTACAGTGTCGGGGCAGCCGCAACATCGTTCTAAGCGCATTATTGTATTGTACCCGCAGGGCACTGTACGCTTTTTGAGTATAGACTGCCCACAAGCTGCACGTGTAAAAAGATGTACAGAAGGCTCTGAAGAGTGTGATTTTAACCTCATTGGTACAACGGCCAAACTTGCGAGCAATCATGTTTGCTCTCACTGACAGTGCCCTACGTTCACGTTCAATGTCCATGTCGTCTTTAAGGTCCTCAGTAATTAGATGACCCAGATATCTGCACTGATGTACCCTAGCCAAATCATCTCCCTTTAGCTTAATAGGGGGCACGCTAGAGGGACACCTAGTACCAGCCCCAAAGACAACATACACGCTTTTGTTTACATTATAGATTAAGCCATGACTATCTGCATAAGTTTCACAAATTTGTAACAGTTTCCTAATGCCACAAACCGAGGCGCTCAGCAAGACCATGTCATCTGCATAGCTAAGATTATTTACACCAACATCATCTATGCGACAACCTACATGCTGGCCGCTGAGCTCCTCAATTAGGGCATTTATATACAAATTAAAAAGACGGGGAGAACTCAAGCCACCCTGTCTTACTCCACATTCCAATTTATATGGATCTGAGAGAGTGCCCGCCCAACGTACACTATTACTTTGGTTGCTATACCAGTACTTTAATATATTTACAAGTTCAGTCGGTAGCCCTGCTTCTTGTAACTTTCTCCACAAAATATCATAGCAGACCAAGTCAAAAGCTTTGCTTAAATCGAGGAAACAGGCATACACAGGTGTGCCTCTATGGGTATAGTACCCGACAGTATGCTTCATGCACAATATGGCACTTTCCGTCGACAGCTGTGGTCTGAAACCAAATTGATTGTCATGCAGAACTATAGATTTAGCCAATTGCGCATCCAACACACTGTCAAGTACTTTAGCCATAATAGTCGCTAAAGATATCGGCCTATAATTATTCTTGTCGGATATGTTTCCAGTTTTATTTTTAACTATAGGGACCACAATAGTTTTCATTAACTGTTCCGGCAAGTAAGAGTGACTAATGCATAACGAATAAAACATAGCTAGCACTCGTGCAATGTGTGGTCCAGCATGTTGCAGATGCTCAACACTAAGACCATCATGGCCAGGAGACTTTCCTCTTTTCATTTGTCGAATAGCTTGAGCCACAACCTTTGCTGAAATTTTTAGGTTCAGCCCGACACCTTGGGACTCAGTGTTGAGCATCGACACCGACGGACCAAGTGGTGACCTAACAAAGAAGTGCTCCTTAAACAGATTAGCTATGTTCCTAGGATCTGAATGACCTTCAATACTCACGGGAAGACCAGGCTTACAATTTAATTTTCTAGTTTCTTTCCAGAAACTAGAGAAATTCTTATCTGTACTTAAAGTCGCTAATCTATCCATTTTAATTTGTTCTTTATGATCTTGACACCACTTTAGGCGCGTTTTAAAAATCTTTCTACTTTCGCACATCGCATTATATATTATTCCCGTCTTCGGCTTGCCATGATCAACCCAGTCCTTAAACATTAGCCTGGCTGTCCCGTGAGCTTCACTCACGTGCCTGTTCCATCCAATCACACACTTACCTCTATGATGCCTACTTGTCCGATATGTAGCCCTCGCAGAATTACAAAGGGCGTTCACTATATTACTATACATGTCATCCAGTAAGTATTTATGATTCTGGTTACAACATATTTTATCCCCACACTTGATGAAATAATGAGGAAAATCAATGGATCTTAATTGATCATGACAATATTTCCCATAATCTTGTATTTGGTTCCAGTTCCTATTACCCCACCTTACTTCGCAATTTACATCATAATTGTTAGCATCATACAAGCTAGATATAGGAACAATTGCGTCAAATTTACATTTCAGATGTAGAGGAAAGTGATCAGACCACAGTGTATCATAATTTATATATACATCAATGACAGCATTAAATGCAGACTTTGTAACCAAGCAATGGTCTAACCAACTTGACGTCCCATGAGCGTCACTTATAAAAGTATATGAGCCTGAGTCCATACCCAACTTGTCCACATCTACACAAACGAGTTCATGGTCAGCACAAAAATGAGATAACTCGCTGAAAAATAGTCCACTTGGGTGCGAATTAAAGTCACCTAGGACAAACACAGATTCAACATCCTCAATGTCTATTATAGCACTCACCAGTCCCAAGCATTCCGTAAAATCCATTATATTTTCAGCCCTCTCCGTAGGCATGTAAACACTCATCACTATCATGGTCCTATTATTAGATACAATTTTGATTGCACATACCCTTGGATTATCACTGTGTAGCACTGACACTTCACTGAATACACTTTTCCGCCACAATATTGCTACTCCTCCATATGGCCTACCGACCAGCATTCCCGCCGAAGTGTCGATTGCAGATGTTCCAGTGCTGCCAAATTCTGTCTCTATATTGGATAGGTACGAGATCTCCTCGGGCAATAGCCAAGTTTCCTGTAAGGCTATAATATCACATCTTTTGCACAGATCCTTAATACTTTCGTTTGACCGCTTAACATTTTTGCAGTTGAAACTAACCATATTAAATGTATCATAACTACCCATTATTTAGTTGTTTATGTTCATTATCCACAAAAGTATTGGGCTTAAAACTTACAAAACGCCGGAATAAAATACCCTGCGGCCATAGTTTATCTGCCAGAAATACTTGCAATTTATGCTTGGGAACCAGCACCTTATATGCATTATATTCTGTGTCATTTCTTTTGTTTATTTTATGCAGGGAAACATTCTCCCTCGTTTTCTGTTGAATATACTCAATAATATCATTCTCAGTGGTATCTTTGTGTACATGACTGATAAATACGGGTACTTTTAAGTCAGCCACTTTAAATCGCCCGTCAAGATCACTAGATGTACCCAACACACTAATTAATCGTTTCTTATATTTTGATTTACGACTTTCCACCGTTTTCCACTGCCCGTCATCATTCTTCTGACCCCCACTATTACAAGGAAGCGTAGATAACACCTCCGACATCGTTATAACATTTTGTTTACTACAAGACGTCATTAACTCCTCGGCGCACTGCCCCGTTATCTCGCGTGACGTCACATCAGCTGATAATGTTGCATTTATCTGTGTGTCGCTTATTTGTGACGACGCGGTAGCATTTATTATATTGCACTCGGGCCGGTTCGAGACTCCGTCAGAAATTAATTTGGGCGATCCCTGAGGTGATAGTTGGGAAATTCTGGGTTCGGAATCATTATTAATGTACCCACCACGTTTGGAATTTATGTTGGTGGCATCATACAATGAAACCGATTTAATTGTATGAAGTTCCGCCATGAGCCCTTCTAGATCCTGATGACTTGCATACCGACTTTTTATATCTTTGACCTCTGATTGCAATAAAGTTATGTCTTTGAGCAATTTCGTCACATCTAGATGGTCAAATGTGATTGGGGGTAGTTTGTTCAAATCTCGTGCTACAAAGACTGGTATTTTATCAGGATCAGCACTCTTAAGAAGGGCCACGATATCGTCCAAATCACGATTTTCCTTTCCTTTGTTCTTTCTTGTAATCTTTTTTCTATCCGTCGGCACACAGTCAAATAACAGTGATTTTGACTTTTTTATTTCTGCCGGTGAAAACGCAGATACACAAATTCTAGTTAAACTGTCCTCGTCAATCACTGAGATTTTATTACTTATGTATGCTAACATTTCATCTATCACGATGTTACAATTAATACACTTTAAAGTGTCCGTCATTATAACGTTCACTCGATAGCACGTAATTGGGTCAAGGACACGTCCGTCGCCATCAAGCGCGCGCGCAAACTCCGACTTATGAAAGAAAAATCGTAACAATTCCAATTATTATTACATAATTAGACTTAAATTACTTAGAATCAGGGCTCGGAAACCGGTTAAATTTCCAAACCGGTTTTGGTCATTGACCCCGAACCGAATGAATTCAGGTTAAGGTTATCTTTACCGGTTAAATTGGGAAACCGGTTTTCCACAAATTCCGATACTGTTCAGCGAAATAAACCGGTTAATTTGAGTTTCAAGGACATTAGTGAGTACGCGTATCTCTATTAATTTTTTGAACCGAGTGTTTCGTCTGTTTACTCAACGTTCAGATTCACAGAGTATTTTGTATATGTTTACATTTGTATAGTTAAACCTTTACGTTTGCGCACTGAATTATAATAATAATTGAGTGAAATTGTGAATATCAGTAGTTACATTTCTTAACGTACAAAAATGCTATAAATTCTTATCAACGAATGAAGTCTTACCGGATAGTCAACCGCTTTTTCTTGGTGTTGCCGAAAATATACTTTCTGATACAGATGATAGTAAGTAAACATACAGTGAAATAAAGTAAAACAATTGAATTAAATCTAAAAAGTAACATACTATCTATACTAATATTAAAAAGCTGAAGAGTTTGTTTGTTTGAACGCGGCAATCTCAGGAACTACTAGTTCGTTTTTTTTTTTTTATAAGATAAGATAAGATAAGATAAGATATTTTATTTCGCAAATATGGGTACAGTACATGATGTTAAAAAAAATAAATAAATATAGGTACAAGTTCAGCCACATTTTACCATTAGGCATGCGAAAGGTACAAGACCAGCAACAAACAATATTATTAATACACAAAATACAACGTGACTTCACGCCTTTACAAAATAGGTACAATTATACATTATTAATAATATAATAGGCTCACATTCCAAAATAATCAGACAAATGCATTTTCTTTTTCTGCAAAGAACTCTGAAATATTATAGTAGGCTTTACTCACTAAAAAGAAACTTAGCTTTTTTTTATAATTAAGTATCTATTACAATACTTTATATAGATTACAATCTAGCCTAAAGACTAATGAGTAATTTAATTATGACCTAAATTGCTATAAGGACTTAAATGTAAGAATGTGTCCAATAACACTTATCTTATTGTCTCTATTACATATGTGAAGTCACTTTGTTCATGTGTTCTTTTACGTTGCACTTACACTACATTTAATATGTCACTATTACACTACACTAATTCAAACGGCTTCAGCCGTCAATCTTCTTTTTAACTCAGTGGTATCAAGGAGCTGGATTACCTCGACGTTCACGTGTTGTTGAAGCCTGCTTTGATGTGCTTCAGCTATTTTTTGTATAACTGTCTCTATGTCATCCATTTTAAGGTCCCGGTGGAGATCACAGTTTCTTAAGTATCAAGGGGCGTTGACAATATCCTTGAGCACTTTGTTCTGGAATCTTTGTATTATTTGTCGATTGCGCTGAGCGGTACAGCCCCAAAGCTGTATACCATAAGTCCATACTGGCATTAACACCTGTTTATATAGCAGGACTTTGTTGTATACTGAGAGGGAATAGTGTCTTCCCAGTAGCCAGTACTTCTTCTGGTAGCGTAGGGATAGCTCATCTCTTTTTTTCTTGACATGTGCTTTCCAGCGTAGCTTTGCGTCAAGCGTCATACCGAGGTACTTAGCTGTGTTCGAGTAGGGTATTGGTTGGCCATTTATAAGCACCGGGCAGTATTGACCTTTTTTATTTGTGAAGTCAACGTGAACGGACTTACTCTCATTAGGTTTTATTCTCCATTTTGTCGTCCACTCTAAGACTTGGTTGATGGCTACTTGAACCTTTTCTACTGATTCGTTGTGGGTATTTCCTACTGCTATGATGACTGTATCGTCAGCAAAGGTTGCAATAGCATTATTTTCGAGCTCTGGAATATCAGGGGTGTATAAAAGAAACAGGACCGGTCCTAGAACACTGCCTTGTGGAATTCCAGCTTTTATTTCTTTATTTTTAGAACAAACATCCTCTTGGCGTATTCGAAATGCTCTACTAGAAATGTAAGATTCTAGGACAGTAGCAAATTGATCTGGTAACATTGTTTTCAGTTTATATAGCAAGCCTTCATGCCAGACTTTATCAAAAGCTTGTGCCATATCGAGTACTATAACGTAAGGTAGGTCGGCCCCCAGCCAGGTCCGACGACCTAAATAAGGTGGCTGGGATGGACTGGATGCGGAAGGCAGAGGACCGGCTGTTGTGGCAAAAATTAGGAGATGCCTATGTCTAGCACTTGCGAGCTATGCCGGTAACTTTAGTTCTTTGTCGGATGACCTTATTGCGAGTTTTATCCTCCCAAGCATACGTCGCTCCATAGCCTGCTGCACAATTTTGTTTTTTTTTTGGACTAACTCAACCGTAATAAATGACTTGGCACCGTAGGTCATAATAGGTAGGACGCACTGGTTACGTTGATCCTTCAGGCATTGCGGTTAAGGCGGAGTGAAAACTCGACGAAGTTTGCTAAACGCTACCTAACCCAATTGAATCCTTCTATCGACTTCTTGTTCGAAGTTGCTTTTACCAAACTGGAAACAAATCAAAGTCACGTTAAAGTTACCTACGGCCGAGACCCACACATCTAGAGGCTCCATTTAGGCTGTGCAGCATTTCGCTGAGCTGCTCCAGCGACTGCGCTACTACGACAATATGGTCGGCAAACCGAAGGTGTGAGATTTTCTCACGGTTTATGTTTATGACCTATCCAGTCCAATCAAGTGTCTTGAAGATGTCTTCGAGAGCGTAGGTGAACAGTTTCGGGGATATGACGCTCTATTGAATTCGTCTTGCAGTCATGTATGGATGTGGTCCACGGTATTGAAGACTTTTCGAAACCCGGCTTGTTCCGGGGGCTGGAACTCGTCGAGTTTTCTAGAGAGGCGGTTGGTGATCACTCTCGAGAACAACTTGTGGACGTGGCTCAGGTATGAGATAGGTCTGTAGTTCTTCAGCAAGGGGTTGTAATTTTTTTAAGAACAGAGCCACGCACTCCCGCTACACGCTTGTGTTAAGCCTTGGTGGATGACGGAGTTGAAGAGATTTGCTAGCTCTTTCAGGACTGGGGTCCCACCTGCTCTCAAAAGCTCTGTAGTGATTCTGTCATCACAGGGCACTTTGTCATTCTTAAGTTGCTCGAAAACTGTGCCGACCTCGCCCTGATCGACATCCGATATGCCCTCGGTATAGTGGCATGTGAGTGGGGTTCTGTGATCATCGACGCTAAGTCCCATAGGTTTAGCCATCCGTAATGCATACATGTCCATAAAAACTCTCGATTTCTCCAAATATCTTCAGCCTTGAGGTTTTACCACTCGCTGTGTTTAGTATTGTCACACAGGGTCTGCCTATCTGCTGTGATAAAACTTAAGCGCCTCTATTTCGATCGATCGCCGTCTCAATGTTGCGAGTGCTGTAGCGTAGGAGGTCAGGTCATGTCAGCTTCCTGATCTTCAGGTTTATGGCTCTCATATCTGGCAAAGACATCTGCGTGTCTCGTCTTACCCTCATTAGTTCAAGAATCTCAAGTGAGAGTTCGGACTCCCTTTTTTCACGTTTTCCGGGAAACAACTTCCGAAATACATACTGTAGCGTTTTGACCAGTGTCGGTTTTCTCGTTTGTGTTTCCAGCGATGCGAAACTGTTTTGAAGCTCCAACTAGAACTTTTCGGGGCATGAAGCTATCTGGGGGGCAGTAGGTCGGAGAATAGGCCTCATTATTTGAAGTCTTTTGACCTTGAAGCTAATAATTAGAGACCCTCGAACCAATATGTGATCGCTGCCAGTATTGAGCCTGTTGATCACCGAGACGTCTCTAATTATTTGCAGCTTGTCCGTAATGATGAAATTTATCTAGTTTGTTATTACACCATCGGGGCTTTGCCATGTCTACTTTCTGTGAGGCTTCTTCTTAAAGAAAGAATCAATTAAGAAAAGCTCCGACGACTGTAGAAAATTAACGAGCATTTGGGCCCTGTGATTTCTGCGCCCTACGCAGTTAGGTCCAATTTTCGTTTCGCCGCGTTTTTGTACTCCCACATTAGCATTGAAATCTCCCATAACAACGTTGTAGTGAGCTTTTGTATCCTTTCATCATCGTCCACTTTAACGGATTCGTCTGTAGACGCAACAGTAGATGTATTAAATGATACATGTCTCACAAATTTTTGTATTTAGTGATACGTATGTAAGTTCCGCTGGCCAAGTGTAATGTAGTGACCATGTAACAATTCAAAACTTTATTTCGTAATTGGTTAGCACTTCTAAAGAAGTTCTAAGCTTCTTAGTTCGTAAACTTTCACGATTTGTACACATTATGGAGTTTTATAAGCTGCGGGTCTTAATCGCGTATATATTCAATAATGAACTGATTGAACTACACGAACCATAGATGCTCTCCACTGACCGTCACTATTACTCCCGCATGGCGTGGGCAGAGGTTAAAATAAAAAAAAACACGTCAATTTCAACCTAGAAGATGGATATCGTTTCTCAATATCGTAAAATCCCGCGATGATTAAGTGTACACACCGTCGAAACAAATATTACACGCCAGTGTGCAGATGTCGTTAGTGTTGTGTGTCGAAGTACCGACAGTTTCGTAATAGTGAGTGATAAAAATCAAGCGAGGGTAGTTTCCGGAACCCGCGCTTTACGGAGGCGTGCGTGGTGATTACAACCTTTCATCAAGCATTTCGATTTTTTGGTCTCTTAATTTTAAGCGAATATAGATTAAATCTTATTTTATTTTCTTTTTACCAAGATGAATATACACACAATTAATATAATTAACCTACACTAAATAACGGCCGCGCGCTTATAGTTTTGCAGGGAACATGATTTAACGCGACGCACGACGACGGTCTAACCCATACATGTGGGAAAGAAAAAGTACTAAGTTTCAATGACGTGAGGTCGAGACCGAACGACCGTGCCTTGCGTCACGAGTCGTTTGTTTGAATTTAACCGGTTAATTCAGCTCACATTATCGGTTAGCATTACGCTCTCTGTTTTAACCGGTAATCAAAATTATTTCGTTATGATTAATACCGGTATCCGGATTAACCGGTTAATCGATGAGTACAATTAAACCGATTTTATTAACAATAATAACCGCTATTTATAAACCGGTTCCGAGCCCTGCTTAGAATTAAAACTTATTAGAAAACATTATAGATCTTAATATTTCTTTTTTGCAGAAACAGTTGAGGAAGTGAGTGAAACTCAGGAAAATTCTGAAGATGATGATGATGATGGTAGGTAAATATATTTGGCACTTACTAACATTTTCATTAAATTGTGAAAATACTTCGTGACTTATTTTTTTTTAGAAGAGGAAGAAGAAGAGAGGCGAAATACATCAATAGTTGAAACTGATTTTGATTTTCAAGACTTTGTGAACAGGTACGTAAAAAATATCGTATTACGGTTATGCAAAGTCAAGTAGACAATACCTTTTATGAACACCATTGCGATTGTAACTCTTAGCGCTCTAAATACAGAGTTGAAATTTCAATACACTTCATTCGTTTATAGACATCATTCCACGTGTATAAATTTGTTACTGGTTTTTACTACATTTCTTTCCTACCTTTAAATTTTAAGAGAGAACCTTTAGTAAAGATTTTTTATAGGCATTTCTTGCCAATTACTTTATTAATACAATAATTGCATTTTTGAAAGATAGAAAAATTTGAAGTCCAGACCCAGGAATCGAACCCGAGACTTCCGTATGCCAAACCGGGGCCGCAATCGAACCATCTAACCGGTTACTAAACCTCAAATTCTTCTATACTTTGATACACGCGAGTCAGGCCCTCGCTTGCGCCATCTAGCCAATAGTTTGAGATTTATTACGGCCTTTGTTATTACTTCGTTACAGAGAGCATTTTTTAAAAAATATGATGTCGCAGGCTGAATATTACAGTAATTTTTATCGGCATTTCTTGCCAATTACTTTATTAATACAATAATTGCATTTTTGGAAAATTTTAAGACGAGACATGTTCTTTTAGGTTTTGTAGCCCAAAAGTAGTAAGTGCTTGTGCGGCACTTTTAGAAAGATACGACAAAAATCTTCCTCACACGAACCACTGCATTGTAAAGATGTTACACAGAATCGCTTGGGATTGCAAGCGACCTTCCATGATGTTCCAAGCCTCTCTATTCCTCATATTTCAAAAGATACTCGAAAATAGAATACCTCTATTCAAGGTAAGTGGTTGTCTAGACTTCTAGATTATTCTATAGCTTAGAATAATCTAGATTTGGCAAGTTATTTGAATAGATAATTAAAATTTGTATTGAAGTGTCTTGTGATGTCTTTGTTTAAAATAAAGACGTTCATACTATGTTTAACAAAATTCAAAATATCGCTTTTAGGAAACTCCTTTCTTGATTGACATGAACATAATTAGAAATTTAAAAAACCGGGCAATAGCATGTCCGGCCATGCTCAGTGTGGGGTTCCGGAGCCGTTGTTATATAACAAACTAACTGACCCCCGCAACTTCGTCTGCGTAAATTTTCCCCGTTTTTGCAACATATCTTATTGCTGCTCCCCTCCTTACTTCTCCACTATTTCATCGATGTTATTATACATATAAACCTTCCTCTTCAATCACTCTATCTATTAAAAATAAATCCGTTGCGTACTTTTAAAGATTTAAGCATACAAAGGAATATAGGGACAGAGAAAGCGACTTTGTTTTATACTATGTAGTGATATTAAAAATTGAATAATTGAACCAGCAAAAGAGAATATGTTCATAGCACTTACGCTCTTTTGTTGAGAAACGCAGTTTTTCGGCATTAACTCAATGACGGTATATCCGATCATGTCCAAAATAATTTTAGTTTAAAGTATTTGTTAAGCGCTACCTTTTTGATTTTTTCACATTTTTTAGTCACACGGTTTAAAAGATAAGGGGTGGGGGGGACAATATATGCAATTTTCGGTGCAATTATTTCCTAAAATCTTCACTTAACCAGAAAAGATAATTAGAAACCTTAAAATGTTTTTAAAAGGCCTGTCGAATAATGTGTTTTCAGCTTCTGTTACATGTATGGAGTGAGCTTTCAATCTAAGTAACGGCTACTACAAGACACCTTTTCACAAAATGTTATCAATATTCATCGTGTAATCTTTGAGTAAAATGCCTGTGACATACGGGTTCCGTTTTTGCCATTTTGGCTACGGAACCCTAAAAATACGACTGCCCTTGCAAATAATACAAACCCGCTAAATGTTTTTAAAGGTTTCAAATATGTAGGTACCTATATAATACATACCTATCATGTTTAATTTAAAAAAAAAAAAAGATTAAGACAAGACAAGCAGATCTTGCGCCTGATGGTAAGCGTCATACATCGCCCATAACAGTATCAGTGCCACCCAAATCTTATTTGGCAAAGATCTAAACACCACCGCACTGCCCTCCTCATTTGAGACATTACTTCATAAATCTCATTTGCCCAATAATTACACTTGCTACAGCGCCCTTCAACCGAAACACGGTGGTGTGTTAATATCACTATTTTACGGAAGAATAACTGACACTGCTTTGTACCACCAAGACGGCCTCTGGCTTAGACCTTCCACTCGTAAATCTATAATCTAAACCTAGCCTATGTTAGCCGTACTCATTTGCAATTATAACATCATCAGCATCAGTCCTTTAACATGGTGTATAGTATATTAGTCGCAGCACCTTACCCCCATATCAAGTTTATAAACATTCAAACATTGTAAAATTGGCAATTTGAAAAGAGTGGCCGCGAGTTTTTTATGCCAGGCTCTTTTCTCCGGCTTTACCTATTGTTTGCGAACTTGGCATTACATGTTCCTGTAGAATCCCGACGTATCGCAAGAGTTGTTTTACATCCTAAGTGAATAAAGAATTTTTAGTTTTTGACTTTCACTCATCTAAATCTGCTCAGGCATTTAGAAGGTTTGGAATAAAGAAGAAACACAAACATATCTACATTTCAGGAACTCTGAAAAATATATATACAAGGTTTAAAAGAAAGGTGTTGTCATATTCAAGGGTTGGTATGTGCCCATGATACTGAGTGCACATACCGAATTTTATCAAAATCGGAGTACCCTACAAAAATATTTATTATTTTTTCATTTGTTTATACTAACAAAAAAATGTATCACTTAAAAAGTTAAATGCCATAATAATCCAATCGAATTTTGTACCAGAGGAGGTATAATTCTCATGCCATACGCCTTTCACTACTGAATTTTGACAAACAGAATATGCTATAACTATGTAATAATAATGCAACCAGCTATGGCACCATGGTAGGTGCAATACTGACAACATACCCTATCCGCTGCTGGAAATTTTACCATACCTTTTTGTTACACCTGTATATACATATTACATTCCCTTTTTGGGGTGAATCAAAAATCGAACCAACACCATATGTGTTAAACATTACACTTGTATACATATATGGCTAAGATAATAAAATCATGGGAACAATGTATGCGCAACCCACGCGTGTCGTAAAGGTCAACAAAGGGATGAAGGTATTGTCGTTGGTAACCGATCAACTATGTTAACATGCCGCTCTATTTTCGTATCCAATCTATCACCTACTTTTCTATTATGTATACTTATTACTTAACATACAGAGGTTATTGCAAGTTATTAATCTACCGTGTATACTAAGTCAGGGCTGACTTAGTATACGCGTAACGTACTGGCGTATACTAAAAGAATGTGTCAAATGCCAGATTCAGCGGGAGTCATTAGAGCGCGAATTTAATGTAAATATAATGGCATTTTCCCCCAGGATCTATAATAAGTATGTTCTACTAGGGACATCCGTGACCAGTACTGGGACATCATATGAGTTAATATGTATGTACTTATGTGTTGGATATGGGCGTATTTGTAACTGTTTCAGCAAAACTTACATCAGATACTGCATTATCATGATTCCGCGGAATCACGCATTCGTATTTTTTTGTATTGTATGTATAGGTTAGGCCTTACGAGGCTGACATGTTATTAAAATGGAAGCGTCTAAAATAAAAGGGTAATAAATAAAAAAACCCCTGGGATAAAAAGAGGTTATATTTTTTTTTATGAAACTTTCTGTGATATCGTAGCACCCAAATAGATCGACAAATTCGAATGATCGAATGATGAAGTTTATTCGGGATGTTTCTTTACAGTCCTAGACTCTCTTTCTCTAAAACGAAATTAATTAATTTTCTCTTAAATTTCTTGAGTTTACGAGGACTATTCTAATAAATTTTTGGATAAGCACAAAAATTCCGAACGTCCATAGATGACTTTCAGTCACGAGGTAATTGACCTGACTCAGTATATCATCACCACCTCGTTTTTGGTTGGAACTTCGTTTTCATTAAATAAGATTAGGAGCGCTACTCTCAACATCTCAACATTTAGTCGTATAAAAAAACTTAGATTGATGAAATTTATCTATTTAGAAATATAGGTACATAGTTTCACATAATTTTAGTGTTTAAGTTTTATTTTGTTTAACTCTTTTTTTGTTTGCTGTTCAGCAAAAGCCTCCTCTAGTATTTTCCATTTTTCTCTATCTCTTCGGTTCTTGTCCATAGATTACCTGACAATTTTGTAATTTCATCTTTCCGATTGGATTGATGAGGATCCATTTTTAATTCATTCATTTATCAACGGAAAATATAAGTTTGCAGTTTTAAATTAAGACATAACCTAGCTTGTAAGGTTACGTCTAAATTTAACAGATAATAACAATTTCAACATTGAAACTAAAAATACCAATACAATTGTTACCATAATACTATATAGCTATTTTGTCTCATCTGTCGCGAGTTTTTAAATAATAAATAACATTGTCTTGTATTTTTACAATTGTTTTTTGAGTTATTCCGGTCCGATACCTCGTATTTGATACCCAGGAGGATCAGTTTTCATTTAGAGTATTTTCTATTCCGGTCTGATACACCATGCAGAGACAACTTAATTACGTGAATATTTTAAGGTTAAGTACCTTTTTTTATTACCCATCGTTTCGACCATATTGCTATGGTTACACGCGATTAGAATCCATAGTCTGTAAAATTGTATAATTTGTACAAATCTCGACAGTTTCAGTTCAATCCTGCGTTCCCTTGGGATTACTTTCTGCCACCTCGATGAATGTGTTTTATTACACCTAATAATTTTCATTCTCTATTTAAAAGATTACTATTCCATTCAGTCCGTTATAAAGTAGTCTCGAAGTAAAATAGTGCCAGTAAGTTATGTAAAATAGTGCAATTTTCTCTTCGATAAGTTGAACTGGTTGTTATAGCGTGATATTTTTTCCATATTACGACACACGTGTGACCAAATTTAAGCTTTTTTCTCCGTCGTGCATACGACGTGGAGGGTAAAACAGGGGACAGATTTTATCGGCGAGCACGTTTGGGGGTGTCGTAGGTACCCCTCAAATGTATCGAGAATCTAAATTAACCTGGCGCGAAATTTGATTTCTATCAGTAACGGCCTAATAAAATGTTTGTCTTGACGTTATTCAGGCATCATTTACATTTTTCCAAATTGAAATGTAAATAAAACTGACAAAGAATCTTAAGTGACGTACATTAAGAGAGGAAAAAAGAAAAATAACTGCTGTATTACGTCAACAATCCCGAAAATTTACCATCTCTGGAAACATCCAAAAATACTTTCCATATTTTACCTGAGCAATCATAAATATACCCTTTTTGGGAGGCCATAAAATGACAAAATTATAAAACTCGTTTGTTATTGTAATTCCTTTTCTGTTTTCTAAAGTAATTAAATGTTTTGGTAATGATTAACAGGAATTGGAAAAGTTCGCTATATTTGTTTTGAGAAAGTTCACTGAAGTGGCGGCGAAAAATCCTAAAGTATTTATTGAACTCTTGTTTTGGACCAACATGAAGGACGCCGCTGATATTGAGTATGGATACGATTTATATACTGATAATAGGTAAGTACGTCTATTTTTTTATTTAGGAGCTATACTATTGTCGATAGACCCACAAAATAAAAGTACCTCACTCGAACAACACACACACTGACACGAAATTACAGACCACTTTTGCACAATGGGTGTTGTATATAGGTATTACGGATGCAGACTTTTTCGCATCCGCGGATGTGAATGCAGATGCGGATTTTTCACGGCAGGCATCCGCAAACGCGCAATTGCGAATGGGGATGCGAATATTCGCAACTATACCGCAGCTCCCCACGTGAATGCGCATTATTGTGACATTTTACTTGAGCTTCCGCTAACGTGTCTCTGTTTACGAATATCAATCCAAAATGTGTTTTTTTCGATGACCGGTATCAAGGACTAGATGGGATGACACTAGCACATAAAAGCAATGTGAAGTACCTGGAACTCCACCAAGACCGCAGGCAAAGTCGACAGTTTAACATCTGCATCCGCATGAAAATTCGCATTGATTATTGCCGATGCGGAAGCAGATGTATCTACAGATCGTTGCGGAAGCTCCGCAGTTGCGGATGCGTTTGCGAATATTCGCAAATCTCATTTTATACATGTTGGTCTACCCCAAGTGCCTCTGTATCCCCATTGTAAATAGAACAGCTAGTAAACATATACATATAAAACTTATTGGAGTGCGATTCTAAAGCAAACATTGTAAATTTCACTTCTATTGACTATGCATCAATAGCAATAATTTACTCATTGATTCTTTTCTCATGTCACCACACCCCCAGCGCAATCAAAAGTAAATGTTTGTTTTAGAATCATACAGCCAAACACAAGTCGCACAACATGAAATTGGGCGAAACACACCTTTGACTTCCCCTTCAAAGAGATAAAGGGGGCAATAAGATTTTGAGTCAATACACGATTGGTGTGGTTCAAAGTAATAGTATTACCACAAAATACATAGGTACCTACAGAAAGAAGGCCGGCTTCCCATGACAAGCGAACAGCCCACCTCACAGCCTCTGTGGCGCGGTGGGAGTGTATCCGACTGCTACGCAAGAGGTCGTGTGTTCGATCCCCACCCGGGATAAAACTTTGTGTGATGAGCACGATGGTTTATTCTGTGTTTGTGTGTTATTTATCTATAATATCTATGTATTTAGAAAAATATAAGTATATGTATCAGTTGTCTGGTTTCCATAGTACAAGCTCTGCTTAGTTTGGGATCAGAGAGCGTTGTGTGAGTTGTCCCAAGATATTATTATTATTATTACATGACGCGCGCATTCACATTTTTTTTATACAAAGAAATGAAGAAACGAGCAAGTTGTGCGCCTACTGGTAAGCGTCACGCGTCGCCCATTACAATATCAGTGACTCCCAAATCCTGGTTTGGCAAAGATCTATCTCCTCATTTGAGACATTTGTTCCTAAATCTCATTTGCCCAGTAATTACACTTGCTACAGTGCCCTTTAACCGAAACACAGTGATGTGTTGACATCAATATTTTACGAAAGAATGACCGACACTGTTGTGCCGACCAAGACGACCAATGACTTCGCCCTACCATCTCAGTCACATGTCAGCCAGGCACGTTTATTTAGGGTACAATCCCTGTGCCGCACGAGGGGCTTAACTAACAATTCACCCACACAAAGTACACCCAAATTCGGAACAATAACTTGTGAATCACACAAAGTGGTGTCCTGTGTTGGAATCGAACTCACGACCTCTTGCACAGTCTCGCCGCGCCACCGAGGCAGTCAGACGTTGAGGGCTTCGTACGTGTGCGTCTACGTCTGCATTGAAGCCGGCCTTCTGTACCTATATATTTTGTAGTATTACACCACTAATAGTTCAAAATAAAGACTCGACACAATATATAGGGTTCACAAGGTGAATGTAACCTCTCATAACAAGATTTTCACATTCACTATCATCAATCTTTGTCCATCGTTTGTAAACCTTTGAGCGTTCTAATTGGACGTGATAATGTTGATATAGGTCACGTCTCTAAACTATGATTGATTACACAGAGGTCAGATTTAATTTCGTACTGTTTTAACTAATTTTAAAGTGAGGAGTATCTCACTTTAAAATACAGCGAAAGTTATTATTAGGATAAAGTTACAATGTACTTTAAATTTGATGCCAGTGCATGTAATTATTTTTTAAACAATATTTTAATATAAATTGTGCAATTATTGTATACACGGTGAAATATAAGTCACTTATTCCAAAAAGTTTAAACTCCTTGCATAATATACAATATTTTAAATTAATAGTTCGAAATAAGTTATAAATAAATATCCGTAAAAAGTAAAAACACACTGTACAGGTACAGCTTATAAGAAAAAAATTGTGTCTTTGACAAAGGTATTTTCTCTATTTTTGAGTAGTGCCTTTTGTTATTTTTTCATTTAGATATTAGAAATATTCTAAAGCATAGTTTTCAAAGAAGTATTAGGTATAACTTAAATTCTAACGTGAACATCCAATAACATTCTTTATTGAATAAAAAGTACCTACCTATTAAGATTCAGTAAATAGCAGAAGTAGATATCTTAGCTTAATTTGTGCTTTAAATGTTAATGTTGATATTTTTCTCTAGAGACGTTGCAATGCGAGACACCTGTAACTTTGCTTAATGTATTCAGAGATAGTGCCAGCTGAAATGCTACCTTACTTGCTAACTTTGCTTCACTAGAGAAATTTATTTTTTCATCTTTATTTAAAACTTGTTCAGAACTGGGTCTTGATAAATTTTGTATTGGATTTTATGAGCTCTTTAAAAAACGTATTTTTTCTGTTCTTGAATGAGTAATGGTTATTAATATTTTTTTAATATAACAGGGACAAGCCAGGCAAAGGTATTTGGTCTGAAGAACAGGATGAGGAACTAAGGAGGTTGTATATGGAGAATCAAAGTAATCCACAAACTGACCAGGGTAAGTAGAGTAGTAATAATTATACTCATTTAGGTTTCTTAGGTTTTTCTTTTGCCTGAAGAATTATGCTGAATGTCCATAAAAATTATGTGACACATAAATTGAGTGTGAAGTAGTAGCAAAGATCACCTTTATGTAGCGCCTCCTTCTAGAGTAATATCATATGTACATCGCATTTTGAAGCCGGCATAGCGTTGACATTTTGTGATGTATATCATCGTAGGTCAGCTATATATTTCGCTTAACATTTGCAGATATTAAAACTGACCCAGTACAAATATCTTTACAAAGACAAAGTGTTAGGCGATGTTTGTGCTATGTTTAATTCCGATTAGAACAAGATAGTAACCGTACACTAAAAAAATAACACTTATCTATATTATGTATGTATTTAGAAATATATAAGTATGTTTATCAGTTGTCTGGTTTCCATAGTACAAGCTCTGCTTAGTTTGGGATCAGATAGCGTTGTGTGAGTTGTCCTAAGATATTATTATTATTATCAATTAGGAGCTTATTATACTCTTCTTCTTCTTCTCCTTGCCCTGTTCCTATTATTTGGGATTTATAGATTAAATATTAGTTTTTATCGGCTCTCCAACTTATTTTCACCAGAATAAGGCATAAACCAATGTCACCTTACTAGACCGCATTACTTACTAGACCCGAAAGCAATCTTTTACGTGTATAATATTATACTCGTCTAAGATTGCTTTGATGTCGACGTATGTGGCTGACTGTACATCAAGTGGCGCGGTGGGAGTGTGTCCGACTGCTACGCAAGAGGTCGTGTGTTCGATTCCCACCCGGGACACCACTTTATGTGATCCACCAATTGTTGTTCCGAATCTGGGTGTACTTTGTGTTCGTGACTTGTACAGCGGGAGTCGTCTTTTAATAGAATAAATAACACGCACGGCTGCTACGTGTCTAAAACCGATACAAACAAACAAGTAAAATATTTTAAATATTTGCATTAGGGATCAGGTTTACAGGTTTAATAGGTACTTAAAATTTAGGAATGTTCATCACAATGTTTATGACCCTCCCACGCTTGGCAGACAATGTCACACATTGTTGACCTCTTAACGTGTGACGTAATTTATTTACGACTCCCAAAGGGAATATAGTGTTTGATTTAGATGACATATACGCGGTACCGGGATTCATGCTGGCGAAGCTATGAGTCAGTAGGATTTCGACCCACTTACGTTACGACTTTTTTTATTTGAGTCCAGGCCCGCATGGATATCGCTATAAATATGCTATGTCCTTTCCCGGGACTCAAACTATCTCTTTATCAAATTTTATCGATATCGGTTAGCGTTTTAAGCGTCAAAACGTAACAGACTGACAGAGTTACTAGTTTGGATGGTTATTCACTGTAGTTGCGATTGTATCTATTCATACTAAAATCACACTTCTCGATTATTACGCAAATAGTCATACATAAGTTCTTGTGATGGCAATGAACCTGTGTTAGTTAAATAAGACATGTCAGGATTGGTGCCATTTACACCGGCTCCACACGTTGGCCCCAACGTTGACAACAACGCGTGGATCTAGAAAATATCATTGGCGCCAACGTTGGGACGAGCGTTATTCTAGATTCACGCGTTGGGCGCACAATTTGCTAATTGCAGTGTGCTTGAAAGCGAATGAGACGACAATACCAAAAGCATGTCAGCCAGCAACTATAGAACTGTCCCTTTGAAAGATGTGTTTAACCTTTTGACCGCCAGGGACGTGTATGGACGTCAAATGAAAACGTGCTTACGACGCCACCGACGGTATGACACGTCAAAATACTACATTTTTACAGTTTAAAAAGCTCAATCAAGCAACATTACTACATTAATGTTCAAAATCCTCAGTAAAACGTTCAAATAAAGAATAAATTTGATACTCTTTATCCTGTATAATCTAGGATTTTTGTTGGCGCGATAATTTGAATAAAGGTTCGGTATCATTACCTCACACCGTAATTACACAAGCGAGCTTAACAAGTGCTTACATATCTGTATGTTTATGTTGTTTCCTCGACACACAACACACTTAAACTAACGAAGCTTGTTTAGGGACTTGTTTGTACACAAAAATAATATTACACACGATTCTTGCTGACGTGTGATGATTACTAAGGGTGTTAATGAAACATTACCATAATATATGCTAGTTGAATTGTGGGACAAAACTCGGAAAGACGACTTCAAAGGTTATCTCATTTGTAATGGAAGGCGGCTAATGAGCGTAATTGGAGATTTTAACATCCGTGAATGCTGTTGATTTTAAGTCAGATGTACAATTAACTAGATATTTGAAGCACACCTCGCAACGAATATAAAGTGCAAGCCAGACAGAAAGAATGGAAAGTCAGGACAGAGAGCGGACGCGGCTCGCTTTTAATGGAATTACAAAACTTAGGAATTCTCGCAAAGCAAAACCTAGTCTACAGATGCAACATTCCACATTGTTCTGAAGAGACTACATCTTCGCCTTAAATTCTTTACGTTTGTTCTGCCCATAGAGTCACATTATGAGGCATATGCTTCGACAACGCTAGGCCTAGCCTATAACAAGATGTGCACTGTACACTGCATGCAACGTTCGCCTCGCCAGGGTATATCTGCCTTTATTTGTTTAACACTCCCACCCAATATCGAAGGTGATAAAATACTAACATTTTTATCTACGGCTCTGCCCTGCCAGATGACAATATTTTTGAACTATTGAATTGATGTTCCTGGTTCTGTATTTTTACCATCCGAATCAACCGTTTACAGTGAATTGTAGCAAGTCTTTAAACTATATGCACCCAATTATTTAACTGTGAAAAGTACGCAAACAGAGTTACTATCATAATTGGGTAGTTGACTACGATAAAAGTAAATTATTTTCTACTAATCAGTTAATAGTAGAACTTGAAATGCACTGAAATTAAGTGTTTTGTTTTACAATTCAACATGTTTTTTAATTTAAAATCATGAAACCGAATACTAAAACTAATGATTTGACAATAGGAACTTATGACGTCACAAGTTGTTAGTCCATACATATTTCTATAGAGCTCGTTCTTCTTCTTCTTTGAATTGATGGCAATCTAGCCGTTTTAACGGCTAATATCTCCCAGTATCAAGTATTTATGCGCTTATTACATGCACAAAGTCTCGTTCTTAGTCAATTATCACGTATTCAGATCATTTTTTACAAGTTAAACTCGGAGCTGTAAAAATAATGACCTATCAGTTTGCCGCCATTTTTACAACTCATAGAGCTCGTTGTTTTGACATTTCATTAAAAGAGACTGATTTGACTTGACAGTCAACATCCCTATTCTAATATATATTCATTCCTATTCATCCCTATTCTATAAAAAAGCGGCGGTAGCGTAATGGCCAAGGCATCGGTCTCGCAATCGTGAGGTCGCGGGTTCGAATCCTACCCATTATACTACCGACGTGAACCCACTCCTAACACAAGCCTATGAGCTTAGCTGGAGGGGTTAACAAGATTACTAGTAATGTGGGACTCAATCCCACATTGCTAGTTACCTGTTAAAAAAAAAAAAAAATTGTATGAAGTTGGCCGTTATCATGCTAAGCTAAAAAGTGAAAAAGTATCAATCCTGACATGACAACAGTGTTTAAGTGATCAATAATAACCTATCAATGGGTTTGTTTACAATTAGCAATATTTAGACGTAATGCGACGTTGACGTCAGTGTCTGAATTTTACAAATGGTGTTTGATTTTTTTTTTTTAATCATCAAATTTATTTTTTTAATTTTTTAAGAATATTTTTTTTAATCATGCTGCGAACAACATTTAAGTAGGTAATTATAGTGTTTCAATTTAACGTCGCTGTATAAGCGCCACGTTGTATGTAGAGCCAGTACCTAACATGAATGTGTACATATTATTAATATTTCTATCAGCTACTAAAAAATTAGCCATCCATGTTATAATCAAAAGCAGGAAACGTCACTACGCTACATTGGAGCCCCATGTTGTGCGCCAAAGTCCTTATTCTTTGTTGTGACACGCTACCAACTAGACAGAATGTTACTGCGAAAAGCTTTGAAATGTTTTCTTTTCCCAGTGTCTCTTTTCAATATTTTCTCGTTACCTTCAATTTCTGTAGTGTTATTTATTCTGACTTTTATTTATATATTAACTTCTGTCCGTAAATCTTCTCGCACGAATTGCAACTATGACGTACGCTTTAGCTTGAAATGTATGCTGCTTTTCGTATCCGGTTTAACAGAAGACACGTTTTTTGACGTGGTAACGTCTTACGGAGTGCAGACTTCATTGATTTATCGATGACCGTCAGCACTCACGAAAAAGTGTGACGTTCCTGTCACGTTCGTTCCGCCTGCTGATTGGCTGAATTATTGTGGCCGTCGGACGCATGTATCCGGGTCCACCAAAGCTGTCACAGGCATGATTGCTTATCAACAAAATACAACGTCATCAATGTTTTGGCGATTGCAGCGACATGCTATACAATTAGAAAATTAAACAAAACATTATGACGTAAACCGACTTTACTTTATAAATGTTATGCTACGATTTATATAATCTACTAAATATGACGTATATTTTACAATTTAACATGATATTTGGGTCCTTTACAAATTATTGAAATATTTTTGTCGGTTGTTCGATAAAACCCTTAAAGTTCTAGATTTATTTATGAGACAGCTTCGTTCGTGTTTCCCCAAAATATACACTTTATTATAGTTATTTCTTTAAAGATGTCATCGACTGGATATTGGAGAACCTTATAGATCAAACTCGTACAAGGCGAGGCGTAATAAAGAAGTTGAAGGAGTTGGGACTTATATTCCGCGCGCCAACAAAGCGCAGTCATAAAGAACCAGCCAGAGAGAAAGTGCCCAAAGAGTTCACTGAAGAAGAAGATGAGCTGCTGAAGGAACTGTGGGATCAGTACAAGGATGTACCGGGTAAGTAGTAAAAATGTACCTTAAGTTGTACTGCTGTCGGTCGAATTCACAAACGCAACGTCATTAAATGACGACGCTAAGACTTATTATCAGTATTTAACGAGTAGGTATCTATTGTAAGTTTGATGCCTATGAGTAAAAAACTAAAGCCTATATAGTGTGATTTCTAATGGCCTAATAACTTACCGCTCGTGGTTTCTAATTATACGAAATATTTTTTAGTATCAGTTTCGATGAAAAACCGATATAACCGATAACCACCTACCACCTACTTTTGTCACAGCCACCTACCACACGTCTGTGAGACCCCGGAGTAAAATCGTTGTTTTATTTTTAGGTTTAGGGTCTAAATCTTACAATAAAAAACGATTTTACTCCAGTAAAATAATCTGTAGTTGGTTAAGGTCATACCTAACTCCAAAAACAGGTGGTGGGCGGTAAAGGGTTAATTTATTAAATACTAGTTGTCCCAGCAAACTTCGTACCGCCCGGTAATTTTTTTTTTGTTATTTTTTTTTTTTTTATCTAAGGCTCTCATTTCATTATTTTTTTTTTATAAATGTTGATAAACTTTCGCGATTTGTACACATTATTAAAATATATTATATTACGGGTCTTAATCGCGTGAACAATTTAAGGTAAAATACCTTGTTTATTGCCCGACGTTTCGACCGTATTGCAACGGCCGTGGTCACGGGAAGACTAGTAGCCGTTGCAATACGGTCGAAACGTCGGGCAATAAACAAGGTATTTTACCTTAAATTATCTCTCTATACTCTAATAGAAAACTAAAAAAAAATAATGAAATCGACAAAGTCGTTCTCTAGTTATCTCGTGAACAAGGGAAATAGGGATACATTTTTATTTTCATAATACATTTTTATATAATTATATAGATTTTTCAAAACGGCTATTACAAAGTCATTTAGTGTAATGTAGCACACGAGCATGAGATTATTAGTATATTACAAATCATTTATTTAAATTGTATGCTTTCATTTCTCAAATCAAACGAATATAAAGCTGAAAATGAGTTGTAAAAATGGCGGCAAACTGACCTGTCATTATGTTTACAGCTCCACGTTTAACACGTTAAAATACTTGAAATACATGGAATTAAAGTGTTGTTACAATAAATACTTGCCCATGGCAGAAATAAGCATTTAAATTAACTTGATTGCCATAAATTAAACTAAAAAAAAGGTGAAAACGGTGTTATGGGACTTTCTCTTAGCTGTAAAATTATTTTGCAAACCATGTTGTAAAAATATTTGTAAAAGTGTGCCATACAAATATAAAATACCAACACATACACTATATTGTAAAAATACCTATCTATTATTATGATATGCATAAAAATTCCTCGTTTTAACTTTAACCGCGGAACGGTTTTATTAAATTTTGCTTTGTCACGTTCAATATTCGAGACGACAATTTCTCAAATTCGCAGTATTGATCAACAGTTTTTAAAGTTTCAAACTAACTTTAACTGATTTCATTCGATATTCTGTTCGTGGGTTTATTATGGCAATGTCTATTTCTAGTATTTATTACCATCTCATAGATATTTCAATAATTTAAAATTTAGTTTGACTGCCTCTGTGACGCAGTGGGAGTGTATCCGACTGCTACGCAAGAGGTCGTGGGTTCGATCCGCACCCAGGATAAAACTTTGTGTGTTCAGCACGATGGTTTATTCTGTGTCTGGGTGTAATATCTGTAATATGTTTGTATTTAAAAATATATAACTATGTTTATCGGTAGTCTGGTTTCCATAGTACAAGCTCTGCTTATTTTGGGATCAGAAAGCTTTGTGTGAGTTGTCCCAAGATATTATTATTATTCTAGTGTATTTAGTGAATGGTATTGTAAATGCTCGATTGAGGAATAGCTAAATAATACGGTTTCGTTTAGTGGATTTCAATGTGAAAACTAAATGACTAACCAAGCAAGAGACCAAGAAACTTACCGAAGAGTTTCTTGCTTGTTTTTCTTCTTAACATTTTTAAATACTTTGCATTTAAATTATTAGCTATTGATTATAAGTATGTGTAAGGAACGACTTATGAGTACCTAAAACTTCAATCTAAGTTATATTATGGTAAATTAGCAGTAATTTTGGCCAATATTTAAGCACTTATACTTTTTACATTATAAGTGGATGCTCCTACTATGTTGTACCCATTGAGGTTGATATATCCAATCTCATGTTGTATTCTTCTTTTAATATTTTTTGTCTCTTGTTTTTGCACCAGTCCTCTAATATGGTGTATAATATAATGGTAGCAGCACCTTCCTGCATATAAAATTTATAAACAAAGAAACATTGTAAACATTGGCAATTTGAAAAGAGTGGCCGCAAGTTTTTATTGCCTCGTTCTTTTCTCCGGCTTTACGTATTGTTTGTGAACAGGCATTACATGTACATGTAGAATCGACTTTTCATATTTCATACTTATTTTCATACTTCCTTAGTGTATAAAGAATTTTCATTATTATTATTATATACTAGTTGTCCCGCGCAACTTCGTCTATGTAAATTTTCCACGTTTTTGCAACATTTCTCATTGCTGCTCCGCTCCTCTTGGTCGTAGCGTGATGTTATATGGCCTATAGCCTTCATCGATAAATGAGCTATCCAACAATAAAATAACTTTTCAATTCGGATCAGTAGTTCCTGAGATAACCGCGTTCAAACAAACAAACTCTTCAGCTTTATAATATTAGTATAGATTGTAAAGATGAAGTAGGTATTCCTACAGTAAACGCCTTTTTACACGTTCTCGAGTTCACGAGCCAGGTATCCAACGGCGATATATATAGTCATGCACGTATAGTCATACGTGTGAAAGCTAACGTACATGACTATACACTACACAACTGGAACATGAAAAGACAGTTAAGATAAGGCAGTTAGAAAAATATAGTCACTGTTGGCATTTGCGTAAAAGTTCACCTGTCCAAAATGGTGTACGTTTTGACAGAAGAAAAGCTATACACTCTAATCTGGACATTATACTTTTATTTAATGTACACCATATTATAAACAGATCAATTTTAAAATAAGTAAAACAGTAAGTATAGTTCTTTGCTACAACATGCAGACTTCTTTCAGATCCAATGGGCGTAATAATACCTCGTATGCCTCGGAAGCGTCAAAAGCGAAGCTACATCGACAGATTACTGGAGTTAGGCATGATTCGGGACAAAAGGGAATGTCGTAAAAAGAGACAAAAGAAATCTAATGCTAAAAGCACTGGCGGAGATGACGATAAATCGAACAGTAAGTTGCTAAACAACCTCACTTAGCTTTAAGGTGGAACCACATTATGTCGACGCACTCGTCTTAAATGTCTTAAGCATCAATTTACGAGATTTCAGATTTGAAACATCTAATGGATGTCCACTTAGCGGTGAAGCAAGATTTATTCCATAAAGTTAAATTACATTACATTCATCCAACACAATTTGAAAGCTTCTAAATTGTAGAGTAGTAGGATTTCGTGTAGAATGGAATGAAAAAAATGTTAATATGGCATTTCGAAGACTTAAAGTTTTTGTATACTCATTAAATTTTATTCTAATCTGTTAAAGTGACACATTACCATGTGTCTCTTTGACATTTTTCATGAACATATATATGGATGTTTGTTTCTCCTTCGCGCAAAAATTACTGATCGGATTTCGATTAAACTTTACAATGTAATAGCTTATACACAAGAACAGCAAATTGGCTATATAAATCCAACTACGAAAACTAGTACTTATTGACCCTGACTGCTAAGCCGGAGGTCGTGGGTTCGATGGTTTATTCTGTGTCTGGGTGTTATTTATCTATAATATATATGTATTTAGAAATATATAAGTACGTTTGTCAGTTGTTTGGTTTCCATAGTACAAGCTCTGCTTAGTTTGGGATCATATAGCATTGTGTGAGTTATTATATAATGCAAAACCAAACAATAGCTATAAGCGACAAAAACGCAGAACACATATGCAGTAACGTAATGTAGTTCTATCTTTATTGTGACATTCGCTCGCCACCCGCATGCCTTTGCCGTTTGCCACCCAACCCCCTACCACATTAAACGGATTCTGTTTTTTATTTATACTTCCAAAATAGCTGAGTGGGATAAAAATACATTTTATGAAATAAATGATGTGTCGTTACGCCAATTTTAGGGAGCGAACGTCATTATTGCAAGCGTTTCGTCTACGTTGATTTTAAAATTTAATAAGCCGGTGCTTTTAAATACTCAGTCACTTTTAACTTTGTATTATTATTTTTTTAAGTGAGAAATATATATTTTTAAAATTCTTTTGAAGTTACAATTTGTTACTCCCACAGTTGAAAATATTAGCTTTTCTATGTATTAAATGACTAGCTGACCTGATGCAACTTTGTATGCGTCAATTTTCCGTTTCTGCAACATTTTTCATTGCAGCTCCGCTCCTATTAATCGTAGCGTAATGTTATATAGCCTATAGCCTTCCTCGATAAATGGGCTACCCAACAGTAAAAGAATTACCGCCTGAGATTACCGCGTTCAAACAAACAAACTCTTCACCTTTAAAATATTGTATATGTTAGCTAGCCCGTTGAACTTCTAAAAATGAAAATAATTCGAAGTGAAAATTGCAATTTCGATTTTCACTTATCAAAGGCCATACTCTTGGGTTTCTCTTATCTTTAACCACCCCTGTATTAGAAGCCTGTATTGCGCTGGAGACGGGTGTACTGGGGCATACATTTTTTTTACATTATTTAAAAACACGCTTTTAAATTTATGTTGTAATATAAAATATCGATATTCAAAATTGGTGTAACTGAAAACAAACGAGCAACATCGTCTATCACTTCATAAGACGTTACACGTTTGGGATTTATTATTCATGTACGTGGGCTTTCTTCTCCCGTTACCTTCATTGTTTCAAGTTTATGTTATATTTAAATTGATTATGTATGTACATATTGTATGAAAACATCGCTGTATGTTCCTTTCAAACCACTGAAGAGTTTCTGTGTTGTACTACTTATATAAAGCTATAGCACACTGGATACCAATAACGTCGGCGTTTCAGTACAACAGTTAATGACGTTTATCCACCGCAACCCGTTTTTATTTCTATTTTACCGATTATTTTACTTCGGCGGGACGATGACGAACGTGCGATGAACACGCGGCTGTAGTAATTCTATGTATCGCTATTTACCTCTGTGGCGCGGTGGGTGTGTATCCGACTGCTACGCAAGAGGTTGTGAGTTCGATCCCCACTCAGGATAAAACTTTGTGTGATGAGCACGATGGTTTATTAAATGTTATTAAATTTGCTTAGTTTGGGATCAGATAGCGCGATGGTTTATTAAATGTTATTAAATTTGCTTAGTTTGGGATCAGATTGTTGAGTTGTCCCAAGATGTTATTATGTTATTGTGACGACTTCATGACGTCCCTTGGACGGGCTGTAGTGTACAAAAAGACAATTTTTCGGTCGTATAAGTATCGCGTAATTTTTCTTAACATTCCCGTTGTATCTTTTACACGACTGTCCGAAAATAGGAGTAAAATGTTTTAAGGATTATTTTAAGTATGTTTGTGAATTTGTTTACTCCGCCATAATTGACATGTTTGAATCAGGGATGTTACGGAGCTTCGAATCTGACTCCGTATTGGGAACTTCCAATTGATTTTACACCCCTGACTCCGACTTCGGCTCCGATACTTTTAAATCGGAGGTACCTAGCGTGCTGCGGCCGCTCCTTCAAGCTAATTGATATACCTATAATAAAAGTATGAAGGAAAAATTGCCACGGATTCTCTATGATCACGTGTTCAAGTAATTATTAGTTATTCATATTGAATGTGTGAAGGAAAAATTGATTAATGTTTCTTTTTTTATCTTATTATCTTAAGACTTATCTCAACATATTTGCCTTTGCCCACCATCTCCGACTCCGATTCCGACTCCGACAAATCAAATTTAAAAACTCCGACTCCGACTTCGGCTCCGATAAAACCACGTCGGTTAAATCCCTAGTTTGAATAGTTTTTACACACCAACGTGTAAAAAAATATATAAAGATATGCATAAAAACAATTGACCAAAGTGATTTACGTTATCTCATAAAAACATAACGAGGAATACTTCTTCTCCTACTTTAAAAGATTCACAAACTAGAGAACAGTTTCATGAAAACATATTGTAGTGCATGGACGCTAGCAGCACCATTACTCACCCATTACCTATCCTAATTATGAGAAGTTACGGTTACGATAACACATTGTTAACTGGGCCGGTCTGTAACTTCCGCATAATCTCAGGCGTCCTATCTCAGTAACACAACATCAAGTTGTTTCGTGTTTGTTTTAACGCTCAATCGCAATACGAAATTCTTAAATACCAAATATAAATGGAGAAACTAACGGACTGATCCTACCTGCTAACGCTGTGTCTAGAAAGATACAACTTATGTGTAATTCGACATCCCATCCTTATAGAAATTCATAAGCTACGGGTCTTAATCCGTACTGGTCCACCCGTGACCACAGCCGTTGCAATGCAGTCGAAACGTCAGGCAATAAACAAAGGTATTTAGCCTTAAAATAAAATATTTACGCGATTAAGACCCGTAGCTCATAAAATTATATAATGTGTACAAATCGCGAAAGTTTACATACATATATCCTACCCTTATTAGTGGTCTGGTCACTGACAATAGAGACGAGCGAAGTGGTGAAGGACAAGAACAAATGCGTGGAAACATAATAAGTATGTATGTCCTTGTCTGTTTAAAGCTGTCTGTTTACCGGAACGAAGAGGAGCAAACCTGTGCCAAAATATACTAGTCTATGCCGTATTATAAATGCGAAAGTTTGGATGTACGAATGGATGTTTGTTATTCAATCACGCCACAATGGGTAAACGGATCTGGACGAAATTTAGAACAGAGATAGATTATTTATAGTCTGGAATAACACATAGGCACTTTTTAACCCGGAAAAATGTTTCCGGGGTATAAATTTGGTTCGAAACGTCCTAAAACTCCGCTCCGCTTCCAAGGACAGCGGTTTGCAATCTCGTACATTTTAAACGAGAGGAACATAAAAGAACTAGTAAACGGTAAAATGTCGGTTGTCTAAGTTACTTCGCGTCAGTGGACAGACACAGTCTGCAAGTCCGCTCCGCATTACTTCGGTACTACGCTCCGTTGTCTCGCCCTGCTAGACAGGCAGCCAAAAGTTTTTTTCGGACTCCATACCTACGTAAGAAACCGCACGTAAAAACTAGTACATAATGGATCGCCAATCGCTACAGTCAAAAGGATCTAGTGTGCTAACCTTACAGCCGTTCAAACCGCACTTGTAAATCTTTTACGACTTTTGTTTCTAAAGTCTGATGTTTAAATTAACCTATAAACCCCTGCTGGAATTAATAGACTGAAATGAGATTCTAATCTCGTTGGTTTCGTTAAGAAGACGCGGGTAAACGATAAATCCTAAACAATGGATATAGGCTTACAAGATACTAAAATGGTTTATATAAAAACCTTATTGGCGTGAGATAGAATTAACTCGAGAAAATTTTGCTAGGAAATTTTTGAACCAGATTAGACCTTATTTCAGAGAAATAAGTTCGTATGGCTTGTATTATCTTGTTGATAATACAAGCCAGCAACAAATTATCTAATTATAATATACTATACCTACTACATACTAAATTAACCCTTCTGAATATTTGTTGGGCCGCATTTAACTACTATGACAATAAGTTTATTTTACACTAGCTGATCAGCGCAACTTTGTTTGATCATTGATGCTCCGCTCCTATTGGTCGTAGCGTGATGTTATAGCCCTCACAAATAACGTGGCTTTCTATTGGTAAAATATTTTTTAGAGGTTACCCCTACAAACTCACAAACTTTATAATATATTATAAAAAATTTCGTCTACAATTTAAAATGTTATAGTAGGCATTTATAATGATCAAAACAATTACTTACTAAAAGTAAATAATTTGAATTCAAAAAATTATGAATTCACATCATTTACTTTACTAGAATATTTCTACAGCATTTATACCACTTTTAGGTAGTTCCCCTGAGTCTGATTCGGAATCGGACCATTCTGGCTCCGACGATGACACTACACCACAACAATCAACAAAGCAACCAACAAAAACGAAACCATCTAAGAAGAGCAAAACAGAACCAAAGACAAATAACAAGAAGCAAACTAAACGTGTGGAGCTCACTGCTAATCAGATTGCTAAGCTCCTGGTCGAAGCCGTCGGTACTGGTACGTAGAAGGAATTTGTTACGAAATAATAATGTTTTTCTAACTGCTTTCTGACTTTTCTCTACTATAATGAATGTATTATAGCTATAAACTGTCCGGAACAAGGTATATTATCTGAATTATAGGAAAATCGCATCCGTTGCGAAATTTAGTAGATCTAAGCGTCACACTGCGGGAAGCGACTTTTTTTTATACTATATCGTAGTAAATTATATAGACACTAACTCGCCACCCTCCCGGCGCATAATGTCTCTTTCGCACAATGTCACGTTCGCATAATGTCCCTTCGCACAATGTCACTTCTGCACTATGTCACGATCGCAAAAATGTCTCGTGCATAAAATGTCACTTTCACAAAATGTCACGTTCGAAAAATGTCACTTTCGCAAAATGTCACTTTCGCAAAATGTATCTTTCACAAAATATCACTTTCGCCAACTACTTTCTATTCCCTTATTCTCATAATCTTGTAGACGATAATCCGGTACGACTGAAGAGGTTATATGCAGGGCCAACGGCGTAATGTGTTTAACCCTATACTTGACGATGTGCATTTAAATGCACACTTTTTAAAAAAAATTCTCGACGCGAAAATAAGTTTACTTTTTAATTTTTTTTCCCAACATTCACCAAGTGAATGCTTGTATTGAACATTAAAAATATTACTGAGCACTGGCAACACTTGATATAGTCAGTAGGTCGCAAGATGACGGAGCGTGCGCGTGCGTCTACTGCATACAAGGTAAGAATCGATTGAAATCCTATTTTTTTACATAAAAAAAGAAAAAAGAAGGGATAAAAATAGTACCTAAATATACAGTTTTGTCAATGAATTATAGATTTTGTCAATTTGAATTAGTTTACTTGGTCCAATATTCGTGTTATTTTGTATGTACCTTTAAATGCACATTGCCAAATTGATAACATATTTACCCGCATTTGGTTGTGTGCATTTGTAGATACATTGCCAGTTCAGAAGACATTAACATTGATTCAAAATAATATTATGAATTTCAATTAAATTATTACTTATTGATGATTTATTTATATTTCTTTATTGTTATAGCCTGCTACAAGAACTTCGAAAATTTTGGCATTGGTACCTAAGTCTGGTGTTGGTTCCGACATAGAGAAAAGTGGTTCTTCGGAAGACGAACTAGATTATGCGCGCGAATTGGTGGGAAATAGGATTGTTGAAGAGTCTGACGTATCTTCAGACCCACCATCATTGGGATCTTCATTTGAAAACCTTAATTTACTATCTGACAGTGATGAAAATACTTGTATAACAAGTTCAAGGATTGACTTAGATATTTATTCGGATCATCAATTACCTACCATATCTAACTCTGGTCCAGATTCAGCATCCATATTACCTTCTGTTACTATTCTAGCTGTGTCAGATAAAACCATTATATCTGGACCATCGTTTAACTTACCGCAATTTTCACCGATTGCTGGTCCAAGTAATTCTAGCACTGCATCTCCATCTAGTGCTACTCGATCAAGGAATAAAGCTACAGCTGTTGTTGTCAAAAAGAAACTTGTGCTTGTGAAGCGAATAGACACGAAATGGGTTTGCAAGAATACATTTGCGGGTAGAGCATATATTCAAGATAAAACGTTCTCACCGTCAGTGTCACTGCAATCTAAGTCACCATTAGAATACTTCCGAATGTTTTTTGATGACGACCTTATAGAATTAATGGTTCAGGAAACAAATTTGTATCATATGCAAACGAAAAGTATAACACTGAATGTTACAACGGATGAAATTAGAGATTTCATTGCAATTCACTTATTGATGGGCCTAGTTAACATACCTGCTTAAACTGACTATTGGTCGAAGAAGCTGGAGAAACTGAAAGATTTTCGATATGCCATTAGTAATGATCTCATCACCTTTCAAAGAGCTAAGGAGATTTCTAATACATCTGATTATGGCCGATTTGATCAAATTGGGCACTTGCCATCATTTACAAATAAAGGCAGATGCAAAAATTGTATAAAAAGTCAAACTAAATTCATGTGTGTAAAATGCAAAGTTCGGCTTTGTGCGGTAGAAGGTCGTAATTGTTTTTATGATTATCACACAAAGTCAGGTTAATTATTTTACTAAACCAAACCAATTGTTTAGGTGATATTATAATATCACAATGTTGTTTGATCTAAAAGATCAAATTTAATTGTTGATATGTCTGATTATTGATCTCATTATTGATAACATTTACCTATTAAGTATTAAATGCCATAATTATGGTAAACTACTATCTATTACAACTTTCATAGTACATTTTAGTTGTTTTTTTTTTTAGATTAGTACATTCAGATTTAAAACCCTCACATATTTGATTAAAACTGTTTATTTTGGTGTCTTTATTGCTTATTTTTGATATATTTAACAAATTTCATTATTTAAAAACTTGTTTAATTTTTTCCTGAACATGGCAATGTATATTTTAGTGCACACGCCTTTTCATTGGTGTTAACTCGTCGAAGCTGGCAATGTGCATTTAAATACACATGCTTTATTTCCAAAAATACAATATGTTAATTTTTTTTTGTATTTTTTACATGTTTTTAATACCTAACATATCCATTATATATGGAAAATACAGCGATTATACACATTTAAAAAGCTTGTCAAGTATAGGGTTAAGACAGTGTGACTTTTTCAAAAGCCAAACCCATATTTATGACATTACTAAATTCTTTATGTACATATTATGTAATACTAGCTGATATGAAAGTTTCTGCAACATTTTTATTGATATTCCGCTACTATTAGCCATCACGCTATGGCCTATCCAACAAAAAAATATTTTTTCAATTCGAACCAGTAGTTCCTGAGATTATGGCGTTCCAAACAATATGGCGTAAACAAACAAACTCTTCAGCTTTATAATATTAGTATAGATTTATCGAAAGGACTTAAAAATAAATATCGTCAACGAACAAAAGCCCCTGAAAAAAAATAACATCGCTCATCTCTCGATCTTCGACACCGCGTCATGGATCGTCTGTGTTAATGAATTACCATTTGCGAGACTGGATGCGTAAATATTCGGTTTACCCGCTAAATGGATTTTAATTAAATAAAGCTTTAAAAAACCGTAAATCGTTCCTACATTGACATATAGCCGGATTAACAAAGCACAATACGGTCTATATTACGTGTAAAATTCCGTTCCACAATTCGTTCACTATAGAAACATAAAAAAATTCACGTCCCACGTCACAAACAACAAAACAGTCCATTTTATATTTTGTGTGCAACTGGTTTATCTAGTAGAGTACCTTATGCATACGATTACAGCTCCCGACTACAACTTTTTCTATTTTGCTTCGTTAATTAAATAAAGCCTTTATATGAATGGAAAATAACTAAGTATTTTCTATTAATTCCACAACAATCCCATTGTTCTGTAACACACTGCTTTAAGTTTCATATCGACACCTGCAAGGAAGAACATGGTAACTCACTTTTTGGCAAATTTGAGTTACAGTCGTAGCTAAATTTAGGATTAAATTCTCTTTTTTTTAATCTCACTCACGAGTTTCTAAGTCATTTCGTTTGCGATTTAGAGTGTAAAAAAAATGTAAGTATAGGTCCGCCAAGTGTATTTTAAGCGCAACTTTAGTTACGAACACAATTTCGAGGAACACAACAAGGGACAATGTGTTCGTAACTAAAGTTACGATTAAAATGACATATATTAAACCACATAAATACACGATTTTGTTAAATAGTTTTTATGGTAACTAAAAAAAAAACGATTATTGGTATGTAAAATACTATATTTCACATAAAATTAAATACAATATAATAGATATAACTCAATTAATTACAAATTTAAAATAAATTTAAAGTTTATCTTAAACAAGGGCTTTTTATACACCTACACGGATTTTTGTAATCTTTGACGGGCTCTCCCGAAAAGTTGCCAAAAGTGAGTTATCATATTCTTCCTTGTAGGTGTCGATATTTACTCACATAAAGTCGCTTTACTAGTTTGCCGTTTGTTAATAATTCTTTTCTGTACGATATTTGCTGCGGGTTTTTAATTTTGCTGAGATCTTTAAAGCACAGTCTTTTAAGATTAGCTTTACCTATTGTTTGCGAACTTGACGTATCATATTAAACATCACAAGTGTTGTTTTGCATTCTAAGTAATAGTAATAATATTTAATCTTAAAAATAGAAGTAAATGAATTTTGAATTTCTTAAGTAAAACTTGATGAAAAAATTCCCTTCAGACCCACCGTAATTTCGTTTTAATTTAAACGATACCAATGACTATAATAGACAGACTACAGACAGACGTCTGTATTATGTTTCTTCGCGATAATCTCAAAAACTACGAAACTAATTTTAATGTGGTTTTCACTATCATTTATATAATTTACTAGCTGTCCCGTGCAACTTCGTCTGCGCCCGTTTTTGTAGCGTAATACATATTATACAGCCTATAGCTTTTCTCGATAAATGGACTATCCAACAGTAAAATTTTTTTTTAAATTGGGTTCAGTAAGTAGTTCATAAGATTACCACGTTCAAATAAACAAAGAAACTCTTCAGCTTTATAATATTAGTATAAATTTCGGATGGTTTATATATATAATACATGCATATTATATAGATAGACATGTTACATAGAGTCTATGTTTTAGACAGTGGAGAAAAGTCTGTGGGAAGCCGAAGCAAACCGCTAGTATATCTATAAAATCAACGGTCAGCTTATGCTTAGTAAAGATTTTTTTAAAGTTTACTAACACTCTATTAATTCCTAATTTACATTTATAAAACGTGTTTCGATAACAGGATTAACTGAAGGTTTGAAATGGCTTGCCGAGAATTTAGAAGAAGTGGCTTTAGACCAAGAAGCGGAGGGCTTCGACCCTAATTCGGAGGGCATTCCCATTGTTCCGATATCTGAGGACGCAGTGGAGGCGATGGGCAACGAACTCTTCAAAAAAGTATTGTTAGGAGTGGGCGTCAACCCGCCCTTCGATGAACAGGTATTTACGTTATTATTCTCTCAATCAAACAATCTTTTTGTGTTAACATTGTATTTATAAAATGCCGAAAGTATTGAAGGTAATTCAAATGCACAAAGACAGGATGATTTCCGAACAAAGTGGTCTGAAGTGTTCTGAGATTCGTTTCTTCCAACGACGTGTGCTTTGCTCGAGCAAGGTACAGTCATCTACATACTCGTAACTTGCTTAACATTTAGCAAATATTCAAACTAACTCAGAATACCTATCTATGAACCTGCAGTAGGAGATAGTTATTCTAAGATAGTTTACAAAGTTAATAGGTTTCCGTGATATATTCTTTTTAGAAATTTTGAAAAAAAGTCGTGATTGCCTGCCTGGGAAGGGCAGGAAGAAAACACGTTAGATAATTCCAATGTATCCAACATACTGAATATTTGGTTAATCTACTGAGATCCCTGTCAGTTTAATTGCACCCTCCCCCCTCTCACCATTAAATTTTGGGTTTCATTAAATAGGTCCATAAAGGTATTTGGTAGATGTTCCGTTATGTGAAAAGTTTGATAACCCCGGTCCTACCGCATCATGAAAATAAGCTAAGAATAACATAAGTCACCATAGAATTAAAAAAAAAGTTTTGACGCCATGAAATTATCCGTTTATTTTCGAGCTTTGACGGTTTGAAATATTGCTTCTGTTAAACGACTTATCTCATTTTCATATGAAGGTTACTTTCTGTAGGTCTTCTCAATATTTTATGATTCTATTGTATCTACGCATTAACTCAACGGTCATTCCCGAAAACAATTAGATGTGAACAAAATAAACCACACTTAACAAATTACAGGAAACCTATTGGAGAATACCTAGCAGCTTACACTTCGAGACAATTCGAAAACGTCGCGAAATAATCATTAAAGCTGTTAACAATGAACTTATAATCGATACTAGTGAAGAAGTCGAAATTCCTAATACGGAGACGTCACAAAAAGCTGACGAATCGAGCGATGACGATGATTTATTCGATAATTTGAGGAAAATGCGAGAAAACAACATCGAAAATATCAATAAAAGTGGCGGGAATACAAGTAATGAAATAACACGCAATCGGAAGCGTACCCGTAGTGATTCCGACCATGAAAGTAGCAATAAGATGCAGAAAATAGACGAAAGAGATGAAAATAGTGGGGAAGATGACGACATATTGTCGTTCGCAAAGAAAACGTTACAACATGAAGATTTACCTGATACTGAAGACATTATAACCGATATACCAAGAATTGATAGCGGTAAGTGTATTTTTTAACTGGCTTAAGAAAAGGTGGTTCACTGCTTCACCCGTATGATTATTGTGATATTTTACTTTTTTTAAGATAACTAGCAATGGGTTTGTAGTGTTAACCCCTCCATCTAAGCTCAATGGCTTGTGTTAGGAGTAGGTTTAAGTCGGTTGTATAATAAGTAAATTTCAACCCCGCGACCTCACGATTGTGAGACCGATTAGCTATTAGGCTACAGCCGCTGCCGTTTCCGTTTTTAAAGCACTTTTAAGACTGATTTATACATATTAAACGTATTGAGGAAAAAAATCGTCTCAGGTGGAACTCGAACCCGCGACCTCGATGCCGGAGTTGTAACCTAAGGACTCCTAAGGTCGCGCTGGTTCGCGTACCGCCTATGACGATTTTTTCTCCATACAGTTAAAAGTACTGATTTAATTTAGATTGGGTTTTCCGATGGGATGCCATTCGATTGCATATTTTTCATACAATGTTCGTCCTAGATCTTAAAACACCAGAGCTATACTTAGACTAAAACATAGGGAGTAAACCGGCCGAAATTTAATCGGCGATATGCTTGATTTGATACGACATATAACAGTGTTTATGTTGTATCAAATCAATCGGACCCGGGGGGGGGGCAACAGGGGCAACTACACCCCCACTCCCCCGCTCCCCCAGGCTCATAAATTTTCAAGTTTTAGCCATATGACGATGGTCCGCATTGAGGGGCAAAACTATTTACACTTGGCTGGTGTTCAATGAAAATGATCCGCGCCTAGATAACACTTCATTTGAAGTCGGTTCATTTTTACTATCCCTACAGTTGGTAATATTTTGAATCTGTTTGAACAAGTTCAGTACGTTCCGCATACAAATATTAAGAACAAATAACCCATTCAAATATTATTCTCGTTTTCGTTCAAAACAGCAAACACATTGAGCTATTAACGTAAACTGTGGTAACAGAACTGGTAGTATCACAGATCACTGTTTATTTTAATTGTTCTATGTATAATGACACCAGCTGACCCGCGCATCTTCGTCTGCGCAAATTTTTCCCGTTTTTGCAACATTTTGTATTGCTGCTTCGCTCCTTTTAGTCATAGCGTGATGTTATATAGCTTTCCTCGATAATGGGCTATCCAACAGAAAAATATTTTTTCAATTCGGACCAGTAGTTCCTGAGATTGCCGCGTTCAAACAATCAAACAAACTCTTTAGTTTTATAATATTAGCATAGACTAGCTGACCCGCGCAACTTCGTCTGCATCAACTTTCCACGTTTTTGCAACATTTTTCATTAATGCTCCGCTCCTATTGGTCATAGCGTAATGTTATATAGCTTATAGCCTTGCTCGATAAATGGGCTATAAACTACAAACAAACAAACTCTTCAGCTTTATAATATTAGTATAGATAGGAAAGGTTAAGCAGACATCGGTCGTTACTACTACTATAAATGTTGATAAACTTTCGCGATTTGTACACATTATGAAATTATATAGCTATACTACGGCTCTTAATCGCGTGTTTAAACCGTATTGCAACGGCCCTGATCACGGGAAGTCTACCCGTGACCACGGTTGTTGCATACGGTCGAAACGTCGGGCAATAAACAAGGTATTTTACCTTAAATTATTCACGCAATTAAGACCTGTATATATAATTTCATAATGTGTACAAATCGCGAAAGTTTATAAACATTTATAGTAGTAGTAACGACCGATGTCTGCTTAACCTTTCCTATGTTTATTTTCGCTGACTTGCAACCGTTTTCAATCATCTATCTATTGATGGATTTTAGAGATAGAACTTTGGCATATTTTGTATGAAGCTTTATGTCAAATATTCTCTAGTAGCCAAATCGATCGAGAGATAGAATAATGAAAAGGCCGTTAGTGTTTGTTTATCGTGTTTTTTTGTAAGAGTCAACCTCACTAAAGAATATAAATAGATACATTACTAATTGTTTCTTTTTTTTCTCAGATAATAGCGAAGCTGAAGATAATGACGATGTAATTGTAGCGACGAAGCGCGACAAAAAGAAACGGAGAATTGTTATCGATGATGACTCTGATTGATTAATTTAGTATCTTATTATTGTTTGTCTATATTTTAAGCTGGATCTTTATAATAAACCATGTTATATTCGGAATACTTGTATTTATTTTTCAAGTAGTGTCTCGTAATAACTATCTATACTAATATTATAAAGAGGAAAGATTTGTATTTTTGTATGTAAAGAATAAACTGAAAAACTACTGGACCGATTTCAAAAATTATTTCACCGTTGGAAAGCTACACTATCCCCGGGTAACAATGCCTGTATTCCTACAGAAACGCGAACTACGCGGTTGAAACCGCGAGGCGTACGCTAGTATAATAAACATAATTGTGTAGTTGACTACTATTAAGGGAAATTATTTTATACTAATCACGTAATAGTAGATCTTAAATGCTCTGAAAATAACTATTATTTTACAATTTAACATGTTTTAGAATTTATAAGCATGAAAACGAATACTATTAATAATTAGACGATAGGAACTTATGACGTCATAGGTTATTCCATACATAGTCTTGAGAGCTTGTCGTTTTGAC